>OU860792.2:7807439-9273689 GCA_917862395.2 Heliconius sara
ATATATTGTTTTGTGATACTTTTAGGATAGCTGTTTATGTAAAAATACATATTATGTTATAGGGAAGGTATGCGTCTGATGTATGAATACGTTTAAAATGTACATAATTTGAATGTTGTTGAATAATGTTGAAATATTGTCACTGAATTTCGTGAAGTTTTGTAGAGAAAATTATTTGCAGGAAAACTTTACCGCCAATTTCAGGATAGGTGAGGAAATTGTGGGAACTTCAAACGTGGAACTTAGCAAGTGTTATAAAATTTTGCCGTTAACTCTGAAAATAACTTATTTCGGTATAATAAGATTTTAATTAATTTTAAATAGGCTTAAGTAGAATATCGGTACTTTTTTATATTAAACATAATATAATAATAATATTTAATGTTTCTTTCAATGCCTGTAATGCTTATATTTAATGTAACATCGAAATACGAATCTCGTATAATATAACGATCGCGCTCCGCTGTACTGAAAATTATATAATATGATGGAAATGTTATCAATATAGATGAAAGCCGGTTTTAGATTAGATTGTATTCCACATGAAAGCAATATCGTCGAAGTATTTACTAATCCTCTCAAATTATACAGCTTTATATAAAATCTATTGAATTTTTATGTCATTTCAGTAAGTGATTTTGTTGTTATTACGTTTATTTTTGATGTATTCTTTGATATTGAAATATTGATATTCTTTAATATTTTAGTTTGAAATTAAATAGAAAATTATTAAAATATTTATTTTAAAGTATATTTTATATAAGCCTGTATTGACATAAAGGCACAGCTGGAATTCTGTTTCCTTTTTTTTTCTCTTAGAGACGTTGCGTGCTTAGTGGCGAAGAACATAATTAATAGAAGAAATTAAGTAATAGTAGTTGAGACCAGTCGTGGCACAGGGGCGCAAATGTGAAACTGTGAACGTGACCGGTTGTGGGTTTGGTTCCCATTCGAGTTTTCCAGCGTGAAGCTGAATAAAAAAAAATAGCATAGATAAAAATCACAGTTATCACTAATATTAAAGATACCTATCGTACCATGACAGTTTTATTATTATTACAGTAATCATAACAAAATGGTCTTCTTTCCTTTCCAAGCTTATACGTACAAATGTGCAATGTTTACACTGAAAAATACGTTAACAAAAATAGGGGATTTTCGTTAACGTATTTTATAACCATAATATCTATATTTAAAAAAATAATAAATAAAAATAAAAATATATCTTTATTTATTACTTACGAGGCAAAAATATAATAATAAATTAAAATATTATGATTCACTTTCCACTTTCAATTAAAATATTATAATTTACTTTTACTCGTTACTAATTATTGCCACACGTGCGACGCTAAGCGTGCTCTGAATGATCGAACTGAATGTAGTGGAAAAGAATTCACGTAGAAACTATTAGGGAAAACGTTGGAAGCTTCACGAGGAATTAAATTTAGATTGAGTAATTCTATTATCGCGTCAGATATGTGTTGAAATTATTTTAATGAAATGTAAACAATTGATTTTTTATATTTTATAGTAAAGCCGTTTTTTATTTTATTTTATTTTATATTGTATCGTAGAAAATATTGTCAAAATTATGATTTAGTGATAGTAAGGACAAATTTAATTAAGCTTTAACAAATTTGTCAATTATATCATAAATAGTTATAGATTTTCGTAACGATCCAAACTATAACCCCAGAAAAGCTTAACGAGGTTAACTTGTTGTTTTTAAATAAATTTTGTTAGCAAAGTCCTGACCTATAAAAGGCAATACAAACAGACTGTATAATCGATTTAATGAAAGGGGAATCGAGAGGTTCCCTAGGTTAGCATCACCAAATTTACGACTACACTGTATATTTAATTGGAAATTCGTGCCGCAATAAAAGCGACTTGATGACCAGAAGATTAAAATGAGAACGATTTAAAATTGAACTAAATATAAATCGGATGGGCTCCACGGTCTTGCTTACTCACGACGTTCTATTTGAGAGACTCAAATAAATCAATATACATACGTGTTTTTTAATTAAACCTGTCATTAGGACGGTAGCGCCAAGTTAAACAAATAAATTAACAATAAATAGCAACATTAAAAGCATAATGTCAACATAAAAATAAAAATTTAAATACAAAATTATTATTATTTTATAAGATGCTTCTTTTATATTTTTAAATACATATATATAACAGTATAATTTGGGGTCGTGTTTCTACTATAGGTACTATGTTGTGTACTATAGGTACTATTATAGTATTTAACGTAAATTTATTTAAATTTGTACTAAAACTGACGCCGTTAAGCTATTCAACATGGCTTCCTCTGATTGGAATATTTTAGATAGGAGATAAATCACCAAAGAGTCTTTCACAATATAGATAGGTTGGGTATTTCCCGTAGTAGCGAGCATTTATAAAACAATGCTCGGGCCTCAGGACTTGACTGCACTGCAGCGTGCGCTCGTCGCGATTTATTGGCCTCACGCCGGGACAACGGACTGATCGCGTCGACTACCGTAATCCCTAATAAATAACAGACCTTTTTACTAAAATACCTATTTGTTTCCACTTTTGTACTAAACATGATTAACGAATGAGATTCAACTTAAACTATATTGATTGCTGGTTTCAGACACTGCGTATTTGCTAGTAAAATATTTATACGGCCCCAAAGTGCTTAAAAATACATATATTATTATTTAAATTGGTATTCCTACGTGAAAAAATATTATTTGCAATAATAACTTGCTGTTGTTTAGCAGATAGATCCAACGACCTACGAGTAGAAATTAACTTACTAACGGTGCGACGAAGTACTAATGGATCATTTGTGGTTAATTCAAAACTATATGCTTTCACCCACTTCCACAGGTTGGCTGGGAGAAATCTCTTATTCTTTCCGTTTGTCTGGGCTAATCTTTGGAATTGTTAAGCCAATTTTATGGAACTTTGGTTGAAAGATAGAGGAAGTTGTGAAGCAACTTATAGACTTTTTAGGAAAACCGCGGTTACTATTTGCGAATATATACCGTCGGAATAAACGTTGCGTTAATATGACAATTTTTGCGGCGCAGAATATAAATAACTATACTAAAATCTAAAGTAAGTGAAGTTGAGCTAAATTAAATAATTTTTTGGTAGAATTTGTTATTGAAAACTTTACTTTTAGTAAGTCATTATACTAAAGGCCGCCGGTGCCGTTGTGGGGTAGCGAGAAAGCGTCTTATTGTAAATAAAACGATTGTGGGTTCGATTACTATTCGAGGGAAAGAATTTTATATATTTATTTAGGACAATTTTTATTTACTTAATTAGAAATACTTAATTAGAAAACGTATAAAAATTTGAATGTAGCGAGACTCGAACCCGCGCCTCCTGGAAACCGACCAGGCACTCTGACCACTGAGCCATACATTCTCAAAAAAATTTTTATACGTTTTCTAATTAAGTATTTATCTTTCCTAAGTGTGGATTAACACTTTAAAAATGTTTAAAAAACAATTTTTATTTATTTAGGAAAATCTCAAATAAAATATAATCAATGGCAGTAATCTAGAATATTTAATTTTGATTTGATAGTATTTGATTACTGCCATTACAGGTTCCATTTTTTTTTTTAAATCCAAATTTATTTACACGACATTGTAAAATTAAAACACAGATTGATTGCAGTTTACAATATGCAAATTAAAAACTACTCGTTTGGTTTATATAATGAAATTAAAAGAGTTTCCGATAGCATCATGTATTCATGTGCTATCGTATATTTTTGGCCGCAAAAATATTTTGTAACATATTTACTTAGTATTCTATAAAAAATCCGTCGTTAAATATTATATAAGTGGTATCTTATAGCTATGTTACATAATACATGATGAGAAGATTATTGTTTTCTGTAAATTAACAATATTCAATTTAATCTTTGAGTCGTGGCAAAGCCGGGGCACAAGAGCGACAGGTTGTTGGTTCGATTTCCGCTCGAGGAAGTGAAATATTTAATATTTTAATTTCGCTCTGGTGTCGAGGCAAAGCGCGGCGTTGAGTTGCGCCACTCAACACGCAAGGCCTCTAGAATTCATCGGAAAGTGCAGAGTGGAGTGTCTTAACATGCATCATCTATTTACCCTAGTAGCGTGAAACTGAAAAAAAAACCTTATTTTAATAAAAATATATACCATTTTCAATATTTACAATTATTTAACGTCAAAGTATTCTAAACCAAGTTCTAAGTCGTACCCACTCGAACGTGCGCAAGTTGAACCAGAACAAAGAAAATAAAGTGTGGAGATAACAAGATAATCGTGTTCAGAGTAGTTTCCCATTGTAACAGGGGTGAGACAATTTAATCTTGTCAGTTCCATGGTCGATGTCGGCACGGTTTAATCGTTTAGTTTCTTTGCCATTTAGATCCCGTTCAAGGCATTTTAAAACTTCATTCATAATTAAATTGTTTTATTCAATGAAAAAAGCTACATTTGGACTTTGTTAAATTATATAGTAAATTAAAACGTTTAGGCTTTTTAAAAATTTTGCTGGGTATCATTTGTCTTTTTGTAATAATTCTAGGCTTCCGGTTTGACATTATTTAATTTAATGCTTTTTTTAGCTTCCTTGTTGTATCCCTCGTATAACACGGTGGTCACAGCGAACTTGTGAACCTAGTGTTAAGACACTCCGTTCCCATTAAGACACTTCCGTCCTTTTTTTTTTAATTTCGCCGAATTCTGGAGGCATTGCGTAATCTATAACTGAACGCCGCACTTTGCTTCTTTACAAGATCTTGGAAATTTAAATATGAAATATTTTGTTTCTTTGAGTGGGATCTGATCCTATAACCTATAGCGCTTACAATCGCAGGCGTATGCCCCTGCGCCACGACTGGCCTTAAATTAGTTAATCTTTAAAAATTATTTTTTTTTTAAATTAATTTAATAATTTAATATCCTTGTAGTCATTTACTTAAACATTATTACGGGTAACTTAACAATTAGGGCCCAATGATGTTAGTGTAAAAAAATAAACTTGTTCCTTAACCTGTAATGTACGTAAAACACTATTGTATATAGTGTTTTACGAACATTACAGGTTCTTCGTTTCGCTTTTTCGTCAATTATAACAACCCAATAAGACAAAAAATAAAAATAAAAAAAAAACCGAAGCTCTTATATCCGAAATCTTATTTCAAATATATAATGACTACTTTACATTTTTGTACCTGCTTATAACAAAAATAAAATTAAATTAGGCTTCAAAGTGTACCTCACATATAAGCAGAGTAGACGCAAAAAGGTGTCAAGAAACTTCGTTCGCGTTTTTGCGTATTTTATGCCATGTGAGTTGTAAGTCCTTTACGTCTTATTTACTGTATAATTTGAAACATAAACCATTCACGTGTACCGACATTTAAAAAAAAAGCTATTTATATGGATTGTGTAACCAATATTTTGCATCCGATATTTAAAATATGCAAAAGGCTGAATAAACTGAAATTAATTTTAATAAAATGTTAATTAAGGAACCGTACTGTTTGAAATCGAACAACCGCGTCTAATTTCTACATGGGATATGGATGTACATATGTATGTTATATTTCAGTTATTCTCAATGTGTTACTGTAGATTTAAATACTGTTTTATTATTTTGGGAAAAAATATAATATTTTGTAGATTTGTAACAGCACTATGAAAAAAAATATTGTTGTACCAATACATAATTGTTTGTAGTATAACATTACAATGTTATAATTATATGAAATAGTTATTTGTGTTTTTGTTTAAATTTTTTTTAACAAATTGTTTTTGCCTTTATTTTATGTATGGAATATAAATTACTTACTATACTATGTGTACATACTTATCTTAATTTAATTTATCGTTTTAATAATATAATTAAATTTTTTATCAGTATTGTAGTCAAAATTTTAGTTTTTATGCACTGTTGGTGGGCCGTATAAACAATAAATTAATAAAAACCTATACCTTGTAAAAAAACTTATTTTTTTAACTTAAACGTTCAGATTACAACGTTAATCATTTAAGCGTAAGGCTGTGCGTGCTTTCAGTGTTCCTCTTCTGCGACGTACCCAATGTAGTGGAAAAGAATTCAACAGGAAACTCTATTAAGGAAAGTACGGAGCGCTTAGCTTGGAATTAAATTTAGATTGAGTCTATCCATTAGTCTGCCAACCCGATGTGAGATGCTTTAAAGGTCGAGTTTAGAATAAGACATTTTAAAAAAGTTCTTGTGGCGTTTCGTATTTTGGTGAGTCTTGTGAGACCGACTGCCTTAAAAATAGTAAAACATTGTAGTGCGGCATAAATTTTTGTTTATGCGTATCTTGCTGGTATTTGATTAAAATTTACAAGTACTTTCTAATTGATATCAAAATATTTGCATTTGAAATAAAAAGCAGGTAGTGAATGCAGCTTTTTTGAAAATATTAATTTATGTATAAAAGTTTCAATAAAGCTTAAGATACGTGGTTTACGTATCTTAACTAATATTACAAAGCTCAAGAGTTTGTTTCATTCATTCATTCGTTCAGAATCAATATTTTTGTGCTAGATTAGGTTAATTTAAATAATGTCCAGATAATACAGTATTATCAAAAATGGCAGCGGCAACACTAGAGCCGCTCAATTAGTTAAAAATACACAATAATACCGATGTCTTTTAAAACTCCTCGATGAATCCTGCGGGATGATTTAACAGCATCTGTGTAGGCTAAACTACAATATAAGGGAGCACTACAATCTATTAATCTTTGTTTTATATAATTCAATGTCTGCCGTATCACACATCACAACATACACAATCAAACACATCACTCCATCCTCCACCTCTTATGGATGTACCCACTAAACTTAGACTTTAAATATTTTTAAATAAAACGAGTCAGCGTACAAAATTTCAATTTACGGCTAATGGAAAAGTAATAAATAATACTCACATAATTTACATTGAGTAAAAACGATCCCAGAAGCACATTTGTAATGAAACGTTTGAATAAAACCATGATTTGTAAGCACAGGATCGAGCTCAACGCTATTACCATCGGGTTTCATTTTGAATTTCTTCCATTTCAATCTTCTGGCCATCAAATCACTTTTATTGCGGTGCGGATTTCCAATTAAATGTTAGAAATAGTTGCCAATTAATTTGTTTCTTGGTATTATTTAGTAAATATGATTATAGTAATATGTATTTTTATTATATATATTTTTTTATTGCGGCTTTATTGCAATCACGAAAGTATAACGTTTTAATGAACCAGCTTATTTTTTTTGCAGTACTAGTAGCGTGTTCAAAAAATAAGTCCATCTAGTTTCCGTTATATTTTATAATTCGTGACCAACTTTGAGAATTTCGCCTTTGTGCCTAAATTAATGTAATTTCTACAGTAAAAAATACAAAAAGTTTTTTATATTTAGGCTTAAATATAAAATTTTAGCGTAAAACACACAAGTCCAGGCATTGCGCACAACGGTTTTAGTTCCGCATTTTGAATGAGGCTTTACATAAAATCCTACCAATAAGAGTCTAGTAGCTCAACGCTATCTTTAACAAGTTTAAAATATTCACGGGAACAGAACCAATGAGGGTAATTTCAAAAGGAGAAATTCGTAGCATTTAAAACATACAGGTAGATATTTCGCGGACTTTCATTTATTCGTTGTACATTATTCATGAAGCTGGTGTCTCCGTAACGAGTCAGCTCGAGCGGAACCTACCGTCGATAATGAACTAAAGTTTTTATTCCGATACCAATTCCCTGCCCTTCATTTACCAGACTTTTACGTCTGATGTCCACTGCTACAATGCAAGCCTGTGCTATAGTTGTACCACTTTTGCAGGCCATTAACGTCTTTCTAGACAAAGAGAAAAATATAAATACACACACGAAGTCTATGAATGTATTGTGTAACTTATTTGCTTAAGCACAAAAATAATAATCTTAAATGAAAATATTATTAAAAGGGATCAGTTAAAGTTTTCCGTTTTGAAATAATACCAGTAAATTGTTAAAATTAATACTTAAAAAGTACTCGCAGACAAAGATCCTTTCAGTGTGCTCGCTCACAAAGGCCAGATTTTGCAAGCCACTAATTAATTAAACAATAGGTACATGAAAGACGCATCCTTACCAAGAAAATTTTGACGTTCATGAACAGAATCTTAAGAAGCTTTGGTGCGTTTTAAATTAAAGATATTCATTCAAAGGGAATTTGCGTGTAGTCTTTTATTAATCAGCTTTTATAAATCGTAAATTGACATTGATAGCTTCCGGTCCAACAGTTGACCGAATATACAGCTGCAATGTATTAATTATTTTTGGCTTCACACTGTAACCCGGAAAAGATATATACAAAAGGGTAGATAGAATGTACCGTCTTAAGATATTTATTCTTTCTGCTGAATTTTCGAGAATGTGTGAAATGGCGAAACTAAACGCCACGCTTTGTTACTGGAGCGAGGAAATAAAAATATTAAATAATTCATTACTGCGAGTGGAAATCGAGCCCACAACTATCGTGGTTACAGTGACACTCTTGTAACTTTATATTTTTTTGTGTTTCATTCCGCGTGAACGCGCTAAGCTAAAATTCATATCAAATCCTATCTACGGTCTCTTGGAGCACAGAACACAGAACTTTCGTTAAGTCTACAATCCTGAAAGCTTGGAGTACTTGGTCACATCCTTGCTTTTGACCGGCTTATTGTTAATTTAAGCGGCTGTGTATATTGAACTTATCTCTGAGTTGTATAATATGTAAGTCGCAGTCTAGAGCTCTCAAAAATAACATTATTCATTTGTATAACGCTTATTTTCAGTGCGAAATTCAAAAAATAAAAAAAATGCGCGTGTAATGCTTAAGCGGAACGGACATCTTTTCAATAAAATAGGCTTACATTTCCAGCAACAAACAGTTTTGTATTTTGTAATTACTTCACTCCACTCCCTAGAACTGAGCGAGGTCATTTTAACTCTTTCTGCTCGCTCGGCTCTTTTCGCCCGACTATTTATTGGTTGAAATAGAAGTAAGCAGTTTACTCTTGCGAGTTCAACGTAGTCCTTAATGAGCCCGCTCCGCTCCAGGCAGAATACGGCTTTATAAAGAGATAACAAATTGTCTATGTCTATAATTTATTATGTATATGTATATTTTTCTATACTTCACAAATTATGTAACGTTTGTAAACAATGAAATAGATAAAAAATACTGTATAAAATATTACACTATAAAAAATCTTCTCATACATCTTTGTAATAACGGATAGATAAGAGAAAGAAACATTAAAATTAAACCTTTTTGACAGTTTAATATGACGACAATAAAAAGTTCTTAGTGAATGGAATTTACTTTTATCTACCTCGTGTTTTCGCTAAGCGTGGCAGCACTTATTCAGTATTATTATTATGCTTAGCCTCACGCTGTATCCTGCACATTGTAGGGTAGCCGGAGGGAACTTGGGAACCTAATGTTATACACTCCCTACACTCCGTCGCTATCAAGACACATCCGTTCTCCAGCGTGTTAAGCGGCCGACGTATTTTGTTTTAGACGTTTTGTTTTTTACTTATGATGATTCAATATTGTTACTTAAATGTTACTTTCATTTGACTCCCTGAAATAACAATTGCTTAGTCTCGAATTAAAATTTAAAATATATATATCTTTTACTATATACATATACTATCTTTGCTTTAATTAAATCACCAAATACAATAACAGGTAGAAATCATGGACTAAGTTTAGATATTTATTTAGTTCATTAGTAACTATTACTATCATTAAAAGTTTAGTTTTCATAAAATAAGCTGGTTTGGACTGGTCAGGAATGTAATAATATGAGAACAAAAATATAGTAAGACTAGGTAAAATATTATATTTTTTCTAACGTTATTTTTTTTACATATTTTTACTGCGCAGAGGAACATCGCCCGTGGTCCGACTGTTCGACGCGACGTTTGTGGGTTCAATTCCCACTCTACTCCCACTAAGACAAAGCGCATTTAGTTTCGCTACTTAATACGCAATGTCTCGAAAAATAAGCGGTGCGTGAAAAACGGAGTTACACTGGGTTCCTTCAGTCTGTAGACGTCTGTAAACGTCAACAGCCTGTGCTATAAATTTTCTAAGTTTTTGTATGATTATAGCATTGCAAAAAATATTTACAACTCAAATATCCTATGTGTCCTATCCTAATCCTTTAAAATTATATTATTTTAAAATATTTACATAATATATATTACTTGTTATTGTGTCAATAAAATCTTAAACACAAAGTCATCCACGATGACTGAAGAACTAGTAACTTATTTCAGATTTAGAATTCAGCTTTCAGCTGTATCCTACACACAGCAAGTTATACACACACACATATATATAAGAAACCTAAAATCTGATTTATAAACCAAATGTACATCGGTTGTTTATATATATTTACTATAACATAAACATAATACTTAAAACATAAAACAGTCCAAATAATTAGATATACAGATAAAATGTATCTATATTTAAGAACGATTTTAAAGATTTCGTAGTATTTTAAATGAAGCAAAATAAATTTTGATTTATAGCTATTGTTTTTAGGAAAAATGTGCGTGTAATTGTGTTATGTACCACCAATTTATTGGTTCAGAGCTTACAACACTGTTAGTTATGACGGCTTTATTTTGAAGATTAAAATTTTTGACAATTGGTCAAAAAAATTCCTAATCCAACTTTGAGAATTTTGGTTTCAAGAGTGTTAGACGTCAAAATGGAATTGAAATTAGTTTCAAGAGTAGGGCTTGAATATATATTTTTTATTGCCTGACAAATAATATTGTATTTGCAGTATTGTTTATAATATTTTAACATCATTATTACTAAATAAAAAAGTAAAAAGTATTGTTTCTCTTAAGTATTAATAATTTTAATAATTAATACAAATACAATAAGACAAAGCTCATAATACATAATAAATTGATAAATGTTATTATATGAATTGCATAGTATTAAACATAATATTTCATTATTCGCAAAACCTACTTTCATCGTAGTAGCAGACAAGCTGTGAAGATGATAAATATCAAACGCGCTTGTGATTGACATTGCAAATGCAGGGCTGCCAAATTGTGATAACTTTAATATTATTTATTTATTAATATGATTGTTTAAACAATAACGGTCTTATATTTCCATTTTGGTGGTATTGTGGAAAGTCTTAAAAATATTTATATAATGAAATTCCACTTGAATATATCACACAAATATTATTTTGTAATGTTTTCTTTCTTAGCCTACATTGTAATTCTTAAATGGACAGACTACATGATTTTTTTGTATTTTTACAATTAGTTAGAAGTGGTATTCATATAGAGAACGAGATTTTTATTATATATTTTACTATAAAATATTAATTAACATTTTTCAAAGTGTTCTTCCACACTCATCGAGCTACGTCGAAAATCTTGAACGCTTTTTCCAAAAAAAATCCATTACCCACAGATAATTGCTTAGAATTATCGTATTCTCTCTTGCCAGACGATTATTCTAAGTAATTATCTTTGGGTAGTGGACATTTGTAAAACTCTTCCTACAGAGATACTAACAAAATAAATAAGTTGTAACAAGCGTATAAGAACTTCGACGTAGCTCGATGACAACGTATGGCTCAGTTGGTCAGAGCGCTTGGACGGTTTCCAAAGAGGCGCGGTTTTAAATCACGTTATGATCAAATTTTTATACGTTTCTTTAATAAGTATTTTTTATAAAATATTAGTTACATTATCGCAAAATTTTATTTATAAGCCAGCAACAGCCCTGTCGTTGTGAAATTTTTAAAAGCTATCATGGCGAGATAGCTTAGCGTAATCACTTCCTTTATTCATAACACTGTGATACAGCAGGTGCTGTCACAACAGATGTATAAACATTGAACAATTTTACTTGTAACGTTTTATATCATTTTTATTAAGTTTCCGCTACAAAACATTTTTCAATTTACTATATCACGTTTAATACTATTAAAATTTTCGTATTATTTTTTACAACAACGGCTGGCCATAATATTTTTAGTTAAAAACTAAGGTACTTTAAAATAGAATGACCTAAATGATAATAAGTTAGATATGTTATTTAAACTATTATTATATATTCATTAATAGCGTACGTAGCACGGTTGGCAGGGCAGCAAGCTCGATTTAGTTCAATTTGCGCGCGTCGCGTGGCGATACGATGCGACTTGAAAATTTAATGATACGAGTCCCCTGGCATTCAATGGCTGTGCTGGGAACTCGCACACGAAGGCTTCATTTCATAGAAGCTACTTACACACATGGTTGTTCGAGGACGTTTTAAAGGGTACAAACCGCCTTACTAATATTTAATGTGGCCGAAAATCTCAAGTGCCTTTGCAGTGGACTAATATTTGCAAATGTAAGGGTTTCGTTATATAAATACTAGCTGATGTACGATTAGGGCTACGTGACTTAAAAAAATATATATATTAATATACAGTGTTGTCATCACCACTTTAAATGAGACTACAGTTGTTACTACTCTATAAAACCTAACAGAATTAAAAAACCTAAAATAATTAAAAAAAGCATATTTTTCCAAAAAATTAAAAAGTGATTTTTTTAAACAAAATAATTAATGAAACTATCGTTGGAAAATGAAACGCTGTTTGTCACGAATGACGCACACATACACAAACCTGTCAATGTGATACGCCTCATTCACGAAATCGAGTCGTAGGTAATGGCAGCGATGTTTAATAGCGTTCTGGTATGTTTTTAAGAATGAAAAGTGTCAGGTAACATTTAAAAGTAGTACTAATAATTAACTTCATGCTGTACCCCACAAATAGCAATGTAGGCAGAGAGAACCTGTTAAGACACTCCGTTGCCATTAAGATATTTCCGTTCCTCACTTTCCGCCAAATTCTGGCATTGCGTGTTGAATGTCGGAACTCAACGCCTCATCTGGTTTAGATGGATAAAATATGGATCATCCAGCGCGGAACATCACTTATCACTCTTTTTATGTAAATAAAAAAGAATAACATTTTTATTTAAATAATTATAGTCTCTATAATAAATAAGAATTACAACTTATAATAACTGGATACTATAAGAAATCTAGTAGATTTTTATAAAAAAAACTTTTAACATTTGTATCTTAAAAGAAAAAATATAGTTATTATTATTTTATCTCGAACTGAATTTTGAATAAAAATCTTTATTTGAAATAATAATGTTAATTATGCATTCTAGTAACTATGACATTTTACAATTTCATATGGATGGAACACAGTGGCAGACTAATTAGATTTACTGGACTGCTCCAGTCAGAATTAAGCTATAGACTGCGTATTTACATGAAATACATACAGCTTACTAGAGAAGATTAATATTGTATATATTATATATTTTCCAATTTGTCATAATTCGTTTAAATTACTACTTTCAAAAACTCCTCCTCTTCCCATTCGAAAATTATTTTCCCTTTTCTCTCATAAAATGTTATTAAAATATAACTCTTTGTATAGAAATACCCGATATACACCTATGTTGGAGCATGTATAGTTGAAAACCAATGAACAGTTTTGTTAGAAACGTATGCACGCTTTTGTAAGGTACAACGAGCGTGGTCGAGCCTCACTAACAGTATTTCACCAGTGACCAGTGCGAAATAGCATGCCAGGTTGTAACATGTTTTACTAGAAAGAGAACTTTTTCTATTTGATTTTATACGAAAAACTGCTGACAATCATTGAAAGGTTTTCGCTCACAAAAATAACGTTGGTGTTAAAGTTTCACTTGTTTCATATCGAAGCCAGTTTCGAAGCATTCGAAATTGTCAGATTTATGTAAAATGGAAAGAAAATCATATATAGTCCTTCGTTCCTTTTAGAAAAGAATGTCAACTAAGTAATAAATATATAGTTCGGACTTGCCATCAATCTACGGAGCTACTCGGATGTCATTAATATACGAGTACGTATAATTAATTATTATTAATATATAAATCATATTAGACATTGAATCCGCACTTTACGCATGCAGATGTGGTTAATTGCAAACAGACGGTTTACGTATTCATAGGAGTTCCTCGACCGCGCAGTGATAACTTAATTCTGGAACAGAGGATGGTTTAATCAATTCGCGGCTTTGAATTGTCTTCGCTTTTATAACTTGTTCATTCATTTTGCAATGGCTTTACCTCGCGTTTAATTGATATTATAGCAGTATTAACCCTAAAATAAGCTTATTTATTATCATTAATTTAATTATTTGACAATATGGTCCTATTTTTTTGGCAGATTAATTTCCTATTAGATCGAGAATTCAAGATAAATTGATTATCACCAATACTCAATTTCAATTGAGTGAAGCTTAGCTACCTGTTTCAATATCATAACTAAAAGTTTGCCAATAACTAGAAGTAGATGGTGTGTGTTTAGCTTTTGCAAATGTGTATGTAGTTCGCCTTTGTCTCGACTGCACTCACTTCACTGGCTAATTGCTCCTCTTTCATAGTGCACCGAACAAGAAAATGTTGTTAAGAATTCTCTATATTGTTCCTTAATTGAACTTGTTCTTACTCGGCGATAGCTCCGCGCGGTTAGCAAAATGCTCAATAATTATTGCGATAATTAAAAGGACGCCAAGGTCGTACCTTGTAATTATACCTTGGATAAGATTAGAATGTAAATTTTTGTATTTATATATTGCCTTCTGGATATGTTTAGCCATTTGCTATCAACTAATTATGCAGGTTTATACCTGATGAACACTAGGCAAGCTATTTTTATAATTAAAATTACCTTAAATAGACAATATCTACCTTATAGGTACGTAAAGGTTTCTATTCGTTTTTTTTTGTTATTTTAAATATTTCGATATTTTTTTGGCCTCTAATGTTTATTCTCGTCTATATCATATTTAATGTATAACAAGTTATAAATTATATCAGGAAACTAACCACCGGAATAGAACAAACCATAGCAAATTAAATTTACAATTCTTTAAAGTATCGTCGTAAGCTCTTCTTTAAGTTCTTTATGTAAAGGAATATATTAAAATATAAATAAGTCAAAATCACAACAAAAGGAAAAAAGAGCAGAAAAGGGCACAGATCACCAATGTCGGTGGTGTGTTTTATTTAATAATATAATAAAAAAGTCCCGTCCCGTAACATCGGACAGGGTTACTGGCTTATATACACTGGGTCATTTTTAGGTAATTATGGTGTGGCGGTAATGAGCGTAGGAAGAAGAAGGGCCGAGTTAGCCATGCCCACTCTAGAATAGTCTAGGGCCCAATCCAGAAATTTTACTAACAAAAAATTTAAAAAAACAACGTTTATACGAACATATTTGAGCAAATCTGAAGTCCAGACACCCCATCCTTAGAAAATATCTCTAGATACGCCCATGGTGGGGGTAGTACATTCTAAAGAACTTCAGAATGGTCTCCTCAAAGTTGATCATCACTGCGATCGCTTGATGCGAGTATAGGGTGAGGGCGTTACTAAAAACTTAATCAGTGCCTATGTTCTCTACTGTTACTAGAGTCAGGCTGTGAAAACGTATGAAAGTGTTCATAGTGGTTCTGGTCATTTTTTCACAAACCTTGGTCCTTGCAGGAAATACTCGGAATTTATATTTAATTATTTTCATTTTCAAGCTCTGAAAGAGACAGCGCGACGCTTAGAAATCCACCTCTTAAAAATCAGGCGGTGAATGTAGTGTTTTAATACGAGGTTTCTCCTGTCTAGTGTAATGCTGTTCTTACATAGTTATTTGCATAGCCTACAGTGACGACGATAATTTCATTCAATCTGTGAACAATATAAATTATGACATCATTAAAACAATATGCCCATAAAGATAACAGGGAGTGATGAAAGGTGTGCCGCATTAATCTCACGGCAACGCGTTTGTTCGTCTGACAGTGTTCATTAAGGCACAAAGCTTGGTCTATCAGTTAGTTTCCGTGGCGCGATGCTTTAACAAATTGGACTTGTAATGTCGGACGGACAATGCGCGCTTCTAAGGGAACTGGCACTAGCCTTCGAACTCCGTTTACATTGATACGATAAACCAGATGTTATAATTAATTTTTACTTTCGCATAACGTATTTTCGCTTACAACTTTCCATCTGCACACAACTTTTGTGTCGTGAATGGAATTATATAAATAATAATTTGATTAATTGAGAAATGATAAACGTTACAATATTCTTTAAGATGATTGTAACATAAGAGTCGTCTGATTTCTAAAATAAAATTTGACCAATATATTGATGACCTTAATGATGAATATATGCATATATATATTTTGTTAAGACACGGTAAACGTCGTGTCAATTTAGTGCAAACCAATGGTATGGGGAACTCTTTTTACTTAAATACATATAAACGAACGGAACCGAGGAAAGATCCATTGGCATATTCTTTATATTCACTTCACTGTACCAATTCTATAACTATACTTAAGTAGGTTAGCATCGTTAGGTTTTATAAAAAAATGTAACTAAAATTATTCATAAATTAATTTAAAATTTTGGTGATTTTACATTCGAAATGGAAATTCTTAAGCGGATTAATTGGATGTATTTAGCAAATTTATTTTTTTAATAACTCGTGGTATTGAACACTTTACAGTAGTCCGTGGTCACGGGGAGACTGAGGTGACATCCGTCTGTTAGTTCACATAATTATTATATCGAAGTACTGCTAACAATTTCTTAGTACTTGTGTATGATTCTTGCATAGTCTCTTCTTCGTTTGAAATTTATGAAATCAATGGAATATATAAATGGATTTTTTTGCGAAATTCTTTTAGTAGTTCTGAAGAAAGTAGTTCTTAGATTATTTTTATATTTTAACTTTTATTTTTTAAAGTAACACTTTAATATTTTGAAAAAAAAAATTATAAAGGTAAAAATTTGTTTGTCGTAATTTTTGTTTATACATACATAAAGTACGAACGTATTGAATGTCAACAATTTTAATAGAGAATCAATATTTATTATCAATATATATATATATAGATATATATATATATATATATATATATATATATATATATATATATATATATATATATATATATATATATATATATATATATATATTAATCCTCTCATTAGGTCTGATTGACTTTATGTATAACTAAAGCAGTTACCCAGTTTATCTAATATGGGCTCAATTTAAAAGCTGCTCACAAGATTAAACATGTAAATATGTATATAACTATTATAAAAATAACGATGATTAAATAATAAAATATTTAAATACCTATTGTACCTTATTTTATCAGTAAAATCATATTATATAAATGCAAGCTGCTTCGTAGAAGCTAAGTTATAATATCCAATTATCCTTTTGAAATAAGTTATGTTTTACCAAATGGGCCTACCGCCCATTAATTTGATGGACATTAATCTTTAAGCATATTCCCTTAGGAGGTCAACTTATAAAATTGACAGATTTTTCACAGAATTTTCATATGTACTGTACATGCTAATGCCTATTAATAAATTGACATCAGATTCAATTTTTTTCTAGACTATACTGGGAAAATAAAAGATTATTTTTGTGAATACATTTATTTCTATAAATCTTTGCTTTATACTAATGATGCATCCATGATGATTAAATTGTGCATTATGACCTGAAACATAAATATTTATATTTTGGTTCAAATTTACTGACAAAATATTGAATTAATATTGAATTATTGAATTTAATATAATTTTAATATTCTCTTACAAAATAGGTTCAAATTAAATAACATTTATACCTACTTTATTTAGATAATTTATTATTTGCACAAAAAAAATATATCATAAATAAAACTTAACACTTCAACAAATAAGATTTATAAATACTACTTACATAAGCAAATGCAAAGCAATGACTTCATGCTTAATCTTCCTTAGCTACAAGACACTAATCTATGGTTTCGCTAAAATAGCTATAATTTAAGCATACGAGAAACAGATGGATTTTATATCTGACATGCATTTTGAAAATTACAAGTAATTCGTTACATTGGTTAGTTTTCAGTTATTCTCATTTAACTGTGCTACTACTACAGATGCAACCAGTTTGACTGCACCTTTTAAAGCGGTAGCTTTGAATTCTACTGGATGGTTCTTAACTAAAACTGGTTGTAGACTAAAAAAATTAAGACTAAACAATTTCAGTCCTCCCAGTTTTGTTAGAGGTTGAAGTAAATTATCAGTAACTTTAATATATAAAGATTTATCATACGAAATCTTCGTGAACTAAAATTATTCACAATTAACTTTTCCGATCAAAAGCAAAAATATGAGGCGAATATAAAAAACATTTTTCTAAATTTGTCATCATTAAAATTAAGATAATTATAAAAAAATGTAAAAGATCATTTAAAAAGATTTTTTAATTATAACACAATTTCAATATTTATTTTGTTCAATATAACTATTATAACTAAACATATAATTATATTAAGGGGAAAGAAATCCAAGCAAGGACTCGTGTGAATATACGACACCATTTATAATTAAAAAGTTGATAGCATGCATTGTTACTATAATTTTTACTTGAAAGCTTTACAAAAGCTATTTAAATAAATCTGGCGTATCAAATAACAAAAACATGCACATTACATGCATGATTAGAAAAAGGTTGTATAAATACCTATGCCTGGTAAACTCCACTAAACAGAATATCTCTTCCTCTATATAAGTAAAATGAGAAAGGATGGTCTGCTATAAATGTCGGGGTGGGAATTTCCGAAATGACAGCTGAAAGATAACTAACGCCAAAAGCTGGAAAATCAATTATACTTGTGAAATAAATTTCCCTAACACTATAAACAAAAAAAATATGGAAAATTTCAAAATATTTAAATATCGACGATCTATTTCTAGACACAATCAACTAAATAAATCACGTCATTTTTATTACAAGACAAAACTGACTTCTTTAGAACTTGTCACTATTCGCGTTATGACATCTGTTTACACGGAACTATATAAAATTGTATAGTTATAAATTCAGTAAGATAATTAGATTTTTTGTTATCTTTTCTTAAGTGGTACGCATGAGCACATTTGTAATACATACATAATACATATGCCTAAATACCCTCATCATACATTTTGTTAATACAATATATTTAAATATAAATAATTATATATGAATTTATATAAAATAAATAATAAGTTCTTTGATTTCAATTAATAAAGTTTAATATGTTTGTTCATGTGTATAATAAACAAAAAATAGAATAGTGCATATGATTTACTGTACTACAAAATTGAATTGCTTTATAGTCCTTGGAAAACTCCGTTGAAAATTGTGTGTGATATCGTTTTGATAAAGAAATAAAATGGCCTATTGGCTCTAAATACTGGAATCGGAACGTTTGGTGAGGGAGCACTGCCGAAGCCAAAGAATGCTGAAAGAAAATCATATATATTTATAAGTAGTGATAAAATATTATTACATATTATAATTCAAATCTATAAGTTATTACTATATGTAAAACTTAGTTTATATTTTTTTTAAATACATAATTAGTGTGGATTAACACTTTAAAAATGTTTAAAAAATTATATTTTTTTTACTACAAAAACAACCTAATTATTTTTACCTCGTGACAAATTACTTTAAAAGTTAAAATGTTATTTTTTTATTTTCATATGAATGTGTATTTTTTAGGAGAAACATTAAAAGTACATTCATTAGTAGAGATTATTAGTGATTCAGTGACTTTGGCAGTTGGTTACACAACACAACGTTAAAAGATGGAAAAATGGAAAATAGAAATTTAGTCATATATTTAAAATACAAATATTAATAAACATGCACAACTCCGTGAAAGATTTTAATTTAAGTGTGAAATTTTTTAAACTTAGAGTACATTACAAAGTAAAATGCAAAATATCTGCAATAAAAACAAATGCAGGAATTTCGTCTGAAATGAAATTATTGTACTACAGTGTAATCACAATAGTAACATCACATTAACATATTGAAGATGTTAGACAACCGACCGACACCTAATATGCATAGATTAGTTTATATTCGTTTATATCAATAAACTAAATGAAAAAATATAGTGGTTTGAAAATATGATACTATAGGTACCTGTATGTTAAATATTTATGGTTTATTAAGTTAAAATTTATTGGAAAATATTAACTTGATATCAAATAAAGTTAGATTAAAAACAATATTTGTGTTTTTTGAAATATATTTATCAGCTTCACGCTGTATCCCCCACGCAGCAGGGTAGGCAGAGGCTAGTGTTACACATTCCGTACCCCACTCTCTGCTGAATTCTGGAGGCATTGCGTGTTGAGTGGCAGAACTCAACGCCGCGCTTTGCCTCGACACCAGAGCGAAGAAATGGAAATATCAATTTAAGTAAATATTTCATCTCTTCGAGTGGGGATCGAACCCACAACCAGTCGGTTTTGTACACTTCACACACAGTCACACTTCGTGCCGCTGCGCTACGACTGGCCTCTATACAATAAATATATTTACTATTACTTATTTAAAAAAACTTGTCGGTTAAAATATAAAATATATAACAACTAATTTGTTATTTAGTCACAAACAGTAATAATTAATTAAGTAATAAATGAAATATTTTACTATAACGTTTTAAATTTACATTCTACTCTCCATGCATACCTCCGTTGACCAAAGATTGGGGCTTAGTTTTGATTTCAAAATAAAATTGTTTATCTGCTAAAACATAACATTAATGATTTGTCTCTATCACGAGACTGTTAGTCACAATTTGCATAGCTGAAATAAAATTTAGATGTAGCTGTTACTACAGAAAAGTTTAGTTTAAATCAGCTCCACGCTGTATAGGGACGCTGTGTAGGCTGAGGGAACCTACTGTTAAGACACTCAGTTTCCCACTTTCCGCAGAGTTCGGGAGGCATTGCGTGTTGAGTGGCGGAGCTCAACGACGCGCTTTGCCTCGACACCAAAGTAAAAAAATGTAAATAAATATTTCATCTCCTTGAGTGAGGATCGAATCGACAACCAGTAGACTTTACAGTCACACTTTTTGCCCAAGTACCACGATTGGCCTACTACTAATAGTTTAGTTACAATAAATAAATAAATAAAATGTATATCACACACACACAATTCCAACAACAAAAAAAATATATTGAGAATATGCTACTTAAAGGACAACTATTGTACAGTAAAAAAAAACTAAAGTAAAAGTAGTAGTTAAATAAACATAAACATATATATTATATACCATTGTAAATGTAAAATTAATATCAGATTTATAAGCACAAACAAAAAGCAGAAGTCAGAAATATTAGTGGAATTTAATGATGGTTTTATACTCTGTAATTATTATTAAGGTATTGTAATATTATATAGAATATTCAAAAACAACACGTATTTGTTAGAAATATATATTTTAATTTTTCATCGCAAATGCTAATATAATGGTCTTAGTATCACATTAGTCTCCGTGCATAACTCCGTTAAACAATGTTTCGGACTTAGATTTGATTACAAAGTAAAATGGCCTATCCGCATAAAACACTGGAGCTGGATTTTTCTCAATCACGAGACTCGTTGCCACAATTCCGAATACTGAAATGAAATTAGTAATTTCCGTTTTTATTACACAATAGTTTAGATACAACAGCTAGTAAAGACATGTTAACTTTGTAAAATACTAAGGTTGGTGATATGTTAGATAGCCCTTGTCTTCATATTTGCATTGCTCTATACAAGTTATTAGTAAATATTTTATGAAACCCACTTGTTAATCTGGATATTTAATTTTTTGATTTTTCATTGTTCAGGTCGATTATAAAATTTGATAAATGATTTTCAAATACATACAAACACCAGGAAAAATTCAATACATAATAATAATAAATGAGAAACCTAATTTAATTTAATGACATATGTATAAAACCGTTTAACCGATGGAAACCACTAATAGATAGTATTAATTTGTGTGATAGTTTTAAACGTGATATTTTGATGACATTAAATCAGTCGAAAAATAATAAGTATTCTTTCATCTAAATAGATGTGTATTATATTTGAAATGTATTTTTTTAAATAATATTTTTTTAAATTTTTTACATTTCACTTTATTGTCACTTATGCTGGGTTGCTCTGGTTAGTATATTTCATGATGTATTTTTATATCTCACTAAGTAGTACGTGAGTATATAATACTGTGTTAAATGTAAGTGCTGGACATGATATGCTTATAATGTGTACTTGTTAAAAATAATATAAAAATAATAAACCGTTTTGATAGATTCTCATATTTAATAGCGCTGCCGAACTAATAAGTTTATAATAATAAAATAAAAATATGTGTTTGTCGCTTAAAATTGATTGGAGTGAATGAAACTTTTTTCTAATGTTGAATACTGAAATGAAATTATATATTTATTACTATTTGTCGTTTGAAATTTAATAATAATAGATACATAAATATTACTTAGTAGATACCTATGAATAGTATACTCCATTGAACAAGATATTATTTTTCCTTATTATGAAAAATAGAAAAGGATGATTCGCAACAAATACAACGTTGTCCAATTTGCCGATAAGCAATGTAAATTCGAATTCTGCAATGATAAAATAACGTATGCATAAAGCCAGAGGAAAGGTTATGGTTGCTCATGGAAACTATAGTAACAAATTATGAACACACGTATACATTTTGTCGTCTGCTGATCACCCAGAAATGGTACTTATACTAATTAGATACATACATATATGTACGCAAGTGACAATCGCTGATTAATAATGATAATGTCAAACTGTTGATATAATGGGAAGAATCTATTGAAAAATAAAGTTCACCCTAACATATAATCGTCATATTTAAATAAATTGAATGTTTATTAATTAAGTCATTTTGACTAAAAATATATTTTAAAATTTTTATGTATTTTTAGGAAAGAAATATACATTTTTTGAAACGTATAAAGATAGTTATACAGCGCGGATTATATATGTCGCCACGTTTATATATTTAATATTTAATATAAACAAAACTTCATCATCAAAATCACAATCTGAAATTGTAGACGCTAAATTGTAACGCAAAAACCATATGTAAATGCACTTACCGTTCGCTGCAGCAGCTTCAGTTCCCTCCTCATTGACCTCGATGAAAGCCTTCTGTAGAGCTGAATCGATGTACAAATCATTTTCACCCTCCAAGAGATTATCTATTCTAGCGCTTCCTGGAGTAAAGAGTTTATTTATCCCCATCTGTAATGCAGTAGTAGATAGATATGTTATCTATAGTTTACAATATTCATGTTTTAAGGAGAATAATATTTCTTGTGATATAAAAAATCCTCATCTGTTACTGCTTACCTTTTGCAGAACCTCTTTAAGTTCAGTTTTAGTTTCAATTTTGAATTTTGGAAGGAAGACATCTACTTCTATACTGGACATAGAGCTGAGTGCCTTGTCTAAAGCCGACGGATCTTTTAATTTTTCTTCTAATGCAGGCAAGCCGTCAATTTCACGTGGAAGGGCAACGACGAGAGATAATTGGTCACCTTTGTAAGGAATTTCTAGTACCTGAATTTTTTATTATATTATTATCGGTTTAGTTTGTCATTCATATTAAATTATTAGGTATCATACAAATTAAATTACCAAATTTTGTACATACCTGAGCATTAAGATCACTACTTTCTACGTAGTTATAGTGTCCTTTCCTGTTCATCATTTGAACTTTGTTTTTCTTATCCTTGCTAACGTGGAAATCTCTTTCTTGTGTAGCGTACTTGGAAAATTGATCTTTCCAATTACCCTATAAAAATAAGATTGTATCAAAATAAAGTTATATTATTTATTTAAGTTAATTTATGGATTTTGTTTTACCTTAAAATAAATTGCATTTGCTAAAATAGCTCTAGTGGCGCCTGAAATGCTGTTAGGATTTACTAAATCCTTGATTTTATTATTTGTTTGAGCTTCAACCTATAAATAAATATACCGATATTATATTTTAATATTAGTATCATAAAATAGAAAAACAAAGACCAGTAAAAGAATATGATTAGAATATAAATCTTCTACAATATGTAATGTTCTTACCCACTGGTTGATTTCGTTTGCAGCTGCTTCATTATTATTAAAGTCAATATTTTGAAATTCAGATTGGAATGCATTTCTTGAAACTTCACCAAAGTTCTTGTTTATTTTGTAATTTTTGGCGATAAATATTTTACCAGCCATATTAAGCGTGACATCTTTTATTGATTGTATTAATGCATGCGAATATGAAAAAACGGCTATGGTCTGTAAATAGTGATAAGAAATAAGTAATTAAAAAATTAAAACAGGCTTCACGCCGTATCCCGCACACTGTAGGGTAGGTAAAGGGAACCTTGTTTTAAGACACGCCTTTCTCCACTTTTCGCCGAATTCTGGCATTGCGTGTCAAGTGGCGGATTTTAGAGTCACACTTTGCGCCCCTGGTGCCACGACTTGCCAGGAAAAAATAAGTAATGATTAAATTAAATAACATTAATCGTAATGTATCAAGTATTGTCGCTTCGTTAGTAAAAAAATATTATAAGAAGTATCAGAGAGGGTTGTTTTCAGTTTGGTCATTAGAAAGTTAATTTATTTAGGTATGTTTTTAGTGAACACTTACCATATTGTCATTTGGTATATCTAAATTGTTAAGGAGTTCATCATGAGATTCACCCACAGATGCTAGAGCTAGCTGACCAAGCGGAGGCATAACTGAAAATGCTGACAACACAAAGCTTTTACCTTCATTGGCGAGCGCTACTTCCTATAATTATAAAAAAATATATATGTATTCATGTTATTGAGAGTGAAAGAAATATAATAATTTACCGATATTAATCACTATCTATTCATTAAATTCAAATTTGTTACCGTCCTCTTGTTAAGAAAAAAATTGTAATTACGAAATTTAAAGTGATCCTACGTAAAAATCAAACGAATGGATTTTATATTTTTTGTTCGTTGCAATTTTCGTTCTTAACATTGAGTGCAAATTACATGTTTTGGGTTACATTTAATTTGTTACTTTCGCTGTACATATATTAGGAGTGGAGGAGCGCTTATGCATTATATATTATACTGCTCAAAGGACATAGTTTCCACTACTTACGTTAAACATTCTCGATGTGAATTTATTGCTGGCATCATGAAGGAGACGCGTAACCTGTATTTCATCGACTTCCTCAGCCGAAATAGCCAGTACCAGAGCTGATACTGTAATAGATATAGAACTCTATCAAATAAAAACCATTTACATAATACAACTGACAAAAATGAATAATAATTCATTCAAAGTAATGTTATTAGTAATAATAGAACATGATTTTGTTCAAATTTTCTAATT
Organism: Heliconius sara; assembly: GCA_917862395.2. Taxonomy (NCBI): domain Eukaryota; kingdom Metazoa; phylum Arthropoda; class Insecta; order Lepidoptera; family Nymphalidae; genus Heliconius; species Heliconius sara. The sequence goes on from OU860792.2 coordinate 7,832,851, forward strand.
TAGTGACAATTTAAATATTTAGAGTTTCGTACTTCAAAAGAGCTTACAGGACAAATAAAGGAAAATATTCGAAAATGGAAATTTATTTATATATAAAATGATTGCATTGTATAGATTATTGCAAATTTATAATTATTGTAAATTTTATACTAAATGAATATTTTATATTTGCGGGCATAGTTTTTTTGTGAGTTTTTATAAGTATTACTTTTCACAATCCTGAACCTGACCTTGACCGGTTCTCGGGTATGTACTCGTATGTATACCTGATGCATCTCTATGATTGATTTAGTATTTATTGAATATTTTTTTGTTGTTATTTTCACGTTGTAACCCGCACCTTGCAGGGTAGGCAAAGGGAATCTCGGAACTTGATGCTAAGACACTCCATTAAGACGGAGTGTCCTAACCTAATGTTCTTTCCGCCGAATTCTTGCGGCATTGTGTGTTAAGGGGCTAAACTCAACGTGATTTGCTTCGTTACCAGAGTGGGGAGACAGAAATATAAATTTGAGTAAATATTTCGTTCATTTCATACAAAATAAACCATACGTATACAAGTTTAAACTTGTCAAAATTCGTCAAAACCTATAGCTTCATCTAGCACATCCCTTTGACCTACGATTATGAAAGGCAAGAAGTCAGTTTCTGAACAAATAAAGTAAACATTCTAACAACGGAAATTAATATTTTTAAATTTTTGAAAAAAAAAAGTTATTACAAACTTATATGTATAATCAAAGTGTGACTGTAAAACCGACTGGTTGTGGGTTCGATCCCCATTGGAGGAGATGAAATATTTACTTAAATTTATATTTCCATTTCTTCACTCTGGTGTCGAGGCAAAGCGCGGCGTTAAGTTCTGCCACACAACACACAATAACTTCAGAATGAGTTCATACAAGCGCTACTACTAGCGCTACTAAGATCGCAAACTTAAGGCGCATACCTTTAATTTTTTAAAAGTTGTACTTTCTGTGACCTACAAATTTGAAATAGATACGCAACCCTCGGTGGGCAAGTTTGACTCGTACTTGATCAGCTTTTATTCCATACAGACCAACGAATCTATTTCGATATCCGTATTCATAAGCAATTAAGTCAAGAATTATTTAACTATTATATTTATAGAAGGTTAAAGTAATTTTATTTATATAATATTATAATACTTTGAATAGAGGCGAGCTGCTATTGTATAGTCGTAATATCATACGTGTTGTACATACGTTTTCCTTAACATCAAGGACAATTACATTTGTCTATTAAATACAAGCTGTGAACGACGAGTGTTAGAGCTTTAAAATGCTTATTGATATGTTTATACTTATACCTAATAATCTTTTATTAAAAAGTCATTTTTCAAAAGTTATTAAAAAGTAAATCTTAAAAGTATATTGTGTTATATAAATTGGTATAAATTTTCTTTAAGCATAGAGCATTCAAAAATTTTTTATGACTTTTCGCATTCACAGATACAATTATCCGAGTACAAATCCTTATTTTCTAAAAATATTTAAAAATTTCCAAATGGACTTCTAATATTTAAATTATAAGCTGGCAGTTAGATGGTATCAGTAGATGCTCTGGAATAATAAAAGAACCGGTCAAGTGCGAATTGGACTCACCCACCGATGGTTTCGTGCCAATTTCAGTATTGTAGATCAACGGGTAGTACAACTTATAAAAGTTAACAAGTTTAAGTTTGCACTTATTTTGTTTGTGATGAGCTATAATTTAAAGTTGGTCTTAAGGATCCTTCTATAGATTTTAATAAAGCAGCCAATTAAGTTGAAAAACTTAATGTTGCAGTCGGATGCACTTATTTTGTATGTCAATTATAAATATAAGTTTATTCTTTATTTGAATTTTTTCTTTTATTTATATGTATATATATTGTAAATTGTCTATCCGATACAGAAATAAATTTTCAATGCAGAGCAGTTGCTTCTGAGATTAACACGCTCAGCCAAATAAACTCTTCACCTTTATAATACCAGTATAGATGATTATTAGGTAGTATAACATAAATTATTAAAAGTATAAAAACACCCTTTCAGTTTTTTTAGTCAACTCTTTTAAAAGTACTTATAAAGTTTTTTAGTAATAAAGATTTTTAGTAATAAACTACTTTTAGTACTTTCATATAACACTGAGTAACTTGAGATTTGAACGTTGATTTGTTATGACCAGATTTTCTTCTTAATTATTGGAATACTAGATATTTAATACAAATAAGCGATAAAAGCAGGTAAGAAGTTGCAAAAAAAAAATTTGCAGGTAAAATGTTATGATTTTTTTCATAGCGCGACCGCAAGCTTTTCGCTTTTAATATAGTAGGCATTATAGCTACTGATAAGTCCAGCCTGTCCTGAACTATTAATATTTCGTGTGGATCCTTTAATGGGTTTAGATCGACATAAAATATAAGTGACCGAAGCGAACGTAAGGCGCTCCACCAAATCAAATCAGCTTCACGCTGTATCCCGCACACAGCAGGATAGGCAGAGAGAACCTAGTTAAGACACTTCGTTCCCCATATTCCACCAAATTAGGGAAGCATTGCGTGTTAAGTGGCGAAATTCAACGCCACCCTTTGCATCTAAACCAGAGTGAAAATATGGAAATATGGAAATATAAATTTTAAATAAATATTTCATTTCCTCGAGTGGTATTTGAACCCACAACTAGTTGGTTTACAGTCACACTTTGTGCGCCACGACTAGCCACCAAATAACAAATATAAAACCAAATATTATACAACGTCGCTAATGTAAGCAGTATCGTATGTACATATACACAATCAAATCAAATGTAATATAAATATCGGCCATTACTTGGAAAATTCCCTTCTGTGTTTGGAACCAACACCATTTGCTTAATGACGTAATGTGTTACTTAGATAGGTATACTCGTATGTGAGATCTTTAAGACTTGAAAGCTGTAAAAAACTACTTGACAACCGAAGTATGTCCTTGACTTTAAATACAGGCTAAGAGATAAAGATATGCTAAGCTTCGTTTAATAACATCACAACTCGACTGACTGTCAAAAAAATGACAGACGGTGTTTTTTTAATCATATTTGGATTACGATTTATAAATCATATAGCTTCAAGGCTTTATTTATTTCTGGTTTATAATAATAGCAATTATTTTTTTCCTTTTCATTGTTTAGATCCACGCAGTATCCCCCAAAGAGCATGATAGGAATAGGGAACCAAGTGGTACGGTATTCAATTTCCCACACACTGCACAATTTTAGAGACATTATGTGTTAAGCTACGGTAGTAAACACCGCGCTATACTCTTTTTATCAGAGCTAACAAATAAAGAAATTAAATTATTTCATACTCCCGAATGGGGATCGAACGCATCTCCGTTGGGTTAACAGTAAGATGCCGATTACATTTATTTTAGTAATTTATTAGTGATATTTTTTTATGGATAAGTTATGATTAAAACTTCTTTTTATATATTTATATATTAATAGCGAGCTCGCGTAAAAGAGAGTAGATATAGGTAAAGAAGACTAAAAGAAATTGTCTCAGTCGGGGGATGTTACTTGTAGGCAACGACTCTTGTTTTAAGGAAACTCATGTGATGATGTGAAGTATTATTCTTGAGAGATACATATCACTTATAACAATTACGTGGAGTCTCTAATAATTTAAAAACATAGACGATATATGTTTTTATCTTGTTTTCATAAAAACGTTAACCGCTTCCGAATTTTATGAATATCTCATTTTTTACATTTTGTAGGGTAGACAGAATAACAATACGTAATACGCTTACGTATATACGTCTTCGCTTTATATTTTTATATACTGTACAAAAAAAAAAACAAACAAAGTTCAAAAAAACGTTAAAATCCGAATCTATCAATAGGAATTTTTATTATAAAATCTATAATTTAATTCTTTTTTTACAATAGAATCATATTGTGCCTAAGACTCAATTTTGTATTTTAATTTTATAAAAATGTATACATACTTTTTTCTTCTTTTTTTTATAATATTTTTGGTTATTTTGAACTTGATATTAAAAACATATAAACATTGAATATTATATTATTATCTATATCTGGATAAAAAGTCAAGGACAGTATCTTATCGGTTTCTAGGTCAGGAGTTCTATATATTAACATATTTTATGACTATTAAGAGAGATTGAACATTTTGTTTTGTTATTTTGTTTCGGTATTTATAGAAAAAAATTAACAGTTTATTAAAAAATAAATTACAGTACGTGACATAATTTGTTTCAAATATAGCGACAATAAAAATTATAAGAATAATAATGATCGAATCGAAAAAAAACTCACAGCAAATTAAAATTAGCCGCGTCATGTTGTCGACGACTCGAACGCTGCACCAACACTAAACCTGTTTTCTTAGATGATTCTCTTTTATAAACAAGACCTTTAGTATATTATTTATATATATCGTGTTGTTCTGTTACCATAGCAAATGTGCGCGTCGGTTCAATACATTTCAGAGAATTATATTATTTGTATTGTTTTTTCCCAAACATTCATTATTTAAGGAAGTTTTATATTGCGTTCGTTTTTAACAAAAATATATGGAGGTCTATATTCAATTTCGGGAACTACTAGTTTGTTTTTAATATTTTTGAAGTGTTTATCTACACTTAGGAAATTTTATACGTTTTCTAAATAAGTAAGTACTAGTTTGAATTGAAAAAATCTTTTGTGACGAATATTTTAGTTTTTGTGTAAGGCTTATAGCTTTTCCCTCTGCCCTGCTGTGTGTTTGAGACAGCGTGAAGATACAAGCCTATTGGTATAATAATCACGAATACAACATATCATAGGCCAGTCGTGGCGCAGGGGTACAAAGTGGGACTGAAAAACCGACTGGTTGTGGATTCGAACCCCACTCGAGGAGATGAAATATTTAATTTAAATTTCGCTCTGCTGTCGAGGCAAAACGTGACTTTAAGTTTTGTCACTCAAGACGCAATGCCTCCAGAATTCGGCAGAAAGAGGGGAACAAAATGATTTAACACTAGGTCCCCTCTGCCTGCCCTGCTATGTGCGGGATACAGTGCATTTATTCTGGATATTCAAATCTAATGCCATGCTTAATCTAAACGTCAAGTTATTTACGTTAATTGAGTACAGATTTGGTTTCGAGGCAAGTCAGGAAACTAAATCTGTACTACATTATAACCAAATATAATGTAATCATAGTTATATAATTATTATAAGTATAATTCTTATAATCTAGACTAAAGTCAATGTAATCTAAGGTTACTTATAAACTTGACCCGTAAACAGATAATGTTAATGGAATCTTATGAATTACAAAATATAAACAAAGCAAACGTCCAGGTATAATATCGTTAAATAATAAAAAAGGCTGTTTCTATTTAATTTCTACATTAAAAATAAAATAAAAAAATATAATAAAAAAAATAATAATAATAAAAAAAAAATATTCGACTCCTATTAGAAATAATAGAAAATATTTGAAAAATAAACACTAACAAAACATATCCATAATATAAACAATTTTTTTAGACAATTTAATTAGCATGTTCTATATAATATTTGCCTGCCTCTTATTATATATTCATGTATTTGTTAACTCTTAGCAAATTAAAAGTTCAAATAAAACTATAGACTTAGTACCGACATCCAAGACCAGTTTTGGTGGCTATAAGAACTTAGAACAAGTTATACATTTTTGTAATTCCTATTAGTTCATCTTAGCAACGGTTGAAGTTGAAGTTGAATAAGGATCTCAAGATCATATTAGAAACGAAACACATAATATTAATGCATAAAAATATAACAAATTATTACAATTGAAAATACATGGTGTTAATTAGATGAAAATGACTTTTATTGTATCTTAGAATTACTTTCCGACTTAAATATAACTAAACTAGGAGACTTTATTTTACTTTTAATATGGTTAGATGACACTAAAAAATACATCATTTTCATTTTGCGCTTGCTACTGCATTATTGCAATGATAAGAGTACGGAGTTCATCAAAGTGACCTCTAAAATAATCGATTTTTCAAATTACAATCTTTTTGTGTAATTAAGTGGAAATAATTAAAAATATGTCTATATAAAGACCGTTAATCAGTCTTTGCAGAATGCAGATGGAAAGTCCGGTTATGTCTAACTAATTGCTCGGGCTATTAAAGGTTATTTCAGCTGATTCAAGAATTGACTATTTACAATATTATATGAACTTATACATAGTAGTTAATAATTTTAAAAAGATATAATCAATTTTTCCTGTATGCGTATACATATTTAGCTTCCATACCTAAAAAGACATAAAACGAGATCCTTACAGGATCATGTTGCTATCCGTCTGTCAATACCATTTATTTCAAGATCGCGTAGAGATATCAAGGTCAAATTAACAAAAAATATCCATGTGTGGTCCCTTCGAGCACAAAAAAACTTCTAAGCCAAGGTCATCCAACTATAAGCGTTTCTGCATCGTTTCTGCTATATTTTGTTTAAAAATCTACAGGGTACTTCCCGTTCGATTTATAATTATGACATTTTAGCTTAAAGTACATAAAAACACAGAAAACAAAAGAAATGAATATTTATAGGGCATATCGCTATTGAAAAAAAAATCAGCAAACTACTCTTGAAGTGTATCCTTTCCAATAAAAAAAGAATCATTGAAATCGATTGGCGTGATATTGACTTATGCGCTCATTTGTCGTTCACATACTTAGTGCAAATTTAAGATTTATTTGATTTTCTCATGGATAACATCAGGAATATACGAAATTAAAAATAGACTACACAAAAACCTACTTACGAATGAAAACAGTATTATCAAAATCGGTTCATGTAGTCAAAAGTTTTAAGGTCACAAAAATTAAAAAAAATACAGTCGAATTGATAACCTCCTCCTTTTACAGAATTCGGCTTAAAATAACAATCTTATGTTTGTCATTCATTTAATAGAAAACGCTTATGTGCGTACTAAACTGCGTAGTAAAGTGCGTACTCCTGCAAATTTAAATTTAAATATATTTTATTCACTGCCTAATAAGGCATAAAATATAATAAATATATGATTATATTAAACAAAACCTTCATTTACTTGTTCAAACGTTTTTTTTTTTCGAGATTGTTAGATTACTTCGGAACCCGGAAAACGGCATAGAGGCCTATCTTAGATAATAATAATAAAACGTTATCTTAAGATGAAGAGAAGAGAAGGGGATCAATTTTTTATGTTTTTTTTCCAGAAGAAATTTCCTATAAAAAAATCTATATCCGAAATCTATATCTGAAGTATCCGAAGAAGACCTTGTGAATTGAGTGTGAATTTTTTTATGGGTTATATTAACTCGAAAATCTAAATCTCCAAATTGGCGGCTTAGGTGGTTTTCGTATCTTTTGGACATTGTATTCGTGAAATCTTTTGTCAATCATGGACTTCTAATAGAAAAGACTACCGTACAAGATATTTATTCACTGTCTCTTGCTTACTTTCTACATTGGTAAGAAAATAAGCACATCTATGACAAATGTAGTGTCAAATATTGACAAAATCCAAAATGCGCATAGTGATAAGACAAATAGTAACCAAATTTAAAAGGCGCAAATCTGATAATTTTACTCTGAAAGACGTATATATGTTGGATAACAGTATGCATATACAGAGGACAGCAGAAGAAGTGAGATTTGTAGTATGAAAAAGATTCAGTCTGGTCACTCTAATGTATTTTTGTGTTTCAATGCAAAAAGAACGGTTTCCTTGAATTTTTTTAACTGTATCCTTGATTAAGAAATATATATATTTTTAAGTTGGTCTCATAATTTTTTGATATTCTAACAAAGCTCCTTACAATATGATACCATGATGTCCCTGACGGTACTTATAATTGTAGGTATTAAAAATAGTACTTCTAGATACAGTAGATAAATAGTACGGTAATAGTAAATAATAATATGTGTTTATTTTTATTAAACTTATCAATATAAAATAATTTAAATAAAGATTTATATGTATATCCCAAAAATATGCCAAATAAACCAAAGGAATTTAGAATAAATATTGATTCCCAGGCAACCATATGTTATAGCGTTGAGAAAAAAATAAGCTTTAATTTAAGATATTTATGATAAAATTTACTAAAAAAAACACATGAGTGCAAATTAACAACATTAAGTGACCTGCTTAAACAAGGCAATCCTTGAGTTGGGGCAGACTGAGCAGTGGCACTCATTGTTTTTTCAATGTCTTATGCGATTTTCTTTCAAATAATGCTTGTCTTATGCGATTTTCTTTCAAAGAATTGACATAAAAAAACAACACATTACCAAAAAATTAAATTTAAATTAGCTAGCTCGAAATTACGGTTTACCTAGAAATATGTGACATAACTAAACATTTTTCTATTAAATAGAACAATCAAATTAATTCCAAAAACACTGTAATTACGATTTATTGAACGTAAAGTCAAACTTAAATAAGTAATCCATTTTTAGGGTTCTGTACCTCAAAAGAAAAAATACAGAACCCTTATAAGATTATTTCGTTGTCCGTCTGTCCGCCCCCCAGACCATTTTACATAAGTTTGCGTTGTGGTATCTATCTGAAATAAATATAAGATATTCGGGTTTACAGTTCCTTGGAGCACTGAAATTAATCTTTTAACACAACGCAGATATGGGTATTTATGCATGTATCGTTTATGCTTCATTTTGTATGAAATTTACCGCGCAATCAAAATCTGTAGTGTACTTCCCGTAAACCTTCAAGTTTAGAAATTTAAGATGAAAGAAAAAAAGAAAGAAAGAAATTTAAGATGAAGACCTTCCTATAAAAATAAAAGAAAAAATCCTAATAGTAAAAATTGATTGGTATTTCATAGAAAAAAATCATTACAAGCTTAAATTTGTAGTTCCTTTCATACTAAATAAGTGTATATATATCATCAAAACCTATAGGACATTTGTCAATCAAAATTCTAAAGTTAGTAAAAAACTGTCGGTGGGCGAGTTCGACTCGCGCTTGGTCGGTTTTATATTAAATCCATTAATAATATTTTATTTTATTAATAACAATATAATTTAATATATATAGTAGTCGCACGGGGGCCGCTAGTATTATATATGTTTACATTTCAAATATTATCGTCATCATAAGAAAATATAATTGATAACATCTTGACTTAACCATATTGAGATTATATTCAATATATAGGTATATGCCTAATATACAAGCTGACCGGATTCTTCTTTGAGTCATTAAATGATTTGTTGAATGTTAGAATAATATAACTATTTTCTATTATAATACTTTTTACAGTATCTTGCATAGAAAAGTAGCCTGGTGGAACCTATTGGTAAGGCCGTCTGTTCTTACTACATTACTTAGTAATATTTAACTAATTTATGTATATATATATAATTAGTTTAGTTTTACTAGCTGTTTTTCATTACTATAGTTTAAAAAAGGCCGGCCGTGGCGCAGTGGCACGAAGTGTGACTGTAAAACCGACTGGTTGTGGGTTCGATCCCCACTCGAGGAGATGAAATATTTACTTAAATTTATATTTCCATTTCTTCGCTCTGGCGTCAAGGCAAAGCGCGGCGTTGAGTTCTGCCACTCAACACGCAATGCCTCCAAAATTCGGCAGAAAGTGGGGAACCTAGTGTTAAGACACTAGGTTCCCTCTGCCTACCCCGCTGTGTGCGGGATATAGAGGGAAGCTAATTTAATTTAAAAAAAGTGGTCGCATTATGCCACACTATCCTTTGGTCGAAAAATTAATATTCGGAATAAATATAAAGCTTTTTTTCAAAATATAAATGAAAAATAATAAAATTTAAAGTGAGGCCGGAGCACAAGAGTGTGACTGAAACGCAAGCGTTGTGGGCTTAATCCCAACTCGAGGGAATTAAATATTATTTTTTAATATTTTCATTTCTTCGCTCTGGCACCAAGGCAAAAGTCCGACGTTGAATTCCATCACTCAACATGCAATACCTCGAAAAATTCAGCAGAAAATGGGGAACGGAGTGGCTTATTATTCCCTCTGTCTACTCTGTTGTGTGCGGGATACAGCGTGAAGATGATTTAATTTTGATTTCAATTTAATTTAAAGTACAGATCAAGAGGGCTACAGGACATTTTCATACAGGAGATATAATGATAATGACATTTGAAAATTACGGCTGCATGAATTAATAGAGGTGCGCTTCTGCAATAGAATACGCAAGCTGATTTCGACTCGCCTTCCAACCGAAATGGGTCAAAATTACCATTTTCAGCTGAGAGCCTCATAATTTGCGGAAAGATGTGTTCGTTACTGTGAGTATCTGGCAAGTTTGACTAATGAACTGTTTCCCTATGCTCTATCGCACGGGGCAAATTATTATGTACATAACTAATTGCACTGCTTTTCTGTTTTTTAATTACATTATTACACTTCGGTAGTGATTTGCCATTTTTACGCGTTCACTCACGCTCACGTATCCCGTACACAGTATCTAGGGTAGGCAGAGGGAGCCTAGTGTTATGACACTCTGTTCTCCACTTTCTGAAGAATTTTGGAGGCATTGCATGGCATGTGTTGAGTGGCAGAGCTCAACGCTGCACTTTGCCTCGACACCAGAGCGAAGAAATGGAAATATAAATTTAAGTAAATATTTCACACCATTATTTGTGCCCCTGCGCCACGACTGGACTTACTAATAAAAATCTTCACGCTTGTGAAGCTTTTTATTATGTATTAAAAGATTGATTCAGTGATCGTTTCCGATAAATCACATAAGTATATTGTTACTACAAATTTTATTTAGTAAAATATTTAACCTAGATAAAACAAAAATTACCAAATTAGAACATTCCACGTAATGAGTAATGTAAACAGAATTCTAAGCATCTTCATTTAAATAAAAGTATAGGAAAAATACTTTATTATATCGGGAGCCGCAATCATACGCGACGCAGTAACGTAAAATTAGCTTTATGGGTGGTCGGTTTAATTGCTTTCCTTGAAGGCGAGCTAAGAACAAGAAATCGAAAGTGTTTACTGAGGTTTGAAATTGGAAACGCGTACTTCACATTCCGGAAATTACCAGTTCCTCAAGTGTGGCAGCTGGGAGTGACGGGTCACGTGAGCTCATTACCCTGTCACGAGTCAGCCTCCAATTGCCTGCAACATGTCTCATCACGTCACAATTAATGCGTAAACAATGAGACAATTGACTGACTTATCCGATGAGGAGCGATCATCGGTTCGCACATATTATGTGTATTTGTAGATTAATGATGTAAATGGTACAGTAGCGTTTTAATTAATATCCAAAATATTTTGACGTACAATTTCTATGTTTATTTTGTTATGATCTAATATTTTTTCCTGAATGAAATTGTAGTTTGTGTCCTCAGTTTTTATATAATATATTTACTGTAATAAATGCTGTTCAACATATTTAAGCAGGTAAAATTATGTATAAAATTTTAAAGGTTTCGGAATTTGAACCCGCGCCTTAAAAGGACAGCTTACAAGAAACTGTCCTTATTTTTTTATGTTTTTTTGGTTTTCTATACTCGATATCTAGTAAGATAGGCACAATTTCTTAGTGCGGGTAAATGAAAATAGTTTTAAAAATTCAGCAGACTCAATATACTAGTAATTGGCAGATGTCCATACGATAAGATCGATCGTTATGGATTACCCAAACGTTCTTGTTGAGGAATTTATGGTAGATTATCTTAAATCGGATTTTGTACGTTTAATGTAGTTTATCAAAATGCTTTGCACTTGTGTGTATCTTCCGAGTCGTGTGTAGTTCTTGTACGCGCAGGGGAAGTGGTCGTTGGCTCGCGCAATTTTTACTCCCGCTGCTACAAATTTTGGCCTCCCGAGTGTATAGACCCATAAAAGAAAAACTCTGGAAAAAAGAAAGTCAACTTGAGTAAAAACCCAGATTGTCATTATAATTTTGAAGTACTCCGATCTGCGATCTGATTCTTAAGTTTTGTATTTACCCAGTGGGGATTGAACCCTCAGCCATCGCGTTTACAGCCTCAATGCTCTCTCTAAGAAGGTTAATAAAACGATTTTGCGTGCAAAGCAAAAACATGCTGTTAGTTGAACTTAATGTTCACGTTAAGCAATAGAGTTATTTGGAATTTAAAATTAATAGGGATCAATTTTTGAAAAGATTTTTGTGTATCTATACATTCAATCATAACATTTAAAAATAATCGTGGTATGTGTATAAGCAATCCTGGGAAACGTTAATATTTAAACATTGGTCTTTTATGTGCCTGGAACCTAGGAACCTACTTAAAACACTTCGTTGCTCACATGATTCTCCACTTTCCGCCACGTTGAATGACGGAATTCAACAACACACTTTATAAGATGAAAATATTAAATACTTAACCACTTACAGTCGCACGCTTGTGATCCTTCGCCTCTATTTATGTAAAGTTATTAAACAGTAAAATAATATTTTTAAATATCTTCAATGGAATTATTTTAAAATTATTTCATTACAGAGAATCGACTTTTCTAAATACATGCTTCGGTCACATATTGCAGTGATACTTGAAATACTCTACAATTTCATTTCAAAAGAAGGCTTGCTTTGTCTGCTTCCGAATTTCGTCCACAGCGCTTCCAACGATCCTCATATACTGAGTGCTTGGAACTCGACTCAAAGCCTGATTTTCTACAACGATAAACTTAATACCGACAAGTTCGACCGCTCCACTAAAATTTATGTTCTTTGAAAAATTTATATAGTAATGGTTAGTACTAGGAGAATGCAACCGAGTAATATTCATTCTTAATAGTGTATATACAAATGGTTATTATATAAGATTTATTAATAATATGTAAGTAACAGAAATAGTACGAATTGCTGGTTATACGTGAGACCAATATATAAAGATTTTTTCCTCCTTGTGATATCATTTCATTCCACTGTTATTGATTGAGGCCAGTCGTGGTGCAGAGGCACAAAGTGTGACTGTGAACGCGACAGGTTGCGGGTTCGACTCTTAATCGAGGAAATGAAATATTTAATATTATAATTTCTTCGGTCTGGTATCGAGGCGTTGAGTTTCCTCTCAAATCAACACACATTGCCAGAATTGTGTGTTGAGTTAAAATGGAGAACGGAGTGTCTTGTGTCTACATTAGCTTTTCTTTCCTTTTCTACTACGAGTATGTGCGAGATATAGCATGTAGCTGATTTATTTATTAAGTATAAGTATAGACTGATTAAGTATTCTTTTATTCGTCAAAAGGCACGACCATTATATACATATATATATATATATATATAATTCGTAGAATAGTATTTTCATGCTATTAATCGTTTTAGTATGAATTTGATAAATTGCTTCTTTGAATAATTTGCAAATTATGAATATAAATAAACGTCATTTTCCTCAAACGTGTATTGCAATGTAAATCTGATTAATTGATTTTTGATTTGTTTACAAGATTCACAAGATTAAAATATTGTATTGGATAAAACTAAAAGCAATAAGCTAAAAGACATCACATGAATCTCTACTTAGTACATTTATATAAGACATTTGAGTTATACAATCACATACATATGAACACAGTTATTTAAACATTTGCAATGTTTCAAATGTCTTAACATACTATATTCATAGAATTGTAATAATCGTGAGTAAACAAAACAAACAATCTTTTTACATAACAATTTTCTTGAGATTCTATGATTTTGATGTATACAGTTAATTTATTTTACCTTCCATTTATTTTATCATAAATTTTCTAAAAGCGTATCAGATAGCAATAGAAGATGCATTGAGTGTATTTCGAAACCAATGGCTTAGGTTAAAGGTTAAAAAGAGGACAGATTTGATCGGTCTATTTGTAGATAAGAGGTTGTGATAAATCTTCTTTCGTACCTAAAAGGCGCCAGTTTTATTGTTTCTCGTGACATTGAAAGGTGACATAATCTGTATCTCATTCTTATTTTTTTTTAATTATTCTATGCTTCTTTGTGATTTAATACTTCAATATAATTTCGAGACAAATTTTCCTTTGCTTTGAGATTTATTTACAATTTCGTTACAATGATTATAATTTATATTATACAATTTGCCACTATCTATATATTTTATTAATCCTTTTATTCATCAAATTAGATAAGACATTATGACCAAGTTTTGGGCGGATTGACCCTTGGCGGCTTCAATCTTATTGTTTGACCGTAACTTCGCCAGAGATTATGAAATTTCTGTTTGACTTTGCATAATTTTGATGTTTGTGGATACCCAACTTAACAGATCTGTCGGTCTTTCGCTGCTATTGATAATAATACTAGCGGTTAATCTTACATCTTCTGTACTTAATAGCTATATGTTTATTCTATAGTAACTTTCTCAATATATTTATTAGGTCCTATATATGTATGTATACAATATTTCGATTTCGAATTTACTACGTACTATATATTTATATATATATATATTTTTTAAACGCACTATGAACCTTTATTCCGTTCTTTTATAAATATTCTCTTTTGACATGTCCGTTTTATATGTACGTGAGGACGATTGTAGCTCTATGTATTTAAAAAAACGGACAAGGCCGAGTTGGGTTCTCCCACTTAGGATTTCGTATAAAAATTGGAAGTCTCGAGCTTTTTCTGAAACCTATTTTTTTATTTCAATTCTTATAAGGGTTCCTTTTTTCCTTAAAAGATACGGAACCCTAAAAACATCTCAGTATCGGAGGTAGTTGCTGCTCGAATTCCATGTTTGTGATCTGCTCGAGGAAAATATCAAAATATAATTCTTTTACCCTATTTGAATGATGGATGACTGATAACATATAACATATGACGGATGACGGTGGACTGATGACGGATGACAAATGACGGATGGATAGACAGGTACATATGCTATTATTAAAACTCACAACCTCTATACATGTCTTAACAAAACCTAACGGACGTGCGGATGTACTGCAGTGATTAGGCAATCCCGTTCTCTACATAAATACACAAAAGAACCACGTTGAGCTTTTTGTGCATCTGTCCATTATATGATCTTTTTTTTTTTTCTGATGGTCTTAATGCTGTTGACCTGGTATGGTCTTAACAGCGTCACCGGACTGGGCCATTATATCGAAATAGAACAATACATGTAGCTATATACAATATAGACGTCGACACTTAAATATGTATATTAAGAGATGAAGAATAGATAGAACTTGGGTAGTTGATAACTGTATGTCACTGTATTGGTAATTTTTAATTCAAATTCAATGCTTAAACTCACGACAATTCTCCAAATAAAACAAATTGTTCTAGGTTTTGCCCATTTTAACGCAATATTTATAAAATAGAAAAATTTACGTAGTATTGTCTCTCTTTCTCCTGCTATAAATATTGCGAAAGAAACTTAAAAATAAAAATAATCTCAAGCATAAACCATAAAATATTTTTAAAAATATAAAAGTATTGTTTTTTACCAACAAAAGTCATATTATCATTTCTGAAATGACAATTGTTATAACGTTCGCTCTAATTGGAGATGTTGAGCTACAATCAATATTAATATATCGATAAATATATTGCAGAAACATATTAATATAACATAGTACATCGTATCGCGTATCATTAGCTACGGTAGCGATGCATGAATACTACCCACAAATACAATAAATGTGCTTTCTGCGTTACAAACAGTTTGTAGTTCTCCTTTTCATTTGTATGGCACAGAGGTAATGAATCTTAATGACAGAGACGCGTGTGCAGTGACAGGTCACGGTGACTAACTGGTACTCAGTTGGTTTAGCGGCTGGCAATAGCACGACCGTCACTCCCATGTGTTTGTTGTCTATGGGGCAAAGAGTATGTGGATGCAGAAGTGATTTAGAACTATACTTGTGCTTGTAATAAATAATTATTTTAGTATAATTTGTGTAAGCGTTTCGAAATTACATAAATATAAATAAACTTAAATTAGTTTCTCTTACTAGTGAGCTCATATAATGGCCTAAATAGCATGTGTGTCACTTTTCGATTATACATTTGCTAAATTAATTGATTTCAAGGAATCCTGATTGGAGCAATGCATATATCATAAAAGTCTATCTTGACAGATTTGATATTTAACAATATTGCTTGTCACTAAACTGAATCTAGGAAAAAATAATAGTTTTTCGACTAAAAAAACTACCTAGATGTCAAAATCTTAAAAAAATATGTACTGAAATACCTCTGCATGCTGAATGCATTAAGTTAGAGAAAATTGTATTTTCTGAGAACTACCGTAAATATTAAAAGTTCCACGAAAATATAAAATGATGAAATAGTTTCTTTCGAATAAAGGCTATAAGGAAGTTATATTTCTATTTTTAAGAGTTATTTGTGTTAACGTGTAGTTTAGTGTAGAATTGCAAAAGCTTCAGCCATATTATACTGTAAAATATATCTACGCAATTAAATTAGATTACTAACACATTTTCTAAAAATATCGAATTTTAAGTAAATTAGTTTTAAATGTAACTCGTAGTAGTAAGCTTTCTTGGGTAGCTTTAATAAAACACGCCGTAACGGTAGTAATTTACCTATACCAATATTAAACCTAAACAGAAGAGTTTGTATGGTTGGTTTACCTTCAACCATTAACAAGCTATACGGGCTTTATTCTATGAACTTACTTTAATATTATAAAGAAGAATTCTGCAGCTTTACTTAATTAAAGTGTAGATATTTTTTTTGTGTATTTTTTTGTGTATTTTTACCATTTAGTATGACAAATAGAAAAAAAAAATTATAAATTCTTATATTCTATTTATTATTCACCAAGTATGGCAAAAGAACACACCCCCCACCTATACTCTTCTAAGCTATAACTAAGCTATAAGCGCCAATAGCTCCGTGTTAACCGACTTCATGACCTAACCAGTTTTGTACCATAATCGTGGCTGCTAAGCTACAATGATAACAATTTAATTTTATTTGAATATTTTTAAAACAAAATCAAACAGTGTGTACTATCTGTTCTTTTTTTTATTTTTGCTCTTTGCTGATAATGACTTGTGTAGGATATGGCTACGTATTCGGACGGGACACAATAGATAATATCTGCACTTTATGACTCTTCAGTATTTGCTTCACTGAACGAATGGAATATGAATAAATTTAATTACTATTTATAACTTTACCTTTTTAATATTTCATTATTGGATTTCTCTATATTTTTTTATTCTTTGTCAATTTACTGAAAATAATCATTTTTTTTTTCATAGAATTCCAGAATTCTTCAGCCATTCTCGGAGTATATTAATTAAATAATATTATACTTTTAACTAAGCTCTTGCAAGCAGCTTTTCAAGTATGTTGCCATCAATTTCAAGTAACGTCCAGTAGGAGATATATTTTCTAGGAATTTAAGCTTTTTCATCATCATGTAGATAAACCTCTTTAAATTACGCAGGGTTCCTGGTAAAGATTTTATTGATTGAAGAATTACTTATAGGTCCCGACTGTTAATCCTAGTAAACTATTGGGCTTGTTTATTTTCTTTTTAGTTTTATGCAGTCGGAGTTTTTGTTTTTACAAATATTTTTTTATTTTTCACTTTTTTGTTAAAATTCATTATGGTAATGATAATCCTGATATACCTTTTTGAAAACCTCGTGTTGAGCTCTTGAATTTAATACCTATATTGTGGTATTCGAAACGAAAATTTTTATTCACTAAGTCCAATGGCGTCCCACAGCCGCCACGATTGTTTTTTTTATCTTTACCTATCTAAGAACCCTTGGGCTGTTAATACAAATCTAACGATACCTCATTTAAGTAAATCCGTTCGTTCAGCGGTTCTGGAGATATGATGTAATAAAGAATATTACATACATACAAGATACGCGCGAAAAACATAACCCTCCCTTAGTAGTCGGGAAAAAAAAGAAAACATTATGTTTATTTATTTATAGTAATATACGTATTTACACATAAATGTAATATACGAACACGTTCTATGATTTAATATTTCAAGAGTTCATAGATTAATTTTATACTGTATTTGCATGTATAAGTCATTAGTTTCGATTCATTAAAAGATATGTTTATATGAACATAGTTTATAAAATGATAGGTTGTTATTTATTTTCTGCTAGTTAATCAAATTTATTATTGCATAAAAAACATACTTAATTCTACTCGCCATTGTCTACATGCAACGCCAACACTGAGCTTAGTTTGAACAATGACAAGAACAAATAAGTAATATGTACATTTCATTTGTTATCATATTTTATTTGACCACATAGTTGCACATGTAAATATACAAGTATGACACAATTGCCAGGAAAAAGAAACACAAGATGTAAGCTAAAAAGCCGTAAAAGTGGCTTCTTTTACTTCAAATGCAAAAGCATAAAAAAGCTTTGAAAACATGCAGAGATCTCTAAGTTTATATATACAAAGGTTTATACAGCCTTAATTCTTCATTTTAGGTACGAAATAAAAGATTCGGTTTGAAATGTTAGAGCAGCGAGGTTTTAGGGAGTAGGTGGCGTGCGTCCGGCCTTTTCGCGTGGTTTCCTCACCGGAGGAGCTCATAAAACGTTGAATATGAAAATTCCTCCACTTTTCAAATAAAAAGCTAAGAGTTCATAAGCGATTACGTCATGGCGAGTGAAAAATGACTTTTAAAATCCGGCCACCACTCTGAACTGTTGCCGCGCCCGCACTCAAGATGAATTGTTAAAAATTGACGTGAAGATTAGTTACCATAAACGAATTTAAATTTCATATTATTAAATGTAAATTTTTATAATGAAAAAGCTATAAGGTTGTTTTTTTTTTTCATTTTAAGTTATATATTTAATGTAGTATATGTTTTAAGAAAGAATTGGGTTCAATCAATTGTTTTTAAGTAATTCATGTCATTTTATATAATTATGAAGGAGCATATGCTATTATTGTTTAAAAACGTTACCACTTTTTAGTTCTAATAACAAAATAAACTTAAAACTGTGTACATATCATGTTTAAGGTATGTACACAGTGTATCATACGAAAAATATATACGAGATATGAAAAAAAATATTCCTCCGAGTGGAACTCGAACCCACAATTGTCACGTTAACAGTCAGATGCAGTGCAGCTGCGTCGCGATGGCTTTTAATTGTATTTTTTAATGATAATTTAAAATTAAAGACCGTAATGGCCAAGCAGCACAGCATCCTTCACAGCATCTTTTGTTTATTTATTAAAACCTAATATCGGCGGTAAGTGATTTCCCGTATGAATATATTTTTTTATTTTACTGTCTAATGTTTTATATATACGACTAAGGGCACAAAAACTTCTCTATCCTTGACAATCCTCTTTATCCTGCAATGAAAGTCCCATAATATTTAGTTCTTCAGCTGTATCGTAGATAAGCCCGAACAAACAGAAAGGCAAAAAAAATATATTTGTTCGTGTATTAGTATTGTGTAATGTTATGGTTGTTCATTAGATGTTCCAGATCATCAATATTCATATGGGAAACGCTAATTACGCTCAACAACTTTTGTTATGGTGGTTAGGTTGTTATTATTTCTTGTAGTTTAGCTGGACCACTACGGTTGATGACTACATCAGGTGTGAAGTCTTTAAAATCGTATATTGTCATATTCCTGTCCAGGCTTCATAGTTACACAAAAAAAAAAATCAAATCCGTCCGGTAGTTAAGAAACTGTGCGTTTTCAATCAGACAACAATTCTAAAAATATTCGTGTTCTTTTTACTCATCTTACGTTCACCCAGATTTTTTGTAATAATATTTAATGTTACAGACGCATTTTTTTACTGTTTTATTATAGTATAGATATCATAATAAGTTTTGCTTAAATAAACACTATTATATTGCAAAAAATATTATAAAATATATCAAGTTTCATACAAATTTTGTTATGACGCCTAACACGTTCGTGAAATACGAGCATAGGAACCTAAGCCATTTTTTTAGGATTCCGTACATCAAAACAAGAATACGGTACCCTTATAGAATATGAATACGGATAGGGGGCCAACAGCATTTTTCTCAAGATTGCGTCAATGTATCAATCTGAATTAATATCAAATATTCCAGTCCACTGTCCCCTAGCGCACAGAAAAATCAGGCTTCTAAATTAACCCAATCAAAAGATAAGAGCGTTTATGCATCGTTTTGTCTGCATTTTGTATGAAACATACCGCGTAATCTAAACATAAAGGGTGAAAGGGTGAACTTACAGTTACGAAATTTAGTAAATCGAAAAGTGAGAACTTGCAGTAATAAACTTGCAGCAATAAAGGAAAAAATCCGAAAAGTACAAATATGCTACTATTTCATAGCAAAAAATCATTATAAGCATATAAAAGTCGTTAATTAGATACAAAATAAATGCATTCGATCGCAAAGTTAAGTTTGTTAACTTTTGTAAATTGTACTTCCTTGTTGTTCTTATAAGTACAATCCTGAAATTGGTTCGGAACCCTTGGTACAGGAATTCAACTCCCATTTGACTGATCTTTTCTAACTTCTTCTCCACGTGCATTATAACATACGCTAAACTAAAGGTATCTATCATATATTTATATGTACATATGTAATGTCATATTAAAATAAAAATTATACTTTTGATATTAAATAATCACGACAACGTTGTGCCATTAATTAAATCTGAAAGCAATATTAGTAAGATCTTTTATGAAAATTAAAAACAGAAAATTGGATGAATAAATTTAAATTTTTCAGCTGAGTTCATTATAATTTTGGCATAAGAAAATATTATCCCTGAGGGCTTTATTATGTTTGCTATAAATTATAATAACTGGCAATAAACGTATATTTACTGTATAAGCTCACTCCTTAATGTAGCTTATGAATTCATTATTTACGGCGCAGGAAAGATAATTGAAATATTTTGATTTTAAATATAATGAGAATTGCAAAGGTATTCAGTATAAGAAGGAGAGTTTTGCGTTTTCATTTTTATGCTCATACAGAGATATTGTTAGATATATATGTTAAATGACGATCAAACGCTATGCAATAATTGAGCAGATTGCATGAAAACAAGATTCTAAATATCGATAAATATTTTTCTCTAGACAATAAATCGAAATTATGGCTATTATGTAGGCTTAAGTTGGCTTACATTATTTTAAGTGATTCTTATTGAAAACTATATGCTTCTGATATTATGTATTATTTTCCTAATGTCGTCAGTTGCAAATCGCCAATTCATTATTCGAATAAATGTAGAAAACTAAAAACTACTGCGCTTTAGTTAAAAGCGACTTCAGTGAAATATTTCAATCTTGATTATTACCCACATATGTAACGCTGCAGCGTGGCGATGTTAATGATACGAGACCTTATAGTCAACTCATTTATTATATATTTAAATCGATTATTTATAGGCCCGCCGTGACGCTGTGGCACGAAGTGTGACTGTAAAACCGACTGGTTGTGGGTTCGGAGGGAGTCGATCCCCACTCGAGGAGATGAAATATTTACTTAAATTTATATTTCCATTTGTTCGCTCTGGTGTCAAGGCAAAGCGCGGCGTCGAGTTCTGCCACTCAACACGCAATGCCTCCAAAAATTCGGCAGAAAGTGGGGAACGGAGTGTCTTAACACTAGGTTTCCTCTGCCTACCCTGCTGTTTGCGGGATATAGCGTGAAGCTAATTTAATTTTAATTTTAAATTTATACGCTACCAAACAATATTGGAAAATATTACACACACACAATTGCATTTGTAGCGAATAACTTTAGGACGCTGATTTAGTATGTTTACAAATGTTGTCTGTAACCAATATTAATGAATGTGTAATACCTAGGGGTGCACATATAAGGCAATGGAAATAATAAACTGTTACCAAAGGATAAATTGTTAAAAAAGAACCTGTTACCTTTAGTTATATGAAGTTTGTAATGTAACAAAGGTAAGTATCGCAACTAGAAAATAAATAAGATACTTTAAGGTATTGTTTTATTTGGTAACATACTTAGCATATCGCTATACTATTATATTTATACGTAAATACAACAAACCGTATAACGATATGTATATAATTGTATAAATATAATTTATCTGGTTCATTATCGAGTGACAAATCGTTAATGGACCTATAATATTCTGTATCCATTAATGATTTGTGCCCAAACTAATGACTGCGAGAATGCGATAGTAACAAACATCATAGGCCTGCTGCAATTACAAACCATGCTGACACTGATGTCGTATTAATGGTGACGAGTGTGCTGGATGTGATTTTGTTATGTATAATTTCATTTTAATTAGTCAGCCTTAAAAACTGTCTTATATATATAAATATGTATGTATGTATAGCGTAATCCACAGTCCTGAAGCAGTTGGTCGATGTATAACTGATAGTGATGGTTGTGGACTTGTGGGTTCAATCTCTGTTCGGGGAAATTTTCATTTTATTTTTCTGCTTTAGAAGACAAAATGTGAAAGACATAAGGATAACCTTAATAGTTTTCTTGAAAAATTGGATAGAACTTAGGTGGTACAATACAGCCAAATCTCCTATATATATTTTCCACTGTTATTTGAACATTATCATTGCGTACAAACAAAACCACCCTTGTTTGGTGCAAGGGGTTTTGGTAAAAGTTATTTTCGAGGAGTTCGAGGATTTCCACGAAACTCGTTCCATAAGAACCGAAAACAAAATCTAAATGTAATAAAGAGATCATATATTCTTATTTATTACTTCATTCTTTACATGTTCATTTCCCTAACCAGCTTTTATATATTCTTCACTCAGGCTTAGATTCATATTGCGTTAAGTTTAAAATGAATTTTTCAACGAATCCTACTAATATTAAAAATGTGAAAATTTGTGAGGATGGATGTTTGTTCCATTTTCACGCAAAAACTACTGAACGGATTTAGACGAAACTTTATTGTAATGTATCTTAAAAACAAAATAACACATATACTACAATTTATGTATATTTTGTATTATTTTTCTGTATGAGAATAATAAGCTTAAAAGGGGGAAGGCGTGCGTGGATCGCTAGCATAAATATTATAATTTACATCATATTTAACTAAAGGTTTTAGGAACATGTTTTATGAAATTTGGAACTTTAGATAAACGAAAAAATCCAAACGATGAAACTTTATAGGTACTGTGGTATCGTAGAAAAAAATAATATTTGTTAAAATAATATTTGTAAAATGTTCAAAATAATATTTGTAGTAAATTTTATATAAAACCATTGATTGATACGAAATTATCATTGGGCGAGTCTGACTCGCAATTAATAGATTTATTACGCAGTCGGACTTTGTGATTCTTTTATACTTTTTACTATTTGCAATCTTAATATTTCATTGACGGAGTTAATATTGTGTGGATTTGAGTCGGAATATTTACTAAAGTATATTAAGTACTTTCTATAAGTATGACCAAATAAATTTTGATATTATTGCATCTGTTAGTAGTGTAGTGTAAATAACTAGTACAATTGGTCAACTCATTTGATCTAAGGCAACAAATATAATCATATATAAATACATACATTACCCTCCTTTGTGTTGGGCGATCAGGTAAAAAAGATAATAATATATTTCGTGTACGTAACCTATTTTAATATTAAATACTATCTTTGGCCGGTTTACAGGCATATAAATCTCATAGGAATTTTAGTTGGTATATTGAAAAGGATGAAATGGATGGAATAATGTATACACATTCTATAAGTACTTACTAAAATTTATAACTAAGTATGACAAAGTTCAAGTAACGGTGAAAGGTAGGTTGTGTACCCTTCAGTAAAATCCGAATGCTTGAAATATTTTCCAAAGAATCTTATAATATTATAATTTTATTGGTTTTATTGATTTTCATTAGTTATCAGAAAAGTATCTACAATTTAGAATAAACAATTCTATTTGTCGCTTTAAGGAAACGAAAAGGATGACTAAAATAAATGGACTGGTTTTGAATTTTCTATTCAATATTTATTACGTTAAAACTTATTTGTAGCCGCACTCCTTTTATGTGAACAATTTGAAAAGTGTAGAAACAATTTAATATTAGTAAGTTGTATATTTTTTTTACTTTTTATTTTTACATTTTCTTCATTTCCTGAGTTTAGTTAGTTTAGTTTTATGGGATCATTATTCGTTTCGAATTGCAAACTACAATCTTTTATAGTCAGACGGTGTGTCATATGACCACGGCAGCCTCTAAATAATCAGTATATAAATTGAGAAAAATGTAAAAATAAAAAAAAATATCAGCTTCACGCTGTATCACGCATACATCAGGTTAGGCAGAAGGAACCTAGTGTTAACACACTCCGTTCCCCACTTTCTGCCGAATTCTGGAGGCATTGCGTGTTGAGTGGCTGAAGGCTCTCCTTGAGTGGGGATCGAATCCACGACCAGTCGGTTTTACAGTCACGCTTCGTGCTGCTGCGCCACGACTGGCCTTATAAAAATTAATAAAAACACATTTCATTAAAAATCATAAATAAATAAAATAAAAAATAATTCATTAATAAAAACACATTTCTCTTACTATAGTGCAGTAATTGTTATTAGTATCTAGATAGAACAATTGATAACACATTGTCACGGCCGTCAGAAGTGATCTATAAATCATCGCCGTGTATCCATTGTGCGAATCCGATTCCGTTAATAATGATAGATTGTGTAAACGTTACGTTTAAATGATAGCAAATTTCCGGAAAATAGGGCAATATATATTTTTTTGTATTTCTGTAATATTTTTGCTTTCTTTCTGAATAGTCTTATTAGGTTGGTGTATGATCTTAACTAATAAAATTGAATAAATTAGCTTCACGCTATATCCCGCACGAAGAAGGGTAGGCAGAGGGAACCTAGTGTTAAAACACTCCGTTCCCCACTTTCTGCCGAATTCTGGAGGCATTGCGTGTTGAGTGGCTGAACTCAACGTCGCGCTTTATCCGACACCAGAGCGAAGAAATGGAAATATAAATTTGAGTCATTTCTTGAGTCCGAGAGTTGATCGATCCAGTTTGTGGCCTCATCTATAAATACCGGAAGAATTATAATGAAATATCGTTGTGGTGTACATAAATATAACGTTATCGGTACATAGAGTGGTGACTGCACATCGCTAATCGCACATCAGTACTCGCCTCACGTCCAGCACCAGCGTCGAAACGACTAAACGGGTCGAAATATGCAGTCGTCTATTTTCACTACTGCCGTCACGTTACAAAAATATAACTTTGAAATTTGAATTTCACTTGGTTAAATAAATATAACTGATATTTTGTTGGATTTTAGAGTTATATCTAAAATATATAGATAATATTGTGCTTTGGAATATCTTTATTTTTTTAGGTATACGTTACGTTTTTAATATTTTTTGTGTATAAGTTTTAGGTGCTGCGTTATTTGTGTATATGTCTAAATGATGTATAATGTGACATACATTAAACGAAATAAATATATAGATTAAGCTTTTATCTTTAATTAGATATAAAAAAATTACCTACAATACCAAATACTAGAACACTATACCAAATTGTTACATTCATTAAGGAAAATCCAACTTTTGTTTTTTTCGTAACGAGGTCGGATCGATTTCATGCTTTTTCAAATAAAACATCTTATTGAGATCATAAAAAGAAAAACTGGTCAAATATAAGTCGGGCTCGATAACTGTAGGTCCATGGGAAGTATGGAAGTATGTACCCTATATGTTTTGATTACGTGGCGAATTTCATATAAAAAATGCAGCAAAAACTATGCATAAACCATAATAGTATTATTATATAATTAGTCACCTTTAGCATTTCATCTAGATTGAAATTATAGTTTACTGTATAATATTCTAATAAATACTTATGGAGATAGATATCACTGATTCAAAATGACCTAGCCTACAGGCCAGACGGTATGACCGACTTTAATACCTCGTAATTTTATTGTTTTGGGGTTTTATTTGATATGGTTTGTAAAAATTATAGTATTTAATGTAGAAAATATGTTGTGCTGCTCCATAACATCGACTATCGATCACTAAAAGTCTGATAAAAATCTGTTCAGTTGTTATGGACATTATTAGCTCGGAAAAAATAGGAAGACAGACACATAGAGACAAAAAATATATAATTGTTATGTTTTTTGTATTTGCGTATCACGTAAATAACCACATGCATTTGCAAAAACATAGTTATTTGGAAATCACAAACAAACATTTCAATTTTACTTATAAGAAACGGTCAAACGTCAAAGCGGTTAGGGCAGAAACCTTGCAATTATTTATCACTTATTTTTTGTCACAAAATAGATTATTTTGACACATTTATATGTTAAAATCACACGCCAGCCCTATGTCATAGCTCGTCCGCGTCTTGTCGCATCACTCGAACCCACAAGCAGTCGATTTTACAGAATTATTTTATTGTTGTTGATTGTTATTACAATATAAATAAATTATTCTCATTAAAGTAAAAAAAAAGCCAAAATTAATGTTATTTATTTGGATAAAATTATTGAACTCCTTTTTTAGGACGTAATCTGATTGATGTACCATTTTATGCGTAATATAAATTTATTTTTATTCTTTAATTCTTTATTTTTATAATATCATCTTTTTTAATATTCTTTCTTCGTTCTGTTCTTGAAGCAAAAGCACGGCATTTCCGCCGCTCAACATGCAATGCCTTTAGAATTCGTCCAAAAATTGGGAATTAACATTAGGCCCCCTACTCTGTTACATGTAGGGTACAGTGTGAAGCTGAACAAAGATAGTTTAAGATATTAGATTATTATATATTGATTTGATTTTCAGAGTTCATGTGCAGGTGAGGTGGACGCGAAATATTAAGACCAGGCAATATATTTTTCTTAAGTGTGTCAGTCCATATTTACTCTTCATGTAGTGTTCGCCTCTCTAGCAAGATGAAGCGAGGCGTTGAATTCAGGTTAAAAGCAGGGAACGGAATGTATTGACTTTTTCTATCTGTGCTGTATTCGAGATAGAACGAAAATAATATAAAAAAATCGTAGTTATATTTATTAATTTCCAGAATTAATAACTTGAAAGGGCTTCATAAGAATACTTTCTAAATACTACTAAGTCACCATACAATGGGCCTTGAACGTAAAACATTTTTATTAAAACTCTTAAAGCCTTTCATTGCGAATTGTTTAGAAGAACTAAGCTGTTTTTCCGCAGACGAAATTAAAAGTATGACGAGATACAATTGCTTCGCTTCCATTTGCCTGGGTCTTGACATTTATTTTATTTGTTTTTATTAAAGCTCATTTATAAGGAAAACCGCAAGATATTGTGCTTTATGAAAATCCCTTTTCAGATTTCAGCGCGATATAAAAATGATGAATAATAAACTTTGATATTGTTTCTTTACGAAGCGGACCCTAAGCATGTTTTCAGAAAATGAGTTTTCTCATTTTATTAAAGGGACATTGTGTTTAATTTTTGATTTTTACGGATGAGTAACTTTAATGGGATGAGGGGAGATTTACTAAGCATTTTTATAATTTACTTTACTGCTCTAGGACAGGTAGACTGGTAAAGTACGGGTCGAACGCTTCTCTTTGACTGTGAACTTTTAGTCACGTACTCTTTGAATATAGTTGGCATTATGTAAAACTAAGAGTCTCCGAGTGGTGTGTGCATAAAGAAGTGGCGTGTTAGTAATTTTGAGATCGACAGCATCTTTCCAGCTGCTGATCTACATCAAATGCAGCATCACTTAAATCAAGGTCTCAACCTTGCTTGTAACATTAAAGCTAGATTAAAGTTAAATTTATATGACATATCTACATTTATTATTAATTTTAGATATTTTTTTTAGCTCAACGATGTATCTCGCAAGTAGCAGAGAAGACAGAGGGAACCTAGGAACTTAATGTTATGACACTCTGTTTACTTACACACTTTTAACTGAATTGCATGTTGAGTAGTGAAACTCAAAGCCGCGTTTTGCCTTATTACCAGAGCGAAGGCATGAAAATATATTTCACACTCCCGAGTGGGAATCGAATCCATTATCATCACGTGGCCCCTGCGCCACGACGGCCTTTTGAATACATATTTTTTTCAAAATTTAAACCTTTTAATATTTTCATATTCAATAGATTTAATTTTCTTAATTACCGTTATTATTATTGTTGAAATAATAAATGAGCTTATATTGTGTCATATCAAAATATATTAATACTAAAGTGGACCAACCAAAGTCAATAAAGATAAAAGTAATTTGTTCTATAACACTGGACATAACGAACGTTATTAAAAATAAAACGAATATCGAGTTAGCACGCAAATGAACTATTAGTCTATTATCAAATGCATGTTTAATCTGTAATCAATGGCTGTCGATCACAAGATGATTAATACTGGTAAAACATGACCTGGAAAAGTCATTTCTCTAATTAATGACATTTTCCATGCATGAGTTTTATAAATGTTCATATGGGTACTGCACGTATTGCTTGCGACTCATGAGTACATAAAATGTACTTGGTCTATTTTACATAAACATTATAGAGTTCATAAATTTTGTTATGTTAACTTCAAATAAATTCAAGTTCTATCCCCTTAAACATTTTAAAGCATAATTTTGTTCTTCTAAGTAATTTAAATATAACGTTGAATTGTAAATATTGTTTTTAGCTAGCCAACCAGGTTATTAGTGGATGGAATAAAAATATATTTTGTTTCTAAGCACCAGTATATTTCATCATTTCCGAATTATGAGCAAAAGAAATTAAAATAAAAACCAAAGATGAAATCCAATCACAACGGATTCCTGCCGTTACTCTTTGATATATTAAAAGAAGGCAAATTTAAACGTAAAATTCCAACGTTGCGTTCTAGGAATTAGTATAAATAATGTGTTTAGAGTGTCTGTAAAACGTAAGAAAAAAGTTTCCCTTCTAAGGATAGGAAGAGTAAGGACAATAAAAGTAAATTGAAGTTGGATAGAATTTTCGCTTCGCGAGTTTTAGTGGCCGATTTGGCGTAACGAGTTTTTACCGCTTCTACAACTTTTCAGGTCTCCCGGCGAAGTTTGGTGCAACAACTTGTAGACTTACTTGTTCTAATCTTATATTGACGTAGTAAATTAAGATGATATTACGCATAGTTTTAGCCAGCCGTGCAATAGATAAGCAACAATTATTTACAATTTATTTGTAAGTCTTCTTATTGTAATCTTTCTTTCTCTTCCTTTTAATAATTTCTTTCAATTATAAACATATTTTTATACTTTAATATATCTTTTTGCTATATGTTTTTATTCAAGATATATAAGTGATTCAAGATATTTAGTGAGATGTGGCTGGCTTTCGGTATACAATTATAAAATTAGGAATATAAAAATGAGTTATGTTTTTCAAATGTCCACCCTATTTACTGCTTTGGTTTATGCCCATAACGTAAATATAAAATAATTAGTTGGTCCGACTATTTAGTATATATGAGAAGTAAATTATGTATTCATTATGGCGGGTACCATATCATATTTGGCGTAACAATTAATTTGTCTTCTCCCTTATTTTTATTTTAACTATTTATTTATTTGTATAGAATAAAAAATAGGGCCATGAGTAAATAAAATCTATACTTATAATAAATCTGTAGAAAAGTAGTTTCTGTACATTAAAAATATTTAAAAAAAAAATAGTCAGGGTGTTAAAGAATAACTAACAGAATCCATTTCCAACATTTTTGGAATTTTTGTCTGTTTGTCTGTTTATGTGATCACGTATAACGTAAAAAGTACACAATAAATCTTTTATACATAAAAATTACAAGTAAACTAGAGTAATTTTTAGTTTTTATTTCATTGTGATCGATTCACTCTATCAAAAGACAAAGGTATTTTAGTTTTCAAGGAGTTTATATTTGAGATAATGCAAATCGATACAAGTAACGCTATCTATTGACAACAAATAGTAGGAACTAACGAACCTTGATAACGCATAAAACATTCTGTGGAGTTAAACACTAATTACGACGGGAGGAATATTTATCATTTTAATACCTTAGCACAACATTGTTTTCCTTCATATAATTTTATGTTAGGTGAAATAATATAATTTGATACAAAATGACAACTTAATTAGTTATTCGTTTGGTGTATCTTCATTCAAGAAACTGGTACGAAACTCTAATTTAAAGACTGTACTGGAGCTAATATAAGTTATTTTACAAAGAATATCATGAATACTTATCCAAATCAATTAATTAATAATTTTAAGGCTGTTTTTAATATCTATATTTCTTAAATGAATTATCCTGTAATTCAAGGGGGCAAAACCGTGAGCAGGCCGCTAGTATCTAATATTTTCGTTTTTTTGTTCTGGTGTAGAGGCAAAGTGAAGCGTTAAGTTGCGCTACTCGGCAGATATTGTCTCTAGAATTCCGCGGAAAGTGAGAAACGTAAGTGGAACATTTAATAGGAAATATTAGCAATACGGTGCCAGGTTTTTTCTGCAAAACATACTATGTGAGGAACACAGCGTGAAGCTGAAAGAAAAAGAAAAAAAATACACATTTATTTAAATAAATTGAATTACATTCCAATCAGTAGAGGGTGTCTAAGACGTTTGCAACAACATTTGCGGGTAATCTTAAAGAATTACATCAAGAGAAATTTAACAAAACAAGTGTCAAGCGCATTACATATTCTAAACACGCGTATTTTACTGTTAGTATGAAGAAGAATATTCTTGAAACACTGGAGCCCCCGTACTCCGTTGGTTAATGTTATACCTCTTTATTTTCGAGAAGTGAAATCTAAATATTTGCTTCAGTTATAATAAAAAATATTAGATGACTGAAGTAAATCCTCAACCTAATTGGACGGCGGTTAGGCACTTATCGACTTTATATTTTGAAACAAAGATAAGTTTTTTTTTTATGGAAGAGACACGGCAAACGAGCCTTCGGGTCACCTGATGGTAAATGACTACCGCCGCACACGACCCCGTGCAGCACCAAAGGAGTTACAGGTGCGTTGCCGGCTTTTAAGGTGGGTTGGGCAACGGAGCCCGGCATTACCTGATACGAAACGCAGTGGCATAAAGTTACTACTTCACGCCGGTTTTAAATGCCGGGGGTGGTAATGATCCGGTCGAGTCTGCCCATGCGTGTTGCCATTGCTGGCAACGTGATTCTACCACACATACCTTAGTCGCCTCTTACGACACCACCAGTACCAGGATGATCCTATTCTAGGCCGGGATCACACGGCCAGTAGTTAAATGACTGTCGAAATATATTGTATTTTACATTGATATGTGTTTTATAGTAATAAATTAATCAATTTATTATTCCAAACCAGAAAATTTAATCGGATTTAGTATGCCTCGCAAATAGACTTGAATTAATACATATGTATAGCTCTATATCCTTTTTATCTCATTTAATTACTCGGTCAATCGAAAAATGTCCATTTGTATTAAAATATAGATTTTTATGGTGCAATTCTATGTTTTGCGTTATAAAATAAAAAAATATATATAAAATTTGGGGTATCCATTTTGCGGTCAGCATAAATTGGAATTATCTATTATCACTATTCATAATACTTTTTCTAGCTGCCCCTTGCTTAAAGCATATAATAGGAAGACGGTATCTGGCAAAAGGACACTCTTGAGACCAGTCGTGGCGCAGCGGCACGAAGTCTGACTGTAAAACCGGCAGAAAGTGGGGAAGGGGGTGTCTTAACACTTAGTTCCCCCTGCCTACACTGCTGTGTGCGGGATGCAGCGTGAAGCTGACTCTCGACTCACGTCCCGATAATTTTCGAGACGTTGCGTGTTGAATGGCGGATTTTAACGCCGCGCCTTGCCCTTTTACCAGATCGGTGATATTAAATAATTAATTCCCCCGAGTGGGAATCGAACTCACAACCATCACATTAACAGTCAGATGCTCCACGGCTAATATAATTTTTCTACTAATAATAATAGATTTTACATGTTATTCATAACCCACATCAAGCTATACAGCGATGCTACGACCAACAGTGGCTGCCGCCCACGTTGCCCCTATTCGTTTCTCAGTTAATATCGATTCAATTTTAATAAGCCTAGGCTTACTTATCTCATATTTTAATGAACATGCAGCTCGATCAAGTGGTTTTATTATATCATTGATGATATTCCAATCATTAGTATAGATTTATGTCGATTGCTTTTTTGTTCGGCTTTGATTACCTGCTCTTATATTATAAATAAATAAATAAATCAGCTTCAGGTTGTATCAGGTATATATCACGGTAGGTAAAGAAAACCTAATGTTAAGATACTCCGTTCTCCAATTTTCGCCGAATTTTTCGAGGCGTTGTGTGTAGAGTGGCGGAACTCAACGCCGGACTTTTTGCCTTGGTGTCAGAGCGAAGAAACGAAAATATTTATAATGATGAAACCCACAACCGTCGCGTACAGTCACACCTTATGCCACTGCGCCACGACGGCCTCGATATTCAGTCTTTTAAATTATACTCACTCATTAATTAATATAATCGATAACGCTTTTGTTCATAATATTATGTAATATTACAAATGTATTCATATCTCTTAAGATCAATAAAGCTAAGAAAGAAATTACTTTTTTATTTTTTCATTAAAACGATTCGTTAAAGGAGAAATTAAATTTTATCGAAACAGAAAAAATAATAAGTAAATAATATTAAATTACCTAATGTTTACCTAACGTTACCCACGTAACGCAGCTATGTATAGCATTATATTATATGAAAAAAAATATATATATTTGAAAAAAAAAATTGAATCTGAAACTGATCTGTTCTATAATTAAATTTATAATTTTTCAATTATCAACATATTGATTATTATATTTAATTATCTAGTGTAGCTTTTCAAAAAGGTGGTGGTGGTGCAGTTTATGGTATGAACTAGATGGGATTCTTGTGGGCCTAATTTACTCATGGGAATGAAAAATTTTCATAGAAAACACAATATCTCGAATTTGCACAGAAAGCAGGAACAGGGTCTTGATACTAGGTTCTCTCTGCTTAATTATATAGGGATCTATACGACATAAAGCATGAAAAACTTTATATGAAATTAAAGCCATGACCATTGTTCTAAGAAATAAATCAGCAACACTTGTAAAATATAGACAATGCTATAAACATTATGAATAAAATATTAAACTGGGTCAACATTTTTAATAAATGGGTTGCTTTATAATTTAAGTATACGTTATTGTAGACCTTCAATAATTCTTTATTACACGGTTTGATTCATTCCTTAGGGTTGATATCTTCATCTTCGTTTATCTCTTTGAGTTTAAAAGCTCTCATTTGAATAAATATTCCCCCGTAAGACTATCAAAACGAAATTGAATCTTGATTAAAAGTAACCATTGAATAATGAAATTATTAATAAGTTAATATTAAAGGGGACATATTTTAGGCAGTAATTTTTATATTAAATAATATTTGAATATTTCTTTGATTTGTAATTTTAAAGGTCAATGTTAAGCTTAATGTTGATTATTTGTGCTTTATTTATAAAAAAACACATACTATTAATAAGAATTTATTCACACGAATCGGATGGGTAGAATTATTAAAAATATTTTATTTAATATGTAGATTACATTACGTGTTCACTGCACTTTATTCATCCTAGAATACGAAATTTTTTATAATGTATAGAGTACATGTGTTATAACATAGTATAAAAGTTTATCCGACTGAGAATGAAATACACTCTGATCGCTTCTCCACTACCGTGTCCACCGGTGCTCGCTTTATGTATATTGTGTCAGTTCGTTATTTAATATCAAAGTGCTACTAAAATATCGAAAAAATGGGCTTCCCTGTCTAATAATTTCCTGTATCTGTGGTAAGGATATTCGTTTTTAAAACCCGCTTTGAGTTCCAATCGTATTGCCTAAATAAACGGAGTATTTCGTTACTAGTTGAACTCTGTCTAATCTGCTTTAACGATAAGTTCAACGAAAAACTACTATATAAATATATACCTACTAGCTTTTAGCATAGTCTGTATGCTATGTTAATTCAGGCCAGCTGGTAAGCTCGTAAGCTCTATATTCACAGTTAGATAAAATAACTTTTAGGAATTATCTGGATTAATATACAGCTATTGCAATTTCATTTTGGAACAATCAGCATCCGACTGAACACGACCGCAGCCCCGATAATTTGTGTTGCGAGATATTCCAAAACGGATGAATACATTTCTGATTCATTATACGGATGTGTTATTTTTTTTTTCAATACAATAGTTAGTAGTCCTTTCCAATTTGCTATAGTTGTGTCGTGGGACTTTTAAATGGAATATGAAAATTTTGTGTAACAATAAAATATAATTGCTACGGTTGTCATCAATGAATATGTTTCTCTATTTTTTTAAAACATAAGGCAGATTTGAGAGCAGTTCATATGTAGAACATTTCCAAATAAGCTTTCAATAAAATATATAGTCTTTGAGGAATTCATTTAAACAATTTAATTACTCGAAGTCGTCGTCGCGCATCAACACTGGTTCTGACTGTCAACGTAACGGTCGTGGTGTCAATTTCATTCGGGGAAATGAATAATTTTCATTTCCTCTACTATATAGATGAGGCGACGTTGAGGTATGCTACTACTCGACAAGCAATGTCAGTCGAAAATGAAATGTTTCGCGAAAATTTGGCAAAAAATGGAGAACGAAGCGTTCAAGGTCCCCTATGTCTACCGTGCTTTATGAACACAACTTAAAGCTGAAAAATTAGAAGAAAACACCAGTCAGATTGTCAAATGAATTTTCGCCAACCATCTTTTTACAAATTTTAATGAAAAATCCACTACGATTATAAATTTTCTAATTCTTATTATCTTAAGGTCAGATTACTGCAGAAAGGGATACTCCTTTTGTTCCCTACTGTTGTCAGTCATAATGTAATAGTTTTCCATATTATAATGAAAAATATTATTTTTAGCAGCTGTATACAGTTTGTCCGTTCACCCAATTGTTGGTAGGTGGATCATCTTTGGTTATTATCCTGGTGCTTCATGCAGTTTCCGTAATCCAATAACAACCTATAAAGTCAACTTTCACGCTGTAGCCTAGTGTTAAGACACTCTGTTCCTCACTTTCTGCCGAATTCTGGAAGTATTGCGTGTTGAGTGGCAGAACTCAAGGCCGCGCCTTGCCTCGACACCAGAATGAAGAAATAGAAATATAAATTTAGGTAAATATTTCATCTCCTCAAGTGGGATCGAACCCACAACCAGTCGGTTTTACAGTCACACTTCGTGGCGCTGCGCCACGACTGGCCTCACTGGAGTAACGATAACTATATAAAAATAACCAAACAATTTTCTCTAAATATAATAAATTAAAAAGAAGGGGGCGAAGGCGCGCGGAGGGTGCTCGATAGTTGTAAGAACGACTATAGGTACACAAAAGGTATTAAATTTGTCGAAATTTATACTTTCTTCACGTGCACTGTTACAAAAGAACTATACATACCTTATAAATTATTGTGTATCGTGGAGTTTTCATTTATAGTTCCGCTAATAATAAAATTTGTAACAAATCAATTTGCGGGTTTTGTCCTGAACAATTATTTTATTATTTAGACTGTTATGTATGACTATTAATAATCCTTATGGAAATTATTATAGCTCAACCTAGGTATTAAAAATTTACATTTATTTACAGTATATTCTAATACAATAAGAAAGCAATTCAGTGTATTAAAAAATATATTCGCATGGTTCAAGCGAGTAAGGCTGGGCGCTGGTCGCTAATTAAAAATAGAGTCAGGTTTGACCGCTTATATGTATGTAGGATATTTTTTAAATCTAATCATTACACATAATATAATAATAATTCTCACGTAGTTTGATTTAGTCTGGCACTTGGACGAAAATCAATTATCCTTACTATAATATATGTATATTAGTATACTATGTTATAATTGAGATATATAATAGATACTAAGGTAGTTAATTTATATTATGGAACGTGAGTGATATTTGACGATGATTATTTGATCTATATTTTGTTTCGAACTTTCATTTGTATTAATATGCTAAATGATGATATCTATAATCACTATATCGCATTAATCGATTCACTAATACTATATCGGGTCTATTGGCTGCATATTCTAGTCAGAAATAACGGTTTTATTCAGCCATTACAATAAATAAGCTGTTGTTTCCAGCTGGATTTATTTATTAATACCTTGGTATTAAAACTTCGAACCTAATTGATTTCTATTATTGTAGTGTTTAGTCACTGCCTTGGTGCGAAGTCGAAGATCGAGAGTTCAATTTTCATCGAAGACCAAAATTTGTGTCAGGAGATCCCGTTACTCATATCTTTTAGACTAGATCCCAAAGCCTTCAGACATACGTCATTTAAGCAAAGTTGAAATTTTGAGTACTACTATTATACTTACTAACTAGAAAGTGGGGTATGTTAAAGTAGAAACGCTCGTATTCATTTATTTTTTAAAGAATAATTTAATAAATATTAACGTATTATTACTAGGCCTTTACTCCTGCCAGACGTCCTTAAGTTTGTTTAAAATTGGGTCAAAATACGACATACTAGCTAGCTTTAATTTTAGATACATTATTTAAGGACTGTTTTAAGACCCATTATAAGCACTAAGACCAATACGATGGCTTAATCATCCTCCCAGACAGAGATGTACCTTTATTTGGCGCTACCTCTGAAAGAGCCCCACTTACAGTAGCATGCTGTCTTAACCACATATTAGACTAATAGTCCTCGAAATGTCAGCTATGCTAAAACTACGTAGGTCTGGCGGCCCTGGGATCTAGGCTATTTCGTGTTTGACTATCTTTATATGCAAATATTGATGTGTAAACGTATACATATTTGTTGATTGTTGTATAACCTGACGACCATAATATAGTTTAAGGTCAGACAGCAGCGTGTGTGTGTGTTTTCTCTAAAGATAAGATTATTATTATTTAACTACTACTAACACAAAAGTAAAATTCACCAATCCTAATATATCGGTGCCTAATCCGTTGAAATAACTATATAGCGTATGCAATCATAAGAAAAATCTTTTTATTTTAGGTACTTATATTATTACGTGAACACTGCCTCAAGCAATAACTCTATCAATGTCCCCAGCCAACTTTCGATAGGATTCTTGTTACAATCTTTAATTTCACTTCTATCTACTCTCGATAAAGCTATTCAATATGGAATAGAGCCTCCGGCGATTGTATTTCATTCGATAACGAGCTTCGGCCAGCGCTGGTCTGCCTAAATGTAACCCAATCGGCTAAAGTATCCAATGTGAATTTAATTTTCCATCTTTGTTGCGTGATTAGAGAAATTCTCTAATTTTTTTTTATTTATTTTATTTTAGCTTCCCGCTTAATCCAACACACAGCAGGGTAGGCATAAGGAACGAATTATGGAGGCACGTGTTGTGTGGCGGAATTCAACGCCGCGCTTTGCTTCGACACCAGAGCGAAAAAAATTAAATATATATTTAAATAAATGTTTCATTTTCTCGAGTGGGGATCGAACCCAGAAGTCGCGTTTACAAGCACACGTAATGCTCCTGCGCCACGTGTGAACTCTTTCTATTTTTATGATAGTTATATTGAATAACTTGAAATATATAATTAAATATTGGATTATAATGGTATACTTGATTGCATTATAAAGCTTTTTATTAAAATAATATTTAGTAGCGATATAACACGTTAACTTGAGTTTAATCTGCTAATGAGTCTCCACTAGACAAGTAGACAATATAGTAAATAAGAATTTGTGCTTGTATAAAATATTAAGCATTCTAAATAAATAAAAACTGAAACTTAACTTAGATTTACGCTTTATCCATAGTTAGATAGAACGGAGCGCCAAACGCTACGGTCTCTACATGTCTCTTTCACCTCTTCCACTGTCATCCACCCCTTCGTACAAGGGGTTCTCAGGCTTTTTACGTGACTTTCCTCCAGTATCTGTGATACTGTGTTTTCGAAGTTTCGAAGGTCAACCGAGATCTCTCCCTACCTCTCTTATCGCTCTTATAAATAAAAACGTGTCAATAAAATTAAATAAAAATAAAACCAATAAACTCTAATTACGCAAAGCGCTTTTATTGGTTTAAGTTTTATATTAGTATAATAGCAATTAGGTATTCACAAAAGAAGGTCGCTTACAGAATTATTTATAAGATATCTTCTGAAGAATAAATCAATAATGGCAAAAATATTTCTTTTATTTAATAATTTCATGATAAATTTAGAGGATACTAAATTAATTTTAATTTCTAATACCTTTTTATTAAATATACAACAATAAGATATCTTTTTATTAATGTTTTTATTTGCGGGAGATTAATATAAAGAAATATTCATTTATAAAGGAATTTCGGTAGACTTTTAAATATTGATAAAGTAAAAAATGTAATTAAAATTTTTTATATGGAAAAGATGAGGCAAACAAGCGTACGGTTCAAGTGGTGTTTAAATCTTGTCACATTCATATGTATCTTATCTGCATGTCTATCTGTAGCATAGTGTAGTATAGTAGCTTCTAAACGCATAGATCAATTTTGAATTATTTTGCTTTTGTTTTAAAGTTGACTTAATTAAGAGTTCAGGAAAACCTGTTTAGCCGTTTGAAGATCATCAGCTCTTTTCCAGTTTACGCCAGCAAATTCCACAGGCCTAATCTACTCGATACTTCGTGTCCTATCACTTTTACTATATAGTCTAGATACATACACAGCAGAGTCAGAGGCAGAGGGAACCTAGTACTAACACATTCCCATTACGACTTTCCCCCGATTTCCGAAAGCATGGCGTGTTGAGTTGCGGAATTCAACGCCGCGCTTTTCCACGAAACCAGAGCGAAAAAAATTACATATAAATTTTAATAACTATACTATTGTAATGACCATGTAATATAAGCATTTTTTGAGTCGAGGAGATTTTTATTTTTTTATTATATTGAAATGAATATTTGTAACACTCATTTTAACTATATAAATAAAAATATATAAATAGTAAAAAGATACAAAGCAATTAAAGTAATTGGTAGGACCGCATGTTTTTCTCTCATGCAGTAATATTATTATGAAACTATATTAATATGAAACTAGTTAATGACGTCAACTATTATTAGCACTCTATCTGATGAATAACATTATAATGCTTTTATCTTTATTTTTGAAGAATTTCAATGAAAAAATCATTCATTCAGTCCTTAAGATAATTGTTTTAAGCTTTTAAGTTTTATTTAAAGATTGACGGAAACTGGGGAATAACATGACATATAGGAAAAATCATTAAGCGTAGCGTAGGCTTTTATTTAACTCAGATTTTGGAACGGTAAATTACTACTAAATTTTGTTTGGGCGTGAAACCGTGTTTGTACCGATGTGGTCTAATGTCGTATTTATGTCGCACCCACTCTGCTGGTTCACGATAAAAGGTTTAAAGCTATATGGCTGTATTTCGGACATTCTAATCTGCAATTTGCTTCTAGCGGCGACTGTTTTATGGCTACTTAGTGTGAACATTCACGCTTTGAAACAAAATAACCAAAACGCCTCTTTCTAAAAAGCCAAACGGTTTTAAATGATTTTGTTACTTTGAAACATTATTCTTTCACACTAAATCCCACAAAGTATTCCCACAAGGATATTGTGGAATAAGTCTAATTCATTTTTAATGTTAGTTTTAGACCACAGAGTAAGTTTAGATAAATAAAATTTTGTGATAAAACGCTTTTCGCAATTTTCTGTTATAAAAAGTTTACCTATTAAGAGCTCGGTAGAACTACGTCAAAAATGTTTTCGATAGAAAAAACTTATGGAGCGCTGGGAATATTCTGGTTGAACTTTCAGATTGCTGTATTTAAAATTTTCGTTTATGCATTTTATATTGAATATATTTTTAAGATGAGCTTTTATTCACAGATATCGATTCCCAGAGACGCTTATAAAGTTAACCGAGTTAAGTGAATTTTTGCTAATCAATCTAATACGAGTTACCTTATAAAATGCCTTAAAGGGGAAGATATTGGTTTCTTAATTTTTTTAAACTTTTATCTATTATACATATATTTATGTAAATTAATGAGAGGCAGTCGTGGCGCAGGGGCACAAGGGTACGATTACACGGCGACGGTTGTGGGTTCGATCCCCACTCGAGCGAATTAATTATTATTCATTTCATTTCTTCGTTCCGGCATCAAGGCATGGAGTTGAATTCCGCCACTTAATGCGAAATGCCCCGAAAAATTTGGTGAAATGTGGGAAACGAAGCGTCTTAATACTATGTTCCCTCTGTCTACTCTGCTATATGCGGGATACAGCGTGAAGGTGATTTTCATTTGTTCACAACAAAAAAATAAAAGAAGTACATGTTAATATTCCTATTTCGTTTGTTGCGGTTGACTTTTAAACACAATGCTACTCTGGGAAAAGGTCACATAAAAATCACAGGGGTGCGCCGGAGGGTATGTGTGAAGAAGCTCGCACTGGTCAAGACAATGGAAGCATTTGGCGTTTCATTTTCGCTTTGGAAGCAGAGAACAATGTGCTTACGGATAATATTTTTTTGCTTTCTTTCTGTCTTTGTTAAATAACTTTAGTATGAATCTGTTATCATCAACGTTATCAACAACATTAAATTTCTTCTAGTAATGTAAGCTATTTTGTTTTTTTTATGTATTATATGTAAATTCGTGTCGTACTTTGAACAATATATAGTTTCGAAAATATTTATTATTTCTGTTATTAGTATGTGCGATTTCAATGTATTGTTAGTACCAGGAAATGGCTTAAAAATATAATACAGCTATCATAAAAAATATATTTAAACTATAATTATAATTACATAATAATCTAACACAATAGGTTAAATCAGGCCGGTCGTGGCGCAGCGGCACAAAGTGTGACTGTAAACCGACTGGTTGTGGGTTCGATCCCCACTCGAGGAGTGAAATATTTACTTAAATTTATATTTCCATTTCTTCGCTCTGGTGTCGAGGCAAAGCGCGGCGTTGAGTTCTGCCACTTATCACGCAATGCCTCCGGAATTCGGCAGAAAGTGGGGAACGGAGTGTCTTTCACTACGTTCCCTCTGCCTACCCTGCAGTGTGCGGGATACAGCGTGAAGCTGATTTGATTTATTTATTTTTTACAATAGGTTAACCTTTAGAGCGAAATAACAAAAGATTCTCTGGAGGGGGACACCACAATAATTAATCGTCCACTAAACTTAAAAGCCTTAATAGGGCATTGTCTTTATAGCTTTTCTTGTCAATTAAGGACTTGACAATCATACTATTGATCGTACTACTAACCATCAACAGCGTAGTGCTTCAAACTTATCAATTTTCTAGGAATAAGGTGCGAAGCCTTTTGCGCAGTTTTCATTTTATTAGAAAAATGAATTATAAGACTCTTGGTAGTAATAATTTCTCAGTACGCTCAACAATAGCACGGAATAGAAATTAAAGTACGAAATATTTAATATTTGTTTATTTAGGATACGCAGAATACACTAGGTTCTAGTGTCGAGTTCCCCTATGTAGAGTTGATACGCCGTGCTTTGTCTTCTGTTTCTTTTTTTTTCAGCTTTACATTAAAAAAAAGAAAGAAAATATAATAGCGCATGAAGCAAGGTGGCCAGATAGAGCCTAGTATTAAGACAATCCGTTCCCCACTTTCCACCGAATTTTGCATGTAATGTGTGTTGAATGGCTTAACTCAACGCCTCATTAGAGTCAAGAAATGAAACGATGAAATATTTCATTTCCTCGAATGGGAATCGAACCCACAACCTGTCTCGTTGAGGCCCACCGCCACGACTAGCCTTTATCTTCGTCATACCCCTGCAAAATCACAGTCATCATAAGATCACATTATTTGCTTCACGATAGTTGTAAATACTCTAGTTAGACAATTTTGTATTATATTATATACCACTTATTCTTGTATATGTATTAATGGTGTGGAAAATGCGTCATCCCAAGAGAACTAGCCGGTCCAAGTTGGAAAACACGGTTATTTAAACTTCCGATTTATGACTACGATATTCATAAAATTACTTTTCTATCTACATATATGGAAAATATACTCGTATGTATACAATATATATTTGGAAATTTTGATTTTTTTATTTAAAACTAAATCTAATTTGTTTTGTATGTATTTGTGTTGTAAAAACACAAGTCTCTCAATATGTGGCATATGTACATATATTTCAATATTTGAGGTCTTTGTGACGCAGAGAAGCAGCATTTGAAGGCAAACATAATGATTGTGGGTTCAATCTTAATTCGGAGGAATGATATTATGATTTTTTTTTTTTTTATGGAAAAGACACGGCAAACGAGCGTGCGGGTCACCTGATGGTAAGTGATCACCGCCGCCCACGACCCCGTGCAACCTCAGAGGAGCTACAGGTGCGTTGCCGGCCTTTAAGATGGGTTGGGCGCCGGGGCCCGGCATTACCTGACGCGAAACGCAGTGGCATAAAGCCACTACTTCACGCCGGTTTTAAATGCCGGGGGTGGTAATGATCCGGTCGAGTCTGCCCATGCGTGTTGCCATTGCTGGCGACGTGACTCTACCACACGATATGATACCTATTTCATAATTGAACACGCTATATCTCGAATTTGGGAGCAAATGGAGAATGTTAAATACGGAATAAAGTGTGAAACTGAACAAATAATATTTAAAATAGCTTATTTGAATCCTTTGTAAAGTTGCTGACCACCATAATGCCGCTAAGACAAAATTATCGATTTTATAATGTTTTAATGACTAATATATTGCGTCTGCATGTTTATTTTATATTTTAAAGCCAGGGTTTTGGTTTTGGTGCTTTTCGTTATTGTTACTCAAGTAAATACTCAAAGCGCAGCATTGAATTCCGCCACTCAACAGGCAAAGCCTCTAGAATTTCAGCGGAAGATGGAGAACGGAGTGTCTTTCTTCTATTTTCTTCTACATTCCTTACACTAGATTCCCTCTTTTCTACCTTCCTGTTAAAGTTAAAAGTTATCAGGTAAATAATACTTTATGGAGAAATATCGATTGCCCGAGCGGACTTTAGTCAACATGGCCCCATTATACCTATACAAAGACCGTATTCTACTGTATTATTAGCAGTATTTCAATCGTAAAGTACATGGTCTATAATTTTAATATATCTCCAGAATGAAAAAATCTATAGGTACTTCTCTGGCATTCATAGCCTACACAACGGAACTAACTAACAAATCCCTATACAATACACCATGCCGATATTGTTGAGGTATCTGAAAGCAATATGCAGCGTTTAATAATAAAACAACGTTTGTAGTTGTGCTGAGTTTAAACCATCTAGGTTACGCGTACATTTCTCGGTAGAAATGGAAACAAATTTAGTGTGATAACAATTCTTATTTTTTTTATAATTTTTTAGTAACTTTTTAGTAATATTTGTTTATTTTTTGTTAAAAAACACAATTTTGTTTCAATGTGGTTATATGACTTTAGTAATTGACATTAAAAAAATGTTTAAAGCAATATAAAAAATGAACTGCATTGCAGAGATCTGAGTAGAGCTTTTGCGTCTTGTCAAGA
This sequence comes from Heliconius sara, assembly GCA_917862395.2. Classification (NCBI taxonomy): domain Eukaryota; kingdom Metazoa; phylum Arthropoda; class Insecta; order Lepidoptera; family Nymphalidae; genus Heliconius; species Heliconius sara. The sequence goes on from OU860792.2 coordinate 7,876,504, forward strand.
CTTTCTGCAATATAATCAGCAAAGTTTCTAAGTAACGTTCTTACATAAAGGAAGTATTGAAAGGTGAACCGAGTTTAATCTCTTTGACGACGTAGTTGAGATGACCGAGGATATTGACTGTACAAGAAGATTCTTGTACACAGAATATAATTGTGTACAAGAAGATTCTTGTACACAGAATATAATAGAGTATAGCCGATAAGTACTTAGTAATCTAAGCGAAAAATCTGAATATTTTGAATTGTTAATACTATAAAAATTTTACAAACGCTTATGCGTATATGTACTTTTAAGCTAATATATGGCTAATATATGGCAGCGATTTTTTAAATAATATAATAATTCGTATAGAACATTTGTGATACAGTCGTGGAGGACTGTAAACGTGACAGACAGATTGTGTGTTTGATTTCCACTCTAAGAAATTAAATATTTAATATTTCCATTTCCTCCCTCTGGTAACGAGGCAAAGCGCGTTATATATAAAAAGCAATGCTCAAACCACCGTTATCATATTACTGGTCTAAGACTATAAAATATAAATGTATCAAGTGTTAGCTACTATCCGCGTCATTAATCTTCCGGTAATGGCGACGTGGCTTAATGGACAACGACAAAAATACCTATTATTAATGAACCCGGCTCTCAAAGCAACTACACTTCGGGCTCAAGTTACGACAGGTCACCGTACTTATGTTGGCTGTAAAGGTAACAGTTGGTTGGTCTTTGTGGAACTTTTGAGTATGTCATAAAAGAAAGCTTGTAAGCTAAGCGTAAATGTTTGCTATTTGTTTGCTTCACAAAACAGTTCAACGTGTACTATTTGTGTTAATAAAATTAGGGTTTTCTTTATTTTTTAATCATATGTGTGAATATTCCTTTATAATAATCTAGTGCTGTGTTTTTTTTTATGCTTCACGCTGTATTTCGCTTTCGGGGCATTGCTTGTTGAGCGGAATTCAGCGTCCCAATTTGTGTTGTTACCAGAGCGAAAACATGAAAAGGTTAAATAATTAATTCATTTCCTCGAGTGGGATTTGAACTCCGACAATCGCGTTTATGCCACGATGGCCTAACTGCTTAGGTTATAGTTAAAAAACGATTTAATTGATAAAATTTAAAGATAATATAAAAACAGCAAAAGATATATTTTTTCATATCAAAGTTTATTTTATGAAAAAGAACTTTTAAGGGTGTTGAATAAATTATTATAATATTTTACATTTAACATACAGTAATAAATAGAATGGTAAAGAAAATATTATAAATTGATAATCATCACAATTAAATTTCTTTTCTTATCTTCATCATTTTCATCTTCAAAAAACATTATAATTTAACAAATAACTTTAGATTTCACACTATTTCAATATTTTATAGTAACATGCAAAAAGAAATTTTTTGCTGTTCTGTTTTTCAATGTATAAAATACTTTCTTTAGTGAAACAAGGCTTACCTGCTCCACTGCGCTTTTACTAGTGAAGGATGGGCTTTGAAACTTGTTATGATTTAAAATCAATAAAAAATCTTTATTATAATTTATTAAATGATGTGCGAGTATTTCTTAATATTGTATTAATAACATAAATACCGGATATCCATAGTTTTATATGATTATATTATTTCAAAATAAAATGAAAAAATCTAGCGCAACTATGAGTAATTTCTGAAATTCAAAAAATCTAGCCCAACAAGCATGGTAAAGATACATTGGCATATAATATATACGTGTTAATTTCATTAGGACATTTTAATGAATTCTTTAAGAGAAAATAAACTTTAACATTATGGGTTGTTACTCCCATAACTTCCTTACTAGGCCTCTATACTTTTGCTTTTAAACAGAGGCAAAAAAAAAATGGTGAGTCGCTATTTCAGATAAAAAGCGATACAATTGTATTAAAAATAATTCATCAGAAGCCAGTGCAGCTCTCCCATGCTTTTCGACTACACATAACCCTGTTTACACTTTAATAATATTGCTATTCATGAATTCTAATTTACTTAATTTAATTCAAAATGTAAGCTATTTGTTATTTGTGTATTTCATATTATTGTGATAATACACGTACGATTGATTCGGATTGGCAGTGAATTAATTGCAGAGTCATATTAGACGAACCAGTGACTGAGTCTTAATTGATTTTAATTAAACATAATTATTAATATTAGCACAACTATATCGCTTTAGATAAATTCTATGTTTAGTAGATGTGATTAATTTATTTTATTATTTAACAAAGTTCTATTTCAGGTAATCTGTTTATAACCAGCTTCAATGTGGGCAGTAAAAAGTTCCGGTATTACTTCTTCTTTCTGGCATTAATCCCGGCGTATGTTGCCGGGGTCTGCCTTCTTGTTTATTTTCTTTAAGCTACTCCACTTGGCTCAAACTGTAAAGTCCTGAGTAGATAGACCATTGGCTCTCATGTCCTGCATCACGACATTCAACCAACGCTTCATTGGGCTTCCGGGAGGTCTAGCTCCGACATTCCGAGTTCCTAGGCCGGCGCGCAACGTGGCCATACCATCTCAGGCGACGCTCTTGGAGCTTATCTGCTACGTCACGGACTCCAAGACTACCTCTAATGAATATGTTGCGTATGCGGTCAAACCGCGTAACTATGCATATCCACCTCAGCATCTTAATTTCCGTGGCGTGAAGCTCCTGAGTGTGCCGAGATAGTGCTGGCCGGCATTCGCTGCCGTATAAAAGAAACGTTCCGTTATTACTGACTCACTTTATTAAATTTTATTACATTCCCTCGATTACGTTCACGTTAATTTTCTAAATATACTGTGTGTATAAATACATACATCCATCCATATACAGGTATATATTATATATGTATTCTTGTCACAGCGTTGATATATTTATAAAAATCCCTGTTTGAAACGCGCCATCACTTTGCTAGTTGATTGATGCATGCGATGTGCGGGTCGGGCTATAATACGTTAGTTGCGTCACACGGCCACGGCCGGGATTGGATGCGGGATTGGGATGTGATGTGGGATTATAGGGATACAACCATCACTCTCAATTGTGAACATTAAACGTGAAAACCAATATACTATTATATATGGTTCTTGGAGAGGATGTGTAATTTAGGGTTATTGCTTATATATGTATGTGTATACATGGATAATAAATTTTAGTTTATAGCTATGTACGAGCATGTGAGAAAGCAGTCTGTGCAAAGTGTTTTGTGTTTCATAATATTTTTTTGTGCTAATAATAATAATTACATTTGTTTCTTTCGCTGGTGCTGGTAATATTTTTTAAAATAAATATTTTAGAATTTTTTTTTTCTTATTTTTATATTAGGTACAGTATATTTCGTTTAATATATGCTTACAAATATATTAATAGCCATTTTACATTGAATAAAAATTAATTTAATTTCATTTACCGCCATCGTCGCGGAGAGGGACGTTGTCAGAATGTTCCTACGATGATTGGGGGCTTCATCTCGAAGAAATGAACTATTTTCATTGCCCTGGTCTGGATCGCGCGCGGATTAGAATTTTAGCACTTAAATGCATTGTCTTGAATTTAAATAAAATGTAAAGAACGGTGTGTTATGCCAGTAGATTTTATTTTTACTCTAGTTTGCATAAAGCGTCATGCTGACAAAAAATATAAAGGTATAGAAATTTCACTGTATTAACCGAAATTTGGACACAAAATGAAATAAAGAACAACGTTTTTGTTTCGACGTTATTAACAGCTGCAGGAGCGATGACAGGCCTGATGAAAATTTAATCTTTAATACATGGCTGCAGATAGCTGTGATGGATTATAATAGGGTATCAGCACTGAGTCCTGACAATTACTCGGGGCCTCAAGTGTGCTCCGTCACGTCGGTATCCAATCAACGTGGATCAGCGATATGCAAACTTAACCTTGTTATGCATTCCCATTGAAGGGGAATAAGGGAATGGGTGGGCTAGCCTGTACTGGACTCGTCTAATTTATTATTCGTATTTTTATTATAATGTTTTATTTGACATACAAACATTTTATTTGACATACTATTTTTAGTTTTATTTTCATGTTTAGTGTGTGTTTGACCAATATATTATTATATTTATTTATTAATAGCCGCTACGGAAATATCTGTTTTTAGCTTATATTCATATTTGTATAAATATATGTAGATAACAAGTCGTCTACATTGATTGTTACACATAAGATTGTTTTGCGACGAGTTTTTAAAATGTTTGAAACCTAGCACAGCGTTAGGTTTCGCTATTTAGCAGAAGCAGTTGACTAAAGCGGATGCAGTAGTAAGTAATTGATTCAATTTTTTTGGGGTTCCGTACCTCAAAAGATAATAACGAAACCCTTGTAGGACTTTTTTGTCCGTCTGTCTGCCTTTTAGGACCATCTAAGTCGATATCATGTGATCCAATAAAAGTTGCTGAAATTAATATGAAATATTGAAGTCTACAGTCTCTTGAAGCAAAGAAAAATCAACTTTCTTAGTCAACGCAATCAAACAATAAGAAGATATTAATTTATACATTGATTTTGGTGCATTTTGTGTGAAATTCAGTGCGTAATGAAAACCTTATTTCCCGTGGACTTATAGTGTAAGTGAAAGTTTATAGGTATTTCAAAGAAAAAACTACGTTTTCTCTGTCTAACTATACAAAGATTAGATTAGATTAATAAGAAAAAAAAAATAACAAACTTATATTTGTAGTTCATTTCATATATAATTAGTGCATATGTCCCCGCAAACTTAAGTTGGTGAACTTTTAAGTTTTTCTTACCGATCTCCTACTGTCTTGAAATAGATTCTGAAGCCTCGGCCACTCTTTACCGGTTTTTTGAGATTTTTATTGCGTACTTTCTAAAATAAAAACTTTTTTTTATATGGCGCTGTCTTACATACCGCGGAATTTCGAATTCTGGAACAAAATAGTTTATTAAATTTGCAGCCGGGAACGCAAACTCCTGCCTCCCCATACGTTTTGTCATAAAAACTGAAGATACTGAACGTTATAGGAGCGGAGCGTGCAGAGATGTGGAGTATATACGATTTTTGCAATTGGTAGCGGCCTCTAAGACCGCGCGTCCATAGTTAAAGGTTAAATAATGGACGTGTTGATCAATACCGTCACCCCGCATTAACTGTAACGTAAACGGCCATGAATTCAGTCTATTACAGAAAATAACAATATGTAATCTACCACACTAAACTACTATATTCAAAGAAGTGCTGCCCTATATACTTCGTTACAGCACCTATCTATATCAAAATGTAATTTATTAAGTAACTTTATTACTATTTTCTCACAAAACATTATTTTCTGTAAGAACCAATTGGTAGTCCCAAGTAATTTATTTGACGAATTTCGATTAGTATTAGAAGGTCTTTTGACGGTCTTAATGATATACTCGATACTGTAGATTGGATAGAGAAAATGTGTAGGGCGGAATCATTAGTAATTAATGGAATGGGCATTATTTCGTACAAAAAATATTGGTCGACGTAACATAAAACCATCGGTAAATATGAAAAGAAACATCTACGTGAAAAACGGGAACGTCTCATTAATTAACGTGATATTTTTTTTCATATCATACGCTGTAATAACATAGCAAATGGGAAAATGTGGAATACATTTGCAATCAAAATAGTCTTTTTCCTATATAAATGAAGTCTAGATGGTTTTAAGGTTTCATTATATCGTATTATTTCAAATATGAACGAAATAAAAGATGAAAATTATGTTTTAAATTAGTCTTACGTTAGTTAAAAAACCTCTTTGAGTATTTGTGTAACTCTATGAATATTTTCCTTCAATTACCTTAAAAATTATAGTTAATTATCAAGTTGAAAGATGTACGTGTAAAATTTTTATTATCTGGGTTTTAATTTCACATTTACTTTGGATATTATTAAACTACAATTCCATGTGTGAAACGAGAACGCTATAAAAGCTATAACTTTAAATCTTTGACTACAGAAAAACATTTTTTTTAATTGCTCATCCTTATTCTTGCATCTTGAAAGAGGGAATGTATCGTCTTATATATCTCGTATCTATACTTTAATTTTTGTTCTTAATTTTTTTCTTTTCACAGTTAAACGACACTTTCAAAAAGCGAAAAGGAAACTAAAGCGTTATAAATATATGTACATTTCCGTAACTGAAAATTGAAACAGCATGAAACAGCATAACCACCAAGAAACTCTTAACAATGACTTTATACATAACGGGTTTAATAAATGTATTGAAATCTATCATTAATTTTATTTAAATTTTAATATATATAAAAAAAATATAATATAAAATTTGTAAATTTCGTTATATTTAAAAAAACTTAACGAAATTTGCAAATGTTATACATTGTATCCAAAGTTACCTAAAAAAAATTCTATTCAGATATCACTTTACTAGCAAGACGGTTTGTCCGCTACAAGTAATAGAGATACCCGAGTAAAAGTTACATAGATGTGGCTGAATAGTGAGGTCAATTTATAAACGAGTGTCGAACATCAGTCACTGAGAGCGGTCTCACTCGACGCACGACCGCGTGATATATTGGCCCACTTTTACCTCCTTGACGTTCTTTAAAACCGCTATTTCCTATAATGAATAGTAGTGGATTCAAAATAATATCGCGAAATTCCCACAACTTCTTCGATGATTGCCTTTAAATGGTTTTCGCTTTAACTTTCCTATCCAATCACAAGTTTGATAACTTTATTTTATAAGGAACAAAGTGTGTTAATGAATTTTGAATACGTTTCCGACCAAGTAAAGCTTTCTTTATATTTTTCTTTAATAGAGAACATATTAATAAAGTATATATATTTAGCTAAAAGAAAAGTAAAATATAAGAAAAATCTATTGGTTAGTAATTCTTATTGGGAGAAATTTATATCCAAGATATGCTTAATTGGTTTAAAATTGGGCTTTTTCTTGATTTATACACAAAATAAATTGATAAATTAGAGAAATGACTCATGCGCGCGGTTTTTATATATTAATTTTGTATAATAACGTATACAGCAGGTAATATCAGTTATATAGGCTTATAATTATGTTCATATTTGAGGTAAGTAGTGGCGCAGGGGCAAAAGTGTGACTACCCGACCCGACAGGTTGTGGATTGATTTATGCTCGAGGAAATGAAATATTTAATATTTTCATTTCATCGCTTAAGTGTCAATGCAAAGTGCGGAGGTGTTTTCCGCTACTTAACACTTAATTCCTCCAGAACTCGACGAAAAACGGGTAACGGAGTATCTTAATATTAAGTTTCCTCCCTCTGTCTATATCGCTGGGATACAGCCTGAAGTTGAAAAAAATGTATATACATATGTTTTTACCTTTGTCAGTATCATATGCACTAAGCAATAAACAGTCCGCGAGGTGTAATCTAGGCTTTGTATTTGCGTAAATGACCAAAAGTAGAGTCAAAAAAAACGTTGAAAAGTAAAGATAGGGTATCGTAATATCGTGGGACAGCGTCTGATTGCAAATTATGGTTATAGGTTCGTTATTAAATTCTGGAGAATCATTTACATTTGCCCCGTTAGTAAGACAACATGTGGCATTGAGTTCTGCCTCTAAACATATAATGTTTCTAATTCAGGCGAAAAGAGGGAACGAAGAGTCTTGGTACTGAGATCTCTCTGCCTACCCTGCTACATACAGAATATAGCGTAAAGGTAATACAATAAGATTTTAGTAAAATCAAGAATTTAACCTGAACTTTGTAAATTCATTTGTTATTTTGATATTATTGAATAATTGACTAACTTTCTTCTGACCTTAATCTCATAATATTAATTGAGAAGCTTTTAGAAATTAGTCTCTACTGAACCAAAATTTTTAATAATTCATTATTTAAACAAGTTCTGATTACTAAAGTTTGTATTAAGAGCTTTAAGTTGAAAATTTATCAGACTGGTAGAAATAAATTAATATTTATAGCATGATAATATTATGATATGAAAACTTTTATAATTTTCTAGCAAAAACATATATTACTATATGTAAAGAAGTAAAACTAGTAAAGCCTTTGGAAAATAGAACAAGTGCTGCCGCTCAGGTATTCACAAAGAAGTGAAGGTCTCATTATCGCGACCGAAAGGAACAGTCTTACGCCTCTAAATGTAGATTAAAAACATAAAATAGCACGTCCACGACGCTAACCACTCGCATGCTTTCTTATCGAGGAGCTAAAGACCGCCGCCCGCGCCGTAGCAGTAGGTGTGTCACGCGATCCGACGATTAAAACGACTATTCTAAATTATATCGCTTTTTTAATTATTTGCTTACAAAGCCAACCTTTAAGTTTATGCGATAATATTGCTGTTTTAAATTTAGCATAGCAGGTTATGACGTTATATGGCTGCCGTGAAACGTTCAACTTCGTTTAAGTGTAGGTATTGAAATTTTAAACGAAAATTTTAATGTTTCATCAAAATTTGTCCAAGTTTTTTATACGAATGTCAAATAAAGTGGATTTAAATTTCACTTAAGAAAGTTTGTATTTGAAATAATATTTTGTTTTTTTGTTGGTTAGGGAAAAAGTTGCGTTACAAACAAATACACCAAAACCTTACATGCTATATAAACCCTAGATTCATAAACATACGTCTCTCATACACCCTCAACTAAAAGAACTCGTACAGCGCATTACGTGTAAGAGATGCAAATACATGCGTCTCAGTACCGTCTTAGAACGACGAAAGCGCCCTCTAGTGCAAGTAGTCTTGGCGCGTACACGAACAGTTTGGGATAGACTGGTCCCGAGGTGTCTGAGATACGTATGCTTATGATTAGTGTTAACAACTTTATCTTTCACTCGTTTAAAATAGACCTGACAATAATAGTATAAAAACTTTAGTTCTCTGTGACTCTAAGACAAACTACATGATAGAAACATAATACGAATTTGTTGATTTGAAATTCGAACATGAGACATTTGAAAAATTACAAATCAAAGGAATATAAGTGTGTAGTAAGTAGGTACTACACAAATTTTATAAAAATATTTTTTTTTAACGATATGTTACATATTAAATTAAATGAAATAAAACAAATATAGTATTAAAGCGTTTAAATATTATAGGTACGCTTAGGAGTTGTAGCACACTCACAAAGAGTTCTCAAAAGTGGAACACTCTATATAGAAAGTTAGGGAAACCGTTAAACTGTGATCCAGTCATTGGTTCCACGTACAGCTAGCGCACATATACTATTGTTATTCTTATTGTCGATTCTCACTCGTACATTCAAAGAATTCAAAATATAAAATATTCGTTTTGCAAGCATATTTCGACAAGTTGGCCATGAGGAAGGGTTGTTATGGGGCAGGAAATTACTGAATAAATTCGATTGACTCCACCACCTGGGGCGGGCTATTGGCGCCTGATCGCCTATTTGCGTGTTCACCTTACACCGCTCTTGGAAGTACTCTGCTATGTAATAACTCGCTTAAATTATCTATAATACCCTGTAAAATTGTGCAAAGTAAACAAATATAATTTTAAATATATTAGAGTAATAGGTGTTTTTACAATTGAAAAAGTACTGGTGTGGTTTAAAATATACATGGTGTTTTTATGAGTAGCAAGCAATAAGAACTCATTATGACTATATGAGTTTAAAATTAGTTTGGTTGAAACATTTGAAGTGGCAACCCTCACAGTGTTGTTATGGTTGCTAATTATATGCTTAGTCTGAGTAAGTTCGCGTGTAAATGGCGTTGCATTTGCCTTTTCAGTTAACTAGGCTTCAAAATTTAATTGAGTTCATTACAATTATACTTGAAGGAGTAACATTCTGTTTTCCTTAAAATTGTAATTTTTTTATCATATTAATAATTCCTATATACCAGTAAAGTAAAAAAATGTGTCAATACATTTTACAATCTCACTTTAATTTCGTTTTAGATGTTGCTTTGTTTTTAGAAAGTTTTAGTAATGAAAAACTATGTTCAGTTCCAATAAATACCCTAACAATCTCGCCTGCGCCAGAACGGATATCGGCAAATAAAAACATCTAAAGATAGCAAGATGTAAATTTGATACATTTTAGCTACCTAATTATATTGAGAGACTATTACACTAGAAAATTAAATGAAAACACTTCATCTCGGCTGTTTCCCGCTCGGATAAGGAAAAATATTGGCATATAGATTATGAAAATCACGCTTTTCATATATGTTTAGAATCATTTTGGATATAAATTAAGTTTTATATTGTGTATGCATCATAAAATCAGCTTCACGCTGTATCCCGCACACTGCAGGGTAGGAAGAGGGAACCTAGTGTTAAGAAACTCCGTTCCCTAATTTATGCTGAATTGCGGAGGCATTGCGTGTAGCCACTCAGGCAAAACTCAACGCCGCGCTTGTCCTCGATACCAGAGCGAAGAAATGGAAATATAAATTTCTGCTCGATTGGGGATCGAACCCACAACCAATCGGTTTTACAGTCAACCTTAGTGCCACTGCGCCATGACTGGCCTTCGACAGACAGAATAAGAGCCAAAAATTACAAAAATTATATTTTTGTTTTTTGCTTGTATAGAGAGCTCATAAATATTTGTTTAGTTATATTCGATGTACAGATCTGACTCCTTAACCTTAACACGTTGATAGATATGCTTATTTATTTTTGTAATATTTTGAATCCACGACCGTTGGCTTTAGCTAGAGCCACATTCCGTTTCCATTTCACCATAACGACATCAATTATTTAAAATAATCTCATTTTATTTCACTGTACAAAAAGTACTTACAGTAAATTAGAACATTATTAATTTTAAAAGTTTACGCATAACTCTTTTACTTAAACAAGTTTATTTCGTTTTACTTTTATATAAATATTGTAAACTCATTGTTTTCTATGATGTCTTGAATGTTTGAATATTCAACCTGAAGAGCGATATGAATGTTAATTAAAAACATTTTGCGTTGGAAAGGTAAACAACGTCCTTGAGTAAGGCACGGCTTCAGACATGAATCGGATGTTTCATTAATACACGTGGAAAATGAGTAAAGAGCAGGCGGACATATTTTTTTGAAATGATTTTTCAAATTATAAATATGATATTTTTATGTGTGTTCTATATTCTCTCTCTCTATATATATATATATTTTAATGTCTTCAAAAACAAATCAGTGACTATATGTATTCTTAAATTTGTCAAAGAAACTCTGGAGGGTTATACTTGTATGTAATACTGGGGCAGACAGAAGATGCGGGTTCGAACATTAACTCGAGAGGTACAGCTTCAAGTTTATTATAATATTTATTATTATTTAGGACGTAATTTTTCATTATATTTTCATATTTTCGATCTGGTGTCTGGTGCCAATCAACACGCAATGCCTTCAGAATTCGGCGGAAAATGCGAAACGAAATTTCTTAACACTGGGTTCCTCCTCCTCCTCTGCCTACTATTCTGCCTACTATTCGGAATACAGCGTGAAGCTGATTTTATTTATTAAATACCATTAATGTATTTGCGATTCGATAACACCTACCTAATTCTTACATTATAACAGCATTATGTTTTGAAGTAACAAAACAAAATAACTTTATTTAACAAATCATTTTAAATGACCCTCATTACAAAGTTCGCGGAAGAATACCTGCAGGAACAGCCTTTCATTGTATAGTATATCCTATTGTAAATGCTTAATAAACACGATAATTCAAAGCGATTCGCCATTCATACTAGCAAGCAATTAAAATTGTGAAGATGACCTAATTATTCTCTTTCTTTATTCTTGAAACAATAATAGAAAGCGCTTAGTATATACTAGATTTTTTTCCTGGATTCGGCAGTTTTTTATATTTAATATTTCTTGTATGAGTCGAAAACAATATTGTTATAATTGAATTAATATTAATAATGGCATAAAACATAGTTTTATCTGTAATTTTTTAGGTCATTGGTAATTTTGATACAACGTTATAAATATTACAAACCTCTTTAAATGCGTTAAAAATTTTTCATTGACATATACAAATTAAGGACCTGGAAAGTTCTTTAAATCGATATCCATTTTATAGGAGTGCATTAAAAACAAGTAATCCGCCAACTTGGGTGTTCCGCCATTTTGGTTTTAGATGATGTCACGAAGCTTGCAAACCATGCATCGTCATCAGTTCCAGACGCCTTCTCCAAAGTTGAGTTGCAAGATTCCATCAGAACAAACATATATTGCGAGTTAGATTAAAGTTCATAATAAGAAAACTTTTTATCCTCCTCTATTATTATAATTTAAAATTTTAATAATTAAAAATATTATACATTTATTTTAAATCGTTACTTTTTAAGTCTAAATAATATTTCGTTCTCGAAAATCTTTTACTCACCTAGTTTCTGCATTACGTTAGTTGAAATTGTATTTCAGTACATTTTTGTTTTAATAAAGCTGAAAAAGCAAAATGCAGTGTCGCATGCTACGCGAGGTGGAGATCGTTTTGGAAGTTGCGGTTAGCCGCAGGGATGGGTACGTGTAAGTAAATGAATGAAATTGTTGAAAAGAATATTTAAATTTCAACTCCATGTCGGCGGCCACTCTCTTAATCTCCATAGAATGCAATGTTATACTGCCAGTATCGGAGTGTGCTGTAATTTTGAGAACATTTTACAACAATACTACATATCTAGTAATAAAAGCATATTAGAAGTCATTATAGTTGTCAGTCAAGTTCAAGCGGGCGAAGCCGCGGGCGGGTCGCTAGTAATGCTGGTGTTTATATGTTGCGGGACGTTAAATCGACAGGGCCTACCTATATATATATATAAATCCCTTTTTCATTCGTTTTTATCAAGTGCAGTCTTTTATAATACAAATATAATTATAATAAAGTATTCAGAAAGACGTGTAATTTAATTTCATTTGAATTTGACAATAACGTTTTTATGTTGATAAAAATAGAATAGTATACTCTGCACAAAAGTACAGACACTCGTACATATCAACAGATGTTATTTTGTACTAGCTTTGATGTATTATGTTTCTTTGAGTAGTAGAGGCTTAATAATTTTACAAACAAATGTACGCGTAATAAGCTAAAGTCAACATGATTCGTAAGCTCACATATTTCGCATACAAAACGAACATAAAATTTTGTTATTATTCGTATGAACATAAAGGGGAATTCGATATGCGCAAAACGTCTGAGGGCTCCCACTCGTCTTTATTTGTTTTAGATTACTTGGGCTTGAGGAAGTTAGGGCGGACCGTGAACACATACGAGTACATGGATTTATAAAAACTCGCAAATAACAAACTTATACTTTGCGTTGTTGAAAAAATAATCACTAAGTTTTTCAATTCGCATCGGATTTTATATGTATTATGTACAAACCTGACAATGGATAAGTAACTTTATTGGAAAAACTCTACTAACGTCGTAAAGTATCTATATCTACTATTACTACTATCGTACTACCTCGATGATAGTGAGTTATTCCGAATATATCGAAATTTCGATATATATTATTCAATAGTTTTGTTAGAAAAAGGAATATATGTTATGTTTTGGTGTACTTTCTATAGGTATATGATACAAGCGAAACTTAAAGAAAAACAAAATCCTTTTTAGATATGATCCTCCATTAGATTGCGAGATTTGCCAGAGTGCATTTTTCTATATATATTTTAAAATAATATTTTCAGCCTATTGGATTTATTTTGAATAAAAATATTGAATAATATAATTTATGGTTTCAAAGTATAAACTACGTGCTTTGATAAATAAAATATTACATTTCATAGCATAATGTACGTGTTACATAGTGAAGTATTGTAACATAAAATAAAATAAATAAATCAGCTTCATGCTGTATCCCGTACACAGCAGGGTAGACAGAGGAAACCTAATGCTAAGACACTCCGTTCTCAACTTTCTGCCGAATTCTGGAGGTATTGTGTGTTGAGTGGCGGAACTAAACGCCGCGCTTTGCCTTGACACTAGAGCGAAGAAATAGAAATATAAATTTAAGTAAATATTTCATCTCTTCGAGTGGGGATCGAACCCACAACCAGTCGATTTTTCAGTCGCACTTCGTGCCACTGCGCGACTACTGGCCCCATGTTATAATATGATGTATATTAATATGTATTGTATGTATTAATATAAACAATATGATACACAGAGAAGCCGTCAAGGCGTAGTGGCAGAAGCGTGTGATTATACGAGTAGACTCGACGGTTGTGGGTTCAGCTATATACACATATACTAGTTAAAAAAAACAACACAAAATAATCTAGAATTACAAAAAATACGTATAAAAATAGACAAATGCCTTAAAAGCTCACACGAGAAACAGCAGAACTGTTGCCATGTATTCCTAAAAAGCTCCGAACCTTGCGAGTAAAATCGCGTAATGTGATAGCCGAGGCCGCCGGCGCGGTTCATTTGAATATTTCATAGGTCGGCGGCGGCGGCGTTTGCCGTAAGTGATTACCGCCGGGGCGTAAAGATATGACATCGTAACGGAACGTAACGTATTCCTGTACGTTCATCTTTCATAACAACTGCTTGTGTATTGTTCTGCTTTGGGGAGAATAATGCATTGTAAGACTTTGATCGTACAAAGCGATTTAAATTTTAGATGAAGCGTACTTTATTTAATTATTGTTACTGATTTTTTAACAGTTTTTTTTCCGTGTTGAGTGTGTGTATTTGTAATTATGGTTTTTATTCATATTACATATATGCATTTGTCACAAGATAAATTATGTCGTGCATTTTTATAGTTACGGACAGTGGGTTTTCTTTATTTCTGCTTTACACTGTTTCCCGCAATTTCTTCCCGCACCTAGTAGGGAAGCAGAGGAAAGCTCGGATCCTAGTTTTTTTTTTTTTATGGAAAAGACTCGGCAAACGAGCGTGCGGGTCACCTGATGGTAAGTGATTACCGCCGCCCACGGCCCCGTGCAACCCCAGAGGAGCTACACGTGCGTTGCCGGCCTTTAAGGTGGGCTGGGCGCCGGAGCCCGGCATTACCTGATGCGAAACGCAGTGGCATAAAGCCACTACTTCACGCCGATTTTCAATGTCGGGTTGTTGTGAGTGTAATAGTGTTAAGATACGCCTAATAAGACACTTCCGCTCCTGATTTTCTGCCGAATTCTCAAGGCATTGCATGTTGAGTGGCGTTCATAATGTTATAACTCAGTGTTCTAATTTAATTAGAATAAATGTTGAATCAAACCATCGGGAAGAGTATATTTTCAATTCCTCGCGCTGGTAAACAAACTGTGGCATTGATGTCCGCCACTTAACACGTAATGTTTGGAATTCCGGTGTATATTGGAGAACGGAGTGTCTAGACACCAGGTTTTCGCTTTCTAGCCCGCTATATGAGGGAAACTGTATTATTATTAGAAATAATTCTATTACAGTCATTCCTTTGAAAATATTTTGAATAAAATTGCTAATCTTAACACAATATATTAATAAATATATATGTTATATGTTTATAATAAATGAAGAATAGGGTTATAATAGGGAATATAGGGTTAACTAACAATCCAAAAGATTCAGCCCATGATTGTGCTATTCAATCATGGGCTGAATCTTTTGGATTGTTAGTTAACCCTAAAAAGTCTCAAGCCATTATTATTGGCAGTAATAAGCTTAGAATTAAAATAAATTGGGATTCAACGCCAAAAATTTTTTATTCGGGAGTTGAAATTAAATACTGTAATAAAATAAAAAATTTAGGTCTAACTTTTGACAGTAATATGTCCTGGGCGTCGCATATCAATGACATCAGCAAACGAGTATATTTCTCTTTCCATTCTCTTAAGCGTCTCCAATATTTCCTCCCTCATACAACCAAAATTATGCTAGCGCAATCTCTTCTCTTGCCAATTCTAGACTACGCCGACGTCTGCTATTTGGATGTGACGGAGGAGCTACTCAACAAGCTAGAGCGACTTCAAAATCTCGCCATACGCTTTGTCTTTGGTTTACGTAAATATGATCACGTTTCCGAATTTCGAGCTCAGCTTAATTGGCTCCCAATCCGTCTTCGCCGAGATATGCACATCCTTTCACTCCTGTTTAAAATCCTCAATTATCAACATTTCCCTTCTTATCTACGCTCCCGCTTTACCGTACTCCCCACTCCCACACGCTCTAGGAGGTCATGTGTCATACCGACGCTTGACATTCCAAAGAGTAACACCAAATTCCTGCAAAAATCCTTTTCAGTCTATGCCGCATCCTTATGGAACCAACTCCCAAAATCCATCCAGAAAAGCCCATCCATAGTATCCTTTAAATCCAAACTAAAAAAATTTTTACTCTCTTCTTTAAACCCGTAGAAGTTGAACAGTGCTCACAACTAATTTAATTATCGCATTTTCATCTTATATATATTTATTTTTCTATATATGTATATATTTATTGTTTTTGTATATATATATATATATATTTATGTAACTATTTGTACGTATATATTATAATGGTATACACTTATGTATAATTTTAGTTATATTTAATTACTAGTTTATAATTTTGGAATTTCTTTAATTGTACTTTGTTTTTTACTCGCTACTCGCAACTTCTCACTCATCCACTTCCACTGGTTGACTGGAGGAGATCTCTTATAGAGATAAGTCCACCCTTGTACACTATTTTGTTTTAATGTTTTTGTCTTTTATGTGTTTTAGTACAATAAAGAATATATATAAGAATATAATTAGTAAGAGTGATGGTCGTATATTCTTCTTTCTATGTATATTCAGGGTTTTGCGAGTTTTTGATGTATGCTAGTAGTTATTTACGAGTAATGACAGGGATTACCTCCTAACTGACCAGTACCTTTTGATGAGAAGGATTTAGCTCATTTTGTTGCTTTTCTTCATGAGTGTTTATGGTGATTTTTTACATCTATTATATATGTTGGCAAACTTGTGTACAAGAGAGTATCTACTCTCTTGTACATTTGTACGTGAAAATACTATGGAAAGCAATGGAATTATGTCAATCGGGAAGTTTCTTGTAGGCAACGACTCTTATTTTAAGGAAACTCGTCTGAAGTATTGTTATAAGTATTGATTCATATCAATTATTGCCATTACGTAGAACCTCTTTCCGAACAATTAAGAAACATACAGACGATATGATATGATTTTATCTTGTTTTTAAAAACGTTAATCGCTTCCGACTTCTAACAATATTCTATATTCATGATGTATTCGTAGGTTTGTTTTCTTAGATTATTGTTGAAATAATAAAATAAATACGTAGATGCAGACACCGTTGATGTGTTTTGGAATGCTATTTATATAGGAATAACTACATCACTCATTTTAAATATCTCTTTGAATTTCCAATTAAGTCATAATACTAACTTTAAAACCAACTAATTAAAAGTTAAATTAATATAATAATCATTATCATTATACAAATCTTATTGTTATTACATAAATTTGACAACTGTTTTTGCTCAGGAAATATACACTCCATTAATTTCAGTTCATTTTACGCATTATTTTACAAATTTTATCTCAAGAGTCCAAAATTATTAAGCCAGAAAACAGGATGTGTATTAACTTCAGTTAAGTAACCGATATGCAGAGTAACCTTTTAAAATAAATAAATATCTTGTGTTACATATTCATATTTATTAATGTTAAAATTAAAATCATTCACCGATTTATTGTGTGCATAATACGATATTATTATCATATCGTGCAATAAAGCGTAATATAAACTGGCAGGACAGCATGAATATATTAATATTCAAATACCGCAATGCTATGTTTGTGTATAAGACAATTTATTAGTAACAAGTGGATGTTTCCCGCGTCCTCATGAATTTCTATTATTTATATGTGTGCCAGTACAAATATACTGTCTCCAGAAGTCATAAAATCGAAGTTGGGTTTGTTAGGTTCAAATGCCTCCGGCCAAATATGTTGTCGACAACTGAGTCTTTCATAAAAGTAATGTAAACAAACTATTTCTGTATTTGTTGTTGGGTATAATTTAAATGAGAAACTGACAGTTTAATAAGAAAACTACTTTTGTGTCATTTTATGTTTTTTGATATTATTTTTTCACATTGCATTGTTACTGTAATTAACAAAATAACAAGATTTTCGTTCTATGGAAGTTATGGAAACAACTAGATTTTCAAAATTATCTCAAATCGTATATGATTTTTTTGTAAAGCTACGTAATCTTTGATCCTACATGGTTTTGAATAACACATCAGTTCTCTCTAGCTGACTAAGCTACACGTTTATATCGTACCACAGTGAAACTTTGACATGATTGTTATAACTTTTGTTGTTAGCATCTTTTGCAGGAAGACTTTTATTAAGTTTCTATGTCCAACAATTTTTATAAAGAATTATAGGTAATATCGTAGCATTTTAAAGTATTTTCATATACACAGATGCACAAGCTGTGACTTAATTATAAATTATAATTTATTAATACTTAGTAACAAGGTAAAGCACGGTGTTGTGTTTCGCCACTCAACACTCAATTTCTCAAAAATTCCACTGGAAACGTGTGAGTGTCTAGCTGAATAAAAGGGGTTTTCTTATATAATTTATTTTACAGATATGTATAATATATTGTATAAAAGATTATGAAATTACAAAAAAAAGTTACTATCAAAAAATTTTTTTCACATCCTTTAATTTTCAACGAATGTATTTGACTTTCAAAAAAAAAATCATAACACTATACGACTACTTCCAGAACGTCCATACGTATTTATAATTCTTCTTGCATAAGAGACATATCGGATACCCAAACGTCTTCCACCCTCAATTGAAGCATCACCGAACAGATACAATTCACTCCGCGTCTCGAACATCTGCACCGAGCCAGATGCATCTGTTGCCAAGTGGATATGAAATAATAGGAGTAGCTGCAAATATCGTGTGTCAACTGTCAGCTGCATAGCCTCGATTGAGCCCTCTGTTGGTGACTTTAATATGAATCCGTCGGCAGACAGTGGTGAGGGCGGCTAAATAAATTATTAGTAATTAAAATTCAGAATTGTCATATGTAGCAAAGTAGTTTGGTGGTTTGATTTGGTGGTTGATTGATGAGTAACATTAATAACATTTTTACCTTTACATATGTTTCTTTTTATGTTAGATCGTTTAGATCGTGTAAAGAATTAAGCTTTCAAAATATATTAATCTGACTGACTGAATAACTAAGCGAAATTAAAAAACGTTATTAAGATTTTCTGTGGTATTCTGGTATTCTAAAATATTTGAGTAAGCAAGTCAACACAGTGCAAACACATTGCATATGTAAATTCTAAAATACAGTACTATATAAATTACAGCAATATTAGACCAAAGAAAAATAAATAACTAATATGATACATTTATTAGCAACTCAAAATATAATTTCACCCAACTATAAACTTTCCAAGTACACCATATAAACATTCACTCGAATAAATTGGTTGTAAACTCATTTATGACTTAACCGTTGATCGTTGGAGTGTAAATCGCCTACTATAAACTGATGAAGCGCGATCTGGTAACAGACGGATTCGCGACCGAACCTCCAAGTACAAAGATGCATATATCGACATATAACGACGGAATAGCAAGCTTCTTCGGAACTTAGAATAGGTCTCCGAGGAGATCGGAATTATGCGACAAATGTGCCAACTGCTAAGCGTTTTACGGCTGAAATGACGCGCCCAATCGGATTTGGATCACGTTCTCGAAGCGAAGACGGTTTGACGTGCTGTCGTCGACTTGCATAAATTTGCAAGATTAAACAGGCCGCCGCCGTCGACCTACACTTCACTGTACTTATTTACATAAATGTATTCCCTTTCTGTTCGTCTGTCTGCTTAGCCAAACAGAGGAACCATGTTTCGCCGATGTTTTTGGCTAATGCCGCACAAAGCTTTGACACACAAAAGAATTTTATTTTGCATTTTAGGTTTTGAGAACGCTTCAAAGTCAATATTTTACATTCATTCACACTTTCATAAGATTTTGCTGCTATGTCCGTTATTTTATAAACAAATTATGTATCGTAAGATTTACGGCTGGAGTTCTGAATCTGGATCAACAATGATTGGATGCTTTTTCAGGTTAGAAATTAACCTTGGGTCTTACATAAGCTTACGTTAGATTCAGCATATTTTGCTTTAAATCCCTTAATAATTGACCGATACGTAAGTCATAGGTCATTTGAAAATAACAATTATTTTTAAAGCTCAAAGTATAATAGCCCTTGTAATAAAAAATATGACAAATTGCTTTGTTTTAAGTGCGATAGCGTGACAGCTTTTCTTTTTTTAAATATCAACGTGTATTTATTTTGTAGTTGGGTAAGAAAGGAATATGAATCCGTTCAAATCCATTTTATCGGTCTGAATCTGCGCGCGACATGACTTTTTATACGTGATCTGAATTTTGCCCAATTATGGCCGGTTTAAGGAGTAGACAGTATGGATATACAAGTGATAAGGTTTTGGATATTTGAAATGTTTTTGTCAGTATATGGTGTAGTATGTTGTACGCCTAATAAATTACTATATAAAATTTTAATATAATATGCTATATAATATTGTGAAATTTGAACAGTTTTTTCTTGAGCTTAAGATAAACCTCAAATACCTTCGGTATCGAAAATAATAATAACAAAGTAATCAATCTCATATTTATTTTATTACTGTTTAGTGTGTGGGTGTTTAGTTGCTGTAACTTAATCTTAACGTTATAAGCATTTTATTATTTTCATTGGATAAGTAAAGAAAATTTAAGGTGACGCCACTAACACTTAGCAACGTAAAGCAATACCTGCAAATAAAAATTAGAAAATTATAGATATTATAAATGTAACATATTTCACTCTTAAACATAGATTCAAATATAAACAACAAATAGTAAAGTATGTTAAATGACAATATTTATAGGAAAAAAAAACAAATGATAATATAATTAAATAAATTCATATTAAATCTATTATTCACCTTTTGTCAAAGTCGATTAGCTTACGATTTACACCATAACCATTCAAATATGAAAATGTATTCAGTCCGCTCGCGCCTGTAGCAATCGTTGACAGCTGCATTAGCGAGCGCGCCGCGGTAATTTACTGCTTACATTTCTATTGTGATGTTCGAAAAATCACTGTTGTCAATGTTCAACTCTATGGGTTAATTTATATTTTTTTTACTCACGCTGTATCCCGCACTTAGCGGGGTAGGCAGGGAGAAACTGGGATTTTTTGTTTGTTAAGACACTTCCGTTCCCCACTTTCCACCTAATTCTGAAGGCGTTGCGTGTTGAGCGGCGGAACTCAAAACTGCGCTTTGCTTGAGGCAGGCAACCTTTGCACAAGAGCTAAGAAATGGAAAAATTAAATATTTCATTTCCTCAGTGAGAATCGCACCTACAACCTGTCGCGTTTCAGTCACACGTTTGCGCCCCAGCGTCTCGAACCACGACTGGTGACAAACTGTACTTGAACTTATTTAAAATATAAATTATGTTAAAATTACTAAATTTGGCCTGTGGTATGCTCTTAAATAATCACATCAGTTTAAGCTAATTTTGCCGAATTATAGTACATTAATCAATAAAAAACCCAGTTAAAGGCGAGTTGGACTCATCCACCGAGGCTTCCGTACCAATTTAAAAGCCAACAAAAGGTACAAGTTATAAAAGCTGACTAACTTGAGCTTGACGAGACAAATATAATATAAACAAAAAAAATACATCATAATATTAAAAGCATCTGAAAGAAACGAACGGGGAATATACTACATATTACGTATGTATGTATTTCAGCAAATAGTTGCTGCATCTTTCAAATAGAATATAAGATTTGAACGTAATGTAAGATTTCATATTTCAATAAACCAATAAGATATAATCGTACCAGTGGAAACCAATCGCAAATATCGCGGTCGGTTTTCAAGGCATCCTGTCTTCGTATGATCAAGTCGGAATCCTGCTGAAGACAGTTGCATATCCCTTGATCTTTCTTGATTGGATGCATGGTGTGTTTTCAGTGTGAAGTTACGACTTACAAGCTCTACAGTTTTAAAGAAATTGAAATAATTTATATTTTAAAATGAAACGTGGAAAATAATATTTTTTAACCGACTTCAAAAAGAAGAAGACTAGATTAAGATTATTTCTACTGAAATATTTTTTGTATGTATTATATTTATATATTATGTATTATATTCAGACGCGATATGTAATTAATTTATGATTTAAATAACATATCTGCGAAATCAAAGAAATATATATTATAATATATATTTTATACGTCAATGCATATTTCTACGAAACTTTTACACTTTTTACTATTATTTTCTTTTAGGGTTTTGTACCTTAAAAGGAAAAAAGGAACCGTTATATTATGGTCCCTTGAAGTATAAAAAAACCATGATTCTAACTTAACGCAATCAAAGCATAGAGCAGTTCATTTAATTTTTGCTGCATTTTGTATGAAATTCGTCGCCTTGTACTTCCCATATTTCTACAATTATGAAATTTAGCAAGAACTAAAAAGTCGCAGAGATAAATAAAAATCCCAAGATGTCAAAATGTATAGATATTTCATAGAAAAAAATTATTACAAATTTATATTTGTAGTTCATTTCATACAAAATGAGTTAATACGTCCGCAGACTTAAGTCCGTCAACTTTTATAAATTATGAAAATTGGTACGGAACCCTTGGTAGTCCGACCTGCATTTCACCGGTTTTTTTAAATTTAGTATTTTTTACATAATATAACTACATACTCGTAAATATTTTTTTTGTTGTTTAAAAAAAAGCTATTGCTATTTCAATAAAAAATGTTTTAAAATTAAGAAGTTGTAGTAGGAGAGGCGGAGATGCTAAATATTCAGTTACAGAAGCGTTATAAGGGCGTTATTAGATTGTGAAGATAAGGTCCTAAAGAAATAAAAGCTTATATTAAGTTTTACATTTAAGCAAATAGAAGAGCGCTAATTTTGGCAAAAATGTAAAAGTAAACCAATCGCATGGTAATAATACTTGAGCGCGTCAGACATTCATAGTGTTTCCTCGTTATGTCTTTCTTATAACCAAGCTATATTAATTTGACGACTAATTAGAGCAACGATTTGAATGGAATCTAAGAATGTAAAAAAAACGCGTGAGATTTGTTTACAGACGGTTCAACTTGAACTCCAAGACGCGTCAAATGATAATCTGTCAATTTCATAGGGGAATATTCTTGATATCTGATATAAACTTCTGATAGGTACAATTTTATCATTTATTGATACAAAAATAAATATAAAATACTAAAAATAAGTATTTTTATCCTCATCCTTACTGTTTCGTCTTCAAAGTTGATTTTCACTGGTTAAATCTCGTCTTCTTATCGTTTCGTAAACAGCATTGGTTATAAATTTGTTTTTGTTTTATTTTTATTTATTTATATTAAAAAGAGAACGTACCTGACTCTAAACTAATCAAAGTATCTCTTAAAATCTCAGGTGTTGGTGTGATTGATGATTCGCTTCTGGAAGTTTGTTACTTACCAACGAACTAAGTCGTATATATATATATATATATATATATATATATATATATATATATATATATATATATATATACAGATATATATATACATATCTGTATATATATATATACATATATATATATATATATATTTATATATATATATATATATATATATATATATATATATATATAATATCTATATCTATCTATATCTATATCTATATATATATATATATATATATATATATATATATATATATATGTATATATATTTTATTCATTAAATTTAAACATTTTGCATTAAATTTAAACAAATCAAAACGTTGTGCACCTATGAAAAACAGACACGTTATTGTGATCAGCTGTGAAATTAACATGAATCAAACGGGAATGTAAAATGAAGAGATGATACGAAAGAGTGAGAAGGAATGGGAAACGCGAATTACATACATGCTCTACATTTTATTTACAATTTTAGCTACATCACGTAGAAGAAGGGTTTATATATGGTAGGGGTAAACTAAAGTATACCCTGTACCTGTACCGTGTAGGGTATAAGGTTTCTCCCCTTATGATTTTCTGACGCGCTCGAGTAACGAGTAAAATCCACTCTTCGGCTCCCTTACAATTGTAAATTCCATAAAAGATTTGCGCCCACTAGCTAGAGTCTTAAAGCTTATAAATACAAGACTTCCTTCTACTATTAAAGCGTACTGCTAAAGTATTACAATAACGTATTATCATGGGAAAATTTAATTCCCTCAATATAAAAGTAACTAAATAAATATGTTTCTTTAAACTGCTTTTTTAATCTCGAAATGACTGAAGGCCGGCCGTGGCGCAGTGGCACGAAGTGTGACTGTAAAACCGACTGGTTGGAGGTTCGATCCCCACTCGACGAGATGAAATATTTACTTACATTTATATTTCCATTTCTTCGCTCTGGTGTCAAGGCAAAGCGCGGCGTTGAGTTCTGCCACTCAACACGCAAGGCCTTCAAAATTCGGCAGAAAGTGGGGAACGGAGTGTCTTAACACTAGGTTCCCTCTGCCTACCCTGCTGTGTGCGGGATATAGCGTGAAGCTAATTTAATTTTAGTAATGATTATAAAAAAATTATTAAAACAAATAATGAATAATAATGATTGAAATATTAATTAAATTTGTGTTTGAGAGTCTGATAACCTCCACCCTCCCGAAGGAGAGATCATGATTTAGTGGACGTAAGCTTAGAAGATCTGGAGCCACGGGAATTGTCTCGACGTTTCATATTATTTAATTAAAGAATAAGCGAAATAGATACTCAATTTTGGCTTAGCGTGGATTAAATGTTCTTAAAACCTTTGTAACAGAAGAGAATGAGCCTAATGAATGTCGTCGTTCGGACTATTTCAAGTTAAAGTGAAATTGTAAATGTATTAAATTAGAAAAAAAACTCTACGTTTTTCATAGCACAGAATTTAAATTTTAACAGGAGCATTGCTTAGAACTCAAAAAAATATAATAAAACTAATAATATAATTTAAAAGAAAGTAAATTACATTTTTTAACTTCACGTTGTATCCCGCACTCAGCAGAGTAGATACGCTAGACCTAGTGCTAAAACACTCTATTTCTCACTTTCTGCCCAATTCTGGAGGCATTGCGTATTGAGTGGAGGAACTGAACGTCACACTTTGCGTTAACACCAGAGCTAAGAAAGGAAAGTATACCATTAAACAAATATTTTATTTTCTCGAGTTGTGATTGAACCAACATCCCATCGCGTTTACAGTAACACTGTGTGCCCCTGCGCTTCGACTGGCCTCATCGTGGTGAATGACATGAAGGGAAAGAACTTAACTTGACTTTACTTTACCTAAAATAAACTATAGAATATAAGCGTCAAAGTAAGATTCACTAGTATTCCCAAAAGGTATGTAAAACTCGACCCGCATAAAACTGGTATATTCATCACATCTCGTAAAAATTCGTCGGTTATGCACTACGGCAGCTGATCTAGCTGATTGCCGCGTTGGCAACGAGTTTGAAGAGCTGCCAATATTTTTATTTTCATTCGATGTCTATCCAATTAAATTTTATTACAAAATCAATCAAAAGTGTGTTGAACGTTAATTTAAACAAAATTGTTATTAATATGATTTTTTATTTCATATTAAGTGAACATCGCATGTAACTATAAATATACATGCTTGTATAATAATTTTATAATATTTTATACTTCATAGATGATATTGAAAATTGAAAATGAAAAAAAAATCGATATTTTCACTATCATTATGAAAGTTGTTTGTATATTGTAGAGAAATGAATGTCTTTCATTTGTATAGCATACACTGGTACATCAAAACTTTCTTTTAAGCCAGTTATCAATGTGAAGTTTATATAACAAATAGCGACCTGCTCGCGACTTCGACCGCTATAACTATATAATTATTTATTGATTAACCTGAATTCTTCGGGGTTTCATAATATTATAATTTTAAAGACAACATCTATGATGTTGATAGATAGGATGTTGTCTTTACAATCCACAGCATTTTACCCACACTCAAACGTATAAATGAAATATCCAAGTTATGTTATTTTATATCAACTTTTATTCAATATTTTACAACTCGTTTTGCTTCATTTATATTCAATTGATCCCGGCGTCCATCGGGCCCGAGGCGGTCACATACTACGGATGAAGGCCTCTAGAATTAGTCTCGTCCTATTTTACACATTTTCTTTTTATTGTTTGTGATTATAGCATCTAAGTGATGTAATTTTATATATTTTTAACAACAAGATAACAGCAGGATAGGCAGAGGGAAACTAATATTACGTAACTCCGTTCCCCATTTTCTGCCGAATTCTGGAGGAATTGAGTGTTGAGTGGCAGAACTCAACGCCGTGCGCCACCAGAGCGAAGTACTGAAAATACTAAATATTTCATTTTCTCGAGTGGGAATCGAACCCATAACCTGTCGCGTTTACAGTTACAATTTGTGCACCTAAGCACTGACTGGCCTTTAAACTTTTAGTTTATTGCACACTGTTGAAAATGGTGAAAATTTATGAGTATATTAAGAATATTGTAATCTGTCTCATATTACAATATCTTTAATGTACTCTGGTTGGTACCAGGTTCAAATCTGGTTGGTAAAACGATAAATGAATAACAGCTGTGACAAAAATAAGACATGTACGTAATTGGTCGGGGCAAAAGTATTTTGTATTTTGAATACAACTGATGAGGTTAAAAAAAGCTTCAATAGCTTAGAACTCAAAAAAATATAATAAAACATGGATATTTCATTTATACGTTTGAGTGTGGGTAAACAGTTGCTGACAAACCGGCTGGAGCTGGCAAAGACGAAGGGCGTCGTGTTCCACCAAGACGACGCCAGACCGCGCTCATCTATAATCACGCATCAAAAATTGAGAGAGCTTGGCTGTGATGAGTTGATGCATCCTCCATATAGTCCTGACCTTGCTCCATCAGATTTCCACCTGTTTCGGTCATTACAGAAATCTTAACATAAAGCTAACCTCAAAAGAACACTGTGAGCACTACCTGTCAGATTTTTTTAATTAAAAAAATATAAAATTTCAACAATTAGATCCATGGCATTACCCATAAGATCATCAAGTCATCGATGTAAACAGCACATACATATTATCAATAAATAAAAAAATATACATAAAAAAAATTTTTCCTTTGTATGGAACAACACGAAAATACTTTTGCCCCGACCTTATATTACTAGCAAAGCATCTTTAAGCCCTCGTGTATAGCTAAGATTTTCGTTTCATATAATTGTGACCTCAATGTACCTTTAAATATAATTTTACAACTGTGTAATCATTTAAAAAAAAAGCCGACTTAGATGTTTTTGAGAATCTGAGAAAGCATTCAAAAGAAAAAAAAAAATCAATTTTAAGCAATTATGTTTTGTTTATTTCTATATTATACATCTTGAACATATAAAAATTGTGTTGTTTTACCTATTTGATAGAGAGACGATAAAATGTCTTTGAAAGTTTGTTACTTTATAATTTACCATTACCGCCACACCTATTTACACCATATGTAAGCCGATTTTTCAACAAAATACATATATTTTAATTACATTCCAATCATTTCTTATATTATTGCCCTCCGTTTCATCTCACATAATTATGAGCAATTATTTACTCAGAGATTTAATTAAAATTTTAATAAGATTCCATTTTAAAAGCGTCTTGGAATAAATGATGGCGCATCGTAACGTAACGAGGATGGAAAATGTAATCAAACGTTAATTGAACGCGACCTTAAAAGTTTACTTAAAAAATTTACTTTACAAGATGGCGCATGGGCACACGCATGCGATTGTACCACGACAGTTGTGGGTTCATGGTATTGAATTATGATTTATTCATATTTCATTTTTCGCTCTGATACTATAACAAAAATACACACTACATATATAGTGTTAAAACAGACCGTTCTCTATTTTACGCCGAATTTTAGAGACATTGCGTGTTGAGTGACGGAACTCAACGCCCCACTTTCTCTTGACATCAGAGCAAAAAATGACAATATTAAATATTTAATTTCCTCCTAAGTGGGCATCGAACCCACAAACAAGTCGCGTAAGACAATCACACATTTGTATCCTGTGCCACGTCTGGCCTCGAGGTTTAGAGACTTTCATACATTAAAACTTATTTTTGACAATCAAAGATATTTTTATTTTCTTTAAATAGGATGTTTTAGGTTCGTTCAAGTCGTAAATTTGGCGTCTCAGTGGTCCCATTTGCAACTGAAAAGCGTCCTTTATAACAGGATATGTCCGGTCGCACTTTTACGACCGGCATCCTCAGTGTATGCAGCCTCAATGTGTGCCCAATAAAAGTACGATCGCAGTTCCATTTTATATACAAAATATATTAACTAAGATTTTCTTTCATAGTTTGAAATATAACATACGTTTGAATTATTAGTTGAGAGTAATTTATTCTTAACGTTAGATTTTTTTATATGTAGTGGAGTAGGCTGCTAGGAATTAAGACGTATATCTGGTGATTATGGAAATGAATTTATAATCATGGAATTTGAAGTGCTATGTTATAAATAGATATTTTTTAATTCCATCTCGAATAATGTAGACAACAAGAGTACTCTCTTACATATCTTGTATATAAAGAAATGCATACGTTTATTTTTTTAGCTTCACGCAGTAGAGGAGGCTGAAAAAACCTAGTGTTAGGACAACACGTTCCTCATTTACTGCTGAATTCTGGAGGCATTGCGCGTTGAGTGGTGGAACTCAATGCCGCGCTTTGCCCTGACATTAGAGCGAAGAAATGAAAATAATAAATATTTTAATTCCTTAGGTGGGAATCGCACCCACAACTGCCGCCGCAACACGACTGGCCTGAACTCATTCTTTATAACACATTAAATATATAACTATTAAATTTACAGTGTTTTACTATTTGACTAAATTATTTTCTATTTTAATTATATTAAGAATATAAAAACGAAAAACTTTTTGAACGCTAACCAAACGATACCACTAGTTCATTGATAAAAGTCGTCTGACAATTAATCGCTTGAGAGCGTTAAGATCTTAATTGACACCGGAAAATCTGGGCTTAGGACGGTATTACACTACAGTGTATAATATACGTAATATATAGTATTAAGTAGAAAGTTTAATTTTATGTGTCCCCGTTGCCTTCAAGTAAATTATGGAATTTTGAAAATGTTTCACATATCTTTCACGGGAACTGTCACAAAGGTCCTGTAACAAGTTTTAAATGTGATAAAACACATTATGAAGAACGAAATATTCAAGCCTATATTTGCTTTAAGTTTTTAAAAGTAACACGTTAGTAAGATTTTATGGTTGTTTTTTCAACCTTAACCTGAAGGACACTTGACATAAAAAAAGTTCTTTGAAAATACAAGTGTTACATATTCATTGAACAAAAAGATAAACGAATAAACATTCGTTTATCTTCTTTTCTTGCTGGTACTAAAATAATATAATGCCTTACGTTATTTTCAACATGTAACATACAACTTCATACAAGTATTGTAGAAATATAAGAATACTTCTTATAGAAGAATACTTTTTATTTAAAAAAGTATTTTTATATTTCTACAAGGTAGAAATATAATATAATATATAGAAATATAAGAATATTTCTTATATTTCTACAATACTGCTGTGTTTATGTATAGATCCCAACTTTTTAAGTATTTTGGAAGATTAAGTTTTTGAAAAACTTAATCTTTTAAAATACCTAGAGACAACATTTTAAGCATTCGTGGTGCATTTGGGAACTTTCTTCTCTCTGTCTTTTTTTTAGCTTTACGAGTACACTGCGTCTGGCACATAGCAGGGTAGGTAGACAGTACCCGGTGTTAAGATAGTCCGTTCCCATTATGACACTTCCATTCCCCACTTTCCGCCGAACTATGGAGGAATTGTATGTTGAGTAGCGGAATTTAAGGCCTCGTTTCTTGCCTAGTCACCAGAGCGATGAAAAAAAGAAATATTTTATTTTCCTCTAGTGGGAATCGAACCCACAACTTATTCTGTTTACAGTCGCACGCTAGTTATAAATAATTGTAATTATTGCCGGTTTATCTCCTTTTATCATGTCGTATATTTTCTTTGGACAATAACAATGTATTAGTCATGGGTCCCTCCTTACAGAATGTTTATTAAGAGAATTGCGTCACAAAGGCAAATATAAATAAACTTATAGCTGTCTAAAGATCTTTAATTTATTTTTATATATTTTTTTACCATTTTGTATACCTATTGCATTTGCTCTTCTTATATGTTAAATTATTTAAATAATAAAAAAAGCCTACATGATTTTTAAATGAATACACCACTCACCATGTAAAAAGTTTTTTTTTAAAATAAAGGCTTAGTTCGTGTTAAAAATTTGAATATGCTAAGCCTTAGCCTACTTACAGGCAATTAGGCAGCAACGGTAAGTACTCTATTACGAAGACAAGGCTTAATTGACCTAAGTACTTACAGAAGCATGATAGTATATTTTTTATAATTATATAAGTTGACATTTTTTTAGCGTTACGCTGTATCCTGAATATAGCAGGGTAGGCAGAGGGAACCTGGGAATCTGGTGTTAATACATTACATTTTTCATCAACCTGCTTTTCGTTTGTCTACTCTCCGTCGCATTCTCGAGGAATTGTGCTTTGAGTGGCGGAACTCAACTCTTTTCTTTACCTTGTTACATGAACGAGGAAATGAAAATATTATTAATTTCCTCGAGTGGGAATCAAAGCCACAACCATCGCGCTTACAGTCCCACACTTGTCCTAATTTGCTACGACGATCTTTTTATATTAGTTTTTTAGGCAGAACTTAACTCCGCGCTTTGTCTTGTTACCAGAGTAATTGGTACAGAGTGAGAAAACAAAAATAACTCATTCTTCGGGTGGAAATTTAAGCCCACAGTTGTCGCGTTTATAGTCATTTGTGCCATTGTACTACGATACATATTAAAAACACACACAGAAAATTCTTAAGACACTTACCATTAAAGGAGCGATATATGTACCTACACAGTTATTGTGAACTACATATATTATTTTGTCGATCTAACACCAAATTGATTATAAAAATGTAGGTAGTTGTAAATATTTTTGTATTATTCTATTGTATCTGTACATTTGTGCCTTTACTATATCTATACTAAAACCTACACAATTATACATATAGCTTAAAAAATATGTTTATTGTCAATAAAAGTAAAATATTAAGCAAAATTATATAAATTATTTATACAAGTTTATTCATTATTTTTATGAAATTATATTTTTTATCACGCAAGGTCAGTATTAGTGGTAAGTACTACCTTTGTACGCATTTTAACTCGGTCTTGTAGATAAAGATATAGATAAGAATGATTTATTTATTTGTTAACCACATTAATTTACTATGGTTGGTATTTACTTATTTAGTTATATATTTAATAAGTACATATTACAATATGTACTTATAAATTATATAACTGAATGTAACTGTATAACTGTAAAATATATAATGACATTAGGTAATGAACTGATATTAAAATATGCTTTTCTAAACTAGACGATAATGGGTAATTCGATATTTCTAATTTTAGCGGGTGTAAAATATGTTTTTAGGATTCCGTACCTCGATAGCAAAAACGGAACCCTTCGTTGTCCATCCGTTCATCTGCCTGTTAAGACAGGTTTGAAGTTGAAATTAATAGCAAATATTTAGGTCTATTTTTCCTTGAACCACAGAAAAATCAAGCTTTTACAAAAGAAGCAAGTGAATGCGTTGATTCAAAAGATACGAGCATTTATGCACCGATTTTATATATATGCATTTTGTATGAAATTCTCTGCAGAATCAAAACCTAAAAAGTAGACAACCTAAAAAGAAGACTTACAATTATGAAAGTTGTCACGAAGCGAGAACTTACAACACAAATAAATGAAAAATATTCTTATGGAATTTACGAAAATACAACCCTAAGGTTTTAATAATAATATTGACATTATAATTTACATCAACAAGTGCGCTGCAAACATACATTATTTATTAAAATACTAATATAGTTCAATGTATTAAATAATTAATTCAGTAGAATAAGCGGGCGAAGCCGCGAGCGAATATATAAATCTGATATCGATTACCCTATTTCAAAGCTTTTCGGATTCTAAATAGATAATTCCGAAGCATCTATCTTAACCAATGATAAAAAATATTAATTTTAGTATTTTGACACGTTAAACATTACTGAAATATGATAGTGTTAGCGTAGTGTAAAAGAGGGTAGATTTAGGTGAAAGAAATGATAAAAGCAGTGGAATTGTGTCAATCGGGGCTATTGCTTGTCAGCAACGGCCCCTATTGGGAGGAAACTGGTGTTGGTATTAGGTGATACATGTCACTTATTGCAATTACGTAGTATCCCTTT
Source organism: Heliconius sara (assembly GCA_917862395.2). Taxonomy (NCBI): domain Eukaryota; kingdom Metazoa; phylum Arthropoda; class Insecta; order Lepidoptera; family Nymphalidae; genus Heliconius; species Heliconius sara. The sequence continues at coordinate 7,908,982 of OU860792.2, forward strand.
CCAAATAGTTTAGAAACATATGGACGATGCGTGTTTTTATCGTGTTTTTTTAAAAACTATAACCGCTTCGGATTCTAACAATAGATTTATTACTTCTGTATATTGTACATACTTTTTTATTAATTTAGCTTCCTCCTTTGGAGTATGAAGCTCAATTCCTTTAAAAAAAAAAATATCATATTTCTTTAAATATAAAGAATGTACAACTAACAAAAAATTCATAAGACAACTTTCGTAATGTTATCAAGAATATATACGAGTATAATATAGCAGATTTTGTACTAAGCGTAATGTTTATATAAATGGCTCAAAAAGCTTCATACATACGAAAGCAGATAACAAGTCATTTTTTTACCTAGAACTTCTTTAATTAGGATAAGGGCGACGTGGCACAGCGCATCGGTTATTGAGTCCATTCCCACTCGAAGGAATGAATGATTTTTAGTTACTCTAGCGACAAGACGAAACGTCGGAAATCGAGTGTCTTAACATTAGGTTGCCTCTGCTCACCTTACATGCGAGATACGTGTGAAAATATAAAATCAATGGTTGTCTGTAAAGTCACTTTACGGACGATAATTTTACGTAATAACGCCATAAGAAAACATTGATGAAAAATTACATTCAGTTAATTCTAAATATTTGTTAATTTAATGTATATAGATTAATTACTAAAAACAATGTGAATGCTTAGGCCGGTGGCTTCTCTAACGCTTGCTAATCGCTCTCGCTTGAACGCTCGGCTCAGATGGAACATGACAATGAGTCATGCTTTTTTCGGCTGACGTTCATCGATTTATAAAAAGTTATTACGTCAAAATATATATATATATATATATATATATATATATATATATATATATATAGTATATATATATATATATATATATATATATATATATATATATATATATATATATATATATATATATATATATATATATATATATATTGTATATGTGAGGAACATAGTGTCTTTACACTAGGTTCCCACTGTCTACCCTGCTATGTGCGGGATACAGCGTGAAGCTGATTCATTTATTGTTGTTTATTATTTTGATCGTTACCTTCCTCAACAACAACTTGACTACTTGAGATGATTAGTAATAGTGATTTCTTTTTTTTTTGTCCTTAATATAAGGTATTATATTAAGGAGACATTACAGATTTTTTTGGATTTGGATAGGTCTTCCGTATTGTGACATTTAAGAGTATGTTGGCTTTACAAGTTTACGAATAATTGTCGACATTACATTTTACTCCAAAATTTCGAACAACCATGAAGAACACATTTAAACCGTGTATGGTACGGAACTCTCGGTTAGCTCCAATTCAACTCGCATTGTTGTAAAAACCATGGAACCCTACACGGTTCGTGGCCCGACACCTACTTGCTGTTTTTATTTATTGCGATATCTGAAAATCGAAGATATCAGACAGTATTTTACACGATTAATTTTGTAGTGTATAAGTTAAAGTTGTTGTAAGAGACAAACTACGTCATAATATTTACTACAATATACATTCAGTCGACAGTCGGCACGTACAGCTTCTCTGTTCTTGCGATAGCGGAACAAAGCCTTATGATCTTAATATTTCGTTTAATATAACCTGAGCGTAACGGCTTCGAACTAACAGTGTAGCATTATGTATGCTACGTTTCAGACCTATCCTGTTCTAATAATGTACACAATGTAGCTAATAACTTTGTGTTTCGCCATAATGAGATATTTTAATATAATATATTTTGGATATTGATTAATATATTTTTGTATATTTAATATATTATACATTACACTTAATATATATTTAATACATTTTTACCGTATAAATCAAACTATTAGAAGTTGCTTAAAAATAAAATTCTTGGATTAAATTTATAATGATATTTAATATACTTAAAACAAAATAATGTGTCCTTTTTTATGACGACTAATGACTAATGGTAAGTGATCACCGCCGCCCACGACTCTGTGCAACACCAGAGGAGCTTCAGATGTGTTGCCGGCCTTTAAGGTGGAGATAAACGCTTTTTGAAGGTAACCATGTTGTATCAACCTTTAAACACATTCGCGATAGTAAGCAAAGAAGGAAGAAGCGTGGAAGGAAGCTCCTACGAAGCCGCACAGTAGTGGAGTGTCACATATTTCTAGGTGGTGGGGATGGTATTTTATAACTTGTGACGTATTGTGTGGTTAGAAAATTTGGCGGCAGGTAACTCTCGATGATAGATGCAGTAGAGAAAGCACATCGAGGAGATGTCTCTACACAGAGCCAAATTATCAAGCCTTTTACAGATACAAACATTGTTTTTTTTTAATTTTAATCTGGATCTCGCATGTAACATTACAGGTTCCTGCTACATGTGAGATGTCAAAAAAATAAAAGTAATTCATTTCCACGAGTGGAGCCGAATCCACAAATATAGAGTCAAGCGCTGTACCACTGAGCCAAAAATTACTAAGTGTATATTTTTTATATTATTCTAGGATCATATTATAAGTACCATGTACATATCTACTGTAGTATATTATATTGCAACTGTTATTTTCATTATTAGTATTGTTTTATTGTTATTACCATCATCCAGTCGTGGCGCAGGGGCCCAAAGTGTAACTGTAAAACCGACTGGTTGTAGGTTCAATCCCCACTCGAACCGATGATATATTTATTTAAATTTATGCGTTGAGTTCTCCACTCAACACGCAATGCCTCCAGAATTCGGCAGAAGTTGAGGAACGGAGTGTCTTAACACTAGGTTCCCTCTGCCTACCCTGCTGTGTTCGGGATACAGCGTGACACGGATAAAAAAATGATCATTATTATAATTTTTCCTCCTCCAACCAACTTGTACCTTGTTCAATCATGTACTGATACCACTATCGTTAAATTACCTATTAAAGTTACTGCCAAAGATTCTATTGTGTTTTCCCGCAAAGTTTTTCCTCAACAAAGAGGCTGGGTGTAGAAGCCGCGGTTGAATCCAACGTATTACGTGACTTGTGTTGATATAGCTGCCTAAGGTTGCCATAGCAAGAATGTATTTTTTTTAAGAATTCTATATACCATCAAAATTTAAAAATATATTTGGAATCAGAACAGCACAAGAAAAGTTGAATAGTTGGTATTATATAAATTAAAATGGTAATATTTTTAAAATAATAAAATAAAATCACCTTAATAATAATGTAATGAACTTCTAATTTATAATATTAATGATATAATAAGCAAACGGAATGATTATGAAACGAGTCAGCCATCACAAGAACAAGGGAAAGGCACGTGCCAACTGTCGACAGAATGCTTATTGCACCCAAGATATACAAATATTATACAGCATAACTCGCCTCTTATATACTGAAGTTTGAAACCTCTTTGAGTTAAATGACTTATTATTTCGGTTTGAGCTGTTTCGTTAATTCTTAACACTCTTTCATTAAAGCTTTATTGCAAAACTTTCCTAGGAAATTCTGAAGTTTATGTGCTTTATAAGAAAAAAATATATAAATACTTGTAATATTTTCCCTAAAAAAAATGTAAATTATATAATTCTAGAACATTTCAATTTACCACAATGAAAGACAAAAAGCTGATTCTTTCTCAAATTCCATTGACATCTTAGCCATTTTCTTTAGCAAGGAAAACTTTTTCGTTGGCTATACAAAGGAATAGCTACGGAGCCGCAGTGATGCGGCTTTAATCCGACGCAGTACGTGACGCCTGTGTCAATATAATTTAAAGCATGAGTGTGTCAGGCGTACAGTTAACGTGGGTAGGAAATTGCAGTCACGTTTTAAAAGGAAGAAATTTCAAAATTTAAATTGCATTTATGTTTAAATTTAGAATTCAAATCTGTTATAATTATTTGCATTTCAAACAGGAATCTCGTTTTGTTTGTCTCTTTGAAGTATATGCTCGTGCTGTTAAGGTATAGGTGGTGAACTCCGAGGGTTTTAAAAGTGGGACTTTTAAATCGTAATGATGTGCCTTGAACTTCTTTAAATTTTCTTAACCACATTTCATTCACTTTAACAGTAAAAAAATATTATTTTAAAAATATGTACATTTATAATATTTAGATTAAAAATAGCCAATTATATAGTAAGATATGTATTATAAATAATTAATTTTCAATATAGAACTAGGTGTCTTTATTATCTTAATTATTGTTCTCTTATCCTTTTCATTGTATAGACTAATTCCAAAAAAATAATTTATAATCCGTTTCTAAGTCACAACTTACATTGAATTTATAGATAAAAACTCTTGTTTTCTGTAAAATAATGAGGCGAAAAGGAAGTTTTCTGAATGTTGGGCGATAAACTTGTCAATAAGTGCAGTGTAACTTTACACGGAGAGCAATTTGTACTGCCCCTGACACTTCATTCCTGAGACGTAAACTATTTCTTTTTTATTCAATAGAAATGTCTGGTAATATTATTATCTGAGACATAGTAACTAACATTGATAATATATTCAATGACTAAACTTAAATAAAACAAACGCAACCCACTACATATGGATTTCAATAGACAACCATCACGTTCTTTCAGATATAACAAAATACAACTACTTACTATACAGGAGAGCTTAGATAAATTGCAATTAAATATAAATGATTTATATATACAAACGTTTGTAAACTTTATGTTTCCCTAATTAACCACTTTCAGGCGACCCTCCTTGATTAGATCACGTATCGGAGGATCAATACGGATTCAGACCAAATAGAAATTCTCATTTTACTGTTGTGCCACGGAAGTAACTCTTCATTGATATATAAATGACGGCAGTCGAGGGAAATTTTAATGATTATTCATTACAATTGTCATTATTTTCGTGATAAAATAAATATTTTTTTAGCAACACGCTGTATCCCTCACACAGTAGGGTAGGCAGAGGGAACCTAGTGTTGAAACACTCTGTTCTCCATTTTCCAGCATTGTGTGTTAAGTGGCGGATTTTAACGCTTTGCCTCGACACCAAGCGAACGTAATGCCTCCATAATGTGGAGGAAAGTAGGGAACGGAGTGTTTTAACACTGTACCTGCTACATGCGGGATACACTAACCTCACTTAAGTTAAAAAGAGAAATGTATATGTAAATATTTATGTTAAACGAAATAAAAGATTACATTAAATACAAGTATGTACGTTTTAACTATATTTCTAGTCCTGAACGTTAAAATATATGGGTCGAAGGTGAATAGCTAGGCGTTAACCGCTGACTCGCAATGAATAACCGGTAACGAAGCGATGTTATACGCTGAATGCGAGATTTTCAACTAAGTAAAATGCTAGCTTTTACTCTTGATTACTTTAGCTCGTTTAGTTATTTACCTGCGTGCGTACGTGTATGCTAAGTGCCAAAGCGAATATACAGTTCAAGGAGTATTTTGACTGCAATAAACGTTGAATTAAAATATTATTAAGACCATCGTGGCGCACTGGCACGTCGTGGGCCTACATTCACGGTTGTGGGTTCGATTCAATCATTGAATTATTTAATACTATCATTTCCTCGACGACGAGCTCCACCACTGAGCACGCGATGTCTCGAAAATTAGGAACAGAGTGTCTTACATTAGGTTCGCTTTGCCTACCCTGCCATATAACGAAATACAGCGTGAAGCCAAAAAAAATTGGAATTCCAGACGGTTTTTATTAAAATCTATTATATGAGTTACAAATTCCGCAATATGCAATTGCAATTTATTAGGCAGCAACAGTGCAGTGTTACAATTCACACAGTTTATTTCAACTGGCGCAAATCAGACGAAAGATGTAGAATGGGCTATTTTATTTGATTAACGGTATGCGTGTATCCAGTGCGCCAATATTACATTAAGCGTACTTTTTGTCAGCGTTGTACGTTTGATTAAAGCAATAAATCGAGTGGAAGCGGTTATCTGGCAGCTCTGTGGAATTAAAGCGGCGACGGGACGGGATTTGGCCGTAAATTGTCCCTCAACCGGCTTTCTTCTCTAACCATCTTATGTGTACTAAATAGTTTGAACGTTTTCGCAACTTATGAAATTTCAAATGGCCTGCAAATATTTTTAGATGTGAATAACTTAGATGTAATTAATGATAGAAATGATAAATTTACCTTTGAAAATAAAGGTTTGTAAATAATAATCATAATTAATCAAGATATCATCAAGTTATATTTCTAATTTAGTATCTTTATCGTTGGTTAATCTTATTATTAATAAAATTATTTAAAAATAATGACTTTTAATTTTATTTAAAAATGGAAATGGTTCTTATTTTTCGCTTACATACTGCATATATTTAAAATTTTGATTGTCTAGTGACCGTTTCAAATTTGTTAATTTTTATTATCTGATATTGTTATAAATATTACTATAAACATATTAATATATAATGGGAAGAAGTGATTATATTAATAGCATTATTTCATAACCATAAACCTTCATTACAATTTCAAAGTTTATAGCACTCCATATCTATTTACAACGCTTGCGTGCATTGTGTAAACGTAGTGACGGGAACCTTATCAAGAGTCCTCAGACCCAACGGCGCACAGGCTTTCGCATTCCCCTCTATAAATTATGCTGGAGTTTATCCCTCTCAACAGATAAATCAAACGTAAGGCGAAACAGCCGATGATCTATTCACATTAAAACTAGCTATTGTTTGCCTTTATCTAATTAAATATAATTATGGTCTTTTAGTATTCTATTCTAGTAAGAGTATTTTAAATATTCTATTTTAGTGCTATGCTATATTTTTGTGGGTTTTTGATATCGATTTTGCTTTCTGATGGCGTAGTGGTGTATTTTGACATACCTAACTGCTTTTAATGAGTGTAGGTTCGAAGTTATACAAGATTAATTTTGAACTGATCGATCTGCTAGACAAATTGTGTGTGATTTGGATAGCGCTATTTAAAATTTCAGAACAACACGATATTTAGCAAAAAGTACATTTTATTATGAAATACGTAATAAGCCATTATGCACAGTAGTATAAAATACTTAATACGACCAATAAGCCATACGTTCTCTCTCTCGAGAACGTATGGCTTAGTGGTCAGAGCGCCAGGTCGGTTTCCAGGAGGCGCGGGTTCGAGTCCCGCTACGTTCAAATTTTTATACGTTTTCTAAATAAGTATTTTTCGTTCCTAAGCGTGGAATAACACTTTAAAAATGTTTAAAAATGCACAGTAGTAGTAGCCGAATATAAATTGAGAAATAATAAACTGTAACTGCAACAAAAAAGCGATCCTTAGTATGAAAACTAGTTACCTTATTTCTCTTTGTTATATCATGATCTTTTACAACATGCAACGTAGAGTAACTGGAGTAAGCAACGTCGTATATCGTTGTAAGTTTAAAATTATCCTGTCTATGGAATACAAGTTGACAGTTTCAAATATGAACAAATGTGAAAATATATCGTAACTCGCGAATAATTCAAATACACAATACACGGCACACATCTTAGGACCGGGTAGTGAAGTTTTCATATAAATCAGTGGGTTAACTTTATTCAAACGACTCTCAGGCGACACTCGTTCGGAATCCACGTCAAGACTAACTTTGGAACTTCTTTGTTACTTAAAAGCTCCATGTCACTTTGTCTCGTGGATACTTCTCTTAATTGACATTAACACGTTACTATTTCTTATTTGTTTGTTAAACAACTTATATTTCACCTTTAATAACAATTGTGTAAAGCTGAGTGTAAAATGAAGATTACTTCAATCTTAATAGGTAATAAGTTTATTACAGTACATAATAACAAATACAGAAAAATCATGACGGACTTAATAGCTCTAAACAAATAAAATTAAAAAAAAGTGATACAAATTATGTAATGATTAGAAATAATAAAATTTTAAAAAAGTACGTTTTAAGTTATGTTATTTTTTTTTTACTTTTTAGGTCGTGGTCTAGAGTCGGTTTTTCTTTTTGTTAAAAAATAATTTATTTTACGATTTTAAGTGATGGGTAGACCTTAAAAGGACGTTTCTCAAGTTAGTGGTTATCCTATGTAAAACTTCAAACTTTATTAGCATTGTGCATGCTAACAGTTTTGCATATTGACAAGAATATTCGGGTGAGTTGGGAATCGCCTCTTTTTTTTGACATCGATTAAAAATGAGAACATTCTTTTTTTTGAAGTTAGTTAAAAAGAAATGCAACAATGAGAAATCTCACTTCTGACACCAATTTTAACTATGTTTGTCCATATTCAGAATCTAACCAAATTTTCAAATAAAAAAAAATTTTCACAATCGGTTCACCCAGTCAAAACTTCTGAGGTAATAAACATAAAAAATATACCTTATTGATTTTATACTTGACCATAAAGTCTTTATGGTAGGTGACTTAAATAACCCGACTGTGACTTAAATATTTACGTGATTTTCTCATGGATATCATTATCAGATATGGATCAAATTACTATTGGGACCACACGAGAATCGGTTCACCCAGTAAAACGTTCTGAGGTAGCAAACATTAAAAAATAATGTATTTTTTTTATTTTTAGGAGTTTATCAATTCGACTGTAGTCGAATTGATAAACTCCTTCTTTTTGAAGTCGGTTAAAAATCATTCAATATGCAAGATTTTCTTCTCTCCAATTCGAGCGAAAAGCAGAGGACGGTGGTGGAGGTGTCTTCCACCGGTGGAATCAATCTGGCCAGGCGATGTCGACCTATGTTGGATATAATATACAGCTGAATTATTTTGTTTTGTCACTGCGCTCTGTGTGTAATGCATTGAACCTTTCACAACTTCAGGTGAATAGAATTTGGCTCTTATTCCATATTTATATATAAACAATTCTACATTTATTTTTATCTATTTATCTATTTAGGGCTCTCAAGATCTCGTTGAATTAGATTGATTTTTTTAATTATAAATAAAAATAAGCTCATATATTCATGCTATAACATATTAAATGTATATTTATCAAAAAAGTAATATACGTTACATTATTAATATTCCATATAGCTATATCTTAGACTTAATATTAGAAAATTCTTTTCTTATACATGTTATATTAATATTGAAAATTATATAAAATTACTAAATCAAACTTTTTAATATAAATTTGAGAATTTGGGCAATATATTAAAATTGTTAAGATGCTAACCCTTTCTTATCTGGCTAACCCTTTTTATGTACGTAAATTCTTAAAAATGTATGTAAATTTTTGTAAATGTATATATCAACTAGCAGAATTAGTTCTGTCCGAGAAAAAGCATCACAATTAAAATTATACTTATAAAATATTAATTGTTTCTATATTTTAGTATAAATTAAACTTGCTTAGATTTTATCTATTTTTTCTTTTAGATCTCCACATTATATGCTAATAACTCGCAATTTTTATATATTGTCCAAAAATGCTCATCAGGCTGTCGAGTGGCACAACTGTAGTAGGTATTGAATCGGTAAATGCTTTTGTTCATTCTCTCACTGTACTACGATGATTTTAACTTTTTTATTCCCACACATCTATTGTATTATGTGATTATATATAGGACAGATATATAATTAGATATCAGAGAGATTACTGGAGATTAGTCACTGCAGTATGAAGAATGCAAAAAATTTATCTGTTGAAATACTCCTATTGATATAATAAGTTAGAACTGGACCTTGGTCAACTACACTACAAGCTACAGGACAATAATAAATCACAACCATTTTGTGTAAATTTAAATATTTGTTATGGACAAGATTCTTTATATTATTTTATTACTAAATTATGAAAAAGGAAGTTAATAAAAACCAAATACTAGTAGTGTCCCATTATTGAAGTCGCTTGTTATATTTAGTTTTACCTATTAGTAAAATTACAAACAAACACAAAAGCACACAAATGTATCGACTAATCTCGTTCCTGGCAACCATTTTGAATGATGTGAATCACTGCACACGTTCAATTAAATTTAATCTGCTCTGTGTTTTCATATCGCATCCAGGGCATGTTATCGTAACATATTCCAATAACATCTGATCTTTTTTGTACAAATTCTTAATTTTATTATTTACGTTATTGCAATATATTTTTATTTCAGCTGATTGTTCGTATTTTATTAGGAAAGAAGAAAAATAGAATTTATGAAATTACAGATTCACGTTTTTTTAGTATATTGCAAAGAGGGTCTAGGGCCGTTTTCCCCTTACCTTCCATTTTTGCCTAGAATAGGATCATCCTGGAACTGGTGGTGTCGTAAGAGGCGACTAAAGTACGTGTGGTAGAGTCACGTCGCCAGCAATGGCAACACGCATGGGCAGACTCGACCGGATCATTATAACCCCCGGCATTTAAAACCGGCGTGAAGTAGTGGCTTCACGCCACTGCGTTTCGCATCAGGTAATGCCGGGCTCCGGCGCCCAACCCACCTAACAGGCAGGCAACGCACCTGTAACTCCTCTGGTGTTGCACGTTGCCGTGGGCGGCGGTAATCACTTACCATCAGGTGACCCGAACGCTCGTTTGCCTTGTCTTTTCCATATAAAGACATTTAAAGACTTTTCCATAAAAAGAGTAAAGACAGTAATTTGAATATCATTGCTCCCCCCAACTGTAATCGAGCCCACAATCATCACCCATTAGATCGAAGCATTTATTATTACGAGCTATAATTTTATATAGAGTACGACTTAAAAGATTAATTCATTTAAATATTTATTTAGAAAACGTATAAAAAATAGAACATAGCAGGACTCGAACCTGCGCCTCCTGGAAACCGACCAGGCGCTCTGACCAATAATCCATACGTTCTCATCAAGCTACGTTCAAATTTTTATACGTTTTCTTAATAAGTATTTTTCTTTCCTAAGTGTGGAATGAGACTTTAAAAATGTTTAAAAATTAATTCATTTTAATATAAATAAATGCTTTAGTAAGCACAAAAACAATTAAGTTTACTCACACCATAGAAAGTCCAAAATAATAATTATGGTTCTTAATTTATATTTCACAAGGGTATGTATTTGTCTTCAGAAATAGTAGAAATATCAAATATTTTCCGCTAATAATATTATTTCTCGCATAAGTAGATAAATCGAACTGGAGCCCGGCAGCAGCCACAAACAGGATTTTAATAAAAGTTAATTTATTCAATAAAAGCTGGCAGACTGCTGGACCCTTATTCGTAATGGATTTAGATCTCGAATTCATTTTGAATTCGCTGACAATTGATGGGTATTTACGTGTCTAGAAATACAAAATTGAATATCTTTAAGCAATGTTCACGTTATGTCACAATAATTAAATTTGAGGCCGGTCGTGGCGCAGCACACACAGCAGGCACAGAGTGTGACTGTAAACCGACTGGTTGTGGGTTCCATCCCCACTCGAAGAGATGAAATATTTACCTAAATTTGTATTTCCACTTCTTCACTCTGGTGTCGAGGCAAAGTGCGGCGTTGAGTCCTGCCACTTAACCCGCAATGCCTCCGGAATTCGCCAGAAAGTGGGGAACGGAGTGTCTTTCACTACGTTCCCTCTGCCTACCCTGCATTGTGCGGGATACAGCGTGAAGCTGATTTATTTATTTTTATATTTAAATTTAATTATAGAATATTTGGTAAAAACTTCTGGATAATTACTTACATTAACGAATGACTTTTATTAACATATTTACCAGTAAAATAAAAGTTGAACTCCAATATTTGAAAAACTCCAATATTCCAAAACTCCAATATTTATTCATAGTGATATGAAATAGTAGTACCTATATTAGAATAGGAACTCGCAACCCAATACTGTAAGTTTTTTAAACGACCAATTACAAATTATATACTCGTATAATTATGTACTTGTATAATTATGTTTAACATGATTTATTTATAAGTAAAATTTAGTAATAAAAATATTTCGGCTCAGACTAAAAGTAAGAAATCAATAGCCATCGCAGCCCATCTTTATATTATAAATATAGATTGATACAAACTTATCACTGCCGTCGTGAAATTTCAAAATTGCCTACGAGCTGGAAAGTTAGTTAGTTGGAAATATATCTTAATTAAATTATACCAAATATTTCTATATAATTTGAGTCTGTTAATGATGTCTATATTTAGTATATATATTATCAAATTAATTTTATATTACTTATGTAAAAGATAAGAATACTTTCCTAGAGGAGGCTAAAACTGTAGACACTAGACAAAGGCTGTGTAATTGTTATTCCGCTGATTACTATTAATTGGGTAGTTAATTAGATTATAAGATTTCAAGACGATAATTTCACTTTGAATTTGTCAGTGAAGGGTTTCCAAAAATCACATTTACCATCACAATAAGCATGTGATATGTATCACAAAATAATGCCATGAACGAATTATTCATACTTATGTAAATTACAGATTTACGTTTTTTTAAGCTCAAAGGCTTTTGTCTATTTTAGTCAAAATTACCAGTAAAGGTGAGAGAGACGACAAACCGGCGACGTCCCATTTGCACAAAAGACAATGTTTGTAATCGAGGTAGAAAATCAAAACGAGTGCCACTTTATGTAAAAGCAAGACATAATTCATGTTCATATTCACAGTTCGTACACCCCACTGCGTTATCATTATTATGACAATATTTTGCTACTGACATAATAATTCTAGTGGGGCGACAATAACAGCATATTATACGACTGAATCCATTGCAGTGTTTACTTGTTGGCGTGAGTACGGTAATTTAGATGTCACGTGCATGCCAACGACGAGCTACTGTCATCAAGATAGGTACTATGTAACACGCCTATTTCAGAAAATATATACGAGTATATGGCTTAAAATAAGGAATATATTGAGTCACAATAATAAATGGTTGATTGTATGTAGGTGGTAGTTATTGTTATACATACATGTCTGTGTATAGTATATAGCCCGCTCGAGAATTGCCGTGGCAGCTTAGCTATCAGTAAGTTACACTCCATATTTATATTTTTCATATTAGTATAGAGAAATTAGTTAAAAACCCCTGAATTGAAACTTAGAGTAGATAAGCTGCAAAGTTGTGGAAAAAATATGTACAACAAAACAAGGAACTGATAAAGTGCGAGTTGGATAAGCCCATCGAGGGTTCCGTATTATTTTAAGGATTGTAGGTTTTCAGGAAGTACAATTCATAAAAATTTACAAATTAAAGTTTGCGGCCGTACGTCCTCATTTTGTATGAAATGAACTACAATTATAAATTTGGATTTTTTCCTTTATTTGTTCGGCAAGTTGTCACTTCTACAAAATTTCGTAATTGTAGATCAATGGGAAATACAATACAAAATGCAGCAAAAATGATGCATGAATGCTTGTAATTTTTAAATGCATTGCCTTGCAAGCTCGATTTTTTTGTGCTCTAAGGGAACGTAGAGTTTCAGTATTTGATATTAATTTCAACTTGATACCTCCACGCACTCTCAAGATAAAAGATTTTAACAGACAGACGAAAAATTATATTACATACGATCAAATTGAAAAATCGATTTACAATTCGATTTATCAATTCAGTAACAAACAAAATAATTACGATTATTTTAAAAAAAATGTTATGTTAAAAAAATACACGTATAACTATAGCTCATTTCATAGTAATTATGATAAATAAATATCATTTTAGATATACGAGCTATTACATTTCAGCATAAGTAGAGGTGCTACTATGAATTATGCCTCGTGAATACCTTAGTGCTGCAATAAGCGACACTCGTGACGGCCACCCGCTGGGAAATTATGCTCTCACTTGCAATACACGTGTGCTTGAAGCCTTTGTAGATTTTCTAAGAATATTTCAATAAAAAGAAACAACAATTTTATAAACTAAGATATTATTCTTTATGCGGAAATGGAATATATGGAATCTAAATATTTATTGAGTAAAATATAGTGGAGTTCTCTTATAAGTAGGCGTAACTATATATTACGCCGATATTAGTTCAAAAAGTGTAGGCCGTTTGTTAAAACGCCTATCTATCCACATCTGTTGATTTCAGTACATAAAAAAAATATATTGTATACAAAACTTATTATGGGTCTAACAAATACTTACGGCAGATAGAAAATGCTGTTACTGAGATAGCACGTGTACGTAGGTGTTGGTGCAAAGTTTCTGGCTTATTGTATAGTTATATTACTGCTACTAATATTTATAAAATATATGTTACTGTTATAATAATAGAATTTTTTAACGATCATTATTTCATAGAACAAAGTCAGGTGTATTACTATACTGTCAATACAATAAATTACATTCCCAATGGAGGTGCAGCACTACTGCGGTGAAAAATGTTCTAAACATGCTTGGCTTGCACGAAAGTAGTTGTGGTGTAAAAAATTAGATTTTGTTGATCTATATAGTGATCCAGTTAATAAACAATTGAATGTGTTCTTAACAAAAAATGGAGAACGTGATTAATATTTTCCGTTGTGACATGAAAATGTAAGGTCTGGGATAAACTTTAAGAAATAATGAAAGTAGTAAGTAACCTTAGGAACTTAGTTATGAGAACATACATACTCAATAACATATTGAGAACAACAAATAATTATAATCACGCTCAACTTTTATTGAGAACACATTCAATTGATTATTATAATTAGAATTATAATCTTACAGCTAAATTATAAGAAATAATAAAATACGACTTTAAATATTTGGTTTTAAATATTCAACGATTCCATCCTATATTTAACCTTACACTAAATTTAACCTTATTAATATCATACGATTTTGCATTTTTAAATCGTGATCAAGTACATGATGTTAGGGAACATGTGCCTATTGAAGATGATCTAACCTTATCATTAGCGGAATGAACGCAAGAGTGATCCGAAAAGCTTAACAGCTTGAGAGGCGCAAGGAGGCTTTAGACCGGGAAGACACCATATCGGGTGCATAGATCATATCTTTTCCCTCCGCATAAGGAAATAAAATCTTGGCCATTAACCAAATATCTTTCTGTGCTTTTGTAAACTTGGAATAGGCGATGTAAGAAAGAAATTATTAGAGATGATACCCCGGCACTGCTGCTGCTCTCTGTAAGATCTCTTTAGAGAGATCACTCAGTCTGCTTGCGCGTAGTAGCTGGCGTGTCGCCTTGGTCTGTCATCCAATCACGTGTTAAACAAGATTGCGCCATGTCAGTTGGATTGTTCAATTTATATTTGGATAGCTGTCTCCAAAGAGTAAAACAAAGTGACATGGGACTGAAAATAGGTGACCTGAATGTAAATTGCCTACTGTACGCAGATTGGGCATGCTAATTCCATCATCAGAATGTGAATTTGGAGAGGCTTTAATCACTACTCTGACAGAAGTCTTAGTCTTAATGCGAGTTATAAATTTGTTATATAAGTTTGTAATGGTTTTTTAGTATATACCATCACAAATTCATCTATAAATTTTCACTTTTAATATTTTTTGCTTCATTTTTACTGTAAACTTTTACTTTGTTTACAGGTTTTGATAACGCTGTTAATATGCAACAAAAAACAAAATCGATTCATAAATGCTTGTATTTTTGATGAACCATGGACGTGAATATTTGATATAAATTTCAGTTTGATATATTCACGCTATCTCGAGAGAAATGGTCTTGACAGAGGGACAACAAAGTGATCCTCTAAAGGTTCTGTTTTTACCCTTTGAGGTACGAAACGAAACGACAAATTTTTAAAATATAGTTTACTAAAAATACTACGTTTAATAAAAAATCATAAACAAATAATATCAGACAGTTAATTTCTTATATAAACTAACAAATGCTTATCTAGATAATAGCTTTTATCTTCATTAGATTGACATTAAATGTGTGCGTCATAACGATGTTCAAGTGTTAAAGTAGTTTTAAAGTAAATTCACGCTCAAATTCCACCTGAACATCATTATATACTTTAAAAAAGTCTATCGCTGTGGCGCAAGATATTTTTATATAATAGAAAGATACCAAAATTGAATTTATAACAAAATCAGTGCTATTTTTTTGATTCACTTTTATTGCACAATCAAAATCAAAAATGTAAAAATTATCCTTCTCCTATGTTTGGTAAGCGTATAGATATATATTGTGAACAAAACGAATTCGTGTATTTGATTGACTTTGTTGACATTTACAAATGCCAACAAACTATATCGTCGATATTTTAAATATTTTCAGATATTAGATTTTTTTTAAAAATCTATAGATACTAATATAATATAATACAGCGGAAGAGTTTGTATGTTTGTAACTTTTTTTTCGTTTTGTATAAAGACTACATTATTAACTACATCATGAGTGCTAAATATTATTTAACTTTTTATGATGATTTAATAAGTAATGTTAAACTTTGATTTTTAGACCATACTAGACATATCTATTTTATGGAATATGATGTTGTTAGTCACGAAGTGTGACTGTAAAACCGACTGGTTGTGGGTTCGATCCCCACTCGAGGAGATGAAATATTTACTTAAATTTATATTTCCATTTTCTTCGCTCTGGTGTCGAGGCTAAGCGCGGCGGTGAGTTCTGCCACTCAACACGCATTGCTCCAGAATTCGGCAGAAAGTGGGGAACGGAGTGTCTAAAAAAAAACACAAGGTTTCCTCTGCGTACCCTGCTGTGTGCGGGATACAGCGTGAAGCTGATGTTGCTTTACACAGCGTATTGTAAATGTTAATGAAGGTTTATTAAAAGGACTACTAAATTATGTTAACTTTAACATTATAAAAATAATATAATAAGTTTTCTTGGTTGATAAAAACTATTTACAATGCAGTGACTCTAAGAATAATCTCTATTTTGATGATGACCCTAAAAATAATCTTCATTTTGTATTCTAAATTTCCATTTCTCATGCATAATTCAATAAAAATCATAAAAAAGGTAAACGCTTACGTTGTTAATCAATAGCGCACTATAACCATTATGGGTCTATCTGTATACTAGGAAGGCAAGCGTGTGGTAAACATTTTTCGTGCGAAGGACCACTTCCCCCGTGCGTTTAAGGGCTACACACAACTCAGGAGGATAAACAGAAGTGCAAAACGCTGTGACAAAAATTATAGAGTGTAGCAACTAGACACCAAACGTCGGGTGTTTTTACACCCATATAGCCTTTAAGGCCTTTAAGGGTTGATACCATGTAATTGTAAATTATCAGATTTGTATTTTTAGCAAAGGTAATGAATGGTGATGATAATGAATAACTTTGCTCTCTTCGTAGTTCGTATATTAATATTAAGTAATAGTCTTAATTTAAGACTATTACGAGGTTAACATTGAAAACTAACGTTTTGTCTGAGTCCTCATATTTTACTTAAAAAACAAAAATGCCTCAGAGGCTTGAAATTTCCCGAGGACGCTTCAATAAGGTTCAATTTAATGATATTCCTATTAACTGCTTTATGATGTAGTAAAATTGTATTTGAAATATTAAATGTAAATGTGCTATATATCCATAGTATAGGCCTTCGTAGCGTAGCGGCACAGCATCTGACTGTAAACACGACGATTGTGGGTTACACTCCTACTAGGACAAATTAATTATTTTCATTTCATCGTTCTGGTAACAAAACTAAGCGCGGCATTGAGTTCCGCCACTTAACACGCAATATCTCAAAAATCGAGTGGAAAGTGTTCAACGGATTTTCTTAATACTAGGTTCTTCTCTACGTGCTAAATGCGGGATTCAGCTTGAAGCTAAACAACTTATCATAATTATATTATTCACATGAATTTTACCAATATAGTGTACTCTACAAGGTCATATGAAACGTCTAACTTCAAAAGTGGATATATTTTTGTGGTTTTCTTCCCTCTGAGGGAATGATTATATTTAAATTGTTTTCATTTTTCCGTTGAGTTTCGCCGCTCAACGGAAATATACAACGCAATATATCGCATTTAAAAAAAATGGTGTAAGGTGGAGAATAGAGTGTTTTATTGTGAAGCCGTAAATAAATTATATGTGACATAATGCTACAAATTTAAAGAGATATGTGAAAGCTATTAAACCATTATTTCAGTCGCTTGTGTTTCAATAATTCAGGTTTGGTGGATGAGTCATATCATTCAGTGTTTACTTGTCGACGAGTATATGGTAATTTCCATTTACATCTCGTTGCATAACCTCTTCATATACCTATCTATATAATATATTATATTATATGAATTATTTATTTAAATTCAGAATTGATACCTACACCGAAATTCTCTTTGCGTATCCTGGAAAATATGAAAGACACTTGATGTAATATTAGACATTAATTATTTTTATATGCATTTTAAAAAATCAATAGAATGTACTATTGTAAAGTTTAAACTGTGTTTTGTTTCTAAATTAACTATAAATGAGTAAAAATAGATGATTTGATTCTTAGTCCTAATACAACATAAATGTGAAATGATATCATGTGAAAAGATAAAGAAAATGGAGCACAGAACAATTCAATTATAATATATGATTTTGCTAAACTACAAATATTGTTCAAATACGATATATGAAACCCGTAACTAATATATTTGGTGATACTTGATACATATTCTCAACTATTAAATGTTTTGAAATTAATTTACAAACTAAAATCCCTCACAACGAGCATTATAAAAAGAAGTCTTTAATAACAAATTCCCCCTTCCAATTACACACCCATTATCAAATTAATGCATTGATTTTATAAATAAAACATTTTTACTATAGCACTCTCGATATATAACACCTGTGCATATTTAAAGGGTTATAGAGCTCAGCATTTCGTGAATATATTACGGCTGGAACAAGCGTCTCTTGTGACGACCACCCGTAGGGAAATTACGCTTTCACTTGCATTACCCGCGCATGGTTAGCGTTGCTTGACAGATTTAATATATTCTGATACTAGACGTATTATAACATACGCATATGTACTTTGAATTATATTTTATATCAATGTAATATGTCGATATCTACGTTTTGTCGCGTATTGCTGTAGGTATATTATATTTTTTTTCTATGATTTGAAGAAAATAGGTTCTGAAAATAAGGTTATTTCTTATTTTGATCATCATAAAACTATTGTAAAACAATAGTAAAGTATAATGTCTCACGGAATTAAAAAGAAATTGGTATTATATCTTTATCACAATCAATAGAATGTGAATAAACGTTCTATTAAATATATGCCTTACTAAATTATAATAAGCGATAAATCATAAGTTAAAATCAGTTTTAACAATGCAACACTTTGAGAATTCAACTTTATGGAAATTCATTCAAACGCAGATATTTTAGAAATACGAGCTTCATAAAACAGAGGGCAATTGTTATACGAAGCAATTTGAAACGGAATCCGGCAGTAGTCATTGGCGTCCAATTAAATGGATTTGAATTTATTCTAATGGAATGTAAAATAAATCGAACTTTCAATAGCTACTATAAAAACTGTTTCGCGTATAGATATATATTTTTTTATTTTTTTTACTCTAAGCAAAAAAGCGAGCTTAAAGAGGATTCGTAAAACTAGTGTTCGGACTAAATTGTTATTTTATCGTGTAAGCTTGGTTTCAAAATAAATTTCTTTTATATTTTTTTATCTATAGCGTGAAATTATTAAAGAATAAACAAAATCGACTTCAAAATTTTATTAATGCTAGCGATCATTGCATCATCAGAATGCGAATTGCAGGCATTGGTCACCACTTTGAAAGTAGGATGTGAAAAAAATGATCTAAGCCTATATAAACGAGAAAGTTAAAGCCTATATAAATATAAAGAGAAAGTTTCTCGTATTTGAAAGAAATGAAGCAAAGACAGAATGCAAGATCAAGGTAAATGGTAAGATATCAGAACAAGTGCATGAAGTGGTATATAAGGTGATGTTCAGTAGAGAGTAGAGTTCAGTTCAGTTGTTATACTGTTATACTTATAAAGAATGAATGTATTGAATGCTGTGGAGACGCGATCTCTTCGTAAGATATGTGGAGTGAGCTTAGCTTATCGAATGCTGGCAGGTACTAGCGAGAATGTCACGGTGAGAATGAAGAAGAACGTATTGTGCCGTGTGATCCCGGCCTAGAATAGGATCATCCTGGTACTGGTGGTGTCGTAAGAGGCGACTAAAGTACGTGTGGTAGAGTCACGTCGCCAGTAATGGCAACACGCATGGGCAGACTCGACCGGATCATTACCACTCCCGGCATTTAAAACCGGCGTGAAGTAGTGGCTTTATGTCACTGCGTTTCGCATCAGGTAATGCCGGGCCCCGGCGCCCAACCCATCTTAAAGGCCGGCAACGCACCTGTAGCTCCTATGGGGTTGCACGGGGCCGTGGGCGGCGGTAATCACTTACCATCAGGTGACCCGCACGCTCGTATGCCGTGTCTTTTCCATAAAAAAAAAGAAGAAGAACGTGCTCAGTTGGCTTGGGCACGTCGAACGAATGAGTGATGAAAGAATGGCAAAAAAGATGTATGACAGAAAATTGAGCGGTAAAAGAGGTAAACCTCGGCTGCCTTTCGAAAACACAATATCAAATATTCAGGAAGAAGGTCACGTAAAAAGCATGAGGGCCCCCCCAAGGACACGTATGAGGATGTTGATAACAGTGGACGAGGCGAAAGACGTATGCAGAGACCGTAACGTTTGGTGCTCTGTTCTTTCTGACTACCCCGCTAGGGATACAGTGTGAAACTACTATAGTTTAGTTTAAAATACCAAATTGGTAATTATTTTTTTTCTATCAAATACCAATAAATTTAATTTATGTAATTTTTTTTACTTTATTTGTATTCCCCTATATCTTATCTTTTGATGGCTTTAATTTAGAAGTCTCCAAGGGACTGTAGATTTGAATATTTGATATTATTTTCAGCTTCAGTCACACACACACAGTGTGTGACTGTAAACGCGACTGGTTGTAGGTTCGATCCCCACTGGAGGAAATTAAATATTTAATTAATATACTAATTTCTTCGCTATGTGTAGAGGCAAAGCGCGACGTTGAGTTCCGACAATGAACACGCAATACCTTTAAAATTCGGCAGATAGTAGGAAACGGAGTGTTGTAAGGCTAGGCTCACCCTGCCAACCCCGCTGTGCGCGGGATATAGCGTGAAGCTGATTTATATATTTTAATATCAAATAACATGGCGTCTAATACTCTGAGCAAGCAATTTATCAAGTCTAAGTTGGCTTGCTGTTTTGCAATTATCAAATGAGCCATGCGCCTGTCACACGTTGACCGTAACTTCGAGGTATTTACGCAATGGCTGTCAGTGGACGCCGCTAATCACATTTCACTGGACCGGGTGTAACCGAAGCAGATCCACTGCTGTTACAAATGCACTCCATTTAGCTCAATTAGCAGTATTCAAGTCGGTAAGCTGGCGTAGTAGCTTGATAAACCGTAATCTTTGGTAAGTTAAGAAAAGTATAACCGTCGACCGCATTGTCAGTTAGAAGTGCACACGGCTTAGCTATTTAAAAAAAAATCTTCTTCAGGCCTTATTATGTTTGTAGCAAAATAGGCAAAAAGGACCAAGAGTCGAGATATAACGATAGATACGTTCACCGCTTTCATAAGAGTAGTCAGGAGCGGAACTCAACGCCAAATTTTGTCTAACAGAGCGAACAAAACAGAAATAGTTCATTCCCTCGAGTGGGAGTCGAACTCAACTATTAGACGATATTTATACCTCTCTATCTATCATTTTCACTTTCCATATTAACTGTTAGATTAGCCAGTACTGCATGAATTAAACACAATATTCACTTGTTTATTTGATACCGTTCGCGTTTACTGGCCAAAGAATGAATAAATGAAAAAAAAAAAAAATAAATAAATAAATAAAAAATATATATATACGTTATCTAATTAAGTATTTATCTTTCCTAAGTGTGGATTAACACTTTAAAAATGTTAAAAAATATTTAAAAAATAGTATTTTCTCTTGCCAAACGATAATTCTTAGTAATTATCTTTGGGTAGCGGAAATTTGTAAAAATCTCCCTACAGAGATGCTAACAACATAAATAAATTGTAACAAGCGTATAAGAATTTCGACGTAGCTTGGCGAGAACGTATGGCTCAGTGGTCAGAGCGCCTGGTCGGTTTCCAGGAGGCGCGGGTTCGAGTCACGCTACGTTCAAATTTATATACGTTTTCTAATTAAGTAAGAGTAGGATAGAAGAACAGACATCAGAAATAAAAAAACATGTTTTAAATCAAAATAGTAATTAATGAGCTTTACGCTGTATCCCACACACACCAGGGTAGGCAAAGGGAATCAGAGATGACATCAGAGCGAACAAATGGTAATATAAATTTAATTTGTTATTTGCTTAATTAAAAGTAATTAATTATTCAAATAACTAATTATCCGAATAGTCAAGGCCAGTAAAAGCCAACGAACACGAAGAGTGCACCGAACCACCAGACTCCATATAGATAATTATAAATAGGTCTTAACCACATTTATAATTAACACAATAATCAATTAATTAAATAATGAACTATCCAAATAGTCAATTATGCCTGTGTCAGAGTACAAGTAGTGCACCGAGCCAAGAATCTATATCACAGATAACTATAAATAGGTCTTAATCTCATTTATAATTAAAATAGCAATAATTAAATCAAATAACCGGCGAAAGTGTGGAACGGAGTGTCTTAACACTAGGTTCCCTCTGCCTACCTTGCTGTGTGCGAGATACAGCGTGAAGCTGAATAAATCAAATTACTAATTATATACACAGTAGAGGATAGCCAGCAACAAAATACAACCTATAAAATAAATATTGAGGACAAACATATTTTATAGGCAACTTGGACGACGATACTAACACATATTTATATATATAATATAGCTATAGTAAAGTAGACAGAAAGTGTTATTTATTTTTCCTAACTAGCATCATGCACACGTTGAACACTAAACGTATGAATTTAGTTAGAAATAAAAATGTCAAAAGTTGCAAATAAATATTCACGTTCATGTATTAACTCGAGAATCGTACATTAATTCAATTACATATATACCAAGCAAGACTAAAATAATGCTCCTTGTAAAGTAACATTTCTTCATGGAGAACGTCGTACTGCCTTCCTACTTCCCAAGCGCACAATGGCAAACTTATTACACACTTAACCCCGCCTTTCTTGCATTTAGCATAAACGAGCCTTGAACAGTAAGTATGTATTGTTTGACTAAGTTTAGATGATTTCACTCATAATACCTACTTCTGTCCGCCTTGGAAAGCGACGTTGAAATTGTCTTAAGCATGACCCCGTTTCCTTGAGATTATAATAAAATTATTGTAATATTAAATGTAATGCTTCTCAACTTTTCTGAATAAAATAATGTTACGAGTATTAAGAATTTAAAGAATTTGGGACTATGTATGTTTGTCCTCAATATTTATTTTAAAAGGAGTCATTGCTTACAAGACAATTTAAATGATAGCAACGTTAGTTTGTAGGCTGCTGGACTTATTTTACATTCAAGCATATGTTTTATACTGCAGGGAAATTAATTAAGTTTAATTTGATATATTCGATATATAATTCACCTAAAAACACGTAAGTGCAAATAATCAACAATAAACCACTTGTCTACTACACCTGCTAACCCATGACCCAGAGCTGGCTGGTTATTCTTGAATTTCTTACATCATTCTCTTTCAAATAGTTTGGGTTCGCAAAAACATCTACCTACACTTTACTAATAAAAAATATTACCATAAATTTAATTAAGTGTAAAAAGTTAATTATCTATTCTACTATGAGATCAGTCGTGGCGTAGTGGCACGAAGTGTGACTGTAAAACCGACAGGTTGTGGGTTCGATCCCCACTCGAGGAGAAGAAATATTTACTTAAAATTTATATTTCCATTTCTTCTCTCTGGTGCCGAGGCTAAGCGCGCCGTTGAGTTCTGCCACTCAACACGCAATGCCTCCAGAATTCGGCAGAAAGTGGGGAAAGGAGTATCTTAACACTAGGTTCCCTCTGCCTACCCTTCTGTGTGCGGGATACAGCGTGAAGCTGATTTTTATATATCTATTCTACTACCATGTATCTATCATAAAAAATGAGTTTCACCAAATAAACAGATTCCTGAGACCTTCAGATATTTGCAGCGGGATATCATACTATTAAGCAACATTGAAAAATAAAAAGAATATTAGATAAAAAAAAATACAGATACTGATCGCACACACATATAATTTATGAAGATATTTTTAGATAAAATGGAAATGACATTTTTTAAATGTGTATTACTTTTTTATTATAAAAATCTGTCAAAACAGTATTTTTCTATTACATAAAAAACCGGAGACTCAGCCACCGATGGCTTAGTACTAATTATAGGATTAACGATACCTACAATTTATAAGATACTTACCATATACTTACATAGGGTATTCATAATACGGTTTTGATTACGCGGCTACATAAAAAATGTAGTAATAATTATGAAAAAATGTGTTGATTTCATTGACTTACTCGTAGGACTTTGATTTTTTTCTATGCCCCAAGGAAAAACTTGAAACCAACCTTTGCTCTATATCTGAACATATTTTGATATTAATATTAAGGAAGTATCAAGCTGAATACTTCCAAACGATCTCAAGATAAACTGAACAAAGTGATCTTAAAGGGGTTCAGTTTTTTTTTTTGACGGAACCCTAAAAATAATTATGTGCGTTATTAATATTATTTAACTATATCAAGTATTATCATTTTATTATTATTATACTCGTATTTTTTATTTATAGTAAATCCTTCTTTCTCACAAAAACTTTCAAATAACAACACACTTTAATATAGCTACACAAATACTACAATATAGGTTCTGGTGAATGCAGTGCTTATATAAATCGCAAACTGACGATAACTTTACAGGAGTTTCAATTTCAAATCTAACATGAACGGTCCTGCAGTACAGTCGCTCTGACAAAAGTAAAAACCTATGCTTCGTTCAATTGTGTCTATATTGACTATTTGGCCGAAGTATCTAGGTAGATTGAGATACCGTTTCAGTATATATTTTTTCTGGACAGTCAGTGGAGAACGGAATATCTCGACACTATATGGTAGCTTAAGTTGCTATGCGATAATTAATTACAATAAATTTTGGATTATTATATTTCAAAAATATTAATATAAAATTTTATAAAATCAAAAATAATAATATAATAATTGAACAAAAAAATGATAATGAGCTTTATCTATAAATAAAGTATGTGAACAATGTAGAAATTTGATAATGTTTTGAATATAAGAACTAATTCACATTTTTCTACAAACACAGTTAGTACTGAGTGTTCTTTTGTTAGGAAAAGTTAGCCGAGGATATTTCTTAGCACCATTATTATTATATTGATTATATTTTCAAAAAAAAATTTTCTTGCTAAGCCAAATATAAAAACTCATCAATCAAAAGACTCACGAATCAAAAAAATAAGTACTTAAATAAAATATAATTAATTATTTATTATCTAAGTTATGTGATAAAAATAAAATTTAATAATTTATTTTGTTATTTATTTATGTATACTTAGTTAAGTTTTTATGTGGGTGTCATCGTTTAAAAACAAGGTGTACCTGTTTTGCCCTAAGCTTACCTGATTTGCCCAGAGAGGGTTACCTGTTTTTGGTCAATATGCGGGTAAAACGGGATTTTGAAGACCTTTTGTATTTTGCATATAAAATAAACATATTTCATAAAAAAATCTATTGGTGTTTTATTATATATTGATAAATGTCCTTTGTATTGATGTAAATTAAGCTAAGTTCCAAATGAATTTGACGTTTTTTTTTTACATTCTCGCTTAGTTTACCCGATTACATAGAAACATATATATATATATATATATATATATATATATATATATATATATATATATATATATAAATATATATATATATAAAATTAAATTTAAGTTAAAGCGCATATGCGAAGATATTATTATTTACAAAAATTATTATGCTTTTTTTGTTTATTGTCGTGCTAAATGAGAATTTGAAGAGCAAAATATAAATATGTTTCACAATTACATTTGAAATCATCAAAATTATAGGTTAGGTCCCCTTAACACATACTGTCACAATTATGTATAGATATATATGAAGCACTCGTTGCGTGTCGTCGAGTTTTATGTTACGGTTAATATGCTATGCATGAATAATTGAAGCTTTGCTTTAGAATAAAAAATTGGAACGACACTGGGTATAAAATATGCAACGTCGTATAGCTTCTATATATATTATATGTTAAAAGGAAGTATCGCCAAAAAAAATTAAAATATTAAATATTACATTTCGTCGAGTGATAATCGAAACGCCAACCTGTTTGTGTGCGTTTATAGTCACACACTGGTGCCCCTGTGCCACAACTGGCCTGAATATACTTTAAATAAAGGAAAATAACAGATTGAAAAGCCTACAATAGAAGTGAATGGAAACAAATCCAAAAACTGAAAATTTTTAAGTATTTTCCTAGAAAAAATTAATTACAAACTAATATTTTTGTAGTCTATTTCATATAGAATGAGTGCATAAGTCAGAAATATTAAATTTGTCAGCTTTTTCCGTCACAGATAATTATAATTATAGTTCATAAACTATAAAAAATTATAAATATAATTATTTTCATGTAAAATGAGTGCACACCCGCAAACTTAAGATTGCAACTTAAGTAAAACTTTATGAATTATACTTCCCGTTGACCTACAATCCTGAAATTGGAATGGTCCGAGTCGCAACTGACCGACTTTTTTTTAATATAAAGATACATACATACAATAAGCAAGTTGTTCCTACCACAATAAAAAATTACAAATACAAATATTCCATAAAATACTATTTGAACTTATAACTATCGGTCTCATGTAGAGGAATTACGAACAAACAAACATTTAACTACTTAATAAAAATTCAAATTTAAATATACCCGTAGGTAGGAACTTAATAAACCGTAGGTAGGGATTGTAATAATTACCCACCAAAGGAAGTTGGTGGGTAATTATTACAATCATTTGTCGTCTGTACCACAACTGATAGTAATTACAGAGCGTTTGCAACAGGAATCCATTCCCGAGTTGATGTCTGTATACGTGTATAGTTATTTATGTATGTTCTGAAATTGTAATAGCTATTGTGATATTTATATGACAAAGTTTTGCATTCGACTTCCAGTTGGATAAAAGTTTGTTGCTTTATACTATTTCCTACGTAGCTGGGTACGCAAATAGCACGTCTTAACGGCTATTATGAGTACGGATATCTTACTCCCTAATTTAAGACAGCAGGAGTTTATTTTTGAGAACTGAATGGGCGAATCACAGAGGCCCCAGACCCGTTCTGTCAATATGGAAAAATAAATACATCATTCATAACAGAATTCGTTAAATAAATAACATCACTTCAAAACCAAAATATGTATATTGTGAAATACGGTATCAACGTCGAGTTTCGATATTAGCATATTAAATATTTTGATGTGAACGCTACATAAGGAGATCTGGACCAATATGTGTTTCGGTTGGTTTGGCACTCTCATTTATTTATTATAACTTTGAAGAGAATTTTGACAAATAATTATATTAATATGATCAATAAGAGTATTTCCACTTTTTGGATCGTTAAAACGATGAAAATAAATTAAAATGAGAGTGCCTTTAACTATTTAGTTATTATTAGTTACTAATTTTACCATTACAATAACATTTTTAATTAACCTTAAAAATGTACTCATTATAATACTTGGTAAATGGTTGGTACAAAAAATATCTAAAGAATAGATTTATCTAAAATTTAAAGAAACATCATAACAGTTATAGTTATTCCAAATATTTTTATATAGTGTTAAAAATCCGTATATTTATCTATATATCTTAGAAAATATGTTAAATATTCAACGGTTAGAGTATCACATATATACACGTTATAAAATCAAGAAATAACTCTCGGAAAATTTATTTCGCATATTAATTTTACTGATGTTTGTAAATAAGAACGTCGTTGTAAGTGTAAATACTGTGCCAAAGCTCACGCAGGTGCGTGCATACACGGAATACCTTTGTCAGCAAATAGTATTTTGTACTGCCAATTATGTATGTAATAATTTACAGAAAGGCGAGTTTCGAGCATTTTAGACGTCAAATTTTGTAATCGTTTTATACCTTTGAAATGTTTTTTGCTATGGAATTTTGAGATATTATATATTAATAATAATAATAATATTTTTTTTTCATTTCACAAAGCTTGGTCATAATAAATACACATTTGACAAAGAAACCAGAGGTGAATTAAAATATTACATTGTATCCGGGAATTTCATTTTCAATATCTCTCGACAAAGAGATACTTCCATGCAACGCAATGTGATTCAAGGAAAAGTTTAGGACAGCAGGCCACGCCGCAGATTCACCATGCGATGGACAGACTAAGTGAAGGCTGCCCTCAATGGCCCTCTTTACGAATGTACCAGGCAGACAGTCAACCGCGTAGTATGGTGTCGGAATGTGTGGCGCACCATCAACCTTTAAAAAGGACGACCATGACCGCTCGACCAAGAGCGAAGCGACAAAGAAGAAGAATATGTTAGATATTACATAGGCAGAAGGCACAATATATGTATGTGGTAAGTATACGTATTAGTCTCACTCGATTAAAAAAATGAGAATTCACTCAGGTTCGTTTGTTCGATGTATACATATATATGTAAATAATATAAATACGAAGTGGTTTTTATGATTATTATGATTTCAATAATAACGATCATAAAATAACCTCCTGTTTACATTAATTCTAATTGTTACAATTATAATTAGAATAGTAATTTAATTTGCAATTTCACTCAGCACGTTTGTGATAGGATTTGACCACAATGACGTAAGCAAAACCACCGGTCAACGCTTTATGAAACTAAGTTCGCAATGTACCTACGTAATATGGATTATCATTTATTCACATGGCAGTTTCAAATTGAAATACGAAATGAATAATTCAGATTTTTTATTATTAATTTTTATTATATAAATTTCAGTCGATAAATTTATTAATGTACAGTACAGTGTGTTGTTGTGCTTACCATATGAAATGAAAGCACAGTTTTAAGTACTCTTTATAAACGTGATACAGATACAAAATAAATTATTTAAGCATAAATAAGAAAGTATTTCTTTTTTGAATCAAAATAATAATAAAAAAATCGGTACAAATTATTTTATATGAGTATATTTTTACACTTGCATTCATAATTTGACATAAGAATAAGCACTAAGCGTGCAATACTCGTAAAGTAACAAATTCTTTGATGATCGCGTGATCCTAAAAATGTTCATACTGTACCTACCTTACATATAGCAAAGGAATCAGAGAGAACATAGTATTAAGGCACCGACAATGTTTCGAACTTCCCGCTGAATTTTCGAGGTACTGCATTTTGAGTGATGGAGCTGGACCGATCTTAACTTTGAAAGAAAAATATAATAGCATTTTGATTCTTATATAAAAAGCTATAACCCCATAAATTAAATAAATATTTTTTTTTTTATGGAAAAGACACGGCAAGCGAGCGTGCGGGTCACCTGATGGTAAGTGATTACCGCCGCCCACGACCCCGTGCAACCCCAGAGGAGCTACAGGTGCGTTGCCGGCCTATAAGATGGTTTGGGCGCCGGGGCCCGGCATTACCTGATGCGAAACGCAGTGGCATAAAGCCACTACTTCACGCCGGTTTTAAATGCCGGGGGTGGTAATGATCCGGTCGAGTCTGCCCATGCGTGTTGCCATTGCTGGCGACGTGACTCTACCACACGTACTTGAGTCGCCTCTTACGACACCACCAGTACCAGGATGATCCTATTCTAGGCCGGGATCACACGGCACAAAATATATATAGTGACGAAGTAATAACATTAATAAATAAAATATTTTCTACTAAATGTTGACTGCAGACGTCATATTTAATCAGGGCCTAATAGGGCAAGCTTATTTATTATTATTGCGTAGGCCCTAATGTTTCTAATTAGTGGTGATGTTTTTATGGTTCACTTTATCAATTATTATTTTGTTAAGGTTTATTTGTTTATTGTTTATCCAGGCTTACTGTAAAAAGGCAAAATTAAAACAAAGCAAAATTTTTTTAGCTTTACGCCGTATCCAGTAGGGTAGGGCGCGGAAACCTAGTTAAGACAATCCGTTTCCCACTTTCCGCTGAATGTTGAAGGGATTGGGTGTTGATTGGCGGCAGTCAATGTCCTGTTTTGTCTTGATACCAGAGCAAAGAAATGAAAATCTAAATTTAAATAAGTAATTTATTCCTAGAGTGGGATCTAGCCCACAAACAGTCATTTATATTTATTTAAATCTTGCTCACAACATTATTTGAAAATAATTTAAAAGAGCCTCTACCTTATGCCCCTGTGCCACAACTGACTACAATGGTCGTAAAAATATTAATTTTTGCTACTAGTTTATTCTAATCTTGCTCACAACACTATTTAAAAATAATTTAAAGGAGCTTCTACCCTAATATTCTCTTTAATTTTACAAAAACTACTGGACAGAAATGAATGTAATTGTTTTTGTGCATATACATGTACAAAGCAGAGTACTCTATAAATATCTTTATTGCACGTATTATCACTTAAAAATATGTGTATTGTATGTGTGTCAATTGTAAGGTAAAAAATCGTCCACTGTCATCAACCCCTTTATACATGCCCTTCAGGGGGTCTCATGCTTTTTACGTGACCAGTACCTTTGATATTGTGTTCCCTGTGAGGTCTTCCTTCACCTCTCTTACCGCTCACTTTTTAGTCATATATCTTTTTTGCCATCCTTGCATCATTCATTCGTTCGGAGTGCCCAAACCAGTTGAGCACGGTCTTCCTCATTCTCACGGTGATATCTTCACTAGTACCTGCCAATGTGTATCTCTTCATTGTGGATTCGCTCAGTTAAGCTGAGTTCGTATCTCCAAAGTATTTATCTTTTTATCATTCTTCTTCTGTAATACCCACGTTTCACTGCTGTATAACAGTGTCGGTACGAAAACTGCATTATGTACGGCCAAACGTGCAGCTGTGTTGACGTTTCGCTGTCTCATCAATGCAGCTAAGACACCCCTAATGCTGTTACCGGCAATAATACGCCTTTCCACATCCATCTCGTATCTCCCATCTATATTGAATGTATTTCCCAAATGTATATTTGGGATTTTTTTTATTTATTTACTTATTTAGATTAAGGAAACGTATAAAATTTCGTGCTACGTTAAATTTTTTTAATACATTTTCTAAATAAGATATGAAAACGATTTGCGAGTAAGTCATTTTGACTCACGTTGTGTCTATGGTAAATTTAGTAGGAAATAAGAAATCTGTCATTGTAGGCACTGCCAAACCAAAAAATGTTAATAGTTAATGCAAATGAAGTAGCTAAAATAAAATTTTATATTTGACGTAATCCTTAAGCCATTGTATTGCTTAAAATATCGAAATAGTAGTTCAAACGATACATAATATTTTAAATTATTGTGAGTGACTTTGTTGAAAAGGTTTACGTGATCACAATACAAACAGAGGCTACAGCTATGTGGCGAGAAACATGTATCGTCACTTTGGAGAATGCAATGCGAGAATGCTGTAATATTGCAAGACTGTCTTTGACTTTCTGAATGTACTCGTATATTTCATGTTCATGGATGTGTGAATGAAAACTTATATTTAACTTAATTAAAAAAACTGACTTTAGAACAAAACTAAACATTATATTAGTAGTATAAAAAATATTTATCTACTACAAAATATAGTCCCATTAAAATATCATCACATAATATCTCTCTACTGTAGAACCGGATTAATAAAAAAAGTTTAGTAGTAATAAAGTAAGGGTACGATCAAATTGAGAACCGCCTTTTTATTAATTATGGTTAAAAATATGAGCAGTCTATGGTTATACAACCATATATATATATTTCATAATTTAAAACATAAAACCAATAATTACAATATAATATTTTTGACATTGTCATAGATATTGTTTTTTAATAAATATTTCAAGGAAATAAAAATTATACAATAATGATTTTAATCTATTATAATACGTCATTATATAATAGTAAATACATTGTTGTTGTTGTATATAGAACATTTTATTTGAATGTTGCCATGAGATTGGAAATACTGAGTTTTCTTGAAATACGGAAAATCTTTTGGCTATTTGACGTCTCACTCGTATCGGAGATTGTATCGCATGCAGAATGGATATTGAAACACTTTGTGCCCCTCTATTTCATTTCAAAGACACTATAAGTGCAGACACTTCATACAAGACTACATTATTTTTATTTTTGACGACTGTGGCATGGAATAGAAGATATTTTTCTTAGGTTGCATGTTTTAAGCGTATTTTCTTTAAATTTTATATGTTATCCGTGCTATACATACCCGTATTATATGTAATATGGGACTGTGTGTTGTTCTATAAAATATTGAGCAGTTAATTAGCTTGACGTATTTCTCAATTATCATGAGAGTGGGTTTTTTGGATCATTGTAGCACAATGGGACTGGACGCAGTGTATCACTGTAAACGCGGTGGTTGTGGGTTTGATTCTATTTGGGGCAATTAATTATTTTCTTTATCCTGCACTAGTAAAACAAAGTGTCACATATAATTTCGTCACAAAGTATAATGTGTCTAAAATTGGACGGAAGGTAGAGATCGAAGTTTCCTAGCGCTCGATCCTCTCTACCTACACTAACATATACCCGCATGAAGCCCAAAAAACATAGGGTAAAAAGGGAAAATATAATAGTTAATTTTAATGTCATCAAATTGGGTGGGTGGTGGAGTTCAACGTGGCATTTTATAAGCAGATTGGAAAACATCTACATAATATTAATGTTAATATATTTTGTACTGAAAAATACCTACTATTCTTGTTCAAAGTAAATTTTAATGAGTTTAATAACTCTGCTCGTATAGAACTTGCAAGGTTGGTGAGCGAATATTTATAGATGGCAACGTAGTTATTGAATATAGAGCAAGCTACTTTTAAAACACAGCCAATTTAGTGATTCTCCGAGTGGCACGAATTTAAAAATTAGATCGTTCTTAAAATACAGCACAATCCCATTTAAGGTAGTATAGGTATTACTTATTTAGAAAACGTATAA
The DNA here is from genome assembly GCA_917862395.2 of Heliconius sara. Lineage (NCBI taxonomy): Eukaryota > Metazoa > Arthropoda > Insecta > Lepidoptera > Nymphalidae > Heliconius > Heliconius sara. The sequence continues at coordinate 7,942,113 of OU860792.2, forward strand.
AAATTTGAATGTAGCGGGACTCGAACCGCCTCCTGGAAACCGACTAGGCGCTCTGACCACTAAGCCATTCGTTCTCATCAATCTACGTCGAAATATTTTTCTTTCCTAAGTGTGGAATAACACTTTAAAAATGTTTAAAAAGTATAGGTATTGTTTAGTTGTATTCGATGGAAAGATTGAAAAACACAATATCAGTAAGATAAAAAATATAATTAGTTATATGTTTATTTTTTTTAGCTTCCCGCTGTATCCCATATATCAATTGTTCACACTCTACATTCCTTATTTTCCGTATAATTTTCGAAACATATGTATATTATTATCATCATTATATATACATATGTATCATAATTTTCTTATATATTTAGTTTGCGTGACATAGTTTATATTTGTGATGTATATTAAAACGGGACTATTGGTAAGTATGAAAATAATAGATGGAATCCGGATGGAATCATCAACTTCTTCATACGTGCCGTCAGGGGGGTCCTCATGCTTTTTACTTGACCTTCCTCCAGTATCTTTGATACTGTGTTTTCGAAGGTCAACCGAGTCCTCCTACTCCTCTTACCACTCACTAATTAAGCTCATTAATCTTTTTTGCCATTCTTTCATCACTCATTCGTTTGACGTGCCCAAACCAGCTGAGCACGTTTTGTTATCATATAACATTTACTATTAAAATTAAGTCAGTGGATTGATATTGTAAATTTGTAAACAATTGATTTATCTATAGAAAACTCGTTTTGAAAACTAATATATCAGCAAATATATCAAATATTAAATATCTCATATTAATAGTTTTTAAGCATGTATTACTCATTAAATATCACTCACTGTGACAAGTTTCTTTAACTTTCAACTTTGTAGAATTATATTATTTCACAGTTATTGCTCTAAGTGTGAAGAAATATGAATTCTTGAAATTTCAAACTTAAACTAATAATATATTATAAATTGTTAAAGCCTTTGTTTGATTTATTTGAAAAGTTAATTCATAAATATATCGGGGCAGATAAAACCATTTTCCACTCGAGTTCGCGAGCATCAAAATTTGTGAGAAAAGTTTCTACTTTCTACTGTAACATTATATATAACTTGTAATAGTGCGTAGAAACTAAACCCTTTTAGAAAAAAATATTTTAAAATCATTGGTAAGTATGTTAACTACACAGCATATTATTATTAAATTTATTTCTTTTCAGCTTCACGCTGTATCCCGCACACAGCAGGGTAGGAAGAGGGAACCTAGTGTTAAGACACTCCGTTCCCCACTTTCCGACTAGTGTTTTTTTGTTCTTTCTTATTTCTTTTCGTTATTCTTAAATGTTTATTTTACTACTTGTATCCACAGAGTATTTTTGTCATCACACTTTAAATGAAACCACAGTTTTAACTACTCCATAAAAACCTAATACAATTAAAACATAAGAGATATTTCCTATAATATATTTTTTTAAACAAAATAATTAATTAAATTATCTTTGTAAAATAAAACGCCATTTGTTAAAAGTAACGCACACAAACCTATCAAAGCGACTACGCCGCACACGCCTCACTCACGAAATTGAGTTGAATTGAGTTGAATTGCGTAAAATAGAACGAGAGATATCCCTTTTTCGTTCTAGTATGTTTTATAAGAATGAAAAGTGACAGATCGGCAATGTGTAGTATTTAGTAGTAATTACGTTATTGATATTCATAACTGCATCACACGTAATAAAGTATTGATAACATCGTGAAATTAAAAAAAATCCTACGTCTAAACTGTTGATTAATTTCTTTAGGAGTGAGTATGAAATATTTTACCCTATATTTTATGCTATATTTGTAAAAGGAGCACAGACGCTTACTGTATATTTAAACATGGGTTTCTAACCTGGGCTCACTTGAGAAAATTAAATAGTATTTAATATATCAATTTCTTCGCTGAGGTGTCGAGGCGTTGAGTTGCGCAACTCAACACGCAATACCTACAAAATTCATCGGAAAATGGGGGAAGTGTCTTAACACTGATATCCTCTGCCTACACTGCTGTGTGCGGAATGCAATGTGAAGCTAGATCAAAAAGTTTTAAAATAATATAAACGCTTACTTAGGTACATAGGTGATGAAATTTCGTTTAATGAAACAGTTTTTTCAGTGCAAAATGTCTGAACTTCTGCTAGCAGCTTTTCTGTTACAACATATAACGTATAGTAAAACGCATTGCATTTCAAGTGGTGATTAAACACGGTTACTTTAACAAATTTTCTCATTAGCACACAGTTTTAAAACCTTTTCATAAATGTAAACCTTGTAATGCTAAAATAATATAGTGGAATTTTCTCTTAAGCCACTGTGCATTTATTATGTAAATACGCCTTACGTGTTTAATATATAATGCGTAATACACATGTGATCTCGCATATGGCATGGAGGGCAGAGTACCCAGTGTCTGCACACTCCATTCTTCGCTCTCCGTTTGAATTTGCGGGTTAATTTGCAACTTAACGTTACGCTTTGTCTTACTGGAGTGGAGAAACAAAACCATATTTAATATAATTACTACTGCGAGTTAATATACAAGCCAGAACGCCACGCATCATCTACAATGACCTCAATATTCAATAATTATATTTATCAATTAAAATTGCCTATTATGCTCAGTTTGAGTTGAGCACTTTCGCATTTTATTATTTTTTATAATTTAGCTAGAATATTACGGTTCCACGTGAGGTGTATCAGTCTTCAAAATTAATTATAACGTAAATTTAAAAAAAATAAATTAAAATAATGAAATATGTATTTTAAAAATCATCGATCGTCCTCTGTTACAATTTTTTATCTTCATATATATGTTTTTTGTAAAATAGGAATATACTACACTATATTTTTTTTTAATTGAATATACAAAAATGCAACTAACTTAAATACATTTTAGCAAATATATTTAAGTAAGTTATAGTACTTCCTTATACTCCTAAGAGAGAAAGCTCTCAAGTCGTTAAGTTTTAAGTATTTCAGAGAATTTCGTAGCGCATGCAAAAAGATTTCCAAGTAACATAAGGTGCTTATTATATAAAGCAAAAGAAAAATTCTTGTGATCTTTTTTGTAATTTGATAATATAGAATTGATAACTCAACTTTTTGATAAATGTAATCAAAAGCATTGCTTTAGCGGTGTTTATATTTAATTTTAACTTTAATAACGCAGTATTTAAAACAAATACACAGTAATTTTAAAAATTTAAATTAGGTTGATTAATTCATATATTAACTTAGTGTACAGTGTACACGAGTTAGTGATAATTTCTTTTTATTTTAAATTAATTTATAATTTACAAAATATACATAAAGTATAAGTGAAAGAAAGTGTGATTGCTCTTAAAATGGTCAAATTCACCCCACGCCTTGATTTGAACATGGGTTCAAATCATATTTAACATAGGTACAATGCAGAGTTTTTTGTCTTCAACAAACTCTGCGAATAGTAATAACATTGTATAGTAAGACCTAATATCAGATTGTGTATATACCTAGAATATATAAATAAAAACATTTCACTAACGTGATAAATTTCACGCCTACATCTATTAAATATTGTTAGAATCTATATCACTGAGCTATGGCGTCAATAATATTTGTTTACAAAATATATTGGTAGAAAATAATTAAATTCAACAACATCAGCGTTCAATTTTGTTTCGTTACAATACAATATTTGAAGACTTTTATTGAACGAAATAAAAATGTATAACAAGCAAAAAATTAAAAGTTGCGCCATGCGATTCGATATTGTTGTTTTCGAGGTTTTGACTGTTTTATTGGAAATATTTATAATTTATATTTAATACTAGCCGCCCCTGTGCGGCTACGCCCGCTTGAAATATACGTAGGTTTATTGAAATTAACAGTGTATTTAAGAAAAAACCGATCAAACGCGAGTCGGGCCCGCCTACAGATGGTTCGGTACCAATTTTTGGGATTGTGATTGGGAAATACTTTATTGGTTTTGATGATGCGACGAATAAAGTTAAAAAATTAAGTTTGCTGGTATATACACCTTCTTATTTTTTATCTTATTAATATTTTTTTTTCTTTTACATTTTTCTTTCATTTGTATATTACGATCTCACTTCATTCTAAACTTTATAACTATAGGTCTACGGGAAGTACACTATAGGTTTTGATTGTGCGAATGTGATTGTGTGAAATATCCACAAAATATAGCAAAAACGATACGTAAATGATTTTACTTTTTGACTGTTTTGCTCCAATGAACTGTAAACGTGAATATCTAATAGTAACTTATGAATTTTACCTCAACGTAATCAAGCGATCAATCTATGAGGATTCCATTTTTTTTCCTTTTCCACAAAATCCTAAAAATGTATTAAAACGAATCATTAAATATATCGTAATTTAAGTATTTTGAAAATTGATTTGATTATAGTATTTAATACAAAAATATTAAGTTTTTTCAGTGGTTGTGTTAGTTTTGATAATTGTTTAAAAAATTTTGTACTTGTATCTTTGATGTTTTAATTTTTGTATTATAGATTTCCTACTGACTACTCATTTCTCTGTGCACAATGGATACCGGTTTTCACCTAAGAAATTAATTAATTATATTAAAACTATATATATTGCAGTACCAGAGGTAACCTAGGATTCTAGTTTTAAGACAATTCGTATTCGTAATAGGGAATTACGACATTTCCGTTCCCCATTTTCCGCCAAATTATTTAATTGCAGAACTATTGCTATTAAACTGTAGTAGTAGTTAAGATTTTTTAAAGAATAAATATATGATTAAATTTTATCGTATTGACAATTTTAGTAAATTTATTAAACTTGTCAAGTTATTGTCGACAAGCTTTTATTTAAATTGCAATATATGACATGTTAGATCGGGTGGAATCTTTGAACTCAATTTTTAAGTAGATATCTTCAACCGACTGTTAAATTTGTATGACAATGCACGAAAAAGTGTGACTGCGTTCTAAATTCAATAAGCTATATATATAAGCTAAGTAACTCGAAAAATAATGTGACGCGTCGTTCTAACTCTAATATAGCGGACCATTCAAAATGGCAGTATAGTTTTTTTAAACATTTTTAAAGTGTTAATCCACACTTAGGAAATATAAATACTTATTAAGAAAACGTATTAAAATTTGAACGTAGCGGGACTCGAACCTGCGCCTCCTGGAAACCGACCAGGCGCTCTGACCACTGAGCCATACGTTCTCAGTTTGAATCGGTTTCCAGGTGGCGCAGGTAGGCGGTATAGTTATTTATTATGCAGTTCTACAATATGGGTATTAAATGAGAGAGCTCGTTGTTAGCAATTTAAAAAAGAATGTGACGTCATCCAATCCAATAATAACTATTCCGCCATCCATCCAAGATGGCGGAATAATTATTATTTGAGCATTTCTGCTATATGGGTATCAAATGAAAGGATCTAGTATCTTAACGCTGACGAGGTAGTTTCGCGAATAATTTACTCTTTGTTTACACCAGAGAATTCCGTGTCTCCGCTCATTACAGTAAAATACTGAAAGCAATGGTGCTTTAATTAGAAAAGAAGTGGTAATAAACCGAATTTTATATTTTGCTGTGAGTATGGAACTACCACGTAAGTCGCAGAGGGTTAAAAACAGTTGAAAGAAATGTTTTAATTTTTTCGTGTCGTTAGTGTTGCGGAGTAAAATGTTTTATATCCGTTACGCGCTAGCCGAAACTAAACCTAAACGCACTGATAAAAGGTTAGATTTTATGGAAATGATTTTATGTCATAAGTCTATGTGTATATTTTGAAAGTCTGTTTATATTGACTGTTGCCATATTTTTGAGTCGTATTTGTATGCAATCTGTTATCTAGTGTAAAGTTGATCGAAGCAAGTCTAGGTAAACCGCACAAACTGCAAACGTAGTTTTTCCCACACAAAATCCGATTTCGTGAAAACAATTTCATTGAAAGATTTTTTTGACGAAAGATTATGCAAATTATAAAAGATGAAGAATTATTAAAAGACGTCAGAACAATTTTATTGGGCAATACTTGCACCTTTCTTGTAATTTTGAATCCCATTGATTTCTGGATAAAACAACATAACAATTCTGAAACCAAACAAATAAAAATCGTCTAATGTTGATTAGGGGTAAGCTATTTTTGTTTTCGAAGACGATTTGCAAATGAATTATTTATTCATTATTTGTTATATTTTTTTTCTATTGCTATACTTTGACATTTACTGAGTAAAAAAATACAAGTGTTATTGTAAATACACTTGTTTATATGTATTATACAAAATATAAAAAATATTATTGTAAGATAAAACGCCATTTGCAAAGAATGACGCACACATACAAAAACCTATTAAACCGACATCGCATACCTCATTCCCAAAATCGTATTGTAGGTATTGGCGGTGACGTTAAACGTTGTTTAGGTTTATTATATAAAATAGGTAATTGCGAAAAATAGAATGGGAGATATCCCCTTCTCGTTCTGGTATGTTTTTCGAGACTGAAAAGAGACATATTGGCAACATTAAGTAGATTTTTTAATATTAGGTGTTTATGTTATTGGAATCTATTGGTATCCGCGTTACTGTAGTGCAGCATGGATAAAAATAGTGAAATAAACAAAATCCTACGTCTAATCTTGGTTATTTTTTAAGGCAACTTAAGGTTTTAATAATTTTCACATTAGAAATCTCAACTGCTTTGCAAACATACTATACATACGAGTATGTTAAGTGTAAGTAAAAAATCAGTAGTTTAAGCGGGAGAAGCCGCGTGCAGGTCGCTAGTAAACAAGAAAAGTATACTGTTAGCTATTAAAATACGTAAAATTTACATAATTTAAAAACAAAATTATTTCAGGGTATATTGTAATCATTTTGAAAGCATCAATATTCAATTTTGCGTTCATTATGATGCGTGCAAGCGATGAGTTTTATTGAATAAATTAAAATATATTTATAGGAAGAGCTACCCTTGTAGCTCAATTTATTTTACAAATTTTCATAAAAAAAAATTTAAAATAAAATAACAATTACACTGTACTTCACATCGATGAAATATGAGCAATATTTACATAGTACGATGGGCATTTTTTGTAGATATTTCTACATGATATTGTGGTTTTTTATCATATAACAAACTACAAAAATATTTTTTAAATAAAATAAATAAATCAGCTTCACGCTGTATCCCGCTCACTGGCAGGGTAGGGTAGGTAGAACTCAACGCCGCGCTTTGCCTCGACACCAGAGCGAAGAAATGGAAATATAAATTTAAGTAAATATTTCATCTCCTCGAGGTGGGGATCGAACCCACAACCAGTCGGTTTACAGTCACACTTTGTGCCGCTGCGCCACGGCCGGCCGGCCGAATATTTTTTTATCACTTGGAAATGCATTTATGCAGTCCACCCGGACAGAAAGCAAATAAGGACAAACGGTAATAAGGGACTCATCGGTGAGTCCTATTTACTCACTAAACACTCTCCATTCAAATAAGACGTCGGCCGCCGGATCATGGCTTTATTCGCCTGCAATAGGCTGGTCATAATTGCCTTTAGGGTGCCCCGGGTTTTCTCCTAAGGGGATACTTTAGGAGAAAACTCAGACCCTCGATGACGAGCGTACAATAGACATGACCCTCTGACACTAGATCAGAAGACAATTGCAGACCAGTTCCTCTTACTATTTTCCATGGCCTACCAAACTGGATAGTGAGAGGTCCCAACTTGCTACAGTCATTAAGAATGGTGTAGTGGAGTCCCAGCAGTCGGTGTATGATACACCAAATCAACGGAGGCATCACACTCATGACATACCGGCGATACCTCAATACATTCTCGTATAATCTAATGCAGATTACATGTTGGGTAGCCCATCAGTATCTGCGACGTCAGGTGGGGTGGGCTATCTTCGTTAGGTCTGCTTTCGAAGACCAAGACCCCAGGTCCTTTCTTCATCGCCAGATACGGGTTTCTTCTGATCTGTGTGATATCCTCCTGTGGATGCATATACAAGTGATTTTCGCTTTTATTTTTATTTATTTATTTAAACTATGGATACAATATAATATTCTATTGGATTCTATTTCTCCAAATGATAATAATTAATAAGTTAATATACCAACCGGGCGTAAAGTCCAAACTATAGTAAAATATGACATACCATATTACGTACGTAAGGAATAATTTTCTAGTGATCTATAATAACCATTAACTTAATGGCAATCGAAAAAATCATAAATTCCGGCAATACCCACCAATATGCAAACCAATATGCCACAAGCTTTTGTTTTACTATATTTCGTTGAACAGTATGAAAGATTTAATCACTTACAATTGAGGATTGCATTTAGACCGACAAAATGAAAACATTTTAAGCTATTCCTGAAATTGCAACATATTTCTTGTTAGATTTTTTTCGTAACGTAAAACAGCGATGGAACAGAAAAACTAGTATACAGTCACGTTTACCGTTGATACAGCTGCATCCGGACTTTGTGTAGACGGTGAACAGGAAATGGGAAGGACGCCTACGAAATACTCTCTGGATTCTAGCCGTGAATTCAAATTAATCCCTACATCAACTGCAAAATGATTTTTAAAAATATGTAATATAGCTTGATATTTATTTTATTTGAGGCCAGTATAACTTTAAGCGCGACAGGTTGTGGGTTCGATTCCCACTCGATGAAATAAAATATTTTTCTTCGCTCTTCGCTTTGCCTCGAAAGCGTGGCGTTAAGTTACACCACTCAAAATGCAATGCCTCTAGAATTCGGGGGAAGTGGGGTCGCAACTGCCTTAATGGGAATAAAGTGTTTTAATAGTAAAGTATTTTAACGTCGGAAAATGTTTAATTCCAGGTTTCCCGTGCCTACGTGCGTGATATAGCTCGAGGCTAAAAAAATATCGTTTCATATCTGAAATAAATTATAATATAAAATTATTATAAACGTTTTATTAACCTTATACCCACTACAGTCGAAAAGGAAATTTTAAATCTAAATCCATATATCTATCGCTTGAGCCCTACATTAAGTAATTCCCTGAACAAACAGAAGATATGCAAAACGTTCTCACCACAACAAACAATGCGTGACCTCTACAAACAACTGTCACATGTCTTCATATGATACATTACGATCACACACATCCCATTAATAAATTTATTGAACATTATTAAATATATGTAGATCAATATTTTTTTACTTATTTTCTATAGTTTTGGATATTTCTTTCGAGGCCAGTCGTGGCGTATCGGCGCGAAGTGTGACTGCAAAACCGACTGGTTGTGGGTTCGATCCCCACTCGAGGAGATGAAATATTTACTTAAATTTATATTTCCATTTCTTCGCTCTGGTGTCGAGGCTAAGCGCGGCGTTGAGTTCTGCCAGTCAACACGCAATGCCTCCAGAACTCGGCAGAAAGTGGGAAACGGAGTGTCTTAACACAAAGTTCCCTTTGCCAACTCTGCTGTGTGCGGGATACAGCGTGAAGTTGTTTTTTTTGTATAATTCGTTAATTATATTGTAATGTGAATTAAATAAAAAAATAGCAAATGCAATAAATAAAAATAATAAGGTGTAATTTTATACCTACCTTTAAAGGCTATATCAGTATAAAAACATCCAGGTAGATTTGGTGTTTAGTCGCGTAAGAAGACATTCATCAAAATGATCTCCAAAGTATTGACGATTAAAAGAACTTCAGTCTCATCTCCGTTTTTACACCCATTATAGTCTTAGTGGGTTATGTAATTCATTATATAGCTCTTAAGGGTTAAAATGAAGATACGGCTGTTTCATAGACTTATAGTGTAGCTATTGAAAGTTTAGATTGACAACATATTTATCAAAATGACCGACAAAATAACATTTATTAATGCCAACTGATATTATTGCAAATGTTCGCAAAATTATTTATTTATAAAATAAATATATACATTGTTTGACCTATCAAGAAAACAAATTGGTCTCCATGATCCCGGTGTAATGTTCCTCATAAATCGTTACCGCAGTAATTTATTACGGAAAATTATATGCAAATATCTCTAAATTATAATGGCATGTGTGAAACCTTGCTTTAATATTGATAAATTCAATTGGTAAATGAAATTTATTATTTATTCGTTATATGTTATGCTTATAATATTTGTTTAAAAAAATACCCATCGTAAATAATAAGTAGGTACATTTATGAAATTGTATATTTTATAATATCTTTATAGTTTTGTAAATATGATTGGCCAGCACGAAGTGTGACTGTAAAGCCTTCAGAATTCATCAGAAAGTGGGGAACGGAGTGTCTTAACACTAGGTTCCCTCTGCCTACCCTGCTGTGTGCAAGATACAGCGTGAAGCTGATTTATTAATTTATTTTATTTTTATTGTTAATATATTTATTGTATAGCGTTAGTAGTCTTTTATTTCTGTTAACATTTTATATAAGTTTGATAATTCTATAAAAAAATACAGAATAGGAGATTAAACAGTGACATTGAAGTGAAGTAGAAAGTGTAGAATCGTCTTAAAATTAAGCTGGGTATGTTGGTAATGGTGTTGAGTTTATATTCGACAGTATCGACAATATTATAATTATATAGGCCATGTTCAAGATGCAAAGATATTCTAGATATGTAAAGGTTTATGATTGTGGTTATAGTGAATTAGGTGTCGTGTGACCGTAGAGTCAGGTGTATATGTCTTTCTTCATAGTACAAGTGAGTGTAGAAAAACACCGAATTAGTAAGCAGCTGATCCCATTTTTTATATATTTGTATAAATGTAAAGTTAGATTTAGTTTATAAATTATAGCATTTAGATTTATCATCGAATATAATTGTCATTCAATATAATTACTCGTCTCATCAGACTATTTCGTAAATTATCTATAATAATATAATAGAAATAAAAAAAAAGAACAATATAACATTACATCTTACCTATATTAGATACAAAAGGTGAAATTATTTTATTTAAATCTGTATAGTATATCCCGTACATAGCGGAGTATGCAAAGGGAACCTGGGAACCTAGGGGCCGTTCAAGTATTACGTAGTCAGTTTTTTTGCAATTATTGACCCTCCCTCCCCCTATATTATCAAAAATAAGCAATCCTCTTGAAAATATTTCATTGAACACGTCAAAAATTGCTTACGTAAGTGCACTGCCTACAGTGCTTACGTAATATTTGAACGCCCCCCTAGTGTTGAGATAATTCTGTTCCAATGGAACTCAACGCGGAGTTTTGCCTTGTTCCCAGAGCAAGGAAATTAAATTATTATAGATATTTCATTTCCTTGAGTGGAAATCGAACGCACACCGCTGCACTTACAGTTGCACGCTTGAGCCGCTGCGCCCACGACTTGCCTCAAATTGTGAAATTGTTGTAAAGTGCAATATATCGTCCTAAATAGTTCCTTCAACTAGGATACGCGAAACAAGAAACCACAACAAACATACGCGTAGCCCCTGCAATTAACTGCTACATTTGTTTGTACAGATGTTAGCAGAACGCCGTAACGTCGGTTTAACAGAACGAAATAATTTTATATAGATATCTAGATAGCACTTTGTTGCACACGCGTTCTAATGCAGTGTGTCTAAGAACGTGAATAAAAATATTATCAAGAAGTTCGTTTTAAGATTTTATCTATTCACGGAGGTGAAAAGGGTTTATTTTACCGGCCGTCGTGGCTCGGTGTCGAAATGGTGTGATAGTAAGCGGCGTACACTTCCGCTACTCAACACGCAATACCTCCAGAATTGGGAGGAAAGTGTGAAACGGAGTGTTTTAATAAGAAAGGAGTACAGTTCCCAAGTTCCCTCTGCCTACCTTGTTATATGCAGGAAAAATATAGATTCATCAACTATTTTGTATTTTCATGAACATATATAAGCTACTGATTTTAAGATACTGTGTACAAGAATAACCTTGTAAAATGCTATAAAATTAAATAAATATTTTTTTTTATTTAGTCAAAGTAAAATAAATAAATAAATTTGAATATACAGCTAACATGAAAAACTCAGAAATATACTGTTAGTTTCGCCATTTAGATTTTCAATATGAACATATTGATGGAAATAGAAAGTAATAAAAAAAAATTATGCGAAAAATTTCAACTGACAGCAACATAAGGGTACTTTTACTTTTAGAGGCTAGTGGTGGCGCAAGCGTAAAATAAAATATAAGCATGTGACTGTCAACACGATAGGTTATGAGTTCGATTTCCACTCGATGCAATATTACTATTTTTCAAATCAGACTATTCGGGTCTACAGCTGGACATACAGTACTATCTTTTCTTCGCTACTCAAAACGAAATGCCTCCGGCGGAAAGTGGGAAACGAAATGCCCTAACACTAGACTCTCTCTGCCTACTCTGCTACATATGAGATCAAGCGTGAAGCTGAGAAAAAAGAAACGCTTTTATTAAAATAATGAAATTGATCCCTTCGTTACAATTATATTTTCTAGAACTTGTTAATACGGGGCTTAGACTACACTATTACTCGAGTTTAGGCTCATGTAATTTATAAGTTCGACCAATTTCTATGGCGCTTCTAACATTAGGTGTTAAAAGCCATATTTTTTTAATTTTTTTTTCATCTTTTGCGACTGAAAAGAAAAGTTACATTCGACTTGACAATTACTATATTATTTTAATATAACTTTAGAGATTATAATCAAGGACAATATAATATTAATACTAGAGAAAGAGGAGCTAATTTTTTGTTATTATATGGCAAAATATGAAGGAACGGAATACATAAGAAAATTGGAAAGGCTATTTAAGCAACGGAACCCTGACAATCCAAAAATACACAAATTCAATGGGAATACATTGTCTAACCAAGCTCGTAGAATTTTGAAACAGAACCTTATATCACAAGAACAACTGAATCGAATAAAAGAATCTGCTGAAATAGAGATGCAGCTAATACAACACCAAAACACCCTTACACCCACTAACACTCAGACACATACACCCACAATCTTAAATAATATAATAGAGGAAATAATAGAAGAACCGACAACACTTAATAATGAAACTAGGGAAATATGTAATACACCAGAAGGGCAAGTTCCTCAAACAGTTGATTATTCTGAAAATCCGCTTGTTTGTCAGTTTCTTAACATTTTAGCTGAAACAAAAGAAATGGCTGTCGAAGACCGCGAGTACCTGCCGAAAGCCAAAATTAATAAACAATATTTAGAAAATTTAGCAATTATAAATAACTTTATGCCAAACCTTTTGCCAAGCGCTTGCTCTCTCCGAGATACTAACGATATAATTTATTCGGCTGCAAAAACTTTAATATTAAATAATAATCAAACACCTTACACACCTAGTAATGTACTAAAACCTCATACAGACCCACCATGGAAAAAAAGAATAAAAGTAAAAATAGAACGTTTGAGGAAAGAGCTGGGGCAAATGATAGAAATTTCCAGAGGAGTCAATTCAAGAAAAATGATAAAAATTAAAGACAAACTGCACTCCAAATATAATATACAAAACGACATAGACCATAAAAATAGAGAAGAAATGTTAAAACAAAGAATAAAAGCATTAGCAGGGAGAATAAAACGATATGAGGAAATAAATAGTAGGAAACAACAGAATAAAATGTTTACAGAAGACGAACATAGACTATATAGAAGTTTAAGCAATAAGCAAGAAAATGTTCATATTAAATTACCGAGCAAGGATAGTACTGAGGAATTTTGGAAAAACATTTTGTCACAACCAGTTTCGTACAATCATAACGCAAAGTGGATATCTGATATTGAGCAGCACAATAACACAACTATAAATACTAATTTATTTGAAGAAATAAGTACTGAACAGATTAAAGAAGCCGCAGGTAAAATGTTGAATTGGAAGGCGCCGGGGCAAGATAAAATTCAAAACTATTACCTTAAATATTTTTCCAAAATCCACGACCATCTAGCAATTTTATTTACAAATATTTTGAAGGGTGAGGAACCTTAAGAAGACTGGCTGACTACTGGTAAGGTTATTTTAATACCAAAGAATCTGGATACCGAAGAACCTAAAAACTGGCGCCCAATTGCATGTTTGCCGAGTATGTACAAACTTCTAACCTCGATACTGGCTGACCAATTATATAACCATTGTGCGGCAAACAATATCATGGCTCCAGAGCAAAGGGGTTGTCGTCGTGGGGCACGTGGGTGTAAAGATCACTTAATGGTGAACAAGGCCATATTAGAAGATGCCCACAAGAGTCAAAAAAATTTAAGCATGGGCTGGATAGACTATCAAAAAGCGTTTGATAGTATTTCTCACGAATGGTTGTTGCAAGTACTGGATATCTACAAATGTCCACCAGTTATCAAATCCTTTCTCGAAAGAGCTATGCCAAAATGGAAAGTTGTGATGACTGCAAAGGGCTCTTCAAACTCATTTACTACTGAACCGATTATGGTAAGACGGGGCATTTTTCAGGGGGACTCGTTGTCTCCAATGCTATTTTGTTTGGCTCTCAATCCGATATCAACCATTCTAGCGAAATATGACAGGAAGGGATACCATTTGAAAGACAGCATATGGATTAATCACCTCATATATATGGATGATCTTAAAGTGTATGCAAACAATAAAGCTAACATGAAAATTTTATTGAATAGTGTAGAAATTTTTACTGCCGATATAGGAATGTCATTTGGATTTGATAAATGCAATATCCTTCATATAACTGCTGGACACAGGAACTACACCGAAGGCGATGAACATGTACTACTGAATGGATATAGTTTTAAACAATTAAAAATAGATCAAACATACAAATACTTAGGTATAAATGAATCTGGAAATATAAACCACAGCATTATCAGAGATCAATTAACAAAAGAGTACTTTAGGAGAGTTAAAAACATTACAAATTCTTATTTAAACGCAAGAAATTTGTTAAAGGGGATTAATACGTACGCTGTTCCAGTCTTAATGTATTCATTTGGAGTGATTAATTATAAAAATAGTGATTTAAAACGAATAGATATAAAAACACGAAAATTATTAGCAATAAAAAAGGTCCATCAGCAAAAAGCCGATATAGAGAGGCTCTATTTACCCATAACGAGTGGCGGTAGAGGTTTAATTAACATAGAAAATTTATATAAAGCTTATATTTTGAAGTACAAATTATATTTAGAACAGAAAAGTGATTATTTAATAGAAGCAATAGTACAGCATGACCAGAAGAGAGAAAAATATTCAATATACAAGGACTCACTAGAAATAGAAACAGAATTAAGATTAACGTCAGGTAATACTCACACTCAATCAGAAATTAAAAATAGCATAATAAAGAAACAAAACGTAGCTTGGAGAAATAAGAGTTTGCATGGACAATTCCCTAAAAAAGTTTTCGACCTTGCTCACATTGACAAAGAACTCACGTTTAAATGGCTAAAGAACCAATCTATATCACCTGCACTGGAATCGTCCATATTTGCTATACAAGATCAGGCAGTTATAACACGCCAACACGAGCGAGATATACTGAAGCGGAGTGTTGATGGCAAATGCCGCTTGTGTGTAAGTAAGGACGAAACGGTTCAACATCTTCTTGCTGGTTGCGAAAAACTGGCTGGAACATATTTTGTAAAGCGACATAATAACTTAGTTCAGTATGTATTCTGGTGCTTGGCTAGGAAAAGCAAAATTGAAGTAAACAAATTGTGGTGGAAGGAGGAATTAAAACAACCAACTGTAAGAGAAAATAGCATTGCAAAGCTAATGTGGGAAATACCAGTACAAACAGATGTTACAATAGTACACAATAGACCTGATCTGATATACATAGATAAAGCGAACAACCATACTTACCTTATTGACATCTCAGTACCGTCTGACTATAATATTGGAGCTAAGGAACTTGAAAAAATTAGCAAATATCATCCGCTTAAAATTGAACTCTCCAGATTATGGAACACCACAGTCACAACGATTCCGATAGTTGTAGGAGCCACAGGAGTAGTGACGAAAAGCCTTCAGCGGTACTGCGATAAATTAGATGCCTGCATAAATATTCAAATCCTTCAGAAACAGGCAGCATTATTCTCCTCCACCATAATTAGTAAAGTCCTTGGAGATACCGTTTTCGTAACGCAACCGTCACAAACACAACAATCATCAATAGCGAACACGTAATCAACATCCACACGCACTTATATTCACATAATTCTGAAATTGAACCCACAACCTACACCAATTTACCAGTATTTTATTTAAACACATATATATATATATATATATATATATATATATATATATATATATATATATATATATATATATATATATATATATATATATATATATATATATTAAATTTATTTATTTAATAACTTAACAGGGGGTTTAGGGGTATTAACAAGAATGTAGTAAATGTCTTTTTTTCCGAGGGTCTCGGGACGGGACATTTATTAAAACCGACTTGATCGTGAAAAAGTTGAGGAATTATTAATACTAGTATTTTATTACTAAAAATAACGTTTTGCACTAATATCTATGATCATAATAAACTCATTGTCCATAAGGAAAATAATTATTTACTTGGGGTTGTAATTTATTATACTCTTTAGAGTATCATCATAAATTTTGACCGCACTGCCGTATTATTACAGTCATTTATAAGGGAAAATTATATGCAAAGCTCGCAAAATCATAATAGATAGTGAATCACTTAAGATCTATTGATAAAGGTATTTCAATTAGTAAGTACTATACATAATTATTACAGTAATATAGAATGATATAATATTGTTAAACTATTACTTAAAAGTGGTTGTACATTTAATAGATACTGAAGTCCAAAGTTATGATTTATTCAATGTTCTTGTTGGGCAAGCGAACAATGTGTCCCGTGTATAAGGGTGAATAATTCTTGTAATTAAGCTATTTTAATTAAATTATTAAACAATAACTATTAATTATATTTATGAAATCATTTTAATAAATAATTTTTTAAATTATTTATTTGATAAATATTATGAATAAAAAATATTTTTTATAATATTAAATAATTCATAAATGCTAACCAAATCTTAAAACCCCTTACCTTACCTTTTGGGAGCTTAGCATAAAATATAAAAAATACATACTTCTAATAAATTTCTAATATATATATATAAATATATATATATATATATATATATATATATATATATATATATATATATATATATATATATATATATATATATATATATATATATTAGCATGTCATGCAAAAATTATAATTTTCACGGATAAATGAACATAAATATTTTGTATATGTATTAGCTGTACATAAATAATAAATATTTTATTTAGGTTTAATTGCAAGTGTCAATTTAAATACAGTAAATTTAATGTTACTCTGGTTAACGATAAATTCTATTGAATAGATTGATTTCGAATAGAGCTGCTAGCCGAAATCAATTCATGGTTGGTTCAGAATGTTTTCCATACAATTAGATTCTCTAAAAAGCATTTCAATTACAAAAACATACATTTTCATAAAGTAAAAATAGGACTTTTTAAATTACATAAGCTGCAGCGAAGTAAATTCTTTTGTTGCTTTTCCGGTAATTAATTTAAGTATCAGCAAGAAAGTTCTAAGGCATGTTTCGTCTTTTGTTTACATATTGTAAGTATAGGGATACTTTTTAGATATCGATGGACTGTCTAATTACATAATATTTTTAGTTGACTATGAAATTTCAAGCCATACGTCGATAATAAACGATGTTAAAGTAATGTATGTTACTTGTAAATTTTAAACTTACTTAAAAATATATTATGTAACAAAAAAATTGAATAACGCTATAAAAAGCGCAGATTTATATATGGAGTTTGCACTTCTTAATTTTTAATGCAGTAACAATAACTCGTACCTAGTTGAAAAATTAAATTTCAAGTGAAAATTAAGCTCAAATGTTCTTTATGCCTGTACTCGTAAATCTTAAATTACTATCAATACATGAGTAGAGTTTGAAAGCTTATCTGTATACGAATAAGCACATTCAAATAATAAATCAAAAAGCCAACCGTTGGCTACCCGATGGCAACGATATTTTCTATCTAACAGTTTTATTACACATATCACTTACTAACATACATTCATTAATCAGCATTTAAATTAATGTAAGTAATTCATATATATATAATACGAGCTTATTGGTGACTGATCTGTTTATAGTACGGGTATCGGGAACGGGTGTGCTTAAATGAGAATGGAGTTTCCTAACACTAAGTTCCTAGGCTACTTCTGCCTATCCTGCTGTATGCGGGATACAACGTGAAGGTAATGATAGTAATATTTTTGTTCCTATTTTTAATTTTGATATACTGTGATCTTGTTATAAGATTTTCGTTTAATTTTATACTTATATTCGTAATTCTAGGAAACAAACAATTTTCTTAGTAAAAGCAAAGTTAGCATGTATCATAATATCATTAAAGTTACAATACGAGCCGTACTCAGGGAGGAACTCGTAGCGTAGAATGAATTCTACGAAAGATCTACGACGTAGACCGTGCCTTCAATATATATAAAAATATATTTGATAAAAGAAAAGATCTTTAGATCAATTAGTCTGATTTCAAGGTTTTAGAAGGTTTCATTTGTAGGCTTCAAAGGAGAAAATCTTTACTCAATCACAAGTTTTCATTTTTATAAAATCATTTTTTTACATCTTCACTCTGTGCATCCCGCACACAGCAGGGTAATCAAAGGGAACCTCGTGTTAATACACTCTGTTTCCCCACTTTCCACCGAATTCTGGAGGCATTGCGTGCTGAATGGCGGAACTCAACGCCGCGCTTTGCCTCGACACCAGAGCAAAGAAATGTAAATATAAATAAATATTTCACTTCCTCGAGTTTTTATATTTAACTGGTTCGATCTGGGGATGGAACCCACAACCAGTCGATTTTACAGTCACACTTTGTGCCTCTTCGCCATGATCGGCCTAACTCATTTTTGAATCTTTAAATTTATTTGGCTGGGTACTTATATATATTAAGTTATATAAACAGTCGAATTTATATTTCGGTCTATGTACATAAATATTGGGATCATCCGTATAAATGCGACACTAAGCGAAAACTGTATTTTGGTATTATGAATTGAAATATATGAGTATAAGGTGTAAGCCGCATTGATAATAACTAGTCCATTCAAATTTACATCTAATTATACAATTTGACCACTCATTATCGACGTAAAATGATGATTGTATAAGTTTTATCCTTTGTTGATGAAATGCAATGGGTTTTAATATTCAAAATATTACAAAATATCTGGTTTTATATGTCTAAATACATTTTTTAATCCATCTTCATAATGTTTATATTGAAATTACGAGTACTTAAAATGATAACATGAGACCAGTCGTGACTCAGGGGCGTGACGAGGGTGTAACTGTAACGTGACGGTTGTGGGTTCGATTCCCATTCGAGGAAATTAAATATTTATTTAAATTAATATTTCTATTTCTTCGCTCTAATGTCGAGGCAAAGAAAGGCGTGGAGTTCCGCCACTCAACAAGAAATGTCTCCTAAATTCGGCGGTAAGTGGGGAACGGAGTGTCAATGTTAACACTAGGTTCCCTATGCCTATCCTGCGGTGTGCGGGATACAGCGTAATGCTGATTAATTGATTAAATTATTTAATATTCGTTTTATGTGTTCGCTAAGTTAAAATATTCACGGTATTTTAAAGATATACGTTTATTACAAAACAAACAAATATTTTTGATTTTGATGAGTCACTTAGATATCCTATTCTTATTTCTTTTTTTATTGTGTTTTAAATATATTTGTAAGGCCTTAAACAAAAAAAAGGATTTATATAGATAGAAAAAATGATGCACCAACAATCACACAGAGAAACTCGTAAATTCGAAAATGGTATAAATCAATAAAAAAAAAAAATTGTTTCACGGAGTATTTATTTCACATGCATATGAAATACATAGCAAATGTAAAACTCGTTGATTTGAACACAATTTATATAATAACCTTTACAATTTCTGAAGGAATCTACAATGGTTCAGTAGAGCCTGTAAGTCGATTCGACGCGCAACGGACCGCAAATTTGTCCAAAATACCAATGAAATCCGATTACTACAGTGCGTGGTAGGGGAGCGCTAAGGAGCGAGTATACCATTACTGTACCATCAATACTATCTCCGAATTGGAACTAATTATCCCATCATTTAAGATTAGGACGTTCAACTTGAGTAGATTCTGCTAAATAGTTGATATTTTTGTTAGATTTTTTTAAGTACATATATACAAATCAGCTTTACATTGAATCCCGCACACAGCCGGGTGGGCAGAGGGAACTTAGTGTTAAGACACTCCATTCTCCACTTTCCGCCGAGTTCTGGGGGCATTGCGTGTTGAGTAGCGAAACTCAACGCAGCGCTTTGCCTCTACACCAGAGCGACGAAATGAAAATATAAATAAATATTTCATTTCCTCGAATGGGGATCGAACATATAACCAGTCGATTTTACAGTCACACTTTGTACCTCTGCGCCACGACCGGCCTCAAAAGTGGCCGGCCGGTAAGTGTATACAAAATATTTTTATTTGTCTATTGTCCGTCATTACATAGCTAGGATGTACATATTTAACGTGATCTTTTTAGTTGTGGCATTTATTTAAATAGTTTTTTTTAATATTTATAGTAAGTATACTTTTTGAGTAACCTTACGCAATATTTTATATTACGTAATACGTAATATAAAATATTGCGCTTTAATATATTTTATATACAGATATCCTTAAATTATATAGTAAGATATACTTATACAAGCATACAAAATTAGAAGCTCATGTTGTTATTACGTAAATTTTATTAAATTTAAATTTTATATACTTTAATAAAATTTATTTAATAATATACGATGTATGTCATGTTTCTTATTAATTGCATTGCATATAACAATAGTGAACAAAGATAACAATGAAATTGCAGGATCTATCGACATAATCGTGTACATGTTGGATAATGGATTCATCAAGTTGACCAGTATTGACCTGTTACATTATCAAAAGCTCTCGTCTACACGATTCATTTGCACTTTGTGGAGATTAAGATACACATGTAGTATAATTATAGGAAATAATAGCATTTCTATTATATTGGTAAAACAGGAAAATATAGAAAAAATTGTAGAGGCCGTCGTGGTGCAGTAGGACAATGTTTGGTTATAAAGTCTATGGTTGTGGGTTTTACCGCGACTCGCTAGATATAAGAGAACATTTATTTTTTGTTCTCCTTTAATGTAGAGGGAACCTAGTGTTAAGACACTCCATTTCTCACTTTCCGCCAATTTCTAGAGGCGTGTTGAGTGGCGGAACTCAACGCCGTGCTTTGCCTCGACGCCAGGGGGAAGAAATAAAAATATGAATTTAAATAAATATTTCATTTCCTCGAGTGGGATCGAACCACTATTCTTGGAATATTCGTAGTCAAAATTGAATGCCTAAAAATGTTACGCTTACTTAAATTTAATAATATACGTATATAGGAATACATACTTGTTTTCTTTTTCTTACCAATTATAATCTATCTCACTACTAATATTAAATTCACAATATTATTTCAATAATTTATAAACTCTGACCATCTTGAACTTACTGTTTCGAATTTCAACGAACATTAATCGATTTGTTTAGTTATAAAATCAAAGTTTGTAAAGTACGCCACAAGTATTGGCGGCTTTGTAGACGGTGAACTTAATCTAAAGCCAGCAGTTTGAAAGTTGTATTTATTTATATTGAAGTCTATTTTTTCAATCTGTTTTTTTTTTGTTTTTTCATTTATCGTATATCGTCAACGTCATTAAAGTATAATAATAAATAAAGTTAATCATTAGATATTTGTATCGACTGACCTTATAATACCTTACCTTTTGACATAATATTATATTCCTATTAATATAATAAAATATAAATCTAGTTTAGCAAAGAAAACACATTCGAAAAGTCAGACCAAGTAATCGGCATGAAAAGAGATTGCTTAAATATATATTTTTCAATCAATTTTATTAGGTTAAATTTACGCTAATCTATCAACATATTCAAAAAAACATATTAAATTGTAACCTGTGTCACGATTAGGTTAAATCATATATATAAATATACACTAATATTTTTGCAGACTCACACTGTTTCCAGCATAGCAGGTTAGATAAAGAAAACCTAGTGTTACTACTCTCCGTTCTCCGTTTTTCGCAACAATTGTATTATTATGACGTAAAATAGCCACGACTTTATGTAAATTTCTTTAAAATTCCTATTTATAAATCTAGAAGGAACTTGAAGATTAAAGTGATTTTTGTATCACTGTAGCTAATTTAATATTTTACCCCGTCACAGACAACAATGGGATTTGTGTTTTTAAAACAATAATATTTATGTATATATATATATCTTTTATCTTATCAATGGATTTGAATAAGACTGATTGACGCGAATAGTAAATATTCGTCATTTGAATTCATGATTAGTCCCACTCAATTCAGAACTGAGACAGCCCGTAATCGGGTTTTCGCGTGACCGAGTCGGAGCTTCAATTAACAAAATGGATAATAACAGCGACATCGTGAATTTATATATCTTTTCTTTAATCACATTTTTACTCTTTAAATTACAATTATGTTTTTTTATCTTCTGTATCTTGACGCTGTTGTGAGATAGGTTCGATATCCATGTCACTCTACAGATTATTTGAGATTTATATTTGAAACTTTATAATTTTTTTACGGTGATATAGAGCGCGAGATTAAGCTTGGAAATCAACTAGAATTAACTCAAAATCAGTTAAACTATGAAACACTTTATTAGGCAATCTGAATGATTTTGAAGGTAAATATTTTATTTATTTTCGGGTTCCATGCCTCAAAAGGAAAAAATTAAATGCTTATAGGATCAATTTGTTGTCCGCCTGTCCGTCTGTCAAGACCATTCATCTCGAGATTTCTTAGAGGCATCAAGCTGAAATTAATATTAAATATTCAGATCTATGGCCTCTTGAAGCACAGAATATCGCTAAGTCAACGCAATCAAAATATACAAATATTTATGGCGTCAACTTTGCTGTATTTTGTAGGAAACTTATTTCCTGTGTACTTACAGTTATGAAATTTGGTACATAATGAGAACTTACGACGTAAATTAAGAAAAACATCGGAAAAGTGAAAGTTATAGATTTTAACTTATATTTGTAGTTTATTTCATGTAAAACAAAGCCATATGTCTGCAATTTTAACAACTTTTATACGTTGTACTTCCAGTTGATCTACAAACCTGATATAGTTATATAAGTAAGTTTACTATTCATACTTAGTGAACACTTAGTACACTTAGCTAGAATTCAGTGTTATCTGATATTTTTTTATAATTGTCTGAGAGAGATCACCTGTGGCGTTAAAGTCGCCACCGCTATTACACCAAATTTGTGCTTTTCTGTTTCATTTTATATTATTTTTTATAAAGTAGTAAATAATAATAATAATAATCATCATGAAATTGGTACAGAACCTTTGGTGGGCGAGCCTGATTCGCACTTAACCCGTTTTTTTAATATAAAAATCATTGTAAGTACAAAACAATTTACGCAAAGCTTAAATTTTATACAAATATATCGAAGTACCTATAATATCGATACTACAGTGCACGGTGGATGAATCGAAAACAAATCAAATATGCATCACTCGTTCAACCGTGAGATCGAATTCGCACATTAGCGATATGCCTGTCCGATTTAAAATTTCGTGAAAATTGCACATATTGTATTTTAAAATATTATATCCATTGACGTTTACTGTACTAATTTAAAAAAAAACATTTAAATACCATATTAATTCGACTTATATTTTTTGCACATTATATCTATCACATTTTACTTTAATTTTGCTGCAAAAATATTTTGAATATCTACATATTTTCCATTATATATATAAAATATATATAAAAAACATTTTTCCAATCAAAAGATAATGCAATTAGAGCTTCCAACCGAATAAAATCTTCAACTTTTTTCTATTAAATTGTAAAAAAGTATTTACTTATGATAAGAACTCAAATATTGATATCACTAGAAAATAATCATTATATAGAGATAAATGTACCTAGGTATAGGTAGCACTACATTATTTGTTGTTCCATAAAGGTTAATTTGTTTTAGCTTATATGCGGTGAGATCGTTAAAAGCAAGTGGTGGCAGCTACGTACAAACGATATTGAGTGGTTAAGTAATGCTTACACAGATCCACCTTACTCAAGTGAAAATATTATTTTTCTAAATAAAATATAATTTAAAACAAATATAACAATGGAATTAAGTGTTTGGCCGAAACAAATATCAATCATATAAAAAATTGTCTGCCTGTGGAATATATGTGAGAAGATTATTGGGCATTTATCAATGGAATAGAATTGAAAACAATTATTTTTAATTATTTTCTACCGTTGATTCGTTTTTTCTTTTCTCTGTATGTTTATTTGAATATTAAACTACGTTTATAAAATAATATCTCTAATATTTGTTAGGCGCACTCAGCGGCCGTTGTAGTAGTCGTTCAATTCCCATTCGGGGGAATGAAATATTTAATATTTTAATTTCTCCTCTCATTTTCTCCTCTCATATTGATAGAAGTTCATAGTGATAGCAGTGTCTTGAAAAGGACAAGCAATGTTTATATAAGTGGAAAATATATGAAATATATTAATTGGTCCATAATTAAAGATTTCTTCAAATATTAAGACTCTATTACATATTTATATTTATATTTTTATTTCTTCGCTCTGGTGTCGAGGCAAAGCGCGGCGCTTAGTTCCGCCACTCAACATGCGATGCCTCTAGAACTCATCGGAAAGTGGGGAATGCTTAACACTAGATTCCATCTGCCTACTCAGATGTGTATAGGATACACCGTGAAGCTGACTTGATTTTATTTTATTATATTAAAAGATTCTATATTGAATTTTCAAACATTAAAATATTTGACATAGCACTTTTGGGTTTCATTAATGGCTTTTCTAATTTTTCATATCTAAATATAGTATAATTATATAGTATTATTCAACATGTTCACTTTAAATACTGCCAAAAAAATGTACAAAAAAAAGAATCAAGAGTAATTATGTACATATCTATATTAGTATAATGAGGACGTAATATTTGTATTCCAGTGTAATGGTTTACTCTATAATAAAATAAAACTATGTCAATAAAGGTCACGCTGTATTTATTTATTTGACGAATTTTAAAGTATAGTGAATTATACTTATTAAGAAAACGTATAAAAATTTAGAACGTAGCGAGACTCGAATCCACGCCTCCTGGAAATCAACCAGGTCCGATTCCAGGAGGCGCGAAAATATTGTTATTGCTTTAGTGAGACTGTAATATCCTACTGTTACTTAACCTTAAAAAAATAAATAAAAATGGACTCTTAAGTATGGCAATATATTTAGTTTTGGTTTTTCTCTAACTTAAAATTGATAATAATACTATGAAATATATTTTCACTATTCAAGTTGCAATATTTCAAAATTCATAGCAAATAAAAAATCAAAATGAAATACCACTAAGGCTTTTTGCTTTTTGTTTTTTTTTTATAATATATAAAAAAATTGAATTCGATTTATTCCTCTATAATTTATGTTTTCGACGTTAACTAATATTATAAGAGACGGCTTTGTATGCGGAAACTTAATCTTAAACCGCAATTTCGAAGTCGAGCTTATTTATTCACCGGATGCAAGTTCTTCAACCTTCCAATTATCGGTACCGGCGACGGTCGATCGTTACAATTATATAGGAGTTTCTTTCGTTTTTGTTCCTGTCAATTTTCAATATCTTAATTAAGATGCTTTTTACTTGGTTTTTTACTATTATGTATTAAATGGAAGCCTCCGTGCTACAACCGGGTATGATTTGGATATGGTTGTGAAAATAATTATATATAAGTTATTTTTTATTTCTCCGCTCAGGAAGACAAAGTAAGGCGATGAGTTGGCTACTTTACACGGAGTGTATTAACTCGTGTTTCCCTCTCCTTTTTTTACAATGGGGTAAAAGGCATAAAGCTTCTTGTTTATATACAATATTTCCTTGATAAGAATTAGGTAAAGAAATATTTAATATTTTCATTTAGACGCTCTGGTAAAGAGGCAAAGCGCGGCGTTGAGTTCCGCCGCACAACACGCAATGCCTCTTTAATTTGGCAGAAAGAGGAGGAATGTGAGTGTCTTAATGGGAACGGAGTGTATTATATACATACTAGGTTCCCAGATTTCCTCTGCCTACTCTGCTACGTGCGGGATACAGCGTAAAAAAATAATGTAGCCTAATTGTGTATCTATGAAAATGATACACATCAATATATTATAATTCATTACTATTTATTACGTTAGTAGTTATGGTTCCAAACTTCAGGTTCTAACTTCTTATGGTATTTTTTAATTAAATCAGCTTTATGCTCTATCCTACATACAGCAGAGTACGTAGAGGAAACCTTGTGTTACGACACCCCGTTCCCCATTTTCCGTCGAATTATGGTGGCATTGCGTGTTGAGTGGCGGAACTTAACGCCTCTCTTTACCTCGACCCCAAAGCGAAGAAATGAAAATAAATCTTTAATTTCCTTTAGTGGGGATCTAACCCGCAAGTCGCCTATCCAGTCACACTTTTTGCGTCTACGTCACGACTGGCCTGAACCTCTCATGGTTATTAAAAATATACATAAACTAATTATTTAATTATAACTTTTATATACACTATATTTTTCTTGATAATAAAACGTTTTTTTCTGTACATACTTCAGGTTAGAATATCTAGCTAACTTCATTTGGTAGGCCGCTTAATCCCGCATTATGCAAGGTCGGGACACAGACAAATTGAATATTTTACATTGTTAATAAAATTCAAGCAACTAAAATAAGCACAGTATGTGAATCTGACCTTCAAATATAAAAAATACCAACTTAAATTTTTTGGTATAAATATATTGTTAAGATTGCAGTATTTTATATATGAAAAAATAAAAAAAATATTTTATTTGCTACTTTAATCTACAAATTACCTGAATATTACAACATAAAACCTTTACAAGAAAGACTACTTTGCTATACAGATTTTGACCCAAAAACCCTATCATGAAATAATAACGTAATGCCCCAACAAACTAACTGTTCATTTAACACCATAAAATTAAATAAAAATACTAACACAACGAAAAGAAAAATACAGAGAAAAGCATATTTAAGAATATATTTCCTATCGCGCCAACATATCACGGTCGTAGCTGTAGGCTATTTGTGGTAGCGGAAGATCAATTTGCATTCTCACCGAAATGGATCGTGAGGCTGTTTCGTCTGCATCCATCTCATTTCCTGCGTATAGTAGTCGGTAAGGCTCGGATGAGGGTCTATCGGTTCGCTACGTCAGCTTCATACCATTTTAGTTGACATTTTTTGTGATTTTTAGCCGCCCGTGTCAAAACGGACAGCGTGTTTATCCTTTTCATGTGTTTTCTTTAGTTTTTTGGATGTTAATGTTATGTTATTTTATTGTTGTGTCTTGTAATTTTATTTCAGATACATAAAATTTCTTTCACTATTATTTTAACAGAACAACGAATCTTCGGTCGATGACATAAATAAATTTTGTATTGATTATTATAGTATTATGGCCCTGCGCTACTCTGCCGCTTCTGCTTTCTTTGCTGCTTCTCCTAGAGACTATAAAGTATTATATACATATAGAAAGTGTTGTGTCTATATATTTAAATCTATCTTGAAAAAAAAAAACAATAATATTTTCAATTTTTAATTAATTTATTTCATCTAATATATAAACGAAGATAATTCTAAATGTAGTAAGCTATATGTGTATGGTAAGCTTGTTTAAAAGCAAATGGTGTGGCAACGGACGGACAGTCGGCTTTCAGGTTGACTGGTTGAGTGCGTTAACTCGCTTGCAACGAGCACTTTTGGCATCAATCATCCTGTTTAGTAGAAAACATTTTTGGCAATTCACATGGAAGTGGTATAAAAATAACTTTAAAAAAAATGACGTATATTTAAGACAGCAAACAGAAGCCAAGCCTTTATAATCAGCGATTATGGATAAATAGATCAAAATACAGCCTCTAATGATTTTTATTTGCATGTTTATAACGTGATTTATAAAGAAATACTTTTGAATTTATAGTATTTCCACAGTAAATTTTCTATCCGAATTTAAAGAAATAATTTAAAATCTCTATTCCTGAGCGGCGGCGTTGAGTTTTGCCACTCAACACGCAATGCCTTCAGAATTAGTAAGGAACTAACGGAGTGTCTTAACACTTTCCACTAAAAAAATACTAAATTATATATTTATAATACTTCAATATTTTCTAAGCCGATAATTTCTTTCTACATCAATATATTAGCTAGACTATAAAATAGAACATAAGGTTTATGTTCAAATATGTAATAAAGTCGACAAGTATTGCTTTTAACCAACGCTATGCAATATCCCTAAGAGCACTGTTAAGCTATTTAGCGCCTGACTTCTCTGGTTGTATCGAATTGAGATCCCAACGGATTATGAGAGTACGGATATAGAAAGTACTCGTGTGTTTAGACACACATGCGTGTACTGTTTAACAAGCTCACGTTTTTACTTTAAGTTAATCTTACCAAAAAATGATCATTATAATAAGCTGAAAGACAAATTATGCTTATATATGTATACATTATCAACGCTATTTATAATTATATAAAAAGTTCCTAAAAAAAACTTAACGGGTTAAGTACATATAAATGTCATCAATATATGATATGTATCTGTAGAATCGTCATGTATATAAGATATGGACAGTTAAATTAAAACTTTGAGAATGGCTGTACTCTATAGTCATTTAACGTAGAAAGTATTTGCAACGACCATTATATAAATTTGAATTCCCAATATCATGTCACATCCGTCTGAATCTAGCTATTGTTAGGTATTCATCGGGAGCTTCCAAGCTTGGATCTAACCAGATGTAATTATCATATCTCTAGCTACAATACGTCTGCAAGCGAATGGAATTCCGGCGATACTCGACTCTATTTCCGTTTCCGCAAATGGCCGGAAATGAATTCAAAACACCCTGCACTACCATCCGATTCTAAAGGCTACCTAAATATCTGATATTCATGAGCAATGATATGCACCGCTGAGCAACCCTATCAGAATATGAATGGGATGTTGTATTGTCGGCAACTAGTTCAAAGAAAGCCTACAAGAGTACTGGAAGCACTAAACGCGCGTGTAGAGCTTGGCATGAATAGAGCCGTTTATCTATAGTGTGATCTTTTAAACGTAATTTTGCAGTATTTACTTTGGTAATTTGAAACTAACGACGTTTACACTTGGTAACGTTAAAATACATATTGATCTAGAGGGTAATAAATAATATATTAAGAAAATTTTACTTTAACGTACAATTCCAGGTAGTGTGTTTGATTCCCACTCGGGAAAATGGAATATTTTCCTTAAGTGGGAATCGAACACATTTCATTTATTTTCATTTCTTCCCTCTGTTAACAAGGCAAAGTGCGGCGTTGAGTTCCGCCATCCAACACTCCAAAATCTCCAAAATTCGGCGGAAAGTAGGGAACGGAGTATCTCAACACTAGATTCCCTCTGCAACTGAAGCTAAAATAATAAAATCATAAATTTCTATCCCTGATATTTCAACAAGTTTTAAACAAAATATTAATATTTTAAAATTTAACAGTAATCCTTAGTTAATTATTCGGTCATTATACAGTAAGTCATCACGTTAAACCTTTGATTATCTCTTAAGAGCAGCCAGGAGCTCTCATCGATTAGTACCGATAGAAAACTGAAGTTTCCAATGTAAGCCTCGATTAGTGGCGGCTTTGTAGACAAGAAACTTAATCTCTCTAAGCCGGGAGTTCGGATGCATTACGTATTTATTTAGTTGACGTAACTTGTTCAACCTTCGAGTAATTGTTTTGAGGAGGCATAAAACTTAGAAGGGACAACAAAGTATCCAAATAATTCGAGGAACTTGAAACATTGACTTGACAAATTTTCGACAAAGTTATACGAACGTTTTATTTTTGTAAGAGCTTCCTACAGATATACCTTCATGTAATAAAGTAAAAGGATATATTGTGCTTATCTAGTTTTCTGTACCTCAAAACGTAAAAAAAAATACATTATTTTTACACTTAGTTGTACGTATGTCAAGAATCTGGAGATCGCGTAAAGGTATTGAGCTGAAATTAATATCAAATATTACAGTTATCTCTTATTTACCGGTCAATTTTGCTTCTTGTGTTTTCCATTCAACGTGACATTGGCAAATTGAATTGTGGTTAACTGGCACGTTCTAAACGCCAGAAAAGAAGAACTGAACTGAATGTCGCATTTTCAAATCTATAGTCCTTGAAGCACACAAAAAAAAGTCTTGTATCTATTGATTGTGTTGATTATAGGCTTATAACCTACTTATTTATAAGACATCGCAATAAAAAGATACGAGCATTAATATATCGTTTTTGGTGCAGTTCGTCGTCCACGTTATCGCCTTCCCGTGGGCTACAATTATGACATTTACAGTTAATTTAGATTCGCTACTTTTGCCTCCGCACTATAACGTCTTCTGAAAATATTTATATTACAGATTAAGCCGTTTAAAACTTATAATTGTTGTTCATTTCTTACTTAATAAATGCATATGTCCACAAACTTGAATTTCTTAATTTCTATAAATTGCCTATTTACTTTATCCTGAAATTGGCACGGATTGCTCAAGTCATCACATATCTAACTACACTTTACTGGTTTTATATTTTAAAACAAAACTTTTTTTTATTTTAAACTTAACTTCACGCTTTGTTTCTAGCGGGGTAGTCACATCACGGGGTAGAGAACGGAGATACCTGTCATTCTGTATATTTAATTGTAAATTCGATCAGCCAAGCTGACTCCGCATATCCTACGAAGAGATCACAATTCCACGACATTCATCGTCCTTTCATTGTAATACCTAGGTTTCGTTGCCGTATAATTGCTGGCGTGGGTATCCAACACTGCATTGTGTACAACCAAACGTGCAGTTGTGCTGACGTTTCTCTATCCTGTTTCAGTACCTTGCCTCTATCCTATCTTGCATTCTATCCTTTCTTCATCTCTTTCAATAATCAGAACCTTTGTTTTATTTGCAGTCAGGCTTTGATTATTTTCACATCCTTCTTTCAGAGTTTCATAATGCAACTTGCATTCTAATGATGCAATGAGCACTACATCATCTGCGTACAGCAAGCAATACACCTTCAAATCCCTTACTTTCATTTCGATATCACTTTGTTTCATTTCTTGGAGTTAACTATCCAAATACAAATTGAACCACCAAGCTGACATGGCGCAACCTTGTTTAACACCCAGTTCTTTCATGACTATAATTAATCATTAATACGCATGATATTTTTTAAAAAATATAATATAAAATTGTTATAGTATTTTTGCGTAAAAGTGGGTTTTACTAATAAACTATTTTTTTATGTAATTTCTATAAGATCAGAAAATTTTTCCTCACTTGAAATAGCCTCTAGTTGATTTATATGAAGAATTTTAATTGAAATGCAATGCTCCTTGACTGATATTTTGTTATAGAATAAACAAAAAAGTTCTTAATGATTAACTTTGAAATAGGAGAAATGGCACTCTCCTATTCCAAAGTAGGGAAAAGAATGTATAAAGCTTGTTTTACTTCTCATGTTCTAAAAAAACAGCACACAATGTAGAAGAAAATGCACTGTTATAGACTAAAAATAACTGCAATGCAAACTTTTTAAAAATCATAATAAATTGTTCATAAAAATGAGGACGCCTTTGAAAAGTTTTTCACCGTTCATTTTTGTTCGTGTCTCATTTTCCTTTGAATTTAATAACAATAAAGAAATTCAAAGAATATTGATATTGTAGGTCATATATATATATATATATATATATATATATATTATTGTTCAGAAATAAACAGCTAGTATATTATTGAGTGATATATAAATAATTACGGTACAAAAATAAAGGTGTATGACAAAAAACGTGTTTTATTGTGCTTTAAAAATTTATTGGTTTATTTCAGCGAACAAGTAGATATTTATGCTCACAGTTGTGAGTTTTGGGAACAGAAGTTACAACGATAAATTACTGCAATAAGCAGCCGGTGATATTATTCATGACATTTGTTAACTTTCTTTTAACGAACTTTCTTTAAAAGTAAATTAAATGTTAGAAGTTTTTTTTAATTTTTATCCTCGAAAAAATCTCATGTTGGGGCGTTTTTAACTGTTTAGTTATACATATAATAAATATAATTTGTAACCCCTAACTGATAGACTTTAAGATATTACTTGAATGTTATGAGCAACAATAAACATTTGACCTTTCATGAACAAAACCAAAAAAGTAAGTTTTTTTTTTCTTTTTGGATGTACAAGTATAATAATAAGTATAAGTACTCGTACATCCAAAAAGAAGAAAAAAATTGCCTCTCGGAAATTAAGACACGCGCAAGTGTTACCAGCCAAGTTACAAAGCTGGAATTGCGCAATATGATTTTTGCACAAATCATTTTCGTAAACTACTTAATGTACATGCATAAAGTTCAGAATATTTATTAAAATCCACTAGCTTGTAAAGTATTTACAATTCGAATAATTCAGTTCAAACTGTTATTGATTTGTTACTTAAACTCACATTTTTTGTAACTGACTAACTCACACATCAAAGACGTAAGTACATAAGTATAAGTACGTAAGTTGTACGTTTCGGCAAGAGGAGCATAGGCCGCCCATCAAATAATTGGACTGGCGATCTAAAGAAGATAGCGGGGACCTGATGGATTCAAACGTCACAGGATCGATATCCAGCAGTAGACTTCAAAAGACTGATGCATGGATGGAATAATTTAAGTCCAGTTCCAGTGCCAAGTTCAACTTGCAAATATAATAATCACTATACATAAAAAGGTGTTGAGTGAAATTTGAATTATATCCTGATTGAACACAGAACTCGGCACTTATATAGATCTCCGATTCTTCTGTCGGTAAAGTCGAAAATGATACATTACTTACTTTAAATGTAAACATTAAACTTGGCTTTCATTTCACATTTATATATTTAATGAGATAAAATTTTCATATCTGCCTGATTCTTTAATTATTGTTATAGTACAAATGGAATACAAAACTCTACTTTACCCGTATTATTTTAAAGTATGAGTTTTTCTATAATCCAGAATGTCAACTGAATATTCTCCATTGACATTTGAAGCATTATATACGTAGGTATATCTCTAGATCCACTTCAACATGAAATTCATATAAATTAATATTATGACAGTATCATTTGTATCTTTTTATGGTTGAATTCGCACAAGAATGTCCTTTTTGTCGAAAATAAAGAATGTTTTCTCAGAGGAGCTTCGTTAGATGGTTTTACGAGGCGACTACATTCTAGTGTAGGCAAGATTTCCCTACGGTAACGCATATTTTATATGCTTTGTAATTTAAGTGGCTACTGCTTTATTATGACGTCTAGAAAGAACTGTTTTACTTGTTTAACAAATAGCATGAATAGATCGCGAGTTTTATAGTATATTAAATTGCAAGTAGCAAGTTATTAAAGAACGAATAAGGAAGCAGATTCTAAATATGTGAGACATCTCATTACGATTTTATGATGTCCGGAATTGATATTTAAGACATTGAAGTAATTTTTTTTATAAATAAAGTAAACTATTATTTTGAAATAATAATCACGGACAATTTACAATTATCTAATATTTCAAAATATATAAAACTAATTATAGTACATGGTGACGAGCAAAATATATTGAAAACTGTTAGATGCTGTTAACTTAAAATAATTATATTAACAAAATAATTATTAAAAAAATATATTAATCAAGAAAGTAACCAAATGAAAGAAAGATAACTTACAGAAGAAGAAGCACTTAGATAAAAAAATAATTAATTATGAAACCCATTAACAAAAACCCAAAAACTCCTTTACTTTTCGCATATGAGTTTTTTACCACGCACGCACCCTTCGCCGTGTCTCTGACGTAGAATAATGGACCAGTCGCTTACCAAATGGAAATCGGGATTATGATAAATCACAAACTTTTGAAATTTGCCGCCTATCCTGTTGATTTATTTGCTAGGTGTTTTCTCGCAATCGGTATTTCATCTTTCCAAAAACCGAATCGAATATGAATGATGTACGAATAATGCTTTTGTCGTTTTCGTAATAGAAAAAATATTCAGATTATTTCAGCATACAGGGCGAACGTATTAATCTTAGGCACACCGACAGGAAATAGTGAAGCTTTGATAAGGGTTCGTTTCGTTATAACAATCATAATACAAAATGGAAGATACTTACATATAAAATAATTTTAATCTTCCTTTTTCACTATCATTACTATTACATTTGTTTAATATATTTTGTTTTGTATTTTAGTAAAGAAAAATAATAATAATATGTACGTTTAAAATGTGATAATGATTCAATTTAAAATAATGGCAAATGATCAATCATCAACAATAAGATTATCTGTTAAGTAACTGAAAACATTAGCACAAAACTCTTTAATCGAATCCTTTGAAAACACAGTAAATTATAAAAATTAATTATAATTAGATACAAAAATGAAAATCACAAAAACAGCCCTTTCTTCTATACATGTAAATCAAATATGTTGAATCGATATTTATGTTAGTAACACGAAAATTTATGTTTTTGAACTATACTTAAATCATTAAACATTCACGTTCAATATGATCACGATATTTAGTAACACAATTAATCATAATACTAATAGGCGTGTGATTGCTTTCCAATATCAGTTATACCCAAATAAACTCGTTATTAATATTGAATTATTTGACATATTAGAGCAACCGATTACTAAGACGTACATAATTATTATATTGAAATATAATTATTTCCCCATTTACGATATATGCTCATATTATTAATAATTAATTATACGCTAATTATACAGATATTGCATTGTGATTGCAATATATACTATGTTTGATAGAATTTCCAATGTTTTTAGTCTGTTTTGTTTCTGTCAGTCTGTGAAAACCATTTATTTCGAGATCGCGTAAATATATCAAGCTGAAATTAATAACAAATATTCAGATCTATGGTCCTTTGAAGTACAAACAAAATTACGCTTTTAAGTCAACGCAATTAAAAAATAGGAGCATTTATGCATTGATTTTGCTATATTTTGTAAATTCTAAATTTTGTACTTTCCGTGGACCTACAGTTATGAATTTTGGTACGAAACTATAACTTAAAATACAAATAAGAGAATAGATCTAAATAGTAAGTTTTTACAGGTATTTCACAGAAAAAATCATCACAAAATTTTACACATATTTGTATTTTATTTCATACAAAATATGTGCATATACCCGCAAACTTAAGTTTGTCAACTTTTATAACATGTACCTGGTTCTCGATGACCTACAATTCCGAAGTTAGTATGGAAACGTCAGTGGGCGAGTCGGACTCGCTGTTAATCGTTTTCTTATGATCATTAAACAAGTTTATATTGAAATAAATAGTAGATACCATAGATTTTTTTAAAATAAAAGAAATCCATACCATAGATTTTTTTAATATAAAATTATCATCAACCATAAAGTAACTTAGTAACACTGTAACTTATATTTGCATATTACATTGTAAAATTTTGACCATTGTAGCGTTGATGGAACCGGTTAGGGGTTAAATCTCCCATCAGCGACGTCCCCCAAGATCGAGGGTTTTTATTTGGCTTAAGTATAGCTGCGTTGAGTTTCCAATCAATAAGAAATGCCTCGGATTCGGGCGGAAAATGCAGAATGGAGTGTTAGATTATCGCTGAGTATATCAATATTCAGAGATAGATAGAGTTAGATTAATATTCCAATCAAGTTTTCAAGGGACATAAGAGGACATAAAATAAACAAAAATAATATATAGTTATAATATATTGTGTTACGACACTCGTGTAAAAGAGGGTAGATGTAGATGAAACAGATGATAAAAGCAGTGGAATTTTGTCAGTTGCTTGTAGGAAATGGCCTCTATTGGAAAGAAACTAGTGTGAAGTATTGTTAGTAGGTGATACATTTCACTTATTGCAATTACATAGGATCACTTTGTAAATGAAACTATTTTAACCGGATTAATCGCGTATATTTTGTATTTTATACATTTTTGGGGAACCCGACGTTTCGAACACTTTACAGTAGTTTCCGTGGTCACGGGTCACTTTCCAAATAGTTTAGAAACATATAGACGATATGTGTTTTATCGTGTTTTTTTTTTAAAAAACGATAACCGCTTCCGATTTCTAACAATAGAATATATATTTGTATACCTAAACATCTATATTAATTTATATTTCAGACAACATAAAACGTATTCGATAGTATTGATCGACGAAAATTCTATCCAAATGTCACACCGAAGAATGTCTTATAACATTACTTGCAATTACAAGAGTTTCATGATATTGTTTTTATCCACAGGTGTATTTATTATGATTATAGCTTATATGAGGTCAGTCGTGGCGCAGGTGCACAAAGTGTGACCGCATACTCGACTGCTCGTGGGCTCGATTTATTTAAATTTAAAGACTTAGTTCTTCGCTCTGGTGTCAAAATAAAGGGCGGCGTTGAGTTCCGCCAATCAATACGCAATGCCTCCAGAATTCGGCGAAAAGTGAGGTACGAGGTGTCTTAACACCCTCTGCCTACTCTATTGTGATACAGCGTGAAGCTGATTTAATTTATTAGCGTATATTAAATATTTTAATATATAAAGTAAAAAACTTTGTAAATATAATTATTATAAAAAAATAAGAAATATAATTCTTTTGAAGTTTCTTGAAAATGAATTGTATATACTTATCTATCTGTCCATCTATAAAAACGCAATATTTACTCATCAGCGTTAATTGTTGGCGTGCCAGCCCTCTATCTCCTAATAAGAAGTACGGCACCTAACGAAAACAAATGTCCCTGGGAGGTGTTACATTTTATATTTTTGTATCACGCGAGCTTCGATTTACTGTTCCGTGATTGCGGTGATAAAGTGTCCTGCGGTGATAAACAAACAATGGTTGAATATCATCACAGGAAGCAACGTAGTAAAAATAGAAATATTTTACTAGTTGGTATTTACTTGTAAAAGTAGAGTGAATATGCTTTCAATGTCCCGCAAAAAATATTTTTTTTTTTGATAAAAAATTAAACAAAGAGTGCATGCAAAGTGATTCATAATTTCAGACCTCCACTCGGTGGAATGGGTTATTTACATTTATCTGGCTTGGAAAGACAAAAAATGGCGTAGAGTTAAGCCGCTTAAGACGCATTGTCTCAAAATTAAACAGAAAGCGGAAAAAGTAGTGCTGTGATGTTAAATTCTCTCCGCCTACTTTATTATATGCGTAATACGGCGTGAAGCTTTAACAAAAAAAATGTCAATATACTTTTAACTTAAAAATATTTACGAGTATTATGTGACATACATTCACTTTCAAACTCAAACTCCATACCACTATACTAAATATATAAACAACAATTGAGGGATAAGTTTCGAATATATTTAATAAACTTGAAAGTTGAAGATTATATAAATGAAAGGACAAGAGGGCTAGACAGGTAAAGAGCACAAATAAACATTATAGCTAAATCTAATTTTACACAACAATCTACTTTGTTCTATTTATACTGAGACCACGCTCTTCTCATTTTAGTTGAAAATACGTTTTTAGATTAGCAAATTAATTATATTGGTGGCATTTCGGAGTGAAATACTGTTTTAAGGTGAAAAATACTATTTCACAAAATGTTGTTTAATTATATTCATTTATATAAAAACTTTTGATATAAAATGTAGTTCGTTTAATTTTTAAGTATATTTACTGAATATATATTTATTTTCAAGCCACAAACTACTAATGTATTTTATATAAGTACATATCTTTGGTTTTCTTTAAGTTCTCTCGTCATTTTAGCTTAACCATGCTGAAAGGCGACAATATTTTGAAATATAACAAGACTGCAGCGTTGAGTTTCGCCACTCGACATTTAAAGTCTCAGATTCGGGCGAAAAGTGCATTGAATTGACACTAGTTTCTCAGTTTCTCTCTGTCTACTCTATTATTTGTGAGATAAATCGTGAAGCTTTAAATATTTCATATGTTAAAATGCTGCATTTTATCATATCCTGACATACAAACAATAAAATTAACTATAGTATTTTGATATATGTATATTAGTTTCAACAAAGGGGCTAAAATAATTGAAACCTCTAATCTCTAAGCGAGATGAACGCTCTAACAAATCGGAAAATAATCCATTAGTTTAATGGGTTTACCATTCATTTGGATTAGATTAGAATTTTAATTGATATCTGGTTTCAGCAATTTGCAACTGAATAAATACTGTTATTATACAGGTAATTTATTTTAATCTCATTTCTAGTCGGTAAGTATCGATTATAATAAACTAAATTCTGCCAAATTTACTTGTATACTATAGCATGTATGTATTTCTCATATAGATAAATGGTTTTTTTTTTTTAAGTTATATGTGCACTGTATTTTCTTTGCGTATTGAGTTTAGCGAGAAATAGCTCAAGAAATATATTTTTTTATTATTTACCATTATGGCTACACACAACAGTTATATGATAATGCGATAAGTAAAATTTTCTACAGGCATAGATTTTATACATCGATTCTACTTTTTCTTTTATTTACGCTTCAAAGCCTGTGGAACTCTCTTAGAAATACCGCTCTGTATATGGAATCAAATCTTTTTAAAGTTTAACCCCATCAGAGCGAAGTTGAAGAGCATCTATGCAAGAATGCTAAAAATTAGAA
Organism: Heliconius sara; assembly: GCA_917862395.2. Taxonomy (NCBI): domain Eukaryota; kingdom Metazoa; phylum Arthropoda; class Insecta; order Lepidoptera; family Nymphalidae; genus Heliconius; species Heliconius sara. Next base: position 7,981,126 of record OU860792.2, read on the forward strand.
ACTTACCAGGAGAATGTTTACATTTAATGATACATTTGTTTTTTCCTCTATCACTCCCTCAATAATGCAGATAAAGGTAAAAATAAATTTAAAAAAGAAACCAAGTATAAATTTTAATGAAATTTAAATATAATGCTACAAGGACATTGCGTGCCACTTATATTACTACAATTATCTATAAAGAATAATATTTAAATAAGTCTAAGTGCTCTGTGAAGTTGTCAGATAGCAGTACACTACGATATAAACATTATGAATAATGTATCAAGGAAAATGTACCTACATAATATAGCATGTGTAGGTCTATACGTTTTATAATTTGTATGTTTATATCATAAAAACACTCTACAGTAATCTATTAATATTTTTAGTTTATTTTCAAAACAGTATTTAAGATCACTAGACGTAAAAACCGGCCAAGTGCAAGTCGGTCACGAAAGCATAGACACGAAGGGTTCCGTACTGTCGTATAAAAGTCCCCTTTAGAGATTCAGGCAACAGAACTACGTGATCTGTGAAAATTTCAACTGTCTGACTATCACGGTTCTTGAGATACAAGCTGGTAACAGATGGGCAGCTAGACATAAAGACAGCGAAGTCTTAGTAGGATCCCGTTTTAACCTTTAAAAAAGCTGCTACACTTTCTTCCTATACCTATAGACAAAGAAAAATCCTACACCAACTGTAAGAATTCGAGGCATTCCATGTTCTATGGCGGAACTCAATGCCGCGCTTTGCCTTATTTTGCCGGAATATTGAAATGAGAATACATATATATAACGAAACCCAAACTAGAGACGCAAAAGTTTTAACTAGTTCGTTGTTTATTTTTAATATGCTTTTGATTTTGTTGCATAATAGGATAGAAAAAATATCTATTATATTTCAATATTTAAAATATTGTTTCCCTATAGTCTAAGGGTGTAAAATAACATTCAAAACTCGTATATACGAGTATATATAGGATTCAAAACAAATATATACATTCACCAAAGCTATGATATTTTTAATATACGTTTCAAGATGTTACTAACCACACAACATAAATAAAAAAAATATAAAAATCGTACTAAATGATTTAAGAGTCTTATATCAAAGACATAACTATTACTGTAAAATACTTCACATTCTTGCTGTCTTGTACACCATACAAGCTGTCCGCAGTAATTACACATACACAACTTAGCTCCTATTTCTTTCCTATTTTCCTTCCATCAGAATTTCCTAGACGACTCCTGTAAAACTATAAACATTTTCATATCTACGTAACTCTTTGACAGAAGGTGAAGTAAATGTTGTTAATTATCATTTGGGTTGTATTTCCACTTGTGATGTTCAATAAGATATGCATATATCTCCGCTCCAGTAAGACAAAGTGCGGTGTTAGGCACCGTTATTCAACTCACAATATTTCAGAATTGAGTGTGAAATGGAGAGCAGAGTGTTTCAATATTAGGTTATATTTTGTAGCATCACTCAAATGTGTTCTAATATTAATAAAAAGATCAATTATTTTTTTATAAGTAATATAAATGTAGATTTTTCGAATTTTTACTTTGCTTGCACTGCAGGTTCTTAATTCTTGTTAAATTTCATAATTGTAGGTCTACGGGAAATACCCTAGATCTTAATTACGCGGCGATTAAAGTTAACAAACCCATGTTGGTGAGCGTATTCGTGCATCTTTATACTAGGTTTGTTAGGAGAATATTATAATGAAAAATATAATTTCAAAAGAATATGTTTGTTTTCCAAGTCTAGTTAGATAAGCAATACTGATTTCCGCATCCAACATAATGTCTCTAAATTGATGATAAATAGAGAAAAGACAGCTCCAACTCTAAAACTTTTAATACGGAATCCATGAAAATAATACATTGTTAGAAATCTGAAGCGCTTATAGTTTTTAAAATACACGATAAATACACACATCGTCAATATTTTTTTAAACTATTTGGAAAAGGATACCACGTAATTGCAATAGGTGATATGTATCACCTACTAACAATACTTCACACTAGTTTCCTTCCAATAGAGCCGTCACCTACATGCAACTGTCCCCCGATTGACACAATTCTTCTGCTTTTATAATTATTATCACCTAAATCTACCCTCTTTTACACAAGTACGCTAACAATATATATATATACACATTATTATCATAATCATATTGACAATATAATTAAACCATTATATGAAATAGTAAACGAAAAAAAATGTTGATATTTAGTAATGAATAAACCGGAAGACACACGCAAACCTTTCAAGCAGGTTCTTAGAGCTGACAAAATGGCACTTGCGTCTCTTGTCAGAGTAAGTGCTCTTACGTCTACCAAGTCTTGGTTTTGCTTACATTCGTACCCACGTTCTGTAAAAATATGAGAAACGTAAAAATAAAATACTTTTATAATACAAAAAAATAATTCTAAGATTAAAGAGTATTTTTATATTTTTTTTTCAACGCACTTGTACTTGTCAATCACGAGAAAATTTTAGAAATTTAAGAAACATTAGATTATCAATTATTAAACTTCAGCTGCGAACTCTTAATAATTAAGTGAAGTACTATTTTCTTACTAAAACAAAATCAGCTTCACACTGTATCCCGCCCACAGCAGGGCAGGGTAGGCAGATGAAACCTAATTTTAAAACACTCCGTCCCCTACTTTCCGCCGAATTCTGGAGGCATTGTGTATTGAGTGCCGGAATTCAACGCCACACTTTGCCTCGACACCGGAACGAAGAAATGAAAATATAAATTTAAATAAATATTTAATATCTACGACTGGGGATCGAACCCACAACCATTCGTATTTACAGTCACACTTTATGCCCCTGCAACACGATTTTCTCACTTATTATTTTATAATTTCCACGGTATTGAATTTATATGTAATTTGTACGTTCACCAAGTTGAAGGCCCAACATCATAAAATTGAAATTGTAAAGTTTCTTCGAGCGACATACTAATATTCGTACAGTCTAATATCAAAGATCTCATTAAATTTTGATCACTTAAAAAATATCTTCTAGTAAATACTCGTATAATGAAACATTGAGACATACATTATGTTTTAAAACTTAGACTGGAGCAAGTTAATGAAATTTAACTTCTATTTGTTGAACAATATTCCGTTCCACTAAAGATACCTACGATACGATAAAGTTTGCCTTCGGCCCTGAACGTTCCTCGGTTATATATTTTGCTTTCGAGGCGACACCTGGTTTCACTATAAATTATTTAGATATCGCCTGGGATTCTATATGGGGACTTCATTAATATACTGCAAGAAAAACTCTACCAGTAGACAAGCTGTTGTTAACTGTAATTTATTTCGCAGGAAATGTTGAAAACATATCTTGTCGACCAGCCCGGTGTACATGATGTGGTATAGTCCAATAACTGTGTTGTTTTGTTCATTACAACTAATGTTATTTGACTTCAAAATGTCGGTATATTTTTAATTTAATTAAAAGTTTTAATTTAAGCAAAAGAAAATTATAAACACTTTTTTGTATAGACTCGACATAAATACTTTCGTCTACAATAATTTCGTCGATAAATTTAAGAAAAATGGACGTATTATTTTACTGTACCAATGTTCCCTGAATATTGTTTTTATTGTAAGTATTTCTGTATTTGTCTGATTCAGGAAATAATACACTAAAATAAAATAATAATGATAACATTTTTCACACTATACGTTAAGTTTTGTAGTAAATATGTTGTATTTGTTTTAGTGATCCTTTTCTATTATCAATAAAAAATACTACCGGAAAAGAAATCACTAAATCACATTGAACTTGTTTTTATTTTATCCTTTTAGTCAGATGACGTGAAAGGAAATTCAACAATGGAAAGCTATCAATCCGGAAACGTTTTGACACATGGTCCTTCACCGAATTCCAGTTAAAATATTTTTTTTCAGATCCATGTCTACTCATTTGGATATTATGTGAATTTGGTGTTTCATACAACTTTAATTGTAAAAAATGCTCATTTATGTGATCTCTCTCTCATTTTTTAAATATTTAAATAAAATTAATACATATGTATACATAAGTATTAGTAAGCTTGTATTTATGATTTATAAATTACAATGGTCGTTGTTATAGTCATCTAATATTCCGCTGGTGCTGTTATTTTATTTATATTTTTCATTTTCAAAATTTTCTTTTATTTGCTTATGTAAATAAAAGAAAATTTTACGTGTATAAAGTTGCAATAGACAAGAATCGGAGCTGGAATTGTAGTTAAACCTCGTTAAAGGGGGATTAAATGCACAATTTGGTACAAATAAAGCAAAATCAAAAAAAGTTAAAATTTATAGATATTTCTTAGAAAAAAAAAATAACAAGCTTATCATTGTAGTCTGTTTCATAGAAAGTAGTACTCATTTACTTACGTCAGCTATCTTAAGCTTTGTAAAATTTCATAAATTGTAATTTCTGTCGACATATAATCCTGAAATTGATACGGAACCCGGTCAAATGTGAATCAGACTTGCATAACCAATGTAAATCTGACTCGCATTTGACTGGTTTTTTAGAGCACATCTTATCTTTTTGCATTTGAATTAATCATTTTTCCATCTCTTTTAGTTAGTGTTTAAACTATATACATATGCATATTCTATAAAAGTAATATGTTTTAATTTTTAGGGTACCGTACCTTAAAGACAAAAACAGTACGCATTAACTATTATTATTTGTCATTGACCATTTATCTCGATATCGTTTATATAAATCTAGATGAAACATTGAAAACAAAAAATTAACGCAATCAAACGATACAAGCGTTTCTGCATCGTTTTTGTTGGATTTCGTATGTAATTCAGGCGCGTACTTAGTTAAAATCTGTAGGGTACTTCCTGTTGACCCACAATTATAAAACTTGGCAAGTGAGAACTTACAATACAAATAAAAATTCGAATAATGGAATTTTTTGGTATATAACGGAAAAAAACCGTTACTAATTTGTTGTTCATTTTCTACAAAATGCATGCATACGCCTGCAAAACAAAAAAAAGCGGAATATCTTTGATATAGGATTCATGAAGTTAGTACGGAATCATCGGTGGCTAAGTATTATCCGCACTTGACGGGTTTTTTTTTATAATTTTAAATACTAAAGCAGCAATAGTAAATGTAAAGTATAAAAATACTTAAAAAAATACTGCAGTATGTATTCAAACATAACTTTGATGTGGTCTATTTGACTAATAATAATACTAACTTTTAAATAAAAAGCCAAAGGCCGACAAGGTTTTTGAAAATATGAATTTATGAAAAAAGGAGAAAAAAATATAATTATTTACTATCCAATGGTCTTTAAATAATCGTGTAAAAAATATTGAAGACTAATTAAAGTACTATAATACTACCTAATAGAGTATGCTCGTTTATATATTTTAACAAAATAAAAAGAAAATACTTTCGAGTTCGTTAGCTATAGAATTTGACAATATCAAATTTAAAGAAAAATATACCTACTATAAAGGTATACTGAGATGTAATTCATACGCTAAGCCAATATATAATACTTCCAATTTGTCGATTATATTATTTTCCAAATGAAATCAAATGATATAAAATCGAGCACTGAAGCGAAATGTGGGGTGGAATATCGTACGATCGTTCTGATCGCCATGAACGGGACAGAAAGGACGTCTTGCTAGGGTTTATTGCATCTTTGTTTGCTCGAGAAGCAATAGAAACTGGCCCGCCCCTATAATTCTACTACAAGTTTCCGATTGTTATTACCCTGTAGTTGGCATCCATATTACCGATATAAACATGATTGACTTGTATCTACTTATTTAAAGGACACTTGGGACTGATATTAACTCAGGCTTTATGGGGCCTCAGGCTTATAACACTATAAATTGTAATGGTATTTTTTCAGGTCAGATAGGTTTCAGACTTTTATTTGTCCAAAATCTTATGCAGTAGAATGAGGGACAATATTACCATATTCGTTAAATGATATATATTTATTTTTGTGTGGAAGAAAAATATCTAAAGCCACTTTGTATCTAGTTAATATATACTTAAAGATTCCCTAGAATAAAATTTGAACATAAACTCATCGCAAGCAGTAGATTTCTTCACAGTATCAATGACGTCGTAAGTATAATGTATTCTTACCTAATATTAACAGTCCGTTCAAACCTTTTCACCCAATTTTCCATATATTGGTCGTTGAGTGGCGGGATCATCGCTATGCTGTAAATGAACAATATATATATAATTATTTTCCTGAAAGTAAATCGAACCCTAAATTTTTGTGTTTGCAGTCAGACCCTGACCCACTGCGCCGCGACTATCTCGTCTCGACAAAAGTACTATTTATGCAATATCGATGAAATTAAAGACTTGACCAAATTTAAAATTTCAGAATATTGTGTCGCGATCTGTGTAGAATTTTTTTTATACTTTATATCAGGTTCCTACTCATTTTATTCCATCTTCGTATAATTCTGATTAACTTTTTAAATTACATTTTGGCAAAGAAATAAATGAGTACTGTCAATCTTAAAAAATAAACGAATTCTTGCCAACTATCCTTCAATTGCCTCGAACATTTTTCTTTTTATTTATTCATAAACTAAAGCGAACTAAAATGGACGGAAGCTCCTTGAAAATTACGTGACGGTCTTGTCTTAAATTATTTACCGCTTCCAACCTGAAGATACATAGTTAATAGTTGCACTGCAGTTTCTTTTTACTCTTAGCTGAAAATTCCAGAAATATTTCAACGGCACATAAGATATAAGATACTTGGATATATTTTATTAATTAATTTATTAAAATATATTATTTAATTTTTAAATGTCAAAATATATATTAGGATGATAAAATAATTGGTCTGATAGTGTAGATATCGGTATTTGATAAATGGTTCAACTATAACCCTTAATATACCTATAAGATAAATTTCACGACAATAAATGACTATCGTCAATTTTTGGGGAAAAAAAATATAATAAAATCTTGGATTTTCGCAATTATTTTAAAAAACATTTAATTTTTTTACGAATGTAGCTAAAAAAATTTGCCAAAGTTGAGGCCAGTCGTCACTCAGAGGCACAAAGTGTGACTGTAAAATCGACTGCTTGTGGGTTCGATCCCCACTCATGGATATGAAATATTTATTTACATTTATATTTTAATATCTTCGCTCTAGCGTCAAAACACTGCGTTGAATTCTGCTACTCATCAATGCCTCCTGAATTCGGCGGAAAGTGGGGAACGGAGTATCTTAACACTAGGTTCCCTGTGCCTACCCTGCTGAGGGCCAGCGACAGCGTGAAGCTGATTTAATTTTATTTCATTTTACTACAAAATTATACTACAAATATTTATAATACAAAATGTATTAATAATAAATAAACAAATCACAGTTTTGAAAAAAGTAACAAAAATGGAAAATACAGTTTTTATTACGATCATTACATTAACAAATAAGTCCAATTTTAACGCCCTTAAGGTCGGTCTTATCAAACTATTTCGTCTTGGCCCCATTGCGTGCCACAGAATTTGATAGGCAGGCTTTGCAGTATCGTATTTCAGATAAGTCCACTTAGCGTTCTGATCAAGTGGAATAAGTCTTTTGTATCTTATAAGTAAACACGAGAATAACCTATTAAGAGTATTTTTAAAACAACTACTATTAATATAAAAAATATAGGTCAATCATATCGTATTCATATCTATATATACTTAAGATATTTAAATATATAGTAGCACTTAATTTAAAATTAAAATGTTACATTTATTCTTGAAATATACAGAAGAAAAATAAAACCTAGACGATTTAGGAAAAAGTTACGTTTAGTTACACCAAGTAAGTTCCCATTTCAAGTTGTATTACCCTAATTTATCAAAGAGCTCCTTTGACTTGTGAGTTATAATAAGACAACAAAATTTAAATTGGATGTTTCAGAGTATCTTTCAGTGCTCTTGAAAATTAAATGTAGTAATGTCTTCTTTTCTGTGAAATAGTAAGATAATGAAATAGTTTTAACTAGTCATCTCTTTAGTTAGTTTCATCTAAATATACGAATAAATTGTATATTTGGTTTATTTTTACACTTTCTCTGTTTTACAACACTTTAACACAGTAAACGAAAGAGTTTATTTAAAATTAAATTAAAATAGAGTTTAATTTAAATGATTTCATACAACATTTAATCCAAGATACAAGATTTTATCCAAAGATACTTATAAAACATTGTATCACTAGAAGGAAAATTAGTGAAAATCCTCAGGAATGTATGAAATAATAAGTCTATTAATTACAGAAGATTACAAAGGAGTCGCACAGTAAGCACCGTCTTGAGGGCGGCTCAGATCTTAATGATCATGTGATCCCCATTCGCAGAAGATTTGCTGAGTCGACGCAATTACCTATGGTGAAGCCTTTAGTGTTTTGTACTTTTACTCGCAATATTAAGGTCAAATGTATATTTTTTGTACATGGCTTAAGTTGCTTTTAAGATTTAAGTTGATCATACTTGCAAAATCCTATTTTCAGATATGGAGGATGCAAGGAACTTGAAACGTTGGACACAACATAGTAGAAACGTCAATTTAAAAAATGCTAACGGCATATTACTTATTAAAGTAAATAATACTATAACACAATTAGACCACTCACTTGTCCAGTATTTGCTCGTATTTACGTAATTCTAAAACTTCTCTATATGAAATATAATCATATAAATAATATAAACATTCATTATTATATAAACTTCAGAAAAACCTTGTCAACGTCTCGAATATTTTATTTCTAGTAATCCAATATACATGAAAGTAATCTCGCGTGACATTATCAGTGTCTAATGACATCGCGCCACGTGTGGAATTATATGAGACGAGCTTTCTCTTGAAATTTTAATGAGTACGAGAAATGAATAAATCACGGTTAGGGTTTATGTACACTGGGCTGAATGTTAAAAGCTGACACGTCCACATTGACGCACCGCGTCTTCATAGTGTGTGTGAAAATGCAAAGCAAGATTTTAGCCTACGTTACTTTACGTCCGTCACTAAAATAATGTTATTAATTAAAATAATTAAACTTGAAGATTATCTTCGTTTTTTTTATAGGAGTAAATTATCGTATTAGTGAATTAGCTAATTGATTTTAGTTTCTATATAATTATTACACAAATATGTTCTTTGAAAATTTAGGAAATATTAATAGAGCAGAATATTTTTTTACATATACGCCATCGTCTTGCTTTTCAAAAATATATTTGTTAGGTATTTGTAGACCTAAGGCATGTTGCAATGGTCAGACAAAGACGTGGAGTGTCTATTACGTGTTGACGTGGTCTATTAACCCTAAAGAGCTATAATGAATTACATAACCCACTAAGACTATAATATGTGTAAAAACACCTTACTCTTTAAAAGGAATGAAATAAATAAAAAAATAAATCAGCTTCACGCTGTATCCCGCGCACAGCACGCAGCTGCGCGCAGCAGGGTAGGCAGGGGGAACCTAGTGTTAAGACACTCCGTTCCCCACTTTCTGCCGAATTATTAATTAATTGAAAGAAATTGTGACCAGCTTACTTTTAGCAGTTACTTTGGATTTACATATGTTAATAAATGTATTATGTAGTTATTTGTAGTAGTTATTGTATATATCTTTGTAAAAAAATCTAAAAAAGTAAAAATTGAAAATATGACTTAAATAGCTGGCTATACAAGAGGGGATCATGTTTTCTTTTTTGTAAGAAAATGAAAGCCAAATATAAACTAAAGTTTTTATTTTTGTTAAGTACAATATGTTGCCCTTAACCTGGCTAACTTTAATAAATTATATAATAAAAAAATATATAGATTTTTTTTCACAAATGTGACTAAAAAACTTTAAATTCTTAGAAAACTCTCAGTTTCTCAGTCATTTTCAAATGTATATTTTTCTATTTTCAGTTACAAGTGATCCTGTAGAGATTATACAGTAGCTCTTCTTAATCGTCAACACTTTGGAGAGATCATCTTGATGAATATCTTCTTCTAACAAGTTCTCTTCGTCAATCGGGTCGTCAGCAGACGCCAGTACTGCTTTGATTTTAATTTTTTATGGATACTAATTACTACTATTATCGTAATAATCAAAAAGACAATCCCCACTATTCAAGCTAAATCTCCATTTTCCAAACGTAATTCAATAAAAATCATTAGAAAGATTCACACACACTAACATTTTTACTACCAATAATAGTCTTACCCAGGAGGCAAGCGTATGGTAAAAATTGCGCGTAAGAACGACCACTTCTCTTGCGTGTTCAAGGGCTACACACAATGCATAGATAGACAGAAGTGCAAAGAAGTATGAGAAAAATTATAGAGTGTAGCGATTAAAAACTAAATATACCTGGGTGTTTTACACCCATATAGCCTTTTAGGGTTAATAAGAATATATATTTTTTGGAAAACAGAACTTGGTTTTCTTTTAGTTTTTTCCATATATAAATGGTAGTAATCAGTGAAAATATCAGGCTTGAGGTTGGAGGAGTTTATAGAGTTTTGGTTTCTCTCTGGTTAGTTATCTTTAACTGTGTTGTAAATATATAAAAAATACTGACGTAGATAACATTTGTCTATTATAAGCTCCACCACAACTTACTACTTTAATGGTAGTTCTAAATTCCTTTTAATGATACTTTCCTTGGGGTAAAATGAATTCAAATAAATGTCAAGCTAACTTAAAGGTTGTATAAAAGCCTTTTAAACAGTTTATTTTTGGGATTAATGTTTTTCTGGGTAACTGGTATAGGGAGTTGAAATAATAAAATATTTTAAAGAAGATAGTTTAGCTATAATCATAATTTAATATAGAAATTGTATCATATGAACCTATATAATGACTGACTTTTAGCGTAGCGCTTCAATATTTTTATTTAGAACGATAATATATATTTTGAAAATTGTTATATTTAACATTTTTTGCCACAAACAATTAGATATCAGTACATATAACTTTTTTGTCAGCTCGCATACTCGCTCGCGTCGCTGTACTTTGCATATAACAAAGTAGAGCCTAGTTTCAGAATTCGTCGGAAAGTGAGGAGCGGAGAGTTTAAGACACACTTCACTCCTCACTTTCCACCGAAATCTGCTTGTTGAGTGGCTGAACTCAACGTCACGCTCTTCGGTTAGACACCAGGGCGAAGAAATTAAAATATTAAATCTTTAATTTCCTCGAATGGATATCGCCACAACCGCACACCACAACCTGTCGCGTTTATATTGTCATGGTTGTGGCACCGTGCAACGACTGGCCTCAACGCATGTACATATATGTATGTATAACATTTTATAATTCAATTTTAGAAAAATATGTCTTGTGGTCTAAATCGTGAAGCTTAACGAGCTATCTTCTTTGCCATCTCGTTAAGGTATTATTACTTTATACCTACCTAAATATTTCGTTCATTCTATAATAAGTTTTGAATTCCAATAAATTTAATTAAAATCGTCATGCAAAATATTTCATTTTACTAAATGAATAATACGTGAATTATATAATTACATTTAAACTGCGTTGTTAACGTTGAATTTGTCAAAAGACGCCTTTCGAATTATTGAATTACGTGTATAATATGAATATTACCAAACAAAGCTTAATTAAAATAAGCGGTTGAGCAGAAAATACAGCCTTATCGGTGATGAATCCGATGATTTTATAATGAGCTTCTACTACCCACATGGAGTAGGGTGGATATTTAAATTATTAAAATTGAATATTGCATGTTTTTTTTCGCTAAAGTACTATATTATATACATCCATACATATTAATAAAATATAAATGACTGCCTGTCAATTATTATTATTATAATAAGTATGTTTTTTCAATTTAAAAAACTTAAGTGAGACACAACAAGTTTTAGCAAGCGTGTAAGTGCTTCGATATTTCTCGAACTCGAACGTATATGACCTGGTGGTCAGAGCTCTTGAACGGCTTCCACGATGCCCGGTTCAAATCCCGTTACGTTCAAAAACTAGTTCAGTTATAGAAAATATAATTATTGCATAGTAAATTCATAGTAATTTTGTTTTAAAAAATAATAATTTATTTTATCACACTGTATCCCGCACACAGAGGGAACCTATTGTTAACACTCTATTTCCCACTTTCCGCCGAGTTATGGAGGCATTGCGTGTTGAGTGGGGGAATTGAGCGCCGCCCTTTGCCTCGACACCAGAGCGAGGCAATGAAAATATACATGTAAATAAATATTTCACTTCCTCGAGTCGAAGGATCGAACCAACAACCAGTTGATTTTACAGTCACCCTTTGTATCGCTGCGCCACGACTGGTCTCAAAAAGAGTATTTTGCTTCTCTATTTTATTTCATATTCAATTTCATTTCATTTCATTTTCATTCTATAGCAAATTAAGGCATACAATGCTGATATTTATATAAATTAGATAATCCACTGTTTCATACAATACTATTAATTCATCATCAAAAACATTTTAAATAGATAGATAAAATGATTATTTTAACATATACACTCAAATTTGGCAGACGTTCAACTAAACCACAGACCAAACAATCTTCCCTTACATTGAATTCTATCTTACCTAAATGCATGCAACGAAGCTATTCACCCACACCATTTTAGTATTTTGCATCCAAGCCTTAGATTAAAATATATTTGAAAAGAGGCACGTGAGCAAAAAAATTTAAAATTTTATCATGATAATGATATCTGACTAATTTTTGTATTTATACTAGATATTGGCACTATTTTTTGCCTTAAAATATTTTAAGGCAAAAAATAGTCTTAAGCTCAACTAACATGTAGTAAGCTGCTTTAGTTGATATGTCACCTACGTACTTAATTAGAAAACGTATAAAAATTTTAACGTAGCGGGACTCGAACCCGCGCCTCCTGGAAACCGATCAGGATGGCTCAGTGGTCAGAGGTCACTTTAAAAATGTTTTAAACAATGTCACCTACGTATTATGAAAAATGATTTATTATTATATTACGCTTTGATAGGAAACTTTGCAAGTACTGATCGTATGGATTCATAAATACTCGTATATTTATTTGATTATAAGTTTAGTTTCATTATTTAAGACTGTTACATTTACTGCACTTTTAAATTTCTTTGGAGTTACTTGTTTATTGCGATCATTTCTTATTCAATATGTAAAACGATACCACAAATTAAAGGTCAAGTATCGCCTATTATATAAAAAAATATATCACTACAATTCTTTTGAGACCCAGGTCTCCAAAGTCGCGTTGATTAATATTTTTTTACATGGATTTTTTGATGCCATTCGTGGCGTAGGGGCACAATTCCGACCCTAGTCGTGATAGGTTATGGGTTCGATTTCCCCTCAAGGACTTTTTTTAGGAACGGAGGTTCTTATCTTTAGGTTTCCTGTGCCTATGCCGAAATGTGCGGGGTACAGCGTAAAGATTTTAAGTATTAGTGTCCTTTTTAGTAGAAACCATTGTAGTAGAAATATTGCAATAAATTCTTCTCTCAATGTTTTTATTTTTATAAATCAGACAGAATTTACGAATACGTAGAAATTAATGATACAATTATTTTTACAAAACAGAATGTATATTATTCCTTAATAGCTTATATATCATTCATATATTTATCATTTTTCGTCAAATTTTATTTTAATATGTGTAAAGAGTACTATTTCTATACCATTGACATGACTGATGATCAGTTTGGAAAATACATTGTCACTCATTAATTGGAAATTTCGAAAGAACAACATTTTTTTTCTATTATATATTGTTAGCGTACTCGTGTAAAAAAGGGTAGATTTATTTATATTAAAAGATGATAAAAGCAGTGGAATTGTGTCAATCGGGGGCAATTGCTTGTTGGCAACGGCCCTTATTGGAAGGAAACTAGTGTGCAGTATTGTTAGTGGGTGATAGATATCACTTATTGCAATTACGTGGTATCCCTTTCCAAATAGTCTAAAAACATATAGACGATGTGTGTATTTATCGTGTATTTTAAAAACTATAACCGCTTCCGATTTCTAACAATATATAGTCTTAGTCTTGAGGCCACCGTGGCGTAATGTAACAAGCGTATGACTGTAAACGCGGCGATTATGGGTTTAATTCCAACCCGAAGGAATGAATTTCTTAATGTTTCCATTTTCTCGCTGTGATAAAAGACAAAGCGCGGCATTGAGTTCCACAATTCAACCCGCAATGCGTATCCTTTTTGAGCGTCTTAACTTTAGGTTCCCTCTGTAAACTCTGTGGGATAAAGTGTGAAGCTATTAATATAATTTTTTTTATTTATAAAGTCTAAAATAATTCTTTAAATACAAAAAAAATGATGTATATTCCCTTTAATTTGTTATTCTATGCAAGGAATGTAAATACTATTCTATTAAATTAAGTAGTCCGTAATGAAGAGGCTCGGCAGGTATTTTTATGTCTGTAATCTACAAAACGAAGTGTCAGAAGGCGAACCAAGGAACGAACGGAGGTCGCGTGCAACAGTTCTGCGTGACCACTAACCATTGATCACTCTTCTTGAGATACGATGCGAAGGACATTTTTTTTCACACGAACCGCCCTTTAACAATGAAAGTGGTTTTTGTAGGTTTTTGGCATTTCGTCCTTTGTTTGATTGGTGTGTTATCTTATCATTAATATATATAATGTATGTATAAACAAATTTTGTTCAAATATAAATGAAGTTTATGTTGATCATCTTATATTTCATTTTAATAGAGGTAATAAAATTAGAAAAATATCTTCATTAAACGTTACCTTGTGTAAAAATAATAATAGGGGGCAATGCTAAGATTAAAAATCGTTGATAAAAAAATAAGCTTTAACTCACAATTTAAAAGTAATTAATAAAGATTATATCTATAGTTCTTACAGCATATTATTAGTACAACAATTTTACCTACTTCTAAAGAAATCTTTTCGTGAGTATAATTTATCAAATTATTCTCACGATACGCCCACATTACGTTTCCATCAAATAATGGATATACCTACTCATAGTTGCAAATGTTACGAGAATATCAGAATTGCTTCATTATAATAAATCATGGATGTTCTAATAAAAATAATAAATACTTTTAAGATTTTCAAATATAAGTTTAACCTATATTTGAAAAGCAGAAACATTGAAGAAACTAAGAACATTGCTATATGGTAATGTTCCTAGTTACAATATTTTTTTAAACAATAAAGCGAGCTTTTTATAAAAAAAAAGCAAGCGAAAGGCGGAAAATAATTCGTGAGGTCTTATTTCTAGATTCCTTCTGCCTAATTTAGTCTTTTTGACTCGTTTATTAGAATCAATATATATTCAGGTGCAAGTGTCAACCTAAAAAATAGCATTACGTTTTGTAAATATTAATGTCAAGTAATGAAATATTCATTCCACTCAAACGGGGAAGTAAAGATGCCGTGTAAAGCGTTTAGGTGTCGGTAGTCTAAATAGAACCTAGAATGGTACCTAGAATCGATAGTATAGCTCAACGTGTCTACCGCATACATATGCAATACAATGCAACTTCTCAACGCTCTCGACACAGCCATTCACCAAATAACTATATTCTGCTATAACACTTAAGGATGTACTACGAGAAATTACTTATCTTGTATTCATTTTGGTAATTTATTTCAATATTCTGCCGAATTCTGGAGGCATTGCGTGTTGAGTGGCAGACCTCAACGCCGCGCTTTGCCTCGACACCAGAGCGAAGAAATGGAAATATTAATGTAAGTAAATATTACCTCCTCGAGTGGGGATCGAGCCCACAACTAGTCGGTTTTAGAATCACGCTTTGTACCACTGCGCCACGACTGGCCTCAGGTATATATATATATATATATATATATATATATATATATATATATATATATATATATATATATATATATATAGTTTGTTCACGAACCGATTTAAGACAAGTTTGACTATTGGATTTTTGCAAGCTGCCCTTAAAATTTGGTGTCTTGGATGTATTTTTTGGTGTCTATTAAATGTAAAAAAAAATTGCTTTACGCTGTATCCCGCGTACAGTACAGGCAGATGGTATCTACTCATAAGATACATAGCGTGCTGAGTGGCGGAACTCAACACCACTTGTCTTTATTTAGTGCCGAAGCGAAGAAATGAAAATATTAACATAATTATTAATAATCGATAATTTATTCTGTCGAGTGGAGATCGAAACCACAACCGTCGCGTTACACTCACTACCCCTGCGTTACGACGGTTTCAAGTAAAAATATTTTGTTCGATAAAATTGCTAACTGCTAAAACAGTTATTTTATCTATCTATCAGCCTTTCGAAGTCCACTGCTGGACATAGGCTCCCCTAATGCTCGCCACTCCGTCCGGTCCTGCGCCCTCTGAATCCAGCGGATTCCCGCTGTCTTCTTTAGGTCGTCGGTCCACCTGGCTGGAAGGCGGCCTGTGCTCCTTTTGCCTTTTGTTTTTTTATACAACTGTTTTATTAAACTGGCTAAATATTTAGTTGTCATTTTTAATTTTTTTGTTATTTTTGTAAAATATTTATTTGTATGATGATATTTCTATCAAAAAAGCAAAATTTTATGATGATACCGGGATTTTGAGAATTACAATTCCTCAATGTATCTTGCTCAGGTCTAACCTACTAATCACATTAAATTAATTACAGTTCAGCTTAGAATCGATACTCGCTGGGCCAGGAGTCACGATATACGTAGGTATATAAAGGGAGATGAAGAGCCGGTCCGCTGAGGTAGGGTCCCGCAGGGGACGACCTTGCTGCCATCGAAATCCTCTCAAGCAGCCTCATAGGACTTGCAATTACTCAGGGACACAGTACCCTCTTCCCACCAAGAGAGGCGCACGGTGGTTATCGGTTATAGTAAGAAAAAACATTTTTCTAATATTTTATTTGTAATTATCGATAGTTTTAAATAAAATTGATGGGTCCGTTGTGATTTCAAAATAATCATCTTTTCCTATATGCATAAAATTATTTATACTATATGCACTAAGCCATAAATCAGCAGTACCGGTTGTTATGGGTTGTTATGGAACTAACATTGAAAGATAAAGGGAGTTATGGAGCAACATATAAACTACTTTTCATGCTGAAATTTGCGGGCGTTCGAATTTACGCGGTAAAAATTGCGTTTACTTAATACCTACCTAAATATATGTGAAATATCTTTTAAATAATTTGTGCGAGCAAAATCAAATAAATTCAATAATGACTTAAATTAAGATGTATACATAAAATTGAAGGGTCTGTGATTTTAACATAACCGCGATTTTTCGTGTGCATACCAAAACAATTTAATTTTTTTTGTCTATCTATCTTTTTGTTTATCTATTCTAATCTCTGAACCAGTTGAACCGATTATTTGGGACTGACTAACACTGAAAAATAGAGGGGACTATGGATTTAGATGTTACATACTTGTTACATATACTTAAGTAAATATCCGTATAGTTCAAGCGGGTGAAGCCGCGCTGGGGCCGCTAGTATATATTATGTTAACTTCATTATAATAAACATTTATTTCCGGTTTGCCCTTTGCTTTGTTAATGATGGTATTTATAGGAAAAAGGAGGTAGTCCAAATAAAACTTCAAACTCAAAACAAAACTGTGTACAGTAATACTTAAGCATATGTACTCTTGGACTAACTATACCGGACAATAAATATTTTACATACTAACTTTACCCCTTGTGAGCACCTAGTACGTATCAACTGTGTCAGGGTGGAATTGCTAAGCATCTAAATATCAATAAATCAAATCGCGAGATAGGATACTATTGTCAACTGAATTATCTGTGTTATTGGATCTTCAGAAATATTCAGTTCTTTGTGTGCGCGCCATATGCGACGAATTACTTTCTTTTGTGAGCGGCTTGCGGGCTTCATATTGTGTCTCAAACTGGGAGAGCGAAACATCTTTTACAGCGTTCTCCGATATCGACAATTTCTAAAAGGAACGCTACAACCATATCGTATGCGATACCATTCGATTAATTTTAACTTGACTTTTGTATGTTGATAGGATTGATAGTAATCTCTTAAAATATTATAATTATGTTGAGTTTATCTACGTGAATTTTGTTAGAGAAGCGTATTTGAGCATTAAAAAATGTACATACTTCAATATATATAATTGATGACAAAGTTAAATTACCGAAATATCAATTTACTAAATAAAACGTAGACTGTATGTTTTACCAGGCGATAATCTGTTTGTGTGTTGAACTTCGTTCACATCACACGGTTTTTATCTTATTTTTATTTAATAATTGAAACTTTCAATGTTAATAAATGTCTTGCTGTATCCCGTACACAGCAGGGTAGGCAGAGGGAACCTAGTGTTAAGACACTCCGTTCTCCACTTTCCGCCGAGTTCTGCAGGCATTGCTTTTTACAGTCACACTTTGGTCCCCTGCGCCACGACTGGCCTCAATCAAATCAAAATTCGATTAGATTTTTTTTAATTTTTTCAGGCTATGGAGATAACAGAAGTTAAATAAATTTATATTTTAATTTAACATCATAAACAAAAAAAGTTTATTTTATTTTTACTGCCGCTGTTCTATACCAAGCACTCTGCAGTAGCAGACGCTATAAAGTAGGCAGGTATAAATTATAATTTCTCATTAACTTGGTCCATATTACCTTGTTTTCTTTAACAAATTAATTTAAGATAAAATATTTGTTTATAAAAGAATAAAAACAACTTTGCTCTCTTACTTTTTATCTAATTCAATTATAATTTTGTGCCAGAGGCTAAGGCAATATTTATAATACTAAAGTAATTAAGAATGTTTCGCTATGTAAAGAATATAAAAGAAAACTTTCCTCGGCTATATAAGTGCTGCCCTTACTGCTTTGTATTGCGTGACAAGGCTCTACTAGGTTGTAATCAGATTATCTAGCCATTTGGCCACCGTACTTCCGTTATCACTGACAGAAAGTACTACAACTGTGCAAACATTTACGATCAATCGATATGGTCACTTCCTACAGTGAAAAGGGAAGCAACAGTGGAAATTTGTATGTAAATTTTAGTATGATGCCAAATAAGAATGCAAATAGTATTAGCGTACTTTATAGACGACTAACAATCCGCCCGCGGGTTCGCCCCCTTGAACTACACTATTACCTCTTTGCTTCAATTTAATTATTATTTTAAAAGTAATATCTATTTCGGCCAATTACAGTTTTATTAGAGAGTTTGTTTGAAGTTTTATTACACTGATAATTGCCCCCAATATTTATATTCTGTATTATATTCTCTCACCTGAATGGCCTGGCCTGGTCTCTGAGGCTATCATACCTCAAATAAGCAGCAAAACTGACTGTAAGCATGAAGTTTGTGTTGTGCGAGAAAAGGTACGGGAAGCAGCGTGGCGCCTCGTATTATATAAACGGTAAACTAAATATCGAAAGTGGAATTTGGACTACGACCAAACTATTTGATATTAAATTTTCAACACGCAAAAGCTTTTAAAAATTCGGCGGAAATTGGGGAACGGCGTGTCTTGACACTAGGTTCTCTCTGCCTACACTGATGAAGGCGGGATACAGTGTGAAGCCGATTAAAAAAACCATATATTTTTTTTTGTATATTTTGTAAATCTTTTATAAAGGTAATAAATAAATCATAAAAAATATATTTATAATTTTAAAAGCCCGATGTACATAAGTGTGCAAGATTGCTGACAAAAGAACCTGAGAGATAGATCTTCAGCGATTTGTACGAGATGGTCAGGATAAAAATGTGCTTTGTGAACCTTAGAGGGATTTACTCTTTTAACTCGACGTCTTTCTGAGTAATAGAACTTGAAACATCAGAATTGAATTTGAAAATAAATCTTGTTATTGTCGAGAGGGAAACCAGAGTCTAGGTGGGTATCGTTATTTAGTAGATTATAATATGCTTAGATACATACATTTTACTTATGAAAATTTTAATTAAATTTTATAAACTACTTTCATACAGAATTTTTGTCAGATTTAGTAAATTTTAATGCTAAGTATATGTAAGCTATACGAACGTCCGCAAATCTTTCTCTAAATTTCTTTTCTTTCCAAATTAAATTGGAATAAATTAAATCAGCAGCTCGCAGCAGGATAGGAAAAGGGAACCTTGTGTAAAGATTCTCCGTCCCCGACTTTCCGCCGCATTCTGGAAGCATTGCGTGTTGAGTGGCGGAACTCAACGCCGTGCTTTGTCTTTGCCTAGAGACTTAGACACGTCCGTTCCCCACTTCTGCCAAATTCTGGAGGCATTGAGAGCGAAGGAATTAAA
Organism: Heliconius sara; assembly: GCA_917862395.2. Classification (NCBI taxonomy): domain Eukaryota; kingdom Metazoa; phylum Arthropoda; class Insecta; order Lepidoptera; family Nymphalidae; genus Heliconius; species Heliconius sara. Next base: position 8,001,449 of record OU860792.2, read on the forward strand.
ATACTAAGTATTTAATTTCCTCGAGTGTGTGAGTACTTTGCTATCTAATTTCATTATCTTCGCACAGCTTCCTTTTAAATCTCATTGTATATTTATGTTCAGTAAGGAAGTCGAATGTGAATAATAAATAACAAAATACTCTCTATAGATAAAAAAAGAAGATACAAATGAAAATCTATTGGTAGGTGCATTTAACAAAGTATAAGATAGAATCCAAAACAATGATTATTAAAAATTTTGTGTGTTGGTCTTATCCGTCTGTTCACGCTGATCTCAGAAACGGCTTAACCGATTTAAATGCAGTTTTAACTTTTGTATTCTTACTGAAATTTTAGTTTTAATGTAAATATTATCTTTAAAGTAATAATGTTATATTGTAGTTGAAGCGGGCGAGCCTGTGAGTGGGTCGTTAGTATAGAATATAAGTGTATCTCATTATCACATACAATATTTATGTATGCGAATGCATAATTATGACTTTGAATCTTTTTCTGGAAACTTATATATCACTGTCTTTCATTTAGTACAGATAGATATTCCTACAGCGTCTAATCGAAAATTTTACATGAAGACATTCTGAGTCTTTCATGATTTTGTCTTTTTCTTAATCATCATAGAATATTCTAAGTGCTTTCAGGGCTAAGTTTTTATTTCAGGTTTGAACGTCTGAACGTCTTATATCTAATGTCGCCAAGCTACGTCCTACGTTCTCTGTAGGGAAATTTTTACAAATTTCCGCTTCCGCTAGATGCTAACAACATAAATGAGTTGTAACAAGCGTATAAGAATTTCGACGTAGCTTGGCGAGAAGGTATGGCTCAGTGGTCAGAGCGCCTGCGCCTGGTCAGTTTCCAGGAGGCGCGGGTTCGAGCCCCGCTACGTTCAAATTTTTATACGTTTTCTAACTAAGTATTTATCTTTCCCAAGTGTGGATTAACACTTTAAAAATGTATTAAAAAATATTTAAAAGAGAACTTACTTAGACCGGCACTTTCGATCGCATTATTGTGAGAAACCAAGAATTTATCAATTCTAAAATGATGAAAGTGTATAATAAAAATAAACAATCAATTTAAGCTAATAACAAGGTCACACACTTCTGTGGTCCTGTGCCATCGTAGCGCAGCGGTCACAGGGATGTGATACAGTCACACGCGACGGTTGTAGGTTCGACCCCACTCGGAAGAATGAATTATTATGTAGTAATATTTCCATTTCCTCGCTCTGGCAAAAGCCTGGCGTTGAGTTCCGTCACTCAACACGCATTACCTCGAAAAATTTGGTGAAAAGTGTGGAACGGAGTGTCTTAACATTAGGTTCCCTAAGCTTATCCTGCTATTCGTGGGATACAATGTGAAGCTGGCTTTATCTAATAATATGTATTTTGTCGAACATTTTATTTCAGACACGACGAAAAAGTGTTTAGTAAAGAACATCGATATAATCTAAAATGTGTATTCATAATAGAGTCCACTCAATGTGGCTATTAACTCTATAATTGCTACACAAAGCGCCTCATACTATGTAAAGTGGTAGATATTATCTTGGATCTAATTACAAATTAGTATATTCCCAAAATCGAAATTGCAATGCAAATTAACATAAATACAATCGAGGTTACTTATAACTTAATTCGAATTTACTTAGTGAGTTACAAATTAATATAAAATAAATTATTTAGCCTAATACTTTTCTTGGTATTTTTTCAGGTTTACGCTTTACCTATAAATATCAGGGTTGGCGAAGTAGGTTCTGCTATAAGGCTGTATGATAAGACACTTCGTTCCCCATTCCAGCTTTTATACTTTGCTTTGTTCTCAGAGCGAGAAAACAAAAAAAAAATTGCCCCAAGTGGGAAAAAAAAATAATTGCCCCGAGTGGGAATCGAACCTAAATCTCACGTAGTTACCGCCAAGCCATGTGCCGCTGCACGCTGACGCCACTTTTATTAGTATCGAAAATACTTATCGGTAGACATGGTGGACATAATAAGCAAAGGACGAATGGTATTTGACTGATTTCAAGGCTATGTAGTATTCTACTACATAAATATCTAATAGGTACCATTAACGTTTATAGTACGATGTACATCGATTTATAGGAAAAATACATAATATACGATTAGATAAATAATAACGAGACTGTCTGGAATACAAATGTCAACTGTAAGCTAGTCTGTGAGTTCGATTGCCATTCGGAAGAGTGAGGCATTTAATATTTTAATTTATTAGTTCAGTTAACGAGCCAAAAAATCCCAGCGTTGAGTTTAACACAACTCGCATTGCCGCAAGAAGCAAGGAAGTGTTCCTTTCCCTAGTTTCTAGACATATCTTAATGGCAATAGAATGTCTTAACATTAGGTTCCCAATTTCCTCCTGCCTATCCTTCTATATAAAAGAAGCTAATTATAGTAACTAGCATATAAGCTCAATGTACCGTAAAGTAGAAACTAAACATAAAACCTTAGAAAGTTAAGACTTAACAAGTTTTCTGTCGTATTCAGCAAAGTCACATGACAAAAAATACTGTCAAAAAGGGGCACTGGAGTAAGCTAGTCTATTAGGCCTTTTCTCGTGTACAAAATATATACAGCGGTATATGCGTTGTATGTACTTGTATGTATGAAGGTGGGTATAGCTGGAGCTACGAAAGGATTATTTGGCGAGTGGTTTTATTGGATTACTGCCAAGTTTCTTACGTGCCCTGGGAAAGTAATTAATTTGGTAATATAATTCATTGTCATTTAATCTGCAGATTTAATTACTCATTATAATTGATATTTGATTATGTATTTACTTATTTTGTATTTCTTTTTTTGTAATAAATAAAGAATTTTAAAATGTATATTATGAAAGAACCTGTTATTGATTTGTAATAATGAATAAAACAAAATTGCCAATACAATATTTTATTATATTATATGTTATAACAATAATATCAAGTTCATATCGCTACATTTCATTGTGATAATGCACTTGCTTATGGTCGTATGATGCAGCAAATGGTGGAACCATGCCAACTCCGTGCTAATGTTAAAAATTAAGGAAAAATCGCACTATAGGTATCTTACAAACTTACCATGTCTGGGAACCTCAAGTTTCCTTACTTTATTTACGTGTAATATCAAGTTCTGGTTGATATTTTAAGAATATTTTCGTTGCCTTTTCAGAAAGATAACACGTACTTTCACCTTTTTCAAAGAATTCTAATGCTTACTTATTAGTTGTTACGATCTTTTACTTGTTGTAAAATGCTTAATTATATTACATTTTTATTATACAATTGATCTTGTAGTCAATACAAATATTCACTTTCTTAAAGAAAACAATATTTAAATGTAATTAGAAAATCATAAAAATATTGTACGTATCAGGACTCGAACCTGAACCTCTTAGAGTCCGTTTGAGCGCTTTAGTCAATAATAAGGTATACATAAAAATATTGATGTACGGTCCGTAAATTCTAAGACTTAATTGCACTTATTAATATATAATTTACTTATTATATTATAATCTCCACTTCAACATGTCCTATTGCCTTTTGAATGGCACTGTGGCGAGAGTGTAACTGAGATTTAATTGGTAGTGGCGCAACACGAACTGCGATTTAATAACTGGAGACACGCAAAAGGGCGTAGCGTCCTTTTGAATAATTTACATGAGTTTTAAACAAATAAACGAATATAACTATATTCTTTCAACAATAAATAAACAAATATCACTTATTTATTTTATTACAATACTTGGTTAATTAAATAAGACCTTACTTGTTGAAATCAAGATATGGATGTAAACGATATTATCAATTGTCCATTTATAGATGATAAAAGAAAAAAATGTGTTATGTGAGTATACTCATAGTACCTTCATCTTTCCTTAAAATCTCATTATATAGATAAAATTACAAAATTTGATAATAAAAATAGTGTTCTTGTTTTATTATTTGAGTATTTACGCAATTTTCGCAGTTTTCACAATGCCAGCTACAAATGTTTAAAATATATTTATTTCACTTTTACGGCACGGTTATAAAATGGGTTGTTATGAACCGTTTCCTATAACGTAACGCCTTGAAAATTGACAGGATACTTGCGTTCAAGAAAAAAAAATAATCAAACTCACATACACTTCTTTAATAGATATTACCAGCTTCACGCTGTGTCCCGCATTCAGCAGGGTAGGTAGAGGGAACCTAGTGTTAAGACACTCGGTTCCCCACTTTCTGCCGAATTCTGAAGGCATTGCGTGTTGAGTGGCAGAACTTAACGCCACACTTAGCAAATAAGTAAGTAAAATTTAAGTTAATATTTCATCTCCTCGAGTGGGGATCGAACCCACAACCATTCGATTTACAGTCACACTTCGTGCCGCTGCGCTACGACGATTTTTTAACGGGACTTAATTATTACTTATTTAAGAATCAGATGTATTTACTTTATTAAGTCACATTTCTTTTCTGCGAAATTTAATTAATCTAAGTTTCTTGTAAATCATGTTACTGGAATAATATCGTTGACAAAACCAACATAATACACAGTAGGTACGAGCGGCGTTTTCTTCATCCTCCCACGTTTAAGTAACGATGTACTTACTTAAACAATCTTAAAGAAATAATATAATTAGGTATGGTACGATAAATATATCAAATGACAGAGTGTCCTCCAGACTTCTAGGCTTTCAAGAATAAATGAACCCACGCTTTGTGTTTACATTCAAAATGTAAATTTTTCAGTGAATTTTACACTTGATAAACATGATTGAGGACAGTCGTGGCGCAAGGGCACAAGCGTGTGACTGTAAACACCACAGGTTGTGGGTTGGATTCCACTCGAGGAAGTTAAATATTTTCATTTCTTCGCCCTGGTGTCGAGGAAAAGCACGGTGTTACGTTCCCCACTTAGCACGCACTGCGTCCAGAATTCGACGGAAAATGGGAAACGGACACTCCGTTAACGTTAACACTAGGTTCCCTCTGCTTACCCCGCTGTTTGAGGGATATAGCGTGAAGCTAAAATAAACATTAATTTGATATAACTTTCTTTGTTTTCATAATTTAGAACCTAATCTTCTAGACAGAAAAATATGACTAACCTAACTGTAAATAAGTTAATAGTCCTACAATCTGATTATGGAATGGTCACGCAATGTAACACGGACAAGTCACTGTGAAGGGACGGTTTTGTTGACGAAACTTGTTATTACTTGTTCTAACTGGCCCTACCCTGTACTTTACTACTTTGTTAAAGAGTGACATATATAATTAGACGGCAAATGTCAAAGTTCATTTATTTATACATAGGATAAAGTAGATTTAGTATAAGAAGTTCCAAATTTTAAGAATAAAAACGTCATAAAAACTAACATATATTTTTTATATGAAAAAATAAATAAATAAACAAATCAGCTTCACGCTGTATCCTGCACACAGCAGGGTAGGCAGAGGGAACCTAGTGTTAAGACACTCCGTTCCCCACTTTCTGCCGAATTCTGGAGGCATTGCGTGTTGAGTACGCAGAACTCAACGCCGCGCTTAGCCTCGATACCGGTGCGAAGAAATGGAAATATAAATTTAAGTAATTATTTCACATCTCCTCGAGTGGGGATCGAACCCACAACCAGTCGGCTTTACAGTCACACTTTGTGCCGCTGCGCCATGACTGGCCTCTTATTTCACATGAAAAGTGTTTTTGTATTTAGTAAAATAACTATTATCTTTCTTCAATTTAATATATTTTCCAGAAATAAATATACCTTTTGTTATTTTTTATAAAAAAATGTATATATTTCTTTTGTAACCGTATATAAATATGTATATAGAAATAAGATTTATTATATCTCATTTCTAGAAAAGTACATTTTGTTAGATAACTCACAGCGCAATTTTTACAAAAAAAGTCTTTTGTCAAGCGTTATCTTGTTAAATAGCTTTGTTCACTGGCAAAACAACTATCTTACTCCTTTTTATTAGAAAACAGCATTTCCATAAACTTTTGAAAGCAACAACGGATTGGTAATGGACCGTGAATAGACACTTATGATGCAAGAAACGTAAAATTTGTATTTCTTTTTGTTTTTTTTTTAGCTTCACGCTGTATACAGTACAAAGCAGGGTAGGAATCTGGGGACCTAGTGTTAGGTTACTCTGTTTTCATTAAGACACTTCCGTCTAATTCTGCAGGTATTGCGTGTTGAGTGGCGGAACTCAACGCTGTAAATTGTATTGTTCGTACTGCATATCATTGAATATTCATTTACTTATTACACTAATATTACTTCAAATAAAATATTGTATTCGTTTAGTATTGTAATGCTTAAAATTTAAAAATGAAAATACCTTTGAGTTTAAGAAATATTAACATTTTGTAGCATATTTTATTCGAGTATTTAAAATCCATTTGGCAAGCATCGTCTTCAATTTAGTACTCATATTAGAACACCCATGTTAATAATGTAAGTTCAAGATAGGTGAATACTATGCTGAGTTTAAGTTTAAGTGCTTCAAACGTCGAATTCAATGTAGTTATTAATGTAAAACTTTCCTTCATAGATTCACTAAATATATATATATATATATATATATATATATATATATATATATAGTTAATAATGTAAGTACAAGATAGGTGAATACTATGCCGAGTTTAAGTTTAAGTGCTTCAAACGTCGAATTCAATGTAGTTATTAATGTAAGACTTTCCTTCATAGATTTACTAAGTATATATATATATATATATATATATATATATATGTATATATTCTCTCTATTCTTTATTCTTGAGCCCTTCGCAAGGCACATGAGTGTCTCGCTCTGGCAAAGAGGCAAAACGCGGCGTTGAGTTCCACCACTCAACACGCAAAGTCACGAGAATTCGGCGCGAACTGTTGTAAAAACATATTTTATTATCTGCATAACAAGGTAAACAGGCAAAAGCCCGCCCGCTCTCTACTTATATTTAAACAAGGTTTCATTTAGATACTCAAGCATTAATATAATATTCAAATACATTAAAGAGTATTATAAGCTAATGGTGGCGCAGGGGCACAAACATGCGTCTGTAAATGCGACAGATTTTGGGTTCGATTTCCACTCGAGGAAATACTTAATATTTTCAGTTTCTCGCTTTGCTAACGACGCTAACCGCAGCGTTGAGTTTCGCCACTCAACATTCAATGACTTCAGAATTTAGTGGAAAGTGAAGAACAGAAGTGAAGAAATTCAATCTGCCTGCCTGTTATGTTCAGGATGCTGCGTAAAATTAAAAGAAGTATCATTTTACAATATTTTAAATATAAATGATATTTTTACAGGTATTAGTTATGCGTATAAAAAAATATTAAATAAGTAAATAATTTGTAAATAATAAATATATATGTATTATTAAAAAAATAAAATTAAAATTAAATCAGCTTGACGCTGTAATCCGCACACAACAGGGTAGGCAGAGGGAACCTAGTGTACGCCGCGCTTTGTCCCAATACCAGAGCGAAGAAATGAAAATATAAAGTAAGTAAATATTTCATTTTCTCGAGTGTATGTATGTATGTATGTAGTTAGAGAATATACGAGTTGCGTACGGGAATAGAATTTATAGACATGCTACAAATTTATAAATATTTTGCATGCTTAAAACATTATAATATCATATAAATAAAAATAAATATTAATTTGAGCAACGTTCTTGTATTTCTCCTGTTTTACATATAAAAAAATTAATCCCCATGATACACTGATATCGCTTGATATACTGTATTTTTCTTAAATATTAAACGCTTCAAAAATAAATAACATTTTTTAATAATATTAATGTCGAAACCACGCATCCGTTGAATGAAACAAGTGAATAAACAATATTTCGCTGGTTTGTTTGAGCTTGTTTATCCAAATAGATATTTATTGAATTGTATCAGAAAAAAAATTCACTTTAATAACACAAATGCAATTTCACTTTATTATATAAATATTTAATCTACTTTTTAAAGTAACCTATTAAAAGATTCGATCCCCACTCGGCTTAATATATTTTTTTAGTTTATATTTTTAATCTTGTACTTCTAAGATGTCTCGAAATTGTACGCTTATCTGTTACTCACAGAAAAGTTGACAAAAAAATACGTTACATTTTTTTATTTTTTGGGTTCCCACTTTCTAGGTTTCTAGCTTTCTAAGCACAAAAAGATTGCCTTCAAGATAGAACTCGAAGAGGGAAAAATGATAACGAATGTAAAAACATATAATTATATAAAACGAAAATATTATGATTAGTAACATTGTTGTCTTTTTTTTATTTATACATGCATTTCTTTAGAGCTACTGGACAGATTTGAACAAAAAAAAATTCTGTCGTTTAAGAATTCGGCATAGCTCTAGGCTATAATAGACAGATAGATCGAGGCTATAATCCTCAAAAGGACTAGCACATCTAGACTAGTCAAGTTGGAACATAATAGCCCAGCCAAATATAAGAAATAATGTTTTTTTATTCCTTGTCTTCTTCTTCCAAGAGACAAGAATTTAATCATCTTTACAAATATTTTTCATCGCATTTTTTATTAGAGAATAAATATCAAAAATGGAATAACTATGTGATTAGTTTTACATTAAAAGATCGCCCGTGTAAGAGGCCATGATGAATGTTTTCTTAGTTACTTCTTTAGCGTGAACTACTTAATATTACATACATAATTTTATGTGTATTTATAGCACAAGCGGTTTAAGCAAGGATCGTAAAGTCCACACAAAGGAAAACGCGTACAGCATTAATTCTTGTTGTATTAAATAAAACGTTTATATTCTTATTCTTAATTTCAAATAAACAGTCTGCCTATTTCTTAAAACTCGATCTTTTTGGAGAATCGAAAATAGAAATTTCGCACAAAAGTATTATCCTAGAAATTAATATAAATTCATAAATTTGTGCTGCTTCATATAAATAATTCATAAGCAAACTAGGCATTTTCGTAAAGTCAAATGATTTCAGCGAATTTGAATTAAATCTGTAAATATTTAAAATAAAAATAAAATTAGCTTCACGCTGTATGCACACACCTGGGAAGGCAGACCGAACATAGTGATAAGACATTCCGTTCCCTACTTTCCGCTGAATTATTCGAGAAATTGCGTGTTAAGTGGCGGAACTCAACGCCGGACTTTTGCTTTGGTGCCAGAGAAATGCGAATGGCGAAGAAATGGAAATATTAAGAAATAATATATCATTTCCTCGAGTGGAGATCGAACCCACAACCGTCACGTTTCAGTCACACACTTGTGCCACTGGGCCACGACGCTCTACATACTCTCTAAATATTTAAATTAATATATTATAGTATTTTTAAGAAAGGTCGTGGCGCAGCGGCACAAAGTGTGACTGTAAAACCGACTGGTTGTGGGTTCGATCCCCACCCGAGGAGATGAAATATTTACTTAAATTTATATTTCCATTTCTTCGCTCTGGTGTCGAGGACAGGCGCGGCGTTAAGTTCTGCCACTTAACACGCAATGCCTCCAGAATTCGGCAGAAAGTGGGGAACGGAGTGTCTTTCACTAAGTTCCCTCTGCCTACCCTGCTGTGTGCGGGATACAGCGTGAAGCTAATTTATTTAATTTTTATTTTGAAGATCTAAAATATAATTTTTTGATAATTTCAAAACAAATGTTAATTAATTATTGTAAATTATTTGATTTAAAATTTATATAAAAAAACGCTGAAAAATGGCTGGCAGTTGGTAATAAAGATGTAGATTAATATCAAAATATTTTTACTAAAGAGTCTCAATGGTTGCGTGACTTAAGGCAGTTTAATCATGTTTAAGTTGAATGCTAGCTTATTTTATACAATAATATTTTAGCGTGGGTTAACGTTTGCCACAATGGCACATGATTTTAGAATACACTCCAAGCTTTTGATGTATTAACTGTTGTTTTTACGTCATATGTTTTACTTGTAAATAACTTTGATACAAATTTAAAAGGGACTAGAAATGTGTAGAATAATAAGTAAGTAAAATCCAATTTTCCGGAAATTCGCTGGCACGTTGAAAACTGATGTGTCATAACGAGTAACAGAGTGTCTTAACACTAGATTCTTCTAGGTTTTAGTGTTAAGACACTTTGTAGTATACTCTGTTCATTGGTGAAGGTACTGGGTTCGATCGTCAATTGAGGGAATGATTTTCGTCTTCACGATATGTTAGGGCGATTTGAGAACGAGAAATTCATAACTCATGATTTTTCTATGCTAAAATCAAATACACACCTGGTAAAGCAATTGTTTATTACACAGGAGCCATTTACTTATTTTTATAGATTTGCTGTTCAATGTAAACTCCATATTGTTTCTGATTACTATTTCTATATTTTAAAAATGCTCATCCAGCTAAACAACTATTGGTAAAGTGCCATATACCTATAAATTTATTCTTCTATAGGATCTTCGAGTAAAAACTCGAAAAAATCTTAAAGCGTTATTCCACACTTAGGACGGTTTCCGAGAGGCGCGGGTTCAAATCTTGCTACGTTCAAATTTTTATACGCTTTATAAAAAGTATTATTCCTCGAGTTTGTTACAAATCCGTACTGAATGTTTCATAACTTTAACTAAAAACCACATTTTTTTATATAATAGTAAAACTGATCTTATCTATTAGCTTCACATAAGCTGTAACTCAATTTTTGTATGTTAACAAAAAGTATTCATCCGGCTGAATAATTTTTATATAGATAAGTATATAAACATACGCCCGTCACCCCAAATAATTTGTCGTATCCGGGTCATATAAGCTATACTTTTTCCTGACTGCAGAGAAGAGCAATCCATTTTAGTGCTGTCGTTTAGAATGTATGCGCATACATATATTTCGCTGATTCATTTTCATATATTTTGTTATAGATTTTGTATACATTTAAAAAAAGGTCTTTCAGGATAATATTATAGGAAAAATTTTATACAAAAAATACAATATTCTTTACTTTTAAACTAACTTAATTTTAAATATAAAATGTTTCTCTCTGATTCAACTTTCCTTAAATGGATGAAAGTGCAACTTTACTTTGCTCTGTTGAATTAATTATAGTACTGTCACATGGGTACCTATTAACTGCAAGTTCCAACGAAGTTTCTCGGCTCATGTCTATATAAACTTAACTCATACGTACCTAATTTCAAAATTATTCAAGTAATGTTCCTATAATATACAAATTTTCTACAGTTACACGCGTTTTGCTATTGCGGTGGGCAGAGAAAATCTAGTGTCAAAATATATTATTTTTATTATACTTATTTATACTTATTTTTAGAAAACTAATAAAAAATTATCGAAGCGGGGATTGAACCCACGTCTCTTGGTAACCGTCTTCCGGTATCCAAGTGGCGCGGGTTCATGTGTATAGAGTTATATCTTAGGCCAGTCGCGGCCAGGAGCACAAGGGTACGACTGTAAACGTGACAGAGTGCAGGCTCGATTCCCAATCGAGAAAATTAAATATTTAATATTATTATTCTCATTTACGTGCTCTCTGGTAACAAGACTAAGCGTGGCGTTGAGTTCCGCTACTCAACTCCTCCAGAATTCGGTAGAAAGTGGAAGCGGAGGGTCTTAACACTAGGTTCAAATATCATAACCTATCCTTTTATGTGCAAAAAACAGCGTTTAGATAAAAATTACGGCTATATTCAGGACTGCGTGATGAGTGGAGAGATACATTTCTTCATATCATATAGAATAAGGAAATAATAATATATATCATATTATATATCATTCTTTTATATATTTTGTTTATTTAAAGACGAGATTTAAATCTACACGTAAATAAGATATTAGTGCTTCGCTTGTCTACGAGCAGCAGAAAGCTTAGGTGACATTTCGTATACGTATCATTTTATACACTTTTGTTATTTAATGCTATTGTATGCTACTTTCATTTTAAAATTTCAATATATATGAAAAGAACTACTATTGTATTATTTATTGAGTAAGTGAATTTAATTAATCAAAACAATTTATAGGTAACATTGTAACATAGCTTACTAAAAACAAAATAAACGTGAGGAGGAGGAAATCATTTGATTTGATTCGCATAAAACATCATTTATATGTTTCTTTTGTGGTGTATGTTATTGAATCAGCTTCACGCTGTTTCCCGTAGCAGGGTAGGCAGAGGGAAGCTAGTGTTAAGACACTCCGTCCTCTATTTTCTGCCAAATTCTGGAGGCACTGTGTGTTGAGTGGCAGAACACAACGCCACGCTATGCCTCGACACCAGGGCGAAGAAATAGAAATATAAATCAGAATAAATAATTCATCTCCTCGAGTGGGGATTGAAACTACAACAAGTCGGTTTTACAGTCACACTTTGTGCCACTGCGCCACGACTGGCCTCATCATTATTATTTCAGGTAATTATTACAGAGTTACGTATAATATTAAATTATTAAATTAATAGTAAGAAAATAAAACACCTTTTATACTCTTAATATTATCAAATTTAATAAAATAATAAAGATCAAACACATATTGAATTCATAATGTTAACATTCCAATAAGTATATATACGTACAAGTTTTAATGACTAGTATATGCAATCATAATAATACAAAAAAAGTTCATCTATTATATTATTTACAACACGTTATTAATATTATCTAAGAAGGCGTCCCTAAAGATGTATTTACAATCACAAAATTTTGATTATAATAATAATAATAATAAAAAAGCTTCTCGTTTCAAATTGATAACATAAATTGACATCATTTTCTATATAAAAATAACTATATTCAAACACAAACAAGCGTCATTGACTTAATTAAATATAGATATGTATTTGATATGAACAAACACTATAATCATGCTAAAACGGGATTGAACACTTAAATAACGGGAAAAAAGTAACTTACCTAAGTCAGTAGTTTACAAACGTAATTATTTGTAGTGCCTAAACGATTGTCCTTCGAGTTGTTGGTTTCAGACAGTGTATTAACGAAGTTAATGATAAGATAAAATATAATTTATCACGTATTTATAAGCTGGTAAAGTGAAAGTGTTAACAACGTTATACTCAATGTAGACGCGCCGCTCGCGCTCCGCACTGAAACAAACAAGACGTTTATTATTCTGTTTAATGGAGGTACTTTTAGGGAATGGAACGATGATAGCTCTTTAAAAAACTTTGTTTTGTCGGCCTCTTTAAATTTCAATAAGTTCTGACGTTAAGAGCTTGTTAGGATCGAGTTGAATAAATCATTTTAGGGTTGAAGTTTTCAACCTATTGAACTGTGATTTTGTATAACTTTTAATACAAATATAAGTTTCTTATGAATCTACGGGTCAAAGGTTAAATATTTATTTTACATACGTGATACAGATATTTTTTTTGTCCATTCATATAAAAACAATATCGTATACTTTATATTAAAACCGCTAATCAAATATAATTTCTTAAATAATATGTAAAGTATGGGCTCAAATCCTTTATAAGCAAAACAAATCCTATTTACTAAAGATACGATGAACTATCTTTTACCAACGGTTTATCTGTGTATGACACATGACATATTCGAAAGATTAACATAATGAAATATAGCTTTCCTTGAAAAACGTATTATCCGTTATTTTTTTAAACTTCAACTAAAACTTCCTTATATGTATAACAGTTAAAGTCGAGTATATACATATTTCTACATACTCTACTTTCTTTAATAAAAGCTATAGGAAAAAATATACTCTGAAATCCTATACACCAAAATTACATAGTAATAACCGCCATACATTTTGAAAAAGGTTGGAAAATTTTACCCTCTGAAAGGCGCGGCCACTGAAAAGTGTTGATAATATGAATTCTGTATGAGACAATTTTCTTTAAAAAGAAGTCATCAAAAGCTACAATTTCACATATTATGACTGTATTTAATTTTTTTTCGGAATAGTTACAATATATAAGAGAAATAATATTTTTTTTATTTTATTTAATAACGGACTAACTAACTCCACTGTACTGCAGGTAAAAAGTTATGTAATAAAGTCAAAAATACGAATCCTGTTTCATACAATTTCTGAATACATTCGAATGAAAAACTTTTATTTTGATTCTCGACTACAGTGAGAGCGCCGAGTAACAATATTTTCGTTACCTAGTTGAAACTTAAAATTAAAATATACGTAACTCTTTAGTTCTAACTCTATACTTTTAATTCGTGTAAAATTTCGTAAAAATTAGAAATGACATGACTGTAAATTATCACATTGTTATTGTTCTTGAATTCATTGAAATTAATAGAAATGAAATTATTTTAATAAGCGAGACAAATAGTAATAATGGCCTTCTACATCTGAGAAACGTATATCACTTTTATGATTCTCTATACTGGAATAATATTATGTTCACAGCCTTTATGTATTCCATCAGATGCTTCTGAACACTATGACTTCATATTAACTTCATATTAACTTTATTTACATTAATTTAATTTTTTTGAACTAATACACCAGATGCAACTCGAGGCCACGCTTTGTTTTACCGATGCGAAGAAATAAATATTATTTAAACATACTCTTACTCTGACTTACGTTGGATGAAATATTTATAATACTTAAATTTATATTTCCATTTCTACGCTCTGGTGTGGAGGCTAAGCGCGGCGTTGAATTCTGCCTCCAGAATTCGATAGAAAGTGGGGGACGGAGTGTCTTAACACTAGGTTCCCTCTGCCTACCCTGCTGTGTGCGGGATACAGCGTGAGGCTGATTTAATTTTAATTTAAATTATACTCTAACTCTAGTAGATATCTAACCTACAATCATCGCGTTTACAGTGACCACAATTGATCCAATATCATATAGAATTATATTTGAACTATAAATTTAGTTTTCATGTACATTACCTTCGAAGCTCTAACTCTAACAGCTATAGATGGTAAGAGTAAACACAGACAATAGTAAACTAAGTCAATCCGAAGTAAACTTCCTCCAAGCATCATTAAAATATGAATTATGTGGATGTTAATGAAATCGTTTGAGAAACAAGGGGAATAACTAATTAGACGTGATTTAATACAATATCTTCGTATTGTTTCCATTAACGCTTTAGAATGAATGGGTTTAAGATTTGTTCGGAAATATCAATGTCGATATTATAATAATTAACAGTTAATTCACTTAGACTCGTATTTATGGAACGCTCTCAAGTCTGAGATTGTTCTTTAGATCGTTTTCATAAATATGTAATTTATTAATAAAAACGGCATCTTAATATCGAACTCAGACTTGAGAGCGGTTTATAAACACGGGCCTTAGTTACTCTATATATAGCACCTATAGTAGTATTGTACGAGATATCTAATATTATTAGCCATTTTATATGAAATGTTGTTATATATGAAAATTTTCGACGCATTAATCAATCTGAAGGACTGTTTGTTATAAAATATTTATGTTACTCCGGTCCTAAAGCGGGTGATACCATTCATTAATTTCACTCTGTGTGCGCCCCGACACATACGAGATGTGTAAAAACAAATATCAAATAAAGCCTTTCTATTTTTTTTTTTAACTTTTACGCAACAACAAGATAAATAAAATAATTATTTAATTAATTACTAAAAAAAATATATAATTTTAATAATATATTTCAAAAACAACAACATCAATATTTTGTGAAATTAATAATATTCTGTAACAATGCATAACTTGTATAAAAAAACATATTCATATAGTTTAAGCGCGAGCGAATTCACATTTATACAAAAGTTACTTTAATATTAAATAAATTTCGTTTCGCTCAATAATTTTATGCCGTGGATATGTATGACCGGAGTCTAGATTTATTGCAGATTTAACGTTTGGCAAGCTCCATTAGCTATATTCTCGTAAATCTAAGTGACAATAATCCCATAATACTCAATTTCCACATATTCTATATCGAGATTTCAAAAGTAGTTGTTAAGCAAGCCTATGTTAACCTGTAATTAGACTTTCACTATATTGATATTGTATAATATAGTCAAATATAGTCAAAACTACTTACCTAATAACATCGCTTCTTTACTATCAGCTACTTGACTGTTGCCTACAACAGCTTCACTGCCTTCTCGCCACGCTAGTGCTACCCTAGCAGTGCATCGTACTTCCATTGTCCGCCCTGGAGGTACCCGTAAGCCCAATGCCGTCGATAATAACCCATGAGCATGTTTTATGCGAGGATATTCCACTAGTAGGTTTGGGTCTGTTACCTAAAAACAAACATAATTTGAAAAGGAAAGTAACTTAGATATAACAAAAAAAAAGTATAATAGGATTAATAAAATCCTTCGTTTTCAGGCTTATGAAATATTTTTATATGGCTGGATGTTGTCACGACAACGCAATGAATATAAAAGGATTTCTCCTACATCGAAACGTCCTTTAGATTTGTGACTGTTATACATAATTTTTTTTTTGTTTCACGCTGTATATCGCACATAGTAGGGTAGTCAAAGGGCACCGAGCATCGAATGTTAAGACACTTCCGTCTTCCACTTATCGCCGAATACTGGAGGCATTGCGTGTCGATAGGCGGAACTCAACGCCGCGCTCAGGCTCGACACCAAAACGCAGAAACGAAAGTGGGAATCGATCCCACTACCTATCGCGCTTGTACTCCTGCGCGACACACAAAATAAATATTAATTAAAATATCATTCAATAATAGGTGCGATCGAAGTCAAATTCTGATTTTAGCCGTCTAACCCCCATTGCTAAGTGGTGGTCAGAAAGTTAACGAGTGAACTACATCAGTTCGTATATTTTAAGTTACAAATACGCTGTTATTTTTAAGCCATTAGTGACAAATCAAATTGGATTAGGTTATACAAAGCTTAAAATTAAACAATACAAGTCCATTAGCGTTGACTCTTTGTTATTTTGAAACTTGATGAAATTATGAATTATTTCTTTTGTTACTTGCAACAAAAATAGTTAAATAAAGACTTTTTAATATTTTAAATGCTGTCGTTTTCGACGCCGCCGTAGCACAGGGGCACAAGGGTGTGATAGTAACTCATCGATTGTGGGTTCGATTCCCACTCGGGGAAATTGATTATTATAATATTGAATATTATAATATTTTAATTTCTTTGCTCTGACACATAGGCACCAGGCTGGCATGTAGTCCCGCCAGTCAACACACAGTGCCTCGAAAAAATGGAAAGTGGGGAACGGAGTGTCTTAACACTAGATTCGCTCCGCCTATCCTGCTGTATGCGGAAAAACACCTCCGGAATGAATGCACTGTCTGTTGAGTGGCAAAACGGCGTTTTACCAAAATGGTGAAATAAAAATAATAATCTAAGCCGTATACCCACGCTGACGCAGTCCCACTGCGCCACGATTACCCCAATTTAAAAGACAAAATATTACATCAAAATGTTTTAAATATACAGAATTTTCGAATAAACTACTATTGTAATACACTAGCATTTAATACTAATACAACTTGCTCAAATAAATATTTGGATTCAAAAATGTATAATAATATAATAATACCCAATTAATCCAGTTTAAAAATTTTACTTAAAATATATGTTTTGTTTTTTATATATTGTATCATATTGCAATATTGTAATATTGTATTATATATTTTGAGCTTGTTATTTATAAACGTAAAATATATTATAACAAAGAAATTTACCAACTTTTCGAGTATAATAAAAACCAAAAGGTCGTGCGGATTTTTGCGAACAATAGGAGTTCGGAAAGATTATAGCCATTATCAGATTGTTAATCAGAAAAGTATTCAAAACTTTATAAAAGTTAAACCCAAGAAAAATTCTAAATTAGCTTCGTCGCTGGCAGGTTTTCGAATTTTTACTTCATAATTTTGTACGCTATTAGTCCGAATAGCCCAGTGAGCGTAATTCATACTTTATCTTTTTAAACATTGAAAATTAAATTCCTTCGTATTACTCGCCTTTAAATGGCAACTTATATAGTAAAATCACAAATGTATTTATATTTTCTAGGTTCAAAGGCTATAACTTAAAAATATTTAATTAGCCTTTATATTCATTATATTGTTAAAACGAATGTAGTGTTTTTATTCAAGACTATCTAGGCTATCTGTAGGTAGTAGGTATAATATATATAATAAATTTACAGTATAATACTGTTAAGAATACTTGAAGGATAAAAATGTTTTTAATTAAGATCATTTGAATTTCACCCAGGATAGTTTCGATTGTACTATTGTATTAATCAATAAATTTGTAACCTAAATTTTGAAAAAAGCAACTATTGAGTTTCTTGCCGGCCCTTCTTAGCAGAACTGCCTTCCGAGACAGTGGTAGCTTTATGTTCATTTGACGATTCAAAAGTACTTGTAAAGGTCTATTTGAATAAAAAAAATATTGAAATTGAGTTTAAATTCATACAAACCTTTTCACCATCTATATCCCAACTTAAAACTGCTGCGGGATACGACCGTCCTGAGGTACAATTTAGAAACAATGAATCACCCCGTCTATTTTCCTCTTCATTGCCTGTTATTCTTGGACCTTCTCGTGGTAAATCTAAAAAAAGCAACTATTTCAGACACAAAAACTAATATAGCAGTCTGCCTAGCTGCCTTTAACTTTTTTGCCGCCAGAGAATTCATTTAGGTCTGACACAATTATCTTTTGCTACTAAAGCTAATTGAAATCATGAAAAAATAGGGATAAAATTCATTAATTTTTTTGGATTTACTACAACGACGACTACGATTCACACACACTCCATTCTTTGCTTTTTGCAAACATTTATTTTCGCGTTGATTTGTGGAAAAGTAAAATATTTTCCAAATTTCCTCGATTGAGAATGGGATCTACAACTATCGCGTTTATAGACACTGTCTTACTACGCTACGATAGCCTCAAGTCTTTTCTGGCTTCACACTGTATCCCGCACATAATATGGAAGTTAGAATGAAACTGGGAACTTAGCGTTCAGACACTCTGTTCCCACTAATCGTAATGGGAATGAGTGTCTGAACTCCCGTTCTTCCCCATATCCCGTTCTCCACTTTCGGCAAAAGAGGCATTGCGTTGCGAAAACTGTGCTGTGGTTTTCCTCGTTGCCAGAGCGAAGAAACAAATATATTCAATATTTCATTCCCCTGAGTAAGAATCAGATCCACAACCATCGCATTTACAATTACACGCTTATACCTGTGTTACCACGACCTCAAGTTCTTATTTGAACAAAGAATATTTTATCAAAGATCTCCTAAATTGAGAAGTAAGATAAACAATTATATTCTTCGTGGCATAGCTATGCTATAAAAGACCCTTATCAATCAAAAAGTAAATTAAATATAAACAAGAAAAACAAGAACAAAGTTTTTCTTCGTCGGACGACTTAAGCCTATAATAATAACTTATCAATTATTAGAATTCGGTGATAAATTTTGAAATAGACTGTAGGTTATATATTTTTATTTTTGGTTAAACAAGAGCTTCACGCTGTATCCCGCACACAGCAGGGTAGGCAGAGGGAAAATAGTGTTAAGACACTACGTTCCCCACTTTCTGCCGAGTTCTGGAGGTATTGCGTGTTGAGTGGCGATACTCAACGCCGCGCTTTGCCTCGACACCAGAGCGAAGAAATGAAAACATAAATGTAAATAAATATTTAATTTCCTCTAGTGAGAGATCGAACCCACAAACAATCGATTTTACAGTAACATCTTGTGCGCCACGACTCCTTAAGCAAGAGACTCCTCGGGTTATAAGCTTACTTAAGAGATTCTTTTATAATACTGAATCATGATGTAATTAAATGACCATTAACTTTCTTATAACCTTTTGGTCGAACATAATATAATTAATTTAAAAATATTAGTACATATAGCTAATATAAATATTTCTGTCTCTCCGATTTCTTTGACACATATAAACCCTTCCAGAAGAGAGATTTACCGTAATAGTTTAAATATTTAATAAAATACTCAATCTATTTTCAACATTATTACCTTTTATAATAAGGAAATATTTATAAAATATATATGTTGTTATTCGAATTGTCATAGCGCGTTGGCTGATAAAATTTAACGTCATGTTTTCTGGTTATACAATATATGAAAATTTCTCAAGCTAGACTTATAATCATAAACATTATTAACCTTTAAATTTCCTCAACCCTCAGAATAAAAGAAATTACATTAAAATTCAATTATAAATACAATTTTAATATCAACTTAAGGTCAAATATAAGTTTATATAAAGTTTTTCATAGTTTACTTTGATTTTAAGTGCTATATTAATAAAAAAATTGGTTTGGCTTAAAGAGGTTTAACATTAAAGAAACACACATGGAGATATTTTTTATATAAATATCGGTCTGTGAGTGAAGAGTAGCGCTAAGTAAATACAATTCAGACCTTTTCAGTCTTTTCAAGGTCTGGCCGTTGAACTAACTTAAAATACTTTTGGCGTAGACAGCCTGCATTTTATATGTGAATAGAATACACAAAGCTTATATGAGAGAATATTTGGATTGAGCTATTTGCTAGTATTGTTAAGGAAATAATAAAAAATAACGTTAGAGAACAACGTAAAATAAAATATAATATTGTAAGTATTAAATTATTATAGTATATTAAGATTCCGTACGAAACGCTTTCACACACATTATGAGTTTAGTGTAAACGTAAATTATACTTATACGCTATTTTTCCCGTTCAACGTAGGCTATTAGCATTTCTTTGGTTTTCACGTTATGGTTTTAACAAAGAAACAAAACAGATTTTTTATACAAATACATTTTTTGGCTTGAATATAATTATTATTATAGGACCAGGGCTGTGACCAGTGGTGTGTGTCACAAAATTTATTACAAATACAAACAATTTATAAGTGATATTATATAGTAGTTGTAATATTTCTCAAATTGTAATAAGCGAATGTCCATATTAACTAATTGTCGTTGATATAATTATTAGTTCTTGAATATTTTTTAACTCAAGTAGTGATGATTTATGTCACGAAAGGACATCTAGAACTATATATATAAAAAATGACAGAATAAAAAACATTCTTTTTATATTGAAACAGGCTTAAGTAATGCGTAATAGAAAATATATATTTCGAATATAATACATACATATAACTTCCATTTTGCTTTCTCCTCCTGCTGATGCAAAACTTGGTGCTTCTGCCGATACTTCGCAACGGTATAGACCGGATGATTTCAATGTCACCGGATGCAGTACAACTTTTTTATCATCGGATTTTGATAGCTAAAATGAAATTAATTATTAAAGAATTTTATAAGTACAATTTTTTTAGAAAACGTATAAAAATTTGAATGTATCGGGATTTGAACTCGGACCATTTGGTACAATTTCTAAGAGACAAGGCCTCAAGTCTCGTTATATACATTTTTTGTACATTTTCTAAATAAAAAACATATACAAAGTATTAAATATACTACCTAACATTTTTCTATTTCTACACGAATTATTTTAAGCTAATATTACCTTTCACAATACGGCTGTAATCTTAAATACAGTCAGTGAAACATGTTTGATATAAATAGAAAATACAGCTGTGTATTGAATAAATACAAATAATTGTAACGATAGATAAACGTACGAGCTACAACGTAGCGATACGTAGCTGCTACGCCAGATTACCATCGAAACTTTTAATATTTTATTTTAAATACTATACGTATTTGTTATATGAAAATCTTGAGTATATAAATTATTATTGTATTAAAATTATTTTTAGCTCCACGTTATATCCCATATTTAGAAAGGAGAACCTTGTATAAACAAAACATTCCGTTTTCCACTTTTCCGCCCAATTTTCGAGACATAGAGTGTTGAGTGGCAAACCTCAATGCGGGGCTTTGTCTACTTACCAGAGCGAGACAATGAAAATAATTAATTTCACCGAGTGGGAATTCAGCCCACAACCGTCGCGCTTACAGTCAGACATTGTGTCACTGCTTCACGACGACGTCTAAAACTATTAGTATTAGAAACACGAGGTTTTAAATGAGTGCAAAAAAAGTATTTTTTTTTAATTTAAAAACTACACTGAAAAATTTAAGAATAAAGTATTTGATTCACACATCGAAGTGTCAACACGTGTGCGATATACAAATGTATAATATGTACGATACATCGGGATTTGAACACGTGGTCTACGACATACACTGGCATCTCCCTATAAAATATGATTATGTATAATAGTTAAATCTTATATTGTAGCCACGTTACGACCGTTACCGTATATTAAATTTTTGGAACACAATATTAAATTAAATCAATTTATAATTAGTGAAGAAGAAATAATATAAGTAACACTATCTATACAAAATTATAATTTTAATAAGTTTAACGGTTATATTTCTTATACTAACAAACGTAATTGAAATACTATAAGAATTTTCATTTTAATAGAACAAGAAATTTTATATTTCTTTCTTTATTTCATCGTTGGTAATATTCTTATTTTCTCAAATGTTTATACAAAAGCGTATTTATTTTTCTTGTATATATAGATCTGAAAGCTGAAAACAATTACGTTTTGCCTTTATAAATAGACCATAAAAGAAATCGAGAATTATGTACGTATAAAATAGAATACTTTATATTATATTCTTATCACGATTACTCGATATTAATATATATTCGCTACTTAATGTAGCGCAAACTGGATTTGGAAATTTTTACGAACACAAACTATACTGTAACTTGAAACAGTGTGTATGAAGTCGACAATCATAAAATAACGACGAAATGTCCCAGATCGTACGAAATAATACATCAAATATCTAACAATCATAAAGCTTTTATAAGCATCATTTCATCATTGAATTTATTGATATATATATGTCATTACTTAGTGCTCAAAGAACCTACCATCTGCCGTTCTGTTTAGGAAATTAAACGAGAAACGTAATATACATTAAACAGAATAAAAATATTCAATCAGCCGAGCAATCAAAAGTAAACACAAAGTAAAATATTAAATCATTTTCGCATTACATAAAAAAACTTTTGCTCGCGACCCAAAAAGATCTCTCTGATAAAAAATTCCAAATTTCTTGTTAATTAAACTTAAATGTAAGCAGCTCATAATTCATTTAGCAGAAATTACGACAAACAAATCGTTCGAGTAGCTTTGAGTTCATTTAACCTTCTTAACTCCTCGAGTGCTTCTTAGTAAAACGATTTAAAGAAAGTACTTACGTCGACTTTGATCCCTTCAACTTTATAGGAGTGTTTCGGTGGCTCATATTTAGGCATGTATCGGTAGAACTCTTCATTATCTCTGTACCATTTCACGGAGTAAAGTTTGTCGTCACCCAATTCGTAATCGCAGTCTAACTGCGCTTGTTGACCCCTCAGCCGATGCGAAGGGATCGAGACACGAACTATCCTTAGTAATAAGGATTCTGTAACAAGAAAATTAATCTTCTCAAAGATACTTCAGTTACTTTTCTTTGCACATTTATTATACGAGATCCCTAATATTAGTACCCGCCTTCGAGTAAAAGGCAAGTGTGGTTTTTATGTACGATAATAATAAAATATAGAGTGAGGTTATGTCCATTTCTTTCTTCGTGTATTTTTATATTGTATTTATATTTTATGGAATGTAATGGAATATATTAGTGCTAGTTGTTTTTAAGTAATATAAAACTACTAAGATTTTACTATTTTTATGTAGGTATTTTATGTATATGTATCCTATCAAGTCATTGAGATCGTAGCGCTTGGCGCTCTGATCGCTCAGACAACCCGCTAGAGATACAGCATTAAGCTAAGTATCCTATTAAAAACATAAATGTGAAACTAGAATTAAGTAACCTGTTAAGTAATGAGTCGTTATAAAAGTTTGATTTTTTTCAAAATCAAAATAATTAATCCAAATTCAAAGTAGACATTAATTAGCAAAGGAAATGACCACTCCTGATAAAAGATGGTGTCAAAAAAAGTGGTTCTGATATTATATAAAAAAGGTCCTGATATTTAAAAGAAATGAAAATGTTAAGATATTAGAACCAGCGAAGTGGTACATTTGGGAAGTATGCTTAGGAGAGACGGAAAATTAATATGGAAAGGTGAAATATATTGGTGAAAGGGCAGACCGTCAGCATAGCTGCCCTTTTGCATGATACTATGCAGTCCTGGTGCCCAGGTTGTTATACTGCAGTAAAACGAGAAATGAAAGAAATTTGTGGAGATGCGGTCTCTTCGTAAGATATAGTGAGTCGGCTTAGTTGAACGAATCATCGATGATGTCGCAACTAGCAAGAATGTCACAGTGATAATAAAAAACAACGTTCTCAGGTGGTCTGTGAACGTCGACAGAATGAATGACGAGAGGAGGGCAAAAAATATATTTGTGGCACGATTGAGTGGAGATAGAGGTATTTGGACACCTCAGTTCGCTATCGAAAACGCAGTATAGATTTTAAATGAAACTAAATGAAATAAAATCGTGAAAATCAAAGAACTTATTACGCAGTATAGACGATTACCGCAGGATGGTTGCGTAAAAAGCATGCCTCTGGATGGCATACATGTACCGGTGGACAGTGGACGAAGCGAAAGAGGAATATAGAGACCTATTTTGAGCTTTGAGGGCTCAGTTCCTTCTGGAATAAAGCTGTACTGTGCTAGGAATAGCGTCTAGCGTCAACCTGCAAAAGTGTTTTCTGAGGGTATTTCTTTACCGTTCACAGTAGTCTATCTACAGATGATTTTGTGCAGTTTTTATGGAATTTGACGCAACATATTATATTTATAGAGCAGTGTTTTCAACTCTCATCTATAATTAATAACAAATATCATACTTATTGACCCCAAAACATATTCTTATATTATTTTACTTTCTACCTCAGATTTGTTCCCAAACATTGGAAAATTATTTTCTCACTAACTAAAGAGGTGAATAAAGCTATATAATATATAGCTTTGAAATAAACCTCATAACATATTGTTGGACACATTTGATCTACACCTTACACTGAAAGAGGATTGACATGCTACCTTCAGTAGCATAACATGTATTTAAGTAACAAAAAAGTATTTATTACATTGTTTTTTTTTTGGCACTATGATTGAAACAAATATATTTAGAACGTAGACTTTTCAAAGAGCAGAAACTGCACTCATCCAAGACTACATGAATAATAAGAATAACATTATATTTTATGCTTAATGTTATATAAGTTATGGTTTCTACACTAAAAAATATGGTACTTATGAAATCATTAGTTTTTTCCTTACGTTTTTCCCCTAAAAGCTTTTGTGTCTACCGTAGATAGAAATAGCTAAGTGCCAAGAGACTCCGTTTTGTACATTCGACATGAAATCAAGACTCCGTGTGTTGAATAGCGAACTCAACGCAACGCTTAAACTAAACAGAAAAGCGGAGAAGTTATTTAAATGAATTTATTTCATCATTTTCTTGAATTAGGATTCAGTCTACAATCATCGCGTTCGCGATCACACGCTGACCTATCACGTTTGCCTCATAAAGGTATTTATTTTCAAGTAGTTGATAAAAATTGATATGACGCTTATTTTAACATACATATTTTTAGATTCTTACAGTTTATCTTCCATCTTCCAAGAATAAATTTATATCGACAGTTACACAAATGTGCATATTAAGATTTTCCTTAAAAAATTTGGTTATTATTTCAATATAATTAATAATTGAATATTAAGTCATAATAATAATAATAATGACTTTAAAACTTTCTACAATGTTCAGTGGTTATTTGTATGAACGAGTGAATTATTAAATTGGGTGGTAAGCCAAAATGAACTTTCTATAACGTAGGTGATTGCATAAGTTTGCAATAATCACCGATCAGACATAGCTAGTAAGTACATTATCATCGATTTACTAACTTATTCTGGAAAGTTACCCTTTATTGCTAACTTACATCCATAGCACAATTATATTAGTTAAGGACTAAAGTTATAAATGGGTATGCTAAATGAGAATCAATTTTAAGTAAATAAGTGAACTGAAACCGTAAATGCATTTTAAAAATTGCTATTTTACGATAATAATTGATAGGTGGATTTTCTGAATAATTTACTGTAACTAATATATTTTATTATTAAGGACATTGCGGCGCATTGGTACAGGCGTGTGTGTTCAACTCCCCCCTCGCGTCCCACTCGCGAAAATAAAATATTAAATTCTTCGCTCAACACGCAGTGCCTTTAGAATTCGGCGGTAAGTTGGATTTAAATTGTCTTAGCACAAAAAATAAACAACAAATATATAAATATATTTTTATTACAACAACAATGTACAATACACTGGTATGAATGATGTCTAACTAATAGCATTTTTTAATTTGCATATATCTTCTAGGGAGTTATTACATCGCCCAATTTTTTACGTTGTTTGGGGAACCTAAAGTTATGAAGTAGGGAAATACTAATGTAATTCTGTAGCTTCCCTCCTCTAAAAAGTAATCTTTTTAAATAGTTCCTTATATTATGTGGGACAAAAAGACAATCCAATATTTTATTTGCAATAATATTACTCATTATAGTATATTACTAGTTCACAACTCTAGGGAATTTCCACAATATACATTGTACATCTACACCAGTGGGACGAAGCAGTGGAATGACGTTTACTGATGTTAATTTAACGCTTTATGCACAATATATTCATGCCTAACTGCTTCATTGGTTTATTAGCTGGCTAAACGGCCGCAGATTTTGGAATTCTAATTTACAATTTTGAACAAAACTGAGAACTGTTACTATTAATTTTATAATAATATACTTACTAAGCTACTATTAAACACTCATAAATTCTAAGATTTTTTTTATTTTAGCTATATTTTGTTAATTATTGCTATATTCATTTTATAATAATAAAAAAAAATCAATTTCACGCTGCATCCCGCACACAGCAGGGCAGGCAGATTGAAGCTAGTGTTAAGACACTCCGTTTCCCACTTTTGTGTCTGCTGTCTGAGTGGCAAAACTCAACCCAGCGCTTTGCATTAACACCATAATGAGGAAATCTAAATATTAATTGAATTAAATAATTTAAAGCATTTACATAAAATTGTTTGTTAACATCAATAACAACAGGCAGCAAGATTTTTTTCAAAATGGATTGTTATTAAATATGTATTGTTATTTTTCATTAACATAACTGATTATTTCAGTGAAAATACTTTGTACACCGACACATTTTTATTACTGTTTTATTACAGTATAGTAAATAAATATTCTAAAAACTCACCATCGCCCTTTCAACAAAAAACTCACAAAAAAGCGCATCAACGTTTATACAACATGCTTGGATTTTCAAATGTCAGCGTTGCGTCATCCTCATAATGTGACTGTCATATAAGCATTGCAAAAAAAAAGTTTTGGCACCATCCTGATCGGCGGTTGCATGCGTAGGTTCGAATCCTGCAAGGGACGCCTTTGCCGCCAACGACTTTCTTTCAAGCCACGTAGTGCTTGCAATTTCAAGGGACAGGGTACTCTCTTCCCTACCTAGCGTTATTTAGAGTGAGTAAGCGGGATTCGCTGTGAGGTCCAGTACAGTAGCAATAACCCTCAATTCGAAAAAAAATTGTTTGAAAAAGTTTAGATTCGTAAGTACAGTACCAGCTTATGACTGAAAGATCTGTTGGTGAATAGTATTTCTTGCTTCCTTTATTTCCCCAGAGTTTAGGTTGGGTCGGACCCAACAGTCATTTAGAGTGAGTAAACACGGGCATGAAAGCCGGATAACTTATAATAAAGTCATACAATATAATCTTTGAAAGCCAAACTTGAAGCATCACGACTTGGAAATTATTGTAACAGTTCAAATTTTGTTTAACAATTAGCTAGAATGGACCCCCATTGTTACAGTTGGTATCTTGTTATGATAACACTATAGTAATATTTACTTCAATTTCTCTTTATTTTACTATGAACGTGGCTGTGGATGAACAAAAGATGGTACAGTAGATAGTTCTTATAAAACAAGGCTTTAACACATGCTTTAATACAGGGCTTTAACATATGATATTTGTATCCGTGCTATGCTAAGGACACTTTAAATATCCTAAATATAAATTTTGTATATTTGTTTTTTTTCCATCTTCCCACCGTATCCTGCATGTGGCAGGGTAGGCAGAGGGAGCCTAGATTCTAGCGGTTTTGAGTGACGGAACTTAGCGCCGCGCTTTGCCTCAACACTCGAAACTCAGAATCAGTCTCAACGAAGAAATGAAATTATTAAATAATTCATTTTCTCGAGTTGGAATCGAACCAACAACCTGTCGCGTTTACAGTGATACGCACGTGCTCTTACGCCACGACTTAAAATAAAGTTAAATTACATTACATAAGACGAAACACATGTTTATTTACAATGTGATTGTGAAATGAAAATGTACGAATTACTTGAAAAATGTATTACTTTAATATTCAAGACAAAAAACGAAAAACAGAGCTTTGTTGTAACTTTATAACATCTTTACAACAGAATATATGTTTATGTAAATTAATACCTTAAAATGCGCGTCTTACAAAGGCAAGGAAGTCCTTACTAAGAAGTTAAAAGTCAAAATGCAACAATAGTTATGTAGTTGCTATCTATATAGTACAAACATGGGACAATATCATAGGAAAAATGGTATATGTCTTAATACATGGTTGTTTGTTTAAATCACCGTATCATGCAATCTACGAAAATATATGTATATCTATTTTCAAATATTAATATGGTCCCCTATTCAAGTGAGTAAGAGTCCTATTTAAATAAAAATAGAGACAGAGTGATTTCTCTCTAGATTCTCTCAATTACATGTATCATTATTGTGATTCGCGCAAAATACTGAAATTGTGGTAAAAAATTGTATAAAATAACAAAACTCGGAAAATGTTACAGTATTTTACATTTCATTCACAATAGAATATTACTCTCTACACAATTGGAATAAAGCTTACGTAAATAGAAAGCACGAGCAGGCGGAGTGAGACAATGTGGTCGATCTGATAATATTATTTTGACAACTTTTGAAGCTTCGAGGTAGCAAGGAAGAGTTGTAAATAAATACGTGATAGGCATATACATATGTAACCGAATTATTTTAAATTACTTTTTCACTCTCACAGATATTATATTATATTATATGTAACTTCGTTAACAAAACTACTAAAATAACAAAAATGTGTCGTCTCGAAAGATTATTTATTTTATGTCCAGATCGTATGGTGGTATCAAGCCTTGAGGTCTTTTTTAGCTTCACGCTTTTTAGGATAGGCAGAGGGAACCTAGAAATCTAGCGTTAAGACTTCTCCACTTTTCTCCAAATTCTGTGAGTGGGAATCGAACCTACAATTTGTCGCGTATATTGTCGCACGCTTGTGTTCTTGTGAAACGATTGGCTTTTAAGTGAACGCAATTAAAGATGTCATCATTTATGCATTGCTTTTGCTGTATTTTATACGAATTTCACCGCGTCAGCAAAATCTATAAGGTACTTCCCATAGACCAAAAGTTACAAAATTTGCACGAAATGAGAACTTACAATATAAAAAAGGAAAAATCGGAAAACCACTTATTTATATTCATAATTATATAAATAAAAACTATTATAAACTTTTAAATGTACTTCACTGCATATAAAATGAGGAAAACTATTAATCATCAAACTTAAATTTGTCATCTTTTGTAAGTCGTACTTTTCGTTGACCTACAATAGCTTGGTGCAGAACCTTGGAACTTGACTGGTTTTATATAATCTAATGATATTTTAATAAACAACAAGTTTTTATATTCATTTTATATTAAATTGGTTCTTATGTGACATATAAGGCTTCAAATGATATTTAAATATATAAATCATATAATTGGATTATTGGTAGCACATATTATATGAGGATTCATATTATAAATATTGTAAATGACTATAATGTAATTAAAAATGGATAATCATAGCTTCTGTATTAAGGTCATACATATTATATTATATTTATTTGTACATAAATAAATGAACATAAACGTATATAGAAAATGTTTTAGGGGTTTAATAACTCAATGACAAAATGAAACTCTAATTGGATTACTTTATTGTCTATCTGTCTGTTTGTCTTTCAAGACCATTTATCTCAAGATTGAGTAAGGGTATCACGCAGAATTTAATATCAAAAATCTACGTCTACGGTTCCTAGGAGCACAAAAAGAATTAACGTTCTAAGTCAACAAAGTCAAAGGAAAAATAATTAAATAAATAAATTAGCTTCACGCTGTATCCCCCACTCAGAAGGGTGGACAGAGGGAACTTAATGCTTAGACACTGCGTTCCCCACTAAATAAATATTTCATTTCCTCGAGTGGGGATTTGAACTCACAACCAATCGATTTTGCAGTCATACTTTGTGCCCTTGTGCCACGACTAGCCTCTTATATCAAAGGATATAAGCGTATACGCGTCGTTTTTACTGTATTTTGTACGAAACTCACCCCTTGTAATGAAAATCTATAGGGTATTTCTACTGGACCTACAATTATCAAATTTGACAATAAATGAGAACTTAAAATATAAATGAAGTAAAATATCCGAAAAATACAAATGTATAAGTAGGGCAAAAGAAAAAAATTATAAAAAAAAAATTGTAGTTCATTGTATATAATGAGTGGGCCATTTATATTCATATTACCGAAAAAAACATTACAAACTTATATTTGAAATTTAATTCATACAAAATGAGTGCTTACGCGTGAAAACTTAAGTTTGTCAACTTTTATAAGTTGTGCTAATCCTCCTATCCTCCGTAGGAGATCCTCAGTAGGAGAAGCCGACTGGCATGTGACAGGTTTTTCGTATACATATGTATACTGACTGAGACTGAGTACATTATATATATATATATATATATATATATATATATATATATATATATATATATATATATATATATATGTATATATATATATATATATATATATATATATATATATATATATATATATATATATATATATATTATGTTGACTAAACAGGTCCATCAGCTTAAAATATATTATTTAGATTTAGGTTTGGAATTTATTTTATATTTGTAATAATAAAAATGTTACAATCGTGCTCCATTGGCATAAGCTCCCACATCCCAATCCATCATAATTATTGAACATATTAAAGTCGAACTTTAGGGGAAATCGTGAGCTTCATTAAGTCACTCGATAATAAGTTATTTCCTAAATAGATTCATTAAAGATGTATATAAAATTTAGGTGAGCTATTTACGTGCACGAACAACTTATCCCAAGCTAACAAATTACAAAAATAACATTTATATTATTGATCTTCTTTTGATTTTTTTTATGAATAAATAAAATGGTTGATATTTAAATTAATTATAATGTTGCACATATTATTCGTATTTTTTTCAAAATAAACTAAATAAAAATAAATAATCGTATAATTCAAGCGGGCGAAGCCGCGCGCGGGCCGCTAATATATACGAATAAAAAAATAAAAGTTTATGCATACGTATATAAAAAAGTATACGATTTTCAGACAGTCATTTGTCTTAGCTATTAACCATCGTATGACGTTTATGCGATTAAAAGCTTTTCAGTGTTCCCTGTTTTCAAGATCTATCTTTGTTTTTGTACGTACGAGTACAGACTTTAATGGGCATTATAATTAACCATGTCGTATAACGTCTTATTAAACGTAGTTAAGTTACATATTTTGGCATAAATAAAAAAGTTGTAATGCATAAATTATTGAGAAATTTATCCTGAACTTTCGTTCGGACAGTTTGGCGCACATTCGATTCCTACGATGAAATATTTAATATATTCATTTTCTCGTTCTCGTAATGAGGCAAAACGTGACGTTGAGTTCCGCTGCTCAATACGCAATGCCTCTAGCTTGTAGATTGAGAGCAGTTTTGTATTTATAGCTAATATTAACTATACCTAGATCGTATATTTTATCATGCAAATTTAAATATTATATATAGTTTCTATATCCCAGGAAATAGCGTTAATAGAGCATAGTCTATAAGGGTCATTAGAAAAAGCTTATATGGCATAAAATTTTCCTTCATGCATCGTGCTCTAGTAATTTTCCATAAAAATATTTTATATATTATTTAATATTTTATATTATATTTACGTAATTTTATTATCACTGTTGTATTGTAAAGTTAAAATAAATGTTAAGATATTGAAAAAAAATACGTTTTGTAACGTATTTTTTTGATGCGACGATATCAGTTATTTTTTATTTATAAAACCATTTACGATTTCAATTTTTTTAATATATTTGAAATAAAATAAATGCTCCGACCACATTATAGCCTAATATTAAACGAATACTTCTAAATATCTAATATAATTTTCACCTTTGATTAGTAAGCTGAGAACTGCTAATAAAACAAACATCCTCTTCGAGTATAATCCGGAAAGTCACATATCACAATTATTTTCCTTACTTTAAGGTTTATTTTATTCACTATCACTTAAAACTGTTTAATTTTCATCAGCATCTAT
This sequence comes from Heliconius sara, assembly GCA_917862395.2. NCBI lineage: Eukaryota > Metazoa > Arthropoda > Insecta > Lepidoptera > Nymphalidae > Heliconius > Heliconius sara. Next base: position 8,033,955 of record OU860792.2, read on the forward strand.
TAAAACACGTAACTTGTGGGTAAGGAGTCGCTGGACATGCGTCTTCCATGAAGACCCTAACGCGACTGAGTGCCCGCTAGCTTTGGCAGTGTTCAACCGCTCGCCCCTCACCTATTCTGGGTCACAAAGACTTTACATTTTTATGATCTTACAGGTTAAGTTGATATAGTTTATTATTTGTTCAAATATAACCAATGCAGATACTTGTCTTTGATATATTTTATATCTTCTTGGCATTTTTGTTCAATAATATTACCTTTAGCATCCAAAGACAGCCTTTGCAAGTCATTTTCAAGTTCAAAAAACATAAGCAAGAGTTAAAGAAAAACAATCTTCAGAAAAACTATTTAGCTTTTATCATTACGTTATTAAATTTTACAACGAAACCCAGCAATATCAATTTAATTAAGAAGCCATACGAGAAACAGACGCACGGCTTTCTCTATATTATATTACAAATATTTCGTTCCATTTTATCATATTATTAAGGTATGATGTCTACGTCGAATGTTCTTATTAAAGTAAATGTCATTAGCTGCTACATATCCTTTATAAGTGTAACGTGCTTGCTTGTGACATTTTTTCTCTCCCCATCTCAGTAGAAAGCCGTTACACTTTATCGTTATTATACCATATTCGGGGATAGAGGAGTATCATAAAATCATAAACACCGTTTTTATCCCTTACAAATTTCTTCTGCTCACCCTCAATGGCCGATAATGAATATCGTAGTCGATACGTGATCGCTTTCTTGATAAGTGACTGTAATATTTTTTGTTGTTATGTGATACACATTATTAAGTGTTATAGAATATAAGTTGAATTATATTAGAATTTACTTATTAATATATTTTTTTAAAATAGATTTTGACTGCTTAAGATTTTATTTAGTCAGACTGTATTCGCTATAGGTATAGGTTCAATTGTCATTCAAGACAATGTTTATATTTCGATTGAAAAATATATAAAGTTTAAGAACTATATTATATAGTGTCTTAACACTAGATTTCCTTTGCTTACGTTGTTGTGTGTGGAATACAGCGTGAATCTGATTCATATTATAATATATGTTCTATTTTAAAATAAAATCTTGTACAATTATTGCATAAATATTTTTAAAACTGTTATCACATTTTGATAAATATTTTTAAAAATGACATCGAACTGTCGAAGATGAGAAGGTATCACGTAGTATCGTAGATCAGTACGTAGTTCCGCAATTTTTTAGTATATTTCCTAACTGTTTACGTGCATAATAAGGCATAAATGTGATATATCCATGAAGATATATGTGCAAAAAGATTTATCATATATTTATAGAATTGCAAAGATAAATGAAGATTTAATTAATTTTAAAACAAAGAAACAAATATATAACATATCTAATTCTTTATATATTACAATTCAACATCCCCATTCCTCAAAGCATACTTAACAAACAAACAAAACTTAAGTTGGGAAGTAAGTTACACTCAACAACTACAAATAAATATCTTTTTACCATTTAGTAGAGCCCAGCAACACTGGTACAACAGCACGCGACATCTTCGCGCATTACCCGGTGACAGGCGGGCGCAGGCGGCGGACTCCCAGCGCTTTATCACTTAATTTGAATCGTGCCCTGAATTTCCAATGGCCTGTATTGCCTAGAACCCATTTCGGTGCACGAAAACGAAATCATCATTGGATGATTAATTTCACGAGCTCACGACGAATATAAAGTAACGTAAAAGAAATGGAACTAGAAATGTATTACGTAAATTCGCCCGCGACGCCGGTAATAACAAAAGAACGGAACCTTTGCGATATTTTTGTTTGGAAACGAGGATATTCAAATTATTATAAGGCTTTTGATCAATATACCGTTACAGAGTGTGTTGTTTTACTTATTGTTCCATTTTTATTCTTAGTTCGGTTGAGATATAACAAGCTGTCATACTGTTCGGTAATAAATAAATATTAAGTCATACAATAATTTTCGAAATTTGAAAATTCTATATTTTTTTTATTTATTTATTTTTTCAACTTAATATCTCTGGAAATCTCTGAAAAGTTAGTGTCTTTAAAATATTATATGCCTACATATTTTTTAATAGGTATTCTTTTAAAAACTTTCAAATTCATTAGAAAGCTCGTAATTCACTTAAAAATTTAATACTAGTTTTTTATTTTCTTCTTTACTTTATAACAAAATTAGATGCAAATAAAAGTCAACCTTTTGTATTTCAAAATTATTACGGCTTTTTTTACTACAATAAAAGCTCAATTGTTTGTCTAAATCAAAATCATCAATAAATCGTACTATGACAACTCTATATAAAACTCCCGTATATTTATTAACCAGTTCGAGCCATATTTAAACGACAGTAACGTATTTGACAGATGACTGAAAAATAATAACATGCTATGTGGAAAAATGTGACCTGAATCTAATATCATATATATTTTATGTACATACATTTATTTAAACTTTGTTTTCATATTGCTATATTGTTATTGCTTCACACCGTATCCTGAATTTAACAAAATGGTCACAGGAAACCTAGTATCAAGACAGGCAATGAATTGCCCATTCTCTTGAATGTGTTGAGTGGAACTCAACGCCGCGATTTGTTTTGTTTTTTTTTATTTTAATCAAACTCACAACTGTCGCGTTTACAGTTAGGCGTTGTGCCGCTCTTTTTTCCTAATAAACTATTGGGCTTGTTTATTTTCTTTTTAGTTTTACGCAGTCGGGGTTTTTGTTTTTACAAATATTTTTTTTATTATATGACTTATTTTATATTGCTATAAATAATAATTAGCTAAAAAAATTTTATTTACAAAATACATTGATTTTATAACAATGATGTAATTTTTTCGTAGAAGTATCGCCCATATTTACTTATATGCCAGTTATGAAGCCAGTCATACAAAACTTTTGTAGCTTCATTATTCCTAGCGGGGTAGCTAGAGGGCTACGGATACCAAATAATACAATTTATATATGTTATACACTCAAATAAAAAAACTTTTAACACAATTTTTTTATAAAAGAAAAGATTCATATGTTTATTTCTGTTATGAATATGACTGTGTTAAGGATTGATAGGAATATCATTATAGCGATAAAAATAACTCCCAAAGCCATTTTAATCACACAATAACACTCAACAGCATATAAAACTAATAATAAAAATATAAGTTCGCAATAATTTTTATTATATCTAAATACATAGAAACATATAATTAAAACTTGTTTTAAGAGCACATATGTATTTCTAAACAACATAAATGTACTAATGAAGATAAAAATTGTCAACGTATTTTTAAAATGTGCTGGATCCAATTAAGTTATATATTTTTTCAACGTGCTTAGCAACTAAAGCCTCGGTGCTAGGAAAATTAATGGGGTTAATAATATTCTAAGTTTTAAGTGAACTTGTCTTGTATTATGCATATTTGTACGCAGCTACACGTTTTAAGTCACATGGCAAGTTAGGAAAAGAAAACTTAGTGTGAACACATCATGCTCTCCGATTTTAAAATACAATTTTGTAAGTAAATATTTTTGTAATTGATTCTTGTAAATCAAACGAACATAAATCCAGACTCCCTTTTGCGCCATTACATCAACCTATTCGATTTATGAACGCATCCGAGAGATTTTCACGAGGGAAGAATATCGCAGAGTAAATAGTAATGGGCACACTAAAAATATCTGAAACATATGACACATAAAATTCATATTGTGTGATTTTATGTTATATATATATATATATATATATATATATATATATATATATATATATATATATATATATATATATATATATATATATATATATATATATATATATATATATATATATATATATATATATATATATATATATATATATATATATATATATATATATACATATATTTCGTTGTACAGTGCCTGACTGTGAACGTGACGTTTGTGGGTTTGATTCCCACTCGGAAAAATCACTTATTTTTATTTTCAAGCTCTAGTAATAATACAAAGCGTGGTAATATGATATAAACGATAGTATATATATATATATTGTTATAATACAACTCTCCGACATAGGTAATTAATATAATGTTTTTCTGTATATTATATGATATATTTGAGAGTATTGTAACAAGCGTATAAACATATTGACGTAGGTTGATGAGAACGTATGGCTTAGTTTTCAGGAGGCGCTGGTTCGAGTCCCGCTCCATTAATTTTTTTATACGTTTTCGAAATAGGTATTTTTCTTTCATAGGTATGTAATAACACTTTAAAGATGTTAAAAATATAATTATAATCTGTTATTTAAATTTAATAGCATACCTATTGTACAAAATTTATTTTATCTCATACATTCAAACAATATATAATATACATTCACATAAATCTATATAAAAAACAGAAGCCATCATGGGCAGGCCAGGGGCACCAGGGACGGTTGTGGGTTAGATTCCCACTCCAGGGCAAGAATTATTATTTCATTACTTCGCTCTGGCAAATGAAGGCAAAAGCCCGACATTGAGTTTCGCCACTTGACATGCAGTGCCAGTGTATAATCACTATGCTCTCTCTGCCAAACCCTGCTGTTTGCGGGGTACAGCGTGAATCTGATTTGGCTTGATTTTATTTAAAAAAAATCACATTCTTAATTTAAAAATTTTGTTCTTCTAAGTAATCCAGATGTGCTAGTATAGTAGTAACGAAATAACATCATCACGGTTGGCCCTCGGCCAGTTTTACTTGAAAGTAGTACAAATACGTCTCTAAGTAACGGGCGTATCCCGGCTTAATTCTCCGGCAACCTAACTTATGGTGAACGTAGCTGCTTTAATGAAACATAAAAAACTTCAATGTCATATATTTTGCAATGTTCGCAACATAACCTAAGAAACAAAAATATACACAGCCTAAAATTGCATTTTAGTTAATGCTGCATTTACTGCATTTGGTAAGTATTATAATTAAGAAATTTAACGGAAATGTCTTAATGGGAACGGAGAGTAATACTAGGTTCCTTCTGCCTACCCCGCTATATGTGAGGTACAGCGTAGAGCTAAAAAATATATATTTTTAATAGACTTATTATGTAGTAACAAGAAATTCTTTATATTGTTCATAAATAAGACCAACCAGTTTTGAATTAAAATTTACTAGATTTCAATGCTGATGAAGATAAATGATTTATTACATCCATTAAATAAGCAGCGGATTTTAAAAGAAAAAGAAAGTTTTTGTATGTCCTTCTTTGAGAGAGCCACCACTGACTTCCATCTGATTTTTTAATAGAATCATTGAAATATTTGAATTTATATACATTAGAAACTATACATATATATATTAAAGCACGGCAAGAAGAACATAAGATGCTAATTTCACTATTAGTGAAATTCAAGAGGCTTATATTTACAATATATGATCATCATCATTATCTACGACATATCTCCGTCGACTACTTCACATTTTCCTCTCAAATGATACGCATCTAAGTCTTTTAAGGGCACCTAGCCCTTTCGTTATTAAATAAATTTCGTTTAGATTTCTGGAGGCGTTGTGGGTTGAGTGGCAGATCTCAATGCCGCGCTTTGCCTCGACACCAGAGCGAAGCAATGAAAATATGAAATATTTCATTGCCTCGAGTTGAAATCGAACCCACAATATGTCACGCTCACAGTCAGTACATTGTAGAGCACTGTAGTGTGTATAGTGGGAAGTGGAGTTTCTTACCCTGCAACATACGGGATAAATCCTGTACACAGCAAATGTATAGCATATGGAAAATATTATTATTTAATGCTAAGCAGTGCTCGCAAACATTAATAAATGATAAAACCTTTTGTCTCTGAGGATATCACTGGCGTAACAGTACCGGTAATATAATTAATGTACAGCAAGTTATTATAAAACGCAGTCATTTGTTGTAATCCTTTTTTCGCGAAATATTAAAATGTAGTATCCGTTTTTAAGCATAATACTGTATAAGGTTTATTTATACTGGAGTCTCGATGTATAATAAAAGTAGCGTAGTTTTTGTATATTCTAATATGACTGGCAAAATTCGGAAAGCTCTACAAGGTTTAAGAGTATAGTAGTTTCCAAGTAGTAGTAGTATTCAAGAGATAAAGTTTCAGTATTAGCAAAATAGTTAATAAACACTAATTAAAATAATAGACAAAGATTCTGTGTTTTGCGAAAAAGTAATTGTGATGCCTAAGATTTTTTGAAATAATAACTTGAAATTGATAATAATCATAAAATAAATGTATTTAAAGTTAAAACTATCCGATAGAATATGCTTTTTTATTTTACATTAAAGTAAAATGACTTTAAAATTTTAGGTTGTGGGTTCGAATCCCACTCATAGAAATGAAATATTTAGGTACATTTATATTTTCATTTATTTGCTCTGATGTGGAGCCTTTAGAACTCGGCGGAAAGTGGGGAACGAAGTGTCTTAACACTAGGTTCCCTCAGCCTACTCTGCTGTGTGCGGGATACAGCGTGCAGCTGATTTGATTTAAACTTATTTATATTTATTATTTAAATATTATTGTGTAATAATATAAATCCAAACTATTGTACTGGTTTGTTTAAAATGAAGCGAACATGAGTTTGTTTAAAATGGTTGTAGCTATTATTTAAACTATTTTATATTTGAAAAGATTACATCGTTTTTACGTTATTATCACTTATATGTAGATATAATGTGTAATAAAAAATATATATTAACTAGTAATGTTGTCAATTCTTTAAATACTAGCTTAATTTATGTTGTGACATTTACATTCTTTTTGTTATCAAAAACATAATAGATACAACGTATGAAGTTAAAATATTCAATTCATTTACATAAAAACTAATAAGTAGCCACTTAAAATGTTCATTACAGAATTATTTACATTTTTATACTATTGCGAATGGACTTTGAAAATGTATCCGACAATATAACGAGTAGTGAATTTGGAAAAAACTTTACTTTTAACAATATTTAAGTTAGCTAGTTAGTAAAAATCTATATTGTTTATTTTGTCTCTTCGTATGTGAAATATTTACAAAAAAAAAAATATATATAAAAAAACTTTTAAGTGACTAGACATCATTTTTTAATGTTTGATCACGCAAAGCATGCACAGTGCAGTGATACAAGCGTGGGACTGTAAAAAGGACGATTATTTATTAATATTTCTTAGCTCTGGTAAAACGACAAAGCGCGGCGTTGATTTCAGCCGCTCAACACGCAATGCCCTGAAAATTTGGCGGATAGTGGGAAACGGAGTGTCTTAATACTAAGTTTAATCTACCTACCCTGCTATATGTGTGATACCGCGTTAAACTAAAAAAGAAATCACGCAAAGCAAAAGGTACGTAGAGAATAGTTAGTATTGGAAACGAAACTAAACGCCATGTTTTGTTTTATCGGAGCTGGAAATTTAAATAATTTACATACTGTTATTCGATTGAGTTGAGATTGACCTCATAACAGTTTATATTAAAAAAAACACTATTTTAATTTCCACTCCACAAGCTTTATTTGTATACAAAAACAAGTTTAGAAAAAAGTATACTGAATATCTTACTTCTAAAATGGTCGTTTGTACCATTCAAAATACCAAACCTAATAAGGCTTGAGGCTTGCCTAAAGTAAATGTAAATTATTCACAAAACCATGTATAGGAGACATACATATTAATTTGCGATATATTCATATACTGTATATACTGACATATACAGCTTTAGTGGTTATTACGGGAAATCTCCCGATTTGGGCAATTAAGGTTATGTTGGATTAGCCTTTATTCTTCCGGTGACGTGGCTATACGTCATGTAAAAAAAACCATCATGGCGCTCGTAAGCGGCATGTTGTCACGTTGGAAAAATCACAATTCATTCGAATCCTTTGTGATGCTCCGAAAATAAACGGAATTTAAAACTTTCTGACAAGTTAAAACAATATATTATGCTATATATTGCTATGGGTTGTTAAATAACAAATAAATACAAGTTTGAGTAAGTATTCGGATTTTTTTCACCGTCACAATTCGTTTAATTAAAACAGTTGTAGGTAGCCTTTTTTTTCAATAAATTAAATTGTCGTTTTCTATATATTACATTTTATATTGCTTAAATTTATAAAAATACTAAATATATAATGTTAAAACCTTGTTTCTATTCACACCAAGACCACTACGAGGTATATAGAGGCGAGAGTATAAAGATGGCGAAGCTCACCTCTACATTTTATCTAGACGAAAGAAAAACTAAAAATATAAAAATATTACCGCATGTGAAATTATAACTGTAGACACGACCGTCTTGTGCAATGGACATTTTTAGTTATACGTCCTAATTACTAGTCTCTAATTAGCATAAAACAAGATCGTCAGTGTCGTGCCCTTTAAATTTGTTAATGTGAAAAATAAAATTTTATACGACCAATACGAGACCACTAGTAAGGTTTAAAATATTTTTAACCTTTTTAAAGTGTTATTCCATACTTAGGAAAGAAAATTACTTATTTAGAAAACGTGTAAAAAATTTGACGTAGTGGGATTCGAACCCGCGTCTACTGAAAATCGACCAGGTGCTCTGACCACTAAGCCATACGTTCTCATCAAGCTACGTCGAAATTGTTATACGAAAAATTCCGACCTAGCTTTATTGCTTCACGAAGGCTTAACATATTAATTATTTTTTCCTGTAGTTATAACGATTACAGTTATCAAATAATACAGAATATATAATTAAATATTGTTTAACATATTTATAGTGTTATTCCACAATTAGGGAAGAAAAATACTTATTTTTCTTCCCTAAGTGTGCCGTGTGTGTAATTACCGGTTCGGTCTAGTCGGTTTCCAGGAGGCCCGGGTTCGAGTCCCGCTACGTTCAAAAAAAATTTTTATACGTTTTCTAAATTAGTATATACAATTAAAGCTTGTAGTCAAAATGTTTCTGCATACTACACATTAAATAATTTTCTAATGAAATTACGTCAACAAATGTGCGTTATATTCTTATACTAGACTCTGTTTAGTTAATCTAACTGAGAGAGAAAGAGAGAGACAGGTACGTTAAGATATAATTACTATAATTATAACTCTAGGACCATTTTAAATGATACGTTCTGTATATTAAGTGATACGTGTACCTACAAAGTAAATTAATACAATTTGATTATATTTGCTTTCCCTACAAAGTGAATACATGGAGCACTTTCCGTTTAAATTGATTTAGTGGTAAACAAATATTAATAATATAAATTTATACATCAATTTCATTTTATTCTATTGACACCGTGCAATTTATCATTTTAATTGAATAAACACTGCATGTGCCAATAGTAAAACCAATAAGCAAATGGGTAAAAAAAGTCTTCAGTTATTTAAAGCCACAGAAAAGTAAATTTTGAATCTCATTTTTAAATTTGATGTTTATTTTCAAGTTTTAGTTATTAACTAAGTACATATAATTTAAGCAATAGATATTAAATGAAACTAATTTAACCGGATTAGTCGCGTATATTTAAGATTTTTACATTTTGGAAACCCGACGTTTCGAACACTTTACAGTAGTCCGTGGTCACGGGTAGACTGAGGTGGCATTCGTCTGTCAGTCTATCAGTCCAAAATGTAAAAATCTTAAATATACGCGATTAATCCGGTTAAATTAGTTTCATTTAATATGTGTAATAATCGTGAAAATCAAAGAACTTATTAAGCAATAGATCTTTAATTAAAATTTTAAGAAAATAATCTTTTATAGAAGGTCATTTTTTTTAGGAATAAAGATCATTTAAGCAATTTTACATAACTCGAATAACTAAACACTCGAGTAAAAGTAAAAAAAAAATTATTGATAGAAAATAATGCCTGAAATGCCATACGGGGTGTATATATATTTCTATAATTTTGCTTTGTTCTTGAGGCTGTCGCGGGGCACAAGCGTGCGACAATAAAATCGACGGCGTTAAGTTCCGCCACTCAACACGCAACGCCTCCTGAATTTAGCGGAAAATTAAGAACGAAGTGTCTTAACACTAGATTTCCCCTGCCTACTCTGCTGTGTGCGGGATACAGTGCGTGTTCAGCAAGATTATGTTAAGCTATAACAAGGAACGTTATTGTGAATAGATACATAACCGACATTTAAGTTTTCCTTATGGCGTGAGTAAACTTAAAAAAAATACGATTATTCAGTACAGTAATCTATTGCTTCGATATTACAATTTTGATTTATTAAACGTTCACATTCAACGGTAAGTATTGAGGCATATTTTAGCAGTACGAGATTTATTCTACGATATTACGCACCCCAACCTGGCTTGGATGGCATTACGTTGACAGCTTATGAGGTCCTTTATTTATGTGATTTATGTAGTGAACATAGATACGGGACTCAGTTTGAACTGTCGATGTGATTTTTGCTGGGAATATATTGTATCGTAGTTTGTGGCTAGTTAGCCGGATAAAATAATGTTTACTTTACATAATATGTATTTAAAAAGTCGTTTTATGAAGTGCTGTTCCATATAAATTTGAATATTTTTTAAAGTTATCTTTTTTAAATTAAATAACATTGTAATTTTTAGACGCTTACATTTTTAGTGTAATCATTTTGGTAGTAAAATTTGAAATCATGTAATAAAATAAAAAAAAAATAATAATGAAAGAAAGGCATAAACCTCGATGGATTAAAGCATTGAAACCCAATTATGCTTTTATTTTGTTCATCGCCGTCAAGTGGTTTAGGGCTTGTTAGCAAATAATATTCATACATAAAATTATAAGAGGCTGGTCTAAATTCTCTTGGGCCTCCACAAAACAAATCGTGTTTGGTGTTGGGCAATGTCATGCAAATTTTAAGAGGCTTCCTGGATCCGGTACAAACAGCTATTGTTATAAAAATAATTGAGGTTACATAACTGTTAGCCCTCTCGTGCTGTTATTATTCTATTGTGTACATATGGTAATGCTAATCTCGATTTTTATATGGTATGTATTTTTTTAATCCAGAGTTCAAATTATGTTTTTTGTCAAAAAATCTTCATTTGTATTTAAATAACATATTGTTCTAGTGTTGAAGCATTACAATTTTTCTTGTGTATATAAAGAAAAGTTTATAAATGAGCACAGTGTGTAAATTAACTAACATAATGTACTATATTATGAAACTATCGCAATATAAAAAATAACAAAAGGGAAAAAGAAGAAACATGAAATTACATAAATATTTTATTATGCATTCATTTTATTCTCATTATACTATGTATAATACAAAGGTTTAAGAGTATTAAAACTTATCCTGCCCTTAACAAAGCTCAGCGTAAATGGCATTAGTAAATCAAGCCAGGAAAAAAGATTACCGCCGACGCGTTCATATTAAAGTTCATTTTTCTTAGTTATTGTATTCAGTTTAAAAATTATACAATACAATATTGTTACCCATTTTTTTGATGAGAATTTATAATTTAAAATTATATTACACTGTGGAGTCGAACCTATAAGTAGCATTTTTTCACTATTCGTCGATGGTCGCTACAAAAATATAGATTTTCCTTAGAATTCTCACGGGAGTCATATATTACTTTGAATGGCAGACATGTGTGAAAGGTGCAACGAGTAATCCATAATTTTGCCACTAGAAGTTTTGTTGAATTCTTAAACCAATACAAGTATAAATACGTAGTTTTTATACAATTTTGATATAAGTGAACACAGTTTTTGTAGTAAACTAGCTGTTTACTACATCTGCGTCCTCGTAGTGAAAAAAAAAATAACTAACAGTTTTGTATGACACAGTATAAATACCCAAAGGTCCACTGTCCAGAGGTTGAGTCAATAACTTCAAAACGAATAACGTTATGTTGTATATATGTCTAAAGCTACTTCGATAATTGGACTATCTATATACTTTTTTTTAGCGTCACAGTACATTCCATAAATAGCTGGGTGGGTAGGCAGAATAAACTTAGTGTTAAGACACTACGTTTGAGATATTAGAATTTTAGTACTTTCGAATTCCGCCGAATTCTAGAGGCATTGCTTATTGAGTGGTAGAACTCAACGTTGTGCTTTGGCTCAACACCAGATCAATGAAATGAAAATATAAAATACGTAATTTCCTCGAGCTGAAATCGAACCCACAACGTTTACAGTCATACTTTATGTCTTTGCGCCACGACTGGCCCCAATCTCTATTTTATCAATAGAAGTATATAAAGATACAAAAAATATATTTTAGTTGTGATGTTATTTAAGTTAATATTAATAAATATTTGATCCTGTTTCAAGTACAACGCAAACCTTACACAGTTAAATGTTTTTATAGAAGGGTTTGAGTCTAGACTGCTGCTGATATAATATTGATATTTATTTATATTGTATTTTATGCTATTCTTTAGGTTTGATAGAGGCCTCGACGCGTCGAGGTGCAATGAATGGGATGACATCTGTGTATAAAGGCGACGGCTGTCGGTTTGATTTCCACTTAGGGGAAAGATGATTATTTTCATTTCTCCGCTCTGGCAGACAAAATGAGGCGTTTTTCTATTTACCATGCAATGTCTTTAAAATAGGGCGGTATTGCTAATAATTCTATAATAATGTTCAGTATTACTAATGTTTCTATTTTCCACTTTGTCTATTTCAAAGTTATTATTTTAAATTTTTAATCAAATGTTTGGATTAAAAAAAAAAAATCAATAATTCTTCATTTTTATTCGTGTTCATTATTTTTAATTTTCATTTATAATTTAGTACTACAGTAACGAAAGCACAAATTTTATTCTTTACACTGGTTAGATAAAGAAAATCTACTTTATATTTCATATAAATATTTTGTAAGCGAGCTGGAATTTCTAAGTTAGGAGAACAAATTGACCGCCTAAGTAACGCCTACATTAAGTAAAGTTATGTAAATACATTCCACACTGCACGGTCGTATCAAGAATATCAATCTTGAAAATATATTTTAGTACACTATATACATTAAGTTAAGTGTATCGGCGTTGAGTTCCGCCACTTAACACGCAATGCCTCCAGAATTCGGCGGAAATAGAGTAACAGAAGTGACTTAATGGGAACGGAGTGCCTTAACACTAGGTTCCCAGGCTCTCTCTGCCTATTCTGTTATGTACAGCGTGAAGCTTAAAAATCACACTCTATATTAAATTTATATTATAATTCTTAATGATTTAAATCATATATTTAACAAAATTTTAATGTACTTCAAAGGATTTTTTGAAAATTATTAATAGCAATTAAAATTAAAGTAACGCAATCTATAAGAAACTTAGATAATAATTGAAGATAAAGGCAACACTTTGTAACATTATAATTAAAATCTAAGCTAAATTTTCCTTCTCTCCCAAGGAGTACTTATAAAGAACTTTTACACCAGACCACTGTAATTGCAGCTTTGAAGGCGTCGCAAAATACCTCCTTAGTCATTATAGATGCCGTGACGCAGGCTATAAAGTAGGGAAATGCTTTATGCAAATTATTTTACCTGTGGCACCACTCGCTATTAGTAATAATCGTATAAGACGAAACATATAGCACAAGCGTATATAGTTGAGGCCGTCGTGGTGCAATGGTATAAGCAGCTGGCTGCAATTGTGAGTTCAATTCCCGTTCGGGGGAATAAATTATCATTTATTTATATTTTAATTTCTTTGCACTGGTTACAAGGCAAAGCGCAGCGTTGAAATCCGCCGCTCAACATGTTGCCTCTAAAATCCGGCGGATAGAGTAGAACGGAGCATCTTAACACTAAGTTCCCTCAGACTGCTCTGCCCTTTTCACGCATAAATTACTTAACCGATTAAGATGAAACTCAACATAAATATCGCTAGTATATCATAATAGCTCATATGCTACATTTTACGTACAGATTTCGTATAATTTAGCTAGAACATTAAATTTAAACAAGTGAAGCTGCGTTTGGGTGGCTAGTACTTAATATGGACACAATCTTTTTTGTATTTAAACTACTGTGCCGTGTGATCCCGGCCTAGAGTAGGATCATCCTTGTACTGGTGGTGTCGTAATAGGCGACTAAAGTACGTGTGGTAGAGTCACGTCGCCAGCAATGGCAACACGCATGGGCAGACTCGACCGGATCATTACCACCCCCGGCATTTAAAACCGGCGTGAAGTAGTGGCTTTATGCCACTGCGTTTCGCATGAGGTAATGGCGGGCCCCGGCGCCCAACCCACCTTAAAGGCCGGCAATGCACCTGTATCTCCTCTAGGGTTGCACGGGGTCGTAGGCGGCGGTAATCACTTACCATCAGGTGACCCGAACGCTCGTTTGCCGTGTCTTTTCCATAAAAAAAAAAACTTTTTAATACATATTATAATTAAATATGAAATTCTTATTAAAAATATTATATATTATATGAAATATGTGAAAAGGAAGCTATAATTCGTTTAGTTAATTAGTCCTGTGAAATAAAATCTAGGTCGTATTTACAGTAGTGTAACGAACGGGAACTAATTAGCCGGTGCACTAATTACCGTATTCGGTCGGTTATTTTATAGTTTCATAAAAGGGGACGCGAAACGTTCACATCATCCCTTTTGCGAGCTGTCAGGGCTTTAAGCGTTCATACAACTAACTGGTGTACGTGACGGGGATTTTATAACTGCGTTACTCGCGGTTTTATAGGGTTTTTTAACTTTAAAGTAAAAACGTAACCCTTAGGATTATTTTTTGTCCTTCTGTCCAGATTATCTATATCTATATCGCGTGAATCAAGCAAAAATATTGTACTCATCAAATGTCTACGGTCCCTTAAAGCACTTAACACAGTCAAAATATACGAGAAATGTATAGTTTTTGCTGCAATTTGAAAGTGAAATTCATTGAAACTTATTTTCATTGAAATTCATTGAAAATTCATTGAAACTTATTCATTGAAATTCATTGAAAATAGCGGTACAAACTTATAATTGTAGTTTATTTCATAAAAGTTTGTCAATACAATAAATTAATACACTACACTTCCCGTTGACATACAATTCTGATATTGGTATTGAACCCTCGATGGTCCAGTCCGAACCGGTTACTAGTAATTGATATTCTATCAGGAAATTTCATATTTTTAAAATATTACACTAACTTTATTCAATTGACAATATTTCCACTATAAATAAAAAGTATTTATGAACTTAGAATACTACGATACCATATCATTAAATAGTACCTACTAGATTCTAATATATTTTTTATTTTTTTTTTCAAAGAAATCAGGGTATGTATTCAAATATTTTGAGCCCCTCATTAGAATCAGCTGCGGTGCGGGTTTGAGTGTAGACTGTAGAGTGAATTCATTATCGCGGTCGGGCAGTCGTTAGTGGTTTACGACTGTGTTCACCAACTCTTTGAAATAATGCTCCCTTGGCGCCTTGACGCGTTCTACACAGAACCGTACCCGTATATTATATCGCTGAGATATTTTAAAACATCCATGAGATCCCCTTAGGGAAGAGAAACTTCTATTTTGTAATTTCTTACCAGCGATGCGCATTCTTGCTAGAACTTAAGTAATATTGGGTTATTTATATTCATACTATGTTAAAGTTTGGAATATTTAGTTTAATTAGAGAGCAAGTACAATAAAAAACAAGCAAAAAGAACGATAACCCTATTGGTTGCCTAAAAATGATCAATAGTTACAATCAAATGAAAATATTAAAATATAAATCAAATCAGCTTTTTCAATGAATTTCTAATGTTAAATAAATTAAATAAATTAATTAATTTAGATTATTTAGATTTTTAATTAGATTTAAAATGGTCAAATTAGTATTAAGCGTTAAGCTAAATAAAAATTAATAAAAATCGCTGTGTAGTGATAAAACATTACATTTTCTGGTGCCAGACTAGAAAACGCATGGCATGGCATGTGGCATGGCTGGCATGGCACCAGAAAACGACATGTACTAAACGAAATGTCTTTAAACGTCTTGGGTTGAGTGGTGGAACTCAACGCCCCGACACCAGATCGAAAAAATTTGAAAATATAAATTTAAATAAATATTTAATTTCTTTGAGTGGGGATCGAACCCACAACCTGTAGCATTAATAGTCACACATCTGTGCCCCTGCACACGACAAATTTTTGTATATTTTTTTATTCTATATTTTACACTTTGTTGTCCGTCTGTCTTTCTATCAAGAGCCTTTATCTCAGAAACGCTTGGAGATATCGTCTTAAAGTTCAAACCATATACTTAGATTTCCATTTCAATGAAGAGGTGGATTTGCGGCGTAACGCGGTCTGACCGCATACGCAACACATTCATTCGAGGTAGTCTTGGAGTCCGTGACGTAGCGGATAAGCTCCAACAGCGTCGCCTGAAATGGTTTGGTCATGTTACGCGCCGGCCTAAGAACTATGTCGGATGCAAGTACCTTGCTATGTCAGTCCCTGGAGTGAGACCTCTCGGACGCCCAAAGAAGCGCTGGTTGGATGTAGTGATGCACGATATGAGAGCCAATGGCCTAACCACCCAGGACGCTAAAGACCGTGCAAAGTGGAGTAGATTGAGCAGAAAGCCAGGCCCTGGCAAATAGCCAGGATTAATACTAGGAAGAAGAAGAAGAACACCTTAATTTCCTGAAAAAAAATGTATTTCTATATTTACTTAAATAAAAGATATAGCCGTTTATATAGCAAAAAACTCGTATTTCGAAACTTTAAAGGGAATCTAAATTCATACTATACATACTTCCAGTAAACCTAGAATTATTAAATTTGGCAACTAGCATCTACAGATTGTACTAGTTTAGGAAAAAATCTGAAAACTATACATTTGTATTAAATCCAAAAAAAAAGGCTTAAAAGCTGGCAAAAAAATGTTCAAGTGAGGTATCAGATATCAAAGAGAGAAAGGACTCTGGCTGAGCTATGCCTACATTTCAGAAAAAGCTGGAGACCTCCATTTTTTGTAAGGAACCCTCGGCAGACGAGCCCGACTCACGCTTGTCTGATTTTTTTAGTTAGACTCTCGCCACAATGGCCATTTTGGGTTATTAGTATTTCCATGAATAATAGCTGAATTCAAATATTTTAACTAAATATTAAATGTCAGTTGCGTAAGTCAACAAACAACTTGACATAGATAGTTTGAAGAAAGCCCCAATGACAAGAAATATTTTGAGCTACTCCGTCTGGTTCTAAAACCAACATTTAAGCGATAGCCTCTTAAGATGTTGATACTGGCATTTAGCTATTAAACTGTTAAACTGGAACGATAATCAGTGAAATCATAGTTCCATAGACACTCCAAATTGCAGCAATTTAACACCAAAGTTCAATACTTGGTTAATTTTAAGCAAGATTTAGTATTTAATAATGACTAAATTATGATATAGTAGCAATCAAATAAAAACGAATATTTTATTCTATAAATTGGAAAGGTTAATCTATTTAGTTAAGCATAAGCATAGACCTATGCTTATATTTTAGGACATTATTTGTTTTATGTTTATAAAAAATAACTGAATAAAATGTATGATTAATAGTCAACGTCACGTACTCAACGAGTACCGTAAGTGCAAAAACACAAAACAAAAGAAAACCATTTAGAGAGTACTTTAAAAGAGTTTTTATTAATAACGATTTAGTTCAGTTATTCCATATACTAAATTACAAAATAAATATATTATTACAAAATTTGTGTCAATAACTTTTTTTTTTCCAAAATAGCTTAATCCTAAAAAGTAATGACGTCACGAATTTCTTTGTATACAAGCTACAAAAGAAATTCACATACATATACGACTTAAATAAAACATACGAGTAAGTCATATTTACTTTATTTACTTAATAGCGGGTTTCAATCACAAAGGCGTGAAAAATTCACCGCAAAAAGTGTTTTGTCAGATATAACCCTTAACTTTCATGTGGGGTCCGAACCACCCCCTACATTAAAGGTACGGTGAAGGTATAGACGAACAATAAAAAAAGGTAACTCCCCACGACGTGCGTGACCACCGACTCAATGCAAATTACACTCCCATCCATTTTATACAATAAAACCAAATGAGCCCTTTTAACGCGACATAAGAAATCGATAAAAAGTTCACGTCAGACTTAACACTGTAATATAAGTTAAGTTTAAAACGTAAAAACTTAATATTTTATACGTTTTTTTACCGTAATTAAGGGTAATGACATACATTTTAATGATTTTTATTTTTTATGCTGAGAAATTTATCTTCAATTAAAAAAATGTTATAGCTTACGTAATATATACGATGATAATTATATAAAACCAAAATTTTATTATTTAATTTATATTATTCACTAAATCGCTGTACAATGATATCAAATATTATTAGTTTCACGCTGTATCCCGCAGGGTAGACGAAGGGACCAGACACTCTGTTCCCCACTTTCAGCCTAATTTTGGAGGCATTGCGAAGAAATGGAAATATAAATTTAAGTAAACATGTCATCTTCTCAAGTGGGGATCAAATCCACAACCAGTCGGTTTTATAGTCACACTTTGTACCACTGCGCCACGACTGGCTTCTCTGATATCAAATATTTCTTTTAAGTATTCAATAGCCTAAACTCTCTATATAAATGTATTATATTAGTAGATTGGTTGGATTAGTGATTAGTTGGTGCTAAAAATCAAATAAGAGAGATATTTCCTCTACATAAGACACAATAACAGTCAGCAATTTTATACACACTACACTGTAATGGGCATATCGCAAGTAAATCTAATATAACGTATCGGCAGCCTCATAGAGGGTGGCGATCGTGACTGAAATGATCATTAGAACAATATTAATAGCACCAATAAATAACAGCCACAATAGCTAAACGCATATATTTTAAGTATACGATTGATCTCAATTTCAAAGTAAATAAGCCTTTTCATTAAAATGGATTATATAAAAAAAGTGAAATGAAGAATTCTTCCTGTTTTGTAGAATTTACTTACTTATGAAGGTAATGCTACTTATTTTACATTTGTATATTTAAAACTTGTTTATCTAAATTCTAAAACATCTTACATTTTCAACGAGCTAAATTTACACAGTGAGTGCAAACCAGTGTTTAAATTTGTATCATAGTCCTATTAGTAAATGAAGGCGAAAAGGTTTCCTTGTCACTCTAAAAGCGAAGTTTTAATATGTTAAAAATATATACAGTCATATGTACGTACATGACATGTAAGTACGTACGTAAGTCTTTTTTTAACTATACAGTAGAAGGTAGTAGGAACTTGGGTCGTAGTGTTAAGACACTCCGTTCTCGTTTATACACTTCCGATCCCCCCTTTACCCTAAATTCTGGAGGATTTCGTGCTAAAGCGAGGGAATTAAAATATTAAGTTGTTCGTTTCCTCGAGTGAGAATGGAACCCACATACGATCGCGTTTGAAGTTCCACGCCTGTGCTCCTACACCGCGTATTCGTCATACACATACACGCATTCGCCTTTGCTTATACTGTTATATGTGTGTTATATAATAATAGCAATAATAAAAACCTCATTACTATAATATATTTAATTTGTATGTAACAATGAGTTTGTGTGCATTTATTTCTCTTTAGTAGCTTCTAAACTAATATATTCTCAGCAAAATATATTTTTAATTTAAAAAAAAATTAAATTAAATTAGCTTAACTCTATATCCCGCACACAGCAGGGTAGGCAGAGGGAACCTAGTGTTAACACTGCGTTGCCCACTTTCTGCCGAATTTTGGAGGCATTGCGTGTTGAATGGCAGAAATGCCGAATTCAACGTCGCGCTTTGCCTCGACACCAGAGCGAAGAAATGGAAATATAAAGTCTTTAGTTTTATTGTTATTTTATATATGAGCAAGAAAAACAGCATCGGGCTCAGTGACTTCACGCAGTACTCCTAAATTGGTTTTAATAGAGCGTAAAAATTTAAAATTTCTGAAATATAATTATTACTTGTTGCCCACGGCTGTACTTTGATGGGTCATATAGGCCAGTTACTAATTTATTTTATGAGTCATAACTCATTTAAAAACACCGTTTCGAGTCGACCATCTCCTAAACAAATAGTCTGCCAGTTGTCTTAATGACATTACTAAAATTAGTGAATACACAGTTATTTAATTTTGTCCCTACCAAATTAAACGTTATCATAAAAATTACGGTTGATAATTCAATTATTCATACTACTTAACCAATTCATAAAAAAATATAATGCATATAATTTAAAAATATGTATTGCAAGTTCAATTTGGGGAAGGGAATACTGTTACCACTTATTCGCTTGCATATAATAGCTTGATGTTAAATCCTGGCTTTCATTATAATATCCATTTTAAGAAACCCAATACTACGCCTAAATATATATAGTAAATAACGACGTGAATATGTAAATATTCTTTCTTTTTTTATAATATTTACTTAATGTCGAACAGTGAGTGATATTACAAGCTTTCATTTAAGTCACTGTGTTAGTTAGCTTGTTAGTTCTTGTGAAATCTATTTCTACGGAAACGGAATTTGGATTACGATTTCAGTTCTGATGACAATAAAATTACATGATATAATATTTTTTATTTTTTACAATTTTTTAACGTTTGGTATTCAATACTAGAGATAGAAAAATACTTATTTAGAAAACGTTTTATACGTTTTCGTAATTTGAACGTAGCGGGATTTGAACCCGCACCTCTTTGGAAATCGTCCAAGCGCTCTGACCAAATAAGCCATACGTTCTCATCGAACTACGTACGCTACGTTCAAATTTTTATATGTTTTCTTAGTAAGTATAATAAATATTATCTAATATGAAAATTCAAATGAAATTGATTTGTAAAATTTAAATTTGTACAATACACCGTGACTAGAGACTGCGAGGTGAACAATGGGACTTCTGAACCAAGAAAAGTAGTTGTGTTTGGATTATTTTGATTTGGCTCTTACTTGCTAAACAATTTCACGATATAATAGAAGAAGATAGCAGGTACAGCGGAAAGGTGGATTAAGGAATTTCTGAACTAACGAGGATAGACAGGCCGTGCTTAGATTTGCTTAATTTATCTTGACAAGCACTCTATTGCTAAATAATATCGAGCACCTGAAGATATAGATTCACTGGAAAATACTTAGCAATAAATAGAAATAAGAACATTAAGAGAAAATAAAAAATATTTTTAAAAACATACCTTTATTCGAAAAGTAAGTTTAACTAAAATGTAAATTATATTATATTATGAAATTGATAAAACTTGTAGCGTATATATCATTGTACGGAGGTATAAGTTTTTATAATGTCGATCAATTCAATTTTGAATTTATTATTTAATAAATTCAAAATTGAAAATTTTGAATAAAAGCTTCTTTTTTAAAAGCTTTTTTAATGAATATTTTATTTTATATAAGCGTTTGCGTGGATATTAAAGAGTAATTTGTCTCTTCTTGTTAGAATTTCAAGATTCCTTTCTTGCTTGAAACTACTTTCTGAAATATTAATATTACTTAATGATACTTAAGTAATATTAATATTTCAGAAAGTAGTTTTAGTTTGAGCTGGTCAATAATGAATAATACTTATTAGATAAGTTAATAAGCTCTTGAAATATGTATCACTTTATTACATAAAATTTCTATACACATACTCACGGTTGAGTCAATCTTTTCAGATAATTGGTATTAATTAGCGGTAAATGATAATGCAATTTTGGCTTATTATCTCAACATTGTATGCTCATACAATATGTAATTTGACCAGTGATGTGGAGTTATAAAATTGTACATTGTTCAAATAATAATAATAAATTGTATTATATTACTGACGAATAAATGAATTCTTAAGCTTCCACTAGCTTCTAGTAAGTTTTCTAGTGTGTTTTACTCGTACTATCTTAAGCTTCATCATTTATCGAAACAAAGCGCAGCGTTAAGTTCCGCGACTCAAGACGCAATGTCTCGGAAACTGGGCGAATAGTGGGGGCGGAGTGTCTTAACGCTATGTTCCTTCTGCCTACCGTATTAAAAAAAACTCAATTTATAACACACAGCAACTTATACTTACGCTAAAGTATTCTGGAGTGATTACATGTTCGCATCGAACAAGCATTGCTTGAAGAAAATTTAGTACAATATGTGATCAAGTTTTTGACGTTGCAATATATCGCTAATTTCCCAGGAGGATAACCTGCCGCCACAATAAAGAAACTATATTATTGTTACCCACATACCCACCAGTTTCTAAAGTATTAAGGTATATTACGATCACGACGGCCATGTTTAATGTTCCATATTTGGTAAATATCAATTTTTGATCAATAAATATTGTAAGTCTTATATGAAGTATTATTTATTTCTATCATATCGTAATATATTATTATTTTCTTTACTCGTGCCCGTATCTATTGCGATTGGCAAAGTATTTTTTAGAGAATCTATATAAAAATAACTCGCTCTTTTTTTTATCGGATATCACACAGTAAATAATAATACATAACTCCATGTTTTGTTTAATTAAATACACAAAAAATCTAAACACATTAACTCTCAACAGAAATGTGCAAAATGAATTTAAATTTACAACTATCGCATTCAACCAGATGCAACCAAATTACTAGCAACGCGAACGTCAATTATTTTACGTTAATGTCAATAATAAACGGTTACATTACCACAATGAGTTTAATTGAATTTTTTGAATAATATACGTCTCACATTTCAACAAATCCGTTGTATGCATTAATTACACGAAAATCGTGAAATTGACACGTTTCACGTGATTACGAGTTCACTGGTGTGGTAAGTTTTGTTCAAATGATTTTTGCATTTCATACATAATTGTACAATATTAATTAATTTATGATAATCGACAAAATTATTGCTTCATTCGTCAAAGTTAACGTCAAAGGATTTTTATTTACGGAATGTTAAATATCATCACTTTATCTCTATCTCTATTAAAATTAAGAATATCATTGTCGTTTACGTATGTCATATACATAAAAAATATTCAAATGAGTTTTGTTTCTTTTACATTCTTGTAAGCGAAGCAAACTGTAGTTGGAGACTGAATCGACCAGGATAAGCCTCTTAGTTGTATATATATTTTCATCTTCCCAAATCAAAATGTCATGTCAAAAACTGAAATCTCTATTTTCTGTTTGAAAAAAACGTAGTGTGTTGAGTTGTGCCGCCCCATTTGGTGAAATCAGGCCAGTCAACATATTTTAAATATAAACAATCCCTTAAGTGGAGTTTATTTATTAGAAAGAATTATTCAAATATTTAACTTTATAGTTAACACAACACAAATTATGACCTTAAACGCTAAAAGCATTTCCCATGCATTTAAGTTAAATGAAATATTTAAGCGTTGGAAACTACTAACTAGTATCTTAAAACTGAACTCTGCTCTGTTGCTGGTGCTCGCTGAATGATAGTGTTTTTGTAGGTTTACAGGAATTCATTTTCAAATAGAACCTAATTAAATACAACAAAAAATACTTATACGATAGAAAAATAGTAACATTAAGTCTCTTTAATTATGTAAGATCATTATAATTCACATTTGGTCTCTTATAAAGTCATAGATGTTATCTTAGAATAAATTTATAAATATGACGTACGTAAGTCGATGGTAATTCTGTTAGAAGTTCCAAAAGTCCTTATAGCGTGCTTACAATTTCTGAGGTCTAATGGGCGAGCGCGATTTTGCTGACAAATAAATATGTACCGCCCTTCCCGCCAAGAGTAGTCGTACGTAGGGGCCATTAGAAAAAGACCAAAGGATATATGTTCTATTTTTGTTTTACAACTTTATTCTGTTTCCGCATATAAAGTGGGGAAGCAGAGAGAGTGTAGAACATAAGAAAGATACAGAGTAGAATGTCTTAAAACTAGCCATTTTTAAGACATTCCGCTCTACGTCTTCCACCTGAAGTGGAGTTCTTGCGTTTTAAGTGGTGGAACTCATCGGCACATCCTTGGCAAGATAGAGGCGTTACCATGGTTAATGAAAATACTTTAATATCCATTCATGAATGAAAATACTTTAATATCCAATTATTCTTACTATCTCACATAGTAAATAGTACTCGTAAGTCAATTTACTCGTAAGTACTGACTAAGTAGTTATTTAAGCGACAACTTGAAGTTGGTGATTGGTGGTGATTTGTCCATAATTTAGTATTTTTTTTATTTAATTTTTATAGGACATTAGGCATTCCACTTTAAAAACAGAAAACGTTAATTACACTACTTAGTTTAAAAAAAAAAAAAAATATTTTAAATTTTAAAAAGCATTCATAAAAAGCGGACTTCATAGCCGTACAAAGAGGGCTCAGTGGCATGCAATACGATAAAGCACCAGTTAACATAAAAGGAACAGGAATTTCTTTAGCAATAAAAAGAAACGACCAAAGCTGTGCGTGACCACGGAGCAATGAAAATTCACATTTATTTTTATTTCATAAACTCAAACACGGCAACTGTAAATTATGTGACTTTACATTTTAAAATTTAAATATTTCGTGTATTTTTCCAAGGGTAGAGCCTCAAACAGTATATACAATTTTATTTTTAATTTTCCAAAAATGCCAAACTCATAATCAATTAAAAAAACCCATAATAAGTTCTTTGATTTTCACGATTATTACACATATTAAATGAAACTAATTTAACCGAGACGGGTTGTAGTCTACCCGTGACCACGGACTACTGTAAAGTGTTCGAAACGTCGGGTTTCAAAAATGTAAAAATCTTAAATATACGCGATTAATCCCTTTAAATTAGTTTCATTTAAAAAAAACCATTCAATCATATATTTTTTGAAAAAATATAAAGAGCCTTAATAGGTGTAAGAATATTATGTTGATATCAATTATAATTGGAAAAAGTATTTCAAAAGATGGTAAGTCGGTATATATATATATATATATATATATATATATATATATATATATATATATATATATATATATATATATATATATATATATATATATATATATATATATATATATTTGTGTAGCATAAAAATGTATATTTAAGTGAAATCTGATTTGAAAGTTCCTTAAGTACTTAGCATGGTGGAGATGATTGAGATTCTGTTGATAATATTTAAATATAATCAAATCAAAAAATGTTGATACAAAGTTGTTATTACAAATCCCACAATGTTGACCAGTATAGTGCTCAGGCCTTATAACTATGAGTGATCTCTTACAAACAATCTTTTATTCATAAAACAGTGTCAGCGGAAAATGTATTTATTTATGTATGTATTTATGATATATAAAATAAACGACAAAAAAAATTGCCATATATTTTTGCATACATACTCTGTACCTAATTATACTTAATTCATACATTACTTTGGCGAAAGTTATTTTAAGATCTCAGAAAGATCAAAAGTAAAGTAGGTAAATCAATTACCACAATGGCATTTTAAGAAAAACATGACAATAAATTAAATATAATTATATTAATAATTAAATACTATTATATTTAATTTCTTTTCCCCCGAGAGTGTTCGAGCTCACAATCGTTGTGTTTACAGTCAGAGGCTATTCCACTGCGCCACGACGGCCTCTACATATAATGGTGGCATTGTTTTTTAAAATGACTTGCGTTATAATTTTTTAGGCTATCAAACGTTTCTGAGTGACAAACACTCAACGACCAAGCAAATTTTCAACCAAGAAAAATTACATTACATACGTAAATAGTAAGTACTTGATGACTCGCCATCGTAATTCTTATTACGTTTTATTGTTTCAGCGAGTCAGTAATAAACTTGTGCTTTTTGGTTCAACATCCTATAGGCTAATAAAATATACAGGTGGGCTTCTGGGTAACTAGAGAGGGCCGTGGAGCTATAAAAGATTCAAGAATTTCTGTCAGGTCCACCAGGGAGAGATAAAAGGTCCGCACACCGATCTCTAACTAAAATACCGCATGCTATAAATATACATAGTACTTGTATATTCTACGTGACCTTCGCTTTTAGGTTGCTCATTCTACTTCTTATCGAATTAATTATGTATTTGTCGTATTTAATTGTTTTGGCTCATATATTTGTGTGTTTTTATGTTGTGTAACTGTGTTACTGACTCCCGTGACTTTATAGATTGTTTATTTTATAAATTAGAATTTCTTTATTAATTTCTAATGTTTTCTAAAATTATATAAAGCAAGAAATAATATAATATCGCAAAAGATTTTAATTACGATTCGTTCACTGCATGACAGCATAATAGATGACCGTACTAAAACAGTTAATTTACTTTTCCTGAATACACTTAAATAATCTCTATATATAATAAGACAGTAAAAATATTTTGTCTGTACATTTAGTAATTTTTACTGAAATGAATAGAGGGACACTTAAAAAGAATAAGAGAAAGCAAAAATATTTTTTTGAATTTCTTGTCTGTCTGTCTGTCTATATGTATGTCAACATTTTTCTATGAAAGTACTGAAGCGATTTATGAAAATTCCACCAATTGCTTTGTTTTAACTGAACTTAACCACTAAAGTTTGGTTCATCAAAATAGGTTCGTTAAAAAAAAGTTATCGTCATTTGAATGAACTTAAGGCATTAGTTTGCCTGCGAATATTATATATCAATCGCGCTGATAAGATTGTTGGCAAAAGAATGTCATTCGAAACGTCTTGGTTCTGTTTATATGACTGTTTATAAAAATATAAATTTGTGAAGCACTATTACACAATATTTTATATAATAAAGTAAACAAAATTGAATTGTTAATGGAGATTACCTTTATAAATCATAAAGTTTAAGTCGTAATTAATTCAACATAGAGAGAACGATTTGATCTTCAAGGAAATACATAGATTATTTGGTTTGTTCGTTCGTTTGAAATAAATCTGTACTCTGTAATAAAAACTACATATTTACTAATTGTACAAACTAATTCATACTAATGTACTAATGTACATACTAATTTAAAAACTGTACAGGAGTTAATATGCAATCATTACAGTCATTTTACAAAGAATATTATGAATCCTTCAAATCAATAATTTAAAATTTAAGGCCATTTCTGAAGGAGTAAATTAAATTATTCACTGACATCAGCACATTTAACAGAGTTTTACAATTATGATGAGACGTACATTACATAGGTAAAAAGAACATGTTACAAAAATAAAAATAAGCTTTATGTATACTTTATAAATATCAAATATCAACTGTGGTTGTATTTTTCTAAACAATAAAAAAATCTTATAGAAATTACGATAATATAGTAAAAAAATCATATTAGAAGTCAATATAATTGTTAATCAATTCTGTTTATTAAATCAATAATCATCTATTTTAAGCGGTCGAAGCCGCGAGCGGGCCTAGTATTGAATAAAATATGATAGAATACTTAAAGAGAGCGAAGTCGACATCAAAGAAGTATTTAAATAATAAATACTTATATAGAAAATAGCTTTATATATTCTATTATTTACGTTCTATGAGAGATATATAAAACCTTCGAAGGCTAAAACTATTGACTACACGATATAAGAATTTTACTTTGCCAACATTACATGCATCTTTGATGAAGTAAACATTTCTTCAAGGAACAATGGCGTTTGCTTTCTACTGAATTCCCGTTTACCCACCTATGACCTTCATCTATCGAGTTTTAATTTCCCATGGGCGGTCGCAGCGGCCACAAACAAGGCAAACTTGTGGTAGGTATTGATCTTAAATTATTGACAGGTGAAGAACTTCAAACTGTTGGTGTATGATCCGGGGCTTACTTATAGATATTAATGTTAGTGGGAACAGGTAGCATACTATATTATAAAAGATATTTTAGAATATTGACATAATATTATCATGATATGTATCTTTTTAGAGGAAGAGGAAGAATTTTTTATGTCCTACTAATAACGATACTACAGGGTACCCAAAGAAGTTTTACAAGAGTAAAAACATACAAGACCAAAGAAGAAGAAGAAAAAGTTAAAGAAGTACTCTTGTACTTGTATGAATATGCCTTTTTGTCTTCAAAAAGGCATATTCATTACACCTTTTGTTTGAATATAATCAGCGTCACGCTGTATCCTATATATGTATATGCATACAGCAGAATAGGCAGAGGGAACCTAGTGTTAAGATACTCCGTTCTCACTTTCTGCCGAATTCTGGAGGCATTGCGTGTTGAGTGGTAGATTCCAACACCGCGCTTACTCCACTGCTGCAACTCGACACCAGAGCGAAGAAATAGAAATATAAATTTAGGTAAATATTTCATCTCCTCGAGTGGGGATCCATCCCACAACCAGTCGGTCTCACAGTCACACTTCGTGCCGCTGCTCCACGACTGGCCTCTTTGTTTGGTTTCTGCTTTATTACATCAGATATATCCATTATTTAAAAAAAACATTAATAAAAAGAATAATTATGACTACCTATTTATGAATGGTTCTTTATTTGTCAAAGTTAATTAAGTTATTTGATGAGTTTAACTTTGCCAGACTATAAAATTTACATTATCTTTTATACTGATGTATTTAAAAAGATTCATTTAAATGTCTATGGGTGAAAAGTAAAATGAGAGAGTGCTGTAAAATATCGTTCGTATCTGTCAGTTACCCAGATTGACTGTATCGCTTACAAATTACATAATTGAATAATTATCCATATAGCACTGGTGTTAGAAAAAACTCTACGCTCCGAATACTGTAATTCAACATTCGTTAAACAATATTTGCACGCGTTAAATATAAATATTTACATCGGTCTGGTCATTGTGCACATACCGCGGGAATTCTAAATGAATAGCCCAGTGATAGCATCAATTGCGTGCAATTTATACCTAATCAGGGCAGAAATGGTTATATTCGACGTTTAAAACTATGTACATGGACTATAAAAATAAAATAATTATTTTGGTGTCCATTTGTTCGAAATACCATAAATTGGGAATATAAGTCAATATCTCTCATAGCTACGGGCTACTAACAAGGGTATAAAAAACACATATTTCTATGAAGACGATTTATTATCAGAATGCTTTTCTTTTTTTATTTTTTTACAAAAGAATTTCAAATATTTAAGATTTTGTTTGCATTGTACTTTATTTATGTGTATACTATGTCTATTTTAATGCTTTGCGCTTTTTCCCGCGTACCAGGATAGACAGAGAATCTAGTGCTTATTTACTCCGTTTCTCTATTTCCGTCCAATTTCTGGTCAATACATAACTAATGGCGTAACTCAATGCTGCGATTTGTCTACCAAAGCAAGAAAAAAAAATGTACATACAGCCTAGATGGGCAAGCCCGAGCGCTCGTACTTTCCAGTCTTTTTCTTTTTAAGGTACATTTTACTTCAATACATACCGTATGCCAAAAATGAATCTGATAAACCATTCAACTAAGTTACAAGGGACAAATAATCATGAAAGATCAATTCCAGTAATACAAAACAACGATTTCTGAATCAGTGAATCGAAAATATTCTCGCAATGACACCTGATTGAGACCGTTCGCCCGTTCAAGTGTGAAGATATTCGAATTAACTTATATTGCATTCTCATGCTAGTCTCTCGAACATAATTTACATTCTTTAGTCATTATATGAAACAAAGTTAGCAGACAGCATAATAGCATGTATCTATTACTTAATATTTTATAGAGAAATAAAAACGGTCAACGGAAATTTTATAACTTTTTCATTGATTCTTACACAATGTTCCAAAAAAATAACGATAAAAGAAGAGCGAAGCGATTTATCATTAGTTTCTGACTATCTTGCAGAATAGATTCAAATAGATGTAAAAAAGATATAGATTCAATGAATCGTAAAGTTTCTTTATAGTAACACCTTTTGTTTGGCCGAGTGTAAAATGTTAATCGTAAGCTGTTTCTTTCATCTATCCTTTTAAAGATCCTGTGATATTGTACTGTTTAAAAAAAATTATTCACTTATTGCGCCCTATAACCACTCACCACAATATATCCTAAAATCAAGCGCAAAGTGTAGAGCGGAGTGTTTGGACACAAGATATAGTCTGTGTATCATGTAGCGCAATAAAAAGTGAAAAGCTTTTTAATCGAATAATCGCGTATGTTCAGAATGTTCAGATTTAATAAAAGAAGGACGTTTTGAACACTTTGCAATTGTCACTTGACTTGAACCTATGAGTATATGAAAAGGCTGATGACAGGAAATGAAAAAAAAGTAATGCAGCGAATGTAGCGGTAGACAGCCTGTAAATAGAGAATTATTTACTCCGTAAGAACTATGTAACGCGAAAACCGGCTAATTTTACGTCAGTCTTACTTAACGTTACATTTACCAACCTTTATACAAGTGTAAAATTCAAGATTCATTACATATTTTAATATATAAAAGTCTTGTAAAAACTACAGTATGTACATATATTATTTTTATACGAGATAAAACATCGTGTAAATCAATTTGTAACGTATTTTGCAAATAAAATAATTGATAAAAACTTATGGGCACATCGGAAATTTTTATTACTGTTCATTTACTCTGCTCTTATCGAAACATTAATCAGAGTTATTTATTGTGTAATTATCGTTTCGCGGTGGTGTACACTGCACAATGTACATCGGATTGGTAAAAATAAGTGCATTTAGTACGACTACACGTTGGACCTTTTTAGTTCATATTCAAAACTGTTATTCACATTTTGTATACATATTATCTCCAACGTAAAGGTCAAAAAAGCTGAAATAGACAAATATAACTTTATTTAGCTGTGATTAACTAAATTTCTAACGAAACCTTAAAACAGCATAAATGAATTAACGGGTCGATCCCCATCCCGTTTCGATTGTCTGCTTAATCACTAGCTATATAGGGGTAAATGCACAAACGCTGTATCTGTCCACAAGCCCACCCTCCTAAATCACCTGAATGTACACAAAAAACAACTCTATTTATAGAAATGACCCTCATTTAAGGCTGTAAGCGTGGACTCAAGTTAAATATTCATACACCGCCTCCCAATTTTTATGGCTAGTAACGAAAAGATAAAAAGAGGTCAACGAGCACCGCCAATACGGTCTCGTAAAGTTTCGAGCGCGTTGTTAAAAGTGAATTTCGGAACTAATTATTTCATGGTTTGTAATTTTTATTTGAATTTATTGAATTCATATGAAGCTACAAGATATCTCTGAAAAAATGGAATGTCAGCTAACATATGTGAGAACAATATAATTATTAATTATGTTATAGTTTCAGCTGTAGGTAATGAGGAATATAAAAGAACTTCTACACTACATATTTTATAATTATATATTTTTTTACTGTGAAATAGAAATCAGTCATGGCGCAGGGAAACAAGCGCGTGTTTGTAAATGCCACACATCGCGGATTCGATTCCCATACGAGGAAATGTTATAATATTTTTATTTTTATTTGCTGCTTTATTAATATTTTTATTTGCATATTTTTAAATTTTTTATTTGAATATTTAATATTTTTATTTGCTGCTCGCTCTGGTAACGAGGCACAGCGCGGTATCGAGTTCCACTGCTTAACACGCGATGCCTCTAGAATTCGATGGAAAGTGGGGAACAGCAATGTTTTAATGGGATTGTATCTTGTACACTAGGTTACCAAGTTCCTTTTGCCTACCCTGATATGTGCGGGATACAGTGTGAAGCTGCACCCGTGTGCGTGGGAACGGAGTTTTTTAATTAACTTGGAAATTATCCAAGACTTGATTGATGGTTTCCAAGAGTGGCGGGTTCAAATCTCAGCTTGGAATAACACTTGTAACATTATACTCGCAATTCATACACTTTTCATTTAATTTTAAATTTCCTACAGAATTATATCAAGCTCTTTTGTATCGAGACGAAGCGAATTAATTAAGAAACTAAAGCTCTGATTGCTACGAGTATTTTAAAATACCTATTTATATATATGTCATCCTCTTTTTAACATTACCATACACGAATATCAAAATTAATTAAGACATAATTAGATGACTGTATTGGCTGAGGGACACAAGTGAGTAACTATAAACGCGATCTGTTGTGGGTTCAATCCCCACTCGAGGAAATAAAAGAATAACTTAAATTTATACTATTATTTTTTCGCTCTGGTGTCGAGGCAAAGCGTGGTGTTGAGTTCCGCTACTGCCACACACAATGCTTTTAGAATTCGACGAAAAATGGTGACCGGAGTGACATAAGTGTAGATTTTCTCTGCCTACCCTGCTATGTGTGGGACACAGCTCGAAGCTGAAAAAAAAATTAAAACATAAATACATATAAATATTATTTTGTAACATACTGTATGCTAGTCAAGAAGTCAGGACGCAAAAAAAATTAGACTCGAAAAGAAGAAAATTGAGTATTTATGAAAAGGCTTCGCAACTACTACTTTACGAGATCATTATATGAACCATTAAATGTATGATTACGCCCTGTTTTGGGCAGGCATTTGTTTAAGTACATCAACTTTTGGTAAACGACCGGCATTCAGAAGTATTTTAATTCATTATGGCCCCCTAACTTTAAACAACACCGTCGGTATTTTATTAGTTCATAAAATGAGTTTTCAGGAGTTCCTTTATTGCAGAGCATGATTATATTTTCTGGGATTGATAATGTTATTTGATTTATTGTGTGAAGTAGATATTGGGGCCTGTTGTGGTGAAGGGCCCAAGCGTGTGACTGTAAACAAGTTGTTAGTTCAATTCCCACTCGAAAATATTAAATATTTTCATTTCCTCGAACGACGAACCAAAGAGCGGTGTTGAGTTCCATTCCAAAAGTGGGAAACGGAGGTGTAATAGGAACAGAGTATCTTAACATTAGGTGCCCAGGTTCCCTCTAACTACTCTGCTATGTACAGTACACAGCATAAAACTGGTAAGCTTATACAAGTTACTAAATAATTACGTAAAGAACTAATATATTTCTTTTCAAAAATAATTAATAACGACTTTATCAACTAGTTACGAAACTTTGCAATAAATTAAATAAAAATTAAGTAACTCACAACACATTCACAATTAAATTATTTAAGCATCAGGTAATGCAGACGAAACTGAATCGTACTTACTTAAGCTGGATACATAAAATAGTACCTCGTTGAGATTTTGGAGAGCTCTGACAATAGACAGTTTGCCCTCATAATGCTCTCTGAATACACCGAGCTCACCTCGTCGTTCACTTACTTAATTATGCATTTTTTTTATTAAATTATTTATTTGGCGTACCCTAATTAGTGACTGTAGGGAATGTTTTAAGCTAAACTGCCTGAAATAAAGCAATAAAATTAGCAAAAATGAGAACACGTTCTCTTTGAGAACAATAAACTCGCACTTCTACGTCACAGGCATGCATAGAGAAGCAGATTTCTATTTTAAGTACCAAAAGTTTAATTCAAAACGGACTATACAAACTTTATATGTATAAGAGCCAGAAACTTTATGATTTGAAAAAGAAATTAAATATCTTTTAAATGATATCAAAATTTTATTTGGTAAGGAAAATTTAAAAACTTTTAGAATATTTTTTACATAAGATGTAACTAAGTTATAACTAAAAAATATGAAGTTACTTAGTTCTCCTCGTGAAAAAGGATACGTTTTTGTATAAAATTATAATGTAATAATACATTGTACGAAATATATAAAGTACTAGATTTAAATAGTGCTAGATAACTAGGTATACTACTACCGTCCTTCATTAATTAGGAACTCAGTATTGAGATTATTCGTGGGGAAATATAAATTGTTTTATAAAAAATTGATATCCGCTCCTTATTATGCAATGCCTTAAGAATTCAAAGATAAATAAGGAATAGAATCTCTTGACATTAGGCTTCGAGGTTTCCTCTACCTACTTTTGCTATGTGGATACAGCATTAAGTTAAAAAATATTATGTAATTAGTGTACCTATAGTGTTATGAATTGGAGATAGCTATGACTCTATTTATTATGTAGGAAAACATTAAAAAATATACAGAGAAAAGATTTAAAATAAACAATCAAATTTATACTAAAAAAATCCTTAAAGAGTTAAATGTTTTTTGGAATAATAAATAAAATTTGTATGAAAAATGACAGTAATAACCGAAGCAAATACGCAGTGTAATTTATCTTTCAGTCTAATCTCGTGCGATGACGTTGTTGTTTAATGATTAACAAGTCCATGTGGCATTTGTTAATTGTTTTTTCGTGTTTCCCGCTTGCAATAAATAATGAATTCAAAGAGGCTTATGTGGGATTGATTTCTCGTCATTGAAAATTAAAATGTTACATCAGTGAGATTTTTTTAAAGCCTAACCAGGCTTTAACCAGGTTCTCTTATGTAAGTCATTCGAGAGTATTTTTGTTTTGCTTTATTTATTTCAGCTGCATGTTGCGTCCTGCATATAGTAGAGTAGACAGAGGGGACCTAGTGTTAAAATACTTTTATCCCCACTTTCAATCGAATTTTTCAGGCATTACGTGTTGAGTGGCGAAACTCAGCCCCCGGTTTGTTTTGGTAGCAGAGCGGAAAAAATAATATATTATTATCAGCTTCACACTGTATCGCGCACACATCAGGGTAGGCAGAGGGAACCTAGTGTTAAGACACTCCGTATCCCATTTTCTGCCGGATTCTAGAGGCATTGCGTGTTGAGTGGCAGAACTCAACGCCGCGCTTTGCCTGGACACCAGAGCGAAGAAATGAAAACATAAATTTAAGTAAATATTTCATCTCCTCAAGTAGGAATCGAACCCACAACCAGTCGGTTTTACAGCCACACTTTGTGCCCCTGCGCCGTGACTGACCGCATATATTATTAAACAATAATTATTTCCCCCGAGTGGGATTCGACCCACAACTACCACTACCACTATCCACGGATAAACTGTTTTTACCGGTTTTGCATTTTGTGCAGATTTTCCTATAAATACAGTTTACAGCTTACAACGTGTGGTACGATGTCTTAATAAATTAGTATTTCCTGCACCTCAAGTGCATTTTCCTTTGCGAAGCCGCGGCACATCGGATTAAGTCGCTCGTGCTTTTCCAATGTCGCAGAGAAATAAAAGGAAATTGGTTAAGCATTTTTCTTTTCCGGCTTAAGAAATACCGTAGTTACTTAATGGGATACAAGTAATAAGAATTGCAACAAATAAAGGAACAAAGCTGTCTTTTTAAATACACTTCTATTTCACGTTTATTCTGGACCTAAATGCTTCTTTATTTTATCTTCTGTCGTATTATCTAAAGTTATTGTTCAAATTGTTTATGAAGCGAGCCCGTTTAATTATAGTTTTGTATTTCTTTTTTACAATTTTACTTGCACAATGCATTTTTATAATACGTTCATTAATAATTCAAGTAGAGTAGTAAATTTTTATTCCTGTATGTACAGATATGCGTCGTATTTTTGTGTACTACTCATAGTAAATTAATATATAGCTATATATATGACATACATTATACAGTGGTAATTATTTTTATTTTCTTAAGAGCGAGAAAATAAAAATATGCAATATTTCATTGTCTCGAGTGAGAATTGAACCCACAGTCTGTCGTGTTTATAGCCACACGTTTGTGTCACGGCACCACGACAAAACACCCATCTTTTAGCTTTACATTCTAATTTGCAAATATACCGCAGAATTGAAAAAAAATCTGGTGTAATTTCTTTCATTCAATAAATTTCAAGCCAAAAATATAGCTTTAAATTATAGATTTTAAGATATATTTTTATAATCACCACTCGATACTATTAAAGCTGAAGTTATCAATATTCTTTACAAATAGAAAGTTCAATAAAAAACGTAACAATATGAATAAATTATTTTTTACATTATTTAAGTACCCTCACGATTTCCACTCGCTACTTAAAACGTATCGATAGAACGAGATGTATTCATGCAATGCTCTACAGAAATGAGATATACACTGCGTTTATTAATTAAAAAAAATTGTATGTTTTTCCATCGAACTCAATTATTTTCCTCTGTCAATTTACGTGTGAAGCATTCGACGTTTCAGAAAAAAATAATTTGGTAGCCTGACATGGTTTTTATTTTATCTTTTTATTCGTGGACATGCACATGCACAATAACCATTAAAGTTATATTTATGTCATATTAAATAACCTAAAGGTTTTAGTATCTATTCAGTTACGTATAAAAATAATTTGCTATATCTCTTTATCCTTTCTATTTTGTAAAGTAAAACAAGTATTACTGAAACCAGATTCAGAGAGAGAGAGAGAGAGAGAGAGAGATCATTAGTGGAATTTTACTATATATTTTTGATTCAAAAAATCTGACAGCTAATCTGTCACAGTATTCTTTTGAGGTTAGCTTTGACAAGGTCTGTGGGGCTTGTCCACGCTTCAACCATGATATTTTTCGTAAGTCATTCTTATCGTAAGTCATCCATTTTTCATTATCCGTAAGCAACTGTTTAACGGCTCGGAATTGTAAACGTTTCAACAAAGAATCACAAATGGAAACACGTTGCATTAAGTTTCTCTCAGTGAGATCATGTAGTACCCAAATGTCAAGTTTTTTCTTGTAACCAGACTTTCGTAATCTTTCACACAAAAATTTCCAGACTGGAAACGCTTGGACCACATTTGTGCTACTGTTATTGATACCGCACTAGGTCCGTAAACCACACAAATTTTATTCGCGGCGTTCGTCGCATTATTACTATTTTTGCATAAAAAGTATAGTATATTTTGTACAAGAGACAACTAATTACATATAGATATTTCAAATGAATATAACTATATATTATAATGTATATATAAATAAAATACAAATTAGTTTTTACTGTTTACACAAGGAGCGCCAACAGAATACTTCGGCCACAGTGATGTCAAGGGGCACTTGTTCACTGGATCGTGTTCTATCTTGTTTATGCTATGAAATGGAGCATATTGCAGCCTGCCTTGTTCTGCTACTTTGGATACCATACCTAAACCGTCGACCTCTCCACTATCCACTCTTGATTCAACCAATGCATTTCTTATTTGAAGTGATACTTGTATAATGATATTGAGTGAAAGATGTCGGCTATTTTTTTAACTATAATTGGTTATAAATGTTTTATATATAACCATTTATAATAAAAAAATAGCCTTAATAAAATTATGTTATTATAGTATTAATTATATAAAAGTGAATTCAAAGAATTCCACACTAACTATCCCATATAGATTCCCCACAAGTAAAATAAGTTGCACTGCCAACTCTCAGTGGTTGTATTTCATAGCTATAATAGTTCAAACAATATATACAATTTGTACAGAAAGAAAAAAAAACATCGAAAATTCGCATATTGCGCGAATTTTTCAAGTGAACTGCTGTAGTATGTGTCTATTTTTTTGTCTATATGAGCAGACTTAAAACGAACGTCAGGAACATCTAATGTGGAACTCTAAGAGTCCATCTAAAGTATAGGAATTAAAGATATGGTGCTTTAACAAAAAATGTTGTGTCTGTGAAGTATTATTAATTGACATATCACTGAGGGCCAGGAACATCTAATGTGGAAAATCTAATTCGCATATGCCAGCTAACCAGTGAGAATTAAGAGTATGGTTCCTTATTAAAAGTTATTCAGTCTCATGAGTATTATTGATTGACATATTAACCTCGATAGTTAGGAATATATTATATGAAACTCTCATAGACGAGCACAATTATAACAATTAGATATATAGTACCACCTAAATTATAAGATTTAGGTATAGGGTGCTTTTAATAAAGTAAAGAATTGAAGATTGATCCTATAATCATCCCATGGCTATGTGATTAAGAAACGTTTTTGCTACACAACAATAGCATTAAAATTTACTATTTTTTTTTAAATTAATTGAAAAAAAAATACTGAATTTTAAAATTCAATTCGTAACATAAAGCGTAACATTAAAATAGCGGAACACGCTTTATAAAGGCACCGTGCTACGTCGGACCTCGTCATGCGAAAGTAAACAA
The DNA here is from genome assembly GCA_917862395.2 of Heliconius sara. Classification (NCBI taxonomy): domain Eukaryota; kingdom Metazoa; phylum Arthropoda; class Insecta; order Lepidoptera; family Nymphalidae; genus Heliconius; species Heliconius sara. Next base: position 8,071,898 of record OU860792.2, read on the forward strand.
GACTTCACCAGTACTGTAAACTGGCAACACAAAACTAAATGTGGACACGGCTTTGTGGGAGTAGTTTGCACTCTCACACTGAGATACTCTGATTCAGTCTGTTTATTTACAAAAGCTACCGGTTTTCTTGACTGAGCTTTGTAGTAGATAAGAATAGCGCTTTATGTTTTGTGTGATCTCTTTAATGTTTCGCATAAATATGAATATATTTTTTAAAGATAAAACGAATAAGAATGTTTTAGATGAATATTATTGGGGTTTTCATAGTTTTATATTATGATGATGTAATTCTGATTCATAAAAAAATATTTTTTCAACAAAAAGAAACCGATTTCAAACATTAAATGAAAAAATAAAAAAGAAATTTACTTAACATAAAGTACTTTGATTTTGTTAAACAAAAATAATTAAAGAAACATTTTATAATTTTGAAGTCAGTGCCAAGTAAAATATTTTACTATTTTAATTGATAGGCAGACATTAAAAGGATGCTTCTCAAACAAGTAGGTAGTGGTTGTCCTATGTAAAACTTCAATCTTAATTAGGTATTATTTTTATGCAAACTATCATTTTAGTGAACAAAAATATATATAAAAATATTCGGGCGAAAAGTCAGTTGAAAATGAGAACTCCTTTTTTTATTTGGTTGAAAAGAAATGCAACGATGAATAATCTCACTTCTGACGAAAAGTAAATTAACAATGTTTTTATAATAATATTTACTAAGTCTTAATAGTGTTTAAACTTGTAGCTGTTACAGTATAATAATATTTTTTGACTATAAATATATATCTTCATAGTCAGAACTAACCAAATCTTCAGTAAGCTATTTATGAAGTGTTCCAATAAACATCGGAATCGGTTGGAGTGATATTGAGTTATTTGTCCTTTGTCGCACAGATACCGTTTTAAAAAAATAGACTTAATTATCAAATGGGACTACACAGGAAGCACTAGCTTTCAAATAAAAAAAGAATCATCAAAATTGGTTAACCCAGTCAAGAGTTCTGCGGTATCAAACATAAATAAAAACATCTTTAAATTATTCGGGGTTCCTGGTTTTATTGATTGAAGAATTACTTATAGGTCCCGACTGTTAATCGTAATAAACTATTGGGCTTATTTTTTTTTTGTAGTTTTCTGTAGTTGGGGTTTTTGTTTTTACAAATATTTTTTTTTATTTTTCACTTTTTTTTTAGGATTTATTATGGTAATGATATTGATATATTTTGACATGACATACCTTTTTGAAATTCTTGTATTAAGCTCTCGAATTTGATACCCATATTGTGGTATTCAAAAAGATTTTTTTTTTTCACTAAGTCCAATGGCGTCCCACAGCCACCATTATTTTTTTTTTAACGTCACCTATCTAAGAACACTTGGGCTGCTAATAAAAATCTAATGATACCTCAAATATGTAAATCCATTCAGCGGTTCTGGAAATATGAGGTAATAAAGAATATTACATACATACATAGATACAAGATACGCGCAAAAAACATAACCCTTCCTTGGCCGTCGGGAAAAAGAAAACAAGTGAATTGATAACCAAGTTACAAAAGTCGGTTAAAAAGAAGAGCGTCATTGTATAGAATTATCCATTAAAATAAAAAGGCTATATTGAAATTATATTAGACAGTATATTGTCTTATACATACTTATTTAGTCCCGCTACGTTCAAATTTTTATACGTTTTCTAAATAAGTAAGTATTTTTCATATTTTTATAGCTTAACACATTTTCCTTATGGTGTTCAAATGTGAAACTTTTAAAGCATCGCATATGGTCAAATAGACTCTACATCACAAAAGCTGTCGAAAGGCCGTTTAACCATTTATAATAATCTACACAAATGGGTGTTTGACATATACAAGAAAGGCCACCTTTAAGTTATGGTATCCTTTGTGGATAATTTATTAACTATTATCATATAGTTTATGGGATCTAAAGTGTTAATAAAATAATATGAATCTATGTTTATCTACTACTACTATGGAAAATTGTATTTTTGTTGTAAATTATTGTCGACGGAAAGAAAAATAGTATGAATCATTAGGTATCAACAAGGGAACTTGAATTAAACGATTTTTTATATATATGTAAATATAATTAATTTTATAGTACATTTTATTAAATCATTAAAATATATTATAAATGTTGTCTTAAATTCTTGTTATTATAATAAAAAAAAATTGCTTCACCCTGTATCCCGCACACAGCAGGGTCAGGGGCAGTCCTTCTGCCTAACGCCGCACTTTACAGACGCTCGACAACAGAGCAAGGAAATGAAAATATAAATGTAAATAAATATTTTATTTCCTCGAGTGAGGATCGAACCACAACACAATCACTCGATGTTACAGTCACACTATGAGCCTCTGTGCCACGACTGATCTCAACGGTATTACATTATTAACCCTATATGTGCCACCATCACCAATAACATTTTTTCTTATATATCTTCCATGTACAGACACCGATCCGTTACGATTTTATTATAAGTACAAATTGTGTAATGTTATAAATGCGTAAAAAATATCGTTGAATTCCGACCATGATAGACCTATGTTATATCTTTAAATCGAAATGGTACATACTTATTTCTATTTAATTCGATTGTTTTGCTTATCATAAAATCATTTATATACTTTATGCAAATATATAGGGAACTAAACATTTATAGTATAATTGTACAAGTACATACATACATATATTTACATTACATTAGGTTATTTATTCGTCCATTCGACTGTAATTAGAACAAACAAAACAACAATAATTGTCAGTATCGAGAATATTAATGAGTAACAAATTTAATAAATAAAATAGGTACTTATAATGAATTTTGTTGTGTGTTAAGGATAATGATATTCCAATGTTTACAACATAAATTGAATTTAAATTATACTTTGAAAATACTGTGTTCATTGAATAAACAGATTTTTATGTTCGAGTATTTTAACGAGTTGAAATGAGCATATTGAAATAATGAGCAGTAGTGGTGCACGGGCACAAGCGTGCGTCTGGACACGTGACAGGCTGTGGGATCGATTCCCACTCAAGGAAATCCAATATTTAATACTTTCGTTTCCTTGCACTGGTAATGAAGTAAGGCGCGGCGTTGAGTTTCAACACTCAACACAGGATGCCTTTTAAATTCAGTGAAAAGTGGGAAACGGAAGTGTCTTAATAGTAAAAAGAGTGTTTTAACACTAGGTTCCAAAGTTCCCTCTATCTACTCTGCTATATGAAGGATATAATATGAAAAATGAAAAAAATATATTAATATGTTTAAATTGATGTTAGTTAACCTTGCTGTCGTTGAAGCTTATAGTGAGTGCAGCTGCGTATTTGAACTCGAAGAACTTGAACGTTGGTATGGGAACCACACAAGTGAATGTTCCTATTTCGGGCGCTGGTTTCCATTGTACTTTGTTCAGTTGGGTGTGGTCACGCGATCCATGCCCAGCCTACTGGGAATTGCGGTGGATATCCTGTTGGAAAATTAGTGCAATCTTATGCTTAAATACACACGAGTAGTTGTTATATTATAATGTTCACAGAAAGTTTTATATTTATATATTTGTATCTAATAACAAAATCTCTTTAAATTATATCATCTAAAAGACTGTTACATCAATGCAACGTTTAAGATACGGATTGAGTGAGACAAATGAAGTTGTATGAAAATTGACAATTAAGTACTTAATTGTTTTTTAATATATTATCTTTCAATTTATGTAGACACACAGTAGGTGTATATTAATGATATAGATGAGGAGTTCCCTCGAATCGTCATTGGAAAAGGACTGCTTAAGGATAATTAAATAAATAAAAATCAAAAAAATCACCTAGACATAGTAAGTATCCCGCAATTAGCAGGGTAGGCAGATGGAATCTATTGTTAACACTTCGTTTCCTACTTTCTGCTGGCTTTTTCAAGTGTTCAGTTATTGAGTAGCAAAACTCAAATTTTAAACAACCTCCCTTTATAAGCGTTGATGGTCTTTCTATTAGCCCAATACTGTATTGACAAAAAAAATGTCACTTGACTATCATCAGTAAGGAAAAATCTGCTATAATTTATTCTATTATATAATTTCCCTCTGTAAAAGACCTAAAATGTACTCAATATATTCTATATAATTTCCCTCTGTAAAAGACCTAAAATGTACTCAACGCTATTTTGTTTTTCTTTTCGCGTGCTTACTTTACATAATGTACTTTTATGAATTATCGCCTGATTCGTAGTGTAATTTAAATTCATAAAATCAGTAAAAAAGTTACTGTACCTTAAACATTACAAAAACTACTTGTGAATATGTAAAGACAAAAATTTTGTAATATTTTTATAATTTATATATAATGTTTTATAATTGTAATAAATTATTTTAATGTTTATTTTGGCGGTTTATAAAAAAAATATGCGGTTCATTCTCACGCAAGTAAACCGAACCGAACGTTAAGACACTCCATCCTCCACAATCCGTCCTTGTTTCGTGATATTGAGAGACGGCACTCACTGTCGCGAAGGTATTGTCTTCCAGAGATAGGAAAAATTAAATTTAAACAATCATTCCTCGGAATCGAAATCATAACCACCACATTAACAGTCAAATGTTGTCCCATTGGACCACGACGCCTTCAAAAAAAATACTTAAAATAAACAAATCAAATCAGCTTCACGCTGTATCCCGCACACAGCAGGGTAGGCAGAAGGAACCTTGTGTTAAGACACTCCGTTCCCCACTTTCTGCCGAATTCTGGAGGCATTGCGTGTTGAGTGGCAGAACTCAACGCCGCGCTTAGTCTCGACACCAGAGCGAAGAAATGGAAATATAAATTTAAGTAAATATTTCATCTCCTCGAGTAGGGATCGACCACAACCAGTAGGTTTTACAGTCACACTTCGTGCCACTGCGCCACGACTGAATTTACAATATTTATGTAAATAAAGAATGTTTTTATTAAAATTTTGTATAAAAAAAACAATAATATAATTTTCTATTAATATAATGAACTGTGTGTATTTTGTAGCGTAGACTGCCTCAACTTATGAGCTACATTCTCTACAAATGACAATCCAGTAGAGAATGTAGTAGCTTATAAGCCGAGCAAATAATAATTTTTAAGTAACAAAGTGCAATATCGCGGGTCGTGGTAATTTAATTTCGCCTGAATTCGAAACATTCCGTGATGAACAGTAGAGCTGAACGCCATTCAGTCTTTTAGAGGAGACACGAAAATAATGGATATCCTTAATTGAGAATTAAAACCACAATATTGCATCACATACACCCACATAGCCCCACTGCCCCACGATGACTACAATAGTCATTATTCTTTTGTAAAATGTAATTATTTTCTTCTTTCGATAATTTTCTTTACCTACTCTACTAGATGGAAATACTGTATTAACAAATATGCTCAAAAAATAAAAACAGTAAATTTATGTTCAGATTTTCTTTTCATAGAAAAAATTATAAAAGAGCAAAACTTAAATATTAAAATACAAGTTGTACTTAACATATTGTATTTAAACATAAATCGTATAAAATAAAATTAGAGATGCGATGCAAATCAATATTTCCACGAACAACTCGACAATACTCTTAACGAGTCTTTACCCGCATAGTAAACTGGAAACACAAAGCTAAATGTGAGCTTTGTGAAATAGTTTGCGCTTGTAGCGAGACATTTTGATTCACTCTATTTATGTACAGTGAGTACTTAGTGTTCTGAGTGCGTATTGTTGATAAGAGGTGGATTCAGTTTTGAATGTCACTTGTCTTTTGTGCGGGTTCATTTTATTTGTGCTAGTTCTAGCAATTGCAATATATTACAATTATGTTTATTTATTTTTTGTTTTCATATTTTAAAGCGATCTTATTAATTTATATTTTTATTTTGGTAGTACTAAGTTCGGAAAGACATGAATATTTTATTTCGTGGAGGCCAGCCTTGGCGCAGGGGCACAAAGTGTAGCTATAAGCGCGAATGGTTGTGGTTTCGATCCCCACTCGAAAACATGAAATATTTATTTTAACTTATATTTTGATTTCTTCGCTCTGGTGTCGAAGCAAAACGTGGCGTTGAGTTGCACCAAATTTCGACGAAAAATGGTGAACGACACTGGGCTTCCTCTGCCTACCCTATAGAGTGCGAGATACGGCGTGAAGCTAGTTTATTTTTTATCTTATTTCGTAACTTCATTTTTTACAGATACAATAAATATTAGAGATCATGGAGGCAGAAAATAGTAAAAATTAGAAAGTTAATATAAAAATAGCTAATTTAATCACTTTTTTTGTATTGCTTAACAAAGTTCCCTTAAGGAGTTATGGTTATATCATGTAATCTTAATTAGAAATAACTATTTTACTTTATAAGAAGTTGCCTGAGTATGAAATTTACTCAAATTTCTTATATAAAACTTTATGCATTCTTCTATCGTGTTCGATTTTCATGTAATTTTCTTTTTAATGTTTCGTTTTTGATTGAGCGATACTTCAGACATTAATTTGGAAAAAAAAAATTAGAAAAAATATATCGTCTTTCATATTAAAAGTCCAAAGAATTACTTTTAAAATTAAGTGTAAAGGAACAGTCCATTGTGAAATTTCCACGTTACTTTCGTCAAAGTTCAATTTTAATTGAATTTATAACTCGATTAGCAGCTATTGTAATTCTGTTATATATCTCATCTAATTATTAGTGAGGTGACTTGATAAACAATTTCATTTAGGAATTCTAAATAATAAAATAAACGTTTTATTTGATATCAAATGCAGGAGAGTCACACTTTGTACGCCACAAGGTGTGACTGTTCTGGACTGTAAACGAGTTTGGTTGCGAAATGAAATATTTATTTAAATTTATATTGCCATTTCTTCGTTCTGATGACCAGGCAAAGCGCTTCGTTGAGTTCCGATACTTAAATAAAAAAACCAGGTTTCCTTTGCCTACCCTGCTGTGTGCGGGGTAGTTCGTGAAGTTTATAAATATATGGTTTCATTTCAAAAAAAGAATAAATTAAGAGTTAACGGGAAGATATTTACGTAAATATAATTTCTTTGTAAGCTAGAGAAAAGGTAATCCAGATTATTGTATATATAACAACTCATATAATATTTCCAAAATGATGTAATAAAAAAATACATCATTCACCTTTAAATCGTGTATTTAGCATTCTAGGAGCGAAAAGCAGGATTTTTGGACAGGTGTTGAAACTCTTACAATATGTTTGCAATAGGCCTAGCCTAGGCCTAGGCCTTACAATATGTTTGCTTTCATATCCTCACTAATTGCGCAATGTTTCTAAAATTAAAACAATATATTGTAACACTACCTGTTTAAAAATACAGCAGTAGATTCATGAAAATTAGACCTATATTTCATATGAGAATTTGTAAGCGAAGTTTCACCATTAACTTGATGAAATTACCACTGAAAGTATAATTTGTTTAAAGTTTGAGTCATCTAATTTAGTTAATAATATAACCATAATATGTGCTTTATGAACTTTAAGCATTTTCTTACATAATAAAAACGATAAACAAAAATTTCATTAATTCAGTAAAAATATCTTCATATTTTTTTAGCTTTTAAATAAGGTAATTCATTCATTTTGTTTTCATATATATAGCCTTGATTGGATCCAATTTACAAAATATTCAAAAGATTTTTAATTTTTTTATGGTGACGTCAAGTCACCACAAAAAATCATCTGGGAATCACATCTGGGAATCAATATGTAGTTATATCTACGTAGATTTTCAATTTTAAAATTTCGTAGTTCCGTTATCATCAACTCTGCCATGGTAACATAATCGAACTCGTCTCAAGTAAACGTTTTTGCCAACAATCTAGGCACTTGCGTATTCGTAATAAGGACGTGTGCGGTGACAAGACGGACATTATTCGGCGACTGAACACACCGCACTGCGGAAAACTCGTAATTTCCGTCTAAGTAACAGGCATAAATTCCTTATAATACCTTTAATACGCTTTCTCTGGCTATTAATGCAATTTGGGATTTAAATACGACAATTCTATATTTTCTGTTATAAACACCCTAATAATTTTAAAATTCAATTCCTTCACACCTTTTAAGCGCATATTTTCTTCAGCGAGAATTTAAAAAAGGTGTGCGAATATTGAATAAGAAAATTATTATTATCGATAATAAAATTTATAAATGTCAAGTTAATAAGATTACTTTTAATATTCAGCTCCAAATTAATTTCTTCTTTCAGGTTTAATACAAAACTGTAAACAGCGGTGTTCATTGTGTTACTTTTTTTTTCAATGTAACAAGGCTGCTTGTCCTCAACGTGCACAGGTTTTAATAGAAACATTCTTGTCATATTGGGATTTGAAACTACAATATTGTACTTTTAGACTCAACACAGGTTCATCAGGAAAGCTTAAAAGTTACAAAAAGCGCAACGATCTTCGTAAATTAAATATTTTTATCATTTTAATGTAAAAAGACTTATGTATCATGAAATTTGAAGAATTATTTTGACAAATGTATCAAGAGGAAAATTGAAAATGAGGAAGGCTATTTTTAGATATAATTCTAGGTGACGTAATCTAATACACTATTTTCATTTTAATTTCATTTTCATTCACAATTTTTTTAAAAAGGAGCTCAAAGAAGTGTTAGAAATCACTAACATTATGCCAATTCGTTTATAATTGCGCTTCTATGGCATCATAAGTTTTATAATAGTATGATGTAATAGGGGCTAGGATAATGTAGTATGTAAGTATGCATTTTGTAACAGAACGAGGAAATAAAAATACTAAATATTTAATTTCTTCAAGTGAGAATCCACCTCCAAACCAAACCCAGAATCATAACCTCACGCTTATACCTTTACGCCAAGACTGGAATCCCGCTAGGAGTACAGCGTTAAGCTAGTATAGTATAGTATAGAGTTAATAATAATATTCAGCTAAACTGAAAGTTAAAGCGTTATGTTTATTGTTTAAGATTTCTACCTAAAACGTGTGCATTGCTATATGACTATAAAATATGCACGAAGCTCGTAGCATCTTAAACATTAGGTTTTCATATTTTCTGGGAACATAAAATTCGTTGGAATAAAAGCAGTGAAAATGTAAGTATATATATCAGCTTGTACTTAAATTCTCTTTTGGTTAACAATAAGTGAATTGAGTAATACGAATGTAATGGCTAGAGTCGATAAGTCTATGAATATTAAATACTTTGTCCTTTGCCTGACCTTATGACATTTATGACACCTTTGCCATGCTTTTCCCCTTTTAAAATCCGTTGTAGTTTCAAAATAAGCAATAATGCTAGTGAAGTAATGTATGCAAGAAAAAAATCAGCTTTACTATCTATATATATACTAAATCAGCTGTATCCCGCACACATCAGGGTAGGCAGAGGCCGTTCCTCACTTTCTACCAAATTCTGGAGGCATTGAGTGTTGAGTGGCAGAACGCAACGCCGCTTTGACACCAGAGCGAAGAAATGAAAATATAAATGTAAATAAATATTTCATTTCCTCGAGTGGGGATCGGACCCAGTCGCTTTTACAATCACACTTTGTGCCCCTGCGCCACGACTGGCCTCTATGTTTGCAATAATTTCTATTTTTATCTTTTGAAGATAATATTTTTTATGCTTAAGCAGCGCTATATTTGGAGTGAGCGATATACATTTAAAAATAACACAACAATTTTTTTATTTATATTCAATATACAGAATTGACCCTTTTTATATTAATAAATCATTCCTTTTTTAGTAATAAATAATAAATGAAAATATTAAGTGTCATCATTGCCTCAAGTAGGAATCGAACCCACAACCTGTCGCATTTACAGTCGCACACTGGTGCCCCTACATCACGTCTGGCTTTTCCATATAAAATACTATTTGGACAACTAAAACTAAATATTAAATTTTATTATCTAAAGGTATTTTTTACATTTCCTTGCATCCTCTTACGATATTGGCCAGGAATGAAATATCGAACCCTTTTCCTTATTTATTTGCGGAAGTGGGCCTTAAAACGTGCGTAAAATGCCTAAGCAAAATAGTTGTACAATATTAAATCTTTTACAATGCTATATTTTCTCTATTATGGAAGGACTTAACGTACCTACAGGGACAAAACCTTACTGCAATGAGACGTTTATACGGACATTAATAATATAATTTAATTTAATTGTTAGTCGTTTATTTTGATGTCAAAACAAAGAATCTGTAAGGAAACTTAAACGCGACGCCTAAGCCATTTTTTTAAACTATTTTGTAGGTACACGAGAGTATAATTTTATTAAAACAGCAATTTAATGGGATCGAAGAGGGGAGGGGATGAGAGGATTCACAAGAGTCGTGAATAAAATTGAAGATTCATAAAAATTAAATATATTGTTATAGTTATATATATATTAGTTATTATTAATACGATGTTTTAGTAAAAGCCATGCAACAAATAGAATATTGCAAATTTTTTGTAAAAAAAAAATCCAAAAATCCAAATAGCAGCGAGCTTTTTTACTCAAAATGTGTACAAAACATAAATTCGCCTGAAAAGAAATGTTATTTCACGTATTAGACGTGAACTCAAAAACGAATTAATTAAGTAGATGTATTTAAAACTCCGTACGCGAGCGTCATAAATTTTGCTACTAAAGTCACGCTCCCCACGTTACGTATTTATGAATTTCACAAGAATTTTAAATGGCATCCTTCTTAATATACAATGCACTCTCGGGAATATCTTTGACAGTGCCTTTTTTCATTTGTTTATTAAAAATTCAAAATGATTAATGGAATAAATAAAAGAACATTAGATTGTTTGTATTATAAATAAAGAAAATGTTGAAAATGGTAAATATTATTATATTAATTTTTTTATATATCTTAATATTCCTTTATAGCTTTTAAACGCATTTTAAAAAATACATTCATTTTATCTGTCTTGTCCCTTTCAAAAGTCAAAAATAGTTAAGACGCAATCTTTTGATTATTTACATTTTGTTCCAAAATTTGCATTCGGAATGGCAAACAATGTTTGTATAAGTAGTGAGGTTATAATTGTGTAAGGCTTACGACTGTTCTAGATTCAATTGGTTGTGATCATTTTTGAAAGATTTTTTTAAGTAATGCAAATAAGTATTTCAATCAAAATTATATTAATTAACCAAACATTTATAGAATTATTTTTTTATTGTGTTGTTTTTTTACAAATCAAACCCTTTTTTTCATTTGATATCCATATTAATTGGGTTGTGCAAAAAATTGTAATATTTCACATACACTAACACGCTAAATTAAATAAAAACTTTTAATATCATTTATTCGTATTTTATCTAAGTAAGGATGACACCGCCAAAAGATAAGTTTCAATATTTTTAATTTTCATAAATAGTTTAAATTTGCAAAAACATAAATTTTATTTATGAAAATCAAAAAAATTACTCTACGTACGTCTATATCTATCTATTATCCAGACAGAATTAATATTAAAATGACATATGTAATCAATAAATGTAAAGTAGCATTACGCCTTGAAAAAAATCCTATTACGGAAATACTCTCACTTTATTTACTACTACGAAGAACACTCTGTAAGGAACTGTAGTAAGTGGCAGTCGTCGAAACACCCTTATTAACATTAAAGCATTAAAGCTTGTGCTCGCTCCGATGCACTTAGTTCTTATTATTTATATATTTTACATTTACATATTGAATAAATACGCAATTTTGAGACGTTTCATTTTAAAACATATTGTCTCTGTACTGAATGGAATTTGAAGATGAATATATTGATGGACGAGGCAAAGGACGAGAGAGTTGAGCGGAAAGTGAGGATGGAATTTAATGGGAACTTAGTGTCTTAAAACTAAATTGCAAACGCCGGGCTCATAGCATTGCAGGATGATATAATCTGCAATATGATCCCGTCAGTTCCAACTGACCTGAGAATGTATCTTCAAACAGTTTTTATGATATTAGCAATACTGGAATCAAAAATCATTTACAACATTTCAAAATCAAATCAGCTTTACTTTGCTTGTTGAGTGGTGTAACTAAACGCGGCATTACCGCGTTTTTAAATTTTAAATTTAATAAAACATTTCCTTTCCTTGAGTGGGAATCGAACCCAAAACTAATCGCGTTTACAGTCACACTTTGCCCCTGCGACACGACTGGCCTCACTCATTTATGTCAATGTTGTTGTTTTTCTTGTAGTTACTTTTTTTAATATGCATTATGTATATAGCTATTATGCATATAGTAAAACCTCACCTCACTATTCATTATATATAGATGTCAGGTTATTTAACGTCAGATTTAATACACAAAATATTTATTTAAATATAATACTACTTAAAGAAAATTATAATAAAATTTAAAATTTATTTCTTTCACGTTGAAAACGGACGTCACGTTTTGATCTTTCCTTTCACCTATTAAATGAAGCGAAACACAATTCCAAAGTGCCCTTGGAATCACAATGCACAAAAATTATTGATATGCTAATTTAAATGGATTCAGTTCAAAGACGATTACAGGCAATACATAATTTTAAATATTTTTCTGTTTGAACTGGGTTTAAAATAAATAGCTGAATTATATTTTGGGACCATCCGTAAGCCGTGCAACTGTAAACTCGTCAGTTTGTGGGGTCAATTCATATCAAGGAAAGGATTTTTAAATATTTTCATTTCTTTGCTCTGTTAACTAGACAAAGTGCGGCGTTGAGTTACGCCTACTCGGTAAAAAGTGGGAAACTGAAGTGTCATAATGGAACGGAGTGCCAGTATAGATAGATATTTGGTTCGCAGTTCCTACTGACTTCACTGATGTGTGCTAACATTATTCAAGACAAATACGTAAATATTTTTTTAAGGTAGAGCAGCCTGTGGAAAATATTCTGTATTTTGCTTTTTGCCAAGGTTAATCCAATAGTTGGCTAAAATCGATGTTTTTTTAAAACCATTTGAAATGTAACTTATCAATAAAATGTTAACAAACAAAATAACAATTATACTTTTTTAATATATATTTTAATGTTGACCCATCTCTCCAGGGTTTTGCGGTAGAAATTGTAATAGTATGTACCTTGGATATAAGTTATAAATAAATAAATAAAATAAAATTTGCATGGCAATACACATAAATAACATAGTCAATTATGAATTACAACTATGTCGTGGGTAACGCCGTCTCGCAGAACGCTCGCGATACGTAAGCTGTACTTGTATTACTAGTAGGTGTGTGATGCTATTTTATGTCCTAGCTCCGGTGTAAGTAGTGTCCGCCCGTCTAAATAAATGGTCCTTACCACTAGACACATCATAAGCCAAGGTATTATTTATTAAATCCAAAAAAGAATAAAAATTTTACATAAAAATTAATAAATAATAACAACATAAAAATATTTAAATAATATTTTAAACGTGTTTGGGATATCATTTACAAAATGCCCTGATTGTAAGTTAATCTGAAAGACAAAAAAGTAAGAAATAAAGACGCATGTGTCTAGTTATTTTTTTAGCTTAACGCCTAGTTTTGCAAAGGTGGACAATCATTACAAATATTTTGATGCTCATGTTTCATAAATTTTGTAACGATTTTTGGAAATATTCGTTTGAACATTACATTCAAAAGTTAACGATTCTTTGAAATGAACTCCAAGGCGCTTTATTAAAGTTTTCTTATATAGACGAAACTCGTACATAACACAATTTACATGAAATTTAATAATGTTTTTGATTAAGAACTTCAACAAATAAACAAAAACGTTATATTGACATTCATTTGATAATAGGTACCCTATTGTTATACCTACCTTAAACTAACATCCTTTGATTGCTTTTACCGATACTAAGTTTGAATTTTTGTTTAACCAATCGACAATTACCAAATCGATCGTCCCTATGTAAAGTATCAAAAGTGAGAAATCACAAACGTTGTTTTTATTTTTTTGAACTACTAAGAGTGGTAGTTTGACACTTTGCCTAGAAACTGTTGTTTTGCATTATGATTTTTTTTATGAATATATTTAAATGCTTAAAAAGGAAACTAAGACTTAGAGTCATACTTTTTTATACTATAACCTAATATAAGGATTATTGTAATAAATAAGATAATTTTCTATTGATGTTCGGAAACATTTAAAACATTACTATTTACTTTATTTGTTGATTGTTGTTGAAATAACGTTGTTCAATACTTACCTGTAATTACAACAAATCGTACAACTTGCTAGATACACAACAACACTAATGTTATCATTTGAGGTTAAATATTTGATGCGGTTAGCCATTGTGGATATTGCTCGTAGTCTACTGGGGCACGATGACGTCATTAATCTCCATGTAATGTTCACCCAAATAGACCTCGTGCTCGGGACATTTGATACAGCTACCTAATATCTAAAGCTGATTTAAAATTGAACATTAATTTTATTGAATATTGAAATTCTTGAGCTCCTAAATGTATATATAAACGGTTTATCCTGATATAGCAGCCAGGCCGTTTCCCACTTTGATTTTTTGACGTATTGCTTGTTGAATAGTGGAACTCAAACCATAGCGAAGAAATGAAAATAACCAAAAAAATAATACTTTATTCCTCCGAGTGGGAATCAAACCCGGAACGGCCTCATATATATTTATAAAAATATTTATATTGTTGTTACATTATCATCATCAGTGGCTTCATCCGGTCCGTCGTTACCACTCGAGAACGCTACCACCCAACGGCCATAAAGAAGTTCTTTTCGCTGATGATTCCATCCCCCCACTACCATTGTACTGAACAATTCATTGAAAAAAAAATCTATTTTTTGAGCAATGTCATTTATTTTTTTCTCATATTGATGATATTATTTCCTATCAAGAAAATATAACATATTTATATATAATATTTTATTCCAATCTTACATAAAATATTCTTATAGACTTATACACCGGTGCACAGAATATCCACCATATTCTGCAACTACTACTATAGTATTTCAGTTTGATATGCAATATAGGACTTCCGCGGGTAGGTGCAAAAGTAGCAACTGCTGTTCATAGAGCACTCTAAGATAATTTTTATAAAAAACAGTTTTTATACATTATTTGATAGACAAAAGCTATGAACTAAGCCTTCTTACCTGCCAGCAGTGATAATCCTTTAAAAATATCCAGCACACTACAGGTGTATCAATAAATTCGGTGACCTTGTCTAACCTTGTGTACATTGTGAGTTCTATATTGTGCCGTCACTATAATACCAAGCAATGGAATCAATCAAGCACTCAATTGCAGAGTTGACACAACAATTCAATACTCAAATGGCTGAATTTCAAAAACAACTGGTTTCAACAAACAGTACGGCGAGTCCTCCTTCTAATTTAGCAATACAATTCAATATGTTTCGAACTTTTGTACTGACTGCTCTTGAGGCCCTCCAACAACAGGTTCAGCTTCTCACTAAGCAATGCGACAGCCTTGAAATGCATAGTCGAAGGAAGATTCTATTAGTGCATGGTGTTGCTGAGAATAAAGAAGACACTGCTTCTCATGTGATACAAGTCTTAACTGAACATCTAAAAATTCCAGAGCTTTGTATAGATGATGTCAGCAGATGCCAGCGCCTGGGTAAGACCTCTCCAGGTAAGCCGAGACCTATTTTAATCAAATTCCGAGATCTGTCTGTGAGGAACCAAATCTGGTACTCCAAAACCTCCCTTAAAAGCACTGGAATCACACTCTCTGAATTTTTGACAAAATCCAGACACGATACTTTTATGGTGGCACGGCAGCGCTTTGGTATTTCCAAGTGCTGGACAAAGAATGGAAATATTATTATTATTGGTCCAGACAGTAAACACCACAGTATAGTCTCATGTGCTGAGCTGGATAAGATTGCTCCTAATACTGAAGCTCGAGGACAAGGGAATCCTATTTCTTCTTCGGCCAAATTAACCACGGCACCTAAGCAAGTCATCCGTACCAGGAGAATAATAAAAAAGTAATGATATGGTATGCTTCTCTGATCATGGCTTTCCAAGCTCGCCACAAAACGAGGGAATTTATGTTGTGTTGTTTGTCTTTTCTATATTGATAGTATTACATGTTTTCTTTCCCGTATTATTATGATATTGCACTCAATTCTCTTTTAATGTACTAGTTGATTCTATATTCTCATATTTATTTATGTATATTTTTACCTAAGTGGCTTGTACCCACAAAATTTTGTTTAAAACAAATATTTATCACTTTGTTAATAAACACTGTAATCACATCTGTCAAATGTCAGTGACAATTTGACAAGACAGTCAAAATAGATTATATTATAACAAGTGTTATCGGTTGCTCACTAAGACCCGTTTCGTTACACGCATTCTTTTTTTCTTCTCTTTTATTATAATAATACTGCTGACAGGTGGATGAAGTTTAGGTATATTTAGTTTAATAACGTATTTAGAATTAAATATTTCTATATTTATTTGTCTAGTTTTGTATTTTATTATTATATTTTGTTATTTGCCAAATATTTAAGTAATTTCTTATTTTTTGTTATTTCTATATTATATATATATATATATATTATATATCTTATTTATAGGTTATATATTTATTGTTCGTAATGTATACTGATAACAGTGACGGTAGCAGTAGTACAAGTGATGATTCATTTCACCAATGTGATTCAGGCGCTTCTGATAGTAGTTGTTATAGCATTTCTGATCCTCTGAGCTCCCTCCTAAAAAATAAGTTGAATAACTATAGTAAAAATTTTAATGTTGTGCACATTAACGCGCAGAGTATACCAGCCCATTACTCAGATTTTCTTGACTCGTTTGATTTAAATAATGTTCACGCTCTTCTAGTCTCTGAAACATTTCTCAAGCCAGGATTGCCATCTACTTCATATACCCTGCCTGGTTTTCACCTAATCCGCAATGATAGAACAGAGAAGGGTGGGGGGGGAGTTGCTATTTACCTTCGTAGTCACTTTCCTTTCACAATACTACACAAATCACCTTCGGCCTTCTCGCACTCCTCGGAGCATATTCTAATAGAAGTCCTCTTTGGCACTGTTAGAGTACTACTCGGCGTCTTTTATAGTCCCAACCGGTACATCAATTATTTTGATGCATTTGAGGACCTATTGGAAAGATATGCTCCAGGGGCTGATCACACTATTATAATGGGTGACTTTAACACATGTTTAATTAAGGACGACTTTCGTGCAAAAAGATTAAAACATATTATCAACAGTATCAATTTAAATATTCTTCCCACGAACACCACACACTTATTTCCTGGTTGTGCGCCGTCCTTACTGGACCTCATGATCGTCTCATCAACGGAACGTGTTGCAAGTTTTGGACAAATATCAGCTGATGCATTTTCGTATCATGACCTCATCTACCTGTCATACAAAATACGTCCACCAAAACTAAAGCCGACGGTAGTGATGCGAAGATGCTTCAATAACATTGATAACGTGAAGTTTATGAACGATCTTGCCTGTATTAGCTGGGATTGCATATTTAGCGCCGGTAATGTGAATGATAAATTAAATATTTTCAACTCCATTTTGACCGAGCTCTTCGATATACATGCACCGCTCCGGCCTGTTAAAATAAAACATCTCCCTGCTCCCTGGTTAACTTCGGATATTAAATTACTTATGGCCAAACGTAATTCTGCAAAATCTAAATACAAAAAGAATCCTACAGATGCAAATCTGCAAAGATACAAAAAACTACGGAACCAATGTAATAAGACTTGCAGGGATGCCCGACGTAACTATATCTTCTCATCAATTAACAATAGCAATCCAGCAAAAACTTGGAAATTCCTGAACGCGATGGGTATAGGAGGCCGGCGTACTAATGACGGAGGTATCTTAAACAACTGCACGGATTTAAACGCCCTGAACAATTTTTTTACTACTGTCAATTTAATCTCTGACAGCAATAAAATAGAAACACTGAATTCTTTATCATTACAGTCCCATCCTGTATCCGAACCCTTCCACTTCTCTCCTATTACAAAAACGGAGGTACGCAAGCATATCCTTGCAATCAAATCCGATGCTACTGGTTTTGATAACATAAGCCGACGCATGATTCTCCTAACTCTTAACTCAATCCTTCCTGTCCTCTGCCATATTTTTAATTTCTCCTTATCCTATAACGAATTTCCTGATGTTTGGCGCCATGCCCTTGTAATCCCTATTCCTAAAGCATCTAAACCTACATCTTTCTCTAACTATCGTCCTATTTCTATACTACCCTTCCTGTCAAAGGTTTTTGAGCGCATAGTTCATGAACAAATGTATATATACCTGCACAATAATAACATTCTGTCCCCTTTCCAATCTGGTTTCCGTCCTGGGCATAGCACAGTTACGGCTCTTAATAAAGTCTGTGACGATATTCGATGCAGTTTTGACAAACAGCAAGTAACTTTACTTGTTCTATTAGATTTTTCGAACGCTTTTAACACGGTAGATTTTGATATTTTATTAGCAATTTTAAAAACTATTAATTTCTCCTCGAAGGCTACTGAATGGTTTTCCTCTTATCTACACGGACGCACACAAAGCATTAAGATTGACGGAAAGCAGTCGTCGCAATGTGCTATCAACGCTGGCGTCCCGCAAGGTGGTGTGCTTTCTCCCTTACTCTTTTCCATTTTCATTAACGCTCTCACTCAACATATATCATCTTCTTTCCACCTTTACGCTGATGACCTACAAATATATACAACTGCAGCGGTAAGCGACATCTCCAGTGCAATTAATAAAATTAATTCCGACTTACAAGCAATTAGCAAGTGGAGTAAATCGTTTGGGCTCTGTATCAATCCCAATAAGTCTCAGGTGTGTATATTTGGTAACTCTAAGCAGCTTTCTAAATTACGTTCTCCTCTCCCCTTAGTTTTATTTGACAATGTTTCTTTGGAGGTTAGTGAGAGTGTTAAGAATTTGGGACTCAGGATGGATAGTGCATTTTGCTGGTCGCCTCACGTGTGTGAGCTTAGTCGGAAGATTTTCTGTATTATGGGTAGATTGAGAAGGTGGAAGAATCTCTTGCCCCTCAAGACCAAAATATCTTTGGCCCATGCTCTCCTTCTACCTATTTTAGACTATGCTGATTCTTGTTTCTTAGATCTGTCTCAGGAACTACTGTGTAAGCTCGAACGGCTGCAAAATCTTATAATAAGATTTATTTTTGGGTTGAGAAAACATGACCATGTGTCGCAGTACCGTAGCCAACTCAAATGGTTGACAATAAAACATAGGCGTCATTTGCATGCCCTAACCCTCCTTTACACCATCCTCTACAATCCCGTTACTCCATCATACCTCAAGGAACGTTTTAAGTTTCTGGGGTCTGACACTCTCCATTCCCAAAGCCTCCGCTCCCGTCTCAACCATATCCTTGAAATTCCTTTATGCCGATCGAAATGTTACAGTGATTCTTTCACTGTTAAGACAGTGAAGCTATGGAATGAGCTGCCAATTGAAGTAAGACGATCACAGTCGATTGGAATATTTAAGCGCCGTCTTAAAGACTTCTATCTAAAATTAAACGTATGAACGGACAATACGATAATAAGTGTACGTTTGTAAGTATATATATGTATGTATATGTGTATGTATGTGTGTATGTATGTATGTATGTATATCTATCTACATGTGTATGTGTGTATGTGTATTTTTTTTTTTTTTATATATGTATACCTATGATTATATATTTATATATGTATGTATAAAATTATTGTGCTTTATATTTTCTGTTATATCATATATATATATATATAAAACAATACTTTTTGCACCTTTCTGTATTCTTGCGTGAAATAAATCCTTTGAGCTTTTATGGTTGCCTGTAAGAAATTGCTTTTAGTGATAAGGCCGCCATTGCACATTTGTGTATCTCTTACTCCTATTATGAACTGTATGTTTTATTTATTATTTGTGCAATAAAGTATTATTCTATTCTATTCTATTCTATAGGCATGGAGGCGTGACGTACACCAGGACCATCTTGTCACACCGCAACCAGATCTTCTGCCGTACTAAATACAAATAACGTATTTCTTATAGGTTAACATATATGCTTCAACGTCTGTAAGTCAGATATATTGGTTTGAAATAGAAACAAATTACAAATAGGAAAATGTAGGATTCGATTATTACTCAAAAAACTTAACAGACAATACAGTATGCTATGTATGTGTATGTTTTTGTTTTTTTAGCTTCAAACATTGTGTGTTGAGTGGCGTTTTGCTCCGACACTAGAGCGATGAAAATAGAAATATTAAATATTTTATTTAGTATTTAGTGGAAATCGAACCGACAACTTGTCACGTTTTAGTTACATTTTACTTTTCTGCGGTACATTTGGCCTCATGTACACACACACAGTTAAAATTAAGGTAAAATAAAATTTTGTGTTTTTTGTTTTGCCTTAAATGTTAACAATTACTACATTTTATACATATTTAGTCAAATATTAAAATAAAGAAAATGTACAAAAAATATGTATGTATTTTAAAATATAAAGACGATATTATACATATCCATAATCCATTTTCTCACTATCTGAACAAAACAAAGCGCGGCGTTGATTTTCCCCACTCACACTCTTATAAAGTATCTCGAAAATTGTCGGGAAAAGTTTGCAATGGAATTTCTTAGCACTAGGTTCCCTCTGCGGGATACAAAGTAAAGCTAAAAGAGAGATTTATACACACAAAACATATAATTAATCTTTATACTGTACTATAAATATACATTACAATACACCAGGGTACAATATAACTAAAAGTATTCCTTAACAAAATACAGTTTATAATCTCTTATTTTATACATTCAGTACTTACATACAAATTGTAAAAAGTATCTTATCACTGTAAAAAGCTTTTAATCGCGCACTCACAGCTGCCAACTCACAGTAAAGAGACCGCAGAACAACAGATGCTTACAGATAAGAATTCCGGACGTCTGCTTTAGGCTAACTTCAAACTGATTTTACATTATTTTTTTTATTATCGATTACCTAAAAGATTATCAATGGTATCTTATACAGGGTAGCATCAGTGTAAAAATATAATTAACTTATATTAAAAGTTGTGTGGCCCGACTGGCGAGATAGCTTTAGCTTTATGTTTTCAATTCTAAATATTTTTATAAAGAAAGAATTGTAAGAAAAAAAACGTTTACCATAATCGAATCGCAAGATGTCTTGAAGTAACATATCAATAGTAAGAAGCTATTCGTGTTGTTAGTACATGTTGATGTATATTATAATAATAATCAAATCACAGTAATATTTTTTTAATAATAGCATAATTGTCTTTGGAAATATTTATGATCAATTTGTCATACGCTTGAACCAATTTTCAAATAACTTTGTCCATCCTAAAGGCCAGTCGCGGCGCAGGGGCACAAAATGTGAGTGTAAAATGGACTGGTTGTGGGTTCGATACACACTAGAGGAAATTAAATATTTACTCACATTTATATTTTTATTTCTGCGCTGTGGCGTCGAGAAGCGCGGCGTTGAGTTCCGTCACTCAACACGCAATGCTTCCATCACTCAGTGGAAAGCGGAGTCCGGTGTGTCTTAACACTGGATTCCCTATGCCTACCCAGCTGTGTGCGGCATGCAACGTGAAGCTGATTTATTAATTTATCTATTCTAATTGAGGTACTTTCCAAACATAATTTGTAAATGCATCAACAACTTTTACTAACATAAAAAGCCGAAGAGCAGGCAATTTTATTTTTTATATTCGGAAAAGAAAGAAGTTAATCTTTGATTGCATTGAATCGTAGACATATTATATAGGGGAGATTATTTGATGTTAACTTCAACTTGATACCTCCACACAATTTCCAAATAAGGCAGACGGACTAAAAAGTGATCCTATAAGGATTCTGTTTTTCCTTTTGAGGTACAAAATTAATTATTTTTTTCAATTATTTTATCTGGTTTAGAAGGCCCAGCACGTTACGAGGCACCAATAGTTTTGAATATTGAATAGCTCAGACCGCTGTATGTATATATGTATATATATACTAGTATAATGATATATACAAACTATAGAAATCTGAATCAAATGATCAATCCCCAGTTTAAAACAGACCTTATTTGTAAAAATTGCAATTTAAGAGCACCAAACAATTTAAGTGAAGCGCTGTATTTGTTACTGTCGTATACTACCAATAAGTTTTAAAATCCTTGTGATTAAATGAAAACATCTAAGCGCATCTATATTGTATTTCTTAGAAAATCTGCTGAATTAGATATAGATATTGATAGACAATTAAAATTGAAGCTTATTGTTATTGATCATTGTACTTTTGAAAATTATTTCAAAATATATAAAATATCATTCCATATGTAAATATGGATGGATGATTTAAATTATTTTTTTCCACATTTCGACATAATTTTTTTATATACCTATATCAATATTGTTTTTTTTTTCACTTTCACGCTGTTTTCCGCATATAGGTAGAGGGAATGTTTTGTTCCGTTATCCAATTTCCGTCGAATAAATGATAATTTATTCCCATCAAACCCACAACCCTCACGTTACAGTCACACGCCTGTGCCCCCGGCCATCTTTATTCATATCAGATATAATCATTAAAAATATTCCCGCCTACTTATATAACTCTCCAAATAAAATATTTATTTATGGCTATATTAATTATATAACTATATTTATTTATATAACGTTATAATAAATTACTGCAGTTAATTTTCTTCACAAAACTACACACTTGTGCTT
The DNA here is from genome assembly GCA_917862395.2 of Heliconius sara. Lineage (NCBI taxonomy): Eukaryota > Metazoa > Arthropoda > Insecta > Lepidoptera > Nymphalidae > Heliconius > Heliconius sara. Next base: position 8,094,704 of record OU860792.2, read on the forward strand.
TTATAATACTAATAAAGAATAATCGAATCAAGCTCACCTTAATTTTGTTTACTTGCTCTAATTATAATTTTATTAAAACAAAGAACGGTAGGAAACCGAGCTCGAGCTTAAAATTAAAGTCATAATATATCTGTGAAATATCTCTCGACGACTAGAGATGCGGAGTTCTCTGTTAATTACTTAAATATTAAAACGTCCATGATGCGGAGATGTCAGGTGCGCTTAAGTTTATATCACCATATCTTTTGTTCTCAACTTTCACGAAACACGCCTGAATATGTTATACCTACTCAACAATAGTATGTTGAGTGTCTGACTGCACAAAGTTTGACTGTAAAACCGACTGGTTGTGGGTTCGATCCCCACTCGAGGAGATGAAATATTTACTCAAATTTATATTTCTATTTCTTCGCTCTGGTGTCAAGGCAAAGCGCGGCGTTGAGTTCTGCCACTCAACACGCAATGCCTCCAAAGTTCAGCATAAAGTGAAGAACGGAGTGTCTTAACACTAGATTCCCTCTGCCTACCCTGATGTGTGCGGGATACAGCGTGAAACTATTTTTTTTTTTAACAATATTATGCATATAATGCATTTTGTCTACAATATTATGGATATCAACGACTACATATACATATATTTACTACGGAGACTTAATTCATCTTCCAAAAATATACTCGGAATCACTTGAGTGTAAACACTTACCAGTAACTAGCTATCCTCCCGAAGCTTCGAAGGAATATAACTTTTGCTTCATTACAGCCAAATTAAAAAATATCTGGTACATATATTATAGTTTATGTGTTTTTATATAAACTATCTTATTATATAGTTTCATCTAAAACTATTCGGCAATTTTTGAAAGTGGTTCAAATATCCATCCATCCTCTCACATTTATAGGAAATCTAGTAGGAAAATATTTACAAGATACATATGACTTTACCTATATTCAAGTTAAAATAATATGTAATGTTTACGAGATATGAAAACTTCCTACGTCAGTAATTGATATTTTTCATAACTTTATGATATTAATAAGAGAAGAGATAATTTAAATAGATATGTAGATGTAATAAAAGTAAATTATAATATGTCGATCCGTATCTCCCTATCTGTATACCGATAATTTGTTTTAAATATTATTGAGCATATTCACTTGAAATTAATGAATGAATCTTAATTTTATTTACAGAATATATACTATTATTTTTTTTCTGATTCACACTATCCCGCTCGTAGTGGGGTAGGCAGAGGGAGCCTAGTATTAAGATATATCGCTTTACACTTCCTGACGAATTCTGCAGGCATTGCGTGCATATTTCATTATCTTAAGTAGGAATTGAACCCACAGCTTGTCGCGTTTATAGTTACACGCCTGTGCCCCGGCTGCACGACTGGCCACAAAACCTTGAAATAGTTGTTACATAACTTGACATATTGTGATTATTTTTTATTATGTGTGATAATGTGTACTAATTGTAAAATTGAATGCAACCATAAAATTTAGGATCTAATAGCAAAACCGTGAAGCTTATCAAAATAAAAATCCCAAAATAAAAAAACTACAAACAGATTTGATAGCTACAACACAATCTAAATTACATACAGGTAAAGCTAAAAGGGTAGGAAACGATATGATATTCAAAGTCTCGAAGCAATAGCAATCAAATTTACATTGCACGTAGGATAAACGGCGGTTCGTTATCGGCATAAAAATAATGATAGCTCGTAAAAATGAAAGATAATATCGTTAATATCAACTTCGTATGCCGTGATTTGTATCTTTAGTATTTGTATTTGTAATTTTTATGGACGGACCGCGACGGTTGCGTGGCTACTCTGCGTAATAATATTTTATTTTGAGAGAGCCTCTTATCTAAAAGTATTCGAAATCATCGTTTGAAAATGTCTGTCTGTTTGTATGCTAATGACAATCTGTTTCATGATGTAAGTTTTTATTTCACTTAAGCATGCAATTTTCGACCGAAATGAATTTTCAATATCATGGTCGATTGGTTGGTTTTTTGGTTATTTAGGTTTTGATTGGGTTTTATTTGTTATTAAATATATTTTAATTATTTAGATATATTTTAACGGATCGTTTAAGCTCGAACTTTTAACATAGTAGTCCGTTACCATGGATTGCTAAATAGTGTTCTAAACGACCGTCGGCTTAAAAAAATCAATCTTACCAAATTATCTAATTATTCTGACATCTGAATTATATATATATATATATATATATATATATATATTCAATTCGTAAATATATAGATTATAATCTGCTTTAAAGCTTTCTAAACAATAATAAAAATGTATATATTATTAATTTTGTATTATACGTAATTTAGTATTACATATAATACAGAATTAACATGCAACTTATTCATTTATAATTTCTGAATGAAACGATAAATTTCAATATGTAATTGGTTTATTAATTTCATTAAAATATATTCTCCATATCATTAAGTATAATAAGGTTATTCGATAGTTTCACTTTGGCTCTGCATTGTTGAAACAATTTAAATAAATTGTTTTAACAATCCTGATCTAAACTGTATCCGTTTAATAATTGAATCTATCCCGTGTGATCTCGGCCTAGAATAGCATCATCCTGGTACTGGTGGTGTCGTAAGAGGCGACTAAAGTACGTGTGGTAGAGTCACGTCGCCAGCAAGGGCTACACGCATGGGCAGACTCGATCATTACCACCCCCGGCATTTAAAACCGGCGTGAAGTAGTGGCTTTATGCCACTGCGTTTCGCATCAGGTAATGCCCGGCGCCCAACCCATCTTAAAGGCCGGCAACGCACCTGTAGCTCTTCTGGGGTTGCACGGGGTCGTGGGCGGCGGTAATCACTTACCATCAGGTAACCCACACGCTCGTTTGCCGTGTCTTTTCCATAAAAAAAAATTCAATGAACATTTGAAATAAACAAGTGACGAAAGAAATTTTGAAAACAAATTAAATAGTTTTATAAAATATTAACTGTACAAACTGATAAAAAATATCCCGCACACAGCACGGTAGGCAGAGGGAACCTAGTGTTGAGATACCGTTTCTCACTTTCCTCCAAGTTCCAGAGGCATTGCGTGTTGAGTGGCGTAACTAAACGGCGCGCTTTGTCTCAACACCAGAATGTAGAAATGAAAATATAAATGTAAATAAATATTTTATCTTCTCGAGTGGGGATCGAACCCACAACTAGTCAATTTTACAGTCACACTCTGTTCACCTGCGCCACGACTGACCTACATAAATAAAGAAGAATCAAAAAATCGATGCAAAGTTATCACGACTTAAGAATAATTGTATAAAATTGTAGTTAATCAATGACTTACTAGGCATCACCTCTACAGTTTAAATATTCTCAAATTTAATTAATACTGAAAAGCGTATAACTACACTATTGCTTTATTTTCTTATGAGGTGCCATGTTCCGTGTTTATAGAGTAGGTAGAGAGAATTTGGCGAATTTGGGAAGATAAGCAATTTCGAACACTTTTTACTGCACTTAATAACGGAGATTCATACATAGTCCAGAATATTGAATTAAGTGAACCCCTCCCTAAGAGAGATTTCCTCCAGTCAACCTATGAGTGTGCAAGAAAGTAAAACCTTGCAGGCCTTGAGGTGCAAGAGTTAATGTAGATGATGTTGTTAATATAATAACTCATAAATGTAGATATAAAAACTACACAAATATAAAAAATAATATATAATAAGTGTATACATATAAAGACATACAAGATAAATTTTTTCAAAATACTTTAACATATACACAGTGTAACGCGATCGACGGATCAACGATTGTCTATGGGTAAAGGACCACAGTACCTGTCAATTTCACGCCCCACTCCCCTCTTCTTACTCCCATTTTGCATCAGTCTTTTCGAGGAGCAGCCAAGCCCTCGTTACGCTTACGAACATATTATAGCAAAGTTACAAAAAATAATTAATTATTTTAAAATTACTTATGTAAAAAAAACCGAAAAATTCTGAATAAAACACCTTACGCTAAGTATATATCAATCACAATTTTTATTCGCATTGACGCTGTAGCGTCCCCCATGTAGCAATGCAGGCAGAGGGAGCCTAATGTTAAGATACACCGCTCCCCACTTTTCGTTGAATTCTGGAGCTATTGCATGCGGAAACCAACACTGCTTCTGCTCCTGCGCCACGACTCGACACTGCTATTCATCATTATCTAATTTTTTAACCATATCCATAGCATATTAGTAAATATAATTCCGGATTTTTCGGTGACTTACGATAAGATAAGTTCCACACTACATCACAAATACTTAGGTTGCTTATGTATTTCTAAAAAACGTAAAAATAACAACAAAAATATTATAAAGACATTTCAGCATTATAAGATTTAGGAAACATTACTGAATTTATAGCCAAGCTACAGTGACGGCACCACATTTGCTTGCAACAAGCAATTTAACACGTATAACATCATAATTTGAGGTTAAATCTGCCTCGCGGTCAGTGTCTATTGCGGATATTGCTCACAGTGATTGTCTGGTAGGACAAGATGGCGTCATTAATCTTTCTGTAATGGTCGTCGAACACGGTACATTTGCTAAAGGACCGCACCTTCTTACCTGAGTGTTGGCTAGAAATAGCGCACCTAAGTGATTTCCTCACATATTTTCACATTCGGTGTGAAGGCGAAAAGATTTTGAGAAAATAAATAGGGTACGATACTTTACATTTGGACATTTAGTTCTACGTGACAGGTTTTTTTGATATGAAATGGTGAACATTTTAGAAATGTAAAGGTATAAATGAATGTAACGCAAAATACAATGTGGCATCACATACAAAATGTAAATATTATGAAAATAAATTGAAATAGGGACGAGAAGGAAAGAAATCAGAAATAAATTATTTATTTTAGGCTGTCGTGGCGCAACGGTACAAGAATGTGACTGTAACGCTACAGTTGTGGGCTCGATCCCCACTCGGGGAAACGAATTATTATTTATTAATATTTGCATTTCTTCGCTTTGGCATCGAAGAAAAGCCCGGCGGAATTTTGCACTCCAATTTAATTATTGAAAATAATTCGTTGCCTAGAGTTAGGACCGAATTCACAACCATCGGAGTTACATTCCATTGCTATTCCACCGCGCAGTGAAGTATTCAAGTCCTCAATAATATACTTTTAACTACCATACGTCTTATAACATATAACTAAGAACTAACGATGACAATTTGTATGCAGCGCACACTCGACTTTTCTCCTCATCTATTTATCTTTGTAGTTTCGCAACTGTATAACTGACTGGAGTTTCAGTAACGGAGCGAAATTTATGTACGACTCATGACCGCTTACTACATCGTTCGCTTTAAAATTCTACTATTAACCACCTTAGCAAAATATTTTAGCGTACAGCATATAATAATATCGAGAAGAATGGTGAACTGGAAATATTAACTAGGTAAATTTTAAGTAACTAATTTATTTTTGACATTATTTATTTTATGCTTGATATGGATTGGAATATAACATTTATTGTTTTAATTTCAAAATATTTTACTGCAGTAATTGACTGATAGGAATATAATTTTTTATAGAGCAATTTTTTAGGGTTCCGTACCTCGAAAAGAAAAAACTTAATAGGATCACTTTGTCGTTCGTCTGTCAGCTTGTAAAGACACCTGTCTAGAGATCGCATAGAGGTATAAAACTAAGATTATTATGAAATACTTAGGCTTACATTCCCCCTTTTGGCACAGACAAAATCAAGGTTCTAAGTTTTAATGCATTTAAAAAATACGAGAATTTATGTATAGTTTGTACGAAATCTACAATAATGAAATTTGGCAAGAAAAACTTGCGGTACAAATAAAGGAAAAATATGAAAAATGGATATTTTTATTTATATTACACATAAAAGTTATTAAAAATCAATGATTGATGTGTGTTCATGTGTGTGTTATTTTTAAAAAATGTACTTCTCGTTGACCTATAATCCTGAAACTAGTACGCAATCGTCGGCGAGTAAACTCGCGATAGAGTAGTGTTTTATCTTAATACTATATGTAAAATTAATTTGATAATATTTATAAAAAAGCTGTAAAAAAAGACGAACCAAAAAGTAAAGAACGGATAACTTGTCGTTTGAAGCCATCTTCGCACCTATTAAAGAGCAGAAGCTCGGATATTAAAAAAAAGACTACCTATACCTGTTCCAAATCAACAATCCTTTCGTAAAAGCGGCATGTCGAACGATTAGATTTAATAATGATAATATAATAATAATAGTTTATTAAGCAAGTTTCTTACAAAATTCACTCGTGATTTACATGAATATTACCAATCATAGGAGTTATCTAACTTAATTATTATTTCATAATAATGTCAAATTATGTATCATTAGGTACAATATACAATAATTTTTATGTTTTTTTAATATAATCTCACATTGTGTAATTTTTTATCTATAAAAGGTCAACATAATATGATAAATCTCCAAGTTTTTAAGTATTAATGTGCCTATTTGTTATGTGGTATCTAAGGAAGAGAATAACATCTGTATATTATGGTAACAAATGTTTTATTATTTTTATAGCAACAGCTCAATTGGATTGTTTGCAGTAATTTGATAAACTGTTTTTTTATAAGCCTTTATTGCTGATTTTATTAAGCTTTATTTAACCTAAGTTAGTAAACATTTCACTATGTATTATGTAATTATGTAGGTATGAATGTTCCTTGACCAGGTATTGCCTCCAATAATTTTAATATCATCCATCCACCTTTTGACTTGTCTGCCCCTTCTTTACTTACCATCTCGTGGTTGCCATTCGGTAATTAATTTAGTCCATTTTATGGTGCTGTCCCTTGTCATGTGTCCTGTCCATCTCCATTTCAGCTGTTTAACTTTTCTTATTATATCCTCGACCATACGTCTATTGATCTAATGTTTTCTGTTCTATTATGGTCTCTCAATGTAACTCCCAACATACTTCGTTCCATTCCTCTTTGACATGTTCTTAATTTTATTAAATTTTTCCGCGATAAAGCCCAAGTTTGGCAACCGTGCGTCAGACATGGCAAGATGTACAACTCGAATACTTTTTTCTTAGATGGCATAGGAAAACTACAACTTTTGAATATTTGTTTTAAGGATCAATATCTTTTCCAAGCACATTTAACTCTTCTATCTATTTCTATGTCCATTTGATTTTTAAAAGCAATTATCTGTCCTAAGTATATATAACTTGTTACATATTCTACATTTCCATTGTCTATTTTTATTGCTATTTCTTCCATGCTTGTCATTATTTTTGTTTTCTCCGCCTCTGCTTCCATTAACTGCTGTAGCATACGCTGGAGTGTATTAGCATTGTCAGCTAATAGGACCAAGTCGTCCGCAAATGGTAGATGACTGAGTTGCTTACCATTATGGTATACACTAATAGCACAGCACCATATTGGCGTTGCTTACCATAGTGGAAAGCATACTCAGAGATCTTGAATGGAACAATGTTGGGATATGCATTAATATGCATTGTCCTATCTTTCCAAGACTGCAGAGAAAAGTTTCGGAGAGATGGGTCTCCTTGTTTAACACCTCTAGCTATCGGAAACACTTCACCGAGGGATTCGAATTTTATTTGTGCTGTGCTATTAGTGTATATAATTTTAATTATGTTTATGTACTTTTTTAGCACTCCTTGCTAGATTAAAGCCCTCCAAAGTGAATTATGGTAAGCTGAGTCAAATGCCTTGCTATAGTCCAAAAAAGCGATGTATAGGGGTTTACTGTATTCTTGGTGTTTCTCTACTATCTGTTTTAGGGCATGCATGTGGTCCGTTGTTGAGAATCCTGTTCGGAATCTTGCTTGCTCTATAAGTTGCAGTTCGTCCAAAATCCTTGATATTCTGTTTAGAATTACTTTAGAGAACACTTTATATATATTTGACACAAGGCTTATGGGTCTATAATTTTCTATGTTGCTCCTATCACCTTTTTTATATATTAGTATAATAGTGCTTTTGGTCCATTGAGATGGTATACATTCTATATTTATAATGAAGTTGTATATTTCAGTGAGCTTTTTCAGGCTTTCCGATATAGTTATGTGTTAAACGTGATAAACTGTTTCAAGAACTCATAAATAAACTTAGTGCTGTTTAGACTCTGTTAATTTATAGTTAGGCAGCGGATCTGACTTCGAATGATACAGTCATAATAACTGCATCGGTTAGTGGCCTGACCTTACCTGGCCATAATTGAAGAATTAGATCACTCAAGGAAAAAAGTTACCTAACAGTCATATAATGATTTTCCCACGTAAATTAGGGAAAAGATACAAAGATACGATACAATATTCATTCTAAAGGAACGAGAGAGGATAAAGTAGTTGTTTATTGTAATTTTTTTCAACCTACACTAATTTCAAAAGTTACAAATTGAACGAATACAATACACACGAAGTGTGACTGTAAAACCTACTGGTTGTGGATTCGATCCCCATTCGAGGAGATGAAATATTTACTTAAATTTATATTTCTATTTCTTCACTCTGGTGTCGAGGCTAAGCGCGGCGTTCTGCCATTCAACACGCAATGCCTTCAAAATTCGGCAGAAAGTGGGGAACGGAGTGTCTTAACACTAGGTTCCCTCTGCCTACCCTGCTATGTGCGGGATACAGCGTGAAGCTGATTTTACAAAAAGATAAAATATACTAAACAAAAGTGCATATTTCAAGATTATGTTCATCTTACTTGTACCAACTTGTACAGCTACATAGGTACATAACAAGAAAGCCATCAAAGTTTATAACAACGTCTTGAATGCCATGAGCGGCGCAGCGTAACTTGCAACGAGTTGTATCACGTACTTGCATTTACAATTGTGGCTGTATCGAAACTATTATACTACATGTTATATTTGAATAATGGAATAAAATGATTATCTAATCTATATATTAAATATATTTATTTAAAGTTTTTCTAAGTACATCATTAAAGCCATTCAGTTAAAAGTATATGCTATTCAGACGGACAGACGCACTATGGGAAATCGAGGTCTTTATCAGATGAAAAATCGATAAATTTTTACTTGTTAAAATATATATTTGAAACAATTTCTCACAATAAAAAAATATATATTCCAAATGTAAAAAATTTTCATTACATTAAAGTTCCATTATATAAAAAAATATATAAAAATCCAATACTATAAAAAAAAGTGCGTGCGGTCTGCCGTTGTTTTACCATTTTCCATAGTGAGACGTCCAAACTCTTCTCTACATAAACTTCTCCATATAATACATCTTCTTTATATTAACTATAACTACGACAAATTAGATACTCGTAAGTCTTCGTAATTTTCGTAAGTAGGGATACAAAGTTCAGGTATTACTATGTTAGATTTAATACATGTATTTTGTAAAAGAGCACTTTACTATTCTAAACAATTATTCGCTCCTAAGTGACACGGCGCCCGCGTAAACAGGGTTAGATTCCTAGAATGCATGAAAATAACATAAATGCTTAAATGCTATTTTTATTATTATTTCTTTATTTGTTTACTTCTTTTTGGCTTCACGCTGTATAACAGTGTAGACACAGGGGGAACTTAGGAACCTAGTATTCAGTTCCCGTTTGAAGACTTCCGGTCCCCACTTTCTATTTTTTATACTTATAATAAGCCAGACTTTTTCCTTTATATTATATTATATATAGAAGCTCTGCTTTTGTCAATAAACTATCTCTAATCTGTATAAAATGTTACTAACCTGTCCAAGATTTCTACCACCTTGGATCATTCTGCAAGAACCCATGGCAGTACGCGAGGCAATTAAGAAATCGTTGGCAGTAGTTTTATATAATAATTATATCAACTGACAGACGGATGCCACCACTCTACCCATGGCCATTAAATGTACACTGTTAGAGACGCGATCCGCGGCCTAAATATAAATTAACAGTTTCCAAAAATGTATAATACTAAATATACGCTCTTTATATAATTAGAGATTTATTTAAAGCCTATATATAATAAAATAAGAAAAAAAATATACTGTACTTAGTATAAATAACAATGTAAATTGAAACGGCAATAGAATTTAGAGGGTACCTGTACTTAAATGTACATATACAAAGAACGTGGTTACAAAAAGACCAGCGTAATCAATTTGGCTACCCTTATTGGTTTCTAAGAATGATTGCAATGTAAAAGTCACTGTTTACTTACGTCAAGTAGAGATAGCTCTTTGAATACATATATAAGTATATTGTTACGAGAAAACATTTGATTAGAACTGTACATAATGAATATATATAAATAAATTTAAAGTGTCTGTATGTGATTTCAAATTAATCTTGTTTTTCCACATGCAAAAATTTTTTCACAACCTACTAAAACACAAAAAACTATTTAATTTTTCTTTGTCTTTCTGTGTTTCAGGGCTAATCTCCGAAAGAGCTTAACCGATTGTTATTGGACTAGCACCGAGAGATAGAGAGAGTTGTTGATCAACATATATATTAACTTTATATCCTGGAACTTTCGGGGTATCAGAATCTTAATAGATGTAAGATCTTAAGAGATGTGTGTGATACATTATCACACAACTAACCATTTTTCACAACTTTTGCGACATTTTTTGCGAGTATTATCAAATACATTTCCAAATGATTTCTTTTCCTTTTTTTTTTATTTTCTTTAAAAAACTATAATTTTTTAATTTTTCTTTAACTAATTTAAAAAAAACATGCATTCTTCTGTGAACATTACACACACTAATGTAATGATTTGATATTTATAAGCTTTAATATTCGCAATATTTTTTTTATAAAAATGTAAATCAACCTCTTTGTTTAATAAAAAGATGTTTTTGAAATAAGTTAATAGAACTATCACAAGAGGCCACTATTACAAATGAAGCTTTATGTGATCAGAAAATTCAAGATATAAATTTAGACTTGGAGCGGAAGAATGAAGAGGTCCACTAGAACAACATATTGTATTAGAATTTAAGATAGATATTGTACAAGTTTAATAGTATTTTACTCTGGAAGAAATATAAGTTCTGTAAAAGTTTCGAGGTATTTGATATCTTTACACTAATTATATAAATATGCATATATTTTACACAGCTATACTTGCAATTTTTTACTTGATTACTTACTTTAGAGGTGCGGTACTATGTTATTTTTGAATTTTAGCCTAGAAATACGATCTGGCTTAAAATCTTTTATTCATTTGGTACATGGTAACATTTATATGACCTCTCTTTGACCGCTGTAACTTTGATCACACAGCTAACAACGTGAATGGAGTTAGCAAATATCGCCAGTCTGTTACCCATTGTGGAATAACTAATATTGGATTATTTCATTTAGCCGAGTTTGCTCCATTCGAAGTAACTATTGTAGACGTTCTCGTCTGCACATGTGAATGTAAAGATTCTATTTTCAAAAATTGCAAAAAAATATACAAGAGCTGAAAGCTATTTCATATTTCTGTAAACAAATTTTATCTGTCAATCTGTTTTGTAGAGCTTAAAATATTATTATCAAAAAAAATCAGCTTCACGCTGTATCCCGCACACAGCAGGGTAGGTAGAGGGCAGAGGGAACCTATTGTTAAGACACTGCGTTCCCCACTTTCTGCCGAAGTGTGGAGGAATTTCGTGTTGAGTGGTAGAAATCAACGCCGCGCTATTATTATTAAATATAATTATGTTTTTATATAATTTATGTTGATACAATTGCAAAATTGATCTTTAGTAACTTTGAGTCTTTTTCTTCTTCTACATGGCATTAGTTAGTCTCTCGTTTGTTGCCAGGGGTCTGACTTTGGAGTCAATGAACTCTCCTTTGAACGTCTTAAATATCCTCGCTTAGTCAATTCCAGCCTACACTTCCTCGAGCCTTCGAGGGTTCTAACTCCAGAATCAGATTTTTTTTTTTTTATGGAAAAGACACGGCAAACGAGCGTGCGGGTCACCTGATGGTAAGTGATTACCGCCGCCCACGACTCCGGGCAACCCCAAAGGAGCTACAGGTGCGTTGCCGGCCTTTAAGATGGGTTGGGCGCCGGGGCCCGGCATTACCTGATGCGAAACGCAGTGGCATAAAGCCACTACTTCACGCCAGTTTTAAATGCCGGGGGTGGTAATGATCCGGTCGAGTCTGCCCATGCGTGTTGCCATTGCTGGCGACGTGACTCTACCACACGTACTTTAGTCGCCTCTTACGACACCACCAGTACCAGGATGATCCTATTCTAGGCCGGGATCACACGGCACAAACGGCCGGGATCACATGACCCAGTACTTCCTTCTAAAATAGTTCATAGCCCGCCGCGCAACGTGACTATAATATCTCAAGCGACGCTCTTAGAGTTTATCCGCTACATCACGAACTCCATAATAAATATTTTGAATCCAATGAATATTTTACGTATATCAGCCCCTTGGCCCACATAGTGACCATTTCTTCATCGACGCTTCCGGAGCCGTGCATAACGGATCCAACATACTAGAAATATTTTAACTCAACAGCTGGTTCAGTCCCTATGTCAGTCCAAGTCCCGGCTCACATAGGTTAGTATCTTTTTTTGGTTAATATTATACATATCAGGTTGACGCTGTAATATAATAATAAAGTAACAAATTTGATATGTTGAATCCGTCTCTTAACACGCAATGCCCCCTGAAAAACTGATAGCTATTAATAATTACTATCAAAAATAAAAATAAGTATGAAAATTAGTAAGTTATTTTGTTATTTTAAAAATGACAAAATATTTATCATTAATAGTTATGTTATGTTTGAGGCCGGTCGTGGCGCAGCGGCACAAGGTGTGACTGTAAACCGACTGGTTGTGGGTTCGATCCCCACTCGAGGAGATGAAATATTTACTTAAATTTATATTTCCATTTCTTCGCTCTGGTGTCGAGGCAAAGCGCGGCGTTGAGTTCTGCCACTTAACACGCAATGCCTCCGAAAATCGGCAGAAAGTGGGGGACGGAGTGTCTTTCACTACGTTCCCTCTGCCTACCCTGCAGTGTGCGGGATACAGCGTGAAGCTGATTATTTTTTTTTTAATAGTTATGACTTCTATATAAATCATTTATATCCCATCAAAACATGAATGCCAAGCCAAGTTAAATGTCAAGTAATGCTTCGTTTTTGATTTCACCGAGTTCTGTGTTCACTCTGGATAAAATTCGAGCTGTAAATTTCACTTAGCTATTTTTACTACCAGGCACCAAATAGAATATGAACCTAATTGTCCAGTACGACCTTTAAATACTTGTAAATAAATAAAGCCTATTTTAAAAATATATAATATTCATATTTTGAATCAAGAAATATTATTTCAAGTGATCATATTGAAGATGTTATTTACCTACATGTCTTACTAACAGGTTTGTTTTCTAAGTGCTTCTGCTGCATAATGATCATTTGATTCAGCGCTTTAAGAATGAACCGATACGATGCCACTGCCAGTTATCTCATTTATGTGTAGAGCAACACATGTGATAAGAGTTTATATAAATTGATTCACCAAGTATATAATACTTTAATATTTAATACTTTAGTATTAGATAGACATTGCAGAGTGATATAATTTTTGAAACCAAAGTAAGTTTTTATTAATTTTTAATTTATTAAAACCAAATTAAAATCGCGCATGGATTTGGTGCTTAAAATATTTTTTTACGTAAATATTCTCTTCTCTGATATTCTTTACCTATTATTATCATTATAAAATTAATATTTAAAAATAACTATAACTAACTTATATTTTATAGAAATGATATGATAAATACCTAAAAAATGAATTATTATTATGTCCGTTATTTATTTAAGTTAAAATTAACATTTTCAGATGACTTTAAAACTCTATAAACTTGATATCAGTCCACCAGTGTGTGCTACTTTGATGTTGATTGATTATCTCAAAATTTTTCCAATTAAATTTGTGGATCTCGATCTTCTGAACAAAGATCATTTGACACCAGAGTATTTAGAGGTATGTTTTAAAAATTGGATAAAATTTAACAAGTAATGCTTTAATTGACATTTTATAACAGCTACATCATCACAGTCATGCTAACTAAACCAACTCCACTTAAGCAAAATTCATTTATAAACAAAATTTATTTTATCATAAATTTATTTTTAAAAAGTTTTAAAAGTAATGTCATCACCATTGCTTTTCAATATTTTTTTTTTTATTTCTCGTTGACGAAAGAGCACATATAGGATTAAAATTATTATTTGTAACATTTCAGAAAAATCCTATGCACACCATACCATTGTTGCAAGATGGAGATCTATTTATCCATGACAGGTGGAATTTTGTATAACTCATAAGAATAATTAATTTTAACTTCTTAAACAATTTTAATAATGATTTATTTTATAATTTTTTACAGTCACGTCATCATGACTTACTTAACTGAAAAATACAGCAAAGAAGACTCTCTGTATCCCAAAGATCTGAAACAAAGAGCCTTGGTTGACCAAAAATTATATTTCGACGCACAATTTTGTACTCGTGCCAAGACCATTAGTGTAAGTCATGTATTTTAAATTAATATTAAAGTACAACAAAAGAAATAGTATTTAACTCTTCTCTAAATTAAAATTAAGTTTTGAATATGAAACGACCCTGAACTGTTACCTAAAGTATTTTTTTGTAACGTCGTGTACCTAATGTAATTAAGTAATTGATAATTTTTAAAATAAATTGGTAAACCGTAAAAAACATTTAGTTATTATATGAAATAAATAATGAACCAAAAATTTGAGTCTACTTACGACTAGACACTAAGTTTGCAACCCTCATAAATGTGGAATCGAATGTATGACTGGAAAGTGGGAATCTTAGCGTTAAGTACGCTAAATTTTGGCTTACTAATCTTTCTTCCATTTCATTTGCAGTATGCAGCAATTTTCGAAGGAGTAAGAAAACCATCTGAAAAGGCTATTAAGGACCTACTCGAGACATACGATTTCCTAGAAGCTTTTCTCTCCAAAACAAAGTTTGTTGCCGGTGACAAGATGACAATTGCTGACATTTCAGTACTGTCAACTATTGCTGCTTCACGTTACATGGTTCATATTGATGACAAAAAGTAAGTAGTAATGTATTGATAAAATATTAATAAAAGTTAATACTAATAATATCAATACATACTAACTTTAAGGCAAAAAATGGAGAACGGAGTAATTTAACAGTAGGTTCTCTCTCTCTAATCCGCCAAATTAGCGAGATGCATGTAAATAAAATTGAATGACTTATTTATAGAATTTAACCATGCTATCGGTAGTGTTCACAATTTTGCTTACATTTCTTTTTATATATTGCCGTATTAATTAATATTTTAACATGATTTTTATTGTTGCAGACATCCTAAAATCTTAGCTTGGCTTTCTTATATGGAACAGCAACCGTTCTTCAAAAAGTATGGAGAACCAGGATCAGTTAGGCTTGGAAATATCCTCAAGGAGAAATTAGATATTTAAATTACATATTTTTATATTAAAAATACTAATATCCAGTGTATAAAATAGCAACATAATTTAATCACCTACTTATACTATAATAAATATAATTTGACATAAATATTTTGCTTTCATTGAAAAAATGGTAATAAATAATAATATCTATTATGGCAGTTCCCTTAAAATTGTTATTTTTAACCAAAAATTATGTCTTTTTTAAAACCAGCGTGTAAAGCTGAAATTTTGTTGTGAGATATAAGCTTGGACATTATAATGCACTTTTATTGAAGTGGCATCTATCAACAACCCCTATTTATTTAATAAATGGATTTTTTAAAAAAATGTGTTAATACGGACAATGACAACTAGTGCAGAATAATGATAAGCAACTGAAAGAAAATGATGCTGTGGTACCAACAATAATTCTTTACAACAGAATAGAAATTAAATACTTATTAAGCTTCACACTGTATTACTAGTGGGAAAGCCAGAGAGAATGGAACGCCAAACTCTACAGTTTCTATATACCCCTTTCACCTCGTCCACTATCATCAATTTTTCATACATGCCATCTGGGGCATCCTCATGCTTTTTACGTAATTTTCCTCCTTCATTATCTTTGATGCTGTATTTTCGAAGGTCGCCCCCTACCTTTATTACCGCTCACTTTTTCTTCATTAATCTTTTTTGCTATTCCTTCATCACCAATTCATTCGCTAGTTCTACTACACTCTCACCGTGAAAAGTATGATTGACTTATTCCTAGCGGGTCAGTATATTTAAGGTAAAAGTTGTGGACACACGAGTGCTTAGGATGCTATACTAGGAACAAACCAATATGTAGTCTTAACTTAGCTTCATACTTAATCCCTAGTGGGGTAGTCCGAGAGAACGGAGGGCCAAACGCTACGGTCTCTAATGGAGCTGAGGATACTCTCGCATACGCCACTAACAAGAATACTCTTGTTAACCCCAGCTTGAAGCGCACCCAGAGCAGTCTCAGGTTGATCGCCTTGTATTCAACCGTTGTACTAACCAATCGAGAGGACAATGACACACCTACACCTTGACAGCCCCGCTCGCTCTCTGATACGCCAGCCCAGAAAGCGACCCGACTGCCCGGCAAATCGGTTGTTTCATTGCCCTTTCGCTTGGTCTCAGTCACACAAACTACATCCAAATCTCTATTATCCATCACATCTAATAATTCATTCATCTTTTCTTCCATCCCTCCTCTCACATTCCACGTAGCTATTTGTAGCTCCGTCCTCCACCTCCCGCCGTTCCGGACATGGCGTGTTGGGTGGCGGTCCCCAACGCCGCGTTCGTCGCCACTTGACACACCAGCGGGGACGCACTGGTGCGCGTCGCCTTTGGGGGGACGCCCTATCAGTGCGCTCTCTCGAGGTGCACGTAGCGGATGGAACGTTGCAGCCCTCGTAGGGGCTGGCAGGGCTCGCTGCGAGCAAGCCTTCCATCTTGGACCCCCAATATGTAGTCGTTGCTAGAATAAGCAGTCTGTTTGATTTTGAGGTACGAGACGTCCAAGCTTGGAGTCGAATTATAGCATAAGAAGCTTATAATAAACTGCCAAAATATTAGACATTGAAACAGAAAACGGAAACCTATACTCTGCCATTATATTTGAGACTTATATAAAGAAAAACAGCGACAGAAATATGTGGTAAATGAAAATGAGGTTTTAGTAAAAAGCATGGTAAATAGTGAGATGATAAAGTGAAAGACACTCTGGAGAAAAAAGCTCGTTAGGATTATTAGGCCTCAGATAATTTTTTTGAAAAAAGAAAAAGGATAAGCTACAAAGGCACCAAACGAAAGTACTGATAAAGATGAAGCGTGAAAGAAAGAAAGCTGAGAAAGAAAGAAATAAAATGTTAACGAGCAACATTTCTAACGAAATTTTAGTAATTTCGTTTATTATTAATTTACTAATTTGCCACACATTTTACAGCAGTGAGCAGGTCCTAAACCAAGAATGTTTTTTCTAGATGTTTGACAGGGGTGTAAGATATTTTGGGAGACTGCCTCGGTAGTTGTACCGAGGCAGTCTCCCACCTTTAATCGCTTCCCTTCTTGTAAAGTTAGTTTATAGAGATCCTGTGCCTGTGTGCGAGAAGGAAAAGGCACGTCTCACGTATTGAATAAGGTTGCACCATTTCAACTTGGCAGCATGAAGTGACATGCGAGGGAATTTTTTTTCCCAAGGAAAGTCTTTTCTTAAAGAAGAAATGAAGAAAAGACGCTCAGCCGTATTGCTGCTGGTAACAGAATTACCGGTGCCTTAGATGCATTGATGAGACCGTGAAATAACAATAGTTACATGTTTGGGTACACTGTGCAATGCTGACGACCGACGCTGATATACGGCAATGAAACGTAGGTGTTGCATAAGAAGAATGAAAGAAATCCCTAGTAACTAGTTGTGTAAAATGTCCTAAATTGTATGGGTTGCCGAAAGTACACAATAAGACGAAACTGACTGTATCTTCAATAGTTAGCCAAATCGGAACGCCGAGGTATAAACTGGCTCAACATGTCCAGGACTCTTACCATTTTATTTGTGGGCTGAAAGATCTTAATGTAGCCAACAAAGAAACCATACTCACATACTTCAATAGTGAATCTTACCACCACCCTACACATGTTTCTACCGTCTACCATACCAAAAATTCACGAACATTATTTAGGTACTACGTAAATTTTTAGTCATAGCTGATTTAAGCATTAAAAATTCATCTGCCGTTGTTTTACCATTTGCCATAGTGAAACGTCCAAACTCTTCACCACATAAACTTCTCCATATCTTCATTATATTAACTATAACTACGACAAATTAGACACTCGTAAGTCTTCGTAATTTTCGTAAGTAGGGATACAAGAGCACTTTACTATTCTAAACAATTATTCGCTCCTAAGTGACAAGGCGCCCGCGTAAACAGGGTTAGATTCCTAGAGTGCATGAAAATAACATAAATGCTTAAATGCTATTTTTATTTCTTTATTTATTTCTTTTTGGCTTCACGCTGTATCCCGTTCGTCCGTTAGAAGAATTCCGTTCCCCATTTTCTATTTTTTACACTTATAGTAAGCCAGACTTTTTCCTTTAAATATATTACATAAAGAAGCTCTGCTTTTGTCAATAAACTATCTCTAATCTGTATAAAATGTCACTAACCTACCCAGGATTTCTACCACCTCGGATCATTCTGCAAGAACCCATGGCAGTACGCGAGGCAATTAAGAAATCGAGACGCGATCCGCGGCCTAAATATAAATTAACAGTTTCCAAAAATGTATAATATAATATATGGTTATAGTTTTATTTAAAGCCTATATATAATAAAATAAGAAAAAAAAATATACTGTATAAATAACAATGTAAATTGAAATGGCAATAGAATTTAGAGGGTACCTGTACTTAAATGTACATATACAAAGAACGTGGTTACAAAAAGACCAGCGTAATCAATTTGGCTACCCTTATTGGTCTCTAAGAATGATTGCAATGTAAAAGTTACTGTTTACTTACGACAAGTAGAGATAGCTCTTTGAATACATATGTAAGTACATTGTTGAGAGAAAACATTTCATTAAAACTGCACATAATAAATATATATAAATAAATTTAAAGTGTCTGTATCGTGTTTTTCCACATGCAAAAAATTTTTCACAACCTACTAAAACACAAAAAAACTAAAACTTTTTTGTCTTTCTGTGTTTCAGGGCTAATCTCCAAAAGAGCTGAACCGATTGTTATTGGACTAGCACCGAGAGATAGAGAGAGTTGTTGATCAACATATAGGTTACTTTATATCCTGGAATTTTCGGGAAATCAAAATCTTAATAGATGTAAGATCTTAAAAGATCTTAACAGATATGTGTGATGATATGTAACTAACCATTTTTCGGTTAAATACGACGAATCGAATTTTTACGAGTATTATCAAATACATTTCCAAATGATTTCTTTTCCCTATTTTTTTTTATAAAAATACAAATTTTAAATTATTCTTTAATTAATAAAAAAAACATGCGTTCTTCTGTCAAAATTACCCAAACTATTGTAATGATTTTATATTTATAAGTTTTAATATTCGCAATAATGGTAATGGAAAAATAATTTTTAATGAAATTTCCACTATTAATTATTGTAGCAAGAAATATATTAAACAAGATAAATAGAAAGTGACAAAAAAAATCACAGCATAAGGAACTACCACCAGTGACCTACAAATATCGTTTTTTTTATTTCAGTAAAGAACGAAGAACCAAATAAAGAGACGTGACTTGCTAGCGTTCTAGGTGTAGAGGAGATTTTAATGGATTAAAATAAGGCATTCCGTGTTTCAAAACCTGTTGTTTACCTTAGTCTTTTCTCTCCAGATTTGTCCAGGGGATATATGTTTACTCTCTTACGAACTCGAAATTTTATCAATTGTTAGCTCGTAAAAGATTACAGTTTACAATAGTAATATATTTTAATTAATACGTTTATAATAGTAGTTATTTTAACTTAACGCAATTCTGTACCCTGTTATAACAAGGTGATGGTTACTATTTAGTTTTATTATTTTTTTTCGTTCACAACGGAATACCGATCACTGAGCTGGGACCGCATTGTAGATTTAAAAACAATATTTGTACATTTCAAATCAAATTTTTAGCCAATTCAATAAAAGTTAGTTTGCAACAGTTGTGTCGTACAAACATGATTAATATTAACATAAACTTTTTATTCATAAACCAATTCTGTTCATTAAGCATAAGCGGGCATTAAAGATTTATAAATGTATTTATGAAAGTAAAGTTAGTATCCCAGAAGTAATCAAGAAAATCCTTCAGGAAATTACTATGGTGGTGAAGGATAGTGACCACATATGGGGGAAGGTACCCAGGCTTTACAAAAAAAACGGTTTTTGTAGCATTGTTTACGTTAAAAATTATATAAAAAATTCTTTAGTTAGTTATTTTGTTATTTTAAAAATGACAAAATACTTATCATTAATAGTTATGACTTCTATATAAATCATTTATATCCCATCAAAACATGAATGCCAAGCCAAGTTAAATGTCAAGTAATGCTTCGTTTTTGATTTCACCGAGTTCTGTGTTCACTCTGGATAAAAATCGAGCTCTAAATTTCACTTAGCTATTTTTACTACCGGGCACCAAATAAAATATGAACCTAATTGTCCAGTACGACCTTTAAATACTTGTAAATAAATAAAACCTATTTAAAAAATATAATATATAATATTCATATTTTAAATCAAGAAATATTATTTCAAGCGATCATATTAAAGATGTTATTGTTATACCTACTTGTCTTACTAACAGTTTTGTTTTCTAAGTGATTCTGCTGCATAATGATCACATGATTCAGCGCTTTAAGATTGAACCGATACGATGTCACTGCCAGTTATCTCATTCATGTGTAGAGCAACACATGTGATAAGAGTTTATATAAATTGATTCACCAAGTATATAATACTTTAATATTTAATACTTTAGTATTAGATAGACATTGCAGAGTGATATAATTTTTGAAACCAAAGTAAGTTTTTATTAAATTTTAATTAATTAAAACCAAATTAAAATCGCGCATGGATTTGGTGCTTAAAATATTTTTTTACGTAAATATTTTTTCTCTAATATTCTTTGCCTATTATTATCATTATAAAATTAATATCTAAAAATCACTAAAACTAACTTATATTTTTTAGAAATGATATGATGAATACCTAAAGAAAATGGATTATTATTATTTCCGTTATTTACTTAAGTTAAAATTAACATTTTCAGATGGCTTTGAAACTCTATAAACTGGACATCAGTCCACCAGTGTGTGCTACTTTGATGTTGATTGATCATCTCAAAGTGTCTCCAATTGAATTTGTGGATGTCGATCTTCTAAACAAAGAGCATTTGACACCAGAGTATTTAGAGGTATGTTTTAAAAATTGGATAAAATTTAACAAGTAATGCTTTAATTGACATTTTATAACAGCTACATCATCACAGTCATGCTAACTAAACCAACTCCACTTAAGCAAAATTCATTTATAAACAAAATTTATACTTATATTGTATTGACCGAAGTTAAGGACAGAAAATTTTATCATAAATTTATTTTTAAAAAGTTTTAAAAGTAATGTCATCACCATTGCTTTTCAATAATTATTTTTTTATTTCTGGTTGACGAAAGAGCACATATTTGATTAAAATTATTATTTGTAACATTTCAGAAAAATCCTATGCACACCATACCATTGTTGCAAGATGGAGATCTATTTATCCATGACAGGTAGAGTTTTGTATAACTCATAAAAATAATTAATTTTAACTTCTTAAATAAATAATGACTTATTTTATAATTTATTATAGTCACGCCATCATGACTTACTTAACAGAAAAATACAGCAAAGAAGACTCTCTGTACCCCAAAGATCTGAAACAAAGAGCCTTGGTAGACCAAAAATTATATTTCGACGCACAATTTTTTACTCGTGCCAGGACCATTAGTGTAAGTCATGTAGTTTAAATTAATATTAAAGTACAACAAAAGAAATAATATTTAACTCTTCTCTAAATTAAAATTAAGTTTTGAATATGAAACGACCCTGAACTGTTACCTAAAGTATTTTTTTGTAACGTCGTGTACCTAATGTAACTAAGCGATTGATATTTTTTTTAAATTTAAATAAACTGGTCAACCGTAAAGTTGAAAAACCGTAGATATTATAAGAAATCAATAAAGAACCACAACTTCGAGTCTACCACTAACTAGACTCCTCCGAAGTACGCAACCCTCAAAAATGTGGAATCGAATGTATGAATTGAAAGTGGAAATGTGAGTGACTTAACGCAAAATTTTGGCCTACAAATTTTTCTTGCATTTCATTTGCAGTATGCAGCAATCTTCGAAGGAGTAAGGAAACCATCTGAAAAGGCTATCAATGACCTACTCGAGGCATATGACTTCCTAGAAGCTTTTCTCTCCAAGACAAAGTTTGTTGCCGGTGACAAGATGACAATTGCTGACATTTCAGTACTGTCGACTATTGCTGCTTCACGTTACATGGTTCCTATTGATGACAAAAAGTAAGTAGTAATGTTATTGTGTTAATAATAGGTAATAGTAATAATAGTTGCGGATTCGATTAACAATCGTGATAATACATACTAAAAGTCTACTTTATGGCAAAAAATGGAGAACGGAGTAATTTAACAGTAGGTTCTCTCTCTCTAATCCGCCAAATTAGCGAGATGCATGAAAATAAAATTGAAAGACTTATTTATGCTATCGGTAGCGGTCAAGGTCAAGGGCACTGTGCGGCGCGACACGACGACTTGTCGAAGCAGAAATAATATAAACTACTCTTACAATTTTATGTTTACGTTTCTTTTATTTTTAACTTTAAAGTTACATATTTTTAAAAATATGTATATTGCAATATTACTTAATATTTTAACATGATTTTTATTATTGCAGACATCCTAAAATCTTAGCTTGGCTTTCTTATATGGAACAGCAACCGTTCTTCAAAAAGTATGGAGGACCAGGATCAGCCGGGCTTGGAAATTTCCTCAAGGATAAATTAGATATCTAAATTAAATATTTTTATATTAAAAATACGAATATCCAGTGTATAAAATGGCAACATAATTTAAACACCTTATACTATAATAAAACTAATTTGACATATATATTTCTTCTTTCATTGAAATATGGTAATAAATAATAATATCTATTAGTATGTTTTTATATTTGATACAAGTATATTATAAAAAAATCTTACATCTATAATAAGTCAAAGAAGTATGACACTAAAATAAAAGAAAAATGAAATTTACATTAATTAATCATTATAATATTATAAATGAGTTGATGTAATGAAATATGCCTTCGTACTTCTAAAAAGGGTTAAGTATTATAGGTACACATACACAGTCATAACTTATTGTATTTTTGTGATAACGTTAGTCACATATAATTTGTTAATATTTTTTAAATATGAATCTACTTATCAAAGTGCAATGGTACAACGACTGAATGTAAACGTGATGGTTGTGGATTCCATTCTCACTCGAGGAAAAGAGTTTATTTGTTAGTTGTGTGTGCTATATTTACTTGAATTACACTATGAAGCTGTTTTGTTCTACCTGAAAACAAGTACAAATATTTTGTGAGTAAATTTTAAAATATATTCAATAAAATTTCAATAAAAAATTATTTTTTTTCAATAAAATTTATGATAGCAAAGAGTTTTAAACGTAAATATGTTATAATAATATTACAGGATCTAAGTAGTACATCTGAGCATACTAAAAGATAATGTTATTTTAAATTCTATTGTTAGTGCAAATTAGAATCTAGTTTATATGGTGCATAGTAAAGTTATTTAACAGTAAATACAAAATAAAATAAGCCTCACTAGATACACGAAACAAAAAATATAACTAAAAACTACTAGTGTTAAATACAATATTACTCACATATTTTTATATAAAAAATTATTAGTTTTATAAAAAAAAAATATGACGAACATCAAAAATATTAATTATTTTAAGCAAAAATAACATTCAATGTTATCTTTTGCCGCTACCAAAAAAATGCTTAAATATCTTTTACCTAATTAACATTTTATTTGAAATCGTATCACACGGTAATTTTGTTAATAGAGCCAGCAAGCAACTTTCTTATAGTGTTTTTTTTAAATATATAAATATATAAGTATCTACACTAAATTATATTCGGTTTTTGTCATTTTATTTTAATAATATTAAGTATTGTTAAAATGTATCCTAGAATTTAGATGTTTTTCATGTTTATTTTCTGTCAGATTAAAAATATAATTGTATAAACAATTTAGTTTGCATTTTAATAACATAAATATTTAGTCGTCCTTATTGAAACTTTTTAATTTTAAATTAACTTGTAAATAGGTTCTGTCGTTAAGTTACTATCACTTTCAATTTGTCAAAGTAACATATAACGAAAAATAAATATTATCATCGCAAATAATATTCTTAAAAGAAACAACTACTAGCGATAATTCAAGGTAGTTGAATTAAAAATTCATAAAGACATAATTGTTTAATTTTTAAAATATGAACACAGTTTTTAAAACAATACATGCAACGATACTAAATTAAAATACTTAAATCTTGATGATTTTGTTAACTTAGACTATAAATATTACATCTTTTACTAGCGACGCGTAATTTTTCCAAATTAACTAGCGAATAAAGTGATAATATAAAAAAAAACAATATCACACCGTGAAAGTCCTATCTCTACATACAATGTGATATTGGTTCAGTTATCAGCTCAGTTGCTCAAAGTACTTGACTGGAATGCACGAAAACTCTTATCGAAATTGCCAGTTTTGCTCACACAAGCATACGGCAAGAGACGCGAAATTCTTAAGATGTAGTATAAACACATGAACTAAAAATAATATTTTATTTACATAACAACCATATATGAAACAAAATAAACTTAATATACAAAATTGTTAAAATATATTTGATTTCGATAAACCAGTATCAAATACCAAGGTATAATTCCCAGTAGGATAATAGCATGACACAGCAATTTTTAAGTGCTCTAATATGATGCCAACAATATAATGAATTTTGAATACTGAGTCGGTCAGAGTTATTTCGCAGTTATTTGATACGCTTGGGACGCAACAGATGTGATAAGCGCTTTAAATTGAAACCGGCATATATTCATAATAGGATAATAGCATAACACAGCAATGTTAAAGTACCCTAGTATGATGGGGACGTCATAATGAATGTTGAATACTGAATCTGGCAGAGGCAGTTCGCAGTTATTCGGTTCGCTTGCGACGCAATAGATGTGATAAGCGGTTTAAATTGAAATTTGTTTAAAAGGAAGCTAAGTTAACCTCCTGGGCCATTTATATAAGACATAAAACGGAAAACCTACCTACTTGTCTTACTAACAGGTTTGTCTTCTATGTGACTTTGCTGTATAATGATCATATGACTCAGCGCTCGAAGAATGAACCGATACGATGCCACTGTCAGTTATCTCTTTCATGTGTACAGCAACACACGCAGTTAAGAGTAAATTGATTCCCGTAGTATTATATTTAGTATATGATAGGCGTTGCATAGTGGTATAATTTTGAGAACCAAAGTAAGTTTTTATTGTTTTTTTTTTGTAGTAAGTCTATAAAAATATTGTAAACGTAAATACGCGCATGGATTTGGTGTTTAAAATATTTTTTAAAATAAATATTTGTTTCTGTAATATTCTTTGGCTATTATTATCGTTATAAAATTAATATTTAAAAATAAGTATAACTAACTTATATTTTTTAGAAATGATATGTTAAATACCTAAAAAGAGATGAATTATTATTGTTTCCGTTATTTATTTAAGTTAAAATTAAAATTTTCAGATGGCTTTGAAACTCTATAAACTGGACATCAGTCCACCAGTGTGTGCTACTTTGATGTTGATTGATCATCTCAAAGTGTCTCCAATTGAATTTGTGGATGTCGATCTTCTAAACAAAGAGCATTTGACACCAGAGTATTTAGAGGTATGTTTTAAAAATTGGATAAAATTTAACAAGTAATGCTTTAATTGACATTTTATAACAGCTACATCATCACAGTCATGCTAACTAAACCAACTCCACTTAAGCAAAATTCATTTATAAACAAAATTTATACTTATATTGTATTGACCGAAGTTAAGGGCAGAAAATTTTATCATAAATTTATTTTTAAAAAGTTTTAAAAGTAATGTCATCACCATTGCATTTCAATAATTATTTTTTTATTTCTCGTGGACGAAAGAGCACATATAGGATTAAAATTATTATTTGTAACATTTCAGAAAAATCCTATGCACACCATACCATTGTTGCAAGATGGAGATCTATTTATCCATGACAGGTAGAATTTTGTATAACTCATAAAAATAATTAATTTTAACTTTTTAAATAAATAATGACTTATTTTATAATTTATTATAGTCACGCCATCATGACTTACTTAACTGAAAAATACAGCAAAGAAGACTCTCTGTACCCCAAAGATCTGAAACAAAGAGCCTTGGTAGACCAAAAATTATATTTCGACGCACAATTTTTTACTCGTGCCAAGACCATTAGTGTAAGTCATATATTTTAAATTAATATTCAAGTACAACAAAAGAAGTAATATTTAACTCCTCTCTA
The DNA here is from genome assembly GCA_917862395.2 of Heliconius sara. Lineage (NCBI taxonomy): Eukaryota > Metazoa > Arthropoda > Insecta > Lepidoptera > Nymphalidae > Heliconius > Heliconius sara. Next base: position 8,121,446 of record OU860792.2, read on the forward strand.
AATTAAAATTAAGTTTTGAATATGAAACGACCCTGAACTATTACCTAAAGTATTTTTTTGTAACGTCTTGTACCTAGTGTAACTAAGCGATTGATATTTTTTTTAAATAAACTGGTCAACCGTAAAAAATATTTAGATATTATAAGAAATAAATAAAGAACCACAACTTCGACTCTACTTACCACTAACTAGACACTAAGTACGCAACCCTCAAAAATGTGGAGTCGAATGTATGAATAGAAAGTGGAAATATGAGTGACTTAACGCAAAATTTGCCGTACAATTTTTTCTTGCATTTCATTTGCAGTATGCAGCAGTCTTCGAAGGAGTAAGGAAACCATCTGAAAAGGCTATCAATGACCTACTCGAAACATATGATTTCCTAGAAGCTTTTCTCTCCAAGACAAAGTTTGTTGCCGGTGACAAGATGACAATTGCTGACATTTCAGTACTGTCTACTATTGCTGCTTCCCGTTACATGGTTCCTATTGATGACAAAAAGTAAGTAGTTATGTTATTGTGTTGATAAAATATTAATAATTGTTAATAGTAATAATTGTTACGGATTCGATTAACACCCGTGATAATATTAAAACATATTAAAAGCTTACTTTATGGCAAAAAATGGAGAACGGAGTAATTTAACAGTAGGTTCTCTCTCTCTCTAATCCGCCGAATTAGCGAGATGCATGAAAATAAAATTGAAAGACTTATTTATGCTATCGGTAGCGGTCAAGGTCAAGGGCACTGTGCGGCGCTACACGACGACTTGTCGAAGCAGAAATAATATAAACTACTCTTACAATTTTATGTTTACGTTTCTTTTATTTTTAACTTTAAAAATATGTATATTGCAATATTACTTAATATTTTAACATGATTTTTATTATTGCAGACATCCTAAAATCTTAGCTTGGCTTTCTTATATGGAACAGCAACCGTTCTTCAAAAAGTATGGAGGACCAGGATCAGCCGGGCTTGGAAATTTCCTCAAGGATAAATTAGATATCTAAATTAAATATTTTTATATTAAAAATACGAATATCCAGTGTATAAAACGGCAACATAATTTAAACACCTACTTATATAATAATAAAAATAATTTAACATATATATTTCTTCTTTCATTGAAATATATAATCATTATAATATTATAAATGAGTTGATGTAATGAAATATGCCTTCGTACTTCTAAAAAGTGTTAAGTATTATAGGTACACATACACAGTCATAACTTATTGTATTTTTGTGATAACGTTAGTCACATATAATTTGTTAATATTCTTTAAATATCAATCTACTTATCAAAGTGCAATGGTACAACGACTGAATGTAAACGTGATGGTTGTGGATTCCATTCTCACTCGAGGAAAAGAGTTTATTTGTTAGTTGTGTGTGCTATATTTACTTCTTGAATTACACTATGAAGCTGTTTTGTTCTACCTGAAAACAAGTACAAATATTTTGTGAGTAAACTTTAGCAATATTTAAAATATATTCAATAAAATTTCAATTATTTTTTTTTTTTTTTTCAATAAAATTTACGATAGCAAAGCGTTTTAAACGTAAATATGTTATAATACATATTACAGGATCTAAGTAGTACATCTGAGCATACTAAAAGATAATGTTATTTTAAATTCTATTGTTAGTGCAAATTATAATCTAGTTTATATGGTGCATAGTAAAGTTATTTAACAGTAAATACAAGATAAAATAAACATCACTAGATACACGAAACAAAAAATATAACTAAAAACTACTAGTGTTAAATACAAAATTACTCACATATTTTTATATACAAAATTATTAGTTTTATAAAAAAAAATATGACGAACATCAAAAATATTAATTATTTTAAGCAAAAACAACATAAAATGTTATCTTTTGCCGCTACCAAAAAATGCTTAAATATCTTTTAACTAATTAACATTTTATTTGAAATCGTATCACACGGTAATTTTGTTAATAGTGCAGTTTTCTTATAGTGTTTTTCTTAAATATATAAATATATAAGTATCTACACTAAATTATATTCGGTTTTTGTCATTTTATTTTAATAATATTAAGTATTGTTAAAATGTATCCTAGAATTTAGATGTTTATTTTCTGTCAGATTAAAAATATAATTGTATAAAGAATTTAGTTTGCATTTTAATTACATAAATATTTAGTCGTCCTTATTGAAACTTTTTAATTTTAAATTAACTTGTAAATAGGTCCTAATAATAGGTCGTTAAGTTACTATCACTTTCAATTTGTCAAAGTAACATATTACGAAAAATAAATATTATCATCGCAAATAATATTCTTAAAAGAAACAACTACTAGCGATAATTCAAGATAGTTGAATTAAAAATTCATAAAGACATAATTGTTTAATTTTTAAAATATGAACACAGTTTTTAAAACAATACATGCAACTAAATTAAAATACTAAAATCTTGATTATTTTGTTAACTTAGACTATAAATATTACATCTTTTACTAGCGACGCGTAATTTTTCCAAATTAACTAGCGAATAAAGTGATAATATAAAAAAAAAACAATATCACACCGTGAAAGTCCTATCCTACATACAATGCGATATTGGTGCAGTTATCAGCTCAGTTGCTCAAAGTACTTGACTGGAATGCACGAAAACTCTTATCGAAATTGCCAGTTTTGCTCACACAAGCATACGGCAAGAGACGCGAAATTCTTAAGATGTAGTATAAACAGATGAACTAAAAAAATGAATATTTTATTTAAGTAACAACCATATATAAAACAAATTAAACATTATATACAAAATTGTTAAAATATATTTGATTTCGATAAACCAGTATCAAATACCAAGGTATAATTCCCAGTAGGATAATAGCATGACACAGCAATTTTTAAGTGCTTTAATATGATGCCAACAATATAATGAATTTTGAATACTGAGTCAGTCAGAGTTATTTCGCAGTTATTTGATTCGCTTGGGACGCAACAGATGTGATAAGCGGTTTAAATTGAAACCGGCATATATTCATAATAGGATAATAGCATAACACAGCAATTTTAAAGTGCCCTAGTATGATGGGGACGTCATAATGAATGTTGAATACTGAATCTGGCAGAGGCAGTTCGCAGTTATTCGGTTCGCTTGCGACGCAACAGATGTGATAAGCGGTTTAAATTGAAATTTGTTTAAAAGGAAGCTAAGTTAACCTCCTGGGCCATTTATATAAGACATAAAACGGAAAACCTACCTACTTGTCTTACTAACAGGTTTGTCTTCTATGTGACTTTGCTGTATAATGATCATATGACTCAGCGCTCTAAGAACGAACCGATACGATGCCACTGTCAGTTATCTCTTTCATGTGTAGAGCAACACACGCAGTTAAGAGTAAATTGATTCCCGTAGTATTATATTTAGTATATGATAGGCGTTGCATAGTGGTATAATTTTTAGAACCAAAGTAAGTTTTTATTAAGTTGTTTTTTTTTGTAGTAAGTCCATAAAAATATTCTAAACGTAAATACGCGGATGGATTTGGTATTTAAAATAAAAAATATTTGTTTCTATAATATTCTTTGGCTATTACTATGGTTATAAAATTAATATTTTAAAATAACATTAACTAACTTATATTTTTTATAAATGATATGATAAATACCTAAAAAAAAATTGATTATTATTATTTCCCTTATTTATTTAAGTTAAAATTAAAATTTTCAGATGGCTTTGAAACTCTATAAACTCGACATCAGTCCACCAGTGTATGCTACTTTGATGTTGATTGATCATCTCAAGGTTTCTCCAATTGAATTTGTGGATGTCAGTCTTCTGAACGAAGATCATTTGACACCAGAGTATTTAGAGGTATGTTTTAAAAACAAGATAAAATTTTACAAGTAATGCTTTAATTGACATTTTATAACAGCTACATCATCACCAGTCATGCTAACTGAACCAACTCCACTTAAGCAAAATTTATTTATAAACAAAATTAATACTTATATTGGATTGGCCGAAGTTTAGGATAGGAAATTTTATTCAAAAAATATTTTTGAAGAGTTATTTTATTTCAAGTAATGTCATGACCATTGCATTTCAATAATATTTTTTTATTTCTCGTCGACGAAATAGCACATATAACATTAAAATTATTATTTGTAACATTTCAGAAAAATCCTATGCACACTATACCATTGTTGCAAGATGGAGATCTATTTATCCATGACAGGTAGAATTTTATGTAACTCATAAGAATAAACAATTTTAACTTCTTAAATAATTTTAATAATGGCTTATTTCGTCATTTTTACAGTCACGTCATCATGACTTACTTAACAGAAAAATACAGCAAAGAAGACTCTCTGTACCCCAAAGATCTGAAACAAAGAACCTTGGTTGATCAAAAATTATATTTCGAGGCACAATTTTTTACTCGTTTCAAGAACATTAGTGTAAGTCATATAAATAATATTAAAGTTCAAAAAAGAAGTAGGAATTAACTCTTCTCTAAATTAAGTTTTGAAAGTATTTTTTTGTAACGTCTTGTACCTAGTGTTACTAAGCGATTGATAATTATTAAAATAAACTGGTCAACCGTAGAAAGTATTTAGATATTATAAGTAATAAATAATGAACCACAACTTTGAGTCTACTTACCACTTACTAGACACTAATAAGTACGCAACCCTCACAAATGTGGAATCAAATGTATGAATTGAAAGTGGAAATCTTATCTTTAAGTACGCATAATTTTGGCTTACTATTTTTTTCTTCCATTTAATTTGCAGTATCCAGCAATCTATGCAGGAGTAAGGAAACCATCTGAAAAGGCTATCAATGACCTACGCGAGATATATGATTTCCTAGAAGCTTTTCTCTCCAAGACAAAGTTTGTTGCCGGTGACAAGATGACAATTGCTGACATTTCAGTATTGTCTACTATTGCTGCTTCACGTTACATGGTTCCTATTGATGACAAAAAGTAAGTAGTAATGTTATTGTGTTGACAAAATATTAATAATAGTTAATAGTAATAATAGTTGCGGATTCGATTAACACTCGTGATAATATCAATACATACTAAAAGTTTACTTTATGGCAAAAAATGCAGAACGGAGTAATTTAACAGTAGGTTCTTTCTCTCTCTCTAAGCCACCAAATTAGCGAGATGCATGAAAATAAAATTGAATGACTTATTTATAGAACGTAACCATGCTATCGGTAGTGTTCAAGGTCAAACACACTGTGCGGCGCGACACGGCGACACGGCGGCGAAATAATATTAAATACTCTTACAATTTTATATTTACATTTCTTTTATTTATAACTTTAAATAATGTATATTGCCATATTAATTAATATTTTAACATTATTTTTATTATTGCAGATATCCTAAAATCTTAGCTTGGCTTTCTTATATGGAACAGCAACCGTTCTTCAAAAAGTATGGAGAACCAGGATCAATTGGGCTTGGAAATATCCTCAAGGAGAAATTAGATATTTAAATTACATATTTTTATATACAAATGCTCCTACTTATACTATAATAAATATAATTTGACATAAATATTTTTTTTTTCATTGAAATATGGTAATAAATAATAATATCTATTAGTATGTTTTTGTATTTGATACAAGTATATTATAAAAAAATTTTACATCTATAATAAGTCCAAGAAGTATGACACTAAAATAAATGAAATGTGAAATTTACATTAATTAATCATTCTAAAAAAGAAAAAATAAAACAAATAAATAAAAAAATAAATTGATAAATGAGTTGATGTAATGAAATATGCCTTCGTACTTCTAAAAATGGTATTATAGGTGTGTACCTATAATGTGTATGTGTATACACAGTCATAACATATAGTATTTTTGTGATAGCGTTTGTCACATATAATTTGTTATTATTATTTAATACTACTCTGAATGTAACGTGATGGTTGTGGATTCCATCTCAATCGAGGAAAAGAGTTTTTTTGTTTGTCCTCTACCATATAGACATATTTTTCAATACAAGTGCTATATTTACTTCTTGAATTACACTACGAAGCTGTTTTGTTATACCTGAAAACAAGTACAAATATTTTGTAAGTAAATTTTAGCAATAATAATATTTAAAATATATTCAATAAAATTTATGATAGCAAAGAGTTTTAAACGTAAATATGTTATAGTAAATATTACAGGACCTAAGTAGTACATCTGAGCATACTAAAGCTTATAATTTCTTCAATCTAGTTTATATGGTGCATAGTAAAGTTATTTTACAGTGAATAGTGAATAGAATACAAGATAAAATAAACATCACTAGATCCACGAAAGAAAAAATGAACCTTAAAACTGCTACAGTGTTAAATACAAAATTATTCCCATCATCAAACTAACTGCCAGGCCCTCTCCCTTGCTTTCAATAGCCGCAGCCCGGCAGTAGGTAAGGTAAACCAGAAGATCACCGGTTGAGCGACCATGGCAGAAGCCATATTGTCGGTCATTAATAAATCGGTGATTCTCTAGATACACCAAGAGCTGGCTATTGATGATGCTCTCCATGATTTTTGGGAGCAGGGAGGTGATAGCAATAGGCCTGTAGTTCGATGGATCGGAACTATCACCTTTCTTTAGGATCTGGTGGATAAGAGCGCTCTTACAGGAGTCTGACTACGCCAACTGAGTAAGAGTGCCGAAACAAACACGTTAGCACCACTATCAGCTCAGGAGCACAAGAACAGAGCACTAAGGGAGAGATGCCATCTGGCCCGCTCGACTTGTGGACGTTCAAAGAGGACAGAACTCGCCTAACAGTTGTTTGGTTAAATTTAACCTCAGGCATTGAGCTCTTGCACCATGGGATGGTCCGCGGCGTTGTTTCTTGGTCATCTGAAGTCGAGTTTGAGGCAAAGAGAGCGCCCAGGAAATCGGCTTTCTCTTTTGCCGTATAGACCAAGATGTCATTTCAATTTAATAATATTGTCTTCAAAAACCTAAAAACTTTTCCTGTCAAAAACTTCAAGCGTCGTTTTCATGCATGGAACAAAAGATATTCTATAAAAAAGTCGGATCTCCGGAATCAGCCGGCCTTGGTAAAGTTCTTAAAGAATATTTAGACCTTTGATTGATACTGATTAATAATTTCTGTAATCTATTATTTTATACAGATTCTTTATTTAAACTAAAATTTCAAAAATATTATATATAAATCAAAATAAAAATCAAATCAGCTTCACGCTGTATCCCGCACACAGCGAGGTAGGCAAAGGGAACCTAATATTAAAACACTCCGTTCCCCATTTACCGCCGAGTTTTGATGGCATTGCGTGTTGAGTGGCGGAACTCAACGTCGACACCAGAGCGAAGAAATGAAAATATAAATATTAATATATAATGATACGGTAATAATGAATACCCTATAATAAAAATATGTTAATTAAATATATTTTGTTTCATTTAAATACCCAATAACTATTGAAATGTACTTATTTTGTTTGTGTGGCTATCACAAGTTTCAATATTACAAATTTACAACTAAAATGCTTACCTATTGTACTATCAACCCGTGTACTTTTGAACCCGTAGCTGAAAAATAACAGGTCAACACAAACACAGGTACAAATTAGGGTGTCACAGTTAAAGCACCTCTACGGTTCATCGCATTGCAACGAGATTGGATTCGAGGGATCCAACACACACAAGAGATGATATCTGAATAAATCGTATGCTACGTAGTAGTGACCATGATGCATGTCTGGACAAATTGGATTTATTCCGCGATTCCCTTCCTATTGGTAGAGAAACTGTTATTGCGCGTATGAACGATGAGACATCACGTATAAAATACGTTGTATCCGAAACACATCATGCATCCAAAGCTTTTGATCATGATTTCAATGCGATAAACCTGTCACAAAGGGTGGCGCTGTTCTTGATTTATGTGAAATATAATATCACGGAAATATGATATATTTTGTTTGAGTTCGAATAAAGAAATTGTTATAATATGTATATATGGGGATTATAAATTGAAAGATAAATGTGTGTGCCTTATTTAAATGGTCTACCATGTGATCACCACCTAAAGTTTTAAGTTAAGCAAAATATAATCATTATATTGTAACATTTAGAAGTCCATTCTCTTCCTTATGACGAATGACAGCGAGACTTATTGTTTTACTACCAGAATAGTATTAGGTCAACACTAACGTAGAGTACTTGAAGTCGTTATTTCTGATTTCATAATCAATCTGATTTTATAATCAATTGTTTAAGGAGACGAAATGCTTATCATCTTAATAAATGTGAATTTCTAAAATTCGCAATTCCACGATAAATTGGCGAAAAATGGGGAAAGGAGTGTTTTAACACTAGGTTCCCTCTACCTACACTGCTATATGCGGATATAGCTTTAACCCTAAAACTCGTAACATAGGTCGCTGAGTTATGTTCCCATGATATTAAATAAAATAAAATAAAATTTTAAAATGAGACTTTTAAATTTCTTTTTATCGTTAAAAATTGACTTAAATTATTTTAATAAGTTCTTTGATTTTCGCGATTATTACACATATTAAATGAAACTAATTTAACCGGATTAATCGCGTATATTTAAGATTTTACATTTTGGAAACCCGGCGTTTCGAACACTTTACAGTAGTGTAAAGTGTTCGAAACGTCGGGTTTCCAAAATGTAAAATCTTAAATATACGCGATTAATCCGGTTAAATTAGTTTCATTTAATATGTGTAATAATCGCGAAAATCAAAGCTACTGTAAAGTGTTCGAAACGTCGGGTTTCCAAAATGTAAAATCTTAAATATACGCGATTAATCCGGTTAAATTAGTTTCATTTAAATTATTTTATTTTAGCTTTGATCCTCTCGTTACAACCATGATAAGAGGTTCACTATAGCACAAAATGTATATTTTCAAACATAAGATCTATGGACATTAAAACTTTGTTTTTCGTAAAAAGCTAATTGAATGTTATCTGAATTGTTGCTTATATCTGCCTTCTTTTAAAAATGAGAAAAACTTTTGGAGCACCTCGCTACTTCCGTTATTATAAAACTTTTCTTTGACAGGCTCTGGGAAACAGGACAATTACTGAATGATATTTTATATTTCTTGTACGTTCTTCTGCAAATGTAAATAATAATTGTATTCTTCGCTTCAAGTAAAACCAGATGTTGCATATTTTGTTAAACAATGTGAGTTATGTTCTTGCTTTATAAAAAGACATATGTCTTTGTATCATAATGTCTTTTTATAAAGCAAGAACATAACTCACAAATATTATTTGTCGTAACTATTGCGATTTAGTTCATTAACGTATATTTTTCTAAATGATTACTTATTTTATCAAAAATAAATAGTCTAGGTAAAGCCAAGCCAAGTGTAAAGTTCCTTACAGCATTTTTTTATTAATATACCTAACTTTTGTGCCATTCTGTGTACCTCTTCATTGCGGATTCGATCAGCTGAGCTGACTCCGAATATTCTACAAAGAGATCGCATTTACAATATAATCATCTTTCTTTCATTCTTCTTTTGTAATACCCACGTTTCTACTACGATAACAGGGTCAGTACCAAAATTGCATTGTGTACGGCCGAACGCTCAGCTGAGCTGACGTTTCGCTGTCTCATCAATGCAGCTAAGGCTCCGTTAACGCTGTTACCGGCAGCAATACACCTTTCCGTATTTATCTCGTATCTTCCGTCTCTACTGAACGTATTTCCCAAATCTCTGTCATCCATCGCATCTAATAATCCATTCATCTTTTCTTCCAAAAAATAAAGTTTTTATCACATATAGATTAATTATAGTTTTTAATAACTTTTTAACAAAGACGTACATACAACGTTATATATAGTGCGGGAATAAAATAATGTCTATATATAGGCTACTATGGCGCAGATGTACAGCATCTGACTATAAATTCCTGGTTCGTGGGTTTGCGGCGATACTTACTCGGAAAAATGAATTAATTAAATTTTTTTCGTTCTAGTCACAAGACAAAGCGCGGCGTTGAGTTCCGCCAGTCAACACACAATGCTTCGAAAATTGGACGGAAAGGTAGAAATGGGGTGTCTTAATACTAGGATTTCTCTACTTATGTTGTAAAATTCGAAAATTGGTTTGAAAAAACGTGAAACTTTGAAAAAAAAATCTTTCAAAAAAAGTCACGTAACCAAATTCTCTCACACTGTAGCAATCCAAATTTTCGATCCCACCCATAGCGGCAAAAATAAAATTAAAATTTCCATGGCCGCAATCAACTAAGACTTTTAGCGGCCGCCGAATAAGTGACAACGATTCCCCCTCAAAACGGCATTTGGTTAAATTACAGTCGTTTATCAAATTGTCACCTGCTTTATTTGGGCATAAAGTTTTCCTGCAAATATACGGGCTTTTAGGAAGTCAATTAATCTGAATAAAAATAATTGAAAGAGTCTGTTTCAAAAGATTGAATCGTCAATGTTATTATTATAATTTGTTATTTCGCTATATTATGAGGCCAGTAGCGGCGCAGAGGCATAATTATGTGACTGTAAAAAAGACTGGTTGTGGGTTCGATCCCCACTCGAGGAAATGCTATAATTTATATTTAAATTACTATAATTTATATTTTCATTTCTTGGCTCTGGTGTCGAGGAAAAGTGCGACGTCGTATTTCGCCACTCAATACGCAATGCCTCTAGAATTTGTCCGAAAATGGAGAACGGAGTGTCTTAACACTAGGTTTTCTCTGGTTACCCTGCTGTGTGCGGAAGGCAGCCTGAAACTTAAAGCTACATTATGTCGGTTTACATGCGAAAAATTGATATTTTTGATTGATATCTCGTAATATGAGAAGGGATATTAAATAAAAATTAAAACAAACATTTGACTCCCATCAAACATACGCGTCTACCACATATATACCATTGATGGTGTTAAAATTCAGTTTAAGATTTTTATTAGGAAAAGTTCTAATATTATCCGCGAAACAAGCGATCTATTTCAAATGAAGAAGATAGCGATGTAACGTATTACGCCATTTTCCAGCGGAGCCATTTTATCGAGCTCCATACATTTTTAAACAGATAAATGGTAGGTGCAATGGAAAGTCATTGTACCATACAACTGAAGTACTGCTTAGCTTTCGACACATTACATTTTTCAATGAAAATGAGGATAAAAATCGAAATAAAGTTTCAACCCACCACTATATTTCCATTTCATCCATTCATCATCACTATTTTCCATTCCACAGTATTTATACATGTCATCATCGGTAAATAAATCATTTCATTATTATACTTGAATATATTTTTTAAAATTTATTATAAACTAGCGACCCTTTCGCGGCTTCGCCCGCTTTAACTATGCAACCCGCATTTTCGTAGTTCCAATAAGAATGTTCCAATTGTTTAAAAAAAAGACTACATACTATTCTCTTACCCAAAATACTTAAACGAAAAACGTAACCAACTATGTCGCGTTGAAATACATTATACTTATTGGATAGCTCCAAAATACGTGCAATCGCTTCTAAATTAACTTTGCTATAGAGGCCAGGCGCAGAATTGAAGCATTCTCTCGTCCATCTCCGCAGTAGCTCGGAACAACATCTGGACGTTGACAGTATGGAATTGGAAGCATTATCAAATGCCATCTAGGCGGTCAACTCAGTGATTTGGAGGAGGATAGAAAGTTCCTTGGAAGTAGTTCTTTGAGAATTAGAGAGTATAGTGCGTAGAGAGCAGGTGATAAAATGCTGCCCTTGGGAACAACGGCAGCGATCGAGTCGCTGCTAGACCTCGAACTCTCAACTGTCACACAAAATGTCCTGTCACTGACGCAGAGAGGCAAAGACATGCGTGACGTGCTGGGGGTGTCGGCTCTAAACACTTAATGAAGTAGGCCCGGATGTATATATATATATATATATATATATATATATATATATATATATATATATATATATATATATACACATAAATACTGAGAGTAAGTGATACACATGAGTCGATATAGCTTTTCTCTAAAACTATTTGTAATTTCCAAATATTGTCAAGAGCAAAGTTTATCTTTGTTTAACGTACAAAATTTATAACTTATTATTGACACACATCCCTTACAATAAGAAAATATATTTAAATATCGTCTCCTCTACGCTTACATTTAAACGATTTAAACGATTTTTATTTGGATTTCTTATTCTACGACCTATGAACGATTTTTTCGTGGCATAATTAAATCAAAGAAGGAAATGTTTAAAAAGGTGAAGAAAATAATAAAAGAACAGAAGAAGAAAAGCCAATCGTAATCAGCAGGCGGGCGCGGGGGGACGCGCTTCTATAAGCAAAACAAGCGAGCCGTTTCACAGCAAGGATTTTTTGATATTGTAACAACTTCTAAAGTACTTATTAAAATGAAAAACAGTCAAAGACAGTTTTGATCTACATTAAATGGCCAACGTAACTAATATATTTATTTATATGCTGTATGAGTAAGGCATAAATAAAACATGAGCCAGATCTGCGGTTTATAGCCGGCGTGATGTGTCAACAATTAAATGCGTTTTTCTCTAAAACTATTCGTAATTTCTAATTAGTGTACAGATCAAATTTTATCTTCGTTTAACGTTGAAAATTAATAAAGTATTTAAAAGTATAAGGATTGATTTTTAGACAGAAATATGCTCACTGTATTATCCTCCTGTTATCCTTAGAAGATACGAATATGCTGTCGCTGACTTTTTTGTAGATCTTATTAAAAGGAATATTACTATAATAGTACATTGTTTTCATGTAGGACTTACCATTAAAGCAGCGCATGCGTGAGTGTCTCAACGGGTAGGACTTTATACACATTTATCATATTTAGGTCAAATTACATTAAAATATACATATCATAAACTATATATAAACCTTCCCTGAGAAATACTCTACCTAATGGTGAAAATCGCATCAAAATCCGATAGCTGGTTCAGAAGAAGAAGACTTCGAGAAAGGCCAGACAGAGAAAAAAGCGTTTCTATTTTATAATATATAGAGATAGAGATAGAGATAGAGATAGAGATAGAGATAGAGATAGAGAAAGAGATAGAGATAGGGATAGAGGTAGAGGTAGAGATAGAGATAGAGATAGAGATAGAGATAGAGATAGAGATAGAGATAGAGATAGAGATAGAGATAGAGATAGAGATAGAGATAGAGATAGAGATAGAGATAGAGATAGGGATAGGGATAGGGATAGGGATAGGGATAGGGATAGGGATAGGGATAGGGATAGAGATAGAGATAGAGATAGAGATAGAGATAGAGATAGAGATAGAGATAGAGATAGAGATATAAGTCGTTCTATGATATTTAAAAAGTCAGAGCCACCAGCAGAGCATTTGTTTGTTTGTTGTTGTTGTTGGATGGATGGATGGACGGTCGGTACGTCCGTCCGACCGATAGAGTGATTGATGGATTGATTGATTGATGATTGATTGATTGATGGATTGATAGATTGATGGATTGATTGATTGATTGATTGATTGATGGATTGATTGATTGATTGATGGATTGATTGATTGACGGATTGATTGATGGATTGATTGATGGATTGATTGATTGATTGATTGATTGTGATAGCGCTTGGTGATATTATTTTGATGTATCAAAAAAACATACCTCTTTGGGAAGAGGTACGTACTTAACAGGTCACTGTCTAGATCAAAAATAAAAGAGTTCTCTTGATCCATCCATCCATCCATCCGTCCGTCCATCCGTCCGTCTGTCCATCTGTCCGTCCATCCGTCCATCAATCCATCCATCCATCCATCCATCCAACCAACGTCCATCCGGACGGACAGAACTTTATACACATTTTTCATATGGTCAAATTTCATTAAAATATCATAAACAAGGCTCATGAGCCGCATTTGAAGGAGGATAGAAAGTCCCTCGGAAGTCGTCTGACGTCTGACCTAGGGCGGCTAGGTATGCCACGGAGTGCTGCTCCTTAAGTTTAGGTGAACCGATACATTGATGCAGCGGAATGTGTTGGACGCGAGACGACCAATGTGTACCTCCAGGTTTTCTATCTTTGCATGGTGTGATCTTTGCATCTTTGCATGGTGTTTCACACGCCGTATGGCGCCTGCTTCACTCGACGGAGGATGAGGTTCGGGACGACCTGCAGCATTTCTCGTTGACTGATACTCGCTAGGGCGTTGTGATGTCATCAGTGTATAGTGCGTAGAGAGCAGGTGACAAAATGCTGCCCTGAGGAACAACGGCAGCGATCGAGTCACTGCTAGACCTCGAACTCTCAACTCTCACGCAAAATCTCCTGTCACTGATGCAGTGAGACAAAGACATGCGCTACGGGCTGGGGGCTCTGAGCACTTAAAGAAGTAGGCCCGGGCCAGACGTGGTCAAATACGCGTGCTACGTGGAAGAAGACTTCTCTAGTGTAGTGCTCTGCTGTTGTGTAACCAGAGTGGTATACCCGCTCGCCAAACTGCTCGCTTTGTGGGTGTGGAGAAGTGAGAGGAATAACTTCCCGAACAGCTTGGCGACCTTGCCAAGGAGGGTTATAGATCGGTATCCCTCAGGCTGCGGGCTCTTCCCAGCCTTGGGCAACGTGATGAGCAGGCCCTCCGTCCATGTCTAGAAGAAAGAAGCTAGGATGCGGCGGATCCATTTTCATATAATGAAAAACACTAAAGAACATTTTGATCTACATTAAATTTCCAAGATAACTAATATACTTAATTATATACTGAGAGTAAGGGATAAACATGAGTCGAGCTTTTCTCTAAAACTATTTATAATTTCGAAATATTGTAAAGAGCAAAGTTTATCTTTGTTTAACGCAGAAAATTAACAACTTCACATCCCTTACAATAAGAAAATATATTTAAATTACTATCTAATTTCTGTGTCCTCTATGCTTTCATAGTATCCTTTAAACGATTTTCATTTGCATTTCTTGTTCTACGCCCTATATTTGAACAACATTTCGTGGCATTAAATTAAAAAAGGAAATGTTTAAAAAGATAAAGAAAATAATAAAAGAACAGAAGAAGAGTAAACAAAATAAACAACAGGATACTTAAACGAAAGAAACGATAAACAAAAGCCTACCTACTATTCTCTTAAGCTAAAATACTTAAAGGGAAGAAATGATAAACAAAAGACTACCTACTATTCTCTTAACCCTAAAAAACTTACTCGAAAGAAATTATGAACAAAAGACTACCTACTATTCTATTAATCAAAAAAGATGAAACTAAATATATTGCGCTGAAATAATACATTAAACTCCAATTATCCAATACGTACAATGAGCAGGCGGGCGCGGGGGGACGCGCTTCTATAAGCAAAACGTCACGGGGCGCGGGGGACGCATGGCGTGTGGCGAGCCGTTTCGCAGCAAGGATTTTTTGATATTGTAACAACTTCGTAAGTACTTATTACAATGAAAAACAGTAAAAGACCGTTTTCATGTATATTAAATGGCCAATGTAACTAATATACTTATTTATATGCTGAGAGTAAGCTATAAAGAAAACATGAGCCAAAACTACGGTTTATAGCCAGCTGGCTTGATGTGTCAACAATTAAATGCGTTTTTCTCTAAAACTATTCGTAATTTCGAATTAGTGTAAAGAGTCTAGTCTAGTGGAATAGTGATATTTTTATAAACAATGTCGGAGCATTTTTTTCTTGAGACACAATTTTTTAGAGGTTGCTCCCAAAAGATTTTTCTTATACGTTTCTTAAAAAAATATTAATAACATGAACGAACGAACAGACTGAAGAACCTATTAAAAATATTTCTTTGAATATTAAATCATTCTTCATCACTGTGTTATGTTACGAATTGAGCTAGACTATTACGAAGGTAATCTTCACCAACAATTTATTTAAGTTTACTTTGTAGTTAGTACTATGAAGAATTGTACTTTAAAAATACGTAAATTTATCAACAGTCAAATTAATAAGATGTTAAGATGTTTCTAAAGGCATTCTTTTGCCCAAAATCTTGCCAGCGCGATTCAGAAAAGGACGTTTTATGCACAGGGCTATCTATGGAAATTACAATTGAACTGTAACCATTCAAACATTGTTAGAAAAATACTACTATGTTTATGTTAAATTTATTATAAGTATAGATTACATTGACACGACGTAATTAACATTTAATAAATAAGAACTCAACAATATGTTTTATGCGTTATGAACATTCATTATCATATATAGTCAATAGATATCGTTGCGTATGTTTCAATTTTTTTTTCCAAATATAAAAATCTAAAACTTTAAGTACATTATTTTTTGATAGAGTGTAGCGGCAGCCTTTCAAAACTATAAAATAGATAGCGTTATTTGTATCGAATTCTAATATCTTAAATATAAACTTCTTGGAAACTTAAATACTTTTATCTTTTGATAGAGTGAAGCTATTACAATGAAATAAACACTAAAAGTAACTTTGATTTACTGGTAATTTTTACGTATAAAAGTTGCTTAAATATATTGTATACTTTTTACGTGATGCGTGTTCACATAAACAGACAAACATACAAAAATTCCAAAAATGTTGGAAATGGATTCTGTTAGTTATCCTTTTATCCCTGGCTAATTTTTTTTTAATACTTTCAATGTACAGAAACGACTTTTCTACAGATTTATTATAAGTTATTAGATTTTTTATTATTTATTATAGATATAGAGAAATAGTACTTAAAAACGAATCCTTTATTATTGTAAACAAATTTAAATAAAGTATTAACCTTACAAATAATTAATCTACAAATATCATTCGATGCAAATAATGTATTATCAACAAGTGTTTTCAATCAATAGAAATATGATAAACTGATTACCTATAAGTAGCACGTACGTAGGTGTAGCAACACAGCTAGGCATCTCTTAAGTGAACCATTTCCCACGGGCGCGCGATTCAACGAACTTCCCTCATAAATCCACGCCTTACATGATGCTTGTTTGCATAATACAAGACTTAGTCGGCTTTGTTTCAGTAGTTTGATAGGTAGGTAACATGTGCCCTGACTATCTGAAACACCATCTGTGGCACTGTAGCCACCTATGTACGATGAGAGCCAAATATTCTTAAATTATTAAATTATTAATTTTAATAATTATTCATTTGTTTACTTGATATCATCAAAATGGAGATTAATGTATTTTTTAAATACTTATGTCGTTTGAGATTAAACTAATAAGTAACAGTAATTTATTATGTTTTTGTATAGATCGGCCGTGTGATCCCGACCTAGAATTGGATCATCCTGGTACTGGTGGTGTCGTAAGAGGCGACTAAAGTACGTGTGGTAGAGCCACGTCGCCAGCAATGGCAACACACATGGGCAGACTCGACCGGATCATTACCACCCCCGGCATTTAAAACCGGTATTTTAAGTAGTGGCTTTATGCCAATGCGTTTCGCAACAGGTAATGCCGGGCTTACACTTTAAAAGCCGGCAACGCATCTGCAGCTCCTCTGGTGTTCCGTGCAACACGTGCCGTGGGCGGCGGTAATCACTTACCATCAGGTGACCCGAACGCTCGTTTGCCTTGTCTTTTCCATAAAAAATAAATAGATACTACTACTAAAAATAGTCACATTCTGTCTCTTGTTATGTTAATCGTATTGGTACAAATCAATAAGTTTTAATAGAAACTTTCATCATGATGTTTAAACATCTTTCAGCAAAGGCGCTAAGATGTAATCTATAATATGTTTTTCATTAAAGAAAAAAAACGACATAAAATGACTTCAGTCATCATGATTATAAATTTAGTCCGAAATTTCAAATATTAAGTTACTAACTGGTAAAAATAATATAATAAAATATAAACATAGACGATACACTCAAAAAGATAATCGAGTACGCTTATAATAAATAGGAATAACTGTAGGAATTTAGTAATTTCTATACTGACATTTAAGAGGATAATAACATGACAAGGGTTGTATGACAGCTGCGATAGTGATGTCCCGACCCACTATAGTCCGGGGCAAACCTGTATTAACTCACTTATCTTGAGTCTCCCAAGCACGTAAATAAATAATGTAAACATATAGAGAGGAAAAAAAATGCATATTTAATTATTTTAATTTAAAATCGAATCAGGCTTGATACATTGATATCGCGCGCGCGTAGTCACTTATGAATGCATTTGTTTTACAATCGTACTCTTTCACATTTTATGAAATACTAGTAGATGTTTTTTTCACGTGACGTTCCAATTTTTGCTTGTTTTTGTGTCTTATTGATTATCCAGGCTAGTCTTTGAAAGAGACTTTCAGTGAAAAATAGAAAAGATTGTGTTCTATCCCAGAACCCCTGCGTTTATAGTAATATATGTTATATTAATAACGTTTGTTAACATATGTTTTTCTAAAAAAATCAACAAATTTTGCGTGAACAACTACATAAAATCACCAAATATCATACATATTGTGCAAGTGGGGAAGCCGCGAACGGGCCGTTAATGAAATACACAAAAATATTTATTGTCAAAACTTAAGAGAATTTACGCTATATTTTTTTGTATCTACCTATCATATCAAAACAACTAACTGCGTTACAATGGCAGTTATTTACTCAATACTAAAACATAAACAAATAATTTTATATTTTTTTATTTGTCTTTTTGTTGATCCAAGCTAATCTTTGGAATTTTTTCAACCATTTTTGTGGAACGTTCACTCTTTGGTGCCCCGCCATATATGCTACTTTTTATCTCGAAATTCTCACGGGGCGGAATTTAAGCGGGACAAACCACGTTATCTGGACTCAGTATCTAGCGTTCAGATAGATATGTAATAATCAAACACATATTTCCATTAAATAGGCAAGAACTTGGGAGCAAAAATTAAAACCCCAAAAATGTTAAGCATAATTTTAGTTACTGTATAACAGCATAAATAACCACTATATAAAAGAAACTGAATAGTTCAAAAGGCAAAGCCAAAAAAAAATTGTAATCGTACTTCAAACACAGCAGTCAATTTAGAAATATTATTTCAGACATTTAGTCGAAATTAATTAATAGCGTTTTCCTTTCGCCAAAACTTTAACGGTTCATTACACAAACATAATCGATTGATAGCTTATTCGATTAGTACAACACAAAAACGTAATTTAAAACCATCTTTATGAATCTTGTGATATATTTTTTCCCTAAGTGTTTTTGTACACAAATTCAAATAAAAATATTATTATTGATAAATGGTTTTTGTTATATTTAGTGTAATTTGTGAGGGCAATCCTCACAAATTACACTAAATGTAACAAAAACCATTTATCAATAAAAATCCGTCGTCGTGGCAACACAACGTTTGACTGTAAGCTCAATGATTTTGAGTTCAATTTCCACTCGGGTGAATAATTTTCTCGTTTGGGTATCCCAGGACGCAAGAAGTCGAAAATTGGGCATAAAGTAGTGAACGGAGCGATCTAAGGTTCCCTCTTTGTAGTCTGCTAAATGGGGAATACAATCAGAAGGTAAAAAAATAAAATTAAAAATATATCATTGGTGAATTTGATTAATTTCACATAAAATTAAAACTTAATTTACTTTTATCTTATAAATTTTAAATAATATTCTTTGAGCATTAGGCTAGTGAATATCGTTAGTAGATTTGAAGAAATGACAACCAAAGTGGTATTTTACGTGTACTATAACCATTAATTATTCAATATCGTTCTATGCCCGCCTTCAGTACAAATTTGTATGGCTAAAGCTAATTACCAAACAAAATTAACTTTTGTTTTATAAATAATCATTATTAATTA
This sequence comes from Heliconius sara, assembly GCA_917862395.2. Classification (NCBI taxonomy): domain Eukaryota; kingdom Metazoa; phylum Arthropoda; class Insecta; order Lepidoptera; family Nymphalidae; genus Heliconius; species Heliconius sara. Next base: position 8,141,243 of record OU860792.2, read on the forward strand.
TATTAATATATTTATGTGTGAATGTAATTTACCACAAGTATATACGAGTACAGTTCACTGAACGTCTACGTTAAGTATAGTTAAATAAATCTCCGCCATACTTTAAATAAAATAGTAAAATTTTGTACAGATGCAAATTATCAACGTAAATTATTATCAAATGTCTAAAAGAACGATTTATACCCGCGATACCACAGTGGAGTTATTGAAATATATGTCCCCAAAGACAGTAGCTCCGTTGCTTATTTATTCACAAAGGAGTTTAAGCTTTATTACAATGTTAAAAAGGACAGAATACTGTTGATGTTAATACAGACGAAAAAACGACCAAATAGATATTACCGTAAAATTCATATGGAGGACAAAACAAAACAGAAATGACTTGTAAATCCGCTACAAACATTTACATACTAAAAGTAATTCATCGTCATAAGGGGAATAGTTATGGAGAATACATGATTATACTGTGGCTTACAGCAGCTTCACGTTTTTTTTTTGCTTAAGACTGGATTCTTTTATACTCACTAAAATAACTTCAAAGGAGTAATTTTTAAATCTTTTTAGCGTCAGGTAAATTTTATAATTATTAATTTCGAAAAAGTAAAGTCAGTGGTGACAATCGCAATTGGTTGTGGGTTCGATCCGTATTCGAGGCAGCAAAATATTTATTTACATTTATATTTTCATTTCTTCGCTCTAGCGTCGAGGTAAGAGAACGGAGTGGAAGGCAAAAACACAAAATTTTTATTTTTAACTTTAACAAAATATGCTTATTATATTACAAAACTAGCAGCCTGCTCGCGGCTTCGCCCGCTAAAACTAAATGATTATTGATTTAATAAACAGAATTGATTGACAACTATAATGACTTCTAATGTTATTTTTTTACTACATTATCGTAATTTCTATAAGAATTTTTAATTGTTTTGAATTAAAAAATACGACCAATGTTGATATTTGATATTTATAGAATACACATAAAGCTAATTATTCATTATACGTATATATTTTTGTCACATTACATTCTTTTTATCTATGTTATGTAAGTCTCATCATAATTTTAAAACTCTATTAAATGTGCTGATGTCAGTGAATAATTTAATATACTCATTCAGAAACAGCCTTAAATGTTAAATTATTGATTCGAAGGATTCATAATATTCTTTGTAGAATAACTGTAATAATTGCTTATTAACCATATTCCTGTACAGTTTTTAAATTAGTTATATATATTATATGAACGAACCAACCAAAAAATCTTTGTATTTACTTAATATTTCTTTCAAGATAGTTCTTTATCTCTGTGTTGAATTAATTACGACTTAAACTTAACTGTTATGATTTATGAAGGTAATCTCCACTATCAATTAAATTTTGTTTACTTTATTGTATAAAATATTATATAATAGTGCTTCAAAAATATATATTTTTATCAACAGTCATATAACCCAGACGTTTCAAATGTCATTCTTTAGCCAAGGATCTTACCAGCGCGATTGCTATATAATATTCGCAGGCAAGCTAAAAAAAAAGTTATCGTCATTTGAATGAACCTTTAGTTCATTCTTTCGATTTCGATTCGATTAACATACTTTTTTTTAATGAACCGATTTTGATGAACTAAACTTTAGTAGTTAAGTTGAGTTAAAACAAAGCAATTGGTGAATTTTCAAGTAAATCGGTCCTGTACTTTTAGAGCAAAATGTGGACAAAAAAAAATATCGACAATTAGATTGACAGACAGGAAATTAAAAAAAAATCTATTTGTTTTCTATTATTCTTTTTAAGTGTCCCTCTATCCATTTCAGTCAAAATTACTAAATGTACAGACAAAATATTTTTACTGTCTTATTATATATAGAGATTATATAAAAAAGCACATTTGAGTTGAGTCAGGTTAATTTTTAGATCAAGTTAAGGTTAAACACGTTAGCGGGCCGTGGCACGCGAGTTAATTGACTTTAACCATCATGTCTTTACTGAAACTTCATGTAATAACAAAAACTTAACCACTTTCTTAAAAGACTCGTCTATATTATAAAATATGTAAATAAAATAATTCTACAACAAAATTTATAAATATTAGTGTTCCTAAAATTAAAATATATTATACTAAATAAAAATAAATCACATTGAGGTTAGTCGTAAATAAATTACATAGAGACTGGTTGTAGGTTCGACTCGAGGAAATGGAATATTTACTCGTGTCGAGGCAAAGCGCGTCGTCGAGTTCTGCCTCTCAACACACAATGCCTCTAGAATTCGGCAGAAAGTGGGAAACGGAGAGTCTGAACGCTAGGTTCCCTCTGCCTACCTTGCTCTATGCGGGATACAGCGTGATGCAGATTTTTTAAATTATATTAAATACCGATTAATTAAGTAAAGGTACCTACTGCTCAGCACACAGTGTCATTATGTATACAATAGAAACATGCACAAAAGTAGCGCCATTTCGCAAACGCACCTACAGTGGCTTATGCCAAATAGTGAGTAACAATTGCTTATTATTTTCTTTAATTTAAAGTATATAGATAATATATAGAAAGTTATTATTGACAGGGAAAAACACAAAATAAGTTTCTAGCCTCAAACTATGCTGAAAAGAAATAAACATGAAACATCGGCCCTTAACATCCAATAAAAAAGAAAGTGGTCTTTAATTGAAACTGTACGTTTTGTAACAGTTTCCTTATTCTTTCGATATACCTTAAGAAGTGTTAATTTTAAATTATAATTTTCAATACCTTGAAAGATTATCGCAAATATTTTTTTTACAAACATCGTAATCTAAAAGAGAGAAGCCGCTAATCGAAAGCTAGTTTATATTGAATCAAATAATTAAAAAAACTAGTTAATGACAAATGAATAACCAAAACACCAAACAAACGAAATAAATAGCATCCATCAAAACAATAGTAGTCCGCTCTCTATTTCAGCACGGGAGACTCTTGTTAAAATCTTGTAAATTGCCTTACGTTAAGGGTATAGTATCAAATTGTTTCCGCATGGCACGGTGACAGGCCCCCAGCTGCTCGTTGACAACGGTCGGCCAGTGACACTATAATCTATTAGGGCTCAGTTGAGCCTTACATAAAAATTGTATAACAAGCCGAGGATTTGTGTACAAAAAAGTAATATTTCAAAATATGTTATTGTTTATATTTGATTTACATATAATCTTTGTAAATTATTGGAGACTTATTGAATCTTTATAAATTATTTTTATGGTGTTGGTAGCACCGAAGCGTTTCTAAGATACCTATACGTATCACAAGTTACCGCTACACAAATTCATATTTTTAATATTTAGGTAGCGGCCGGTCGGTTTTAGAGTTTCAATTCAGGAGTATGACTTAGCTTGAGCAGTGTTTGAAATAAATTACAACAACAAAAAAAAATATCCAGGAGCTCTTGCGTAATTAATAGACAAACAAAAATTACCAAAAATTTTTTTTTGGCAAGCATGGCTGTTACTTACTTAAGACTCGAAGTTACCATCATTTTATTCACTACAGATATTTAAATATAAAAATTAATTGTCTTTTACATAAAAACGTCAAAAATGACAGTTAAATACTTAGTACATTACTTATTTTTCAAAATTTGTATTCTTTTTTTTATTTCTTTATTATAGCTATAGTTAATTATAAGAATACAAAAGTTAATCAGGCGAAAACATTGATAGATGACAGAATCATAGCTCCAATTTTTATTCTTAACGAAATCCATTATCCACACTGTATTTTTACGGAAATCGATACCAATAATTCCTTGTTAGTTTTCCATCAGCACAAAATTAAATCGACTAAGCAAAATCGATTTGACGCTTTCAGAAAGTAAACTATAGGTTCATAACTCTTGTAAACATTTCCGATTTCTCTAGGGATGTGCAAACGAATAAATCTTATTACAGTCTGTCGATTTAAGAAACGGTAAAAGTTTGAGAAGTGCTTGCGGAAATAATAGTAAAAAAATCCCGCCCTCCGATTCGGTAATAGCAATATAACTGAATGCGTACAATATTATTTTATGAAGCATAAATACAGTGTTGAATCTTTCGTGTTTAATGGTAAATCGATTGTTGTAAAAGCTATACTCGTAAATAATAATAGGAATAGATGATGTATTGCCTTGCAAATTTTAATACGTTCTGTGAGTGCTTAGCTTAGTTCAGTAAAACTAACATACATATATTTACTTATTTATGTGAAGCGGAATTTCAAGTCCAAATTTTATTTTGTTAATTTACAAACTTTAATTAAGATTAATGTATCTACCATATGTATTCAAATTTCACGATACACTTAAATATTTAGAAGGTGTTTTTCGAACGTACTCATGCAAATAAACTATTCATTAATAAATAAATTATACATATATAACGTACGTAAAAACGTACAGGAGAGGGAACCTAGTATTAAGACACACACTTTCAGATGAATTTTTGTTTTTTTTTGCCAGTGTGAAAAAAAGAAAATATTAATAAATAATAATTCATTCCTCAGATGGGGATCGAGCCCACGACCGTCGCTTTATAGTCACACCATTGTGCCCCTGCGCCACAACTGGCCTTTGAAACTATAAATTAAAGTATCATAAAATCTCAAAATTGCATGATAAACAATATATGTTTTTTCTTTATACAAAGCTAGGCTTTCTTCACAATTAATATTGCCTCCCGTACCTACTTTGCGGCCAAATGTTTTCTTTACCATTAAACTGACAAAAGGTTCCGAGGAACAAATGGTACCAGTGGCCTCAGGGCGCCGAGTTTAAAAATCAATCACTTAGTAGCTGGCACTGATTGAACAAGACCAACAATCAATGTTCATTTGGTTGATTCATAGGCTTTATATCTTGGATAACGATAATATAGTAATTAGATTCTCTTATTAGTACCTATTCTCTTATTAGTACCTTAATAAAAAAAATACGATGTGGGTAATTTATGTTGTATTCATGAAATTCAAAAATAATTAAGACTTTTGTAAATATTATTTCATTTCATTTTATTATTATTTTTCATTTATTATTCACTTCAAATAAAATAAGGGACTTAAATTAAAGTTGTAATCTCGGCAATATTATTACTAGAAAAAATATAATAATTATTACTAGAAAAAAAATCCTTATAAATTTGAAATTTGTCGTCATCATTTGTACCTACATTATCAAAATTTTAAAAAATCTGGTCCACGCTGTATCCCGCACACAGCAGTGTAGGCAGAGGGAACCTAGTATTAAGACACTGGGTTCCCCATATTCTGCCGAATTCTGTAGGAAAATAAAATCTTTATTAACATATATATATTTTCATTTCTTCGCTCAGATAATAAACTACTACACAGACATACACTACATTTATGCTATATTAAACAAAAAAAACGAACTTTATAAATAAACTTGTACATAGATATGAGAATATTCACGTATCGTAATAATTTAATAAAAATATATGGTATTCGTAAAGTTTCTTACCTCCAGGAAGTCATACAAATTTTCATCCTATATTCGCACCTCGTTCGTTTTATTGGTATTTTCTCTTGTAGTTTAGTTTATTACGCTGTGAATAAAACCTTTGCAAATTGAAACAGATTTTGAAAATATATACTGTTTTTACGAGCTTTTTATTAGGAACAGCATGTTTCTACTATGTCGTTTTAAAATGACTCTGAGGTATTAATGGCTTCACGTTTTGTCCCACATACCCAGGGCAGCATAGGCAAAAACAAACCTAGTGTCACGACGCTCTAATTCCCATGCACCGGCCAATTTTAAAGATGACAACGGCGCCTTGTCATGTTACCGCAGCAAGGAAATAAAAATACTTCATTCGTCCGAGTGGAAATCGAATCTATAACCGTCGCGTTTACAGTCTCAATATCTCAGTATTAGGAATAATATAGTAATTTAAACTAAATATTTAAGATTTTACAATGTAATATGAAGTTAAAGACATCAAATTCCTATTCATCCATGGATTTGATATTTGTCAACAGGTGAAAGTCCTACTCTTTAAGTCGTGACTTAGAAAAGTTATAGAAATTCTGTGAATATTATTAGTAAATGAAAATTATTGAAGTTGTGTCAATCAGCTTCACGCTGTATCTTTTTTTTTATGGAAAAGACACGACACACAAGCGGTCGGGTCACCTGATGCTCCCGTGCAACACCAGCGGTGTTACAGGTGCGTTGCCGGTCTTTAAGGTGAGTTGGACACCGGAGCCCGACATTACCTGATGCGAAACGCAGTACATAACGCATAAAGTCACTACTTCACGCCGGTTTTAAATGCCGGGGGTGGTAACGAACCGGTCGAGTCTGCCCATGCGTGTTGCCATTGCTGGCGACGTGACTCTACCACACATACTTTAGTCGCCTCTTACGACACCACCAGTACCAGGATGATCCTATTCTAGGCCGGGATCACACGGCAAAAGATCACATACCAGGCTAGGCAGAGGATACTTTGTGTTAAGACACTCCATTCCCCACTTTTCACCGAATTCTGGATTGGCATTGCGTGTTGAGTGGCGGAACTCAATAAAACCGTAATTATTCATTATTTAGCCTTGTAACATTCTAAAATGCGTCGACGGGCTTTGTCGTAATAACTCTTCGCTTTTTTAAATCGGCTGACTTTAATGTAATTTATTCGTTTACCCGTCCCGAGAGATATCGCAACAGTACACAGAAGTTATGGGCCTATAGTTTACCCTTTGAAAGCGTATCAAGTCGAAGTAGATTTACTAGATTTAACTTTATGTGAAGGCGTACCGATGGGAAACTAACAGGCTCTTCTTATCGAGCTGACATCTCGTATTGAGAATATATGGTACGCTAAAAGGATATAAAATCAAAGTAGAAAAAATATTCGCTGTAAGTCAGTTTTAAATAAGTTAAACCAGCAAAGAGGTTTTTTTGCTTTATTTTTTTGTTACAGTTTTTTTTGGGTATTGGGATTAAATATGTGACTTAAATGAAAAGGACATAAATAAGTGTATTTAACGCAGCAAATACTAAATAGTTATTTTTTGTAAAAATGTGTTAAATTTTAAAAGTCATATTATTTTAAAATATAAATTGACAATAATTACAGCTAAGCTCTTTCAATCGTTTCAAATTTAATAAAAGCCAGCTGCAGTGAGCACTTTTTCATTTTCAATATTGAATGGATCGTTTTAGCTCACATAAAATACATTCACAAAATAACATGGTGCAACACTGAATATGTTACTTGACAATGAATATGTAACAAATTTTCCAATTGTATTGTTAAGAAGTTATTAAAAAATATAAAATTTGTGTGGGATTATTCATTTATTGAGGAACGTTATATTGAAGAATAGAGGCTGTTCATATCACATAAATCGTTTCAATGTAACCTGTGATCAATTACCTAAGCTACTTAAAATGAACCATGACTCATGAGTCCTACATAACTCATATCCATGCTAAGTCTAGTAGTTGCACTAGCACCTAATTCTCTAAATACCAGCACATTCTCTTTCTCTTTTCGATATATTTTAGAGAATATCTTGGAACGTAACTCGGACTAGCTTGTCATCTACTGAATCAGTATTGTTGTCGGATATTGGAAGCCATGGCGATCCATCTACACTAAACATTTTTTTTGAAGTTCACACTGTAGCAGAGTAGGAAGAGGGAACTTTGTGTTAAGACACTCTGTTCCCCACTGTCTGCCGAATTTTCGAGTCATCGCGTACACAATTTGCTGTACTTTCGCCTTTCGCTTGATAAATAATACATCATTCCCCCGAGTGGGAAATGAACCCACAACCATTGCGTTACAGTCACACGTATGTGCATTTACGCCACGTTGGTAATCAATAAAACAATTTTTAGCTACCGACAAATATTATTACTTCATCGAAGAACTAGCATATTGGCTCATTTAATAGATAGCAGAAACTGACGACTCTCGGGGCCACCGACAGACTTCGCGAAATTGAATAAAGATACGCAGCGAGATATTTAAATAGTTCAGCCATTACTCGCGAACTAGATGTTCATACTCTAACACTTTTCATGCAAATGGATCCACAATTCACTGGTGTAATTTTGTCTACGTCACCATTTATCGCTTTCTGTCTGCTATTAAACTAAATTAGTTGAATCGTTTTTTTTTCAATTCAATTCAATTCAAAATATTCTTTATTCAAATAAACTTTTGTAAGCACTTTTGAATCGTCAAATGAAAATATAGACAAAATAATTTCTAAATTGCTTTTAAGACACTCCTGTCTCCATTCTTCACCAAATTCTGGATGCGTGCTTTGTCTTGAAATCAGAGTAAAAAAAATGAAAGTATTAAATACTTCATGTCCTCGAGTGGGAATCGAATCCACAATCTGTTGCGTTTACATTCACATTTTGCGTCCCTGCGCCACGACTACTTCGACTCATGGCCAGAAATAATTATGTTAATAATGTAAATACAATATTCAGTTTTGAACATGATGTTGGTTTTTCTGTGATTTATATTACTTTATATTCAATGGGATATGAACCTTCTTAATTTTTTTTTTTCACTGAGAAATGCATATAAGCAGATCGCCTTACGGAAGAGTGATACTGTAGGACTCATCGGTGAAACTACTACTACCAAATTGAGACGCCTCAGGATCGCAGGATAACAGGAAGATCATTCTGACCCTCCCGCAGTAGCTTCTCTAGGGTAGGGGGAGTAGAAACAAATGCATGTACTCTGGCAAGCACTTCTGCCTGTAGTTCCCAAGACCAATCGCTTGCCAAGAGAGTTGTCACCGTCCAGGACACTACTCCCTGATTGCTCTTACCACTATGCCCCTCTGCGCTTTCTTCAACTGAGTCTTATTGTGAGCGGTAAGAGAATCTGCCCACATGGGGGCACCATACATAGCCATGGATCTCTATACGCCGACATAAATCAGACCCAGATACTCCATCTGAGTCCGTCCCTCCAGCTCCTGTCTCTGGATGCTTAGAGTAGCCCTATGGTACGATATGTATCCTAGAACTATAAAAAATATTAAAATAGGTTTCCAAAATGATTATCAAGTCATATTCTGACCTTACCTTGAAATAACGATAGAGTGTAATAATAAAAAAAAGATTAACCTATATAAAATAAATATAAAATAAGTATATTAGATAATTTATGCGCACTTAGAGCCATCGATGATGTGTACATATACAGTACATAATTAAGCAGATATATATTATCCTATTCCATTAGTTTAATACAGCAGTATATATTATATAAATTGTTTCAGTAAAATGTGGAATTAATGAAGAATATGGTTGTGGTTCAATATGCGATAACATGTGTGCCCTTTTATAGATGCAAGATCGAAAAAATTGCCCTATAGAAAATATAAAATGTATCAATATGTGTTACTGTATGGACGGCTACGCTCGTGATTATATGGGTGTTTGTATACCTATTATGGATTGTCCTGTGAGTATTTTTTCAGGGATATCTAGGAGAATCTAGGATTTACTTTCAGATTTAATTTCTCTGCTCATTTTAAAATTCAGGAGGATTACTCAAAATATTTTAATATTATGTTCTTTTGGTAACACTACTTATCAAAACTTGTTATTTAAATTTTACTTAACAAAATAATAAAATAAGAAACTCGTAATCTACATAAATAAATAATAATGACTGAACTATGTTTATTTCAGACTATGTAAGGAGATATACGAGTAAAAGGATACTGATAAAATAACTGGCACAATAAATTAAAGAACATAAATAAGTTAATTTTCATTATTAAGTTGTATGTCTTTTTATTACATACTTAAATAAAATTGAAATCTCAGGTTATTGGATGTACTGTGTATAATGGCAAAAGCGTGGTCTGCCACATTCGCATATTTTATTTTGGTTAGATAATAGAGATTATCCTTGTCTATTTATATTAAAAAAATATTGTAAAAAAATGATTACGTTAATATGAAAAATATAAGAATTATACGTATTTTTTTTTATTTTTAGTCCATTTGTACTTCTTTATAAATTTAACAAAACAACACGAGCCTGTTGTGGTGCAGTGCTGCATAATTTGTAAACGTGACGAGTGTGGGTTCGATTTCCAATCGGTGTATTATATTAATCGGTGTATCGGTGTATACGAGTACGGTAAACATAGCGTTGAGTTCTGTCAATAAACACACAATGTCTTGAAAATTAGGAATATAGTGGAACGGAGGAACGGAGTGCTCTATCACTAAGTTTTCTATATCTATGTGCGGGTTACAGAGTCAAACTAAAAAATTAAACTCATAAAAAAATTAAAAAAGATCGGTGTCTGTACATGGTAGATTTATAGGAAAAATTATTATTGGAGGCCTTTATTACTGTAATAGAACCCAAAACAATGATTTTTAATTTTTTGTCTGTATGTCTGTGCGTTCGTTCACGCTAATCTCTGAAACGACTTATACTGATTTTAATGTAGTTTTCACAATTGGAATTGGGCAAGCTGCCCTTGGCATTTAGTGTTTGTTTTAATGCAATCTGTTCATAAATAAAAAAGTTATGTCAATATAAAGAAAGAATCAAATTCAGATGAGATAATAAATAATTTTGTAGTCCAAACGGACGATGCCTAGCGGCATTTATTACATAATATTGCTGTAACATAATCGTCAAAATTCACCGTAATATACATTTTGTATAAAAAATTTACATGGTTAGGTTATATAAAAATACAAATAATGCTGAATAGTTTTTCTCATTTTTTTATACACAAAACAGCAAAACACAAGAAGTATGTTTTCACAATTTAATGTTTATCTAACAAATAGGTATAAATCACGTTAGTATGTTTTACCACAAAATATTTAAATTTTATAACTAATTGTATTTAATGATTTTCAATAAAAAATCTACAGCACGAGCTAGCTATAAAAATATACATGATGATCACTATCTAATAATAAGCAGAACGTTAAACATCATTGAACATGTATAAAACATTTCTAGTCATGTTGTTCTAGTATTTTAGTAGCCTTGTAGATCATTCTAAAGTCATTCTAATCTTTTCTTCAGGATTTGAGGGGATCGAATCTGATGTAAGGGTTTTTGTGGCAATACAATTAAGTCATTGTTTTCATTGTTTATCTAAGACATATTAAGCCAACCAACCAACCATATTAAATATTTATGAACTTTTAAATAACTGAGTTATTACGCATCATCTGATTGCATATTCGAAGAAGAAAAGAACATAATGTTATATTTTTATTATACATAAGAACCTAAACTGGACGCAAACGTGCATCTTCTTTACGTATTTTTGGTAACCCATATAACTTAACGCAGCTAGGCACGAAAGGTGTAACGTCTACAATTGAAGATTGAAATGAAATCGGATGTCTTTTTGAAAATCTTTGTCAACAATTTTTTTTACGTAATGACAATTTTTGAGTATATTCATCGGTATCCAGTATAACCGTCGCGCTATCGATGGCAAAACGAATAAAGAAATAAACAAGAACGAAAAAATAAACAAGACTAATTCGGTCAAAAAATATAATTTAAAATGATAAAACAAATATAATTTAAAATGATGAAAAATATAATGTCAAAATCGCGAATCAAAGATGGGGATAATTTTTATTCAATAAAATAAGCAGATAATAACTATATTTAACCGATTTCTTTCTTCAGAACTTTGAACTGATTTTGATGATTGATTTTTTTATTTGAAAGCTAGTGCTTTCGTGTCTGTGATCTTAGCAGAGTATTGTCCAGCAGAGCAAAAATAAAATAGAGTTCTCTTCGCATGCAGCTGAGTTCTATAGTTCCTGATAGATTTTACAAATAGTTCTGGCGTTTTTGCCCCGGATAAGTTATTTAAAAATATGATCTGCTAACTTCCCGTAGCAGATCATGTTTTTGCAAATAAAAATCGGTGCGAGTTCTGCACATATAGGGATGAGAAAAATAGTTCCTCATCATTTTTATCAATAGTTCTGTTGATTTCACGAAGAAAAAAATTTATAAACAGAAAAAAGAAAGTTCGCTTCGTAAATAGTTCGAAAGGTAAAGTAATTTTAAAAATAAATAAAATTATACTCCGACGTAAAAACACTTAATTTTATGATAGAATATAAGTTGTTCTATGATATTTAGCTTGAAAAAAGAACAGACCAGAATGTATGACATATTGAAAAATGTCTATTTAAAGACTTCATATGAAAAAGTGGTAGATATTTTTTTTATTGATTGCGCCAGCAGCAGAGCATACTTGAATGTTTGAAATATTGAAAAAGGTCTATTTAAACTCTAAATATGAAAAAGTACTAGATATTTTTTTTTTGATTACGCTGAGACTCGGGAACTCTTCGATTTCTAACAGAATTTGAATTGTTCTATGTCATACATTCAACTATGCTCTGCTGGCAGTTTTTCTAGAGTTCTGGTCTTTTGCTTGTGTATAGTGTAGTTATGTAGTGCTTTCCGTCTGGTCCAATTTTACTAATTAGGTCCAATTCTTACAATGTTATCTATGAGATATGACTTAAATTCGCATAGCTTTCTGTTTAAAATAGGTTTTCTTTTTGTTAAAAATAAAAACTTAATAATTCTTTCTATAAGTGGCAATTAGGCTTTTAACTTAATACTTATACACTATGTTATAAAAATACAGATTTTTTGCAGAATGCAATGCATACGAAGGAGAAACGTCGTGTATTAATAGTATATGTGAGTACATAAACTGTAAAGATATTGGTAAGCCTATTCGATGCATAGGATTGGATTCCAAAGATTGCATCAAAGGATGCATTTGCATTGAAAAATACTTAAGAACAAATAATGGTACCTGCATCGAAATAAAGCAGTGCCCTAGTAAGTATAATAAAATTATGTTGAATAATTAAATTAATTATTTCAAAAACCTTCATTTATAGCTCTTTTTTAGTTTGCGATCTATTGTCGGAGTTCATTTCTTAAGGAGTATAACAATAACATTTTTGTTAAATTGTTATATCTCTTTGTATATTTTTATATGCTTTGAGTGAAATAAATATGTGCACTGACGTCATTCATGTTTTAACACAGCAAAACACATTTATACAAAGCATAGAGTGCAGTCTTGGAATAAATTAGAGTAGATATTTTTAAAAACCACCATAACGCATAGTATATATTGTAATTCTTTACATATTTGATAGATAATGTAAATTTACTGGCTGTTTGACATCGTAACATAGCGACACAGGGTGAGGCTGTAAACGCGACGGTTGTGGGTTCGATTCTCACCAAAATGCTAAAAAATGCTGTAGTATGTGGGGAACGCAGTATCTTAACACTAGGTTTCCTAGACATACCCTGGTTAATGGCGGATACTGCGTTAATTTGAAAAAAATACTGTTCGGATAAGGAAAGATAAAAACAAACAAATGCACTATCATGAAATTAAACATCTATTTTTTCATTCTATGAAATGATTAAAGTGTTATAATTATTTACTTTTTCATGATTATTTTACAACTTATTCTATCATGATTTATAATATTTGCATTTTTTTGACCTTATTATATAACTTAACTTAACTTAGCTTCACGCTTTATCCCTAGCAGGGTAGTCAGAGAGAACGGAGCGCCAAACGCTACAAGAGCGTTATATATTACTTATTATTAAGAAATCAATATAAGCATGGCGTCTCATCATTAGGATCTAGTACAGTTTGCATAGGTTTAACCAGTTAGACCATTTAAGCATTTGATATCGGCATCTATAAAGTCCGTATTACTGACTTTTATAAATTTGAATTTTATAATCTATTATTGTATATATTGAAATATAATTTTTTTTTAAGCCAAAACAACTTACATTTATGCGAAAAAAATAATAAATAGATGAAAATAATAAAGAAACTCATTATAACTTAAACGTATATACTATTATGTTCTTTTTTATTTATTTATTTAAATAAACATTTTTTTTTCGAAAATTGAAAAATTCCATTATCAATAAAAATTCACAAGCATGTTGCTTGTGAATTTAAATCTTTATGTCAAGCATTATATATATTTAATTGTAAATTTATTTTATTTTTAATCTGCTGTAAGTAGCTTTATGCTTTTTACATAACTTTATGTATCCTAATTGCATAGCAATGTAAACAGAGAGGACCGTTACGATACGTTGCATATTGAGCGGCAATTGAATTTTACACCACGGCTTCTTGTCAAGGTGGGGTGGTGAAAATAAAGAATTCCCCCGAGTGAAGTTCAAACCTACAACCATTACATGTATAATCAATTCTGTGGAATTGCGCTACCGTGGACATTGTTTAGTTTTTCTATAAATATTTTATATTCGATTAAGATTTCTAGCTTGCTATAAGTTGATGCCACTTATAAACGAGTACAGAACACTTAAGATGGAATTAATTCGAACTTGATGAAGTATTTGACAAATTAAATAATAAATTACAATATTAATTTCTTCAAACAATGCGTTTTATCTATTTGTACACAATATATAATGTTTAAACAAGTGTCACTCACGAGTATTTATATTTAAAAAGCCAAGATTGTTTTAGTCATTACCTCAAAAAATGTTGTTGAAGATGGAGAAGTTACACATTTTGATAGTTGTGGCACTATTTCTTGCAAGTACAGATCTTGTTGCAAGTGCAGGTTTGTTTCTTTCATTTATCGAAGTGATATATTTTTTTGTTTATTTGTAAATTACAGCTTTGGACATTTCTTTCATGAACATCGTCGTTATATTTTATTGCTTAAGTTTTTCCTAATTAGTTTTTACTATGTTTATTTATATATTTTTAAAATATTTTCTACATTGATGAAGCAAAATTTTTTTTGTTACAAAAAACTATGAAACGTGTTTTAACGTTCTGTTCCTTCTACTTACCCTACTATATGCGAGATACAGCGTGGTAGTAGAAAAATTCTCACTCCTGTAACGAGGCAAAACGCGACGTTGAGTGGAAAGCACTTACAACTAATGCCTCCAGAACCAGGCGTATGAGAAATATAAATATAACTTTATTTTTACAGAAAGCCTTTCTTCATCATCGGCTTCTAGTTCTGCTCAGTCGTCATCTACGAGTGATTCTTCAAGTGCCTCTGGTTACGCTTACAGTGATGCTGACAGTGATGCTTACAGCGATGCTTACAGTGATGCTTACAGTGATGCTTATAGTGATGCTTATTCGGAGAGTGACTACTATGATGAAAATTCACGTAATATAATTTTTAAGTTAAATTCATTAATAATAAAATACTATGTGTTCATCAACATCATCTATGAAATGATATACAATAACTCAGTTTACTTAATTTTTATAGCAATTTGTATTGGAAACGAAGTCTTTGAGGCCAGTGTCTTAACACTAGGTTCCCTCTGCCTACCCTACAGTGTGCGGGATACAACGTGAAGCTGTATTTGTAACGAGGCAAAGCGCGACGTTGCATATGGGAAAAGGGTAGAACAACGGCAGATCAAAATTCGTTTTTACTAAAGTTCTCCCTGACGCCATTTTTTTTAAGTGTTGTATTGGAGCTTTAATGTAGTGAATATTTTTTTCGTGAATTACATACGTGCGGTTTCAGAAGTTATCACGAAATAGTTTTCGCGATACAAGTCAGGGAAGAAGAAAACTCTATCTATTGAAATTTCTAATGTTGTACTATTTAATTGATTAGATTACGGTAAATTTTAATTAACTTATTATTGTTTATTGATAAAAGGGCGCTTTATCTTTATTTTACACATATTTTACGGTATTACTAATTAATAAAATGCCGGCCGTGCATTGAGGCCGGTCGTGGCGCAGCGGCACAAAGTGTGACTGTAAACCGACTGGTTGTGGGTTCGATCCCCACTCGAGGAGATGAAATATTTACTTAAATTTATATTTCCATTTCTTCGCTCTGGTGTCGAGGCAAAGCGCGGCGTTGAGTTCTGCCACTTAACACGCAATGCCTCCGGAATTCGGCAGAAAGTGGGGAACGGAGTGTCTTTCACTACGTTCCCTCTGCCTACCATGCAGTGTGCGGGATACAGCGTGAAGCTGATTTGATTTGATTTTTGATTTAAAATGCAGATTACCCTCATTTATGAAGTTATATAGAAAGAGAGAATTAATAAAACTATTACAAATTAGTAATAAAATTACTAACAGACGTTTGATTGTTAAGTGTTTTCACTAAATTTTAAAATGGCTAATACTTTCAAGTGTCTAAGCGTGAATTATTACTCCTCTACATTAAAGGAGGAACAAAACTTGAAGCAATCAATATTAGCTATCTATATTTCTAAAAGAATAGTTTTTCTGTAAACAACATGTGTTTTATTATCAGTGACATTCAAATTCCTTTAAAATACAATGGACAGAAGCGTCCCGGTAAAAGGATTCGTTTTTTAAACACCAACGAAAATTGGTTAGATTCTGAATATTTGTTAACCTTACCAATTATTGAAGAAGAAAAAATATCTGAGAACTCACCATTGACGTCTTCTGGAAAACGAGGAAGACGCTGTGCGTTTTATAGGGATTCATCAGAATCAACGAAGAGGCGAAAAATACCGCGCTATTTAGTGAATATGGCTTTGAACACATTTGCAATGCCTACATCCAGGGCTTACGGTCCATAGGTGGAGAAATAGAAGCAAAATTCGTGGAGAAACTAAGGCTTGCTGACCGAGATACGACGAGATGTCTCTATATTTGAATCCAGAAGCCAGAGCAAAATGCTATCGGATCAAGAGGCATTAAATGTTTTCATTGATTTGGATTTAGCAAAAGCGCAATACATGTATTTAAGGAATTTAACAAACGAATGAAATTCCAAGAATGTGCAGAAAAATCCCGTAATAAAGATTATCAAAAATTTTAAATTTTTGTAAACTTTATATTTTATTAAATAATTATTTGTAATAATAACTATTAATTTCTTACTTAAATAGATAACAGCTTAAGAAACTTTGTTTTTAATAGACTAATTTAATAATACAATTTTATTATTTCTATAAGTAGTGTGGACTAAGGATTTTTTTTTTCATTATTTATATATATACATATATAAACTCCAATAAAAGTATAATATCTGAACTTTACCTAAAGCTCTATTTTATTCTTTATGCTTGTGCAAAAATTCAATTGTTTATCTTAATAAATAAAAAATTTATCGATTTTTGATCTAATACAGACCTTGATTTCCCATAGTGCGTTGAGTGGAAACCACTTACAACTAATGTCTCCAGAACTAGGCGTACATGAAATATAAATATAACTTTATTTTTACAGAAAGCTTTTCTTCATCATCGGCTTCTAGTTCTGCTCAGTCGGCATCTACGAGTGATTCTTCAAGTGCCTCTGCTTACGCTCACAGTGATGCTTACAGTGATGCTTATTCGGAGAGTGACTACTGTGATGAAAATCCACGTAAAATTATTTTTAAGTTAAATTCATTAATAATAAAATACTATATTTATGCAATAACTGAGCTTACTTAATTTTTATAGCAATTTGTAATGAAAACGAAGTCTTTGATGAATGCCCAGCGCCGTGCCCTCCCAAGAGATGTGATGTTGATGAAAGAATTATAAGATGTAAAGCACCACCAAACATAGGCGATCCGGAATGTAAGCCAGGTTGTCGATGTATCGATAATTATTATAGAAATGATGATAACGTATGCGTACCAAAAAACAAATGTCGTAAGTACTTACATATAACGCTAGTATTAGGTACTATGAATTATTGTGAAATTATTTATTATTTATAATTATAACTTTTAACATGAAACGACTGTATTTTCAGCTGTAAAGTGTAGGGATAATGAAATATTCGATGTTTGTCCGCCGAAATGTCCACCTCAAAAATGCGGCGTAGATCCTGCTGTGATATTATGCACTCCAAATCCAGAACTCGGTGATCCTGAATGTGAACCAAGTTGTCGCTGCATTGACGGTTATTACAGAAACGATTTTGGTGATTGTATCCCAAAACACCAATGCCGTGAGCTATTCAAATAAATAATAATGCATGTTAAATTAAAATTTTTGGCACTACATAATGTTTAATACTTTTTTAGCACCCAAGCTCGTTTGTGGTCCCAATGAACAGTACTCGAGCTGTGTAAACGGTGGTTGTGGCAGACGGAGCTGTTCACAAAATGGTATTCTTTGTATAGATCCAATTGTTTGTAAAGAAGGATGTCTTTGTAAAGATAAGTATTTGCGAGCAGATAATGGCACCTGCATCCCTGAAGATCAGTGTCCCTGTAAGTGTTTATTATAAATCAAAGATAAAATTGACATGTATCTAACATTAAAATTCTACAGATTACAGATTTGCTCCAATGCTG
The DNA here is from genome assembly GCA_917862395.2 of Heliconius sara. Taxonomy (NCBI): domain Eukaryota; kingdom Metazoa; phylum Arthropoda; class Insecta; order Lepidoptera; family Nymphalidae; genus Heliconius; species Heliconius sara. The sequence continues at coordinate 8,159,600 of OU860792.2, forward strand.
TTCATCTAGTAATAAAATTAGCTTCACGCTGTATCCCGCACACAGCAGGGTAGGCAGAGGGAACCTAGTGTTAAGACACTCCGTTCCCCACTTTCTGCCGAATTTTGGAGGCATTGCGTGTTGAGTGGCAATTCAACGTCGCGTTTTGCATCGACACCAGAGCGAAGAAATGGAAATATAAATTTAAGTAAATATTTCATCTCCTCGAGTGGGGATCGAACCCACAACCAGTCGGTTTTACAGTCACACTTTGTGCCACTGCGCCACGACTGGCCTCAATAGGCCTATTAATAAAAATTTATAAATATATAAAGTGTATACTGTTGTTGCATAAGAATATCTATATTCAAAATATATTGAGTTTTTGAGAAGATTGGATATTGAAGAAACTACTCAGCAGGATTAATTGCTGGTGCCTATCTTGCGGTGTGGAGATTAAAATAGTGTCAGGGGCTAACAAATTGTAAATATAATGGAGCCTAATTTTCCGAACTCCTCTCTATTCAATTATTGACGTGTAGGACGTATAGTCTAAAAAATCCAAAAACTAGTATATCTTTAGGTAGCACGTCCTTAATCCACATAATGTGAGAAAGGCGTATACTATAAAAAGAAACTATTAAAATCATAAGCCAACATAAGTATACAAATATAATAGAATGTTTTGTAATGTGTATTAAGTGAAATGCTATGGCCAAAACGAAGTTCCTGGATGTGAAAATAACTGTCCCCCTCAAACATGTGAAAGTATTGGCAAGCGTTATAGCTGCCCTCTGAAAGCTGTAAATCCGCCGTGTAAATCTGTTTGCCGTTGCAAGCCAGGCTATTATAGAAATAAAATCGGGCAATGTATTTCTGAAAATGATTGTTGTAAGTTTTATTAAATATTATTTTTCTTTGATATCATTTAATATTATATTTATATTTCTGCATATACATATATGTATATAAGTTTATAAAGGTAAAGACAAAAATTGTTTTTTCCCATGTTACTAATTTCATTTATTTTCGTTTACAGTGAAATGTACTGGTCCCCATGAATATTTTTCGTGTGGATCGGCCTGTGACAACGAGTGCTATAATTTGAGTCAACAAAACCAAACTAACTGTCCCATCATAAATATAAAATGTAACGAAAAATGCTACTGTGAAGATGGTTATGCTCGCAACAGCAAAAATATTTGCGTACCTTATGCAAAATGTCCCCGTAAGTATGTCATTAATGTAAAATATTACACCACTTTTAAATGCAGTTTGGCAGTCACAGATCGCGATAGTTGTGGTAGGTTTGATCACTACCCGAGTGATAATTGTAATAAAAGTATACTACATGATGTGTAATAATTCTTAGCACCTAAGCTCGTTTGTGGTCCTGGTAGTTGTTTCAGATGGAATTTTTCGCAACCTGATATTATTAGTATAGAGCTAAGGAGGAGCTTGTAGAGATCCTTGTATAATTTATTTATTGTAAAGACATTTATTTGCTGGCACCTGTATCCTTGAAGGTCAATGTCCATTACAAATTCAAAGCTAAAACTGTAATGTTGTTATGTTTAATTTCTGCAATGAAATTTATTTCTTTAAAGACAAATATATATACATTAATTGCAATATCATTGTGATGTGTAAATTTTTTAAATCCATTTTTTTTGAGTATATTTCATAGAGAAGTAACTACTTAACATGTGTAGTACTATTGTAGTCTGAAAAATCTAAAAATTAGATCTCAGTACGTTTCTAGGTTGCATATTCTCTGCTTACCCTGTGTAATGCGAGAAAAAAAATATTACAAAAAGAAACTATTGAAATCATACATTTTAATAAGCCCACAAAAATATTTCTAATAGATTTTTTTATAATATGTTCTCAGTGCAATGCTATGGCCAAAACGAAGTTCCTGGATGTGATGATACCTGTCCCCCTCAAACATGTGAAAGTATTGGCAAGCATTATTTCTGTCCAAGGAAACTTGTAAATAAACTGTGTAGGCCTGTTTGCCGTTGCAAACCAGGCTATTTTAGAAATAAAATCGGAGATTGTATTTCTAAAAATAATTGTTGTAAGTTTTATGAGTTATCTTTGTTATTTATAAATTTTACGCTCATACTTCTACATTTTCATGTTCTGTTTTTAACATTAAAAAAAAAGTGAAATGGAATGATATTTTTATTTACAGTGAAATGTACTGGCCCTCATGAATATTTTTCTTGCGGACCAGAATGCGACAACGAGTGCTATAACTTAAGCCAACAAAACCAAACTAACTGCCCCATCATAAATATCAAATGTAACGAAAAATGCTACTGTGAAGATGGTTATGCTCGCAACAGCAGGAATATTTGCGTACCTTATGAGAAATGTCCCCGTAAGTATGGCATTAATGTTAAATCTTATATCAACTATAAGATGCAGTGGGGCCTGTCACTGTATACGATAGTTATGGGTTCGATTATGACGTGAGTAATAATTATGATAAAAGTATTTTAAGCCTGCTCGCCAACCATTACGCAAAGTACAAAGTAGAGAATGAAGTATCTTAAGACTAGGTGGGTTGGTGAACCCGCTTTAGGCCATGCGTGAACATTTAGTACATAAAAACTTGTGATACTATAACATGACATAATTGCTTTTATGACCTATGTTCCGTAGACAATTAATTTTTTGAAGTGTATTAAACATTATTAGGAGTTAGCTGAGTGAATATATTTATAAGTAGTATTAAGATACGTTGTGCTTACCTTTTGCGAACAGTTCTGTAATTTCTTTCCAAATATGGTAAAGTGGGGGTCTCGCCACGGTTGTGGGTTCGATTCCCACTCCAGGAAATTTGATATTTTATATTTTCATTACCATCCATCTACAATTATACTACAACTTACTATTAGAGCACTCTTCTTCTATTTTATACATACAAAATTACAAAATATACTTACTATTTATTTCAGCTGAAACTAAACCGAAACCTGACGATTGTACATGAACAAAACGTAAATTATATATTTTTCCATTATATTTATATACAAATGTATCGAGTCAATATAATATAATTTTAAAATTTTAAATTGTATAATAAACTTATTATTTGTACAACAATCTATATATTAAATATAAATATATATTTTATTAAAAAAATATATTAAGATATTATTTTTTTTTTGCATTTAAATAAAAATACAATATAAAAGCTATTATTATTCGTCGACCCCTTTTTTTTCTTAATGTTTATTCAGCTATACTTGTAAAGAAACATAATATGTTTGTAATAAAATGTCATTCAATGGCTTGTTAATATGATTATACTTAATAGAAATCCCAACATAAATGTAAAATGATAGTGAGGTTGGATTGGTGTGTAGTGGTAAAAAATAGCTTAGTCAAAAATAAAACTTGAATTTTATCCTTAGTGAACACAGAACTCGGCACCCAATCTTTGTCGGTGAAGTCGAGAAGCACAATTTATAATTTTATAAAAAAATTATAATTTTGTAAAAAAATTATTAATATTTTTAAAATCGCTTGTTTTTCCTACGTTTTTTGATTAAACCCTTTTTTACTTTTGTGATAGTAATTATTGACCTTGGTACAAAATACCAATTATCTAGGTAGCCAAAAAGTGGGTTAAGTATTTGATCAGTGCGTGAGTCAGTCACAAAAATGGTGGGTTTTTAACGTTAATACATCAACAACTGTTTGAGCAACATTGTTTAAATTCTATGTTCATCTCGAAACAATTAATAATAATAATCAATTATTTTATAATTATGCCAAAAATTCCGGCAATGCATCCATTTCACTACGCCACCATGACAATGGTAAACCACTTAACTGTGATCGCGTCGGTGGTACTCTCTAATTGGGATCGATCAAATGAATAATTTTCATGCCCCCGCCCTAGAAAGACATGACATGGTGGCAGCGTAAATCCAATCAACAAGCAAAATGTCAAATTTACTGGGAAAGTGAAGAAGAAGTGTCCTGATATTAAGTTAAAACGTGTAACCGAAAAAAGCAAGCCAAACTTTTTTTTTAAATACTTCTAGTGGCGTTAAGTTTCGCCAGTCAACACGCAATGCCTTCAGAATTCGACAGTAATTGGAAAGCTACGAGTAGATTCTCAGGATCTCTATCTACCATGCCACTTGCGGGATACAACGTGAAGCTAAAATATAATGTAAAAATATAAAAGTATTTCTAATATAACCTTTGTTAGTTTATGTTTGTTAGTTTTTCGTACATTTACATGTACGAAAACAATTTAGCTATCTTTTAAGAAGGTTTTTCATAACGTGTAATGTGATTAATAAATATGTAAAAAATAGAAATATCTGCTACCATGTTATAGAAATATAACATGGTAGCAGAGCGTGATTTTAAAGAAACGTTTAAATAAAGTAATAAGTAGTTGGAAAAATTAAAAAGAAATAAAACGTGCATATTTTAATGGCGTCTAAAAGTAATGAGCTTTATATTCGATGGAGTAGATTATAATAACTGGAAAATACGAATTCCTGTCATAAAAAAAATACAAATATGTAGTTAAGAGAATTAAAATTAATACTGATGATGACACGTGGCAAGATTCAACTTTTCACATGATGAGTGCAAGTGAATCTTGTCTCTTTCCAGGTTTACTGTCATATTGGGAAGTTAAAAATAACAAATTCCCCGGAATGAATTCAAAGTTACATCACGTTTACAGTCAAATCCTGTCCTACTGCTCTATCATGCCTTTGTTTAGTTTTCTTATAAAATCTTTCAGTCTATGAATATTTCTAGACTACTATAAATTGTTGCAATTTATAAAATTTTTATAAATTTTATAAATTGCAACATTGTCATGGTGGCGTTCGGGATCCTATGCATTTATGACGCACAGTTAATTCAGTCTTGATGAAATATTATAAGCAGAAATTAAATAAATAAATTGCAGTATTAAGTAGCTCGAACAATACGTACATCTGTGTATTTGTACAAGCTAAAGAATTATATTGTTTGAACAAGTGCCACTCATAACTATATATCAATATATTTTAAAAAGCCAAGATTGCTTATTGCTAGTAAAAACTACCTGTAAAACAGAATCAATTGTTGTTGAAAATGGAGAAGTTACTTATTTTAATATTTATTGAACTATCTCTTGCAAGTATAGATTTTGTTGCAAGTGCAGGTTTGTTCCCGACTGCTAAGGAAGGGTTCTGTTTTTCACACGTATCTTGTATGTATGTAATTAATATTCTTTATTACCTCATATCTCCAGAACCGCTAAACGGATTTACATATTTGAGCTATCGTTAGATTCATATTAGCAGCTCAAGTGTTCTTAGATAGGTAACGTTAAAAAAAGATAATATTGGCGACTGGGGGACGCCATTGCATTTAATGTAAAAAATATTTTACGTTTCAAACACCACAATATGTGTATCAAATTCAAAAGCTCAATACGAGGTTTTAAAAAAATAAATCATGATTATCATTACCATAATAAATTGTAACAGGAAAATGAAAAATAAATAAATATTTGTAAAAACAAAAATCCCGACTGCATGTAACTAAAAAGAAAATAAACAAGCCCAATAGTTAATTAGGATTAACAGTCGACAAATAAGTGTATCCCGCACACAGCAGGATAGCCAAAGGTGTTAAGACACTGTTCCTCACTTTACGCTGAATTCCATTCCATTGCCATTGGATGTTGGTAGTGGAACTCAACGACGACACCAGAGCGAAAAAATGGAAACATACACTTAAATAAATATTTAATTTCTTCTAGTGGGGATCGAAACCACAAACCAGTCGCATTAACACTCACACTTTGTGCTTCTGCGCCACGACTGGCCTCTACAGGCAGTTTTACATTAGATTGTCTATAATAGCTTTCATGACTTAATGTAATTACTGTGAATTTAAATCAAAGATAATTCCTTTTTTTTCTTAAACAAAGTTTAACGGGCATAGAAAAGATAGTCGATTGGCGATGAAACAAGGTGTTAGTAAGATAAATACTTATTACTGTATTGTTTTTCTATATACGCTCTGGAAATGACCTTTTTCTCTTTTCGCTTTGGTAAGTTAGAGTGCGGTGTAAAGCAACGCGTAATTCAACACACAATGCCTCAAGGATTTAGTCCACTTTCCAGTAAGGAACGAAGTGTCTTCACACTAGGTACCCTCTGTCTACCTTGTTATGTGCGGGAAGCTGAGAGTAAAAAATATCTTTCTTATCAAAACGTATGTGCCTTTATTTATTTCTTTATTGTAACCTACTAATATATCGCACTTACTCCATTATACTTATATATTATATCATTATTAAATATTCTATTTATTTCAGCTGAAAATAATAAATTTAGATAAAAATATATTGAGTCAATAATACAAGGATAATTTGTTACATTATTCTTTGTATTTGAACATTGTTTGCTTTAGAGTATAAATAAATAAATAAATAAATAAATAAATATATATATATATATATATATATACATATATATATATATATATATATATATATATATATATATATATATATATATATATATATATTGTAGTTTATATATATATATATATATATATATATATATATATATATATGTATATATATATATATATATATGCTATATAAAAGATGTTATTCATTGAACCATTTTTGCAATGTTTATTTAACTATAGTTTATTTTGTGTTGAAGTATAAAAAATACATTAGCAGTAAAAATTATAGTGCTGAACTGCTTGATGAGTATATTCAACAAAAGTATTATATATTTTTAGTATATAAATATAACATTAATGTAAATACACAAAGCATACCTTCAGTTCCAAAATTAAATTGGAAAAAATATATTAATATTTTGTAGTTTATTATTACTCCTAAGTTTAATCATACTTTTATATTCCACTAAACGATTGTTGCTTTTTCATAACAAAACATTATTATGTAACAAAAATCAGTGTCTAATAATTAAATGAAATACAAGAATTTTCAATAAAGGTGATTGAGAATTCGTATCAAGCATAGAAAAATTTATTATTTAGTTAGAGATACACATATACCAACACGCAGTGCTAAATATACAGTATAAAAAAATATTAATTTATTATTTTTTTGTCGTAATTAAAAATGAATATTTACAAACAACGTATAACTAGTGGCAATGGTGGCGAAGTGGGGCAGCATCTAACCATAAACACGACGTTTGGGGAAAATTTCATGATCCCGTTTTTGTTTTCCCGAAAGCCTCGCGTCGGCCTAGAATCAATCAAAAAGAAACATCTCAAATTTAGGCTTTTTTGTCTTCACATTAACTTCTCTCTTCTTGCTCTGTAGGGTAAATAAAATAAGAAATGATTTGTGATTATTTCTATTATAATTTATGTAAACTAAATGTTTGAATAGATATACTTTTACCAGCCAAAAATATTAGTCATTATTACAACGAAATTAGAAACCACGGGAGGGTCCACCACCAAAACCAAACCTTTTCGATACTAAATTCAATAAATATATCTACCTACATATTAATAACAAAAAAATATATATATTAATAACAAAAAATATATATTTTCTAATGTTTTATTAATACATACATAAATAAATAGTAGTTATCCAGGAAAATATTTTCAGAGTATATTTCAAATCAATAAAAATAAACAAAGTAAATATTTTCTTCTCATACCCCAAAAAAAAAATGGAACACCTATAGGATCATTCTGTTGCCCGTCTGACTATTTATCAAGACTATTTATTTCGAGATCGCGTGAAGATATCAAGCTGAAATTAATATCAATTGGTCTACGATCTCTTGGAGACAGAAAACAAAATTCTAAGTCAACCCAATCAAAAGGTACACGCAATTATGCAGTTTTTACAGAACTCTCAGTGAGCAGTAGTCCTTCTCACGCATTTGACCGTTTTTTGTAATATCGTTTAAGTCATTACTGCTACTTCTACTGAAATTAATAATTATAATCCTTGTTGCTATTTAACAGAAATTCATCGTCGGAAAGTTGCCCATGAAGATTGCGTTTATATAGAAATAGATGTATCGGATTCTTATTATAATTGTGACGTTTGTAAAAAACGATAAGGTCACTATTAAGTACTATGTCCGGGGCTACTCTCCATTTCTCGTGATGCCAAAAACATTAAACTAAATAATTCTTACTATATTTCGTTACATAATGTAATTTGATTACTAATTTTTAATTAATATAACTAAAGAAGTTTTTATTTCTAATTTTATTTAAAGGCCGAGGCCAGTTGTGGCGCAGCGGCAGCGGCGTGTGCGAAGTGTGACTGCAAAACCGACTGGTTGTGAGTTCGATCCCCACTCGAGGAGATGAAATATTTACTTAAATTTATATTTCCATTTCTTCGTTCTGGTGTCGAGGCTAAGCGCGGCGTTGAGTTCTGCCACTCAACACGCAATGCCTCCAGAATTCGGCAGAAAGTGGGGAACTTAACACTAGGTTCCCTCTACCTACCCTGCCGTGTGCGGGATACAACGTGAAGCTAATTTCTTTTCATTTTATTTATATATTTAAAGTACAAATTAAATACAATAATTTCATTACTTTGTTTTTTATAAGCAATTTTTTGTCCGAGGCCACCTCTATAAGAAAAATTATAAAAATAACTTTATAATTAAATAAAATAAAAATAAAATAAATTAGAGGCCGGTCGTGGCGCAGCGGCACAAAGTGTGACTGTCAACCGACTGGTTGTGGGTTCGATCCCCACTCGAGGAGATGAAATATTTACTTAAAATTTATATTTCCATTTCTTCGCTCTGGTGTCGAGGCAAAAGCGCGGCGTTGAGTTCTGCCACTTAACACGCAATGCCTCCGAAATTCGGCAGAAAGCGGGGAACGGAGTGTCTTTCATTACGTTCCCTCTGCCTACCCTGCAGTGTGCGGGATACAGCGTGAACTTTATAATTAATTATAAAAATAACTTAAATTCATTACGACCTACTTCGACGTTCGTAGATACACATAAAAATAATAGAAATGAAATAGCAAAATAATATTACTTCAGTTGGGCAAACTTTACAGTAGGTAATATCATGTACATTTTTATAGATCGTATATGGAAACGTATGTACGTGGATTATTTTTCTAAAGAAATAGAAAATTTGGATTTTAAAACTAGACGTTGAGTTGGAGTTACGATAAAAGAGAAATTGATTCATAAATTTTATTTCTCAAGCTAACTAGCAGCAATGGCTTTTATGACTCACGAGCAATACTAATTTATGTGAAATATATTAAAACTTAAAATTTAAAATGACTATTACTATTTATATTTTATAGACATGAATATCTACGAGTATATTTAATACAATAAAGCTTAACGGTCTTATTCATAAAAAGTTATGGAACAGATAAAGTGTTCTATAAGCCCACTATAAGGAAAACGTCAAAAAATGGTATTCATAACAGCATTTTAGCGCTAAACAGTTCTATAAGCCTATTATAAAGTTATAGAGGCCGAGACCCTACTTTAGCCGTTCTATAAAATAAAAAATGGCCGATTCTCAACAGCTGATCATCGAAAATGACATTTGATGTAAACAAAATATTGTAAATATTCAATTCCTGTCAATTTAGTTAATACTCAAGTTGTGTTAATTTGCCACTTTTATGATTAAAATGGAAGCGTTACAAAGCAGAGATGCTTCGGAAACGATGGTAGGAATTGAAAACACAACAGTTCACATAGAAGAAGGATGTATAGAAGGGTAATCCATTACCAAGTAGGGGTAATCCATTTTCCTTGAACGACGAAATCTACTGCGAATTTTATAATAAACTGGGTGTGTGATGATCTCTAATTAGATTATAGAGGTTCTAGTACCTTACATGAAATCAAACTAATAGCTACTTGAAGATGATGGAGTCGTCGAGAGGTAAGTATTTTTATCTTACTTGACTTGAATATACTATTCATACAACACATACTCATAAAGTGACACGTATTCGTGTACAAGTACTTACAAAATTATCTTTTTCCTTACAGTATTAAGAGGATGCTGAAGAACACCATGGGTTGTCTCAAACAACCACTAGCCGGATCTGTGCCTGAGTTGCATGTGCACTTGCTCAATACTCAGTTTCTCTTATTAAAATGCCCAGTACTTTTTCTAAAGAAGAGCATATTATGACAAAATTTAGTTCGTTCTGTTCTGTACCCTCAAAACCAAAGCGAGAAAAAAATATAATGCAGCACATATGGCAAACAGAAATACTGTAGAAAAATGCTTTGGAGTGACATTCCATAGTTCTTAGGGGTACAGTAGTATAAATGCATATATGCTATTTTACAAAATTTTTTTAGGATGAATTTTTGTAAGTCAATAAAAAGAAAATATACATTTCTATAATTTTTATTTGGTCTTCTAATATAATTTTATTTTTAAAGATTTCTTCTAAAAGTGTTTTGTTTTTCATTGTCCATCTGGGCCTCATACAGCTCTTTTCTGTAGGCAATTTCATTGTCTGCAATTTGCTGAGCAGCACTGTTTTTATTGTCATGCTGTAACCAAAAATGTAATATATATATTATTCTTTTTAATATAAGTTTTCTAAACCAGTATGTATTAATTATGTCAAAATATATCTTATTTACTAATCTGTTATACAAATTATAATATAGCTTGTAGATTGTACTGATTGATTTTTGAAAATTTGTTTCAACTTATTAATATGTTATATTATTACATTATTATAATTAGTTATTGTAGTTATAGTAATAATAATAAAACTGAATGCATTCAACATCCATGTTTCTTTTTTAATCTAAAAAGTTTCTTGTTTGCTGGTGTGCTATACGGGGTATGTAAGTGCTAGTATCTAAAAAATATAATCAGAATTTCTTTCTGAGCATTGTTTAGGTAGTGTAAGTTATTTAATGTATTATGATGCAAAATAAAGTCAAATAAGACTCGTACAAGAATAACTGGTTGATAAATATACTAACAAATTATTTGTTTTTGACATTTTTAAAGTGTTATTCCACACTTAGGTATTAACAAAATTGTGGCTGAGTTGCTTTGTATAGATTGTACAGAAGGGCTTGGCTGCAAAATCTTAAATAATTAAATTGAAATTAATTTCTGGGTATTGTGGTATATATACAGTTATTTTATTCATGCAGCACAGTTAATTATGTTTAATATGTCTAATAAGTATGAATAAAACACATAAAATAAGATAGGATGGGATAGTATTTGTGTGCATGATTTCAATACATCTTTAATACAATACTCATACCATTTCTTTTTCTGCTCCGGAATTGTCATATGGAAGCGATGAATTTTGTGGTATATAACATTTTATTTGTGGTTTTTTTTCTATCCTGTAATATTCCTATATCATACTTTGTTATATACTGAAACAAGAAATAATATAATTACATAATTATTTATTTACTCAAAATGAAATACTATTTGCGAAATATTCATATTTTTATGTAAATCAGATTCAAATTAATTTGAGTCTCACATGAGGGAGCCACACCGCAAGGTCACCATCACTATTTGCTGGTAGGTGGTGGACCACCATCTGTTTTTAACATCTGCTTTCTCTCAATGTACTTGTACTTCTTTAGATATTTTTCATTTTAATAATACCCCCCATTGGGCTTAAAATTGTAGCAGTTCCGAGTGTGAACTGAAACATTAATTGCTTTGATAAAATAAGTAACTATATACACGAAATACTCAATTATATTATTCAAATTTATCTCATTAAGTAGCTATAGTGTAAATCTTGCCATGCGGCCAGCTTTTCGCGTTTTATTTTCATTCATTGAAAACTCTGTTGCTGACCAAATCATTCAAGATCATCTATGGAATAAAAGCATAAGCATTAAAGTATAATAAGCGTATGAATGTCTCCAAAACAAAACTTACGTGGTCCAATCAGCTGTATCAGTAAAACCAACTTTATCATCCTCCAACCAATTCTCACTCATTTGCCTTTTTTACTTTCTACAATTTTCGATTCTGATGCTATTTTACAATAATAATTATGTAATATTTAAAATAAAATAAACGAGGGACACAGAACACAATGTAAACAAATATCACTGAGCGGTAACTTGTCATACCACAAACAACAAAATATGATTATAATCCGTAATAATGTCTATGATTAGACGTATTTGGTAAATTGATACACATTATCTGTAGTCAATTCGGTACAATTGACAAGCTTACTTGCCGATTTCATCGTAGTGGCAACATTTTAGCTTATTAACCGCATATTAGTTATAGGAGGTTAATAGAACTGTTATGAATACGCAAAGTTATCGAACGTTTCATAAACTTATAGAGCATTTTAACTAATGAACGTTTTAAGCGTTCTATAAGGGTTTTTTATGAATAAGACCGTAAGAGTTTGTGTGTTTGAATGAATCATACACTACGGGTTCCAGTTGACAAATTATTTTTGTGTAAGATAGTGTATTTACCGAGGATTCGTTTCGTGTAACTGACATCATATATTGACAGTTTTACCTCGGGCACTTAATAAAATAATATATAGCTTCTTAGTTAACTTAACTAAAATTATTAGCTTTTACCTACGGCTTTGCCCCTGTAGTTAAATGGAAATAACTAAGCATTTATGTGTTACATACATACGAGTACTACTAGGGCGTCTATCTCCCCAAGGCGACGAACGCGGCTTTGGGGACCGCCACCCAACATGCTAATAATGTCGGCTAATAATTTACAAATATGCAAAAAAAAATTCAGCTTTTTTTCAGGTATCCCACATAGGGTAGACAGAGAGAGAGCCTTTACCTAAGACACACCACTCCTCATTTTCCACAGAATTCTAGAGACATTGCGTGTTGATTGGCGGAATCTTCAACGCCTCGACATCAGAGCAAAAAAATAAAAATATTTCCAGTTCTAGGAAGCTACAAGTTCCAGTTATCCTTCTTTTACGTAAGAAGTATAAATCTATACCGACGATTCAGGCCACAACTAAAGCTCTTAATAGATATAAAGCTGAAGTAATTGATTAATGGCATAGGAACACCTCTTTTAAAAATAAAAATTGCGCTCATAATAAAGTTATTTATATTTCCAATTATAAATGACTTGTCACATATATCTCACCTGCAATAACTCATCGTCACCCAGTTGCAAGTCCCAGAGTGAAAACTATTAGCTCAAAAATGACAAAATGACACAAACAACTCACTCTAAATATAATGAAGCAATTTTTAAAACATCACCCACAAATGTTGAAATGGGCAACGAATACACTAAAAATAACAAGAGAAAAGTACAAATAAGGTATCTAATAATAGCTGATGTATACACGTGTAATGTCCTCACTTTTGAAATGGTGACACTCACAGTCGATAGGACATTCATAATTGATCCCACGATCCATTTTTGACAATATCTCTAACTTTATAAGTGAATATCTCCCAGCAAATGGTATAGAATTTTACATTTATGCTTACGAAAATTATATGAAGAAAAAAGTATACATAAATATACCACCAAAAAAATGGATTCCTAATCCACTGTTAATCAAAAGTATAAGAGAAAATAGCAATGAAGTTATTTAACTTTATTGCTATTTTCTTGTGTTATGTTAATAATTTTAATAAAGTTAAACTGTTAATCCTAATATTGGGCTTGTTTATTTTGTTTTTTCTTTTTATATGCAGTCGGGGTTTTAATTTTTATAAATCTTTTTTTATTTTTCACTTTTTTACTAGGATTCATTATGGTTATGACAATCATGATTTTTGAAATCCTCGTATTGAGCTCTTAAACTTGATACCCATATTGTGTTATTCGAAACGGTTTTTTTTCACTAAGTCCAATGGCGTCCCACAGCCGCCGATTGTTTTTTTTAACGTCACCTCTACGAACACTAGGGCTGCTAATACAAATCTAACGGAATCTCAATTATGTAAATCTGTTCAGCGGTTCTCGAGATATGAGGTAATAAATAATATTACATACATACACACAAGAACACGCGAGAAACATAACCCTTCCTTAGCAGTCGGGTAAAAATGCGGGTAAATCAGCTGTGACCTACGCGTGATGCAGATGCATCACACTTGGCCCGCAGCCATATAAATAATATACTAAAACTTATATTTCGTTTCATTTATATCATAGTTTTGGGCTTCCGTACAAAGGGTAAAAATGGAACCATTATATTATCATTTTGTTGTCCATCTGTCCATCTTTCAAAACCATTTATCTGAAGTTTGTGAAGAGGTGTCAAACTAATATTGTAAATCTATGGTATCCTTGAAGCACATAAAAATAAAGCTTCTAAGTCGAAGCAATCAAAATATACGAGCTGTTATGCATCAATTTTGCTGCATTTTGTATGAAATTCCCCGCTTTATCAAAATTTATAGGTGAAAAAAAAGGTTAAGCATTTCATTACAAAAATGTATTGTAAATTTATATTTGTTCATTTCATACAAAATGAGTGCATTGGCCTGCACAAACTTCAATTTGTCCACTTTTATAAGTTGTCCTTCCCGTTCATTTATAACCGCGTATTCGTATGGGCGAGTCCGACTCGCATTTAACCGATTATTTTCTTTTAACTATAAGTTTAATTCAATATAACATGTGCATACAAATAATCTTACCATTTAATGATACTAAACATGAAAACTTACAACACGAACTGACTATAAAAAATACATAATATATAAATATCATGACAATGATGATCTAATAGTAGACCAAACATTAGACATAAATGAACATGTATAAAACAATTTTAATAATATTGTTCGTTATTAATTGTACTACAATTGCTTTGGGTAAGTTAATTTTTTTTTCTATTCTTTTTAGTACCTTTTCTATACTATATTATAAAGCTTAAAATGTTTTATGTCAGTCATGCCCATTATAAGTAGTATATATAAAATATATACTACTTATAACTAAAATGTATGCTGAAATCACTAAAATCATGTATTGCATTAATGAAACCCGATTAACCAAAAAACGCATCAGTTTTATAATTAAGTGTAGGGTTAATAATTATTTAGAAAACAACTTAGGTGTGGCATGTGTCATGTACATGGCCGTTTGTTGTACGTGAATATGTCTATGTAACTGGTTATATTTTTTAAACAATATATTTTTATTTATGTATTTAAAATGAAAGCAAGAAATTAACTGGTGTAGGTGCTGCTCGTAGTCGGGTATAATATTAGCAATGTTCTTGCAATATTGTAACAACGATCGTGACATGAAGAGTTTGATTTCTGCTAACGCTGTGCCCACTTATACACACACCCGCGTACGGATTCGAAAATATGGTCATTACGTGGCATATTCATTGGCATGGCATTTTCAATCCAAATTTCCCTGATTGCCAAATAAAAATCAAATCGGTTCATGATTGTATCCGTAGAGATGTCTTCTGGGTGCGCGACCAATCTTTGTTCATTAATGGCGGTAAATAACACAATGCTGATCAGGACTACTGTTACAAAACATTTTTACTTTGACGACTAGTGTCGGCGACGGATGCTGGGCCAATCTCTGGTAGTCATATCTGGTAATCAAGTCAGCTTCACGCTGTATCCCGCACACTGCAGGGTAGGCAGAGGGAACGTAGTGAAAGACACTCCGTTCCCCACTTTCTGCCGATTTTCGGAGGCATTGCGTGTTAAGTGGCAGAACTCAACGCCGCGGTTTGCCTCGACACCAGAGCGAAGAAATGGAAATATAAATTTAAGTAAATATTCCATCTCCTCGAGTGGGTTTACAGTCACACCTTGTGCCGCTGCGCCACGACCGGCCTCAATCCGGCCGGTAATCAAGTCAAGTCGGATAATCTCAATATAATCCTCAGGAATCCCTTTGGATCGCAATCATCACCAGACACACTACACTGACGAGGCAGACAGTCAAGAGAGGCAGATGCTTTCTGCAGATCTAAAAAGACCACATGCATAGCTCTCCTTTTTACCCTGTATGCTTCCATCAAGTTCTGAGGGTGAAAATGGCGTCCATAGTGCCCAATCTTGTCTGAAATCGATATTGTGAATCAGAAATAGTACATTCTCGGCAGGGCCTGGGGTCAATCATGCGCTCAAAGAGCTTCATGGTATGATTCATAAGCTTAATGCCCCTATAACTACAACAATCTTGAACGCAGCCCCTTTCCTTTAGTAATAGCTAAGACGCCACTGGTATAGCGTCTTTCTAGTGTTTAAGGTATGGTTGAAAAGGTCAGTAAGTATGAGTACACCAAAAGAGCCCAATGATTTCGGTCGGATCGCTTCGATCGGAATGTCGTCAGGTATCACCGCTTTTCTTACTTTGTGGTCTGCCTATCGTAGTCATCATGCCATTTCTAATTAATGTGTTAATTATACTATCAATGTTATAAATATTTACATATGTATGCTACATATAAACATAAAATTGAAAGCATTTACAATTCATCTTAGTTCCTACTCTGTTTATAATATAACAAGGTCGTTAGCAAATTAGGTGGTTTAATCGCAAGTACTTCGAGAGTTTCGTAAATTGGAAAAGCGTTTAGCTTTTTGAAGTAAAGTAAGCAATAGTAGTTTGTTGCTATATTCTAAATTTTACTACAAATAATGATAGTTGTTGTCAAATCTGGGGACCCAATAATCTGTGAAGGGAATCTATCTCCACCTTAAAGGCCGGCAACGCACCTGTAGCTCCTCTGGTGTTGCATGGGGTCGTGGCTGGCGGTAATCACTTACTATCAGGTGATCCGAACGCTCGTTTGCCTTGTCCTTTTCCATAAAAAAAATCTTTCTTCCTTAGCTTTGGTATCTATTATTTTCCCTTACCTTGAAGCTCCTTTACACTTAAAAGAGCTTCAAGATAACACTTTTTTGTGCCTCCTGCCTTGTTCTATATTTCTTGTCTTTTACACGTTTTCCCTAATCTTTATACTGAGATTAGAAATTTCTTTAAAATGTTCTTTCTTGTTTTGCTTCTTCTATCTTATTTTTATTCTATAGTTTGATTGGATTGTATCAATCGCTGCATTTGCATTGATAATTACTTAAGAGCAAATAATGATACCTGCATTGAAAGAAAGCAATGTCCTGGTAAGTAAAATAAAAAAAAAACAAATCTCAAGAACCTTCATTTACAGTCATTTTTTCTTGTAAATTTTGTAAATAATGTTTGTCTGTTTTTGTTTACAAAATAAATATATTTCAATATTTATGATAATGTACTTTTATGATAATAACTATTATCTTTTTATTATCATACTAGCGACCCACTCGCGGCTTCGCCCGCATGCCACTTATAATTATGAATTCAATTTTTTTATAATTTTGAGAAAGTGCAGGTCTAACGTGCGAGGATGAAATCGATGGCAAGTGCGTCCCGTGGCGCAGGACTCGTGCCTATGCCTGCGGCCGTAAACAAAGCGTTGAATGATTTTAATTTTACATTTTCTCAAAAAGTATACGTAGAATTTACTTGCTATAAAAGCCAAAACTTATCGTCATAAAATTTCCTTGATGATGGAAACTAGTACTACTAAAGCTTTACTAAATAAGCTTTTAATTATTTTAAGTATTAATAAAAGATTTATTAAGCTTCACGCTTCCCACACAAAGCATAGGGAACCTAGTGCTGAGACAGTCCGTTCCCCATTAAGACTTTTCCGTTCCCTACTTCCCGCTGAGGAGCCGGAGGCATTGCGTGTTGAGTGGCAGAAAGCCACGCTTGGCATTGTAACCAGAACGTAAAAAATGTAAATATTAAATAATTTATTTCTTCGACTGGGAACTCACAACCGGTCGCGGTAGCACAATCGTACGCTTGTACACGCTTGTGCATAACTTTATTGTTGCAGGACGTATTTCTTCGTCATCGGCTTCGGCTTCTAGCTCTGCTCAATCGTCATCTACAAGTGATTCTTCAAGTGCATCTGCTTACGCTTATGGAAGTGCTTATTCGGAGAATGACAACTGTAAAAATTCATTTTATTTTATTTATGTTTGTCGTTCGGGTTATTCAAATTTTGGTACTAAATGATGTTTAATAATTTTTAGCATCCCAGGTCGTTTGTGGCCCTGATGAGCAAACCTCGGGCTGTGTAAACGGTGGTTGTGGCAGACGAAATTGTTCACAACCTGGTATTATTTGTATAGACCTAATTGAAGGTGCTTGTAAAAAAGGATGTCTTTGTAAAGATAATTATTTGCGAGCAGATAATGGCACCTGTATCCCTGAAGATCAGTGTCCATGTTAGTATTTATTACTATTTCAAAGTTAAAATGTAATTATTATTTTTATAGACCTTATCAAATTTGATAAGCAAGAAAAAAATATTTATCATATGCTAAGTTGAACCCAAAGACAAAGTGAAGAATATTAGTGGTTTATCTAACGCAACGTGCGGGAACCATGCAAATTTTTAAACAAACCTGCTCCAATTCTAATAAATATATATACAATAATTGAATAACATTATGAGGCATCTGAGATGTGCTCCTGTGAGCGATAATGATGTTATTCAAAATATATTTATTTATTTAATATATTAGACAGAAAAGAAATTAGGTACTTAGCATTCCATGACTTCAACGTATGGGTGCCCATAACGTTGCAGAGTGAGGAGTTTAGAGCAGTGTTTTGCAAACTCATACTGAGTTTATATATTTAAAATACCATTAATATATTTAAAATACCATCACCACTATCCCGAACTCTCCTTACTCACTTAGGGTGCATGGTTTTAAAATTCTAAAAAGCAAGATCCTATTACGTCTCTAGGTTGTACGTACTCTGCTAACTCCATATAATGCGATTAGGACGTATTCTTATATAAAAAATAATTATTATAATTTGAAAATCCCTAACATATTATAATAAGACAACTTATTATATATATTAATCATTAATAGATTTTTTTTAAAACTAATTTAACCGGATTAATCGCGTATATTTAAGATTTTACATTTTGGAAACCCGACGTTTCGAACACTTTACAGTAGTCCGTGGTCACGGGTATACTCTAGGGTCTATTTAGATTAATCCGGTTAAATTAGTTTCATTTAATATGTGTAATAATCGTGAAAATCAAAGAACTTATTAGATTTTTTTTGTAATATCTTCTTAGTAATATGCTATGGCGAAAACGAAATTCCTGGATGTGAAGAAATCTGTCCCCCTCAAACATGTGAAAGTATTGGCAAGCTGTATAACTGCCCTTTCATACCTGCCAATCCGCCGTGTAAGCCTGCTTGCCGTTGCAAATCAGGCTATTATAGAAATAAAATTGGAGATTGTATTTCTAAAAGAGATTGTTGTAAGTTTTATTTATAAGTACATTTTGTATCAGAAAGTTTTATATCTAATGTAATATGTAGAAAAGAGAAGAACGGAATGATTTATCCCTAAGTCTACCAAACACTACATTTTGTTTCTTTTGGTGTTATTAATTCAATTTATTTTTATTTTCAGTGAAATGTACTGGCCCTCATGAATATTTTTCTTGCGGACCAGAATGCGACAACGAGTGCTATAACCTAAGCCAACAAAACCAAACTAACTGCCCCATCATAAATATCAAATGTAACGAAAAATGCTACTGTGAAGATGGTTATGCTCGCAACAGCAGTAATATTTGCGTACCTTATGAGAAATGTCCCCGTAAGTATAGCATTATTGTTTATTATGATATGGGTCATTCCACCGTTTTGTGCAAAAAACGTCGTTTTGAGGAATCATTTTTTATTTGGTATTCATTCATTTCATTCTTCATTTTGTTGTAAAAATATTAATTCAGATTAATAACAAATCCATATAAACATGAAAGCAATAGAAAATGGTAACTGGAATTTCATGCTTGAATGGTAATGAAAAAAGGAAGAACTTATTGTAAAATACCTATGAAAAAAGAGACTTGAATGCGAATAAAACAAATATCACCAACATTTATTTCGATAGCATTTCTATGATATTATTGTTAAAAATTTGCAATTATTACAGTTGTTCATTAAATCCGTGTAAGGTAATGAATCAATTTGCGGACGAAACACTAAATCGTTGCCAAACTAATAGGTGCAAGTACTTACTTCCAGTTTCGAATGTCATGGGTGACTAAATGTTTTAAACATATATCAACCGAAACGAATTTGAGATCGCGAGTCACACTTAGTTTATACACGAATGGTAATGAAAGTTTTCGTGTGACAATTTGTAAATTATTTTTTATTCTGATAATGCTGCTTGAATTATTTTGTGAGATAATTTAATCGATAGATTAGAACTCCAACTTTAATATTATGTATTAATTAAAACAGTTATTTAGAATGCACGTAAATAAGTAGTAATATTCTGGATGATGTCAGTGCTTGGAAAAGGATAGAATGCGGCATTAAGTTACCGCATTGACATTGATTGAAACAGTGTCTCAAAATCGACTGGATAGACGAATCGGCGAAAGACGAAGTGTCTTAGGTTCTCTCTGCCTACCTTACTATGAGGGATAAATCGTGAAGTAAAAAGTAAAGGCCATCGTGGCGTAGGGGCACGTTCGACTGTAAACCCAACAAGTAGTGAGTTCGATTATAACTCAAAGAAATTAAATATTTAATATTTTCATATCTTTGTTCTGGTAAGCAGGCAAAGCGCGTTGAGTTCCACTCAATATACAATACCTCAAGAATTTGGCGGAAAGTAGGGAACGGCGTACCTTAACATTAACTTTGCCTACTCTGCTATTTTCAGGTATATTAATAAGTATACTATTTATTTCAGCTGAAATTTTTCCTCATCGTTTAGATACGTAAATAAAAAATACATTTAAATAAAAATGTATTGAGTCAGTCATAAAATGACAATTTGTATCCACAATATAATAAATAAATAAATATTTTACTTATTTTTTTATATTTTATTGAAATATTGTTTGCTATAGAGCATATAAATAAAAGTACTATATAAATGCTATTGTGATTCATTTAATTCTTTTCTCAATGTTTATTCAACTGCAGTTGTTTTTTTTTATAATATAAAGAAACACACGTTAAGAATAAAATTTATAGCGCTCAACGGCTTGATGGTTATACTTTATAAAAATATTTAAAATATAAAATTTTAACATATTTTATATTTTAAATATGTTTACAAAGTTACAAATAGCGTCAGTTCTAATGTTAAATTGGAATCTTTATGAAGCTGTTTGTTCCTCTTTAAAAAGAGGCCGGTCGTGGCGCAGCGGCACAAAGTGTGACTGTAAACCGACTGGTTGTGTGTTCGATCCCCACTCGAGGAGATGAAATATTTACTTAAATTTATATTTCCATTTCTTTGCTCTGGTGTCGAGGCAAAGTGCGGCGTTGAGTTCTGCCACTTAACACGCAATGCCTCCGGAATTCGGCAGAAAGTGGGGAACGGATTGTCTTTCACTACGTTCCCTCTGCCTACCCTGCAGTGTGCGGGATACAGCGTGAAGCTGATTTATTTATTTATTTTTAAAAAGTACTAAAATCTCTAGGTAAAGCCAAGCCAACTGTAGGGTTTCTTACTCCGATTTTTTATTTAATATAGTGACAGTTCATGAGATCGACCGTCGAACTTCCTATAAACAAGTGTGTGTACAAGTCAAACGTCGAGTCACATAAACTTTTGATATGTTAACAAACAAATGTACCTACATTTGATAGTTTTCTCTTAATGAAGGTATTAAACTAAAACTGAAAATTCTACCCCTATACAAAATACTCTCTAGGTCCAAAATTGTGGCTGAGTGGGGCAGCACTGTAAACGCTATGTTTCTGGGACTCTCCGCGTTGGGACTGACCCCCATTGGTCATTCGTTAGAATCAATTTTATGTCCTAGCAATTCTATGGCGAACGAAAGAGTTGTTGAGTTGTTGAGTTTTCGCTACTGCGTAGAATCAATCAGCAAGACTTTTTTTTAATATTTTTAATGTGTTATTCTATATTTAGAAAAGAAAAATGCTTTTATAAGAAACGTATAAAAATATAAACGTAGCGGGATTTGAGCCCGCGCCTCTTGAACATTATCCAGCGTTCTGACCACTAAGCCGTACTTTAAACGTATAGCTTAGTTGTTAGACGTTATAAGTTTTTAAAAAAGTGTTTCTCTCTACTTACTCGTTATGGTAAAGCGTGGAATTAAATAAAGGCGAAGCAGAAATGTTTTGTAAGTATTTCTAATATTATTTACGCGAGCTGAATATATGAATAATTATAACTTAATAACTATTTAGGGTTTGATTTGGGAGCTGCAAAATATATCCGAAACAAGTGTTTACTACAGTACAAAAAATATTGTTTCAGTACAAACATTTTGTTTATTATATATTCTATATAAAAATCACATAAAAAATAGCCAATAATATTAATTGTTTTTGCACGAAATAAGAGTCACGAGAGGAAAAATCTTTTTCGATACTAAATTCAATAAATAAAAACAATAAAATGTGTTTTCAAATATTTTATTACGTACCGAATATCAATATAATATTATTTTTGAGTAAGCCGTCGAATTCTAGATATACAGTAGCGGATATAGTTTCCATATTTTCCGTACTACCAGGAGAATATTTTATAGAAAATTTGAAAACAATAAAAATAAACGAAGTAGATGTTTCCCTGTTTAAGGTTAACTAATGATGGTTAACACTCGTAATTTACTCGTAATTTTATTTATCGCAGCTAAATAACAGCAATAGTTAATATGACTTACGTACAATACAAAATATAACATAATTCAAATTTAAATTTACGATTAATATTTATATTTTACAAAAATCAATACAATAAAGCTGAAGAGTTTCTTTGGATGAACGCGCTTATCCTATAAACTACTAGTTCAAGTTTATAAATTCTTTTTGTGTTAGATAGCTCATTTATCCAGGAAACTTTTCGTGCAACCCACGTCATATAGACAGTCTTACCTCAGTCGTGTGTAATATACAAATGTTTAGTTTCTTCCACTTCATTACGGGGGTAAAAGGTAATAAATTACAAATCAGCTACATTTCATTATTTATATTAAATTTTAGGACATCATAATTTTAATATTTTTAAATTATTATTGTATAGGTTATGTTCAGGATACATAATATATGAGCAATGTGAAAAAGATAAAAAGTGGAGTTTCCAACTGAATGATAGCTCCCTCGACGTACCCAGTCTTATCTCTCTCTCTCTCTCTCTCTTTCAAAAAATAGTGATGGCGATTTCAGAGCGGGGGAGGGAGATTTTTGAATGAAGAGGAATAGAACAGGTAGGTGGTGAAGAAAAGGGAAGGAAAGAAGCACACTGCTGTTATGGACTGGATGGAGATACAACAATGATGGCGAATCGTGCCAGCACAGGGGCTGTAGTTATAGCCCGTAGTGAGAGTTTGTCACCACTACTTTATTATCTTGAAGCTGTGGAGGAGCAGAATCTCGTATAAAAAAAGTACCTGACGTTATTGGAACACAGTGACGCTAGATATTACACAATTACTTTGCATCAGAGATTCCCAGAGCACGCAACTTGGTAATCATGCTTTTCTAAAGGAGAGATGGAGAAGCTAATTCCAGAAACTAGGCACCCGCGCAGTGTTCCACAAGAACCACTGCTGATTTTTCGGTATAAGACGTACTTATTTTGCAAAGTTTCCATTATTTTCTTAGAATATAATTTTATTAAAAAAAATAGTTGGTTATAAATACATACATATATTAATCCTAATTTTAAATGTGAAAAGTTACACTGTTAATTAAAGGTAACTATTTCAGGTTCAAACGATTTTACTAAAACTATTCAAACTCGTGTAACTAAAGCCCCAGTAATATTCGAAAGTGACAGTTTTAATTGTTTAACGTAAACCTTTAATCTTTCTGCTAATATTATTTGAGAGTTGAATAAAGTTGCGAGTGGAAAATAGAAGTGCCAGTACTACACTATTTAATAATTATGATAATAATAAAGGAACGAATAAAGTACCTACGTACTTTATTCGTTCCTTTATTATATTAAGTCCTTAAATATGGAATTGGCGTTTGGTATGGGAGGAACAAAAAGTGAAATATTTTTTTAAGTAATAAATATATGTATTTAATCAAAGTATGAAGTATTGTTATTTATGCACTTTTGCCATAGCCAAGGTATCAATGAACGATACCTTTAAAAAAAAAAACAGTTTGGATTGGCAGGAATCAGTAAAATCTTTGAAGGGTGACTGCCCCATCGGAGTTGATTTTTTTCTCCTGTAAAAAGTTATTTAAATATCGAACAAAACTGTAATCTATGGGAGCAAGGTCCGGTGAGTACAGTGGATTGAAGCTCTTCTAATTAGTAGTAGAGAATATATTTTTCATCACAGATAATGATTCGATTTAAAAAAAAAATATAATAAACAGGTTCAAACGATTTTACTAAAACTATTCAAACTCGTGTAACTAAAGCCCCAGTAATATTCGAAAATGACAGTTTTAATTGTTTAACGTAAACCTTTAATCTTTCTGCTAATATTATTTGAGAGTTGAATAAAGTTGCGAGTGGAAAATAGAAGTGCCAGTACTACACTATTTAATAATTATGATAATAATAAAGGAACGAATAAAGTACCTACGTACTTTATTCGTTCCTTTATTATATTAAGTCCTTAAATATGGAATTGGCGTTTGGTATGGGAGGAACAAAAAGTGAAATATTTTTTTAAGTAATAAATATATGTATTTAATCAAAGTATGAAGTATTGTTATTTATGCACTTTTGCCATAGCCAAGGTATCAATGAACGATACCTTTAAAAAAAAAAACAGTTTGGATTGGCAGGAATCAGTAAAATCTTTGAAGGGTGACTGCCCCATCGGAGTTGATTTTTTTCTCCTGTAAAAAGTTATTTAAATATCGAACAAAACTGTAATCTATGGGAGCAAGGTCCGGTGAGTACAGTGGATTGAAGCTCTTCTAATTAGTAGTAGAGAATATATTTTTCATCACAGATAATGATTCGATTTAAAAAAAAAATATTGTGTAACGCAGCAGTCAACGCGTTTCTTCACTTGCCCGAGGCCTTCGTGGCGCAGTGGTGCTGTAAGCATGACGGTTGTGGATTCGATTCCTAATCGTGGGGATGAATAATTTTCATGTCATCTGGTAACAGGAAACACCCCAGCGTTGAGTTGTACCACTACATTTTTTTAAAATTGAGCTGGACTTAAAGAACATACAATAATTTTATTAAAACAAAATTTCTACAACATACCTCAAGTTTTCAGAGGTAAACATAATATAATAGTATTGTTCCTTAATAAACAAACCAAGTTAATTCTTAATTCATTAAATACACAAACAAATGTAGAAAGTTGAATGTGTTCACTTAGATCCCTTTTTCCTTCCTTTGTAAGAGATTACCCTCAAGGCAGCCGATACATCACACTGGCAGATCCAACCTCCTAAGAGACCTTGTATTGATGATTTAATTAAACACTGTTGCCCTTAACTTGTATTGGAACAAGGTCTCGAGGTCTTGGGAATGTTGTCCGCTGCTGTGGAATTTGTAATTAGGAACGTCTCGAAACATAGTCTGTTTACGAGATCGAAAGTATTCTAAGTTCGGTTGCTATTAATCCTTTCGATGTCAAGCAGTGAAATATTAACTACGAAAAATATGCTTGCTTTGAAATGACTTGTAAGTGACTTTATTGTTGTTCATTTATTTATATTTTATTTTTGGTCAATTTATAAAATAGTTATTTCATCATAATTTAAATGCTTATTGATCAAACTTATTCCACATAATAGTAAAAACTGATTAAGTGCGAGTCGGATGCATCCACCGAGGCTTTCGTACCAATTTCAGGATCGTAGGTCAACGGGAAATACTACTTATAAAGTTGACACACTTTGTAATTAAGTTCGCGCACATATGCACTCATTTTGTATGAACTATAAATATAAGTTTGTAATTTTTTTTGTTATGAAATACCTATAATTTTTTCCTTTTCGATTTATTCCTTTGTTTGTGTTCTCATTTCGTGCCTTATTTCATTACTATACGTCCACAGGAAGTACTCTATAGGTTTTGATTACACAGCGAATTTCATACAAGGTGCATCAAAAGCAATTCGTAAATAACCTTTTGTTTGCGTTGATATAGAAGCCTTTTTTTCTGTGCTCCAAAAGACTATAGACTTCAATAATGGGCATTAATTTCATCTTAATACTCCACGTAATTTCGAATAAATGGTTTCGACAGACAGACGGACGTGCAACAAAGTGATCCTATAAGGATTCCGTTTTTTAGACACGGAATTTTTTTGCACTACCAACTCAATATGGGTATAAAATGAAACGGCTTGGACTTGTAGAATACAACACATTATAAAACAATCAATTTTAAGATGGCCGTCTATACAAAATGGCAGATTAGGAACATATTTTTGTTTAACCAACCCAATGTGGTGTTAGTTTTCCAGACCACATGATGGAGCTCGAAAGTGTCCATAAAAACTCTGTAATTAGGCGACATAATTCCATCGAATTTTAACGAGTACTTTGGTGCTAGATGGTAACCAGAGTCTTATGATGGAGCTGGAAGATGTGAAAACACAATACTAAAAAGTTAATAATTGAATGAAAAGAAATAAAACTTTATAAAAACAAGCTTTTATTATTTGTTAATAACGAAAAAGTTAAAATAATTTAACGCCGATGTAGTAAATATTTGCGGTTTTATCACATATTTATAAAAAAATAGTCAGTGATAAAAACGCAAATATTTAACACATCAGGTTTAAATTATTTTAAGTTTTTGGTTCTTTTTTATTAACAAGTAATAAAAATTAGTTTTTAAAAAGTTTTTCTTTCTTTATTATTATAACGGCAGCAGTAATAGATAATTTGTGAAAATGTCAACTGTGTAAATACGACGGTTCATGAGATACAGCGTGATGGCAGACATAAATAATTAAAAACATAAAGGCTTTATTTGCTAAATATGTAAATGCAATAATCATATACAATACGTGTTATAACAAACAGTCTGAAATAACTGACAGTGTACACAAAATAATGTATAAGCGTAAAACCGCTAAATTAGCCATAAACGCTTAAGTTTAACGTAGTTGATCAATTGTAAAGCGGTCTACGGTCCCGACAAACTGATCTTATCGGTCCGATGTTCGTAGTTAGTGGCTGGCCCCAACTTGAGACGACGAGACGATCAAGTAATTAACCACGCGACCAATCTTTACCCAGTCGTGCTATAGAATCAAAATAGTTAATGGAAAAGTTTGAACCTGTTGAACCTAGTTATTGGATAACTACTTCAATGTTTTTTTTTTAATTGTAAATATTTTAATTTAATATGAATACAATTTTAATTTAATATGAATTCATTTAATATGAATACAAGTTGTGTATGCGGGCAGTGTCTGTATAAATATGCGGTAGTTTATGCGCTGGAGGTTGATTCGCAAGTAGAAGAATGTTTTTTTGTTGTTAATAATAATAAATAAAATATAACTATGTGTACACACGGGTAGAATATACATAAGAATAAAAAGTGACCGCACATTCATTTGTGGTCATTCTATATTCAATATAAAATTACCGAGCACCAGATACTGTTCAAAAATATAAAAAAAGTTTGTTAAAATTGCATAAAATATTTTCACGCTTTTAAAGCGTCTGTTCTAAAATGAGTTTATAATGAAATATATTTCTTATAAAAATTATATATTTTAATACAAGCCATTTAAACAAGTTTCGCCTCGCTGCATCTGATTAACACGCGTAGTCAATATATACGTACTTAAAAGTAGAGCAGTAAACTATATACAAATGTGTACATATGTATATATATTAATATATATTATTGCGCTACTTTTGAAACCTTCGTGGCACAATTTTGGGTTCAATCCCCACTCGGAGAAACGAATTATTATTTTTTGTGGAGTTCGGCCACTCAATAAATGACCCCAGAATTTGGTCAGTTCTCCCTACCGACCGTGGTATGTGCGGAATACAGCGTGATTTTTTTGTTTTTCATATACGAGTAAATACTCTTACGAGTATATCTTCGCGGTGGCACCAGAGCCCAGCGTTGAGTTCCACCACTCAACACGCAATGCCTCGAAAAATTCGGCGGAAACTTATGAACGGAGTGTCTTAACACTAGTTTCCCTGCTAATTGCTAAATTCTAGATACAGGCCTGATTTTATATGTAAACATGAATTTGAGTAATACATTCCCTGAGTGGTAGACACTTAAGTAGCATACAAGGAGAACGATACAAGTGTTTACGAAGCATTGCTGCTTACAACTGTGAGCTAATCAGATGTAGGTACTCTATTAAGTATCAAATATCCTTAGGCGTGCAACATATGAGTGAGTGCATGCTTCGAATAGCGAAGTAAATTAATATTCGAAATATCTTCAAAACAGATGATAGTGTTATCTTCTCAGATATCGTTTAGTATACGTTAAACTGTCTTAAATTTAATGAAAATACAGTTAAATATACTTTTTTTTTATATTTTGCTATTCTTTGGTATTTCTTTGGTATCTGTTTGTGCCATTGTACAAAATTGTAGATATATATTTTTTGTAATATTATCTTAGTGACAAAGCTACGAAAAATCATAAATCTTAAAAAAAACGGCTTTGTATATAAAAATAGGGCATAGCGTTGGCTATCCCAACGGCAGTAAATAGTTTTCTTTCAGCTTTGAGCACTAAGTCTTTGTAAAATATTCGGGACATTTGAAATAAATTTAATCTACATAATAATATTTTAAAGGGTTCAGTTTTTTAATTCGTAATAAAATAAGCTCAATTAAATTAAGTTTGTTAACACAGTGGGGACAGAGTCCGACTGCAAGCAAGATTGGTATTGGGTTCGATTTTCGCGGGATCGACATAATAATCTAAAGTTTGAATAACAATAGAATCATGTACATTATTAAATTATACGTTATTATAAAAAAAAATCTCAAAGACTAACTTTCTTACGTTAGGTTAAAAAAAACGAAACAAATATCCCGGCAACGACATCAAGCAATATTCCAGTAGGAAATGTATACAACTGATGATAGTAACTGGGTCAAAGAATATTGAAAAATCTTTAAATACATTTGAGGCCAGTCGTGGCGTGAGGACACAGAGTGTGACTGTAAAGCCGACTGGTTGTGGGTTCGATACCCACTCGAGGAGATGAAATATCTACTTAAATTTATATTTCCATTCCTTCGCTGTGGTGTCGAGGCAAAGCGCGGCGTTGTGTTCTGCCACTCAACACGCAATGCCTCCAGAATCCGGCAGAAAGTGGGGAATGGAGTATCATAACACTAGATTCCTTTTTGCCTACCCTGCTGTGTGCGGGATACAGCGTGATTGATGCTGATTTATTTATTTTTTTAATTTTTTTAAATACATTAACAGTTTGACACAAGTGTCTAGTAAATTATATATTAGCTTATTCATGTAATAAGTAACAAGACCTAACTGTTCCATAAATTTTAGCTATATCCCGTCCGTTTGCTATCTCACTTCAAACAATTTAAACCTTCTCTCTGAATTTCCAGATATTATACAAGAGCTACGTGACTTAGTGTTGAGAAGATTTCGCTCTTAACAGCTGCGGTTTCACATGTCTGCAGCACTTAAACCGATGCACTATAATTGTATGTATAATATAATAGATATAAATATATACTAGAGGCCGTTATAGCGAAGAGGTCAAGAGGTCGATCCCCACTCAAGGGAATGAATTATTATTTCATAATATTTTCAATTCTTCGCACTGGCACCAAGGCAAATCGGGGCATTGAGTTCCGCTCTTTTACACTCAATACCTCACGAAATTTGGCGAAAAGTGGGAAACGGAGTGTCTTAACACTAAGTTCCTACTCTGTAGTGTGCGGTGTGCTATATATAAATGTATATATGACATTTAGTAACTACGTACTAATTAATACATGCGTAACATTTTGATTATAATGTTAAAATTCATTTTATACCTAACCGATCTGTTAGTATTGATCGGAATGAATTAGGTTATTTTAAATAAAGTATTATAAAACTATGAATGTGACAGAATTTAAATAACGTCAATATGAATGCGACAAAATTACCAGCCTAAAAAAACAAATGTCCATATCTAAATAAAATAATATACCTAAAGCTAATAATAACTTAAAAAATCAGCTTCACGCTGTATCCCGCACACAGCAGGAAAGGCAGAGGGAATCTCAATTGCTCACTTTCTGCTGAATTTTCTAGGCATTGTGTGTTGAATGGCGGAACTCAACGCCCCATTTTTGCCTTGCTGCCAGAGCGAAGACATGAAAATGTTTATAAATAATAATTCTTTCCCTCGGGTGGTGATTGAACCCACAACCGTCACGTTACAGTCACACTCTTTTGCCGCTGCGCCACGACGGCTTCTGAGTATAAGTAATGAATAAGTAACTGTATTTTTAACATATTTTAACGTGTTATTCCACACTTAGGAAAGAAAAATACTTATTTAGAAAACGTATAAGAATTTGAACGTAGCGGGACTCGAACCTTTGGAAACTTTGGGTGGCGGAAATTTGTAACAATCTCCCTACAGAGATGCTAACAACATAAATAAGTTGTAACAAGCGTATAAAAATTTCGACGTGGCTTGATGAGAGCGTATGGCTTAGTGGTCAGAGGGCCTGGTCAGTTTCCAGGAGGCGCGGGTTCGAGTTCCGGTACGTTAAAATTTTTATACATTTTCTAAATAAGTAACTGTAATTGAAACAATAGTAAGTAATATACCTAATATGAAATGCTCATCCGCACTGTGTCAACAAATTAGCATTTGGAGTAGAATACTCACATCTAAATATTTAAACAAAACAATGGCGGCGCGCCCCGCGGCTACGAGCTCAGCGAACTTGATGAATACACAACAGAACTATGCGTATGCCAAATTAAACCTCATTTTACTAACATCTGTAATAGGAAATTTAAAAAAGTAATTAACCCTTTGGTATCATTTTCTTTTTTTTAAGGTTCCTCGTACCTCAAAAGGTAAAAAAGGAAACCTTATAGGATCATTTTGTTGCCCGTCTATCCGTCTGTCAATACCAATTATCTCGAGATTGCGCAGGTGTATCAAGCTTAAATGAATATGAAATATTAAATAAAAAATAAAATAAATCAGCTTCACGCTGTATCCCGCACACTGCAGGGTAGGCAGAGGGAACGTAGTGAAAGACACTCCGTTCCCCACTTTCTGCCGAATTCCGGAGGCATTGCGTGTTAAGTGGCAGAACTCAACGCCGCGCTTTGCCTCGACACCAGAGCGAAGAAATGGAAATATAAATTTAAGTAAATATTTCATCTCCTCGAGTGGGGATCGAACCCACAACCAGTCGGTTTACAGTCACACCTTGTGCCGCTGCGCCACGACCGGCCTCAATATGAAATATTCAGGTCTACAATCCGTTGGAACACAGAAAAAACCAAGTGCTAAATCAACGCAATCAAAAAATACAAGCATGCATCGTTTTTGCTGGATTTTACAAAACCTATAGGATATATCCCGTGGATCTACAGTTATGAAATATGGCACGAAGTGAGAACTTACAATACAACTAAAGAAAAAAAAACCAAAAAGTGATTTTTTTTTGGTATTTCGTTCATTTTGTATTTAACATATATTTATTAAAACAATAGTTACTTATCTTATTTCTATCACTGATCGCAATTCAATTCCATGACAAATCATAATAATAATTTAAATATAATCATAATAAACTTAGTAACTAATTGAAAAAAGTCAAAAGTCAAAAGTGTGACCTCAACTTTTGTATGTTTAATATATTTTTTATATCAACATGAGTCAACGACGGTATTTTTATCGCATAAGTCTGACTTTAGGCTTAAATTCATTATTCTTTGTCTGAAACAGCAAACAAGCTTAATCCTAAACTTAGTCTAGATCCAACTTATCTATGAGTACCAAAACTCAGCGAACCCTTTTCAAAATTTACTTAGCCAAAATTCTCATAAGTCCCATTTTTCAGATTTTTTCTTAAAGAAAGTTTTAGTAAATTGTTCCAGTAAATAAATCAAAATAAATTTCACATTTTCACCATATAATTTTTATTTACAAATGCATTTGTTGTAGATTATATTCAAGCAAATATAAGTTAAAACTTCTTTGTACAATATAGAATATATCGTTTGCATATCCAGAAGTTAGTGGTAGTTTTTTTTTCAAATTCACGCTTTATCCTGTATAAGAAAAGTGGGCCACCAGGACCTAGTACACCTGTACTTGTAACCACACAAAGGAAATTAAACCAATAGATACAGTTACATTCGGACGCAGTGTATATTATGTACAATAGCCTTAATTTAATAATTAATATCAAAAATAATATTTTTTACATACATATTAAAATTATATTATAAATATTATAATATAACTTTTCGAAATTTCAAATTAATGGCCTTTATAAAAATGTTATATATGTAAGGGTTAAAATTGTACTACAATTTTAAACTTTTAATAGCAAAATTGACCCACGTCATCGAATATTTGCAATAGCTATGACAATCTAAGTAAATCAAATTCGAAGTTCGATAACTACAAGTTACGTCGAAAATATGATAAAGCCTAAGTTAAAGTTACCGCGACAAAGTTACTCAAAGATGTTACTAACTAAAGCAATTTCGTCTCATCTAGTAGGATCGCAAGATTTATTGGCTGGTAACTAGTTGACGTGTTTAGTGTTTCTTGGAGCCAGATGGCGATATAATTTATAGATTTAATCCTAGCGCTGATTTTCAGAGATTTAAGACAAACAATGATCTGTTCAATTTAAATATTCTTAAGAGTTTAATTTTTTCATTTATAAATTTTACTCATTATTGATAGTTTATGCTTAAAGCATTATAAATAAATAATAATGAAGAGATAGAGTTTATATTTAATATACTTTGGTCTTTATCTTCTACGTAGCTACTACTACTTATATCTTAACATCTTTATTATTTCTTGTAATAAATAGTCGTGGGGCAGCAGCACCACTTAAAATGGTAAATGTCTAAGTTGTGCTATACATTAGGTGATGGCGCTTGGCCAACTTCGTCCGCAGGTGTTACGACGCTTTAACGTACGGCGAGAATGTCCTGAACTGTTGGGTGTTGGCACCGGTCTTTGTTAAAACCTTACAAATTAAATTGTTGTGCTATAATGAAAGAGCTAAATCTAGTGAATTTATTGGGTATATTTTTTTTCTTTACATTATATGTGACAACATTAGCTCTTTTAAATCCTTTATAGAATAAACAAGAAAATATGTTTCTATAAAGTTATATTATAGAGGATAATAAGAAATTCCTATGAAAATTTATTAAACCTATTCGATACCTGTTCAATTACATAAATCGATTTCGGATTAATTACAAAGTAACAAAATAAAAAATAAAATAAAGCCATTTTATTGAAGCGTTAACATTGTGAGGGTTAAGCTAAACAGCTCTTTGGACACCTGGATTATATTAATCATAACTTTGAGAAGTTTCACCGAAGTCGCTCATAAAGCAAAGCACGCTATTAATGTTGTAGATACTACTAGGAAGTTGTTACTTGCCACTAAAATATATTTAGTGTACACAAACTATGATGAAGGCACGTATTCCAAAGATTATTAGGTAAGAAATAATGGGCATCATGTTCCTCTTAATTACAATATAACTTCATATAAATATAATTAAATTAATTTATGGCAACTTAATATTTTGATTGTATATTAATCGAATAATATATTCTATATAGGTATGTATGTTATATCTTTATATACCTTTATAAACTGAATTGCTGTTCGGAGTTTTGTTCGTAAATGAAAAAGTGGCTGGGATGGTTTGGATGAAATTTTTAATGTATGAGTATAATGTACATTTAAATTTAAATTTTGCACAAGTGTACATGTCTATCAGGTGGCTTGTAAGTATAGTAGGAGAGTTGGCACCAATTTTTTGGTAGATATTAGAGGGAAGGTAAAAGCTTGTCAAATAACTCTCCTATTTCACCCCAACACAGAATTGCACGGAATTTTAAGTATACATACACATCGAGGCCGGTCGTGGCGCAGAGGCTCAAAATGTGACTGTGAAACCGACTGGTTGTGGGTTCGATTCCTACTCGAGGAAATGAAATATGTACTTAAATTTATATTTACATTTCATCGCTCTGGTGCCGAGGCAAAGCGCGGCGTTGAATTCTATAATTCCTCTGCTTACCCTGCTGCGTGTGGAATATAGCGTGAAGCTGATTAGATTACAAATCATGTGTCAGGAAAAATCAATATAGATCACTAAGGGAATAACTAAACTATAAAATATAAAGGCTTGCAAAGAGTTTGATTTAGTTATGTTGATATATGTACATATACGTTTTACTTTTGAGATACGGAACCCTAAAAATAACAATATGAAGCCTTAGAAAAGGCAAATTCAGTCTGATGACCATATTTTATTGGCGCTTAAAAATTAAGAATCGGGAATAGCTAATATAAAAAAATCCTAACATTATAAAGATCATATTTATTGTGATGCTTATTTTCCGTAGAACATCTGTCGGATCCATTTAAAAGGCAAATTCTGCAAATTGAAAATTCTTCATCAAACGTGCCATGCCGTACTTATATAAAAAAACGCTGGAAATAATGCAACGAAACATTCATATCTGCGGAATAAGATGGATATATTGTATACAGCACTTATAGCCAATAGTCATTAATACCTACATAAAAGCAATTTGACATAATTTATTCAACACCAAGTAAATTGTGTCGTGTAGTCAAGATTTATGATGAAGTCATTACGTTTTATGGGCCATAATTGATAGCGATAGCATCTTAGAGGCAATGAAATTGCAAAGTGGGGTTTTGCGCCCACTGAACTCAAAGAGCATTAGTGTAAAGGAAAAATAACTCGAATTACCATAAACGAGTGGTGTTGTAGTTATTAATTACAAATTTTTATAGTACGTCCGCACGCAAGATTTATAGTCTTTCTTGTATAATTTTAGTCGCAAAATGTGTTAGTGGGACAATAAAGTTAAGTGCGGGAAAATTTGATGTTTAGTTTGAGTGTTAATGTTTGTGATTTGACATAACGTAGTTATACTCCGGGTAATTAAAGTTATACAATTTCACTAATTACACAAGCGTTTTGGATTATTAAATATATGTTAAATGTAATATTCCTTTAATGATTACATTATAAGCCTTAAAGTAAAATAATGATTTTATATTATTAAATTTTCATTAGAGAATTGGCTTGTTGCAATGAAATTTTTTTAAAACGCTAAGCAAAGATACGTGCAACAAAAAAAATAAAAAGCATATAATTGGTATGTCATAGAAAAATGTAAATTCATCTGTTTGTTTTTATAGTAAAGCAACATAAATCTAAATCTATATGAAAATGATATTTCTTTTAGATTCACACCGTATCTCGCATATATGCAGAAAGAATTTGAGTACCTAGTGTTAAGATACTCCGTTCCTCACTTGCCTCAGAATTCGTAATGCAATGTCGCGGTTTTTGTTTCGTTACCAGGGAAAGGATAAAAGTATCAAAATTTAAAGTTTTCAAGTGGCAATCGAACCCATAACCTGTCGCTCTTACAGTCGCAAGAGTTGAGTCCCTGCACCATGACTGGCCATATTGTGAACAAGATATAAATTCTATATTTATTAATCCAAAGATACATTCTCTTTCTTATATTTTATAATGTCTACCGCATTTCGAAATTTCATCAGGTTATAAACCTAATAAATCATTTTTTTTTCTTATTAACACATGTAACAAAACATGCTGTATATGCAAGGCGGCGACACGCGAAGCAGTACTTTATCAAAGTAAATCGAGGTTTTTTTTAAATATATTTAACCTCAATATGTACCGATAATGATTTTAAATAATAATAATAATACATTTATTTAGCTTAAATCATTTATCCGTTGTATATGATGAAAACATATGTATTGTTAGAAGCGGGAAATCAGAAGCGGTTTATCTTCTTTAAAAAAATAAAAAACATATCGTTTGTAAATTATTCGAAAAGAAATTTCTACTTAAATTGCAATAAGTGATATGTATTACCCAATAACAATACTTAATACAAAATTCGTTCCAATAAGGCGCGTTGCTTACAAGCAACTGCCCCCGATTGACACAATTCCATTGCTTTTATAGTTTTTTCACTCTCTTTTACATGAGTTTACTAATAGTATGTAATTGTAAACTTTAACCTTGACAGTATGTATGTAAATGCACATGTTTATTGAATAAATCTGAAGCGGAATTAAAATGAATGTCTTATTTTTTCTCTTTATATTGGCCTAAATATTTATATTTTATGAAAAATAATGCTGAATACTGGAAACACGAAAACATTCAACAGATCGCAAGATAGCGGAGTAGTCAGTAGTAGCCTAAGTAAGTAAGATGTAATTTTTGAACT
Organism: Heliconius sara; assembly: GCA_917862395.2. Taxonomy (NCBI): domain Eukaryota; kingdom Metazoa; phylum Arthropoda; class Insecta; order Lepidoptera; family Nymphalidae; genus Heliconius; species Heliconius sara. Next base: position 8,196,098 of record OU860792.2, read on the forward strand.
TGTAAAAGTAGCAGTGATCTCGTTAATAATATTAGATCTCAGTTTCGACTAATTCATAATAATATTATTTATATATTACTTAAGTTTCGGATATTTTCTTATATAGCCTTAGATTTCTTAATAATGATTTTTTTTTTTAAAATAAATATTTTCCAAGTTTTTGACATCCTTATATATATTTATAAACGATATCAAAAACATCAATTGTTTTAAAAAAATCACTTTCTAAGTATAGGGTTAACGTCTTTTGCGTATTACGTGACATGCCGTTATCGTAAGACATCAGTTCCGGGATTGAACCCACAACGCCATCACATTTCAACTATGCAATGTTAAAATCATAAGTATTTTAATTTAAAAAACATATATTTTTTTCACATTTATTAAATTTTAACATAATTATAATATTACATTAATAACAACTAATGATACTTATCAAAACTAACGTTAAATACGCTCTTACGTATTGGCACTATATTTAAAAGTATAGACAAATAAAGGTATGCTTAACATTTAAAATTACATTGTTTAAAATATTATATTTTAAAAGACTTCCACCACTTAAAATGTTTTCGTGATAATGTAAAAACTATGTATTTAAAGTAAATACACATATAATTTAGAAAGTTAAGGTAAATTGGTACGAGGACCTAAAATGCCTTTATGGTAAACAATTTTCACGAACTAAACATTAAAATGTAGAATATTACTTAGCAATTACTATATTATGGATACAACATTACTATTTTAATAGCTAATATTTTATGAACCAAATATGACTTAACCTTCTTAGAAATTTGAAATTTTGAATTTGGATTTGAGAGAAGATTAAAACTACATTTATCCGAAATAAATATAGACTTATAGTAGTGTATGTTGCTCTTTTTTATATAATTTCGTACCCATTTTTCGGATCTAAGGAATCAAAAATAATATTATTTATAACACCATTCTTTAGCTAAACACAATAGATACAACGTGATCTGGTTGACAAAACTTAATAATACCGAAAAGAACTTATATAAATGTTTTTCATATAAAAAATTCTAAACGAAAATGCGAACCTAGCAATTGTCATATTAAATCATGTTTTTTTTGTATTACATAATAATAATTTGTTCATTTCATTTTCATATTACTAACTCCAAGTCAATAGGAAACAGGGCGTAAGAGGTGTTATTCTGCACAGTTCAAATTGTGTCTCTCGAGAATCCTGGAAAAGAGAAAACCAACAACGATAAGCATTTAAATGTCGAGAGCCATAAAAAGAAACCTTTTGAATTATAAGGTTCGTGCTCATAATGATTAATGTTTTAAGAAAAGGTTGCCTCGTGACTTTGTAACAAAAAAATCTCGTGGATTCTGTGTTTTATAACACTGTGCTGTGATGAATAGCAAATAATGAATTGGTTTCCGCAATGTCCTTAAGTATATTCTTTTGTAGCGCTACGCCCGTGAGGCTCTGGTTTGCTGTAAATTAAAATTAAATTAAATCAAATTTAATTTACAGCAAACCAGAGCCTCTCTGGTTTGCTGTACATAGCAGTAAAAACAGAGGGAACTTGGGAACCTTATAATATAATAATAAGACACTCCATTTCCATTAAGACACTTCCCTTCTCCACTTCCCTCCAAATTCTGGAGTACTTGCATGTTGAGTGTAATAATATATGATAAAGTATACGATATCACAATGTTGCATTGCGTTTTTGTGTGTTATTGAGCGTGATTTTATTTATAAATCTAAAAATAGGTTTATAAATAAAATCCCGCTCAAAATCAAATCATACTTGAACATCATTATATAGTAAAAATAGATAATAGCTATTATCTATATTAATATTATGCTACACTTACGTTACATTTATACGGCCGTCCACTGACATTCGCGAGTCCTACCACGCACGACACGACAACTTAGTCACATGTATTTTAAAACTATGATGGCTTCTAAGATATTCATTTTATTGATACACTGTAGAAACCAAATTTGATCTATATAAAATGTACAACGCATCTAACGCATTTAATTAAATAAAAAATAGTTTTATTTCGTAATATCAGTCCAGTTCTCCCGTTTTTTTAAAGAACTATCACTTTCCCGTTTTTTCGCCTTCTTCGACAAATAGACTATTCAACATAGAAATAATTTCTCAAATCGAACTTATATCTCCTGATATATGAATAAGACATTTAACAAAATTTCAAGCAAGAATATTTTCATGAAATGATGTTATTTTTTGATCATTGAAAGACGAGGGTTCGTGAGCAAAGCCAGCAGGGGGTGAAACCCCCTAATTTACTATAAAAACAGGTAGAGAATATATTATTTGAAATGGACTATCGTCGTTACTAAACGTTCATTATTTTAAAACAAAATACAAAAGGTTAAGATAACTCTGTAATACAATGCAATAAATAATAAAAAAAATAAAATTTCTTGTTACCTCTCGTATTTCCACGGATGTTTTTCATCCCAGTTTCTGAACATGTTCGCAATAGACGCAAAATAGCGTAACAAATAGCAATCACAGTGAATGCAGGCGCACAAAACGTTGCATGTTCCATTCGTACGCTTTCCTGCTGCGAAACAATTGAAATAGACACAGAAAAAAGATTAGTATTTGCATACTCCGTACGCGACGGTGATCAAAGAAACAAACAATATTCTAGACTTTTATTATAATATTTAAAATATATCTTTAACATATTAGAAGTAAGCATAATAATATGAAAATTATTTTAATGTAAATTCTCTACAAATTATATGCACGTTTCTTGAAACATCGCGTTCCTCAAAATACTGATGCGATTGCGTTATATCGTTTTTCTGTCTTATTATATTAGTCTAATATTTTAGTTAATATCTAATCTAATTCTTTGTTTTCTGATGATACTTAAAAGCGGAAAAGCTGAAATAAGAAAACAACCGCGATCAGAGTATGTACTTCTAGAATCACTCTTCCATAAAAATTACACCGCAGCAATTTATTTACGTACTACTCGTAGCGTAAGCAGAAAAAGAAAATACGTGTGCTAAAATTAAATAGGATTTGAATGATTCGACTCGCAACAACCACCCACAAGGAGTGAAATAAAAATATTTAATAACGTTCTACGGAAATTGGATTAACCCTTAATTAGAGGCACGAGGCCGTGGACTAACGGACTTTGCTTTACATTGCGACTACGCCAAAGGACACTTTAGTCTCGGAAGCTGTTATGCTACAATATTATTTATATATTTTATATGTGTGCGTGTGTAAATTACTCGACTTAACCTAGATTTGGTTAAAAAAATATTAAAACTTTATTTGTGGGGTTAGGATGAGTTTCGTGTGCGTACTAATCATGTGCCTGCCTTAAAAAATATACAGTTTTACATGTCATATGAAAAAAAAAACAGCTTCACGCTGTATCCCGCACACAGCAAGGTAGTCAGAGGGAACCTAATGTTAAGACACTCCTTTCCCAACTTTTCGCGGAATTCTGGAGACATTGCGTGTTGAGTGACGGAACTCAACGCTGCGCTTTTGCCTCGACTTAAACCACGACCAGGCGCGTTTACAGTCATATTTTGTGCCCCTGCGCCATGACTTGCATGTCACATAATATACAAAATATATTTAGATAAAATGCAAATGGAAACTTCTAGTGCCAATTATTTATTAAAAGCGAAACTGTATTTTAGCCTTTGGAACGCTACCATTTTTATTCTAAAAAAGTTAAAATCTAGGCCTAGGGAAATGCTGAGCAAAGTTTTGTGTAGTAGTTGCTTTTCACCTGAATAGCTCTACATCTAGAAGCGATTGTGACATGGAATAAAAAGTAGCATTTTTAAAGTTTAAAAGTTGAACAGAATTTACTTTTTAATACAAACTTGTAGAGTCATTTGAAAGAAAGTATTTGTTAGAAATAGCAAGGTCATAATAAAATGTAACATGTTATATTTCTAATGTACCTATATTTTTAAAATTATGCTTAATCTTGGTAAACATTAATCTCTTTGAACCTTTATCAGTAAGTAAGTATACGGGGTGTAACGTGATCGACGAATCAAGGATTAAGAACAATTTTTATTAATACCTCCGAAATATTTGTCATTTTTCTTAATAATATTTTTCCATCGCTGCTAAAATTTTGTAATAAACACGATTTAAACACAGCAGCGCGAGTAACTATAAACACCACCGAAGAGCATTAGCCAGTTCACGGCCTGTGCTAGGATAGCTTTACATTATTAAAATATTTTTACTCTATAAACATTGTCTTATCACAGTAAAATAGTGAAAAACAAATGTTTTTCTAACACAATTGTGTTTCTGTACATAAATATGTAAATACCTCAAAATATCTATTTAATTGTAGTACATTCTCGTGAAAAGAATAACAATTTGTTACTTTTTTTATTATTCGAGTACATCTTTGACATATTGTCATTAAGCTACACCTATGAAACTTTCAGATTATTCTACACACGTAGTTACACAATACTAGTTTTTAGAATTACTTTTAGAAAAACCACCAGTTTTTTTTTTCCTTACAGTGCTTGGAAGTACCTTTGCTTATTAAAAAACTATTTTTCTGTTTCAATATTATTTCCAAGATTTATAAACCGATAATTTTAGATTATTATATGACACAAAAGACCTACTATTGAGTTATATTCAGAAATAAAGTCACCGGCGGAGACTCAACGGGCAGGCTGTATTTGCCAACTTTCTTCAAGAATCCGACTTTTTCCAAAAAAGGTGATATTTGAGGAAGTTCAGGTGATATGAATTTGAGAATTTGTGTTTTTTTTTAAATAAAAAAAACAATAAACAAAACCACAGAAAATCGCTAATGAAAATCGATAAAGGTATATCCATAGACACCGCTGATCCGTCGTTCGCGTTACACCCAGTAATATAATATTGTTTGTAAACTCATGTAAAAGAGGGTAGATATAGATGAAAAAGACTATAAAAGTTATGAAATTGTGTCAATCGGATGCAATTGCTTGTAGGCAAAGGCTCTTATTGGAAGGAAACTTTGAAGGATGTGATTTGGGTGATGCACATCATTTATTGCAATTGCGTAGAATCTATTTTGCAATCGTTTAGAATTATAGACGGTATGTGTTTTACCTTGGTTTTTAAAAACGTTATTAAAATAATAATGTTTATATATTGTCAAATAACATTATTGTTAAAGGAATAAATTTAGGGGTAGTGAAGGTGTTTTAGTAATTAAGATTGTGGTCCGTAGATTTTCACGAGAATGCGAATTAATCTTAAATAAAATAGCAACTGCGAGTAAACAAAAATCTTTCGAATCCAATCTCAGATGCCTACGTTACAAGATTCACTTAATTTAGGTATTGTAGATATTTAAAACATATATTTTATATAAGCTAATGTATTTTTTAAATATTTTTTATAATTAGTACTATTAAATATGTTTGGTATAAACATTGTAATAAAAGTCTCATCCTAGAGTTTCAGGCTGCCAAATTTTCCTTTTTCAGTGCCATTGCACTTCGACATTGTAAGTTGTTAGTAAGGCCGAGACTGAACAAAGAGCGAATTCAATGGCTTGCAGCCTTACCGTACAGTACCATAACTTACTGATATCGGCAGAATTACGAGTTAGACTTTGTCTTTTTGTTTTTAAGCGTTTTTAAACTTTTAATAAAAATAATGAACAACTTTTGTATGGCATATATTTTTTTATAAAAAGCCATAGCTGCCTCAAAATGTCTAAATTCATTTTAATAGATTTTTACCAAAGACAGTGTGTTACAAAAAGATAAGTATAATACTTATCTACAATAACTTATACTTTTATCATAATAAATAAATTAATAAATGTATTTTTTTACCTTTTTGTAATTACTAGTGATATTTATTTTTATACTAATTATACATTTAAAAAAAAAAGGTTATTGAAAATAGATTGCCGTATAATAAGGCACGTAGATCTTAATACGTCTATTACTACGTTTATTTTTTTATTTGAAGAAATTATCTTGAATTTATTCATTAATAACTTTTTTTAAAATTATTTTTGTAAATCTTGAAAGGAAAGGAGAATGAATAAAATTGTGCGCCGTAGACAAAAAAAAATCTTAAATAAAGTTAAGCGAAATACACCCGTCGTGTTTCAATTACGATCGCAACCACCAGTCAGTCACGAACCCCGCTTCATATTGGATGGAAACGTACCGTGAATTTTTGATGTACTCGCACTGACCGACAGAGAATCGACATTGTTTTTTAAGTCATTGTAATTTTTGTTTTGAATTACATTATCTGTACAGCATTTTAAATATATATTTCTTAATAAAATAAATTTCGATTTCCAGACATTAATATTTAAAAAGCCAGTCTATTTAGATATAGGTTAGCCTTAATATCCACGGACAATTAAAATAGTTTTGATGCTACAAAAAATTCTAAGTTTCATATATTCAGCGTGAAGCTGATTTATTTCATTTATATATTCAAGTTTCATACTTCAAATTTATCTGTAAAGCGATTTGTTTATAACGTTGTTCCCCATTTACAAATAGAAACAATATATTTAATTGAATTTTACGATTTTAAGGATAGATTTGATTTTAATTGATAATATAAATAGCATATTACTGCATTTATCTTTTCTAGTTAATTTTTATTTTTATTTTTATATAAATACTTATAAATAAACAAGAAATATTTATAAATAAATATGAAAAAATCCGATTACCAAGATATTTTCTAGTTGACAGGATCTTGAGCCTTATTAAGTGTTTTACGTTCATGTTCACAATCGTCTTATTTATGATAACTTCTTTTGATATTTGTATTTAAAGCTAAATGTTCAAAATAATGTTTATTTTATAAATAAATGTTTAGAAATTCTAGTCGGCTCACGAAAGTACATGTTCTACAGAAACATTCATATTATTTTTATATAACTCGGTATATTATAATCGGTGTTAAAGCAAAAATAGATATAAAACTACAATAAAATAATAAAATCTGTAGTAGAGACATCATTTATATGGTTATTACAGAAATATCAAGAATTAATTATAAATATATGAAAAAATATAGATATAGAAGAATATATAGATAAGAATTAGTGAAATTATGGCTTACTTGTTTCATAGTATAGTTTAATCCGTTAAGATTCCTGTGGGTTTTGCAAATATTCACATTTATCTTAAGATTCCAATCTTATCGCCAGATTTATCTAATAAATTAAAATAAATAATATATTTGAGGCCGTCGTAGTGCAGGCACAAGGGAGTGACTGTAACGCGAAAGTTATGGGTTCGATCCCACTCATATTATTCTTTAATATTTTCATTTTCTTCGCTCTGGAATTAAGGTAAACACCTGGCGTTTAGGTCCACCATTCAACGCGGAATGTCTCAAAATATTCAACGGAAATTGGGGGGTGGGGAATTTAAAATAAATAAGTCCCTCTGAGTTTCATGCGCCAGTTCTTCTCAGGTCTGACGCATTAACTTTAGTGAACTGGTGGTTAATTATTTGACGTTCAAAAAATTAAGCATGTAACTTCTTATTTTGAATAAATTAATTTGAATTTGAAATGAGTATTAACACTAGGTTCTCTCTTTCCCTATCCTGCTGTATACGGGATACAGTATGAAGTTTTGATATTAAAGTAATCACTTAAATAATACCTCCTATTATTTAAGACCTAATACGTTACTCATATATATACCTTACGGTTAACGTGACGGTTGCAGATTTGATTCACGTTCGGGGAAATTAAATATTTAATATTTTCATTTGCTTGCTATGATAACGAAGCAAAGATCGGCTCTGAGTTCAGCCATTCAAGTCGCAACGCGCTAGACCTCGGTAGAAAGTGGGGAAAATGTCTTACTGGAAACGGAGTGTCTTAACACTAGGTTAGCACGTTTTCTCTTATTTATCTTTGAAATGTATGTGTGAAATATAAACTATAACATCGCAGATAAATGCTACTTACTATTCTACATTTTATCGAAATTCCTTTTCTTCTTCTTCATGTTATGAAATATTATATCATACTTATAATTATGACCACTAAGTTGTATTTTTTTTGGATATTTTAAAGGTTTAGCTGTTTTAATTGTCTTTACAGTACTCGTATTATCAATATAGCTACCATATGTTTTCATGCTAGTAAATCTAAATGCATCTTTGTTCAGATTATCTTTGATGTCAGCATATTTAAGATCGTCATATTGTCCTTGTTTTATATTTTCATAATCAACACCAACCAATTTAACGTTTTGTTTTTCTTTATTTTCCTTTGCCACTTTTACATTAAACTGTTTACCTCCTAGGAAATTAGTGTTGTTGGTAATCGATGTCGATTTTGGTACATATTTTTTACTCATTTTCCATTTATCTAGTGTTTTATCAGCACTAAATGAAACTGAATTCCTTAAAGTTGCAGTCACTGACTCTACGTCTAATTGATGTTCTCTTAGAAAAATATTAAATTCTTTAATATTCATAGGTAAAGGAGTCGAAAAGTATTGCTCTGGTAGCTTCTTATATTTCTCTATATTATTTTTCTGCAATAAACATTATTGAAATACATATAATAATTGTTATTTCTGTATATACTTTATTAACAAAACAAATAACTTACATTCTTATTTTCGGCAAAAACTGTAAAAATAATAAATTATAAAATTATTAATATTTTAAAAATAGTTATATATAAGAACTAAAAACAATACGTTGATCGCTGGGCTGGCCCTTAGGTATCATTGTAATGGCTATATACTTGCAATATATTTCTTATATAAATAACAAGGATGTTTGTTTTAATTTATTTCTCAACTATTTTAACTTGACTATATATTATTTTAGACTTAAGTGTTGTTACACATATAGCAGGATACGAAGAAACAACTTAGTGAGAAAATACTTCGTAAAACAAATGAAAATTAGCTTATTAGCTCTAGAATGAAGACTGCGTCATAAAGTGGGTTAAAAGACGTTGACGACAGATTTGGGGAAATGTCTAACAACAAAATATTTGTCAAAATATGAGATTTTTTTTTGACAATCTTGAAGTAATAATTATGATAATATTGTTATATCACAGAAGCCATAATATGTAATAAATAAAACAATATATTAAATGTGGTTTCGGTACCTGCTACGAGAAATGAATTATTTTATATTTTCATTTCATCGCTGTGGTAATAAGGCAAAGGGCGATTGTCTCGAGATTTTAGTATAAGTAGGAAACGGAATATCTTAACACTAGATTTCCACTGTTTTTTGTTGTGATTTCCTTCATCCCGCAAACCCAGTAGGGATTTGTGGGATAATATGAAGATGAAAAAAAAATGTGCTAAGCGTAAAATTTTATATAATATTTGACACTCACTTTTATCTCTGTTATATTCATTTTCACTATTATTATACATATTATAGCTATTTTCTAGCGTCGAATCCTTAAGGTTCAATAAAAATTGTGTCATTCCTTTGTCAATTGAATTAATTGTTGTAGATTTTAAAGTATATATCTTTTCATTGTCAGGATTTGCATTTTTCAGCTGTCATTTTAATTTAAATTGTAATTATAAAGATTTTATAATATAATAATAGCAGGCCAGTCGTGGCGCAAGGGCACAAAGTGAAACTGTAAAATCGACTTACTGACTAATAATTAGCCATCTAGAAATTATTCCCTTTTTTTTTCAAAACTACACTTCAGTTTTGAAATAACGTTAATATAGTTAACGTATATAAGTATAACTTACCTTAGTGGGCCGATGTGTTGCCAATTTAATTCGTTTATTTTTAATTTCGTCATCTTTTATGATCGTATTTAATGATGGTAATGTGACGGGAAAGTTGAAATCTTCTTGGCTTAAGTGTGTCTTAAAGTTAGCATATATAAGATCGTTATTATCCATTTGGACAGGCAAACTTGGCTTGTTACTATTTTCGTATGGTGCTGAAGTTAATTTTAACTGGTTTTGCTTATCAGTACCTTAAATTCATTTTTGAAACATGTATTTGCAAATAAATCTTTTTAGTTATATTAATTTTTGATTGTAAATACATGTATTTTAGAGATTATATTAATTTTAAAAATTGTAGCGTTGTAAGATAAACTGTGAGTTCAATTCTCTCTCGGGGATATAATTATTTCATTTCTCCTCTCCGCTCTACTCTTATTTCGCTACTCAATGTCTCGAATCCAAGGTGAACAACAAAGTGTCTAAACACTAAGTTGTCTGCTATGTGCGGTCTAAAGCATTAAGCTAAAAAAATTGTTATCTTGGATTCATGCTACCTAACATTAAATTTCATCCATCGTCATTATTAAAAAAAAAATCTGCTCGTTATTTATTCCGGAAAATATGATGAAATTGCAAATGTAATAGATGCTGTAAATTCTACATATTATATATTATTCACTAATTACAACAACATCATGAGCATATTTAATATATAAAACATACCATACGAAAACCAAAAATTACTTTCTTTGTTGTCAACACAAGGTCTTTTATCAAAAAACAGTTTCGAAGGTAAGGTACTATACACATAATCTTTAGTGTACGTTAAGGGATCTTCGTTTAGTTTATTATAATTCAAATCGAAAAATGGATATATAGACTCAAAATTCGATGAAATATTTGGTATTTGCCTTATCATCTCTTCAATTTTGAAACGATTCCTCATATTAGAGTCATGATGAGGTTTGGAAGATGACATTATTTCATAGTCGAATAGCTTTTCTTGTCGTAAATGGGAATATTTTGGAGAGTCTTTGAAAATTCCTTTTACACCTTTTAAAATATTAAAACGCTGCACTCGAGTTTGATCTTCCCGTTTGTGTTTTTGTTTTCCTTTACGATGAAAGAAATGAAATACACGGATCGGATTCTGTTTCTTTTTTTTCTGTAATTTAACAGCTGTTGTCGATCTAGTACTTAAAGGTATATTTGTATACTTTCGTAAAGGGTTTTCATTAATATTATTTGACAAAGTTAGTTTTTGGTTTTTTTTCTGAAACTGATTTATATCATCATTTTTATTTAATTTTTCATTTATATTTCTTTTATATTTGATATAATTTTTGGTTATCATTTGGCCTGCAAAATATTAAAGTTATAAATTAAATCAGTAAAGTATGTATATAAGCGAATCGATAATCGGTATTACTAGCTATTTATAACTACTAAGTATATCCAAAAATAGCAATATAAAACTATTACCAATATTCAAGAGGCTAGTCGTGGTGCAGCGGCACAAAGTGTGACTGTAAAAACGACTAGTTGTGGGTTCGATCCCCACTCGAGATGAACTACTGGTGCTGAGGCAAAGCGCATTGAATTCTGCTATTTAACACGCAATGCCTTCAGAATTCGGCAGAAAATGGGGAACGGAGTGTCTTACACTAGGTTCCCTCTGCCTATCCTGTTGTGTGCGGAATACAGCGTGAAGCTGAAAAAAAAATTCAAGCTTTTTGGTTTCCGGCATAGTAACAGTTTATTATTTTTTTATATTTTTTACCTGAACAATTGTGGTTTTCTCCTTCTAACGTTTTATTTTTTGAATAAGCCAACGTACAATATCTCAGTTGTTTGTTATTCTTAATAAAATCATTATCTTTACAAGTTATAGTTTGAGTTGAGTGAAACTTTTTAGATGGATCGGTATCTAAAAACAGAAAAAAATGTTTCTTGAACCAGGAATCTTCGCTTTTAGTTGAAACATCCTGGTCTTCTAGTGTTTCAGGCTCTACAAAATTTCTTTTAATCCTTGTCGTAGGTAATTGTGGAATTTTATTCAATATATACTTTCCGATGTCATCTACTTTATGGTGCTTATGTGCTTGATAACGAATTAGATTTGAGAATTTATTATCATTTTGTTGTTTTTGAAAATTTAAATAATATTTATAGCCATTGACATAATCATTGTATGATAATTTGTTACTCAAAGCCTCAAAGCTCATATCTTCTGTCGTTGAATCGGATTCCATATTGTCATCAAATTTTCTTGTTAATGCTTTATCTGAATTTTTTTCTACATAATATTGGTCTATGTTTGTATTGAGGTATTCCAATTCATCTATAATTTCTTGATTGATATCTGTACTATTCTTTTTGTACCTGGAAGATATTTCGTTTGCAGGAACATTAGTCGTTAGAATATTAATTACATTTTGTTCTTGAGCTTTGGATAGCAACTGTTCAAAAATGGTAAGCATAGAAAAATCATCACCCAGAATCGGTATGGTATGTGTATTTTTTTTATTTGATAGACTTGTGTACCTTTCAGTACTACGACTGTATCGTAACTTTGGCGTTGTTTTATTAAGAGTGTTTTTTGATATAGATTTGGTAGATGGTGGTAGCTCTTTTTGGGACGTATTGGTTATATTACATAATTTATTTGTTATATCTTTATACACTTTTTTTAGTGATGTTTTGGTATATGTAACTTCTTTATTGTAATCATGAGCTATTTTCTTCTTAACTGCCTCAAATACATTTTTAATTTTGTCTTGTAATTTGCATTCAGTATTTTGGGGTGGTGTTGATGGTTCTTGTCTTATAGACCTCGCAAAAATATGATTAAATAGTTGATGTTTGATCTTAGGATGTTTCTTCGTAGTTTTTCTACGTTTTTCCTTGTTTAAATATTCGGGTGCTATATCAGATGGAAGAGTATTTTTATGTGAATATAATGTAGACCGATATGTTAGATCATTAACAGTACTTGTAATAAGACTAGTAATCGATGGATCATGTTCTACAACCATTTCAATCTCTCTATGCTTGATTCCATTTAAAATTGCTTCTATTTCTGCCGTATCAAATTCTTCGTCGTCATAAGATGACGTTACAGATTTTAGATCAAAAAAATTTTTAGAATAATCGGTAATTCTAAAATTTGGAACCATTACTGTAGTTGTCTCTAAATAAGTGTTCCTTAAAATTTTATTTAATTTTTCATTTTCAATAGATGATTTGTTTTTACTTTTACTCTTGACTATTTTATACAGTATGTTACCGTGATATTCTCCAGGATGTGATTTAGTTGATTCATATGTCTCGAAATCATTAAATTTTGCTTCTTTACATGCTATTTTCCTTTTAAATTCTAATCTATCTTTTGCTATTTGAGGTACATTTTTAATTTGAGTTTTAAAGTACTCGAAAAAATTATGACCTTTATTTCTAAGTTCAAAGTTATTTGATTTGATATTGGGATTGTTTTGATTAACATAATCGTTTTCCATACTTTTGAATATAGGACGAGCGCAGATATTTACTATAAAAACAAATAACCTAAAATGAAAATGGTACTTATATAATACATTTTAAAAAATAATTAATAAGATGTTACCTATAGTTTAATATTAAAATACAATTAAAAAAACTAGTCTCAGATTTTTGTCACGTATTGCCATAATTACGAATAATAACAAAATAGTAGATGCAACATTTCATAATTTATGAAAATAAAAGAATTAATTTTATAATAGGTACGTCGCCACATAACATACATATAATATAAGTATTTAAAAAAAGCAGTAGAAGCATACCATAAAAAATTTAATAATAACATTACTTATTAAAAGTACATTTAGTGAATCACAATATATTTTATAAAATATAAATCTTTTTATGACATTGTCAATAATGTACAAGAGTTTTTTTTATAGTGACATTTAAGTAGAACATATAATCATTCATATAGAATAATGCCATAGAATTGGACTTCGTTTTCGCTTATTAAAAAATTTTGTCTATTGTAACAAAAAAATATTGAAAATTATACCAAAAGTCTTGTTTTAAATAAAATAAAATATGTAGAAACGTATAAAAAATTGATCGTAGCGGGACTTTGAATTCAAGAAACGCAAGGTCAAGCCTCAACTTTTTTCTTTTATTATTATTTAGTACAGCACTTCAGACACCTAGTCCGTATCCTTTTTTACTTAATACAATTAATTTCTATTATAAGAAAATATATTTTTTTACTTTGCATTATTTAAAAAAAATCACTTAGATCTAAGGTGTTAAGCGAGTCTATATAATTTACATACATAATTTATATTTAACAATTTTACACATTGATTTTAGATTTACAGAGTGGAAGTGTCAGCACCACTTTAAATAAAACCATAGTTTTAACTACTCCATAAAAGCCTAATAAACTTTTTTTTTCCAAAAATGAAAAAAATGTTTTTTCAAACAAAATAAATAATAAAATTGCCGTTTTAAAATGAAACGCCATTTGTCAAGAACTACGCACGCAAACATAAACCTATCAAAAAAAATCCTACGTCTAAACTGTTGAGTTATCTTGATTTATTTCTTTAGGTATAGGCTTCAAATATTTTAACCTATATGCTGTTTCGTATAAGGAGCGCTGCCCCTTCCAGCCTGTATGTCTTATAATAAGTACTTAATGAACTATTATAAAAATTGATTTGGTTGTGAGGAATTTTGCACTAGGATAAGGGCATGCCTCTATGGTGGAAGAGGTGACCGCTGCGGTCCTATCTTTCAAAGCCATCTTTATTCCCAACTTTATATGATTTTTTTTCTCTTTAGTGTGTGATTCACAAAATTAAAAAAAAAACACCCTACAAAAAATACCAATTTTGTATTTTTATTATATTAAAAGATTTACTTATGAGTCACTTATACGGAAGACAAGTTTTAATTTATTAAAGTAGATTACATTGATACGCGACGAAATCTTTAACAGAACTTAACGTTTTTCTGATTCATAATTCATATTGCATACAGTGGTACAAAAATTCAGTTTTTCCGTGCTCGGAAAAATTAAACACGATTTCACCATCCAACTCGGCCACTTAAGCACTTAAAACGTCGCTGAGATGAATGGTTCAACTTTAGCGTTCAAAAGTTAAGAGGCAAAGAATAAGTCTACAATTTTATCTGGAAAGCTGTAGGGTGTCTATTACAATTACATTTAGCTACTCGTAGTTCATTGTACGTAGGAGATAGGTAATTGTATTTGTAATTTTTAAAAACTTTCGTGCATTATTTTTTTAAAGTACTACATTAGTTCATTATTTCTGTTCTTACCTATACTTATTAATATTGATAATAAAATCGTAATGGATCGGTGTCTGTACATAAAAGATACTTAACTTAACTTAGCTTCACGCTTTATCCCTAGCGGGGTAGTCAGAGAGAACGGAGCGCCAAACGCTACGGTCTCTACATACCTCTTCCGCCTCGTCCACTGTCATCAACTTCTTCATACATGCCCTCCGGGGGATCCTCATGCTTTTTACGTGACCTTCCTCCAGTATCTTTGTTACTGTGTTTTCGAAGGTCAACCGAGGTCTCCCCCTACCTCTCTTACCACTCACTTTTCCATCATAGATCTTTTTTGCCATTCTTTCCTCGCTCATTCGTTCGACGTGCCCAAACCAGCTGAGAACGTTCTTATAAAAGATACATAAGAAAAAATTTTATTGGTGCCATTTAATAACGTAATAGAACCCAAAAACAATTATTTTTTTTTTGTCTTTTTACCTGTGCGTTTGTTCACGTAATCTTACAAACGGCTTAATCAATTTAATTGTAGTTTTGATTTTTGTATTTTGGTAAGTCTATATATAAATATCAAAGTTATACCATTTAAACGAATGATTTTCAACAAAATTGGTAATTAATAATTATATGGTCAAAGCGGTAGAAGCCACAAGCGGGTCCCGCTAGTATTGACAATAAAAAAAATATCGTTTAGAATAACATTTTTTTAATTCTAAATAAGGTATAAACGTAAAAATAACTTCTGCATTGTTAAACTCGAACGTACAGCTCTATACTTAGACCGAAAACCACTTATTATTTAATTTACAAGTTAAAGGTGGGCCTTTTTAACTTGAAAGGAAAAATGGATTATATTTATAAAAGCATAGCTCTCTCAAAGCTACGTTTGAAGGCTTTTAACGTTACTGTACACACTTACCTTAAAATAACACTCAAAGATATAATATAATATTATATTATAAGTTAATTTCAGATTCCATATATTTTTTTACGGTAGAGGAATTGGGTAAACAATATTTTATAAGCTAAATTCCGTATTTATTTTATAACAATGATGAAACTCTCCGCTATGTGCGAAATACAGCGTATCTAATAAAAAATATAATTACCAAAAGGTAGGCGTTAAATTCTGCGATCATTCATACAAGTTTTAGCTACTCTAAAACCAATGTCTCTGATGGAGCCGAAAAAAACGTGATAAAAACATTTGCATAAGCAGTTACGTTTATTTATGTTTATAATTGATATAATGTTTTACAGTCAATAAAAACTGTAAGTCAAATATAAACCTAATGTCACAATTACTAATAGTAATTTAGAAAGGAGACTGAAACGATTGCATACATTATTGGGTCCAGAATGTAAAGAGATGAAAATGGTATGATTTAATAGATTAATTTACATCATTCCCTCCCTGAAAATTCTGTCAGTCAGCAATCTCAGAACAATTTTTCAATCTTAGAGATTTGGTAAAACTGAGGTAAAGTTCACAGTACAATTACTATAAAAGCAGCTTCTATAAAATAGATGATTACTGAGAAAAACTCCGTGAAAACAAAGCAGCATTGGTTGAAAATACCAAACAAACGGGAAAGCACTCAAAATGCATCAAGTGAAGAGAAAAATGCAAATCATTAGACAAGGAGCCAATGTCATTTAGCTGTCACATCTATCATTTAATATGATCGATTTTAATCGATTCAAAATAGGTTTTTTTTGTTTTTTTCTTTTTCTTTATTCTTACTATAAATATGTGCACTAATAAGTGTAATAAAATAGAAATACAAAAATTAACAAATAATTTATTTTCGTAGTACTTTAAAACTATTTTTCTCATTTATTTTCGTTTCCAGATTGTCAATTGAGCTGATTATTGAAAATCTAAAATTAAAAAGCCCATATCTCAACTCTTTACATTTGGGCCCAAAATTTCCTGTCTCCTTTTATTGCAGCTCAAAGCAATTTCGTGTTGTTAGCCTATAAGTTAGGCTAGGGATAAATCATTTTAATTGATCAGAAGAAAAAGTGAGTTCCATCACTCAACAGGCAATCTTGCTGAACTCGATGATTAGCTGGAAAATGAGGCACGGAGTCTCGTAACGCTATGTTCGCCCTGCCTACTCCACTATATGCTGGGTACAGCGTGAAGCTAAAAAAGTACCACTAGATTTTATTACATTCCTATTGTACTGATTTCGTATAAAAACTACATACATGTTAGCACTCCCGTATCTAACACACTCTCATATTTGGGGCAAAATACACAACAGCTAGGAATAACAATAAAAATGAACATGGAATTTTTAGTTGAGGGTAGTTTTGTAAAAATAAAATTCATAACTTAGAGTAAGTATAGATTTTTACGTTGGAAATGGTATCACAATTCAGGCCTATACAGTTTTTGCCGTGAATATTATAGCAAATAATGCAGATTCACTTTTTTTCCCGAATAGCAGAGAATTCAAAGGGAATCTGGTGTTTTTATCTGGACACTCCGTTCCCCACGTTCGGCCTGATTTTGATACATTTGTACATTTAAAATCTAAGATAAGAAATAAGTAATGATAAGTACATATTTATCAATATGGATCTGTAATTTGAGATCGACTAACACAATATAGTCAAGACATCAAGAAATAGTTAAAAGCAATATTGCAACGCTATACAGACTCTCCATTACATAACAACGATCACTGAAGCTAATTCATTATTCATATGAAGACCTAAAATATTTTGTATCACTTCCATTCTATATTCTATGGTACTGAATAATTCCACATTCATTCATGCTTCGAGTGAATTCCATGACGCAAAATATACGGTTTGCAAAATTTGTCTTTTCTAAATTTTATTAGCGCCAACATAAAATACATGTACTTTTATTTGTGCTGAATTTATTATGTGTGAATATATGCAATTGAATACTCAAACTATTCTCAGTTGAGGCCGGTCGTGGCGCAGCGGCACAAAGTGTGACTGTAAACCGGCTGGTTGTGGGTTCGATCCCCACTCGAGGAGATGAAATATTTACTTAAATTTATATTTCCATTTCTTCGCTCTGGTGTCGAGGCAAAGCGCGGCGTTGAGTTCTGCCACTTAACACGCAATGCCTCCAAAATTCGGCAGAAAGTGGGGAACGGAGTGTCTTTCACTACGTTCCCTCTGCCTACCCTGCAGTGTGCGGGATACAGCGTGAAGCTGATTTTTTTTTTTTTTTTTATTTGATTCTCAGTTAAATACCTTTTTTAATTATTGCATAAGTCTAGTCATTTCTAGAGGCCAATAACCGCGCAGTGGCATAAAGTGTGACTGTACACGCGAATGGTTATGGGTTCGATCCCCACTCAAGGGAACGAAATATTTATTTAAATTTATATTTCCATTTCTTCGCTCTGGTGTTGAGGTAAAACGCGGCGTTGAGTTCCGCCATTCATTACGCAATGCCACCAGAATTCGGCGTTAAATCGGAACGAAATGTCTTAACACAGCCTACCCTGCTGTGTGCGGGATACAACGTGAAGCTATTGTTTTTATTTACATATATCAATTGATCTATTTAAGAATATTGTAACAACGCGATAACCATATATGTAAAACATTTTAAGGAGCACTTACAAGTACTCATTTTCAGTATAATAAAGGCAAAATCGTATCATTTTATTATATAGGTTTGCAACCCCAAGCGGTGGCAGAGGGTAATAGAACCGGAGCACAACGGGAATGTTACGCTTAATTCGCACTTATACAATACGGCAGGCTTACGAAAATGGCATTAACGCGCCTGCAATTGTAATTGTTATAAGTCGAAAGAGCTGCTAAATGTCTTTGTAATTTTAGCCATCACACGATAAAGACATGTATGTGGTAGAATTTTTGTTAAGCGATTTCTAGAAATCAATCCTGGTATAAAGTAAGTCATATCGATGAGAATGATCTAATATTTCGATGTTTCGTGTCACACGATTTCTTTCTCAAACGAGACGTTACTAAATCTATAAACACATCACATACTCGCGTTACTCTTCCTTACTGTTGAAAAACAAAGTAATACCCATTATTTTCCATTCGATCTTAAGTACCCATACTTAGAAAGAAAAATGTTACATATATATTTTGTGTTATTAGGTAAGCACTATGGAAAACGTAAGACTGCTTTGATGTTTGACTCAGAAGAGTATTATGTTCAACGACATTCAAGAACTGAAGCCAGTCTCGGTTTACTTAGGTTATTTGTATCTTGATCCCAGGGCATTGTCGACTCAATATAATTGAATGGCTCTTCAATCATTGTGTTCGTTCTCTAAAGATATTTGTCCATCGAATGGACTGATTAAATTCTATGTATATTAAGCACTTAATTATAAATTCAATTTTGATTATATTGTGTGATAGTACTCCTTATTCTATAAATTCTTGCAAAAGAAACATTTTTTTATAGTTTTACATAGTATCCCGGACACAGCAGGGTAAGCAGAGGGAACCTAGTATTAAGACACTCCTTTTCCCATTTTCCGACAAATTCTGAAGACATTGCGTTTTGAGTGATGGAACTTAACGCCACGTTTCGCCTCGCCACCAGAGCTAAGAAATCAAAATATTCAATATTTCGTTACCTCGAGTAGAAATAGAACTGACATCAAATATTTTATTACATAAAATATTATACATTTTTTTCAGCTTAGCTTCCAATGGGAAAATAAACATTTTCCTGAAAGCTTAAAATATCACGTAGGAGATATCTGAACGTTTATACAAGAACGTTGTGATCACGTCATAGAGTATACTATGAAAATATAAAGATCAATAGTGCTTCTTTAATCTTTACAGATATTTATTTTAAAATTGAAATTAAAATTAAATAAATATATAAGAATTGAAATTTCACGTTTTGAGGAAATTACCAGTAGAGCGAAAAAACGTGTTTAAAAATTATGAGTAGGTATTATCAGAAGTTTTTACAATTTCGAAAATTGATTTGTATTCTCTGCTACATGAAATAATATAAAGATCATTTTTTAACACTTTTTTTTAGTAAGTTTACACTCTAAGCCGACGATTATTCCAATTACAAATTATAGTGTCAACATAATTTTGCTAGCATTATGGCGCAGTAGGTTTCATGAAGTTCTAAGTTCTGCCACTCAACACACAAAGTCTTGAATGTTGTTTTTCATTGTCACATAGTATCCTGCACATATCAGGGTAGGCAAAGGGAACCTGGGACCCTAGTGATAAGCCACACCGTTTCCTATTAAGACATTTCTGTTCCTCCAAATTCTTGTGAACTGGCTAATAGAGCGAGGAAATAAAAATATAAAATATTTAATTTTCCCGAGTGGAAATAAAAATCCACAACGTCGCGTTAACAATGGCACTCTGCGCTACGACGACCTCAATGTTACGAATCCAGTGAGAATGAGCGGAGAACAGAGTCTTTTCATTTAGTTAAAAAAAAGGTTTTATATTTGCTTAACATAACAAAGTAAATAATATAAACGGCCATCATGGAGCATTTGAAAATTCATATTTATTATTGATTTTGTTTTCGTTACCTTGATTAGTTAATAAGCCTGATTCCAACCCCCAATGCTAGAATAAAATTTTCTCAGCCTGCTTCCTCAAGTTGATCATCACTAGATGACAGAGATCTTTTAATTAGAATTATGAACCTGAAAGAATCTTATGCTAAAGGTTCTAAAGTGTCGACCACTGATTCGATCCAAACACATATAGGCTTTTAACGAAAACGAAAACTTGTTACGAGCCCTCGCTATGGAAATTGAAACCGGGTGTATGTGACTCTTGCAGTGGAAGCCGATAGCTTACCCGCTAAAAGTAGACCCTCGTACGGCCCGACATTGTACACAGCCTACGCTATGGAAAATGAAATGCATTTTCTCGTTTAATCAATTTCCGTTTTACAAAAGCCAAAGTCAAATAAACTAATACGAATATTTTTACTAAATAATTAGTCAAAGTATCTATCTATTAAGATAATCATATAAATGTTATCGTGAAAGCTAAAAGTTAAAAAGAAAATTTTATACTAAAGTTAAGGTTAAAAAGAAGAACAATTTTAAAAAAACCACAAACAGAAAATATTAGATATTCGTATAATTTTTATTTAAATATGTGTTTTACCTAATGGGTCGAAATTCATATTGTATTGTTGGATATAACTTAATATTATGCGAAGACACGACCCTGCTCTTCACTATCACTACTCATTAATTAACGAACTATCACAATAATCGTCAATCATACTTGATTCAAATACAGTCTACTCATACGTATGTAGGAGTTATATAGGTAGTTTTTATGTAATTTTATTTTTACGCTTTATTTCACTTGTAGCAAAGAAGCAGGGCAACGGAAGCCTAGTGTTAGGACACTCCGCTCCCCACTTTCTGCGTAATTCTGAAAACATTGTGTGTTGCGTGGCGGTCAACGCTGCGATTTGCCTGTACCCGGAGAACGGAGAAATGAACATATTAAATATTTTATTTCCTCGAGAGGGAATCGAAACCATAACCTGTTTACAGTTACACGCTTGGGCCCCTGCGACATGACTGGCCTCACCGCACATGTTTGCATACCAATATACGTAATTAATCTTCAAAATTTGTGTTATATTATAAAAACTCTATAATTAAGAGACTATTACCCAAAATAGCTATTTTTAAACTTGTCTTGTGCATGTAGTCTTGGTCCCGTTCCCCAGTACGGAAAAAAATGGTTTGTTTTTTTCATTTCCTCGCTCTGATAGACAAATCGTGGCGTTGAGTTCCACCACCTGACACTCAATTGAGTGAGTAAATGGTGTATCTCGACATCAAGTTCAAGAAAGAAAAACTTAAACTCTTTTAAGTTTTAAATTGAATTTCAATTTTAATTTAAACTCAGCCTTATGTCAAATCATTATTTTATAAACCAAAGAGAAACTAATGAGTGAACAAACGATAAGTGCTGGAAGGATAACTCTCATACATATGCATTTTGCCTGACAACCTCCGGATCGAAATATTCAATATCGTCAGAATTTCAATAGAGTACCCAACTTTGAGAGAAAATTGGAGAGATCTGAATATTCTTCGGCAATTTCGAAAAAATATATGTTAATCTATTCGAGGATCCATTTTCATAAATTGATTGCTTCGAGCCAATATTAAAGTATTGTTAAGGAGAGCTGCCTGTTGTGATCTACGATTTTGTTATTATTTGTGTATTTTTCATAGAACTCTTTATTGAACAGACGAACGAATATATCCAATATTATTATGATCGAAGAATGTTTTTCATATTATAAGATAATACGAAATATAATTTTCTTTTGAGGCCTTCGTCGACGGGCTGTAAGCACGACGGTTGTGGGTTAGATACCCACTCGGGGGAGTGAAATACTTAATTTTTATTCCCTGGCTCTGATGACAAAGCAAAGCGCGGCGTTCAGTTCCGCCACTCAGCACGCAATACCTTAAAATTTCGGCAGAAAGTGGGAGACGAAAGTGACTTAATATGGAATGGAGTGTGTTTGTAGTTTGTGAATGGAGGGTTTGTAGATTTCCTTTTGTTATCCTACATTATGTGGGATTTTTACTTTTTGCAATATTTGTTTCGATAAATGTAATATTTCTGTAACAGGCCTGTCCATTTAATATGCAAATTGCCTTCTAGTTTCTGCAATAAACGCCCCCGCATTAATATTATCAAAATGGAGTCGATATTTCTAAGTATAAAAATTAATTAGAATAGTTTTGTATAGATTTCAAATCTAGTTCAAATAAATTAAATTTAATAGTAAAATTATGTTTTCGAAATTATATTCTGAGTATAAACTTGGGTACTTATGCCACCGATAGCGCGATAAGAACCAGCTCGTTATAAACTTTTCGCTACAAAGATATTTGTAGATGTGAAAATTTATATTTTTAGGATTGTAATTAATAAAACTTCAAATAATATGATGTTTTTGTCATATATTTTTATGAGAGTAATTGAAAGTTATTTTTATTAAACTTTATGTACTATATAAAACACATTCTAGTTAATTATGACATAAAATCTTATTGCATTTAGTTACGTGCTACAAGGTTGTAATAGTTGCTTACCAAATAGAACACTCAATTTTTTTGCAATTTTTTTGCAAAATTTATGTCCACAATCATGGAATGGGGTACAATTGACTCCTTCCCTACATCAGTATAATATTTTATTTATTTACGATTTACAACCAATTTTATTCAAAATATTAATAATGAATTATCTTTGCAACATCTATAAATAAATATATATTTTTGGCATTTTTAAAGTGTTATTCCACATTGAGGAAAGAAAAAATATACATTTTAATAACATAACATAAAAAATATGTTTATTGGTAGAAATAATTTCGTTTATTCAACATAATTAAAGAAATATATACATATATGTTGTATAAGCAAGTGTTTTATTTTAGAGCTCGAAGATTAAATATTCGAATTATATGATAAGATATAATCGTATAAAAAATCAGCTTCATCCTGTATCCTGCAAACAGCATGATAGCTAAGACACTCCGTTTCCCATCTTCCGCGAAATTCTGGAGGCATTGCGTGTTGAGTAGCGGAACTCAACACCGCGGTTTGCCTCGATACAAGGGCGAAGAATTGAAAATATAAATTTAAATAAATATTAAATTTCTTCGCGTGGAAATCGAATCCACAACCAGTCGCATTTACAGTCACACACTTGTGCTACGACTGACCTCAAATAATAGTCGTATTTATATACATTTATTTACAAAATCAAAACAAAACCAAAATAAATTAAACCATAGATTACATTAAAGTGTTAAATCGTGAAGGAATCCACACCACGTAACTAAAGCTCTTAATATAACCACTAATCGTTGGCTAATTTATCAGAGCAAGGCTAGATCTAAATCTACTCGGGATTTGTGTTCACGCAGGTACACTGAAAGTAAGCCTAATTTATTACATTTCTTTCCATGATTAACCTACTTTAGGGAAACAATGGCAAAAGCTTTTTAGGTGCACCTTTTTTTTTCTCAACTACAAAATCTGTGTTAAGCCTTCAAGCTAGAATGCATACTGAAATGACCTTGTTTTGTAAATAATTACATAGTATTTTAATATTATATACAGGAAGTATATACAAATTGGACAGTATTATATATTTTTTTGCACATAAGATGCACTCCATCTTTTAAGATTTTTTTGAAGAATGGTTTTAGTTACGGTTCGAACTATTTACTTAAATTCATATTTTCATTTTACGTTCGAACCCGCGCTGCAGGAGGCGCGGTATGGCTTAGCGGTCAGAGCGCCTGGTCGGTTTCCAGAAGGCGTGGGTTCGAGTCCCGCTACGTTAAAACTTTTATATGTTTTCTAAATATTATTATTATTTTTTCTAAATATTATTATTGGTATTTTTCTTTCCTAGTGTGGAATAGCACTTTAAAAACGTTTAAAAATAATAAGAGTTAGTTAAAGTTGCAAAATGTTTAAAAAACACAATTGCGTTATTGCATATATATTCCATTCACAAAAGATAAATAGATAAAATCGTGCCTTTCTTAACTATATACTACTAACTAGCTAAATTCCCAATTACTAACATCAGAGATACCACAAAGCTCAAGCCACTTCCATCATTCGCTTTTCCATGAAACAAATATTGTCAATTCAACAACGAAATGGTTTAGCTCGTAAAATCAAATGATACAACTCAATTTCAATCGTATTTACATACTAAAGCCCGCTCATAACTACTTCCGTGACGTTTGTTAAGCGCTCGTACATTCTCTATTTCGATCTCATATAAAGTTTGTTTATATTTTGTTATATTAATCGTATAATAAAATATTGTTTGATTCTTCGTAAAAATTACAAAATTTACATTTAAGTCCCTTTGTAAAATATTGATATCAATAGTTAAGATTGTATGATTAGAAGCTTGACTTTCACTGTTACCCATACTGTTAAATACTTTTTATAAAATATACAGAGAACGGGGCGCCAAAAACTCCGGTCTTTGTATAACTATTTAGCCTCTTCCTACGTCATCAAACTCTCCAGACATACCCTTCGGGGGGTTCTCATGCTTTTTCGTGAACTTTATCCCTTACAATCTTTTACCATTCATTCTTTCAACGTGCCCAAAGCATTTGGGCACATTTACATCTGTAAAAGAAAACCTCTATGGTTGTATTTAGTATAACGTTTTACTATTTCAAGATTTTTTAATTAATTATATAACCTTATATCTCTTAATCTTATCCTATTAATTATTTCTTAATCCTATTATTGAATTTCCGTGTTAGCTTTTTTATTTTTTATTGAAGAATAATTATAACCGAAACAACGAGTTGAATATATTACAACGACTTGTCACAACGCCTACGATTCGTGAATAAATGCTACAGTATGACTGAAAGCTGTATAAATCAAACAATGAAAGTGTTCAACAAACGTATGAACCACTAAGTGCCACAGTCTGTCACTGCGGTCTCGTAAAGCCCAATTGTTCAAGATACACGCCCCACGCATTGCTAACAAATTATTATTCCGTTGTGGCTCGTATACAATTAAACCTTTTTTATGACTTATAACGTTTGATTATATGATATTGGATAAACTGTAATACGAAATATGATATTAAATTTGATAAAAATGTAAATAAAAATCTAACTTATGAGGCCAATCGTGACGCATCGGCACAAAGTGACTGAAAATATAAAGCGCAGCGTTGAGTTCCGTTTCACTCAACATGCAATGCCTCCAAAATTCGGCGGAGAGTGGGGAATGGATTCTTAACATTAATTCTCTTTGCCTACCCATCTGTTTTCGGGATAAAGCGTGACGCTGATCTTCAGTTTGTGATAATATTTAAAGAAAAGAACAAGTAGTAAAATTATTTATTTTTACGTTCTCTCGTGTATAACGTAAACTTATTAAAGTTATGTTAAAGTTATGGTTCCTAGAGTCAAATAATTAGACTATATATTACACGTTTTCATATGCAACCTCGACCTACTCTCTAAGACTTCTATTTTAATCAGATTTAACTGAATATTTGATAGAAATATTTCAATAGAGAAAACTCAGCAGCAAAGTACCAAGCCGATGAACCTCTAACGTCACCGTCAATCGTCAGTTAAAAATGGTCATTTTCCGTATATATAAAACAATTTCATATGCTAGAGTAAAAGTTTACACGGTCATTTTACCGCACCGGATGTCAAATTATATGCCTACAGGTTATAATTAATGCGTAATGTACGTATATTTGCATAAAATCATTTCGGGAAGTAA
Organism: Heliconius sara; assembly: GCA_917862395.2. Taxonomy (NCBI): domain Eukaryota; kingdom Metazoa; phylum Arthropoda; class Insecta; order Lepidoptera; family Nymphalidae; genus Heliconius; species Heliconius sara. The sequence continues at coordinate 8,222,471 of OU860792.2, forward strand.
GTAAACAAATATATGTTAATTCGTTGATTTTAGTTAAAATTATATTTAACCAGATTGACTCCTGCATTTGTGATATTATATATATTATAAATTGATATGACGATAAAACAGTACGCTGTTATAGTAGCGCGGCTTTTACAAATTAATCTTATGACTTTATAATGACGTAACATTTAAGGGGATATTTCATGTTATATTAACGCTGTCTACAGTTATATATTTTTTTTTTCTGACTCGGCTGATTTGAATCCTACATACAACAACACTGTTAATTGTCAATGTCAATTGTCAGATTTTAGGAAAGTGGGGAGAATGACGCGTCTTTCTTATAATAGTGGCAACGAGCGAGGCGGACTCCGCCGTAAGAGGCGGCGAGGCCAGTGCTATCTCACGCCACGTCCGCACCTCGGCGCGACGAGGCCCAACGGTCGAAATTTTTATTACAGGAAAAGGCGATTACTGTAATCGCCATACCCTTCACGAGCGTCCATCAAAGCTCGTACTTTTTCTTTAGGGGCGAGCTACTCTCGCCCCTCCCCGCCTGGTTACACTGTCAACACCAGTCCAGGTCAACAGCAATAAAGTCAATTCGAAGAAAAAAAAACAATGCGGACTTCCCTTCTCCTTTGAGTGGCATACTGAACGATTGTACTAAGACGTTATCTGACTTCACCGCGTTCCGAATATGACGTAACGAGTCGGGACTGCCTACTCAGGCCCACGCACCCCGCTTTGTTATGTATTTGTTTTTATTTTTATGTAAAAACGTAAAATATATTATAAGAACTCTATATTTGTATACACTCTAATGATGTAAGCGATCAGTAAATATAAATATAAATAACACAAATGAATTTAGCACAACATAGGGGTTTGCTAAATATATATTTTAACCGAATATTTTATTATGACACAATCGAAGGGGTTCGACGCTGCGCTAAGGGATCTTAAATAACTAGCTCACTAGCTATCTGATGAAAATATTTATTTAGTAATGAAAAAAAACTAAAAAGGGAGAGAAAAGTACCTAGAGATAAAATAAACTGTGTCCTTAAAATAATAACAGGGAAAAAGGTTATCTTTGCGTCCTTTAAAATCACATTTGAAAAGGATATGTGGAACTGACACCGAAAAAGAGAAGTTTTGTTAAGGAAAATCGAACATCTTTTTATTCGGCATACATTATTGAGGTAAAACAGTATCTTTACTTTCAGAGTATACTTTACAACAAATTCCCTAAAAGCCGGAAAATATGTTAACTTTTCCTTTTTTCTTTACCTTTTAATCTTTACGAGATTTGTAGACTATATTTCCTTGAGCAAAATTTTCCGTAATATAAAGAAACAAATGCAATTGTCTTATATTGCTCAAGGTTCTTTGATGCTTCTGGAAATGTTATGATGCAATTTAAAATTCATAAATAGAGAAAATCGATAGCATGTAGTTTCCTGTTCTTTGGATCCGTCTCGACTCATAACGCCGAACGGACTTTGCATCGGAACGCGGGTATCAGATATTTCAACGGTTACTTAGAGACTTTGTCATGCAAATCAGCCACTCAAAATCTTAGACGAGACATCATTTAAATTGAAATATTGTAAATATTCTAGTAGGGAGTGGAAGATTTTACTTTGATATCGCTCCGACCGTAATCTCTGAGACCATCCTAAGAATAATCAGATATAACTGGGTCGTAAAGCCATTTAATTACAAGTGATAAATAGAGAATACGAGGAAATGTCGTGAAATTTATTCAAGTAAATAAATCTGGCTTTTCATAACCCCTAATTAACGGTAATATTGCAAATCGTGTTGGTATTACATGATGTCTTGTATACAATAAAGCGTGTTAATAATAAAGATAGGTCGATAATAATTGAAAGGAGGCATGCGACTTGTTTACATAATTTGATAGTTTTAAATGATGCTGTCACGCCACAGCGTTACAGTGTCTGACTATAAACATTACAATTTCCTCGCTCATACACATAAGACAATACGCGGCGTTGAATTCCACCACCATATACGCAATGTTGCAAGAAGGGTGGAAAGTGGGGATCGGAAAGTGTTCACATCAGAATCTCTCTGAATAACCTTGTATAATGAAAAGACGTGAATCTGCGTAAAACCAACATCGACAAGTAAGTGTATAGTTATTTTCGTGTGAAAATGATGTATGATGAATTCAGAGAGTTGAAAGCAGCTTGGGTAAACTTTAAAACTTAATCATTAAAATATATTTTTACATTTGTGTGTCTAGTGATTTCGATATGGCCTGAATAAAATTAGTCGCTCTACTCTTCGCTCCTTAATATTTTACACACAATCAGTTAAACAACTTTTGTATGCTACAATTATACATTACAAAGTAAATGTATTGACACTATAATTGTAAATAGAGATATCGAGATCGCATGAAAGTGTTAAGTTTAGGTGAATAATAAATATTCAAGTTTACCGTCCCTTTGAGCACAGAAAAATCAACCTTCTAAAGAACGCAAGCAAACGATCTATGCATCGTTTTTTACTGCATTCCGTATGAAATTCGCCGCTCCTTGCCACGGACCTACAGTTATAAAATTTTTCACAAAAAAAAGAACATAAAAAATGTAAGCTTTATTCGCCGCATAGTCAAAACGTATTATATAGGGTATAGGGTATTTCCGTAGACCTATAATTATTAAATTTGGTAAGGAGCAGGTACTTGCAGTATAAATTAAGTTTTCAGTTTGTAAAATTTTACAAGTCCCACGGAACTCGAACCCTCAGTAGGTCTCGCACTTATCCGAGTTTATTAGTCACATTGTCTTTTAATTTTCTGAGTATATAGTACTTTTCTGAGTACTTTTAATTTTATGAGTGCCAAATTCTATGATCTATGAAGATATCACTTATGATTAGCTGAATGATTATTTTTCTTCAAAGGAATTTTCTTTAGTTCTATAATTATAAACTTTGTTTTTTTTTATCATGCACGTAGGAATACGGTTCCAAGTGGTGCCTAAAAATGTTTCCCCGAAAAATTTTATACAAATTTAATAAAAATACAACATTTACACAGCCATGCCATTGATACGCTCCTAATTCATTTTTCACCTGTATTTTTCTATTTTATACCCTATATGTATGTATATGAAAATATAAAATAATTTGTACATGTTTTCATTAGCGACATGTTGTAATGCCGTTTCTATATAGCTAACATAACTCTATTTGCTACGGGACGAAGTTAACCTACCTTATAAAGATTAACTCGGTCTCAACGTCCCGCTTGGGCAATAACGGGGAAGATTGAATACTGAACACATATTTGCACTGGTAGCAAATCGTCCCCGAGTGGTTCTAATGTCGCGAAATAAGATGTTCATCTCTTTTTTTGTCGAATAAAAGACTTAATAAAGACTCTCGTACTTCTTTTAGATAAACAAATGTTCTATGTAAAATTATTAGTTGTAAACATAAACTTTTATCTTCTATGTTAATATAAGATGAGTAAAGTGTTCAGTTCTCCATATTTCGTATATATTGTATATTTTCAGAATGTATATTTTTAATAATATGTTTTCCTTTTATTTTAAAATTAAATTTAATCTTAAGAAAAAAATTTTTTAATTATTATAATATATGACTTGTAAGTCATATAAAATATGCAGAAACAGTCTGTGCTATAAAATAACAAACTGTGACATCTTTTTACACTACAAAAAGCAATTAATGAAAACCCACTCCGTATTATTTAGCTACGATGAATTCATGGTCTTTCAACAACATCATCTACAAGTAGGTACTATACATATATATATTATTATAATAATATACTAAACTGATATATATATATTATTATAATAATATACTAAACTGAGGCCAGTCGTGGCGCAGCGGTACGAAGTGTGACCGTAAAACCGACTGGTTGTGGGTTCGATCCCCACTCGACGAAATGAAATATTTACTTAAATTTATATTTCTATTTCTTGGATCTGGTGTCGAGGCTAAACGCGGCGTTGAGTTCTGCCACTCAACACGCAATACCTCCAGAATTCGGCAGAAATAGGGGAACGGAGTGTCTTAACTCTAGGTTCCCTCTGCCTACCCTGCTGTGTGCGGGATACAGTGTGAAGCTGTTTTTTTCTTAATATACTAAATTTCTTATTTTAATAAATTATTTCCTTTATTTTAAAACAATACCTAAATTAAAATTATGACGATATCAAAACCAATAATAGAGTCGAGCGCTTTTAGGAATAATAAATTAATAACTAAAATGAATAACCTCGTCACAGTATAAATTTCAGATTCATTTCTCTCTACAAAATTACGGCAACCAAATATTACAAATATCGTTTTAAATGAACTGTCAGTTATATTAATGACATTTAAATAATGTATGGACTAAAGAATTAAATTATTATAAATCCACTTTAATGTTTAATGATATATATAGTTATGAAGCGCACCGTATTTATGTCATTTGCTTGATGGAAAAAATAAACTTTACAAAATGAAATATAAAAAAACAAATAAGAAATGGTAATAACATGAATATTTTAATTTCTGTTGGTTTAGAAATAATGTGGGATAGATCCATCGCTATTCTCCAATTACCTGTCAGACCAAAATAGTATTAGATGTTAGAAGTAAACATTTCCACGAGTAGACTCTACATTCTTTGGATTTGATCAGATGTGTCGAAAACCGTGTTTTCTTTTGTCTACGTTAAAGGAAAATAGATTGAACGTCTTATTTGTGCACTAAGACAAAATATAATATGATGCCCCTGCGGTGGATCCACTCAGGAGAGTGAAATATTGTAAATTTCTAATTTCCCCGCTCTGAAAAACGCAGCGTTGAGTTCCGCCATTCAATATGCAAAGCCTCATATTCGGCGGAAGACGGAAAACGGAAGTCTCTTAATATAATTAAGTCTTAAGTCTCTTAATATAAGCAACACTAGGTTCCCAGGATCCTTCTGCTAGCAAAATACGGGATTACGGGTGATACTATAAAAAAAACAAAATATAAAATTTTGTAAATTTCAGTTTTTTTATTGTAATATTAAACATACAATAATAGAGAGTTGAACGGACATAGGTATAGAGATTAAGATGAAGCTTGACATATAGCCTTTGACCGAGGCAAATTCCGATCTAGATTAGACTATCTATGCTGTAAGACTACTTTCAATGATCGATTCTGTCCATGATTTGTAAATGAATGGGCTTGTAAATTAAATGGATGTCATAGGAAATTCTTTTCCTATGAAACTCATTTATGTAGGTCTGCTTGAGAAAATTATTACGGTTTCTGGTGGTTCTGGTCGTGGATAACCACCATTTTTTTATCGAATTAAAGACTTAATAAAGTCTCCCGTACTTCTTTAAAATAAGTAAAAGTTGTAGCTAAAATTAAAAGTTGATTAGAGTTGTTGTTACCACTGTAAAAATAAATAAAAACTCCATATTTCGTATATATTGTATATTTTCAAGTGTATATTTTTAATAATAAGTTTTTATATTATTTTAAAGGTGAAAGGACTAAATCGAATGAAAAATGTCTTAAAACATATCAAATTGTGACGCTTGCGATTGCGCAAACGTCACAATTTGATAATACTTACTTAATAAAAACCCACTCCATATTATTTACCTACAATAAATTTAAGAAGATCTCTCAACTTCAGAACTACAAAAAAGTCCTTTTAAGGACAGTAATCGTTGAGCTAATCAAATTCATATACAAATATATTATTGTTACATATTTAAAAATTGAATATGTTACTTATTTAAAATCATATTCTAATAAAAATTTGCTTTATATTATAATGTCCTTACCATTTATAGAGTCAGACGCTTTTAGAAACAATATATTAATGATTCAAATGAATAACCTCGTGACAGTATAAATTTCAGATTCAGTTGTGTTAATGCCATTTAAATAATGTATTGACTAAAAAACAGAATGAAATTACGAAACGACTTTAATATTTAATTAAATATATAATTATAGACCGTACTTACTGTATTTGTATTAATTGTATAATGGACAATAAAAATAGACTTCATATGAAATATTACAAAAAGGTATTAGAAATGGAAATGAAAAGTCGTAAGGCCTGTCGTGGCTGAGGGGAATATGCGTGTGACTGCAAACGCGACAGGTTGTGGATTCGATCCCCACTTGAGGAGATGATATATTTTATATATTTATTTCTTCGCACTGGTGTCGAGGCAAAGCGCGGTATTGAGTTCCGCCACTCAACACGCAGTGCCTCCAGAGAGGTTGTCTTAAAACTAGGTTCCCAGGTTCCCTCTACTTACAATGCTATGTTCGGGATACCACGTGAAGCTATAAAAAAAAAACAAAATATGAAAGCTAGACATTTTATAAAATTTAAGGCCAGTCGTGGCCAAGGCACAAACTGTGACTGTAATAACCGACCGGTTGTGGGTTCGATCCCCATTAGAAGATGAAATATTTATTTAAATCTATATTTACATTTCTTCGCTCTGGTGTTGAGGAGAAGCGCGGCGTTGAGTTCTGCAACTCAACACGCAATGCCTCCAAAAAATCGGCAGAAAGTGGGGAATGGAGTGTCTTAACTCTAGGTTCCCTCTGCCTACCCTGCTCTGTGCGGGATACAGCGTGAAGTTGGTTAAGTTTTTATTATTGTAATATTTACCTTACAATAACGGAAGGATAAACGGACATGGGTATAACGATCAAAATCAATCTTGACATAATATACATAGCCTTTCACCAAGGCAAATTCTGATCTAGGTTAGACTATGCACTAAATATTCCAAGAATCGATTCTTTCCATAATTTGACACCCATGTAGCTAAATTTTGATCGATGAGTCTGCTCGTGGAAATGGTTATGGATTCATATCCACCAAATAACACGTAATACTTTTAAAAGTTTAAACGAACTTAAATTAATTTACAAACAATAACTATATCTACTCTAGATAGGTGCATAAACAATCACAAGAAAATACTATAAGAAAAAGTATATCTAAAAGTAAAGTTATTCTCATACGAAAGTACCTACTAATACAAATGACGTTGCTCGCAACTCTCTTCATATTGCTTTCACAACAAGTTATTTCAAGGTACAAAACGTATTTTATCAAATTATCGATTCCTTTTATACATTGAACAATTTTTGTATGAATACATCGTGCGATTATAGGGATAGATTCCATCTTTGTGATGCAAATCGACCCCTCTGAGAATTGAGAGCCCAAAAGGGATATTATATTTATTTTTCTTCTATAAACCTGCAATGTCTGTGACGCTTAAATAAATATTTTAAATTCTTGTATTAATATATTATAAAGGAAACAAGAATTTGAAACTTTTCTGTTTAAATGTCACTGCGCTAAAATAGGTAATTTCATGTGCTTGAATGATAACAATGTAAATAGAAGTGTATGTATTTCAAGCCATGGTAGGATAGGTACGGCGTCAGACCGTAATGCACTGAAATGCAGTGGTTGTGAGTTCGTTTCCCACTGGGTTAAATATTTTAATGTTTGTTTCACAACTCTGCTCTGCTAACATACAACACATAATATATCATGTGTATATAATGTAAAACATGTGCGTCGACACTAGATTCAGATTTTATTTTCGATGATATTATATTCAGACAGAGAAGATTTTACAAAAACTTATTTCGATATACTTTGTATCTTTTTCTTAAAATCTATGAGACGACTCATTAAGTATTAGTTATATTAAATAATTAAGAGCTATATCTTGGGCTGGTTGTCTTACTTTTCGTTCCCATGAAGAGGTTTAGCCGTCTTTGTATCCTCATACAAAAACAGGATCCTCATCAAACAAGCCTAGACAAACTAAAGTACGAGTCACAGTTACTATAATAAAATAAACAGACAGCCTTGTAATTTACATTCCACTATTCGATTTCATTAGTAGAGATGTCCGCCGCCAGCGATGTCCCATTTTTTTTTCTTTTGAGCAAGCCACTGCTATCGCTGTTTACAAAGTAAACTAGAATTAAATTTACTTTACTTAATTTCATAATGAAGACCTTGTTACAAATTAGTTTGTTTGCCTACTTATTCTGTTTTTCTATTTAAACAGATAAAAATAGACTGTGATGCTTATTATGAAAATAGATGAGTGAATAATTTATGCGATAACCTGTAGTTGTTTTTGTCGGTGTTTTTGTTCTAATTTTATGTATTTTGTGTTTTAATAAATATTATTAAGTTATAATTAAACGTTTGATCGAAGCTTTTAACGCCTAATTTCTAGCCAAAAGATAATTTGAGAATGGACAAGGATATCGATACATAGACAGCTCTCGAGTTTCACATGAATCTTGTCATCACCCGTTACAAATATTTGACGTCAGCCAAGACGCAGCATTTTGTCCTAAATAAACATATCCAGACACTGTCCTCGACGTGTTTTGAACATTGTTTTCTGTCATCACAAAGGACGTCTTGAATATTAACCAAAACCTTTAAAGTTTACCGAATATTTCAATTTTAGATGTTGTATGAAATGTAGATTTAATGTAAATTGAATTCGCGTCTTTTAACCACATTTGACTTTTGCATGTTCTCCGTATTTTGAAGTCTTTTGTTTTGTAGTACTTAAATAAAATAAAAATAAAATAAATCAGCTTCACGCTGTATCCCGCACAGCACACTGCAGGGTAGGCAGAGGGAACGTAGTGAAAGACACTCCGTTCCCCACTTTGTGCCGCTGCACCACGACGGGCCTACTTAAATACCTAAGAAATTTCTTGAAAAAATGTAAAAACGAGACTTAAATATCTAGTTGCAAAGTAAAAGTTAACCTTTTCAAATCAATTTCTTAGTAAGCTTTTTATAAAGCAAAAATAATAGTGTAAAAATGTAAAAGCTAGAATATTTTATATTCTTTTTTCATATTTCTATTAGTGAACAATTTTAATCGGGCCTGTTTTGAAATAGAAACCTTCTTATAAAGCCTCTTATACATAGTTTTATATTTTTTACAAGAATTCTGTAGTCTTTACAATTAATATGTGATTTGATTTGCATTTAATATTTAGACTGCACTTTATTGCTGTAACTGTAACTTTTTTGTCTTAAAACAAATTTTATTTGATGAATCGGAAAATTCAAGTAATCCTTTACAAAACTTGAAAAACGTCCAAATAATAGCAACATTTTTTTATTAAAATCCGAAATGAATCATCATCATGCGCCTCATGACCACAAAAATAACAAATTTTAGAATTTTCATTATATTCTGACTTCGTTACCTTCATTTCGACTTTCCCTAACCCACTTTGAAACTTCGGTATAAATTTTTTTACGACTCTTGTAAAAGTAACGAAATCACACATACCTATTCAACCTCCGTATTCAAAGTATCCAAATAAAATATGTAATTAAAAATTCTGAAAGACTGAAAAATTTATTTAGACAGTACGTACAATATTTATTGTACGTACAATATAGCACAACTAAGGTCCTAAGACCTATTTTCATTTTATTTTTACATTGTTGAGTAAATCTGTTCACAACTGTTAACATACAAAACTACATAATATATTTCTAGTATTTCACTATGGCGCACACTATATCTCATTTAGATAATGTGGGAATGCGTAACAAGTAATTAAACTAAAAGTTCATTACGCAAACAGCTCTACATTACTGTGGGAGACACTAAATATTTCTTAGACTTAGAGGTTGCAAAAGTTTAGGCAACAAATTAACTTAAGTTAAAATAAATGAACTAACTCAAGATGTATTAATTCAGTAAATAAATGCAATTGTTAAATTCACATATTTTGTTTTAAATTATTAAAAATATATATATTTTTTTATTACAATTTTACCCCAACGAATAACATGATGTTTTTTCTTACCATTTAAGTTATTCCACATTAAATATGTTACTGTTTATCTTAGACGATATATATTTATATACTAGTGCTTGTAAAAGTAACAATTTCTATGAATACTGCATAATATTATTTTTGTCAAATTCTATACTAACATCGAATTCTTCGTATATTGTATATTTGTGCGCAAATTTCAAATAAATTTAATTTACAATTCTATTTCAATATAGTTCTTTTTAAGCAGTCAATGGAAATGAAGATCAACATACTATTATCATCTTTGGAACCCTTTTTTACTGCGCTATACTAGAGTCTACATTGTATTATAACGCTAATCTGTCTACTTTATCATTATCTATTGTACTATCCGCACACAGCAAAATAGGCAGCAAGAATCTAGTGTTATGACACTCCGTTTCTTATTTTCATACTAACGCTACACTTTCCATGACAACCTGTCCCCAAATAAAGAAATACCATTTGAAAATATTTAACGCTGACGTAGTACCAAGCACCAATCTCGCTATTATTTTTGAAGTACACTACAGAATTCTGGCTGAATAGCTTAGCCAGCAAACAGCAAACAAATGTTCATTAAGCACTTCTGCGCAATTAGCGCGGGGCGCTTGAAACAATGTACGTTTTATTTACCACCTGCCGCCAAACAGAAACCTCAAAGCCAAACACGACGGAAAACACAAACTTTGCCATTCACAGCTTGAAAATACTGTAACGTATCGACATTTTGTTTAATATTTTTATATTGGTGTTGCTAGAATTTTTTAAATCAGCTTCACGCTGTATCCCGCACAAAGCAGGGTAGGTAGAGGGAACCTAGTGTTAAGAGACTCCGTTCCTCACTTTCTGCCGAATTCTAGAGGCATTGCGTGTTGAGTGGCAGAACTCAACGCCGCGTTTAGCCTCGACAACAGAGCGAAGAAATGGAAATATAAATTTAAGTAAATATTTCATCTCCTCGAGTGGGGATCGAACCCACAACCAGTCGGTTATACAGTCACATTTTCGCGCCACGACCGGCCTCGGGCTAGAATTTTTTGACCTACCGTATCTAATTATATGTATACGTTTTATTTTTCACTTTCTGGTTTTTCTTAAATAAAAGTTTTAATTGACCTAAATTAAGTTGAAGAGGCTACAATCCAATTGTTGGTAGATGTCACACACAAATAAATCATTGACCGTGCTCATTTTACTAGAAAATCGATACAGCTAAAGGAGAGTCATCTATTGCGATAAACTTTATCGGACAATTTGTACGTATATCAAATATCTAAGTAAAAGCAGTCAGCAAAATTCCCGACGGTTGAATTTGCAGCGTTCAACGAACGAGTGATATTTATTATTCATTCATAAGAAGCTCTGTGATATTTACTCTCCCATTACGGTGGCCTCGACGTCGCGTTTCTTGCATTAAAAATTTAGTACACGTCTACTATCGAACGAACAAAATGTTTAAACGACAAAATTGAATATCTTCTTAACCTCATGTCACTTAAACTTGTTAAGTTGAAGCCCAGTTAGCGTGATTTTCATCATCAGTTAGACAAATTTTGTTTATATTTAACGTACGTTAACGCAGAGCACAACGAACAAACGAGGTTTTTATAAAAATGGAATAAATAAATAAAAGACGATCCAATGGTCCCAACGTCGTGGCGTAAAAGTACTAGCGCGCGAAGTGTAAACGCAACGGTTGTGGATTTGATTCTCTCTCGGCGGAATAAAATTATAAAATATTTGTATTTCTTTTCTCTGATAACTAGACAAACACGCAGTGCCCACGTGAGCAAGATAAGTATATTAATAGGGAACAAGGTAAAAAAACCCATGGTCGAACAGAGCGCTTAACTAATTAAACTAGTACTAGTACTAGCGATTTATTTCACGGAGTGTATCATAAATTGTAGATATAATATAATATTAATATAACAAAAATGCCCTTCTTTAATAGCGACATATTTTACACATAATATACCTGTAGGTATTACTTACTATTCCGTTGACTGGCTTAAGCTAAATATTTAACGATAACAAGACTGACTTTTAATGCACACAGAATCACAGATTACTAAGTTAATATAGTCTAGATACGTTGATACATAAGCTGCCAAAGTGTCATGAATTAAACATTATTTGTGAATGTTCATTCAGAGCAATAATATTATATTTAAATAATACAGTATTACAGCATACGATTATTTAAAAACAAAGTATCAAAATAAATCGTGCTGACTTACTCACGTTTTGCGGATACAAGAAAACCTCAGCCGGCTCGTATAACTTGTAAAATAAGAGTAAATAAATACAAAAAAAAACCGTAATAAATAACAAAAGTAAACATTCCCGCGCTGTGTAGCACAGTTCATAAATTGCCATTAGCCACCACAATAAAACCTTAATCCGCACTCAAATTCGCGGTGTGCACATAAAGCAATAAATAACTGGGTAACCATAAAAACTGTAGCTACGATTTACAATGCGCAAACCTCGGCGAGCGTTTCGCGCAAAAAACGAAAACAATTAGCAACCAAGCGCAGGCTGCGCAGGAAACAGAAGATAATTTATTTCCGATCGCTTCGTGGGGCGGTTCTGGGGGATATTACGTGTGGGGTCTTGTACAATATGGCTACCGCTAACGGTGCTGATCGATTGACAACAATAAAATCTGGATAAATAAATTTGAGGAAGTAGATAATAAATTAGTCCACAGTAGGGGCATACGTTGCTTAAAAAAAAACACATAAGTTTAATCTTTTCGAAATATTACAATTATTAGGAAACTCAGAACAAATGAATCTTGAAAAACTAAAAGATCATAACAATGGTATAACACAAGAAGCGGTTACAATTTTAATAAATTATTTGCAGTAACAAAAGGAACATTTATAAGTACCGACGCTTCGCATTTGCGATAAGCAGAAATGCCACAAACAAGAACATCTGAAGTGGATTCATTCTGCACAAAGATAGACGTCAATTTAATTCTTATCAAGGAACGCTTGCTTGCCATGGAGCAGTTGACCCGGAAAACACTAATAATAACGAGTACAGAATAAACGTAGAAGAGCAAAACCAGTTTCGTTAAATCAGCGAAGTGAAAGGAATCCAGAGTTGGATCAGAGCCCAGCGACGTCTAGAGATTGCTGCAATTTATCCCGCCCGTGACGCCTCAGATAGCTAGTATTAACTTGCCTTCTATACTATACGATATACATACATACATATGTACCTTCAAAGTCATTATATATATATATATATATATATATATATATATATATATATATATATATATATATATATATATATATATATATATATATATATAAAACGCTTGCGGACACAACAAAAAATATGTAGGTACTATATTAATAGGTTGAATATACTATAACAATATGGTTTTGGAGAGGTCAGCTTATGCCTCACAAACTGCACTTTTTTTGCTGCCACTATCATTTTTCTTCAAAATTCTTTTTTTATTGACATTATTAAGGATTTAAAAAAAATACTACATAGACTTAGTTACTAATAGATTAGTTACTAACTTTATAGATATTTTTTAAACTCTTAAAATATTTTTTAACGAAATGTATAATACTGAAGAGCTAGTTGTCAGTATAACATTTTCAAGTACATAAGAAAATGTTGCAAGAATAATTGAATAATGTTATTCTTTTCTCAAAGAGTTTTCTTTAAGAACCGAATACTAACTAAATATTATGGGAAATGTATGATCAAATAAAATGCAACCAAAAGAATCGAAGAACAATCGCTCCAGGCAAATATGTAAGACAAACAGATCTTGGTTTTTTTATTGTATTGCCAAAAATAGTCATCTATTGCGGTACTCCTTTACAAACTATATTAATGTTATAAATTGTTATATAATTGAGGCTAATCGCGGCGCAAAGCACAAGGACGGCTGTGAACACGACAGGTTGTGAGCTCACTTCCCACTCAAGGAATCATTTGTATATTATTTTTTTGTATATTCTTTAATGTATACACTCTATTAAGTAAAGAAGTAGAAAAGATATAGATAAACAAATAATGTAAAAATCTAAGTTTTCGTTAAAAAATATATAAGTAATTGGTTTCAGTTTGTTGTTTTGTTTAGATTATTGTTTTTTTTTATATGTACCTTTAGTGACAACCTTTCTTATATTGTAAGTAAACGGTATATTTTGTAGTCACAGCCAATCCAGCTTAGTACAAAATAATTAATCACTACCCTCTAGCCCCTGAAGGAAGTATAACTGATTAAAAAAAAGATGAAATTGTGTTTAAATTGAATTTGTTAGGTATTAGCTAATTTTACCTTAAAAAATATTACGTAGCAGGGACAGAAAAAAACAACAAGTTTTCTTTATTACCAGCATATACATATACTATATAAATATATAAATATTGTATTGTATTGTATATTTTAAAAAAATTTAATCAGCTTCACGCTGTATCCCGCACACAGCATGGTAGGCAGAGGGAACCTAGTATTAAGACACTCCGTTCCCCACTTTCTGCCGAATTCTGGAGGCATTACGTTTTGAGTGGCAGAACTCAACGCCGCGCTTAGCCTCGGCACCAGAGCGAAAAAATGGAAATATAAATTTAAATAAATATTTTATCTCCTCTAGTGTGGATCGAACCCACAACCAGTCGGTTTCACAGTCACACTTCGTGCCACTGCGCCACGACTGGCCTCTGTTTACTTACAAATACATTTTTTCAAGACCTAAGACGTTATGGAATCGATCTTGAATTATTTGCGGCTAACGTACAAATATAATGCGGGCATGGCACGGCGGCGGACAGCTCTAATGGCTTCCATTACGTTGCCCGCCACCTGCACTAATGGGTCAGAAATATTTAATTGATGAGACCTGCTACAGATATTCCGAATTGCATTTTTCATTCATTAATTATTTTTACATTTTATTTTTAATCGCTGATTACAATGTGAGTGATTACTGATAATGATTATTAGATTTTAAAAATATTAAGTTTTTTAATGATTTATCCTAAATTATTAAATAAATCTTATATCGTTACTAGGAAGAGCACTGTTTAAGTTTAAGTAAGTTAAGATTCAACATTTAGTTGTATATTCTAAACGAAATTTATCTTTATTTTTCATGATATTGCGTGAAACATTTTAGTATATTTTCACTATTAAACTAAATTAAACACACAATATACTTAAAATTAAATCAGCTTCTCGCTGTCTCCCGCACACAGCAAGATAGACAGAGGGAACCTGGTGTTAAGACACTCCGTTCTCCACGTGCCGCCTAGTTCTGGAGGCATAGCGTGGTGAGTGGCGACACCAGATCGAAGAAATGAAAACATAAATAAATGTTTCACTCCCTCTATCGAGGACCGAACCCACAACTAGTCGCTTTAACAGTCACACTTTGTGAGTGGAATTTTCTTTATTTCGAATTCCTAAATTTAAATGTTACATACAAACTTATATACAGGATAGATAAACTGTAAAGGCAATAAGCTTTTACGTCCTTATAACGCCAAAATCTCTGCAATAATGGAGCTTTTCACGTTTTTGCTACGAGTCCCTGCAGTATCTTAGATGATATATCAGAGATAACTCCGGCGGAGGCCGTGAAGCTCGGCTGGCCATATTAGCACAGAATTGGTAGACTATGTCAATAAATGGCTTGACCTAATTCTCACGATTTGACCTTATATTCGCAACAAATGCTAAGCCGGCGATATTATTTTGAAATTTAAATATAATGTGTTCGAGCTAAAATATGCTTACATAATAAAGCTCAAACGTTGTTAATTTATCATATCATTTCCCATAATTTTTAACTACCATAAGTTTTTATAGTATTTGTAAAGTACTTTTCAAAATACACGCGTGTACTGCACGCGAAGGTTGTGATTTTAAATTCAACATTGAATGTAAAATTTGTATTTTAGAGTTTCATTGTTGAACACGCATTATCTCTGCATAGGTGAAAAAACAAAAAAAGTAATTAAAATGTACATATGTTAGATATATAAAGTTATATTTTATAAAGAAAAATGAATAGATCCAATAAATAATTATAATATAATAAGCTAAGCCCAATAATTGTAATATGATAAAAATATAAAATTAATATATTTTTTTCTTAGTTTTCTAAGAATCGTGCATGTAAAATTTACATTAATAAAATATAGATTAAATGTAGCTACTAATGTTTGATGCGAAATATTCATCCTGATTTCCAATTCCCTTTGAGCTAGCTTTGTCGAAATCAAATTTCAGAATAGGTACGGTTTTCCTAATTACAAACGTATCCGACCGTGTTTGTGCAATCACGTTAAACACGCTGCTGGAGATAGGGATAAAAAATGAAAAAAACATACTACTGCCAGTTTGTACGTACAAATTGATATATTGTGATACTAATCGTTTGCTTTTAAGCAATATGTTAAAAAATCGCTATTACTGTTTACTGGTAGCTATGGATAAAAATTTTCACAGTGTAATGTTGTAGGTATTTCTTGTAAGTATTTTTTAAGTGAAATTAACTATTTTATATATTATTCCATATCTTTTTATATATATATATATATATATATATATATATATATATATATATATATATATATATATATAGATATATATATATATATATATATATATATATATATATATATATATATATATATATATATATATATATATATATATATATATATATATATTGCTTGTAACTTCAAAGTAAAAGTTATGTTAAGACTATATTTTATGGAACCCTACTAGTAAGTAATTTAATATCATGTCACGATTGTTGAGGAAACAAGAACGAACTTTGATTTCGGTTGGAGTTTCCGTGGTTTTGTTGACAAAATCGTAATCAAGCGGACACTAACCACACTAGCCAAACTTTGCGTTGGACAATATATATTTACTTAATTATTGCAATCACTCATTAATTAAAGTAAATAATTGCGAAGAAATAGAAAGAAGAATAAATATATCTTGAAAGAAGTTTTTGTCACTAAAAACAAACTTTGAAGGGAGATATTTGCATTAATTTGAAAAAGAACTGTATTCGACATCTGTTTGTTACCTTACTTATTGTAGCCAAACCTATATATATATACTTACTTATTTTTACGAAAATGGAATGGAATGTAAAGAAGCATATTAAAAAATAACATAAATTAGGAATATCGGCGGAAAGTGGAGCACGGAGTGTCTTGACACTAGGTTCTCGCTGCCTATCCGGCGTGTGCGGGATACAGCGTGAAGCTGATTTAATAAAAAAAATAGCAGTAGATCTGAACTAACGGGCATGTTAGCCCAAGTCTTAAATCTTAAGGGGCAAAGAACAGGTCACGGTCAACGCTGGATCGTGTGCTAGGAACAAGATAGAAAGGACCTATGGGAAAGAGAAAATGAGGCAGGTTAATGACAGTAGGCTGATGACATTGTAGAATAAACAATTGTAGATCGATTACAAATCAAAAAGGCCCATCACCTCACTCCCTGTTCCTGTTTCACTAAGAGCGCGAGCAGCATACTTTGTCTAGCCCAAGCTGGAATTGTGAGAAGTGCATCGTTGACGTACTATTAGGACGATAATTAACCGGACGAAGTATATCCCAAGCTAAACTGTACTAGAGTATTTGACTTGCACTCAATTCCCGTTGAGCAAACCGCTTACGTACTCGACTAACCCAGGAATTAGTTCTAAGTAGACAGAAGTTTAAGAGCAAAATTGCTAGAAACTACTTCTGTATGTATATACCATATATGTAATGTACAATGTATGTGTAATGTAAAAATTATAATATTATCGTTTTGTAGATAGAACGAAACAAGTAGGTAGCTTATATAAGTTGTAGATATTAGTAGTTTCTTAAGAGGCCAGTCGTGGCGCAGAGGCTCAAAGTGTGTGAATTATTATTTATTTATTAATAATTTTCATTTCTTCGCTCTGGCACCAAGGCAAGAGCCCGGCGTTGAGTTTCGCCACTCACCATGCAATGCATCATAAAAAATCGGTGGAAAGTGGGGAACGGAGTGACTAATGTACCCTCTGCCTACCCTGCTTTGTGCGGGATACAGCGTGAAGCTGATTAATTAAAGTAAATATACGTTATCCTTAGAAATAGCTAATATTAACTATCATCCACTTTTCGAATATTAATAATGAAATTAAATAGATAGAGACAATTTTTTGCAGCATTGCAGCAGAATTTATGAAAATGGCTGCATTTTTTTTTAATTTTCACGAGGAAACGTGCCACCGAGAGTAGAATTTCAATTAATAAGTTCTTTGATTTTCACGATTATTACACATTGTAAATGAAAATATTTTAACCGGATTAATCGCGTATATTTTGTATTTTATACATTTTTGGGGAACCCGACGTTTAGAATTTCAATTACCAAGTTCACCTTCTGTTAATTGAAAAGCATCTTTCGTCATCAAATACCTAAGTTTAAGACGTCGAAATGCATCTTAGTAATAGCACGTAGTATTCATTAGGGTATTACCGGCTTGTAGCGTAGTGCATTCGGAATTCTGTCAAATAAGCTTGATGTTCCTGTTGCTACTTAAGGCGTACGTGTTGAATTGTGATTGCAGCTTGCATTCTAATCGCATCAGAGCGAACTCATTACGGAGGTGCCGAGGTGCTATTAAATGTTGTAACATTATTTTGTTTATATTAATTAAGTAACTTAATATGGTCAATTCAACGCGGTGGTTGTGGCTTCAATCCATAAGGAACATAAAAAACGAGGCTAGTACCCGCCATTTAATATAAATTAATAATTGGGAATGCATTAATCAAATATATATATATATATATATATATATATATATATATATATATATATATATATATATATATATATATATATATATATATATATTACAATAAAAGATAGACTACTAGATACTATTAAACAAATAATCCATAATACTTAGGTACTCTTAACTCTTACCACTTTTGGAAATGACAAAAATTGTGACAGCAAAAATTTTAAAATGACAATATTTTTAAGTCTCATCATTTATTGGCAGCGTTTGACACCTGAATACGTACAAAACAGAGATCCGCCATCTCTGCCGACAATTCCACATGATACTTATTTATGTGGTTTGCTGATCAAAAATGAAAAGTAATTAATTACTCTTCAAAAACTACTTTTCAAAACTACATCACTAAAAATACATCAAAAATTACTTTTCAAAAGGAAAATTACACGAGCTTTTATTCATTAATATTTAATGATTGATTGATTTTTATAATTTTGATGGACGGTGGCGTTAATGTAGTGAGCAGTTAACTACCACTTCCAAGAGTGTAGAGTGTCCGCGCAATACATCGAATCGAGGAGATTCAATTTTTTACGACATGTTGGATGTTCCTAATACTAAGGAATATCGCATTTCCGATTATATACGTTTTTTTTTTCTTCATAACATATTTCTGAAATGCAAATTTACCTACCCCATTTGCTTTTCTTAAATTAATTTTATTTATGTTTTGTAAAGATATATAAAAATAACATTTTTATTTAAAACTTACTTTTTATATTTACTGTAATAAAACGAATTATATTTATATAATACATTTTTATCTTATATAAATTTAATGTACATTTACTTTTTACACATAAAAATGCACTCGCCTCGGATAGAAACAGTCACCAAGATGAAATTTACAGTCTTAACATCCCATCCATAAACCCATGCAAGTCAATTATAATTAAACAGTGAGTAAAGTTTATCGATGATAGCAGAGTCTAAAATTTGCCCAATTTTAGACTTCGGTTTCCGTGTACAAGGCACTGATACCATTATTATCTAGAGTGGAAACAAAAGAAGAGCAAGTCAACGATGAGACAATAATGCTGAAATTATAGCTTTGTACTACAAGCTATAATTTCAGTATATAGCTATAATAACTTATTATTTAACGTTGATTTTTTTTTATCATAATCCAAAACTTTCTATTTTTAAATTTGCCGTTTTCAGTTAGCTTTAAAAAAAGATACATTCTTTATGTGGACTGTATGTGTACTGTGAATATACTGGTTAAACAAGAGCTCATAAATCAGCAGTTTTTTAATGGATCGTGCAAAGATTATATGAGTGCAGATACGACATTCTTATTTTGGTCCGATAATTAATGGGGGACTCTATGTGTGCTAAGAGAATATAAGAGAAAACTAATTTATACTCCTGAATGCTGGAATGCATTAGTAAGATAGGCAAAGGTTGAAGAAAGGCCTAGCAAGGTACTACAAACAGCCAAAGTGATCTTTATTATTTTAAATTGTTACCTGTATATACCCAGAAATAATGTTACTAATATGTGTAACAATTGTAAATATGAGAAGAAATAGCATTGAAATAGTAAATTTCAACAATAGGAACCTGATTATATATGTAAGTATGAAAAAAGAAGCTGTAAGAGGATAAAGAGTAAACCTAAAGAGCAAAAATATTTTTTATACATATTCGTTGGTTTTGCCAGATAAAGTATAAATATGAATGATGAAATGAAAATTCTTAAAATGTGGACGAGTCCAACAATACTTACTAATAAGAAATTGTATACACCTATACATTTATAATAGAGTTCAAAAACTAATTTTAGTGGCCCAACTTCTCATCATCGAATTTTAATACTCAATCAGTTCTATTCTTCACTTAAGATTTGATCGTATGGTGAAAGTACGAAGGAGAAAATATAGTGTTCATATTATTTTATCAAAAAGTAGTTGTTAGTATAAACAATTAACAATATTTGTATGTAATCGAATGTGAAATTTTAACCAAAAAAATTCCTGACATGAACCAACGAAAAATATCGTTAGAGGTATATCGGATACTTTTTTGTATATGCCGTCCCCTGTTAATAATCTAGTGTCGGTTTTGATTTATAAAGTTCACTTACCTAATATTAATATCATTACTATTTATTTTTTGAAAACTATGCGTATTTTTTTATTTTTACTGAGATTTAATAGTTTTCTTTATTGTGATTTAATCGCGACAATTTTTTTTTAAGATCTATTAAATATTTTTTAGAAAAATTAATTGGCTTTCCTGAAAAGCATTTTTTACTATCCACACTTTTCCTAAGGACCATTGAAAGATATTCTATCAATAAAACTTATTAATTATTGCAATAGAGTGGATATTGCGAATGTAATTCTAATCACCCCGGCCACTATATAAAATAAATAATTCCTAAAATGTTTTTTTCTTTATTCTATTTCAACGAAATACTGCAGGCATACGTGTTTTATAATGCACCTTTTTAAAAAAATTCTAATTTTTAGCTAGTGATATAGTTATATTTTTATTTTAGTCTGAGATTTAAAAAATCTGTCCTTAAAATTAGATATACATTAATTAAAGATATTGTTGTGGGTTTAGATTTTAAGTATTAAATAAAATAATTTTTGTACTACTTTTTTATTTATAAACTAATATTCTAAATTTATAAAACTTAATCAAACTTAGAAGTACCGTAAAATATTATTATAATAAAACTATTATAATAGGTACCTACTTGATTAGACGTTGTTGTTTTTGAACAGTATTTATATGATGACATTGACAGTGAAAGAATTGTTGACAGCTGTTACATCTTTCAGTTTTGTCTTTATATTGCTTTCGCCTACATAATTTCCCGTTATATATAAGAAATTACTCATTTCATCTTTTATATGTACTTTAATGTAAAATACGCTTCGTTGTGTCTGAAATAAAAATGTCTCATCAAACTGGGATTCAAGGTATTTATTAACTTATCACAGATAATTTTCAATTTTGTGATTATCGTTTTGTTCTCTTTTAATGCAATTTTTAGGTGCTATTACAAGATTATATAGACTTGTATAATCGAAATGATTCACAGTGATATTATATAAAAGATAACAAAAAAAATATTATCATCTAAAAATAAATAAATCAATAAAAACACGAGGCGCGCCACCTTGGGGAAAGTAAATTTATTATGGCTAATAAGCGGAACATATTCATACTTACAATATAGCTATCTAAAATAGAATCCTAAATTATATTCCTACTATCCAATAAAGATTTATTGAAAAGATTATAAAAACTATCCTTAACAACTTATTTACATTTTTTATATCTCATGAATCTGATATGTGCAAGTTTACTTTATTACAGCTAATGCAGAACTCAAAAAATATTTCAGCAAGTGCAGAGATGGAAAAATCAGAGTGTTGAAAATAAGTATAGAAAATGGTAAATTATATAAAATTTTATAAATTGTTTTGTTATTTTATGTCCTGTGGAAGTATTATTAAATTAAAACTTAAATAAAAATAATATATATCTTCTACATTTTCTATATATTAAACTTTTAAACATACTTTCAGAGCAATTAACATTGGCCAAATATCAATCTGTGAAAGGATCTTTTGAACAAGATTTTGATAAATATGTACCATCTTTAGTTGTTGAAGATCTGCCATGTTATATATTGTACAGGTACTATTTTTTATAATTGATTTTCACAATTATTATACATTTTAAATGAAACTATTTTAACCGGATTAAACAGTATATGTGGTCACAGACTACTCCAAAGTGTTCGAAACATCGGGTTTTTCAAAATGTATAAAAATACATGAATATATGTGATTAATCCGGTTAAAATAGTTTCATTTAAAATATTTTTCTCTATTCTTTTATTTTTTTTTGTTTATACTAGCTTTATGTTTTATCCTTGATATAGCAAGGTATAGTAATACAAAGAATCTACGTTCTTGATCTATTATATTCTGTTTTCCAAATTGAAATAATATATGTTGAGTGGTGCAACTCAATTTCACTCTTGGTCTTACTAAATTTTCATTAAAATGAAAATAATTATTTCTGGACTGAACCTGCTATCGCTACATTTACAATTAGATGCTACCACTGTACTGTGATGGCAGTTAGATACTTTTCCCCTAATCCTATGATAGACACTGGAAATCTGGAGTTAAGGCACTCCATTCCCTATGATATGTTTTCTTCTCACTATTTATATGTTTTGTTTAAGAAATTAAAATATGCTTTTACAGATTTGATACAACTAACTCTCTAGGATATGAATGGCTGCTTCTAAGTTGGTCTCCAGATAGTGCTCCTGTAAGACATAAAATGTTGTATGCATCAACTAAAGCTACTCTAAAACAAGAATTTGGCTCTGCTCACATTAAAGATGAAATGCATGCTACAAGCAAGGTATAAAGTAACAAAATTCTTCAATTTAAAAATTCATTAAATATTTAAGAAGAGAAAGAAATTTTATTTTGGGACCTGCCTTGCCGTTTGTGTCTCTTAATCTTAATTTCACATTCTTTTTTCAACTACTTTTACTCATACAATAAAAGAATACAAGTGTTTATGCTGTTTGTGCTGCAAATTATATGAAAATCATTGTATAATTTAACACTCAACAACAAATAAACAAATTAAAAAACGCTGCGCGCGCAGGATCCTTCCGCCTACCTTGCTACATGCAAAAAAAATACATATGATAATTTTCAGGATGAAGTATGCTTAAAAGGTTACACGGCACATCTAAATGGTGTTAATGCTCCGGCACCATTAACTGATAGAGAGGAGGCGTTAAAAGAACTTCGACATAGTGAACATGATCCCAATTATGGCACTGATTCAAGGTATAGGAGAGTCATATTGTTTTTATTTTATTAATTCTATTAAACTATAGAGAAACTTATTTTAACTTAGGTTATGACGAGCTAGAATACAGCATACAGCTTGAACAGCTTGAAGTTAATCTTAAATTGTATATATTTTAGACAGTCCACTATGGGCGGCATATCGTTCCCGATCACCGATTCAGCTACTGATGGTATACTTGATTTCCAGCGAGGTTCCTACAACTATCTGCAGTTTAAAATAGGTAACATAACTAAAAACTATTGATAAGTTTTTATATCTATATAACAAAATGCGGCGTTGAGTTCCGCCATTCACCAAGTAATGCCTTGGGGTGAAAAGTGTAAAATAGGCACCTTTTTAAATCTAGGTACCTACCCGTTATGTGGGATTGATTGATTGAGGGGATGGAATTGCCGTAATAAAACTAGTCTTTAATTTTAAATAAATTATCTTTACAAAATTACTATGAATTTTATGAGGCACAGTGGAATAACGTCAGACTATAAACGTGATGGTCGTGGGTTTTATATCCACTTAAAGAAATTATTTATTGCCATTTCTCTACTATTATCACACTACTGTCAGGCAGGCAGGTCAATTAGTATTCCATCACATTTGATGTTTCGATGTAACCCACTTTACCTCTTAAAGGTGTTACATACAACTCTTAGGTATTTATTTAGATGCAAATAAAACTTAGTACTATAATAAACTTATTTAAATTTTACAAACAATATATTAGATTAAAGTTGATCTATATAATAAATACGCTAACAATATGTTATACTTCATTCACATTTTACAGACTTAGAAGAGGAAAAAATTTGTTTAGCAAAAGCAGCCGTGATAAGCTTAACAGAGTTGCCGTCTCACGTGCCAAGCGACCAAGCGAGATACCACTTGTATATATTCAAACATACGCATGAAGGTGATCATATGGAGAGTATAGGTATGGTATTGGATATATTTGCACTTTATAAATTAACTAGCAACCCACCCGTGACTTTGCCCGGTTAATTTTATTCGCTATATTACAGCCAAATTATACAGAATCTTTACATAAATTGTGTTATTCTCATAGATAAGCTATATTCTTATGAATTGTTTATACGCAATTCCCCGAATATTTGGCGGTAAGTGGTAAACCAAAGTGGGAACTGAGTACATAACACTAGGTTCCTAGTGTTATATACTCAGTTCCCACTTTGTTAGTTTCCTCAGCCTATCCTATCGGCGTGAACCTTAAAAAAATGTCAGGAAACGTTAGTAGATCTTTTAATATAAGATTTTTATTCTTGTGAATATTCTAATTCAAAAATAAAATAGTATATTTTGCGTCTGAGGTTATTATTTGATGGCATTAATATGAATTTATTTTTGTTTTATGTTTTACAATTTTAATTCAAATTATTTAAAATTGGATTTAAATGGCAATTCACATCTGAATGTATCGGGTCTATTATTAATATCTGAATGTATTCGCATCTGAATCTTAGATCCCAGCGCATAAATCTGGAAGTTTCTGTTTTTTAAGTGAAACTCATTTTCTCAAGAACGATACATGATAGTAGAATAGATTAGCTAAGCTTTAATTCGATATATAATTTACAAAAAAGACAAATAAGTGCAAATTATAAACATTAAATGAGCTGTTTAAACCAGGCAACCCCGGAATTACGGCAGAGTGAGAGGTGGCAACCATTGTTTTTCGAATTACTTATGCGATTTTATTTTGAATGGAGTCACAAAAAACATTTGTAGTGCAATTTTTCACTAAAAACGCATTAGCATACATATAATTTAAGGAGATTGCGGCACGATTTCTCCAGGCAATCCTAGTGTAATCTATTCTACTATCTTATATTTTTTATCAGCTTCACGCTGTGTATCCCGCACACAGCAGGGTAGGCAGAGGGAACCTAATGTCAAGACACTCCATTCCCGACTTTCTGCCGAATTCTGGGGGCATTGTGTGTTGAGTGGCAGAACTCAACGCCGCGCTTTTCCTCGACACCAGAGCGAAGAAATGGAAATATAAATTTGAGTAAATATTTCATCTTCTCGAGTGGGGATCGAAACCACAACCAGTCGGTTTTGCAGTCATACTTCGTGCCGTTGCGCCACGACTGGCTTCAAATTACTATCATATATCATTCTTAAAAATGAGTTTCATTAAAAAACAGATGCCTGCAGATTATGCACTGGGATCTCGAACTATACTCGTATATTACGTAGTCGTCGGGTCTTCAACACAACACTGAAGAATGGTTTTGTAAAGTTATTTGAGGCCATTGTTCTGCGTGGCACCGTTAACATTGTAGGTTCGATGCCTACTTGAGGAGTGAATTCCACTCTCGAGCAATATAGCGTTCAGTTCAGCGCTATTCAACAACTAATGTCTTGTCAATGTCTTCTCAAGATCAAATGTCTTCTTTCTATTCTGCGATCTGTATAAAAACGTAAAGCTAGGAAACAAAACTCACTCCAAAAATATACATATAACTTAATAAAAAAATATTCTTAACCTTTGTCTATTATTATTCTGTTTTACATCTCACAGTGTTCATCTATTCAATGCCGGGCTACAGTTGCAGTATAAAAGAGAGAATGATGTATTCCAGTTGTAAAGGCCAATTTCTAGAGATCATTGAGAAAATGGGTCTGGATATTGCAAAAAGGGTAAGGTCCTTAATATATTTACCAATACTATTAAGATGATGAGTTTGTTTGGTTGATTGAGCAAATCTAAGGACCTACTGATATGAATTGAATAGATATGTTTGTGTTGGATAGTTTCTATTGATTCGATTGATTCCACTAGCTACGGGCAGAGTTACTTCTTGCACTTAGATTGAATCATACACAGCTCTTAGTTATTTTATAATAAGTTCTTTGAATATCGCGATAATTATACAAAATAAATAAAACTCTTCAATCGGATTAATCGCGCGTATATTTAGTATTATACATTTTTGGAAACACGACGTTTTGAACACTACAGGTAACTACGCTACAGATAAATTGTCGAATAATACCAACGTAAGGGAGAAATTAAATTAGAACTTGATTTCATATAATGTTATTAACATTGAAGTTAAATATAACAAATTACAATGTAATGCACACAAAAATGTTATAAAAGAAAGAGTCTGAACAAAAAATAATTATAATATATTTTTATATGCTTATTCGAAGTTCATTTTATTGTTCATTTAGATGGCGTTGTATCTAGATTTTACATTTAGTTTATTTTATTATTAAATATTTATATATTTTTTTAGATATCAAAATCAACTTTTCTTCGTATAATATAACAGGGTAGATACCACATTTCCCATGTAATACTAGGTCATATTGGAAACATTGCAGTTTGAGTTACCAGGAAAAACAAATGAAAATAATACATGCCCCGAGGAGGAATTGAACCTGCCGCGATTACTCCCACAACCCTACAACGGCCGACGGTTACTTTATAATATATTTAAAATAATAAAGACATTAAACATTGAACGTAGCGAAATTTGAACCACGGCTTTGAAAACCGTAGATAACTAGATGTTAGTG
Source organism: Heliconius sara (assembly GCA_917862395.2). Lineage (NCBI taxonomy): Eukaryota > Metazoa > Arthropoda > Insecta > Lepidoptera > Nymphalidae > Heliconius > Heliconius sara. The sequence continues at coordinate 8,249,605 of OU860792.2, forward strand.
GCGCAGGAGCACAAAGTGTGACTGTAAACGCAACTGATCGTTCTCCACTCGAGGAAATAAATATTTATTTACATTTATCTTTCTTCGCTCGGAATGCCTTCAGAATTCGGCGGAAAGTGGAAAACGAAGTGTCTTTACACTAGGTTCCCTGTACCTATCCTGTTGTGTGCGGGATACAGCGTGAAGCTGGCTAACACTTTAAAATGTTAAGATAATTAAACATTCTAATTGTGTAAAATTTTCAGCTTGAAATAGATGATGGTAAGGAATTGACTGAAGAATATTTATATGATGAAATACATCCAAAAAGAAATTTGCATCGGCCAGCGTTCGCGAAACCAAAGGGCCCTCCCAACAGAGGCGCAAAAAGAATTACTAAGGCACAGTCGGCTCAATAATTATAAATTAAATATAATGCTTAAAATCATGCCAATTTATTACGTATGTCTTCGACATTTTTTAATTTTTTAAATGTTTATAATATTTTCTCGTTTAGCTGTTCAATTATAGCTATAGGAGACATTAATGGACTTTTTAGAATAACCTTTTTTTTGCTTAGTTAAAAAAATATATTATATCAAAAAGTCTCCTATGAAGTGGATTTTATATTTTTTTATTGAAATTAAGAAAAAATGTATGTCACTAGTTAAAATATCACTTTAATTATATTAAAACGAAATCGCTGTACTAAAGTTGACCAATTGTTATTATTCAAAAGCAATAATGTAATCGAAAACAGTATTAAACGAATTAAAATTAGATAAGCTTATTATTAGTTGATATGTGCAATAATAATCGAATAGTATATCGATTATCACATGTTTACAATGAAGAAAAAATAAGAAGAATAGTCGTTCTAAAATACATGTATCTATTAAAAATATTTTTTTTATTTAGCTAAAACTTAACTAAGCATGTTTGAAAACAATCGGTATTTTTTTTCAAGTACAATTTTATAAAGGCCGTTTAAGAATTTATAGAGAGTTTTATTGATTTGAGATTAGAATGAGATCATTGCAAGTATTTTTTATTACATTATTTATTTATCATTAAATTACAATTGCTGTAATGTAAAGCATCTTAATATGTATTGTAATCGTGGTTTAGTATTAACGTTTAGATTTTGTCTTCTATTAATTATCTTGTTTTCTAAATAAATGAACATTTTGTAATGCTTTTATTACTTACTATATCTTTAAATATTTAAAAATAATTTATTAGAATTTTTCATACAGGCTTTGTGCATGAATCTATTTCTCAATTTAATTGTGGTGATTTAATAAGATTATATTATAAGCATTAATATGTATTTTAATTATTTAAACAAATCTTTTTACAAATGTATCTCAGTATAATTGCATGGATTTTTATAAGTGGATGGTGTTTTCTAAAACTATTAACTTTTTAATATTGCGTGGTGTTTAACTCTGTGGCTTTCTCCTAACAGTTTTTGCCAAAAACTTTATGCATGATGAATTTACTTAATTTTATAACAATTCTGCAATTGTTATTTTAATAACTTTATAATAGTAAACTGGTTCTTGCCATATGATACTATAACTATATATATAAATACATATATTTATATAAAAATAGCTAGTCCATTGAAACATTATGCTTAGAATTTATTAAATTTATCAAATGTGTGTTGTATTTTTTCATAAAAAAAGCCCTGGTTATTTTTGCACGTTTAGTGATTTAATAGATGATGATAAAAAAATATGTAAAAATTTTAAAATTGCACAAAGCATTATTGTATTTGTAGTGTATATTATATTTTTATATTCAGTCGTGATTTGTTCTATAATAAATAAATGCTTTTGATAATTATTTAGTTGTTATGTATTTCTGTATTACCAACTATAACTTTACCATGGCATGGGTGGATTCGATTCTCACTCTAGAAAATTAAATATTTAATATTTTAAAAATATTTAATTTTCTTCGCTCTGGCGAGGTAAAACGCGGCGTTCAGTTCCGTCACCTAACAAGCAATCCTTCCAGAATTTGGCGGAAAGTGCGGAGCAGAGTGTCTTAACACTGAACAACAATAGAAAAATATTTATGACCAAACAGTAAAAAAAAATTGTGGACAACAATTATTAATTCAAATTTCAAACGACAAAAATGACAACACAAAATTATCCTTTACATAAATATTAAGTATTTATGTAAAGGATGCAATGTTAGATGTAGACTTGATATATTTTTTATATTGGACATTTTTTATTGGTTTCTAATAATCATCTCTACTTTTATAATCACTCGCACAAATTGCTTAACCAGCTAAAGCCTCGCGACGGCTGTACGTTGTTGCCACGATGTAAAAACATTGGTGTTAAAAAAATATTATATATTTTAGTAGCTAACCAAAATCTCTATAAAATAAAATTGATGATGTCAACTTGATGCTTTTTATACTGACTTTTCCAAGGCTTTCGACAAAAATTTGACTTTCTTTGTTACTTGACAAGATTAAACGACAGAAGATAAGACTCAAGCAGTAGCTGTGATAGGCTTCCTCTCTAGTTCTGTGCCTATCACTTCTGATGTTCCGCAGGGTTCTCCCCAGAACCTCTTTCTTTTATATTTTGCTTAATAACATTATATAATCTTTTAGTGAATGAAGTCTGAAATGTGGTAAGTCAGCGGGAGCAGATGGAGTTACTGCCGAGATGATCAAATATGGTGGGCCACGCGTCTTGGACTTGTTCTGGTTTTTGTGCAATTTATGCTGGAAATCAGGGGAGGTCCCAGACGATTGGCGAGGTGCGGTCATCGTGCCTTTGTATAAAGGCAAAGGTTCACAGATAGACTGCGCAAACCATAGGGCTATCAGTTTGATTAGCTTAGGTAGTAAAGTTTATGCTAAAGTTTTAGCGAGAAGAATGCAAGAGAGATCTGAAAGGCTGTTATGGGAGGCCCAAGGAGGCTTTAGACCTGGAAGAGGGTGTATGGATCAGATCTTTTCCCTCCGCATGATCACGGAAAAATTTTTGGCCGTTAACCAAAAAGTTTTCTGTGCTTTTGTGGACTTGGAAAAGGCGTTTGATAGAGTTGTCAGAGCGAAATTATGGGAGATACTACCCCGGTACAATGTGAGTGGACCCTTGTTGCAGGCTGTAAAGTCTCTTTATAGAGACCACTCAGCCTGCGTGCGAGTAGGAGCTGGCATGTCGCCCTGGTTTGACATCCGATCGGGTGTTAAACAGGGTTGCGCCGTGTCAGCTTGGTTGTTCAATTTGTATTTGGATAGCTGTCTCCAAGGAGTGAAACAAAGTGATATAGGAGTGAAAGTAGGTGACCTGAATGTGAATTGCCTGCTGTACGCAGATGATGCAGTGCTTATTGCATCATCAGAGTGCGAGTTGCAGGCATTGGTCACCACTCTGCAAGAAGAGTGTGAATATAATGGTCTAAGCCTCAATGCGAATAAGACAAAGGTTCTGATTTTTGAACGAGATGAAGAAAGGACGGAATGCAAGATCAGTGTAAATGATAAGATATTAGAACAGGTGAATGAAGTGGTATATTTGGGAAGTATGTTCAGTAGAGATGGAAGATACGAGATGGATGTGGAAAGGCGTATTGCTGCCGGTAACAAGGTTAACGGAGCCTTGGCTGCATTGATGAGACGGCGAAACGTCAGCACAGCTGCGCGCTTGGCCGTACACAATGCAGTTTTGGTACCGACCCTGTTATACGGCAGCGAAACGTGGGTATTACAGAAGAAGAATGAAAGAAAGATGAATGCTGTGGAGATGCGATCTCTTCGTACGATATGCGGAGTCAGCCTAGCTGATCGAATCCGCAATGAAGAGGTACACAGAATGGCAGGTACCAGCGAGGATGTCACGGTGAGAATGAAGAAGAACGTGCTCAGCTGGTTTGGGCACGTCGAACGAATGAGCGAGGAAAGAATGGCAAAAAAGATTTATGATGGAAAAGTGAGTGGTAAGAGGTAGGGGGAGACCTCGGTTGACCTTCGAAAACACAGTATCAAAGAAACTGGAGGAAGGTCACGTAAAAAGCATGAGGATCCCCCGGAGGGCATGTATGAAGAGGTTGATGACAGTGGACGAGGCGAAAGAGGTATGTAGAGACCGTAGCGTTTGGCGCTCCGTTCTCTCTGACTACCCCGCTAGGGATAAAGCGTGAAGTTAAGTTAAGTTAAGTTAATCTTTTAGTTCCGGATCTTGGTATATTATTGATGCTGGTCTATTATTTGAAAAACACATTGTCAATTTTATAGGTAAATCATTCAATTTGCTTCAATTTATGTTTAGGAAAGTAATTTTAAGCATATACGAACATTTGATGTTTTGTACAACTCATATGTTAGATCTTACTTAGAGTATGCCTCGCCTATATGGAGTCCACAGTATGATAATTTATTTGACACTCTCTCATTTGCAAATATGTATTTACAATTAAAAGTGTGCAAAATAAATTTATACGGAAATTACTTTATTTTAAATTACACGGCGCTCAGAAATTAAATATATCGTAAGCGAATAATATCAACATTTATTGTACGTACAACACAACCTTATATATTCCAATCTGCCAATCATGGGCGCAGAAGGGGCGTGGGCCGTGCCCACCTCATAATAGTCTGATGCCCACCCCAGAAATTTTACTTACAACAAAATTTGCAGCATTCAAAGCTGAAGATCAGGAACCCCCTCCTAAAAAATATCTTTAGAAACGCTAATGCTGCTAAGTAATATTCATATAAAATGTTCAACTTTTAATGCCCGATACATTCTACATTCCTGTTTAAAAAGTAAGGTGTTTTTACACCCCACTATGGTCTTAGTGGGTTATGTAATTCATTAAAGCACTAAAAGGTAATAAAGCTTTAAAAAAAATTATTAGTAATGTATTATTTTGGTGTAGGTAGGCAGAGAAATCTAGTGTAATTTTCGAGACATTTCGTGACATTTCGTGTTGAGTGGCGGAACTCAATGTCGCGCCTTCTTACGCGCGTTACCAGAGAGAGAAAATGAAAATATTAAGTATTTATGTTTCGTCGAGTGAATATAGAAAATCTATAACCTATTACGTTTACAGTCGCAAGTTTGTGCTCTTGCGGCACGACTAGCCACAACTCACAGTTGTGATTATAGAAGCCAATCCCCTATTATGGTTATAATACTATGTATATATTTAAATAACAGATTTTAGTAAAGAAACATTGTTAAATGTGTCATTTTTGACAAGGAGTTAAAATAAACGACGTTATAAAATTACTGTTATTTACTTTTAGTAATAATAAACATTTAGAATTTTAACAAGAACTAATAGTGATGTTCTAATAAATTACATAATAAGTTGTAAGCACAAATATTATTTATTGTATAGGTTTAAATATGAACAAACGTTTTTAAAATATATTTGTCTCTCATTTTACAAATCAAGCTTTATGACATATCCACTTATTATAAATTAAAATGAACAGCTTGAGCCCACTCAACGCGCAACACTTGAATGTGGATGTAAAATTGTAATTGACACTACTGCTCTCTGCCTACCCTGATAATGAGAGAATGAATTCATATCCATTTCACCAATCTTCTATCATTTTACCATCAACCGTGGTGGGAACGATAGGCATGTCTGTGTCGATTTATGACGTCATACTTTCTGGTAGTCTGAAAGCTCATCACGGCTTTTTCGGGTCTTTAGACGTTTCCTTCTATCATCATAACGGATTAGTGAGATTGTAATATATTTATTTTCATATCATAATTCGTGTAGGCCAATTACTGTAAAACCGACTGGTTCTGGGTTCGATCCCAAGGCGATGAAATATTTACTTAAATTTATAATTCCATTTCTTCGCTCTGGTGTCGAGGCAAAGCGCGGCGTTGAGTTCCGCCACTCAACACACAATGCCTCAAGAATTTGGCAGAGTGAGGAACGGAGTGTCTTAACACTAGGTTTTCCCTGCTTACCCTGCTGTGTGAGGGATACAGCGTGAAGCTGATTATAAGCCGTGTAAAAAGACTAGAAAAAAATAATTTTTTAAACTATTTTTTATTAATATAAAGCATTTTATGTGCTTACAATAACATTCGATAGCAACTTTACATAGTTACACGCTATGATATATTTTCAATATTTTGTACGCCTTTTTCTTGGACAATAACATCATGGTGTCGTGTTATCTCATCATGTTTTTCATATGCACTTTTATCTATTGCTTGATTCAATTGATCTTGTCTGAAATCAAAGATTTATTTCATTCTAAGATTTAAAGAAAAATAAATCACTTATTTAAGCTTATGTACATTTTAAAATATAATGCATAAAACAATAAAAATGTAGGGCCGTCGCACCGCAACGTCTGACTGTAAACACGACGGTTATGGGTTCGATTCGCGCACAAGTGATGGTAAAAACAAAAAACCGGCGGAAAATGGATATCAAAACTGAACATGAAGCTAAAAAAAGGAATATAAATCTTTTGTAAGTTATCGAAAGATAATCTATATGATATATAAAGTTATGAAAATATAAAATATTAATTTAAGATACAAGTTTATGTTGTAATATTTTTTTTCTAGGCAGAGGAACCCCATAGGAACCTAGTGGGAACAAGTACATTTTTTTTGTAAAATACAAGGTTAATAATGTTAATAGTATAAAGTATTATACTATACCTAGCTTCTCTTATTTTATATAAAGACCTTCTTACGTCTTCCAGAGTTACTCCAGTTAATTTAAGTATACTAAAGATAAGAATTCCACCAAATAAACTTAAAACACCGCCTGTAAAAGAAATTTAAATGTAAAATTATTTACAAAATAAATGATTTTATTATAGGCTAGCGGTCCCCGTGCGGCTACGCCCACTAGAAATATACGATTTTTTTGTTTATAAACACTAACTTAAGTTTTTTTTTTTCAATTGTAAAATTACACTATATCTAACATCCCACATATATCAGTGTATACAGAGAAAATACAGTGTTAAGACACTACTTTCCCCATTTCCGCGCAATTTTCGAGGGTTCGCATGTTGACGGTACTAAACGCCACTCTATGCCTTGTTACCAAAACGAAGCAATGAAAATATTATTAAATTATAAATTATTTCCCCGAGTAGGATCTCAATCCACAACCTTCGCGTCACAACACGGTCACACTGCACTTGTGCCACTGCACCCTTATTAAGTAATTTAAAAAAAATATTTAACCATACGGTATTTAGGAAGAAGGTTTAGTACGTGTCTATGGAAAGCGAAAATCTGGAAATCTCGGTGTTTTTTATTATTATACAAATTAAAAGTAACTTATCACTAGGTTCCTTCTGCTTACTATGGTGTACGCGGAATACAGCATTGTAGGCAAAGGGAACCTAGTAAGATAGTGTTGAGTAGCGGAACTCAAAGTCACGCTTTACCCCGACACTAGAGCGAAGAAATAAAATATAAATTAAAATGAGTATTTCATTTCCTCGAGTGAGGATCGAACCAGTCGCGTTTACATATAAGGAAAAAATAAGAAAAACAATAGAAAATTTCTCTACATTTAATACATACCCAAGCCCGCTCCAACCAACATGGCAGCCGGACCTAAATTGGCTTTGTACATAGCCCCGGTAATTATACCACCAGTTACATAGTCTGCTATGGAACTTTCATCTCTATACACAGATAGTGTAGTTGAAATTAAACTGAAAATAAAAGTATTTAATAATATCTTAAAAAAAAAAAATTAAATTAGCTTCACGCTGTATCCCGCACACAACAGGGTAGGCAGTGGGGAACCTAGTGTTAAGACACTCCGTACCCCACTTTCCGTCAGGTTCTGGAGGCTTTGCGTGTTGAGTGGCGGAACTCGGCGCCGCGCTTTGCCTCGACCTCGAGAGAGGCCGTCCTTACTAAGGGGCACAAGTATACTCCCTTATTTACTACCTTATTCACACTCTATATAAAACAAAGAAATACAAGATTAATTTGTCAAATATTACAAGTTCATTTTATTTTCCTTACTATACATTTTTTTTACGTGTCTTATACATTTAATTAAATGAACCATATTTTTAACATTTTTAAAGTGTTATTCTACACATAGGAAAGAAAAATACTTATTTAAAAAAAATTTTTTTTTTTCAATGTAGAAGGATTTGAGCCCGCGCCTCTTTGGAAAATTTTGAAGTTTAAAAAAATTGTATTCTCTCTTGCTAAACGACAATACTAAGTGACTATCTTTGGGTAGAGGAAATTTGTTAAAATCACCGTACAGATATGGTAACAACATAAATAAGTTGTGACAACTGTTTAAGAATATTGACATAGCACAATGAGAATATATTGCTTAATTGGTCAGATCGCTTAGACCATTTCCAAAGAGGCGTGGATTCAAATTCTGCTACATTCAATTTTTTATGTTTTCTAAATAAGTAAATGAACCATATAGAAGTAATGTGTGAGTTAAGTATAGGTCTATAAATAATTATAAAATTATATAAAACATATTTTCAGAATATTTTTTGTAATATTTGAACAAATAATGCATGTAAATATTTTATCACATTTAGTGTGTCAAATATTTTATCACATTTAGTGTGTCAATGTATTAGAAAATAAAATAACTACTTGATTATATAAAAACATAAAAAAAATGCTGTTTGCTTTAAAAACATGAATATTACTTTATATGCTGCTCAACAATTCCAATAATAACATACCTAAATGTACCAGTGAAGATCCCAAGTCTCCAACCCCAATGATAGGCGCCTTTAGCAAACGAAACTGTTATGTAATCTTGCATTTTTTTCTGCAAATACATTTTAATTACCCTTATTATTAATTTTGCAGGAATAATTTGATAAGGTCTTTCCAATGCAATAAGACAGTATTAAACTGCAAAATGAGTTGTGGATTCAATCTCTCTCATGTCCAAATTAAATATTTTCACTTTCCCTACTCGGGTAACCACATCAACAAGATCTACCACTAAATATCTTAAAATGTGGGCAGAAAAATTTTTTGAAGATGAGTATCATATACTGTGTTTTATGTGTCTACACTGTATTGTGTGTAAAGTAAATAATAATAAACAGGTAAAATTGTCTATGTTTATTATAAAAAAAAGAGTATAATTCTTACCTATAGTTCTAGATACTAGATCTAAATTTTATATAAAATAAAAAAACTTGGTAAAAGTAAACTACTACTACAACACTGAAAAAAAAGACTAAATATTTAGATATAGAGTTTTATTGACTTTTATTTTATTTCATTTTCTATAAAAGAGAGTACAAATCAATTTTTGAAATTATAAAAACCCTTTGATATTACCTATGTTTTGTCTCTCCTGATTTTGCTTAATAGCAGGTTTACACTATTTATGTGTCAGAATCCATATATATTAGAATAGCATGATTTTTGTGAATGTGTTCAATGATAAGCTTTGTTTTAAAGCAAAAAATACTTTATACCTTTGCTTCAAGTGTGGATTTGAATATTGTTGCTTGATTATTTTCCATAAATGTTAAATAAGCATCTCTTGATTTAGCAAATCCTCCTAGAAATGCACCCACAAATAAACCACACATAGTGGTTTGAGCTACATTATGCAATTCAATGGATACTTCATCTAGTTCACTAAAAAATAATAAAAACCATTATTTGCTAAGAATCCAAAAAATCTGAGTATGGCACAGTGGGGAGGATAGTATTTCACTGTCAAATATGATGTTGCAGATATTTTCTCATATTCAACACACAGTGTAGTGTTTTTTTTCAGCTTTACTCTGCATCCTGCACACAGCAGGGTAGGCGGAGGAAACTTGGTGTTAAGACACTACATTCCCCTTTTTTCACCAAATTCTGGAGGCACTGGGAGTTGAGTGGCAGAACTCAACACCACCTTTCCCTCAACATCAGAGTGAAGAAATGGAAATATAAATTAAAATAAATATTTAGGCAGTTTATAGTCACAGTTTGTGAATTTGTTGTATCATAAATTATTAGTGTTGCCAAAAATGGTGAGTATCTAACAAATACATAAATAAAATTTAAGCGCACTAAAATGATACAGACGAATTCAAAAATTATTTTGAATTTTGAGTCATAAAAAGTTTAGATTTTGTGTCATTATTATAATATCAATGAAAGTGGAACAAAAATTGAACTCAAATTGTTAAAGTTTACTTTTGGCGAAATGTGATGTTAAACTGAACAAATAAATATTTGTACTTACGTTTTAGTATACATAGCTTTGACCCTATCCCATCCTGTAGATTTTATATCTTCGAGTCTACTTGTATTATCAGTATCATTTACATTTCTCTGTCCAATTATAGGTATTATAAATGTAGGTGTTAGTCTAATAGTTGTCCCAAAAATTAATCTTCTATTCAAAATTCTAAACATTGTTGATACCAAAAATTACATTTTATAACTAACCAAGGGTTATAAAAATTGTACTATAATTTTAAATAGCTCTTTAAATTTAAAAAGTTGTTTATTAATTTAGGTTACGGTACGGAAATTCTATCAATATTTAGTAAAGGAAACACCGCGTATATTTTGGTATTAAATAACTACATAACCTCTGAACCCCTTGTCAAATATAAATGTCAAAAATCAAAATCAAATGAAATGTCACTGTCACAATTTTTTTTGTTGCCAGAAGAAAAAAATCAGAGCGTTCTTTAACCTATTAAAAGGAGAAGGAAGTAAATTCTATAACAACTTAACATAGAGAATAATGTTAGCTAATGTCATTACAACAAAGCACATTGCAACACTCCTACAATATTTCGCAACTATTACAATAGAATAATTATATCACCAGTTCATTAAATCACATATTAACATTTCTGCCTGATACTTTGAAACAGACTGGAGCGAGCATTTCAGTCCCAAGGCGTGGCATTTATAAAATCATTAATTTGGTAATAATCTTTAACACTCACGCGTCTTTTCACATTTTTTTAAATCGTGATATAGAAAATTCTTTGACGTTTTCTGGTATCCTATTGAAAAAGCGCATACATTGTCCCATAAAAAGAATTGCGGATTCGATGCAACCGAGTTAAGGGTGCATTAAGATTAAGCCTAATTCTTGGTGTTAATATTATGAACATCACCAAAAATATATTGAGACGCAACTGTCAATATATTAATTTCTTTTATCTTTTACTTTAAGTAATAAACGATGATTTTGAATATATATTTAATTAGCAAGTAGCTTCAGAAAAAAATTCTCCTGAAATACCTTGGCACCTTGACACTATTTAAAATATCAATGCTATTCAAAAATGAATTTCCACGTCTAATCTGAAGAAAAGATACTAATGAGATGAGTTAATAGATGAGATAATAATATGCCGGTAGTAAGCGGTGAATTATTTTTACTTCCTAATATTTTCCTAAATGTAAGCATCTTAGATACATTTAAAAAAATGTACACTACATAAAAAAAATGATTCTCAGAATTCCAATAAAATTGTGTGGTCATTGTCTTTGTCTCCTTTCCCTTTTCACTAGGTTTCCATTGAGATCCTTTTTTTTCCTACTTTCCGCCGATTTTCGAGGCTTTGCTGGTTGAGTGGCGAAACTCAACACCGCGCTTTGTCGCGTTACTAGAGCAAGGATATGAAAATATTAAATACAAGAATTCTGCCGAGTGATTTTTTAGGTTCTATAATCGACATATTAACCGACCTTATTTTTAATTTTTTTTATATCTTTCATGTACAGAATTGACTTTTCTATCCTTTTATTATATAGGAGATTTTGTATCCAATAAACTCATCCTGTCGTGTTTACAGTCGCCGGCTTAGGCCTCTGCCTCACAACTGACCTAATATAGTTATTAGTTAAGCCTAGTTCGCATAATGCTAGTGTTTAAGTCGAGTAGCTAATAATTTAGTGGCTAAACAAGTCTAAATCCTCAGCTCGATCCATTTCCATTTCATTTTTTAAGGCAGCGCCTCCCACTACAAAAAAACTTCAAACAATGTAACCATGGGATGAGGATAAATGAATAAAAGTAGCAATATTTTCAACTATATTTTATTATAAAATGACAAAGAATAATTCTAGAGTTTAATAGTGTAGTCACTTAGACGTTAAAATAGTGTATATATTTATATATTTCACAAAACTGTAGTTGACAGACAGTGTAGCCGTCAAAAGTGGCCTGTAGCGTTTACACAAAAATAAACTTACATAAAACAATCATCAAAATACATCATTTGAGTGCTTGTTAAAGCTTGTCTTAAATCATAATATATTTGATCTTCTATTTAGAGAAAATAATATTTGATAGATCCCTGTTATTTTTTTCTAACAATTGGTCTTTGGCATATTGATTTTAAATAGTATTTAGTCTAACACTTGAGGTGTTTGTTTATAATAATTACGATGAAACAAGTGGATGTGCCTAAGACAAAACAAGGAATAGGTACAATATTTTCGTTATCTGGAACGATTTATATATCTATTAAACTATTTTATTTTACACACAACCCTTTAATTTGCACACCATTAACGTTTTAATAATTCAACAAAAGTTTGCTAAAGTACGATAACAAAGTCGGGTAGATATATAATAGTCACTACGAAGAAACTCCTCTGTAGGCAGGTAAACTAGAGCGACTACTGAAATTAGAATAGGATATTTATCTAATAAATCTTAAATTAATGATTATGTTAATCTGTAATAGTTCTATAACTTTATTTTAATTATTTATAAAGTTGTGTATTTACATTAATTAACACGATAACTGCCACTTCATAGGTCCTAAGGAATTCGCTAAATATTTTCTTTTTATCTACTTTAATAGTTTGCGGATATTTTCCTATTAATTGGCAGTTATACACTTACTAGATCAACGTTTCAATAAGGTCTCAGTACTTTCACAGGAATAAGGGACTTGGCACGGACGAACAACCGCCCCGGCACGCGCTGGGCGCCGGGCTCAGTACATATATTCACATTTTACCCTGTGCGTAGTATTTTTGAATATTTTACAAAACATACCATTGGCAATATTAGAGTCCCTTACCCCTTTCACTCAACAACCTGTATTTCATCTAACTCTCGCGCCTCCACAGACGAAGGCGAGTCGAAGGGTACAGAACACGCATATACAGTATAGTATTGAAACGTTAGCTTTCAGTTTTGTAATTACAAGGATATTAAGATCTAAGTAGATAAGAATATGTCTAAAGTATAGAGGGTGTACAAATGTACACAATTTCATTATATTGATCCCATTTAAAATTTATGAGTTCTATTTACAAATAGTTTTAATATTTTGATGGAATAATTAAACAAATACACAGATAAAAAATAAACATTGTTTTAATTAAGTGTTATAAAAATTAAAATTAGGGAAAGGAAGAGTGGAAAAATAAAAGAACAAAAAGAATCAATGATAATAATAGTTTAATTAATGAAATTAAAAATAAGAATGAAATTAACCACACAAAAGGCTTAATACTAAAATAAGAGGATACACAGACGACACGTTAAATTACATTGAAAAATAATATACGATAAAGAAATTAAAACTGGGTTGTAGGTGAATAGGGCCATACATCCTTAGCGTTCCTATTGATATGTTGACCGTTACCACAGCAAAGACACTGGGCGAGTTAATGTGGTAAAAAGATGATAAATATAAATTTTTAGGGATAAAGTGATTGATATAAACAGATATGTGTAAGTCACAAAGGCAAAGTCAAGAGGGGATCCATTCGAGACGTCACTATTGTAAATATATTTCAATATTCAGTTAAAATATTTTCGTAACGCTAAGTTACAAAACGTGCAGTCATTTCGTACTATCGAAGCGGATCCCGCCCTTGGAAAAGTAAATGTTTAGTAGCAATTACAAACTGATTGAAAAACAACATTCACATCTCTTTCACCGCGTAACTTTAACTAACAAAGTGAAACAATGTTCGCTTACAATGAATAAAATTACATAATATATTGCGCTTAATAAAACTCTCAAATATAGTTTAACTGTAACATTTTCATCAACTTTTTAATAAACGTTAAGATTAATTCATTTACGCTTTACCTAAAATAATGTGTATTGACTTTAGATTTGGCATCTCATTCTAAACACTGATTTATTATTTTTAATTACATACGACATTATACTAAATATTTAAAATACTTCTCTAAACACATAAATTCCTATAATTATCTAATTAGTCATTACCGATATTATTGAGAAAGTTTTAGGCCACAAAACGCTACACACACTGTTATTTCATCTACAAATTGAGCACAAGCGAAATGCTAACTTCAATATTCTATGAGCCCGTAGGCGTATATCGGACAATGGGAACGACAAGTCAACATTCAACAGACTATTGTAAATTTCAACTAATACTTACAGCCGGGTACGCCTACGGGGACCTGGGAAACAAACATAATGGCGAATGCCGCGTGTGTAGCGTTCTCCGCAGAGTAAAGTAGATATGTAATCTCTTATTTGTGATTTTGTTACTATATACGTAATATAATTCAATGCGATCTACCGATACCGTTTCACAGACCACCACCACACAGTCATACCATTTCAAAACAGGCACAGGTTTCTGTACCATAGAAAAACATTTCAAAAACGTGCAAAATATCACCACACCCTGGTCGCCTAACATTAAACCGAACTACTTACACGTTCTTATATATAGGTACTGATTAATTCAATTTCTTTGATTCAATTTCTCTATTCAACCTTACATCGAAATGACAATCTAATTTTTTTAGTTTAATCATCATACTAAGCTCTATTTTTATATATAACGGTACGTGATGTATATGATACAATTTATAATAAATGTAAATATTTAATACGACAGCTTCATGGCGAACAGAAATCGTAAGGTTTTTGTGACGAAAGGATATGACGAGGACGAAGCGCTTTGAGCCTTACCGATGACGCGCTATCGACCTTCACCGCTCCTCGTTCGTTTTATAAAGCTGACCACCAATCCGTTGGAACCCCACTTTTAATTCCAGGGTAAGATATGTATGAATTCCACTTTTTAATGTTAGGCAGTTAAATTTAATTAATATATCGCGAAAAGCAATGTTTCACTATATCATTATAATTCAGGTATCTGTTTCACCCATTCTTTGCCTAATCATAGACTGGACGTGTAACTGAACACTTAATATGGTCCTAAAAATTAGAACATTTAGTTTATGGGCACCATTAATTTGACCAAAATATTTTACAATAAATAAATAATATCTCTATAAAGCGCTATGACAGTTTAGTTTTCGTGAGGAATTTTAAAGTTACGTTAATTTACTTATTCCACAAAACTTAATCTCTTTTGCATTGGACTAGACGCAATTTTATTAATTTAAGAAGGCAAAGACGTGTGAAAACCAATCAGGTGCTTAGTAAGATCTCGGAACGTATATACAAAGCATCGAGAACGAGAAGGTCTAAAACTAAAATACTGCAAGTAACGCGAGAATTGCAAGTTATAGATGATAAAACTTCGAGAAAACATCCATTACACGTGGAAACGTCAGTGTGGCAACACTGTGATAGTATTTATTGTATAGAATATGATACCACTCCACACTGCGCTAGTAAGAGCTCCCCGAATAGAGAGAAATAAATAACTATCTACTTAATTGCTTAGTGAATTGTATGCACGAGCATTTATTGTTTTAGCTACCATTAATATAAATTAACATCAAAATAAATGCATCATGTCACTATTATGTCACCAACATAACATTATATAGATTATACGGAGGCGCGCGGTCACGAGTGATACGACACTGTGACATATCGATTATTTAATAGCAATTTTATTCGTTATTTGATAACAGCGACTATGCAATAATCGATATTAGCTTTCACTGGTGTTAAAATCGTTTCAATCAAGCAAGACTAATCATTTAATTAACGTTAATACACATGAGCGTAATCGATTTAGTATAATTCATTTAGTATGTCACTTGATTATATCACTCGTAATCGTTAGCCTCCAGCGTATACCAACTAGGTGTTTAGCGTTAGTAGTCGTGATTACACTAACTAATCGAGAACTAGTATTATAACAATAAACTGAATATTTATTTTAAATAACGAAACAGTTGTGGAAGTATGTAGTGGAGATTCCGGTTGGAACCGGACAAAGAAGACAAATTTATATCTAAAATATACTTAACATCTATAACTAATATTGCACACACATACACATTTCTAGACGTTTCACTTTTAAATACGTACGTAGCCAATGTGTATGCGTACAAAACTATAATTACTTAAAAATGCCATAATAAATTGTGCAGATTAAAATAGAGAATAAAATATATTTATAAAATATAATCTTAGATAATAATAACTGCAAATTATATGTGATTAAGAAATATTTTTAACAATGTGCTAGTGTGGATATATAATAATGTAAATTGTAATACTATTCACCGTAAAAGTCCGGCTATCGAGTGCCGACGTCGAGACCGAGGCGATGTTTGACATCTGCCAATACTAGCGCAATCTAATTGCTATCAATCCGTTACCAACGGATCAACAGACCGACAGACAAACGAACGTACCGGAATAAAATATCTATAAAAATAATATATTGAACGATAAAAATACGGAATGAATATCACACAAATCAAATGTATAAATACCATTCGAGAAACCGAAAAAAATTAATTTAAATCGATTTTAGCTGCCGTTGGGAAAGATGGCCTTAAAATATGATAGTACGTATTCTAGTGAAATAGAGTAGCACTTAACTTCTAGACTGTTCCGAGTAAGCGTAATACAGATATATTATAATTTTTCAGTCGAGTTAGTTTCTCGATTTGTGAGAGAGGTACGATGTATACAGTCGTATCACTAAACAGTAAGGCTTGAGAGCTATAAGTCTGTCTGCATTCAATATTAACTAGACGAGGGCGATTATGATCGATCCTGTGATAACTCGATTGATCTCCCTTACCTAACTTATGTTTATGCGAATCTATCAGTAAATCGATTATAATTGCCCATACCTAGTGGCCAATCTCATTAATAATGTTTACATCGACTGTTGTGTGATATTCCTTGGACGCGCTTGTCATTTAGTTTAAATACTTGATTTTGAGAAAGATACTCTCAGGTGGTTGGACTCCGAGAGCTGGTAATTATGCATCTTGATAAGTGCCGCTACTGCATCATCGATCGACGGCAGCTGTACCAACGCCATCTTACGATCCTTCCTGTAATATTAAATAAACATCCATAGTTACATTTTTTACATAAGAATGTAAAATCTGTGAATATCTCCAATTCGAGCTCATGCTTTATCAACATAAATAGATATAAAATAGTAACAATTTTTAATGCCTATCTGCCTGTGTGTGTTAAAGGATTGATTATATTTTTATAAAACGTTTAAGAAAGTATAGTTAGAGTATATGAATACTGTATATGTTCGTAGCCAGAAAAAGGAAAACTTATTTTTATCTCAGATAAGTGTATCAGTAACATGTATAAATGATAAAAAATAATAATTTTATGGTACCTTCATGATAACAAATTTATACAAAACAGATTTGCATTTCAATTATTTTGACACAACACATAAATAAAAGAAGGCTCAACATTTAGCCTACCTTTTATCCCGGAAGAAGCAAGGGCTCCTGCATATATGGGATAAAAGTTTGTATGAACATTTTCTTTGTACTATTTTTATATTTAATAATACAATGTCGATATGAAATAATAAATAAGACGCATTTATCTTATCCCGGGATGAAAATATCCCGTAGGATTCAATATTTAATATATATAAAAGTGAGGAGTATTGTGTAATATGCGTATTGCATACTAATTATGTAGTCTAATTTAAACTATAGGATAGTCTTTATCCCAGGATACTAGAGATGTTCCGCGGGATAATAAATTGAAATAACACGAAATGTAGCACGTTGCTGTTCACATTACAACAACCTTAGGGACGAATAAAGAAAAAACTATTTAGGTGTTGAATTTTTAATTATACTATTAATAAGCAAAATTTAACACGTATAGAAAAATAGACAGAAAAATTGTCACTTCTAGGAACTCAACGATCGATATTTACGAACAGAGCAAGGCCACGTTGCGATTTTAATGTGTTACAAAATTCTCGCCCTCATATTTATCAAATAATCGCTAAATTCAATTTTGGTATAATGATATTTTAGTACTTAATTAATATGATGCTAAGGATAATAACGTACAGTTTAATATTAATCCCGAGCGCGAGAAGGAAAAACAAATAAAAGGCGCACCGGTTTGAAATATGAAACCTATTAATTTAATTTAATTATAAAATCTGAACTTACGGGAAGAATTTGAAAGCCTTGATCGTGAATCCCCGTTTGGTGAAGGCTTCCTTGATGTCATCTTCAGAAACAGTGGCTCTATAAGAAAAAAAAACCAGGTTGCTTAGGTACAAATTACAGTTTTACGTTACTTTCACACCTTTAAAGCTAGTACTTTAATTTTAATGTATTATAGAAATTTCATATCAATTTTTTTGCCATAAAAACAGAATAGCCTATATTGTTAGAATCGATAAATTAACGACCTCACATCACTATTGTAGGATTTTTAGGAGGCGCATTATTGCAAATCTCTACGACCGACTGATTGATGATTAAATTTAAATATTAAATTAAATATATTACTCAAAAGTTTTTTATTTTTCCGTGCAGCAGGGTAGGTAGAGGGAGCCAAGAGTTTAGACACTCTGCTCTCCATTTTCCGCGGATTTCTGAAGGTATTAGTGTTGAGTGGCAGAAATCAACGCCGCGCTTTGCCTCCACACGTTGTATTCCGCACATGGCGGAGGTACCCGAGTGTTAAGACACTCAATTCCTCAATAGGGCACTTCGTTCCTCACTTTCCCTCGAAATCTTGCGGCATTGCGTATTAAATAGCGAAACTCAATGACGCGTTTTGCCAAATATTTCATTCCCTGGTTCGAAAATCGAACTGCGTTTACAGTCGCATGCTTGTCGTCCTTGCGTCACGTCTGACAGTTTATATTTAATAATTTTCTTTTTTTAATTTTTAAATTGAGTTTATACATCTAAACTATACTCGAATACAAATAAACTTTAATATTAATACAAAAAAAATAAACTAACTTCTGGTTGATTTGCTTTAATAATTATTAAAATGAAAAAACTAGATATGTATGTGTAATACGAGAGATTAACATCATAATCTGATAATTTCACACGATTATAATTAATAGTCTTTATTGAAATCCGTTATAAACTCCGTCCTCCACCATGTAGTAAGTATATTAAATATTAATTATTACGTCAATATTATTCCATTACTAATTTAATTGTAAACTATTGAAATACCTCATTAGTTAGTAATTAATGTTGCTAATCAATCTATTATATTAAGGATTATTCAATTAATAACTTAATATCGATTATTGTATCTCATTAGTAAATCGATTAAGTGAATCATTTGCAATCGCCCTTTAAATGTAATTGGAGTATTAAATTGAGGTTATATAAATTACAGTATTTTACGTCACATATTCAGAAATGGTTGTCTTTAAATGATCTGAGTTGAGTCCTTATTATAAATTCCCTTTATAAATGTGTAAGTTAACTTAAATTCATTAATCTTCGATTGCTTCGCCGTAGTGTAACAAAAAGCTAAATACACGACTAATAGAGATATAACTTACGGAATGTTGGACAGATGTAATGTAGCGCTCGGCGGGTAGATGTTCTGATAGTTTTTGCTGCCCGGCTTCTTGAATCTATGGAGAGGGCTCTGAGAGTAGTCCCTGAAAGGAAATAATAATTTATAAAACACGTTCAATAATTCCGGCTATTGTACACAAAAGGATTTATATTTCATTGTAAAATATTGTTTCCAAAACATTATTTTTCCGTTTCGCCTGTGACCGCTCGGTTACTAAATGTGAAGCAATTTTTTTCTTATGTGGCATTCAATCATTTTTATTACAAGAAATAAACTCACTGTGTAAGCTTGTGTTTTAGAAGTATTTGTGTTTATAGCTACCAATAGCAATTGGTAGGTAAGATGTGATGACAATTTCGTGGTCGTCTCATACCACATTACGGTTTTTGTGTACTTTCACAGAAAAAAATCTTATATTTCATTTTCATAGTTTTACGTTGATTAATTAAAAAATGTATTCGCGTATTAATAAGAAATTATTCGCAAGTTATATATATGAAATAAATGATATGTTTTTATTTTAATAAAAAAATGGTTGCGATGGCTCGATTTAAGCGGTCAATCGTTTGACTTCATTTCAATTCACACGATTAAGTCCTTTATGCTGTGGCTTGTTCAGGTATCAGATAAAATGTTTTTCATACAACGATCTGCAATTAAATTGTAAAGTATCGTATTTTTTTAACATATTTGCAAAAAAATGTAAAGTGAAATTCTATTTAATATTTAAATTATTATGCAAAAGCGAAATTTATTTTTACTATCAGGAATTACTACAAATGCTGATTCTAGTATGAGCAATTAAAATCTTCGTCCGATTACACGGTTTGTTTAAGATGCCATGAAATAAAACGACGTATGTCGTACATTGAATGGTTAAAATCTATATAAGAACCATGAGCATGTCTAACAGTAGTAACGGCTTAAACGAAATAGTATTGTAATGATGATAAGGGTGTATGTATATAAAACCCTATATATTATAAACGTCACGTTTACGATTTAAGACATAAACTAGCGGCTCGAACAGCGGCTTCGCCCGCTTAAATAAGCAGAATTGATTGACAACTAAAATGACTTCCTCACTTAAATCTGTAGTATTCTAATATGAGTTTTTACGACATTATCGTTACTTCTATAAGAATTCTTGATTGTTGATATTTGATTTATAAAATATACATAAAGCTAATTATTTATTATACGCATATATATTTGTAACATTACGTTCTTTTTACCTATGTTAATAATTTAATTTACTGCTTTAGAAACAGCCTTAAATGTTAAATTATTCATTTAGGTAATGATTCATAATATTCTTTGTAAAATAACTGTAATGATTGCATATTTACTCCTGTACAATTTTTAAATTAGTTACATATATTATTAGCTAAATGTACAATTGGTAAATATGTAGTTATTACAGAGTACACGTAGAAAGGATGTTTTAGGCATTTTTATATTGATTTATTTCAAACGAACAAACGAACCAAAAAATCTTTGCATTTACTTTCCTTCAAGATCAAATCGTTCTTTATCTCTGTGTTGAATTAATTACGACTTAAACTTAACTGTTATGATTTATGAAGGTAATCTCCACTAATAATTCAATTTTGTTTACTTTATTGTATAAAATATTATATAATAGTGCTTCAAAAACGCAGTCATAAATATAACCAAGACGTTTCGAATGTCATTCATTAGCCAGGAATCTTACCAGCGCGATTGTTATATAACATTCGCAGGCAAACTAATGCCTTGAGTTCATTCAAATGTCGATAACATTTTTTTTTAATGAACCGATTTTAATGAAACAAACTTTAATAGTTGAGTTGAGTTAAAACAAAGCAATTGGTGAAACTTTCAAGTAAATCAGTTCAGTACTTTCAGAGAAAAATGTGACCATATGTATAGACAGACAGACAGACAAGAAATTAAAAAAAATCTTTTTGTTTTCTATTATTCTTTTTAAGTGTCCCTCTATCCATTTCAATCAAAATTACTAAATGTACAGACAAAATATTTTTACTGTCTTATTATATATAGGAGATAACGGAGATAACAAAATAAATTATGATTAAATAATAAATATGTTAACATTAGCGGCTTAGTAGTATTCGAAGTACAAACGAGATCAGGTCATGCATATTAAATCCAGACCGTTTATAAACACATTACTTAGAAAAAAACGAAAAACGAGTCCCTACAAACGAATAAAACTTTATGAAAGACAAGTTAGAGTTTTCATGTTTTTTTTTGTTTTAACAGTATATTTTCTAATAATGAAAGTACCTAATGGTGAAATAATGTGAACTTAAGGAATATATCATATATAAAAAAAAAAATTTAACAAAATTATTTGTAAATCGAAAAACTGGTTGTTGTTCATTGTTGTTCTTTGTACATTTGTACAAATGAAAAATATCTTCATTTCACTGCTCTGTAAGGACAAAACACGGCGTTGAGTCCAGAAACGACAAATCTAGGAGGACTTACTGTCTCGACACTGTACGTACTCTCGGACTACTGTGCTACGTGGAATAAAGAGACAGGCTTTTATTGATATATTTGTGTAATTATTTGTGATTCTGTCAAAAAAATACTAAAATGTACAATTGCATATAATATCTAATAATAAACTAGCCAGTCAGCCAGTCGTGGCGCAGTGGCACAAAGTGTGACTGTAAGCCGATTGGTTGTGGGTTCGATCCCCACTCAAGGAGATGAAATATTTACTTAAATTTATATTTCCATTTCTTCGCTCTGGTGTCGAGACAAAGCGCGGCGTTGGGTTCTGCCACTCAGCACGCAATGCCTCCAAAATTCAGCAGAATGTGGGGAACGGAGTGTCTTAACACTAGGTTCTCTCTGCTTACCCTGCTGTGTGCGGGATACAGCGTGAAGCTGATTTAATTGTTTAATAATAAAATAAAAACATAAACAAATATAGTATAGTAGCAAAATAATACATTGTGTGTCCATATAACTATTCTTGTAATTTCGTAGTCTGTCGTGTATTCTATATTAACATGAAGCATCACCTAATGTGTATAAGTGTAAACATTGTTGAACGAGTAAGGCGCTCTCAACGTTGTAGTGAAATATATAACAATATTGTATTGTGTTAGTTGTTGTTGTTCGTAATTAGATGGAATTTGAAATTATGAATTTATTTAAATAATGTTAAATGAAAATAATAAAAAAATATCGGAAGAACGTAGTTGTAATTTATTCACTAATGTATTTGTGTATGTGTCTGACATTTTTCTAAAATCTTGTTTCAAAAGTGAAAAGTTTACTTTATTTGCCAAAAATAACCAATTGTAAATCATATCGTTTCAAGAATTATCAAACAGCAATAATAATTATGATAGTTCTTAAAACGTTTTCTATCTTCTATTTGTGCTATACTGGTGTCCATCACATTTCCTAATCACCATATAACTAGATACATATTAATTAACAGAGTAAACCCAAGTAATCCACTTACTGATATTATATAAATTTCACTTACCGAGTGAGTCCAGCGTCCGGCTGTCCCTCCTTCGGCAGCTGCACAGTCTGGTGCTTGCTGAGCATCACGCGCATCGCCTTCCCGAACACGCGTAGTTTGTCCATGTGGGTCATGGCTGGGTACCATTAATATGGATTTTAATATTAAAAAAACCTTATGATTAAGTTACTTAAGATATTATGTGTACAACTATTGAAGATTAGACATTTAAGTCATTTTTGTATTAAAAGGACAGTTAATATTTTGTAGCCTAAAGGTGGGCAGAGAGAACCTAGTGCTATGATTATCGTTTCATTTCCCATTTTCCATTCCATTTTCATTTCCCATTTTTGTAGGTTACAATTTAGGGAATATTCGATAATAACAATAATTAAATTAAAAGTAATTTAGCGTTAAGTTATAATACATATTTTACGTAAGCCAAGTAACGGGATGAGCACTGAACAGTTCATTATAAATACAGTAGAATTAATATAAAACGACTTCATAGTGCTCGTAACATAAGCCGTTTAATCTCATATGCTCAGATATTGCACTGAATTATTTGTTTCCCGAACTGGTATAGCAGTAATTACACACTCAACAATACACAATTTGACAAATCGTGTTTTTATAGAATAATAAATGGGTCCAAAATACTTGTTTTTCTTTTTTTCTAGCCTATAAGAAAAATGAAAATGTGATTTGTAAGTAAATAAGATTTCGCTAAATGCACATAAAAATGAATAATTCAACTTATGTTATCATAAGTAAGTATAGTGCAAGCGCGTTATTCAGATTTACCACTTCACGCAATATGAAATGTAAGCAGTGGGAAACTATGATATCCGCATTTCTAAACAAAGGAGATATATATTTTTTTATAAAATCCCACTCTTATACATTAGATAGTAAAGTTGAAAATAAAACAATACCTAGATGAGCCTGATGCGGCTCTGCCATTTGAATTAGTGCTGAATCCTTTTTGTTGTAAAGTATCTTCACTCGCTGCACGTCACCATACACGCCTACATTATAAAAATGCATTACAAAACTAAACAATACGTGCTTTTATTATATTTAACGTATTTTTATGTGGCTGTCTTAAATGTGCTTCTTTAGGGTAACATTTTTTTTTACTTGTTAACGAAAATGATTCTGCGACAATGAAAACAAGGAGTCGAAATACAATTTCGCCAAAGTATTATCGTAAAATTTAGAAAGTTTTTTTTTATTCTGTGCTTAGAAGCAAAGTTGAGACTGCCAGGTTATGATCTAAGTTGATACCTACGGCTAAGCAAGTTACATTTAAACACGCGTTGTTCTAACAATAGAGAGGGGTTTAGTAAAACAAACGAATACAAAATAATGTCGTGAAACGGGAGAAATGGAAAGTAATGTAAGAAGAAAACAACTCCAAGCGCTATATTGGTCACGTTTAAGCTTCCGATTAATGCTTTAGCGGTAGACAGCCCTTGGTTGGTCGGCTGCGTTAAGCATGGGTTTTGAACAACTTTAAACATTTGCAATGGGGTGGAGCTTCGCAGATATGAACATATTACAGTTTTGCCATTATCGTATGGACATTTGGACATCTATATTCGATATAAACTAGGTCTATATTTCAATCATTTGTAACTATTGCTCATTGAAAGTTTTATTAATACAATACGAGAACATACACTAACCTAACTACATCTAAGACTGAAAAACAAATTGTCAAGTTAATAAAGCGTTTAGAATGATCTTAGAATGGATAGTGTTAACAAGCGAAGCTTCGACAAAAAAAGTCATCGGATGCTGTTATCAGTAAAGAGAACGAGAATGTTAGTTGACAATTTGTCTTCCAAATTATAGGAACTTAAGTAGGTTTGCCAGATCACTTTATTTTTTTTTCATTTAATATTTTTTATAGAATTATTATTATTCCAATAAGATTACGATAAAATTAGCAATTTGGATATACAAAGGTTATGGTTGATTAAAACAGTTATTGGAGTTTAATCAATTAAAATAACATCTTAATTGTAGTACGTCGCGGAAATTGAATCTGGCAAGCCTAGACTCAGGAGTAATATTAATGTTTTAATATAAAATACGGATTTATGTGCACACGTACCGAAAAGGGTAAATAGAGCGTCAGGCGTGACCATCTAAAACAATAGGAAAGAGAAAAGAGATAGTATTATAAATAGTCGTAAAAGATATCTGATTTTATGTCTATAAATAAATTAGCAACTTATTTTTAAGGAGTTTAAGAATTATAAAATGTAATAGCCTGTAACGCCAAGTTAGTCTTATTCAATTAGTCCTCTCTATTCGTATCCCGTTTTATTAAGTTCACTATGGACGTTACCGGCTATTGTGTTAGCATATGCATTTGCCAATAAACATTAAACTACCAAATTGAATCATAAAATAATGTCTACAGTTTGTGCCTAACGTAACATATTGAACTTCAACTTTTAAACTCACTAAATATTGTTCTTACATTATAAGCATACATTTGTTTGTTTGTCTTTCTACTTTATATATCATGTGTTGCTACATCAGAAAATAATCGGTCGTTTATAAGTAATACTTACCTCTTCGTTAAGATTTGATACGAGCAGCACTGTAGCCAGAGGTAGAGGAGGCGCGGTGAGAGCGCGCAGGGCTGGCGACGCGGGAGTCAGTGTGAGGGCACCGAAAGCGGGAAGGCCGACTCCACCCACTCCCACGCCGTATGGCGATGCCAGACCTGAGCTGAGGCCTAGGAACGGTGGTGCTAGTACACCTCCACCTATACATACACATTTTATTTTACAAGTGTTGTAAAATATACTAGAAAAACAAAGTACTGAAGAATCAAATATATGTATCTTTTAGTCATGAGTTGTTAGTCCACTAAAAATGTTAAAAAGATGATAATAAATCTTAAGAATGTGCGAGACCCTTGAGTAAAAATGGAATTATTATTAAGCCTTTAAAACCTGGACCATAGCTTATTACCATAGTTATTCCATTAATTCTGATTAATGAATAACTATTATTATAATTAATGTACAAGCTTGGGGTAGATGTGAGCAGATAAAGCACTATATTAGGTATCTTTGCTTTGTTTCGAGTGATGTTCCTCTACTACTGGATGTAGTTAAATAAATCCTTGTATAGTTTACTCTATGTCATAAGCATAAAATCAAGCTTCGACGAAATAATTAATATATTGGACAATATTTACATAGTTTAGTAATTTTAATCAGCTTCACGCTGTATTCCGCACACAGCAGGGTAGGCAGAGGAAACATAGTGTTAAGACACTCCGTTCCCCACTTTCTGCCGAATTTTGGAGGCAATTCAACACGCAGTTGAGTGGCTGAACTCAACGCCGCCCTTTATCTAACATACATAATTTTGTGCTTATCTTATACACAATTAGTTACATAAGAGTATTTATAAATGACATTCAATACTTACTAATGAAGTAATAGAATAAGATATAAAGAAATATATACATAGGAAATCTTTAGATATACTAATTATTATATTTTTTGATGTTAAGTTTACATTGTTATTAAAAAGTTAGTAAGTAAAACTGATCATATATCAGCTAACAACGAAACATTCTAGATATAAGCAAAATATATTATTACTTTAAAGAATAATGGTAGGTAGGTAGAAGTTGGATTAAGGCATTTGCATATGTGCAAATGCAAATGTGCATAAAGGCCTCTTGGACGGTTAGGTCATTTTTCTTTCTGGAAATGTAAATTTTAAGCGGTTCCCGCCAGAAAATCTGAATACGAACGCCGTAAATATCATTACTACAACAAATTGTAGTATACGGGTAAAAACTACATTTTTAGAATGGTCCACGAAATTTTAACTAATATATGTATATAAATTAGTATTTGAAACAAATATGAAATATTCACGACAAAATAGAAGTTAGAAGAAGTCTACTCGTAAAAGTAATAGGAAAACAAAAAGAAAAGAGGATTAAAAGGGAAAACGTCGTTTCTTAATGTATATTATTTATAAATACATTAAGAAACGACGTATTTTTCAAAAGAAAAACAAAACCTAAAATACCAAAAGTATTATCGCTTTTCATGCAAGAAATGAAACGACAGGAAACCATACAACCATAAGTCCCCTTTTTGTTGGGATCCTAATATACAAAGCAATAGTATACAACAATAAAAGCAACAAATAGGCTTTACAGAAATAATCCTCATATATTACAACCCTCTACGGTGCAATGGGGATTTATGATAAGTTATTAGTCACTGTGGAAACATTTAGAATTGATTATGAATAATAAACAAGACAAGGGAGGGATGTGGAATAGTGAATGTGCTTTTTTATTATCACTGTTACGCAAAATGTACTGAAACATTAATAAATTAATTTATAAATGTTAAAAAATATAATTTCATGTTGGAAAAATGTAAAAGAAAATTAAAATAACAAAGTATTTAAACTACAAGATTCAAAATGAAGTTGTAGAGACTAGAGACTACATGTGAGTTCTACATAGGTATATAAGTGTGGAAGCTTCCAGGTGTGTGTTCAGTATAAGACTAACTCATCCTGGACGCGAGGGCCAAGGCGAGGCGAGCCCGCAGTGGCGTCAACTCACTGGTCAACAGCTGGTGCGCGTCGCCGTCGCCGGACGGCAGCGTGGGGTTGGTGTAGTCGCGCGACTTGTCGTTGTTGTACTTCACGTTGAGGCAAGTCATCTTCGAGTAGTCGATGCGCAGCGTGCAGCAACCATTGTAGATGTTCTGGCCGTCTAGAGCCTGGGAATGCAGTTAGGGTTAGTATACTCATAAGTATGTTAGGGCTATTATTCTTTAGATTTTAGTTTTTTTTACACTTAAAACAATATGATTTTCCCAGGCAGAATACTTTTGTATTTATTCAATTTGATTCAAGCGTCCATTATTTAAAATATAAATGTATATATTTTTGTTCAAAGAATGAAAACAACGAAGCTTAAGCTTTCATCGTTCAACAAACGATCAATACTTAGAAAAAACTATGCAGAGGCAAAGAAAAATATGACGGTGTCAAAACCTCTACTTTCCTCCGGTGCTACCGATTTGTTTGTCCACACCGCCTGCGGGCGGCTGATAACGCCGCATCGCGATAGAAAAGAGAATTAATTAAAATGCAACAGCACTCAACTCTCTGAGCATTATGCTTGCTTTCCACCGGCACAAAGTGTTACCTGCGCTGCACGATACTTTTATAACAAATAAAATACTACCAATGTTACGACGTACTTTTCTGGAAAGAAATAACGTTATCTCTTATTCAAGATCATTAAATCAATTTGCTTCTTACACGTAGGTAACGGAGCCGCGAGGGACCTTCTTCTATCTAATTTAGAAAAGATAAATGTTACTACGGGGATTACTCTTGAGCAGCGTGCTAGCCGCAAATAGACTTTAATTTTTAACTGTTTATCCTTCTTGCAATTTCTTTTGAAATGCTGTCCTCTCGCTTTCGTTAATTCAAACGGTCCAACAATAGTGCCCGCGGCGTCTTCTACGGCACAGTTTCGTTAGT
This sequence comes from Heliconius sara, assembly GCA_917862395.2. NCBI lineage: Eukaryota > Metazoa > Arthropoda > Insecta > Lepidoptera > Nymphalidae > Heliconius > Heliconius sara. The sequence continues at coordinate 8,278,368 of OU860792.2, forward strand.
ACCGTCAACTCGCCGATGCCCGCGGCCAGGCCTCGGCTACGATATTATTAATTCAACCAATTAACGTGACTGTTTTGTTGTAAAAGGCACACGAATCATTTCAGAAAATTACAATTTTTCTGTTTATACCGAATTCAGTTATTTCGTAAGGTATGAAAACAGAGATATATTAAATATTTTTTGTAATAGATTTTTTTCTTTGTTGCTCATTAATTTTTACATTAAATATCTTATAGCTATTAAAAAAGCAACTGACTTAAAAAAGAGGCTCGCTCCAACCGTTGATTAAACCGCGCCTGTACTTCCTTTAAATGAAGGTAAATTTGAATACCTTTTTACAATCCAATAAAAAATTCAGAGACGCAATGAATAAGTAAGAGTTCAATGTCGGAAAGCTGGAATATTGGCTGTAGATTTAATAAATTTCTGCTCTATATGCAAATGCGAACCCCTGATGTGTAGACGTGAATAGATTGGCTCGTTTATAGCTCAACTTATATGGAAATACGAAAAGCACGCAAGAAAGCGTAAAGAAGATCGCTTCGATACGTAATTAGTTTTGTGAAACGTCACACTTGGTTTTGTTGGAAAATGAATGCGTGGAAGTGCGTAAGAGGATATAACTTTGGTTGTCGTGTGGGCTATTATGTATGTAGCGTTTAGATGCAAATCACCTCTTTCATTAAAATTAAGATTGTTCTACACAAATTAATACTTAAAATAGGGAAATCTCCGTAACAATAGAATATTATATAAATATATTATTATTTGTGTTTAAGGAATATGTCTATCTTAGCACGCAACACAATAAAAATATAGGATTTCAGCTCATTTGAGTGAGAATTAAAATTCGCCTAAAGAAATAAATCAGGTTAATTTAACTTCAGATCCTTAGCAACGGGGTAAACAAGGCTCAGTTAACAGCGAAAAGGCCGTCAGAGCAGCGAGACGGAGCCATCGTAAGACGTAACAAGTGTCCTCCGTATCTCTTAATCACGTCCCCGGTAATTGTTTTATCTTTAGCTCGTTAGAACTCGTTTAAGCAAAGCCTTCTTAGAGAAGGATTAGGTGCGGTCCACCTCAATCCACCCCCTCTTGCTAATTCTGGCGGTTTTTCCACGGAGACCAGATAAACGTTTTTGTTGAGGTCCCGAGCTCGCAACGTTTAATATTTATAAGAGCCAACATAGCCCAGATTGCTTCTGTTGCCGGTGCAAGGATTACGCCAACGACAGAATGCATTTGGTTTTTTGCTCGTCGTTAAAATCGTGGAAAATTTTTCAAATGTAATGCTCATTCTATGAATCGGTACCGTTTCACTAGGTTAGTATTTTCTACAGTATCTATAAAAGTATATTGTGTCAAATTATAATAAAATTGATAATAATGATGTATCCATTTACAAAATAAGTATTTTCATATATTAAATAGATCGCTACGTTTAGATTAAATAAAATGTTTGGGTATCGATGTATTACGATTTATACATTAATAGGAAAACATTAAGAAAAATAAATATCCGAGAAGAAATAACAGAGATACGAGTGCGGTGTTCTTTAATTGATTGTATTAGGCTTGGAAGCATCCGCTCGATTAGTCACAGATAAAGACCACTTATCGGTGACCGGTCTCGGAGCTCCGCCGAAAACAAATACTACTAAGTGCTTTTAACTATTCAAGAAATCCTTTTAACTACAAAACGATTACTTATTAACAACTTCGGTTCATTATATTGGCCCTCTACTAAGAGATAACAATATGAAAAATGTTTTTCTTATGTGTAGATATATATGTATTTCGTTTTCAATTTCAATATTGTTAATAATTAAAAAAAATATCAACCTATATTTATAAAAAAAACATACAAATAAATTATCGAATAATATTTTTGCTTTGACAAAAATAACGCTGACCAAAACATGATATTAATAGAGAATTTTATTCGTACATTTCAATATAGATTTTAGTATCAATTTTCAACTGGATTTATTTTACGGCACATTGTTTTCGTTCCATTAGACAATGTAATTAATACTCAAGGGTAACTCCTAATTGCGAGTGATAAATATAAAACGATCGATGTCACCATAGCTCAAAAACCGCTCCTTAATATTCCCCCAATGAAACTCAATATCACCGATTAGTACAGCAAATGTTAACTATATTATGAAATAATGAATAATGAAGTATTCCACTTTTGTGCCCAAAAGCGGAAATTTTCATTGTCCACGAACACTAGTACTGTTTGCATTGTTTCACCTGTAAATTATAAACAGAGTTACGTAGTACCAAATTCGTCATAAATTATTCAGATGGGCGAAATGAGTGGTGAATTTTAACAGTTATGAAAGTTGATTTATTTATTTATTAGGTTTTGTTACGATAATTGCTTTTAGGTTAACAGTGTTTGACACTTGCTGGGAACCTTGATCTATGGGCAGTACAGATACAAATCGAAACAAACGAGAACCACGATTCGTCCAATTTTAAACGAGTGTCAAGCTTTGAAAACTTAAAGTAGAATAAGTGGGAATATAATTCTATTAACCTTGTGTTATTTAATCGTTACGCTTGGAAGTATAAATTCTTATTAGATGAGAAGTAAGTATAATTAGATTAAATGTTATTTAAATTTTAATAGTGAAGGAACGCTGCGCACTCCAGGAAGCGTGAATTATCTCGCTGCAAATATTATTATTTACTTCTTAGAACTCTGGCGAGTTTAGTTTTACTTCCATTTGATTTAGTTTGTCCTTTTTATATTTAAATGTTAGGCTTAAATCATTTTGTTTGAGTTTTGTTTGAGAAATGTTTTTAAAAATCAGCTTTACGCTGTATCGCGCACACTACAGGGTAAGCAGAGGGAACCTAGTGTTAAGACACTCCGTTCCCCACTTTCTGCCGAATTGTTTAGGCATTGCGTGTTGAGTGGCAGAACTTAACGGCGCGCTAGCCTCGACACCAGAGCGAAGAAATGGAACATTTCCTTTTACGATATTTAATGTGTACGTATACATTAAACCTCTTCACTTCTATATCCCTGTAGGTACTTTTATCGAATATTTTCCAAAGATAAAATAAAAACTAACGAACGAACAACGTTAACTTCACAAAGAAAGAGCAGTATCACATTTTCGACAGATACATTGTTTGAATATGTCCCCGTGTTGACAGAAAAGCCCCGCTTAGTCGCGGTCGTCGTGCAAAGTGCAATTTTAAAATGTAAACAAAAACCGAACCGTTACCGCCTTTAACCTGTAAACGTTGCCTTGAGTTTCATATTAACGCTGCGCCGTTGTAAAAAATAAAACGATGCACATCGAAACGGTTAGCCTTTCTCGACTTCGTCTGTGTAACGAAGGTTTTTACTTTTTATTATAATGTATGTCTGTGTGTATGTATGTACTTTATGTAAGGGCAGTTGATTGATGTAAATAATTAATTTATTGTAACTTAATATGATTTGTTAAAAAGACACTTTTTCTATTTTCGACGCATTGCGAATTAAGTGGTGGAACTTTTATAAATGTGAAAGTCAGTAAGGATGGATGTTTGTTCCACCTTCACGCGAAAATTACTGAACAGATTGTGATAAAAAAAACCAATTATATGGCTTATACGTCGGAATAAAACAGTGGCTATTTAAAGATTTTGCATAAATATAACTATAATCGGGCAAGGCCGCGGGTGGAGCGCGCTAGTATTGCAGTATGTCAAATACGAAGCACTAAATGGTAAACAGAATCTACCTACATACCGATTGACCCACATAGGAAAACCACAGATCCGCGAATCAGAGTATAAAAAATAATACCATAAGAGCAAAGATCACAATACATTAATTAAGCACTTAAATGAAATTCACAAAAATAGATCAATCTCTAAATAAATATGTATTTTCAGGTGATCTCGTTGAAATGAGTGATCGCGCGCGACAGTTGTCGTCGGTTATGGATGGGGAATTAGAACAGAGGCGGTCCGCACTCGCACTCGCTACGAATGAATCATTGCCATCAATCACGGTGTATTGATAGAGCACTGTGACTTTGATTAGAAATACACTACCATTTATAGTTTCAGAAAATATAGCGTTTCCTATCATTGCAACCGAAGCTTCTGATTGTTGTGATTCTACGTTACTTTTTGAAAATGCTATTCACTTTTTATTATGGCTTATGATTTTTTTGCTTACATTTTCAAAAATAGATTTGTTTGTTGTTGTATAGTTTTTTGCTTTTTATTAATAATTATTAACAGACATGTTTATTAGAAAAACGCAAGTCGTATATAGCAGTGCCAGAATTGAGCACATTAAGAGCTTACGTTTCGTGTCTGCGCGCATAAGCCGCCTTCTGAAAAGATTTGATGGGGAGGTTAGAGATTTATGTCAAGGATCATAGAGTCGGGGATCGGGGGATTTCAGTGCTCCAACATCCGACTGTGCCCTTTGTGCTTGGAGCACTATCCGGCTTCACTTCACTTTGTACCTCTTACTCCTACTGCCACTTACCTTGCGGGACGTTTCAATTTCATTTTAAGAAATACGCGGCCAGTCCGGCTCCTGAGTATCTAACTCGTATGAGCCAAACTTAAACGACTCAAATGAATATTTCCGTATAAGCTCTTATGCTTATTATATTCCTTTAATACAACAGAATACTTATCAATTATTATTGGTGACTTATGATGGCAGCTATAAGCCATCACAAGTCACCAATAATACTACTAATGAGCTGTGGTGTTTGTTGCAACATGTGGTCATTTTACATATATATATACGTATATACAAATATATGTTCGGATCGATTTATATTAGGTGCATTAGTTTGGTGAATGAAAGCAAAATGGCAATTAGAACGTCAAAATAAGTAAATTAAACTAGTGGCAACATTCAATAGCGGTACATGTCCTATTACGTGGAACTCCAATCATAGTCGAGTGGGACTTAGCGTTGCTAAGTTTTCACCACTCGGCTTTGCGGTGATATCTCAATTTTCCTAGGGATTCCCCGCCTGGGAGTATTAATTTGTTGCCTGAGCTATGAGATGAAAATTCTAAAATACTTAAGAGTTTCTACGTCGAGCAGAGTATATACTTATAGTATAGTATTTTTATTATCAAAAAATATTTTATTACAAGATAAACACATTTTTAGAATTTAGGAATATCTTCAACAAATAATATTTTCTTATGGTAAACAAAGACATAATAAATATTATTGTATATGAAAAATACGATAGACAGCAAAAAATATTCGTATAAGAAAGACAGTTTTATTAACAAGTCAAGCACATTTATATTATTCCGACGTATTTGCCCTCTTAAAATTATTTTCCTAGAAATCATAAATTAGTAATACTCTTTCCATGCGACTCCTCGTGACAACTTTACATTTAGGAATTCACATTGCGCTGTTAGAACGTATTCTTACTTTGTAAAATCAGGTAAAAAACATTGATTTTCAGCTTCACGCTGTATCCCGCAGTAGCATGGTACACAGACGGAGATTAAATTTTGAAGGCATTGCTTGTTGTGTGGAGGAACTCAACGCCGCGCTTTGCCTCGACACCGGAGCGACGAAAGTAAAAAAAAATTAATGTTTCATTTTTTTGAGTGGGCATCGAATACACAATTTTGTGCCTCTGCGCCACGACAGGCCTGAAAGGGCCAGGCCCAGGCCTAAAATAACAACAAAACCATGACGCAACGTAGCTTTTATTTCATTATTACTGATCACTAGTCACTTGGTGATACCAAAAGGTCAAACAACGAAACTATCGAGTTGAAATTTATCTACAGCGATTCATAACAGTTGGGGAAATGAAAAAAATAAAATAAAGCCCAATAATTATTATGCTAGCGAACTGAGTTTGCGGAAGCCGCAAAACGAAATTTAATTTGCCCTGAACGCTGCATCAGAAATAAAGTTAAAACAGTCGCTGCAGTAGGCGGCAGTACGCTTAACTTCTAACGCAAATGAATAGCGAATGGGAAAAGTTGGGCTGAGAAAAACGATGCCCCACTCGCGGACCATTGTCGCGCCGAACAACGCCGTTTCGAGTTTACGTTTGATAAGTATGTTATTTAATGTGCAAATAAAGAAGACGTTTATATTATTTTATGTGTGTATGTTCATTGAGTCTCTTTTAAAGCAATATAAAATTTAAACAAGCGCGAGTCGTGCTAGCCCACCAAGGGTTTCGTACAAAATTTGTAAGTCTTGAGCTTTTTCTGAAATTCAGGCTTAGCTTAGCCAGAGCTCTTTCATCTGATATCTCACTTGACCTAGCGGCTTTAATACCGAATTTTTAAGCTATTATTTTATAGGATTTCACCACAAATGTATAACTTTTAAATTTTTCCTAAACTAGTACTACCTGTAGATAGATGCTAGCTGCCAAATTTCATGATTCTAGGTTAACCGAAAATACTTTATTAAATATACGATTTTGTAAATGTACAAACACGTTTTTTTTTACAACGTCATACGGGCGGAGATAGGTATACGGTTTGAATTTAGATTCGATATCTCCAAGCATTCCTCAGAATAAAAACTCTTGACAGACAGACAGACGGACGGACAACAAAGAATCAAAATCAAAATCTTATAAGGGTTCCTTAAAATTTGTTTTTTCAACTTCACGCTGTACTCCGCATTAAGCGGGGTAGGCAAAGAGGACACTCCATTGCCCATTTCCCGCTAGACTCTGGAGGTATTGCGGGGGTGGCAAAATAGAGCGAAGAAATATATATTTTTTTAATCAACGTATTCTTTTAATAAATAAGCTAAGCAACACTATATAAATATTAAAAGTTTAACAGAACATACAAAACAGAAGTTCTTAATAAAGCAGCATGTTTCTAAAAGCTTAGATGAGATAATACAATTAGAGGCATGAACATAAGTTTCTGATAAAACCAAGAACAGCTATCAATATGAAAGTCTCGACTGGTCGCGAGTACGCAATCGAAGCAGATAAGAGTTAGTCACTTCATTTCCAGATAGTTCGAAAGCGAGTCATTAAAGTGAATGAAACGTACGGCAATAAGAACTTTGTTTTATAGCTTTACTTTACAAACGGTTAAATAAAAACAAAGAAGTATTCGCTACTCACCGTTTTCGCCATTTGCGCTGACCCGGTGTCTGGGTACTGGATTAGGGCTTGAAATGAATCTGCAACAGAAATTCTTCGTTATTAAAAGTGCAAGTAAAACTTTTAAGAGTACATTTAAAATAAACATTTTGTTTTGCTGTTGTAGATTTAATTAATTAATTATACCTAAACATTAATTAGTACATACTATACGTATCTTATAAATGGTAAGCAGTTAGTTTTGAAGATGAAGACGTAATTAAACACCACTTAAAGTATAACATGTTAAGTGGATAGTGACGCGTTCAAAGGTGAAATTGCCGCCCAAGGTGTGTTATTAGATCCCACTTTTCAAGAGTTTGTCGAGTTGCGTCTCAGGTGCACCGCAGCTATTTTATCACAACACTCCAGAGTAAATATGCGAAACAACTTTTATGTAATTTCGCCTCCATCGTGAGCTTGAGGAGCATAAATTGATACGTTTACTCCTCGATCCGTGGAAGTTTAGAACATTTTGGCTACGTTAGATTAATGTTGTTTACCAAACTATTTCTTGGTCTTAATAAATTTTCTACTCTGAAATGCGTCAAAATGATGAACAGTTGATGATGATGGCAGTTTTTAATTTTGATATAATGATGAAAATTTGTTTATATTTCATTTATTTTATATAATTTACATTTTTCTTTAGGCAAATATAAAACATATAAACATTTACTTAATTTTCAGTCTACAAAAGATACAATATTCCGCAGTCCGAAATAAGATATGGAAAATATGAAGAACTAAGTGATCTTTCACTACATTCTTCCTACCTACATAAAATATAGAAGACAGACATCAATAAAAAATAAACAAAACATTATATTATATAAATTGTAACATATATACACTTGGAATGGATTATCTTTAAACAGTACCAAACACAAACTTTGGAAAGTAACATACCTACTTTATTAATAACAACGGCTTTTCCTTTTCCCTAACAATTTTCCGAACCTATAAAGTATAGAATATAGAGCCACTCAAACTCGGCGGAGAATGTCGACGCAAATGAAAAGTAACGCGCTGTCTCCTCGTACATAGTTAAATGCTTTTTAAGACTCATATTTTCTTTAGGCCCACCATTTAGGAACGTCAAAATGGAACGTACAGAAAGGTACCCCGCAAATTGGACTTTCATGTAATTAGCTTGAGAATGGGACGAAGAAAATTGAAAAGAAAATTGTGAAATAGACAAATACATCTGAATACACAGCTGAGCTTTTAATAAAAAAATATCTGCATAAATTTTTTGTAGAATCTTGAGTATTTGCTTTTTATATTGCTTTTATTTGTAAGATGTCAAGAAATGGCAAATTATTGTGTATAAGTTCAAATAATACAATATATTAGTAATAATGTAACGTTTTGATAACTTCATAAACATATTTCAGATATTAAATTAAAAAAGAAAACCAACACACAATTTTAGAAGGTATAATGTAAAAACGGGCGCGACAAAAATTGAAACATAGTTAACAACAGCCGGGGCGGAAGTTTTTAAAACAACTTCGTCCGGTTACCCTTTATTCGAATTTATTTATTCGAGTCTAAATATTCGAGGGCTAATTCGATAACGATGCTCGCTTCGATTGTGCACAAGAAAATTTAAATGATTCCCAATCAGTCCTTATGCGATGTTTCGCGTTACATTAAAAATTCAAGTAGAACGAGTAATTACTTTATGCAATATGTAAGAGTAAGCACAAGATGAGACGTGAAGTTGTAAATTAAAATTTCGTAATCCGCATTTTGTAGGGAAGCAAGGACGTAGCTTCCGCTGCTTTCGGTATGTAAATTTAAGCGAGGTCTCGCCTCCGTCGACCGACCGATTACAATATAATATGATATCTTAAATCTCTTTGCTCCTACAGTGCTATGTCAAACTTGAATGCATTCTGAGTCGCAATTTAGACGTCTTTTCATCTTGCGACGTTGAAATGCAAAGAGTAATAATATAAGAAGCAACTGCGGTTTAACAGCAAGCCCTCCAAATATACGGGTAAATGTAATCTTGAATTTAACAGTTTTCCTGGTTATGAAGAATAGATTTGTATATATGTATATACTATTAATATTAGTAGATACATCACAAAACATATTATATAAGAAAAGCGTAAGCCATCACACGTTTCTAATCCCGGAACAAATCTCAATGAAGATCGCGGTAATCCCACCCCGGGTCCCCGCGACCCCCCCGTTACCCCCGCGACCCCCGCTCACCCTCGATTGGCTTTATTAAGGTGTAACAGACCGCTACAATTATTATGCGTCCCCTGTTTGCGGTAGATGTGTCTATGTTGTAGGATACCCGTAATTAAGGATTTCATTCGACTGATTCTACGATCTCATGTTTGTTATGAACCGCTATGACGTGTCAGCCTGCAGTATTGATATTGTACGCTCGTCCAGCGTACAGTACGCAAATTAGTAATAGTAGTAGACCAGTAAAGAATCACATTGTTTTATGTATCGGTGTAATTTTTTCTTAATAAATATGTATACACAAAGCCAACAATTAGATAAATCAACATTGCTAAACGCTCGTTAAACTGACTGCAACAATTTTGAACTCCCTCTCCTTTATTAGTAGTAATATGATAAAAACTTAGGGAATATTCATTAGATTAACTCGCAAAACTTATGAAAGTAACAAGGAGAAACAACATGAATCCAAAATTGATGACAACTCCTAAGTGGTTAAAGTTATAAAGCATTTTCGGTGGTCGTGCTGAATACCAAAACACAGGCGGGAGGGAAACATTGAATTTCACAAATTGCGAAAATACCCGTTTATTGTTTTGTGATAAGATTGATAAAAAGTTGCGAAATAACTTTAAAAGTAACATTAAAGTAGTACAACAATATATTTAATATTTAAATGTAATAAAAGCATTTGTGCCACCTCGAAGTAAATCATAGTAACAATACTTTCATATAAAATATGACATAGAATAAGGATGATTCAATGTTAGTAATATGAAAAATATGTCAAAAGAAAAAGTGGAGAAATGTATTATTCCATTAAATATCACTCACCGAGACATTATAAGTTACTTAACTTTAGTCAGGTATGTTACGTGTTGTAGGGCATTGAAAGTGAAATGTATACGAAATATGTGGTGTATTTGCTCCCCACGAGACAGGATAATTGAAGTAGGGATTTATTCGTTTCGGATCTACGATCTACTACGGCTGCCACATGTTCGGCTTTATATAGAGCGGGTTCAGTATATTTGTCTATCGTACAAACTAAAATCCCATGAAAGGTAAAGCTTTTTTGTTAGAAAATGCATTTGCTGAGGCCGAATGAAATAAAGACTTTGTCGAAAAAAATAAATAAATAAACAAAGATATAGCAAACACTGACACTGTAAGTCGTACTAGTATATGCATGTTCTCAGATAAAGAGGACGGTATGAGAAGTTAAATGAAAATGAATTATTTTAATGGCGGTGCACTTTAAATACTTGAAGGCAAATGGGACACTGGGAACTAAACGGTGAACGGGCAAAGACAAAAGCTTTTAAAATTGGACAATGACGAATGCGGTAAAAAAAGCAAACAGTTGCTTGCCGTGACGTTGGGAAATTGGAAACAGTGCATTAGAGGTTATGTCATGATAGCGACGAATTATGAATCTTTTCCTGAGTAGACTACGAAATTATATAAATTCAGAGTACAGTGATCTTTGGCAAAGGATATATTTTTTACGTAGATTTAGATTATTTTAATTATTTAAGATTTATTTTAAGATATTCTCAATTAAAAGTTGGATCAAACCGAAGTTCGTAATGTAGTATAAACATTTAAAATTTCGATTGGTTTTTGAAAACTTCTTAGAATAAAACTATAAGTGAAAATACTAAATCTAAGTCGCTTTAAATAAAATAAACAAAGAGATCTAGATAAAAATTTGCGAAGTTTTTGCTAATTCCATGTTTCATGTCCTAAAACTTTATAATTCTTTGACATTTATGATATTCAACGACAATAATAAATATGTATTAACGGTATATAAACAAAAGTAAATATTTATGTAAACTTTTTGACAAAGGTTTTGGTTGTGGTTTTAAATTGTAGCCTAAAATCAAATTAAGATTTTTACTTATACAGGGCGGAGATTATTCTTATATTTGTTAAATTTTGTGTATACATTTCTCAGATGATTTACGAAAGCGGTATTAAGATTTGGGGTATTGTTACAAGCAAGGGACTTCCGTAGTTTAAAACAAGTCTGATTAGGTATTAACGAAGTTTATAATTGAGCTGAAAGTGAGCAGTATACAGTTCGCCACACCGCCGTCGGCGAAGCTTATCAAATATGTACCTACAAACCTGCCAGCCGGATTTATTTAGGATATGCATGAGGGTACGATTTAAATTTTAAACGGATTGTGCCCTTGGATTTTGGACTTGAGTTATGTTTGGTAAATCTATCACTAGTACGCGCTTAGCCGAATATAATGTTAATGCGCACTTCGATTATTAATACTGACCTAGTTTGATTTACGAACGTCTGCCCTACGGGAATGCGTCGCGTTACAGCGATAAAAGGCTTTAGTCGTAATTAGATTTGAAAATTAGGCAGCTAAACAATTCGTGTGCGCGTCCCATGTAAAAACGTTAAATTAATTATAAATTTGCATTTTCCGTCGTCAAATAAAACTTATAATTATATGACAGTGTGTGTATGTTAAACATAACAATAAATAAAACAAGTGAACGCGGACTGTAACATGTTTTGCAATCAGGAGAGAGTTAATGAGGCGACGTGGATTACTCTCTGTTTAATCCAGTATTAATTAACGGAGACCGAATCAAAAACTCGTTAAAATTACTAAAAGTGAACAATATTTAATATCTGTGGATTGGGCGTGTAGCACTAATGAAGAGCACTGTGCGGGTCGCGGTATGTAGCTGTGAATTCTAATTTTGATTTTACATTTCTGTCCATTCAAAATTCAACTATTGATAATATTATCGGCAAAGGAATAGATATTTTGTTGATCTATTATTAAATTCATTTCAAATGTGTAATATTTTATGAGCGTATCAGAATTTGCAGGTTTAAATTGAATTCAAACATATTTTATGTAATTATGAATAAGCACGTACAACATAACGATTTACGTACAATTTCGTTTTTGGATGAACAACTAAATTGAGCTAAGTATATTAGAAAACATATAAAAGTTTGGACATAGCGAGACTCGAACCCGCGCCTTTCGCAAATCATCCAAGCGCTCGTTGCCAATTAAGTGATATTTTTGTTGTAAGCGCCGCTGGTAGTCTTGGTACGATGTAGTTTCTATATGTTTCTGCTTTGGCACCCCGTTCCCCACATTCCACCGAATTCAAAATTTCTTATAAGCTACATCGGATTTCCGCTACGCTTGTTGTAACTTATTTATGTTGTTAGCTGTTCGAAGAATTTTTTTTTATAAATTTTCGCTGCCCGCAGGTCATTGCTTAGAATAATAATTTGGCAAGAGATAATTTACTAAATAATTTTATTTTATCGAATATATTAAAATGTTTTTTAAAAAAATATTATATTTTTCTATCCATCCATTAAAATAAAAATGTAAAAAAAAACATTTAAAAAAATGGTAAAATAAATAATGTTTAATGTTTACTTACTATTCTTAGTGAAAGTGACGATTTTGAGCACTTTTCCATAGCGCTGGAAAATCGAATGAAGGACGTCAAGCACAATTGGATAAAGCATGTGCTCTATTATCACGCGGAGAACCGTGTTCGGACCACCCTGTAACAAACATTAAGATGTAAGATTTTTTTCAAACAAATAATTACGATAAGATATAAGATAAATAATCAAAAAACAGTAACACGTAAGGCTATTATAATGAAAGCATGTCTACAAGTATAAACTTAAGTTTAATTTTAAAACAAAGTCGCTCCCAGAGAATATTTAAGAAGAAAGTTTATAATGTATATATATAATATACATATATCCATATAGTTATATCAAAAAAAAAAGTAGAACCTTCCTCACGTGAATCATGAGGACAGAGGAGGATGAAATTTCACATACCTACTTAAAATTATATTATATATAATAAAGAAGTACAGAAATGTATGTACTTTTAAACTACTGTATTAGCTTTACTAGCGAAGACGCAAAGTAATCAAATATAATAGTTATATTAGGATTAAGTAGTTCATTCAGAAGGAAGCCGTCAACGGAACTCTAGTTTATTCATATCAAAAAAATTTTAGTATAAACCATACACAACATTTTATTTTAGGCAGATAGGAATGAGTAAGCCTATGACAGGCAAACCTCTAACTGCCGTGATCCTCGAAATATATTTAAAAAAAACCAGTTATAGGTACAATTTATATTATTACTTAATAATTTAATAGTTATTTCACAAAAAGAAAATGTATATACATAATACACAACATCCGTGCTCAAGTATTAAATACTTTACAAAGTAAAGAAGCTGCTATCTGATTATTACCACCTTGTTGGCAGGTATTTAGCCGGGTCGGTAGAATACGTTAGTTTGCATAATAAACACTCGTTGTATGCGCTTCATAAGCTCGATCAGTCTATATCTCGGGTATTCCCCTCTGAATTCAAAATCTGATTTACGGTACGAGCTTCTAATATTTAAGACGGCCTCTCCTAATCAGCTTTGCTGCGGTTTAGTGGTAAATAGATAATCGTGTTTGCTTTACGTCACCCAGAGGCAACGTTAATTGTACGATTTAATGCCCCAAATGCATAGCCGTTATCTTGATATATTAAGTAGCTAAATCATTTCAAGTTCATTTTGGTACATTGTTTCACATAAAGCTTGGCAATTTGAACTCACGCAACGAATGACTGCCATAATATATTTTTAATGGAATGGGTAGAATATGACCTATAATTGAAAATGTTTTAGGCGTTACTAGTTTATTTGTTTGACATTATTAATGTGTATAGAACCATTTTTGAATGAATAATTTATGTGTACGCGTTAATGACGAAAGTTGGTGATAACCTATAGGAAAACACCTGCCCAAAACGCAAAGTTACGTTATGAATCCAATTTTATGGCCGTAATTATTGAATTTTACTCTTTTAACACAGTTTTTAGTATAATTAACGAGTTTGATTTGAAATAAAAAAAATGCAAATGAAGCAATATTTATTTATTTGTATTTTGATACACTTTGTATGTTTACATATGAAAATTTTAAATTTTGTACATAAAATACATATAATTCTAAAACGAGTTTTTTAGTAATTAAATCGATGTTTAAACATATTTACTTGTATTTCAGTGCCTCCATTCGCTGGTTGCAAAGTAGCACCCGCGCCAGCGACCAGAGCTGCGCCCGCGCTGTTTGAAATAACTTGTGCAGCTTGGAGCGCCGCCTGCGCTGACGCCGACTAAAACAAAATAAATATGATTTAAAATAATTCCCTATACCAATTATTATAAAAAAATTATTATTATTATAGAAAATGTATAATCAACGAGAAAATAACGGTAAATCTCATTTGGCAAGCTGTTAATGCTATTATAATTTTTCGATATTAGCAACTAAATATATTTTTTCATAAACGGTCTTCCACTTGTTATATCGTTCATTTTTTGTTTAGGTAACAGTAACAAGTTTATTGTATTCAACTAATATTCTTATATAATCTTAAATCTTACTTCTCAACAAAAGGCACCGAGACAAGCTTTCATGTATGTACGTGTATTACCAATTCAACATCATTTCCCCAAAATATAAGTAGTGGTCACAAAATAATAAATATGTCCACTTAACTTCCATAAGTTGGATAACAAAAGAACGCAATAGGAGTTATCTCTCGTACACCTTGGAGTGCTCGAAGACCACGAGATAACATTCACCGTACCAAACAAAAGAACGCCATAAACTTATTTTGTATCGTCGAGAAATCCACTACTTTGTTAGAAAATACTACCTAGAGGATGACCTTCTTAGATTTGTACGAAATAAAGTAATATTAAAGATGACTTACAAAATTGAGAAAAACTGTTTGTACAGCCTCTGTCTGGATAGCGATATTTTAAAAGCTATATTATTACAACAGTATTTTATTAAAAGAAATAAGAACGAAACCAAATTGACAGTGACGCCTCGTTCAAAAGCCTTTGTGTAAAGCTCGCTGTTAACGTTACAAATGATATGTCAATCGGTTTTAGCATGAAGTGTTAAACCTGATCAACGGTGCATAAAAAGAGTAAAATAATGAAACGTACGGTGTTGAGGAGCACGTAATGATCGCTCTAGCCGGCCACTCTTTGATCCTATATTTTCCATGGCTTTGTGCCCGACGACAAGCTGACAAGCGTGCAGGCCAGACACAAAAATAAGGCTTTAACCGTGTCACAGTAAGCCTGCCGTCGACGCCAAAGGCTCCGCTACAAATTCACGTTGACTTTCCCTAACTCCCCTTCCAGCTCTTTTACCTCATTCTATGAGATATAATATTGCGGCTTTTGTAAAGATGTCGTTGCAAAATTAGTCAGCAAAATATGGTCGATTTAATATATAATGGATGTTATAATGATAAATAAAATGTATGTAACAATTTTAGAATAGTAATTTTGCATTAAACTAAAACTTACGTATTGTGTATCATTATTATATTCACAATTTTCTCTTATTTTGAACAGGAGGTAAAATGTAGTAATACATTTTTAATTAACAAAAATTGATTTATTAATTTGTTTTAGCACCGCGTTTGTATCCCGTATATATCACGGTACTGGAAACACGGAGAGTACCTAGTGTAAGGCATTAAATTTCTCCCATACCGCTCAAATTTTTGAGACATCTCGCCTTGACATCATGCAACGTTCCACTTTGTCTTGTGAAATGAACATAATTCATTTCCTCGAATGGGAATCGAACCCACAAAGGTTACATTTTCAGCCAGACACTGCGCTACGGTCTCGTATATTTTTTTTATTCAAATATAATTCTCAACGCAGACAGACGGAGATATTGCTTTAAGCTAACACAGTAATTGGAAGAGACATAAAAACTCCGAAGATTAAAGTATGGCACGAATAATTGAAATTGCGGTTTCTCGAAAATATTTTTCCAATAGCGTCGTTGGAAGTGCAAACTCTGGACTTATTTAAAAGGTCTTATTCGCAGGACGTACAATCTTTCAGCGAGACCACTGGCAGACGGTCGAGGCGACGTAGACGCGACAAAATAACTCCATCCGCCATTGGAGATTTCTATTCAGCTACCACAAAAACCTTTTGCGACGCATGATTGATCAAAGCCGTGCATTCACTACACGATCTTTAAATTGCACCGGTGCTTAATAATAGTGGGTAAGGTATAGGTCATGTTATTTTTTTAATCGAACTTATATATGTATATATCTTCAAGGCAATTTGCAACTACATAACAAGAATAAAAAATATAATATTACAATTTAAAAACAATGACTTAAATTGTATTTTATCAACAAATATAATAGTTACTTCCAGTAAAAAGATTAAATAAAATGTCTAACGATATTTAGTTTAGTGATCCCCACGGAATCGTGTTAAGATAACAATGGCAAGTCTATCTATTTTGCCAAATCCCTCATTATAAGTTTTAATAGCGCAAGACAGTCGGATATTTCTGACATCTTACTACGAAAATTATAAATATCTACTTCCACAGTTGCCAATATTGATTCAATTCATACGCTCGCCCATATTTATTGCATCTGGTAAATACCCCTCGAAAGAAACGTGTCTAAAAGAAATGTTAAGTAAAAATAGAATGTTGAGAACCATTACCGAAAAATGTCAAAAGTGAAATAATAACGAAAGATCTTTTTCTGAAATCGTCACGAAAAATAAGTCCTTGATAATGTTAAGGAGCTCCCCGCAGGGCACGAATCACATCATTATGAAGTATCGTTTTAAGAACTGTAGGAAATAGGACTGACAAAGACATGTCAAAATATCGCTTTAAAAATGTGTAATAAATCATATCTGATACTTTAAAAAATCCCAAGTAATTAATTTTTCCTGCCGAATTTTGCATTATACTATTATTTGTTAGACTTTTGACTTACAAAACGATAGGCAAAGTTGTGAAAATAGATCTCAATATACCGTACGTAGAGTATTCTCGTGTCACTACACCACTATAACATACATTATGGTTTGTTACAAATTACAAGACAAATATAAGTTAAGATAAACTTCTCGAAACTCGTACGGAGACATGAGTGAACACATAATAGACACCTAGTTCTATCCATTTTCAGTTTATACATCACATTAATTAGCCATTGTGTTTGCTCAGACGCTTGTTTGCATTGTTGACAATCCGATCATACAACTATTATACTATTGATGATTAAACAATGAGATGATTATAATCATAACTCGCGTATAATTGCCAACACAACGATATTATTTGTTTTATATTATATTATGTATATGAAAATCGAAACAACGTTATCATTTTTAATATTCTCTCGACTCCAGCCGAGTATTCAGCGAGACTAAGATTTTCATTGTAGCTATTCGCGATTTAATAACGCTAAGAGTTTTCAAATGCAATCATCTCTTGTGAAAGAACAAGTATATAATATATTGTACTAAATAAACATGATTACAAGTTGTTTTTTTTATAAAAACTCCCTATCAATTACTATAATACGCTACTAAGGAACATTATTTCTGAGTAACATCTGATAAATGTATTGTCTTTTGATGTTGAAAAGCTCCTTATCTTGTACTAAGTGTTTTTTGTATGTATGTACATTATGTACGGACCAATTTGTTCCGTCCCCACTGAGTCGTTACAATTCTATGAAAGTATATTTAGATAAGTAAGTTATTGATTTCATATTTCAGTTCGAGTGAGATACTTTTCAATCTACTAGATTTCAATTTCCTTATGGTGGTTTCGTAGGGAAAAGCTTCAATTTTGAATTATAGCTAACACGACTTTTTACTTTAGCTACCGAAAAAATAAACTTGTTGTGTAGTAACAAAATAATGTTTATGAAATGTTAGTCTATTTATATGTGCCTGATATTATGTATATTTTTACATGTAATCGTTATAAACTTAATTGAATTTTAACCATAATATAATAGTAATTTTTGATTAACTGTAAAACAGTTTTATTTATTTTATTTGAATTTATCGAACAACAAAATGAAATCCATTTCCATCATATAATAAATAAGTCAGGACGTCCTGTTTATGTTAACCATTGCATTCAATCTAATTATAACGGACGGAAATTACAGGGTGATGTGTCGACCAAACTATATGACCATTCATTTGTATTTGATATGCAGTGGTTGAACTAGGTAGAACTAGTCCCGAAACATTGTGATAATAAGAGATAATTGTGCGCTCGAAATTAAAAAAATACTTTTCTATTGCAAAATTAATCTACGACTAACGCAATATTTGATCTTTTGTTTAATAAAAAAAAAACAACAAATAAATTATTCACCACAAATTTATATATTATTATGTGCCGTGTGATCCCGGCCTAGAATAGGATCATCCTAGTACTGGTGGTGTCGTAAGAGGCGACTAAAGTACGTGTGGTAGAGTCACGTCGCCAGCAATGGCAACACGCATGGGCAGACTTGACCGGATCATTACCACCCCCGGCATTTAAAACCGGCGTGAAGTAGTGGCTTTATGCCACTGCGTTTGCATCAGGTAATGCCGGGCCCCGGCGCCCAACCCATCTTAAAGGCCGGCAACGCACCTGTAGCTCCTCTGGGGTTGCACGGGGTCGTGGGCGGCGGTAATCACTTACCATCAGGTGACCCGCATGCTCGTTTGCCGTGTCTTTTCCATAAAAATATATATATATATATATATATATATATATATATATATATATATATATATATATATATATATATATATATATATATATATATATATATATATATATATATATATATATATATATACACACGTAATTTATATGCTTACAAGTAAGTATAATTTAATTTACTCGAGCTAAAACGCCATCAGCTTTTCTTTTTGATTATACAAAGGCAATATTATGGCTATGAGACAGCAAATGATTGAAGAGTATTGAAGACAGGACTCGTGGATAAACGAATTTTAATTGATCATTTGAGAGCTTCATAATTGATTCATCTACTCGGTGTTGTGTTACCAATAATGCCCACTAACCGTAATTTACTTGAGAAACAATTTTCTTCTCTGAATAAAGTAATTAATTAACAGATAATATATATTGTTTTTTCTTTTAAGTTTACATTAGTTCATGACGTGTACGTTTTTAGATACTAAGTTTGAATGTATGATGACGCTATTTAGAATTTAAATAAAGTCTCTATAGAATGTGCAGAAAGTGGAGATCGTGGGTGAATATTATAAAAAAAAAACTAATCACTATAATTTTTTGTGAAACAAGTAAATAAACTGAAAATTTTCCGTTATTCCGTAAGCTGTTTAGATTAGTAAATATTCAGTTGTAAAACTTTAAAAGTCGAACAAATTCCGCGTATGAAAGCGACGAAAGACGCTAAAAGGTTTAAGTGTAAATTTTTAGTGCTGGGAGACGTTGAAAGGAGACGGTAATTTTATACAATCTACGCCAGGTCAAGGCTTACAAAAGGGGTTTAAAATGAAAAAATATAAATTAGCTCATTCAACTAAAATTGTAGGGCTTCTTTGATGTTGATATTTTATCTTCACTATGCGCTTAAGCTGTGATAAAGGATAAAAATTCAAGCAATTTTATGCTACGCTCGCTTTTTTCACACTAAGACAGTTTTATTATATGAAACTTTATATTAAAATAACCTTCGCTCAGATATCGACAGACAAGAGATGTAATTTAGTAACTAAATCAAACCGGAACAACGTAGCTCATAAGGCCCATCGTTGTATGCGGGTTTATTGAATACCGTTATCTAAATTGTGGGCTCTTGATGCCCCTTACAAAGATTATATTAATAGTTTTACTACCGGCCGCGGGGGGTTAAATTTCCCCATAGACAACGACGGATTTAAGGTTCTATCGCATACCGCAATATAATACGTTTATAATTGTAACAAAGCTAATTGAACTACGTTATTATGAATAACTAGATAGACTTTCATTAATTAAATGATTTAATGTTTAGACTCAATACAATTTGAATAAGCCCCGGTGTGTCCGCCGTGTGCTGGCTATCGTATTTATGTTTTATTTGTAAGCTGCTAACGGGTTTCCAGGAATGTTGTTGGTATTATAAATAAATTTGAAAATATCTAATATCTGTATGTATGTTTCATTTAATTAATATGAATTAGTTTTAATTAATTATAGTTAATATTAATTAATACGTACATTATTTATAAATAGTTTAAAGTCAAGAACTACATTTCATTCGACGCGTACGAAAACATCAAAAGTTAAGCAAGAGATAAGTCACTGGGAGCACTTTTTGTATGCTATAATAATAAATTAAGTAAAATTCAAGAGTGATATAATATATCTTACCGCGTTACTGTGTGTTTGATCAGTTTTTAGTTCTTTGTGGTTAGAAAATTGAACGTAGACGGCGCGTCCGCGCAGCTGCGCCACACAACCACCGAAGTACGCCACCATCGCCACCGCTGATATCTCTTCTGCCATCTCGAGGAAAGCCTGGGAACAAAAGGAAAAATCATTTTTACATATTCCAAATATATTTATAGATATAGATACAATTTACCTAATATGTTTTAAGAACTTTTATGTTGTCAATTAAAAGCTTAAGGCCGTCCGGCAGTATAGCGTGCGACTGTAAACGGCTTTGCCCAACTCGGGTGTAAGAAATATTTAATATTTTCTCTTCTCGCTCTGGTAACGAAGCAAAGTGCAGCGTAGAATTTTGGCACTCCACACGCAATACCTTGAGATCCGTGGGAAAGTGCGGAACGTTTATTAATGGGAACGGAATGTCTTAACACTATGCTGGGAACATAGTGTTAAGACATTCCGTTCCCATTAGTAGCATTGCCTACCCTGTAACGTGCGCGGTGCAAGCTGCAACTGACCGTAAGCACTATAGTCGTGAGTTCGATCCCTACTCGACGGAATTCTCTAATTTCATCACGCCACTCTGTTAAAACGAAGTGCGAAGTTAATTTCCTTTATTCAAAGCACAATGAACGGGGCATAAAACATGTAAGTAAAAGTTTGTTAAATAACAATAATATGGTATAAAAATATAGTAGTGTAAATGTAGGCATTTCAACAATTACTATACCCTATCATCTTTACTTACTTCCCTAATTAGTCCCATCCCAATTCTAGTCATCTATATAGAAACTTTACGACCTCAGAATTTCTGGAGCCTATATAGTAGATAGAAATATAAATTATACGTTAATAATTGATACCGCTAAAAGCAGATTTACGCGTTGTTTACCGTATAGGCGAAGACGGCAAGCGAAGGGAACCTAGTATCAAGACACTCCGTTTCCCACTTTCAGCTTAATTTTCGAGACATTTGGTGTTGAGTGGCGAAACTCAATGCTGCTCATTATTACCAGAGAAAAAGAAGAATATAGAAATGAAAATAACTCAAATAAAAATATTTAAACACAAATACAAAACAAAACCTAACATTTACGACAATAAAATACTTTTTTCCACTAGACAGCAAACTTGCGAGTTATAAATAACCTATAACTACACTGAATACAAAGAACGAACATAAATCGAGTAACCCACCGGTACTGTACGACAACTATCACCTAATATAATCGAATGCCGGGAGTGGAGGGCAAAATATATGAGTATGTAAGATGGCGTCGAGTGAGAGGTCTGACACTCATATTTTACTCGACGCGACGAAGGTTGTCATCTAATTTACTCGGTTAGATTACGGTTGTGTTAAAACTAATCATTTCGACATTAAAAATATATGTTTAATGTATTATTTTTTCTATAATAAATGTTATAATATGATTTTTCATATTATTATAATAAAAATTATATGATTTGCTTAACTTGTTTTGGGGAACGGAAGTGTCTCTTAACACTAGGTTACCAAGTGCTGCTTGTATGAGATACAGTGTGAAACTATAAAAGATATGTGTTTTATTAATAATATTGTTCCAAAAAATCGGAATGAATATGGTTTGTAATTGATAAAAATTTATATATGTAATGATGTCACGATAATTTTCCTTGAAGCAGCATTCAGAATAGGTCAATAAATATAATCAATAAAAGACTAAAAATAAGAGTAGATTTAGACAAAATTACCTATATGATATTATTATACCACTAATATCAACAAATGCCTACTAACAGCAGTTGAACATGTCAACAAATTCACTAATAGTAATACTCCATTCAACTTATGAAATGAATAGTTAAATCCCTCAAAAGTGTTATCATAACGTGTTACCAACACGCTTCTGTCTGTAGCACTACAGCGTACAATTAATCGGCTTTGACGAACTTGCCACGCATAAACCCAATGACCAAACAACAGTACTGATCCCCGCATATAGCGTATAGCGTATTATAGTGCATCGTTTTCTAAATGCGTTATGATTTTGACGATCATTTTGGAGTGGAAATTTAGCATACCCGCTCCCTATTTCGTGTGCGCACCATTCACAACCGCAGATTTCTGCTTTTGGCATTTGAACATGGCCGACCAACGTGCAAAATACACCGGCGTAAGCCCCGTGTAAGCCGCAAATGAAATAGAAATTGTCTGATGCTAATTAAAAACAAATATGTAGGGAAGAGTGAACTAAACCAGAATAAAACAAATAGTTCTGTTGACAATTTACAATTCAAATTTCTTTAAGTAGCATAGCAAGGTATGAAATAAATATTATTAAGGTATTAATATACTTTGGTAAAAATTTAATTTGGGGCATGCATGTACGTACATGCATAATATATTGCGGAATACATCAAATTAAAACCATATGATATAAATCATGTAAAAAATATTGATAAAAGGTAAATATTTTATATTAATTAATACCTAACATAAATTTAAATTTAGAGATATAGCAACACAAGTATTTTTATTATTATGTTGTAATGCTATACTTGCCATATTTCCGGATGAAAAATAACAAATGAGACTCAGTAAGCATTTCAGAGTTATAAAAGGAACCATTTCTTGATAAAGTTATAAATAAACTAGTATTGTATTTCATGAAATTGGTCCCGATATTATGAATTGAATTGATTCATAAATCAGATGAAATGTTAAAGGGAGTGAGGGCGACAAATTAATGGAAGCATAGCTGCCACGCGAGGCTCGATCGTAAAATAGTGTCAACGGCTCTTCGTTTTAATCACCGAGAGTGGAAGCGATTGTCCGCACCCACTCACATCAATGTTTGCCCACCTCTCAACAGATGCCGCCTTTGTAACTGGACTCTCGGAGCTACGGTTACCATCAACTGCGATACTTTTCATCATTCTCCACGAGGCCATCAAAGGTTCGAAAGCTTGTTGAGCTCTGGAGTGCTTTATTATTGATTAATATACGAAACATAATTTAATATGGGATTAGCACTCACGTGAATTAAAATTAAAACTGTAGCTTTAAATTGCTTCCAGCGATGCGCGAAAGAATATAAGAAATGTCGCAGCTACAAGAAAGATATGAAATGCAAGGTAAAAGCATATTTAAATTTCATTGTGTTTGCACCGTGAAGACTTAAATGAAAAGATAAAGAAAAAATCATAACACAAAAAAATAGCATTGTGACCGTTCATAAAAAAGGGATTCGACTTGTTTCTCGTGCTGGAAGAGAGATTGTTTTTGTTCACGCCGCGATATATACGAGGCGGATGTCATACACGCTATTTATTAGATGGGATAACATTGTCGCAACGTCTGTCCCACCGCCTGCACGTAATAAGATTTCTTTTTTATTATTTCATTTCCGGGTTGTAAACTAACTCATTTTTAATTTGTCAGCAACAACTCGTAAATTCTGAGTCGGGCGTAGTTTTGAGGCCCTTGCCGCGTGAAATGTGATAATAAAAACGGCTAGATGTCATCTCAAGCTCCTTACGTAAAATATCTTAGATCTTGAAATTGCTAACTCTACTTGGGACATGCAGGTGTAATTGTAAAATAAAAATAATAAATACAAATATGTTGCTTGGAAGCTTTTAGAGTTAAAAGCAATGGTACAGACGGCTTTTAAATAGATGTGCTAACCTTTATCCTTGTGGAGTCCATTATTGGATTAACTTCTGCACGATCAAAATTTTACAATTTTTATTTAGTTTTTAAATTCGTTTTACAAAGTCTAAATTAAATATGGCTAAGTCCTACATAAATACTGGCGAGAAATAAAATCACAAAAGGATACTATATCGTGTTTCATATAATGTATGTACGTAAGTATGTGTATAATAATATATTTCATTTTAATACACAAAGGTCTAACCTTTGTGTATTAAAATGAAATAATATAATATTCAAGACGTAATTGTTTCTATAAAAATATATTGCTAAAACAAGGAAATAAAAACAATTATTCAACTAACGTGGCGTGCCATCATATTCGTAACCCAAATTGAAATTTATTTTCATCGTCGCCACCCCTTGAATTCCGCTAAGTAGAATTTTGATGGAATTTCGCATTCAGCTTAATTTATTTTAATTTTTCCCCTTTTCGCATATTTTTGGGGCTAAAAGTGATAATTAAAATGAAGACATTAAATAAAAAAGAGCATATAGCTTTTACATATTATAATGGAAGTTGTCGAAAATGAAATATAATATATAATTTGTGTATTACAAAATGTAAATATGTACATATTATGTTATAAATTACTTTAGCATTTTTTCCTTTGTTTATTTAAAAAGAAACATCTATATGACATTACGTACCTGTAAAGATAAATAAAGTGTGTACAATGAGGCCTTTATGGCTCAGGCGCGAAAGCGCGTCACTGTGACGCGAAGGTCTTTAGTTCGATCCCGTTTGGGAGAATGAATATTATTTATTAATATTTTCATTTATTCTCTCTGGTACCACCTCAAAGCACGGTATTGATTTCGGCCACTCAGAACCCAATGCCGAAAAAAATCGGCGGTATTTGTGGAACGGAGTGTCTTAAGACTAGGTTCTCTCTGTCTCCTGTACTGCAAGGACGGTACAGAGTGAAACAAAAAAAAGGTGTATTGTAACTACTTCTAAAACATATGAAGGTCTACAGTAGACTTGGTCACATACAACAAACACTTGATTCAAAGGCCTATACAAATATTTGCCGCGAGCGCGGCGTCCCCATACGGAAAATTAGTACTTAGAAGGAATGTATATTATAAATTTCCCTATAATGTGTTTTATAAGCAGTAAATGTCTTACTTTAATTTAGTATGTTGTTGTTAACTTAAAAGATATTTCAAAAAATTTTGTAGCGATTATAAAAGTGAAAGAAAATACTAAGTAGTAATTTTCATAAAACATTAGTGATATTTTTTTTTGCTTTAAGCTGTATACCACATATAGTTGGGTCAAAGGGAACCTAGTATTCAGGCACTTCCATTCCTCACTATTTCTCGAATTCTTGAGGCATTGCGTGTTGAGTGGCAAAATTCAATGCCACGTTTGCCTCGTTACCAGAGCGAGGAAATTAAAAAAATAAATATTTCATTTCCCGGAATTGGAATTGAATCCATATTTCACCAAGTACCAAATACCTGTCATATAGGCAGTCGACGCGTGTATTAACTAAACGCGGATGTCGTAGGTTCTAAATCCACTCTAAATTTTATTGTCTGTATATTGTAAATATCTAGATTCATTTATCTCTAATATTGATAGAGAATACTAAACGGGAGTAAATGCCCTCTTTATAGAATGCTCCTGCTTGCAGAATAAGCCGAATAAAATGTGCACACAAAACGAACAAATAATCAAATATAAATTCATCTACCATATACATATTCGAATAGTAAAAACATGACATCAATTTAAGTAATAGCTTCACGAGAAAATGTTCATATATGAAAGTCGATTGAAAGATTTGAGGCTTACGTAGTGTTAAGTTTACTAATGTCTACTAATCCTGAGCTTAATTTTGTGAAAGTTTCATCGGTTAGTTTAACGCTTACGTAGCGATTTCAAAAGCGAGCGGGGATTAGCACTGGCACCTATCTGTTTATAAGCGCCTTGACTCTAACTTTTGATACTTTAATGATCAGATAAACTGTTTCTACTATTCTTATTGTACATCAAAAATAGTGATATTAGTCGTGAAAACTGAGGCCAATTGTGGTGTAGGGACACAAATATGTGACTGTATGCGCTGGTTGTGGGTTCGATTCCCACTCGAGGAAATTAAATATTTATTTAAATTTTTAATTTTTATTTCTTCGTTCTAGTGTCGAGGCGAAGTGTGGCGTTGAGTTCCGCCACTTAAGACGCAATGCCTCCAGAAAACCCTTTGAAAATGGTGAACGGAGTGTCTCAATAATAGGTTTCTCCTACCTACCCTGCTGTGTGCAGGATTCAGCGTGAAGCTAATAAAAAAAACGCTGAAATTTTTCATGTAAACATTTTCTAAAATTAATACACTGTCAATAAATATATTTCGTCTATTTCTCTGTACAACAACCATTAGCATCAAAGTAAGGGTGCTCTAGGATTACCTTTGTATTGAATTACGGAGGCGGACATTCAAAATAAAAATTAACTAATAACGAAGAGATACGCGGTCGGGACGCAAGCGTGACCCGCTTCCCAGCAGATCCATAGGTAATATAAAACGGAAAACAAATAGGCCGCTACCACAACGGTTAGCGGCCTATTTGCGGACGCCGCGCTACCCACTTGTTGTGCTTCCGGCGGAGCTTCGCCTATTGTCGAGTAGTGTTACATGGCCGACTTTGTATATTGAAGTCGCTATTATTTTTTTATGTCCGCTCTAATTTCTGGCTTGTATTGTATTCATTTACCTTGGTCAAGTTTGTATTGAATTAAAACGCTTTTATATAATAACGTATAAATATAATATTATTATTATAACGAAATTTGCTTATACTTAAAACATCTCTTATCAAAATAAGTGTATATTACTTTAACAAATTAAACGATCTACTGGCAAGAGCAGCTAACAACTACTCGACTCGATTCAAAGTGGTCGTCAAAACTTTCTTCGACCATAAAGTATACACACAGTCGAAGTTAAGCGATTTGTTCATATTTATGCACCAGATAATCCAGCTCCAGACTATGGGCGGAAGAAATAAGAACTATATATATATGCACGTTATCCAATGTTAGTTTGAAACTATGAATTGCAGTTTGTTTGGATGGCTAATAATATTGAAGTGACTGTAGTGAAAAATATGTATGTCGCTATACTTTTGCTTATGGTACCGAGTACACTTACTTATGGGGTATGGTGTGTGCATTTTTAAGCTTTTTGTTTTTTTTAGTTTCATGCTGTATTCCGTAATAATAAGTAATAACCTAGTGTTAAGAAACTGTGTTCCCATAAAGACACTTCCGTTCCCTATTTTCCGCCGAACTCCCGAGGTATACATTCATGTGTTTAACATATTTAGATGTAGCTATAAATATTTGTGAACCCAAATACGTAAACACAAAAATACAAAAGCAGAAACTTTTGTATGTTAAACTGAGCAAAGTCCAAAGAAAACGTCATATGTAACTGTTTTTACATTACAAAACCAATATGGCCCACAGCGTTACAAGAGCTGTGTATAATTTCACGTCCTTACCTGATTTTTTCCTTTGAGAACGAGCACGTTGGTGACCCGCCCGAAGGGCAGACCCAACTGTATGATCTCAGCCTCCGTCGTCTCGTTTGGTATGTTCCGTATGTGGATAACCCTTGACGGCTTGCCGACATTTTGTTCCAGTTTCACCTGTAAAAAGAATAAAAAATTGTAACTTCTAGTTTCAACAGGAAAAGCACAAAGTGAAAAGCCACTACAATAGAACGCTTTATGTTGTAAATTTTACAGTATTTAGACTATCGTAGAGGTCTTTTGTTTAAAAATGGTTATTTGATATTAAAAAAAAATAACAATTTTTATATTGCAGCCAAGAAGATCAAGAATTAAAGATACTTGTCGAAAATTAATTATTTCCATTAAGTAAAACATATAAACAACTACATAAAAACACATTCGAACAACAAAAAAATATATTGTGAAAATTGTGTCCAGCGTCCCATCGCTCGCTTCATGAAGACTAATGTTTATATGAGCACGTGTTTAAACGGCGCACAAAATGACCGCCCTAATATACATAAACAAAGCTAGTATTATTTGCGGGAAGAGTCGGTTGGATAATTGAAAAGTCGATGTAGTATAATTGTCGAGGCTTATCGGTCCGACCCGATGTGGGCGCTATTGTTCCCCCGAGAGCCTTTTGATTACGGCGGCGGGCCCGAACTGAGGCCTCCAATATATTGTAGCGTTGTATGACACTTCAGTTTCCATTGAGGTGAAAAGAGTTCCATGCACGGTGACTTTTCACAATTGAGTAATGGAAATGTACTTAGCGGGGAAGGTAACGTTAGTGATGCTATAGGTGCCGATATTTAACGTAATATAAGATGTATTGTATTACCTATTTCTAGGTATTTCTTTTGCTATATTTATTTTACAATATTTATTAAAAACACGTTAAGAACTTTGCACGAAAACAAAATACACAACAACTTGAAATTTATTTGATGAAGTGACGAAATTTTATGCTTTATATTTCTTTGTTAACCAATTTCGAAAAAGGTTTATCGATTTGATGTATACAGGTTATATGTAGACAGGTAACACAGGGGGAAGCTGGTAAATTAGTGTAAAGACACCCATTAAGTTTCCGAACTTCTATTCTCCACTTTTCATCGAAACAGTGTAGCGTAATAAGTGGCTGAACTGAAACGCCGCGCTCTTTGCCTTGGTACCCAAATGGAAATATTAAATAATCCTCGAGATTTATTTCATCGAGTGGAAATCAAACCTACAACCTGTGTCGTTTACAGTCGCAAGTGTATGCGTTGAAAGGCCTGGTGTGAACTGTTACTAGCCAATTATTTTTATTTATGAAAGCTATGTTTAGTAACTTTACTAATAGATATTATCGAAAAAAGAAAATTATATCTAACGTATTTTTCCTTTAACTGTTTAAAAAAAATACACTGACAGCAATCAGCATTTTTGTCATCTTTATACTATTTTTTATTGTTCTATAAACCATTGTCACCTTTTAAGAATACCTAGTCACATATACATATACCTTCTGTTTGTACATCATCTTAAAAATACTTCCCAAGAACTTAAAACAAAATTTCGGAACATTCACGTAACAATGATAAGCCGCTAACTAAAGAAAGTATAAACAAATCATCATCTTGTATTCTAACAATGCGAATCTGTACAATTCAAAAAAAAAAAACAAACTTCAAAAGAACCAAATCTGCGTGAGTAAACAAATAAAGAAAAATATATATATATACTGTCATATTGAACTGCAAGGGGTGGAAAAATTCGCGAAGCACGTTTTCCCACCTTCTCCAAAGCGTACCGTATAACTCTATATTGTGTGTTTTCACGAAAGAAAACACCCCGTACGTAAACGTGAAGAAGGACATTACATTCGTTGGGTCAGAAAATCTACGAATAACGATTTTCACGTTATACACTTCAAATCATATGCTCGGTGTCACATTTTATCTATAAATATTAAATGTTGGCTTGGATTTCCGTTGAAAAACCTCAATATTATTATATGGATATTTCATGTGAGATTTTAGAAGAATCAGCCTATTTTCCAAATGGATACACTTGTTTTGTTTATAAAAATATTAGAATCAGAATATTTGTTATCACTATTTTTTTTTGTATAAAATTAAACGTGTTAGTGTTAAAACTAAACAGTATTTTAAACTACTTTAAAATGTATTTATATGTTTCTTGAAATATACTTCTGAGCAGCATATTAAAACTGTTGACAAACAGAGCTGTAGGTACGACCCAGTTGAGGAGCTTACGGATAAGCTGCTTGCGGTGTACCCGAAGGTTAAATACGGTAGTTTTATATATTAAAATATCCCCTAAGGTCTCAGGTCTCAGATATTTGAATTTAGTAAGTCTTATTACAAAATTACCCTTAAAGAGTAGTTTTTTCACTTAATAATAGCATAAGTAGTTTCTTTTTTATTTTTTATTTTTAAATACCACCGTATATTTATATATTGACCGATTTATATTGTAATAAATAAATAAATCAGCTTCACGACCTAGACTTTGTGTTACCCATTTTCCGCCAAATTTTGGAGGCATTTAAACAAAAAAATACATTTAAATAAATATATCATTTATTTAAACAATTTTTAAAGTGAATTTTATTAGCAGAGAAAAATACTTATTTATAATAGAAAACGTATAAAAATTTGAACGTAGCGGGAATCAAACCCGCGGAAATAATAATTTAAAAATGTAAAAAATATTTCATAAATAGCATTCTCTCTTGCCAGACGATAATTCTTAGTAATTATTTTTGGGTAGCGGAAATTTGTAAAAAAAAAAAACATAAATAAGTTGTAACGAGCGTATAAAAATTTACGACGTAGCTTGATGAGAACGTATGGTTTAGTGGTCAGCCCGGCTGTTAGTTTTCCAGGAGGCGCGGATTCGAGTCGCGAATTTTTATACGTTTTCAAAATAAGTAAATATTTCATTCCCTTGAGTGAGCACAGGCTTGTGCCTCTGCGCCACAACTAGCCTTTTTATATATATCTAATTGATATAGAAATTACAAAAGCATTATTAAACACATTTTATACTTATTAACATTATTTAAATTTCAATAGGTAGTGGAAATATAACAACTGAGTTTATTAACTGATTTATAGGATGAACGCAGCCGACTTAGGCAAAACTTTTAATTGGTCGCAGATGTTATTATAGTTAAATATTACTTTATCAGCTTCAAGCATCATCTTATACAGTAGATTAGGTAAAAAGAATGAGTCACTCCGTTCTCCACTTTAATATAGAAGCAAGAAAATAATTAATTCTACCGTCAATCAGCCACTGTTCCACTGCGGCTTGATGAACTTATTAAATTTCATATTACTTTGTTTGTGTTACTGTATAAAACATTCACTAAATACAATATAAAAAATTGATAAAATTCAGAAAACGTTCTTTTTTAACAAAAATACACACCAGTAAACTCTTCCTGTTCCCTTGACACATTATTTTCATAAACGTGATAAGCTGCTGACTTCATTTTTATGAACCATAAAATATTACGTTTTATTTGTTTAATATATTTTTGGTAAGCATGATTTAGTTTCAATTAATATAAAAATAAATAAAATAAATCAGCTTCACGCACCCAACAGGGTAGGCAGAGGGAACCTAGTGTTAAGACACTCCGTTCCCCACTTTCTGCCGAATTCTGGGGGCATTGCGTGTTGAGTGGCAGAACTCAACGCCGCGCTTAGCCTCGACACCAGAGCAAAGAAATGGAAATATAAATTTAAGTAAATATTTCATCTCCTCGAGTGGGGATCGAACCCACAACCAGTCGGTTTTACAGTCACACATCGTGACACTGCGCCACGACTGGCCTCAAAAATAAATACCGATATTCTATGTTATATATTTTACATAGACTTATTAGACTCTATAATATGTTGTTAGCGTACTGGTGTAATAGGGGGCAGATTTAGGTGAAAATAATTATAAAAGCAGTAAAATTGTTTCAATCGGGGGAGAGTTGCGTGTAAGTGACGGCCCCTATTAGAAGGAAACTAGTGTGAAGTATTGTTAGTAGGTGATACATATCACTTATTGCAATTACGTCGTATCCCTTTCCAAAAAGTTTAAAAACATATAGACTATGTGTGTATTTATCATGTATTTTAAAAACTATAACCGCTTCCGATTTCTAACAACGTGGAATTAAAACTAATTTCGTTATAGTTACGAATAAAAACGGAAAGAAAGAGGCAGCGGTGCTGTGATTCCCCTTCGGGAATTCATCATTATTTATTCTAATTTAATCTAATCGTATCTAGCTTCACGCTGTATCACTAGCGGGGTAGTCAGAGAGAACGGAGCGCCAAACACTACGGTCCCTGCATATCTCTGTCGCCTCGTCCACTGTCATCAACCTCTTCATACATGCCTTCCGGGGCATTCCGGGCATTCCGAGGGAGATTTTTTCATTCGCCTACAATATACGCAAATGGACACTGTCAAATGTAGTACGTATATTTGGATATATATACATACATACCTAGAGGTAAATATTTTGTTTGCCACTAGAAAGTCACACAAACATTTAGTTAAGCGTAACAAACTAAATGACATTTAATTTACATCGTTTTAGTGGTACGCTGTTCTTGTATGAAATAATGTAACACGTAAAGGAAAAATTAATAAGATTTCCACACAACCCCAGTAACGACATTTCCTTGTAATTAATAATCTTCTATATGAACACATAATGCCAAAAGAAATTCAAAAGACTCTTTATATACCATATTAATTAGTAAGCGGAGAATGTTTCTTCGGGGATTTGATGTAACTAATATATTGCTGTGACAATATTATAGGTATTTTTATATATATAAATTTTATCTATATTCTGAAAGCTAAACAATGAAACAAATAAAAAAATAGCTTATATATATATTATTTGTTGTTTTTTTTGTGTCACAAAAAAAAGATTTTTTACATTTTCAAAGTATTATTAAACACATAGGAATTAAATTGGACAGTTTTCAAGGGGCGAGGTTTAAATTCCGCTACCTCAATTTATATATATATATAAAAATCAAAAATAAAAAAAAATCATCTTCACGCTGTATCCCGCACACAATATAAGTATATATAAGTCAGTTGAGAACCAAATTTATAAATCAGTGTAACAGTGAGTGTATTAATTTTGAAAACATTATTGTAATCATGAATGATTTGATATGAATAAACAAAAAGTTATATGTATATAATAAGTAAATATTTAAACGTTACGTTATAAAGACATACAAAGTGTAGAAATAAAATATATTGTACATTTCAGCAAACTTCGTAACGTAAAAAGGATCAGTAATTGATGAAACCATCTCATTAGTATAAATTACCGTATTATCCGGCAAAATTAGAATGTGTTTAAATTTATATTATTTTCATTCAAAAAAATGTAATATAAAATTGGTTGGCATTTTTGGTTGTTTTATTTATTTTATATAATTATTTATAAATCGTTATGCATGAAATTGCAATTTTGTTTCGTATTAACCAATCTTATTAGAAAACTATTTCAACCATATTATTAAAAAAGGATTTTTTTATTTATTATACAGAATTATATTTGTGTTAGCGTACTCGTGTAAAAGAGGGTAGATTTAGGTGAAAAAGATGATAAAAGCAGTGGAATTGTGTCCATCGTGGGCAATTGCTTGTTGGCAACGGCCCTTATTGGAAGGAAACAAGTGTGAAGTATTGTTAGTAGGTGATACATATCATTTATTGCAATTAGGTGGTATCCCTTTTCAAATAGTTTTAAAACATATAGACGATGTGTGTTTTTATCGTGTATTTTAAAAACTATAACCGCTTCCGATTTCTAACATTTGTTATATTTTTATTACACTGTCAACTTCAGAATAAATTAAATTATGTAGCATTTATAAATTATCTTAAGACAACAAATACATGGTATAACATAGTAAAATAAAGGTGTGTGTTTTATTTTACTATAAATAAGCGAAACATTAAAGTTAGAGGACCAAAGTCGTAATTTCGTTAGACAAGCCCGTAAATGCTTAAGTAGTCGTTCAGCAGCATTCTCTGATTTGATTGATCTTCACTTTGCAAGGTTTCTTACGTTTTTACAGAGTAACGTGAAGAAAATAGGGGGAAAAAAACGGTAACGTAATTAATTACTTTATTTGGACATTAATGACCCGGTCCGGGATAACGATTAGGCAAGTTGTAAACATACTCCAACGATCTGTTCCAAGTTACTGTCACTTTCTTAACACATGTTGCTAAAGTGGCGGAAAACTAATAAGTATGTTTAAAAGTATCTCTTGGACTTAGTCTTTGCCCCACGTGCCAAAGAGAAAAATAAATAATAACTCATGAAAAAACTCACCCTTCCGTTGATGGATTGTAAATGAATATTCACAGCGACAAAGAAAAAGTACTTTCTAAATTTTTATACTAAAAAGAGTGAACGCAATCGCAATTTATAAAAATATCCAACAAATAGCTGAAGTAGGGACATGCCCCTATTTAATTATGAATTAAGGCTGCACGTAACGAGATCACAATGTAATTAAGATTACTGCGACGAGGTTTTTTAAAGTACTCTGGGAAGTGCGAGAGTAAATGGTCAACCAAAGTTACCTTTTTTTTGTTCTAAGGAGCGAGTTATTTATGGGAGAGAAAATTGTGATTTAATGCAATTGGTTTATCTTAAATGTTTATATTTATAATGTCGTGTATTCTATTGCTAACTGACCAAAGAGGACTAATTATGCCAACATTTTTGTTTTTTAGGGATTGCTAAGAAATTGCGTATATATTTTTAATATTAATTCTATTAATTCCATTAGTATTTGAATAAATAATTACAATAATTTAAATATTTGTAAGCCAAAATTAATTGAGATACCTACGCCACGGCGGCATCAGTTGATAGGTACTGAAAATTATTATTGATGTTATTCTAATTCTATTATAGACTGTGTACCTACTATTAATGATTAAGAAATAATATTTAATTCATACGTTTGACCTTATAAATAAAATAAATCAACTTCACGCTGTATCCCGCACACAGCTGGGTAGGCAGAGGGAACCTAGTGTTAAGACACTCCATTCCCCACTTTCTATCAAGTTCTGGAGGCATTGCATGTTGAGTGGCGGAACTCAACGCCGCGTTTTGCCTCGACACCACAGCACAGTAGCAGCAGAAGTGGAAATATTAATTTAATTAAATATTTCATCTCCTCAAGTGGAGATCATGTATAAAAATAACATATGTCTAAAAGTATACTAGTTTAAAAAACAAAAAAATATATTTATATTTTTACCCTCATGTCTCCAATACAAACATTGTCTTAAGCGAAAATTCTTATACATTAGTAATGTTTCTTTGTCATCTCTCAAGACTTCTTAGCTTATATAAATTATTAATTTACGAGGATATTCTTTTTTTACTTTCGGCCTTTTTTGCCGTTTGAAATACTTTAATGTTTTATTCTGATCTTATTTACTAACACTGTTTAGCTTTTTATACAATTTTTTATTATAATATGCTAAAAAAAATCATATTAAAATGAAGAAAGAAATCGATTCTTATATGCCTAACATATTGCCTGTTTTATACGTACGTCACGTGTCAAAATTAAAAACAAACTATCTTTTACTCAATAATCCGGCAAAACCACTGTTTAATATATTATATAAATTGAAAAATAATTAAAATTCAGTTTTATCAGCCACTTATATTATGTCCTATACGCTCTAATTTTATTCATTCACGATCGATCAAGTTTTATAAAATTTTAATCAGTCGATAACGTTCGTTAATAACGTTCTATGTTTTCTGCTAAGTACCAATACTTTTGTTAAACAATTAACACCGGTATTATAATAGTTAAGCTTAATCTCATTCTAGAGATTAAGCTTAATACTTAATCTTCGTAGAGGGCAGTCGTGGCGAGGTGTGACTGCAAAATCGACTGTGGGTTCGATCCCCACGAGAGGGGATGAAATATTTACTTAAATTTATATTTCCATTTATTCGCTCTGGTGTCGAGGCTAAGCAGGGCGTTGAGTTTTGCCACTCAACACGCAATACCTCCAGAATTCGGCAGAAAGTGGGGAACGGAGTGTCTTAACACTAGGTTCCCTCTGCCTACCCTGCTGTGTGCGGGATACAGCGTGAAGCTGATTTAATTTTTAAATATTTTTAATCTCAATCTTATCTAATACACTAAAGTTATTTATAGCACTGTAATAGATTACACAATCCATTTGGCGATCAAACTAGTCCGAAAAAAGTGTCTTGTTTATTCAGTACCAAAACAAAGTGTGCATTTACGAGCGGCGTGCGTCCAGTTTATGTAAATACACTCAAAAAAACAATGCAATGGGAAACCTGAAACAACATTGTTTACTTTTTATTACGACACCACACGTTATATTTGAAAAGGGCTGAAAATATTCAACCTACAAATATAAATTAAAATACTCTTACATAAAGATATAAATTATAATAAAATATACAAAAGAACAGCTGAAATCAACAAAGGTCGCTATGCCCGAAGAATTCATCCGATCAAAATTATCAATTCAATTTTTATTCAATATGTAAGAAAATTATCGGGGCAAGTCGAGAAGAGATTTATAAAATTTTTGCCCTGAAAGCCGCTAGGGATGACCCTACTACCTCTTTACGGCTTGCTGTCCTTTTATGAGTTCCTTTTTTGCTTCAATAAATAAGCCATCATTGTAATTATTACAAGAAGGACACTTTTATAGAATAAATTTTGAGACATCGATATATACTCGTACTTAAAAGATATATACAAGAATATATCTTATAAATAATAAAGTAATTCGAATAGATTTATTATATTATTTAGTATTAAACATATATCTAATAAAATGTCTTTGGGGACCTGAAGTCCCCTCACCACAGTTAAGATGAAAAAAGGCACAATATTTTACGTGAGAGCATGTTCTCTAAATAAAATTGACTAAACTAAGACGACTACGACTTAAGAAGTAAAGGAATGTAGTGTAACAGTTCAATTTCTGCATGTAAAAGTGAAAAATTATTGGTATTTACCTTTTTTGCGGCGGAGTCCTGGTTGTTATTGTCAGCATGGTGTGGAGCGGCGGGCGCCATGACGGTGACGCCACTCTGCGAAAGAAGCTCGTCGGAGCCCCTCTGAAACAATGAAAGTGAATATTACTGTAAATCAAAATTCAAATAACTTGCTTAAAAGATAAAAGTAATAATTGAATTAGACATGTATACATGTTTTCCAGAATAAATATTTTTAGTTCAATAATTAAATAAAAAAACAAATAAAAGAAAATATGTATAAAAATAATTGTTTTATAAAATACACATAACATTTATTGATATATAAGGAAAAAGACCGAATAAAACGAACATCACGCGACTATACGTGAAGCTCCCCGTCATCGGATCAATCTCAATTTAAGACAAGGAAATGACAGGCGTAGCGGTTTAACTGAGCGGGCACAGTTATAAATCACCCTACATAATGAACTAAACATACGAATAACAATAGTTAGACGTACTAAAACTAGCAAAGTTAATCTAAAGGTACAGTAGAAATGGTTTTGTTTAGTTTTATAATGCGAAAGTTTGTATTTTATACTTTGCAATTTACAATAGAAAAGTATAACGTATGACCCTTGATGAAAGATATAGATAATGACTTTACTGTAGGTACTATATTTTAGTTACAATTTTTAATATTGACAATCCGCTCGTGGCTTCGACCGCGATGTCACGAAACATTCGTGCTTATAGATATGTACTCGAGAGTCAAACGCGGCTTGGCTCGCTTAAGCTCATATTATAGCCAAAGGATAATATTTTTTGTATAAATTTATTTTAATAAAAAAGTATCCTGTTCTTTCTTTTCTTTTTCAATACCTTTAAGAATATATATACAAAGTTTCATGATAATCGGTTGACTAATTTTGAAGTAAAAACGTAACAAGCAAACTAACATTAAAATTCATAATATTAGTAATATGTTAAACTATGTTTTTACTTGATCGCCTGCTTGAACTACATATTTCTTATATGAAACACTAAATTTTGTTCGTGTTTTGGAGTGTGAAATTTTTAATACCTTGGGGTTACATTATCATAATTTCCATGAGGATTTTAACAGTTTTCACGCAAAATATACTTACAACCTTGTCGAAATAAATAATGTAACTTAGATCATTACTATTTAAGATAGATTCAGTACTTTATGTGTTGTAATTGTTTAGTTAACAATAATTTCTTTTGAACTACATATGTAGCGTCTATACATTTAATGTAGCGTCTACATATGTAATGAATGGCTAGCAATATTTTTGTTATAATTCTCAACATTTTAATATCAGGTTTCTAGGTATTTCTACCTATAAACCCGATACCGATCTGAATTATTCAACTAATTTAGTCCTGCGCTTAAACAGACCGAATGGTAAAAAACTCGACTTGGATAAGAATTCATTCATATCCATATAGTAATATAATCACATGATATGAAAAGCAAAAGACCGCAAAGACATAGTAAAATAGACATTTAGCGTACACCGGTCCGTCAGTGTTTCGCCGACCTAATCTGTATGCTACGGAATATCACTCGCCCGCACCTGCTGGCACTCGGTTATCCGTCACACGAGACACTTAATAACGCCCACACGTCATTCGTAATGTTTTTTTTTCACAAAAAGAAACAGATGCTGATGGCGAAACGACACACAAAAACAAAAAATATATATTATACGGAAATAAGTTATATTTAAGCAATATCGTAATATTTGCACAAAATAGATTAATGCTTTGATAAAACGACCAAAAATAACAATTATATTGAGAATCTCATTTTAAGATATAAAACATTCATTGTAAAAGAAACCTTTTTCTTAGAAAAACTGACACAGGGTCTTATTCCTTAGAGTAATTTCGTAGAGCGAGTGTAATAATTGCTTGGAATTAAATAACATTTTTCACAACAAAGAAAAAAAATTGAATAAGACTTTTCTTGTTAAATGGTGGCTTGATTTGGAAAACAAGACAGAATTTACGTTATCATAATAATTTTTCATCTTAATGGAGAATGAGGTAAAATTACTTCTTGAGTACGAACCAAATGATCTACAAACATAAACTTTTCAATTACACAAAATAAAAATATATTTAATAGATTAAATTGTTTTAAGATATATTTCCCAAAAAATAAATAATTTGTTAAAAAAATATATATATTATATTTTATATATTATTATATTTTTAAATATTTAAAGTAGTTTTTTTATCTGCAATATTAGAAAATATGAATAAGGAGGACGCTGTATCCCGCACTCAGCAGGGTAGGCAGAGGGAACCTAGTGTTAAGACACTCCGTTCTCCACTTTCTGCCGAATCTTGGAGGCATTGCTTGTTGAGTGGCAGAACTCAACGCCGCGCATAGCCTCGACACCAGAGCGAAGAAATGGAAATATAAATTTAAGTAAATATTTTATATCCTCGAATGGGGATCGAACCCACAGCCAATCGGTTTTATAGTCACACTTTGTGCCGCTGCGCCACGACTGGCCTCAAATAATAAGGACATGATAACAATATATCACAATAATAAGTAAGTACAGTAGAAAATCAATACTATAATAAATATAATAAAATTGCTGAATAAAACGTATTTTGTTTCGCTATTTAAAGGTTCAAGGTATTTTTCGATCAAAACATTTCAGTATGTTTCTTCAATATGTCATTTAAATGAATGTGATACAAGGGCCCTTCGTATCAGAATATTATCAGGAATAAAATATACTTCAAAGGTGAGGTTTACTTAGATCAGGCAAACGAACCTCAGACCTTTTGGAGAACCCTTTGAATAGAAAGTCTATTAGGAAATATTAAAAGAAATTCTTAATACGTTTAAAATTTTCTTATTGTATCAAATAATCATAGTTATAACGGTACAAATGAAATAGTCTATGGTATACTTGTTATATAAATTCAAATAAAGAGGAATGGAATATCAATATATTTGATTTCATAGAAAATTCTGATATATTTAATTTTATTTACTTCGGTCAAACAAGAATATCGAAACCATTGTGAAGAATCGATACGTATAAAATCTATTAGTGATATTAAAATGTTTCGCCAAAATTCACAAAGATGGGTCACCAAGATTTTATTGTTATTTCAGAGACCCGTATTTCACAGATTGCTGGAGCCAATAGAAGTATCATTTTCTCTTTTTATATAGACAATATTAAGTAAAACATACTTTTCGTTTGTAATGTGCACAGTGTTTTGATATTATCTTTGTATATGTATAATATTAAATACTATATAAAATATTAGATAGTATTTCTATATTTTAAAGAAAACTATAACTAAAATAACAGTAATCCAATTAGGTACGTTGTATCTTCTATAGTAGCTAACTCTGATAACAATAATGATTCATATTTATTAAACAGCCTGAAGCAACTATTCGCACTGAGAAATATCAGTGTAGTATATCGGTATCGATATTTTTATTAAGGCCATAAACAAGACCGATATCCAACTACCGTTGTCACATGAAACATTTATGTGACACTAACAATTCAATTATAATCGATTTAGTCCTGATAATAAAAATGTTTTATTATTTTGCATTTTCGATTTTCAACGTGGCAGGTAGGTGTAGCAGAGAGTGTAATAAGGAGAAACATAGTACAAATTATGGGTGGAGAAAACTAATCTCATTATCGCAAATGAAACTCTGAGAAGACTAAGAAAGAGAATATCACTTAGTGTGTGTGCACTTGCAAATATTTGACAATTGGAATATTTTAACACTAATAAATCAAGAGTGCATTGCTAGAATGCAATGCATCATTTACGACTGAGTGGACCTGTCTTATTATAATTAAAACCTCGAGTTTCAAAGGCAGTAAGTAAATATAATATTTTTTATTGTTATTTCATAACCTCCCAGTTTGATTTTATTCAACAACAGTAAATTATAACTTCATTTAATAACCAACGTTAAACGAGCGTTAAATCTTTTTATGCGAGATAATACATTTTTCATTAAGAGTCATGTTCCACACTCAAATTTATATTTAGATTTTACGAACCCCAGTTAGCCTGTAATATAGGGATGCATGTTTAGTGTTTCATTATAATTACATATATTTTTTCGGAAATAAATTGTATTGTTTCTGTTATATATTATGGTTGAATACGATATTATATAAATTTGTTGATAGAATTAAACTCTAGTTTTTTAATTCAATCTTTTGAGAAATTGACCATGGAAATGGGCATAGAAAAAATCGTGGGTAACTTAAAAATATTCATTTGTTTCAGTGTGGTCTTTAAGTAATCTTACTTACTTAGCTTGTGACAAATAAAAAGTCACATTTAATATATTCTTAGATCCATCGAATACTCATAAATTTCATAATGCGTTTATTATTGCATATATTTCTTGATACATAAGAATAAAACAAATTATCTAACATTTGCTTAAGCATAATGTTTATGATATGTCAAGGTGTTGCTAGTTTGATAAACGAAGATGCAATCAAGGGTGGGAACATTAAGCTACGAGAGCTACGAGAGCCTTCAGCATCACGACATGCATTCGTCTCGAGCGTCTAATATCATCACAGCGTATCTGGGTAAGATGTTCAAATTAACGATCTCGATAATACTTGTTGGCTCAACGCTGCCAGCTCCATCAGTAATTAATTGCACCAATTTGTTCACCGCTTATAACAGACATTTGTCAAGAACTCACTCGCATCGGATGATTTTCGCACAAAGTTCATAATCGATACTTGGAATCGATTAACGGAAACTCTTTGGCGTAAGTCGGTAGCGGTCGGAGCCCAAGCATTAATAATCCGTAATGGGGTTTAACCCTTAAAAGGCGTTGCGGATTAAATATTAAAATATTCCTCTCGCTCTAGTTTCATATTGTCTGAACTGATAATAAATATTTAAGAAAGAGCAACAACAAATTGAATACACTTTACAGTGTCAAAGTTAACAATTCTCATCGCAGGGAGCAAACCTCTTAGCCCCAGACCAATATAAACAGACATTAGTCGCTGTCACAAGTCTATTTTATAGGGAAAATAGAAGCAGCAAGTCTGCGACAACTAAGTTGTGGAGGCTGGTTACTTTAGTAATGAATAGAGACGTCAGACGTTAACCGCTACTCAACTGCAACTTGCATACTACTTTAAGTAGGGGTCCGTGGAAATTGCAGTACTTGACCGTACAGGTCAAGTCATATTTGAAAATCCACAAAATATTACTTTCGTAATTTTTGGGATATAAACTTTTATAACTATTGATTAAGCCTATAGGTTAACGATAACGAATAACACGTGTAAAATATTTACGTCCTAAAACACTTTTGACAATCATAAACAATTTTCTAAGTAAACAAATGAAAAAACAAACAAATTTTAATCAACGAATGTGTGTATCGACTAAATAAATTGAGTTAACATTTATCAATCTTATTAATAACAACCGTAGCCATATTCAACGTATCAGCTTGGAGAAGGAAACAAATAGATTTTTATAGCAATGTATGAAGATAACAATTCACCCCGCAATGGGCCGTGTGGAATCTAAAGCGATCGTAATTTTGTCGGGCAATATTCCGCCTTTTCATATTTTCCTTTTGCCTTCCGAATGTTATGTTGAGCTCGATACACTGCCGCGATTCCGTTTGTTATTTCAAGCCCCTCGTCTCCGCGATTTAGTATATCGACACGTGAAGCGTCAGTTAAGCAAATATATAACACCACTTGAGTTTTTTAGGGTTATAAGAATCTTTACGTGACAAAATTTATGTTCACAACAATATTGACTCGGTAAATTGAAATTCTACTAGACATCTAGAGACTTTTATTTGATTAATTTTCGATATAAAATAAGTTTGATCGTTTTTGTACAACACAACATTAATGTGTAAAGAAATGTCTATGAAATATATTATTGTGTCAAAAAAAATAACAATATAATTATTTAGATTTTTGAAGTCAAGCGGAAGCAGTGGTTTTCTATGTAGGTACGAACGAGTATATATGTTTAGCTTCCTATCTTAAGCATAACAAACACTACTTGTTCACTGTATATTAATCAAAATACTTCAGAAAACAATGACACAAATAAATTTATCTCAACAAACTTTATATAAAGAACTATGTTCATTCTTTATTTATCGTTAGCATGTTTCTGCTTTTTATATTCAATTGTGATATTTTACTCAATATTTTAAGAAATATTTATAAAATGTTAATTAATCTTTAATACTTACTAAAATGAAAACTTATGCATAAGGTATTGTATGTTTTAAGCAAGATAACAACGGAAACCTTTAAATTTAGAAAAATATATAAAACAACATACTTCTCAGTAAACAACAATGTTATTAATATTCTTAAAAAGTTAAATATGTCAATATATACTGTAACAAATGTTGAATTATGCGTTTATCTCGTTCTTCACCCATGCGTTAGGATAAAATAGATAATAACATTCCACTAAATAATAATGAATAAATAATGTGAAACCTCCAGTAGTATTTTCCAAATTATCATTAGTCACAGTACCTACTACCATACCATAATATAGATTGTAAGATGTAAGAGGCTTGCCTGAGTGATTTGCCTCCGATCTCTACAGTAATTGCCTAGATGGACGTAAGATCCCATTCATTCATCTTAACTTCGCTCATCTCTTACCTCATCTGCCAAAACACCCATTATCTGTAGAGGAGTTCGTTATTACTATAATATAACTTGGGATAGTTGTTTATATATATAAAAAAATGTCGACGGAAAACGTTTTTTTCTATTACTATAAAACTATTTTTTTGAGTACAAAAAAGTTCATATTAGTATCCCCAAGTACAGTTGACGGACATCTAAAATTTGAATAAGTATTCTAAATGAAATCTAAAAATAGCTTTTATAATTATTCCTGTGCGATGTTCATGAAAAAATAACGACGGAAAAGTTTTCACCACACGTTTTTCAGCTTTCATTTAATCTCATAACTTTTCAAATAAAAAAATAAAACAAATAATAAAATTTGTATAATGAGTAATTAGAGTCTGTTTGTTCTACAAAATAGCAGTAACGGTGAGTTTGGATTTTTTTTTTATTTTTTAATTATTGTTGTTCTTTGATGTATCAAAAGTCGACCTAAAATAAATTATTATATAAAGCTATCTTCAAATCTTATATATAAAATATATGAAAATAAATTACAAAATAATATATGTCCGAGCAAAATTGTATAATCCACAAGAGATGTCCATGCAAAATCACCGTAATTAAACACGCGTAACGTTTTGTTACAGCTGAAAGCATTTACAGCGGATTACAATAAGTGGCTTGTACTAGTTTTGAAAATAGAGTGAAAACATAGCCCCGACCACGCTAATGTAGTTCAGATTTAGTTATTCACAAGGTCGCTGTGGTTGCGTCAACACCAACATGGTTACCAGTTTTAGCTACCGCCACTAATGTACTGGATGCTTTTATTAACTTGTCTCCTAATTATCTTCGCAAATCTATTACAATCTTACTAATATTATAAATGTTAAAATTTGTGAGTATGGATGTTTGTTCCACTATCACGCAAAAACTAGTGAATGGATTCGCATGAAACTTTATAGTTATATAGTTTATACATCAGCATATCAATTTAGATACAATATAACAGTTTTGAATATATGTTATCATTTATAAATCGTGACGTGTTAGGTAATAGTAAGCACAATTAGTTATTAGTTTTATGTCTTGATAATATGTTTCCTTAAATCACTTTATTCTTAATGCTTTTTAAGACGATTTTTAAGCTTATTCATAAAAAAATAAATAGAGATGAGAGGTCGATAGTTTTCACTGAACAGTTCAATAGTTCGTAGCAGAATATAACCAAAATGTTCGTAAATAAAATCCAAATGGGCAGGTAACAAACCCCGAATAAATATTTTGCCACTCCGTATGTTACCTGACCGTGGAAGTGGCCGCGGGCGAAGCGGGGTACAAAGTAAATATGTCTCCG
The DNA here is from genome assembly GCA_917862395.2 of Heliconius sara. Lineage (NCBI taxonomy): Eukaryota > Metazoa > Arthropoda > Insecta > Lepidoptera > Nymphalidae > Heliconius > Heliconius sara. The sequence continues at coordinate 8,323,351 of OU860792.2, forward strand.
TACCCCGGACGTCCCCGAAGGTCTCCACATTTTATCGAGGAGCGATCGGCTCTCGGGTCGGGAAATGAATTTAAAACGTGTTTGTGGGTAATCTGTTATCGGTCCCTTGTCTCTAGCTTGAATATAGACATTTGGACAAACCCTGAATCTCCGAGATTTTAGAAGTTAAAACAGTTACATTTTGAAAAGAGATGTTATTTTCTTTTTCACTATTTTATTGTATATATTTAATAAAACATACTTTAAAATTGGTATCACATTTGAATGAGCTTAAATCGCAAAATACTTGCACTTGCGTCTACAAAAAAATCGTAATACCATCAATGTCGGTGAAAATTTTGTACGCGAATTTCAAACGACTGCAATAAAGTGTAAAACATATAAGTATTCAATGTAGGGTAGAAGCAGACTTTAATACGAATAACACTGGGTTAATTATTTCGTCACAAGAACCGTCGTAAGCCAGTGTAACACCGCTTCAGCCGAGCTCGGGGGGCTATAAAAGCTACATAATACGCGGCGACGTAAAACTCTTATTATTTTAGTATCTGCGAAACGGTCGCGGAAAACATCTCGTAAAATAAAACCTGTACTGCTCCGCTATAAGATGCAAGTCCCTCTCGCCTCCCGCATCGCTCAACTAATGTACGTTTTCTAAATCCAGATGGATTCAGCTCGGACACCAGCTAGGATAGAATACAGAGGCTAGGTGGATTTCCATGGAAAATGTAGACTTTATGGTAGCCTAGGGATAAGTTTCCATTTTAAATTGAAGAGAAACTCTGAAATGTTGCCTTGTCTGCCGTCGGGCAGCGCGAGGATGAATAAAAATTCCAGTCAGGTAAGCGTAGCAAAATATTTATATAAACCAAGGAACTACAAAATAAACAAATGCAATGCGGAGTTGTATTTTAAATATTACGATTTAGTATGTTATAAATTATTAATATGTTTATATATATTTTATAATATATTTACATATCATACTATATACTATATCTATACTTCTATACTAATATTATAAAGAGGTAAGATTTGTATTTTTGTATGTTTGTATGTATGTATGTATGTATGTGTGTATGTTTGTAGAGTTTTCACACAAAAACTACCGGGCCGATTTAAATAATTTTTTCACTATTGGAAAGCTGCATCTTTACTGATCAGTATAGGCTATATTACATTTCCAAAAAAATAGAGATCCCTAATAGAAATGCAATAATGTAAACCAAGGTGTGAAGAAATTGATCTTAATAATTCTATTATCGCGTGCGCTGCGAAAACTATTGATGATAGAACAAAACAATGTTCTACAGTATTGTAGAGCGCATCAATATCTATAAAAAAGTCCGCGATAGCATATGTCTAACTACTGTAGTTATGACAATATAATCATTTTTTTATATTTTATACGTTAACAAAAGTGCCGACAATAATCAAACCATATTATTCATACCTCTGCATCAACCCTTATCCCATTAAATGATATTTTATGAAAGATAATTTCAATACCTGTAAAATACTTTTTAAATTAATAAGATCGGACATCCCATTCAAAAGATATAACGAATTTAAAAATATAAATCTAAAGAAAATCATGTAATAATAAAAAATGCGTAGTGTGTGCCGTGTGGCCTCGCGCACCGTGGCGAGTAACTCTGCGGGGGTTGGGTGGGAGATGTATCGATACCACTTAAATTATTAAGACAGTCCATTAGATTTTTTGTTTTTTTTTTATGGAAAGGACAAGGCAAACGAGCGTTTGGATCACCTGATGGTAAGTGACTACCGCCGCCCGCGGCCCCGTGCAACACCAGAGGAGTTACAGGTTCGTTGCCCGCCTTTAAGGTGGGTTGGACTCCGGAGCCCGGCATTACCTGATGCGAAACGCAGTGGCATAAAGCCACTACTTCACGCCGGTTTTTAATGCCGGGGGTGGTAATGATCCAGTGGAGTCTGCCCAGTAAGTGACTGGGCAGACTCCACTGGTCTTACGACACCACCAGCACTAGGATGATCCTATACTAGACCGGGATCCCACGGCAAAATTGTTTGAATTAAATAGACCCGATAAGGAAAATTCTTTTACAATTACACGATTAACGTGTAAAAAAATACCAAAAAAACCTTATATCGCGTAAGCTGTGGAAATTATTGACAATAGAGCAAAGTGATGTACTGCAATTTTATAGAAGACATCAATATCTACAAAAAATTTATGCGATACCATGTGTAACTGTTAGTTATGCCACAATAACTCATTTTCAAAGGAAAATGTGCAAACTAGAAAAAAGCCACCATCGTAGTACAGAGGGGCATCTAAAATGTATATATATATATTTTAGATGCCTATATGTATATGTATGTATATAATTAATAGTTTTAAACTTTGCATACAAAGTTATCCCGTAGGTAGTATATATTTTTTTTCTATTATTGTTACCAGCAAAATGTATTGATACTAATGTGGTATCTATATTTTTATATATAATATACATATATATATTTATATCTTTTCTCCCCTTAGTGTTTTTCAGGTGGAAAACATAGAAATTTTTTTATTTGATAAAATATTTTATTCACCATAAAAATGTTGGTAATTTTTATAATTCTAATATAATTAAACAACTTTCTTAAATGATCTTTCCTTGCATGTGTTGTAATAACTATCAGGAGCTATTAAACAAAACAATACATTCTCATTTTTATAAATATATTCTCATTTTTATAAATATATTGGCGATTTAAAGATTTTTCCATATAAACTTTCAACCCAGTATTTAAACTCTTAGGGGATGAATTCTAAAAACCATGAAACACGTGTTCAATGAAATATTTTAAAGAGTCTGACTTTCAATTTTTATAAAAATCGGTGCTGTTTTAAAAAAAAATAATACAAACTTGCAAGTAATTCCCTGTATCGAAACAAACAAATAATTCACAAATGTGGTGAAGCCGCGAGTTGGTTGCTATATTATAAAAGTTTATATTGGGTTTAGATGGATCACGTGGTGATATCAGTACATTTTAATCATTGGCACGTAGGTACGTTACATTCATTTATAGTACATATATTTCTCAAGAGAATTTAATCAAAACTTTGTAAATAAAAAAAATAGATGAAATAATCAAGTTAAGGAAGTGCCAAATTTATTTTATGAATCAATCTTAATGTTATATTCAAAACAAATGAATACTTGAAACGTATTAATAAATTTAATTAAGTTTATTAATACGTTTAATATAACGTTATAACGTTAAATATATTTACTTATTATAGTTAAAGAATAAAAAGTGTGAAGAGGAATGTGTGATTATCTATAGATTTTATTATTCTACATAATATCATAAAAAAACAGATTTAAACAGTACATATAAAGGTATCCTCCTGCAGTATAATTATTTTTAACCAACATTTTTGAACTTTTAATTTTGAACATTTTGAATATTTTCGCGCCATTATGACGAAAAATTTAGACAAAATATTCAAATGTTTTTTTTTTATTTAAAAAAAAAAATATATTAACGTTAAGAATGTTGGTAGTTTCTCAAAAGGTATAAGAATTTAAAAAATACCCGAAATATGCTCTCTTCGCAAGTGTTGTATTAATAATAATAATTCTATTCACTAAAAAATCACTATAGATATTATATAATCAATTATATAATGTTTTTATCAGTACCACTTTAAATGAAACCATAGTTTTAACTATAAAAGCCTAATACAATTAAAAAAATGGAAGGAAAAAGTTATTTTTTCATACAAAGTAAATAAGGTATTATCGTTGATATTAAAATAAAACGCTATTTGTCATTAAAGACGCAAACATACGAGTCGTAGGTATTTGCGGCAAAGGTTAAAGCTGCTTAACCTTTAGTAATATTTTGTAGTAGTATGTGATTACGTTATTGGTATCTGCATAGATGCGTAACTGCGTCACAGGAAATACAGGTTTGGATCCTACTAAACTGCTCAGGTATCTTAATTAATTTCTTTAGGTATGGGTTTAATAAACTATTATATTTTTAATTATTTTTATATATTAATAGTTTATCCTATATACTCCCCGTAAAGGGTGCGCTGAAGCTTCCATTCTGTATGAATATTAAAGACCGTCGCGGCGTAGAGGCACAAAATTGTGCCAGTAACGTGACGTTATGGGTTCGATTCCCACTTGGAGGATTGAATTGAAATTTAATCATATTTTCATTTCACGTCAGTCATATATCATACCCAGTATCTTAACACTTAAGTTCCCTCTACCTACCCTGCTATAGACTGGATACAGCCTGAATCTGGTTTTAATTTTGTGTGAACCGATTAAAATAAGGACTCCTTAAGGCAAAAGTTTAAAGAAATTAATATATTGACAGTTGCATCTCTCTTATGGGTGGTACGAAAATACCACCTAAGGTTTTAATAATTTTCATATTAGAAATCTCAAGTTCATTGCAAGCATACATTATAGGTATATTGAAACATGAATATAATTTTAGTGTATTAAGTAAATCATTCTGTGGTTAAAGCGTGCGAAGCCGCGAGCGGGTCGCTAGTGTTTAATAATTTAATTATATGTGAACACAGATAGGTATACATAATGTTATGTTTTTTTATTTAATTGCAAATACATTTACAATAAAATAATACGTTTAAAAGTTATAATAATACGTTAAATAGTTCCCAAAAACAACTTACTTCAGTATTTTTGATGAAAACGCGAGTAGGTTTGTGAAGCGTCCATTTACATAGCCGATGTCAGCGCGATGGTGCGTGGCGACTTCAAATAGGAATTATAATACCAAATTGAATACAAAACTTTCCTTTCAGTGCCGAGTAATGGAGGAGACTATACACCGGAACAATCGAAAAGACAAATAAAACGGGAGAGGAGACGAGACACTGACTCTGTTGAAATAATAAGTGCCTAACGCCTTTTTGGATGTTCTTGTCGCGCTTTTTTTGTAACAATAAATTTTTACGCTTTGATCTTCCCAATTCAAATAGGCTTTTTCTCGTTGAATCAGAAGTTATAGGAATATTTCAAAAGCTTTAAGTGAGGTGACGGAGCGGATTTTCCTTCCCACCGTCTATATCATTCTGATTGAAATGCAAATGGAATGGTGTCCGCTCCAAACCTATTTATTTTATCTAATAATCTCAATTCCGAGTTAATTCTCAAATTAGTGCCCTTAATATCAATATTTACACATTTATCTTTAAACCATAAGATTTCCTAACAGATCCCAAAGATCTCCGAGGATAAGAAAGTCTACAGTTTCGTTTACATTGTTCACGAATTACTTTATTATAAAATATTAATTTGCCAGTCACAGAAGATCTTAAAATTAACTCAACAATCTCGAGCGGTATATTATTTTATCATTTTACGTCTTTGCTGAACAAATTATATATATTTTACAGCATTTAATAATAATAAACGTTGCTTTGTATTTTAAATATTTAACTTTCTATATTTATATTTTTCTTTTGTAATTAAAAATTACCATTTATCATCTTTTTTTAATTCGTTCTGATTTTAAATACTATAATAAACTACTTCCTTTAGATTAAATATGTATATTGTCGTAATATCATAATATTGTATGTTATTGAAAGATTTCCATAGAGAGGTACTTATTAAAGGATTTTTCATGTGAGCCCCCAAATCCGACGAAACAAGCTGCGACAAAACATTTGCCTATGCCGTTAGTGAATTGTTCTCCCGCTCGTGACTGGGTAATTTCCATACATTTCAAGTTCTATCGCCTGCGGGACGTTCGTTCTTTTGTTGATAAATGTTTGACGGGAACTCCGGGGACGCCATTAAAAGTTTTTTTCGTGAATAATTCCAGTTTACATACGCAAATATTTACTCTCGAGTTTGCCCGCGCTCACCTATTCGGTGATTTCTTTTCATAGAGTCGCTTGTTCAAAGAGCAACGAATTTCTTCTGAATGGAGCGTTGAATAGGTAATTGGAAAACTTTGGATATTTAAGAATACCGAAAGTTGACAAAGGAGTTGTAGCATTGCATATGTTACAGCAGGATGTGTTTTTTGACAAATGTGCTTGTTTTGACTGTAAACAGTATGATTGTATTAACAATAGTATTGTTATTGATGTTTCACCTAAATAGGTGAAATCGATGCCGTTATGTTGTGTTGATGTTTCACCTAGATATTGAAATCATTTATCATGAAAAATATATACACGAATTCATTATTCATTTAAAATTTAAGAAAAGGAATACAGTATTCCTTTTTTAATAATACTTAAAAATTAAATAATTTTACAAAAATATATTTTTTTACTCACTTCACTTACATACAATATTCACTTACATTCAATATTCACTTACATATATGAAACGTAGTATCTGTTTGTGACATTGTTTGATTAACATACAATAAAGCTAAAACTAAAGCTATCTATTAAAAATCGATATTAATGCAAAAAACTACCAACATATCTTAACTGTTATACATAGAAAGTTTTATCTTAAACGTTTAATTGGAAAAAAAATTAAGTTCATTGAGCTACAACACAGTGAAGTTCCTCGATCTGATTGTAAAGCAACCAGAGCAAGAATGTCTTGAGGTTAGATCGCGCGGATAAGCGCTATTAGGATTATGTTTCGAGTGTTACAGAAAGTTTTATTCACAAATGATATTGTCTTACGCTCAAGGAACATTTATTTCAAATGTATTGTTTAATCAAGCAAGATTCGCAGTCACAACTAAATTTACACAACTACGACACGCTCTTTATATCATAATAATAAAGTTAACAAAATATTTTCAATTTATAGAGATGAAACCAGTCGTGGCGCAGAAGACAGATGAGTGACTGAAGAAATGAAATATTTATTTAAATTCATATTTTCATTTCGGTATCAAGGCAAAGCGCGGCGTTGAGTTCTGCCATTCAACACGTAATAACACGTAATTCGGTGAAAAATGGGGAACGAAGTGTCCTAACACTGCGTTTCCTGCCTATCCTCATGTGTGTGAGATACAGCGTGAATCTGATTTAATTTAATTTTTTTACAAAATATTGGAGACGCTAAAAACAATTTATATTTTGGGCACACACAGCTATGTATACCAGTATTCTCCTAAATAATTTCAGGGATCAGTGAAGGCGACCGCCGTGATTATTTCGTGCTAATGAAATTAATAAGGTAAATTTCACCGATGCGGGAGAAGCTTTATTGCGTTAGAGCGGTGCCGCTCGTTTATTCTCCTAACTCGCGCATAAAAGTAACAAACAGTTTCTTTTTTCTAGCTTAATAAGCCTAGAGAAGTCCACCCTCCGTTTCTATTGCTATAAAAGTTCAACTATTATAGAGATATTGTAATCGACTCTGTTCTACTTTGATTTAATTATGTAGTTATTTTTATATTTTTCACTTTGATAAAAGTTTATTAAAATACGCAAAACTATAAAAATTATATATTTTTATCAAGCGACAGTATATACTGACATACTAATAAACTATTTGATCGATGTCGATGTTATGAAATATTATCAAATATAAAAAACAGCCAAGTGCGAGTAAGAGAGGAATCGCGCACGGAAGGTTCCGTGGTATTATCTATAAAAACGAGCAATGTAACAAACAATACCATACACCTGTAGGAGTCCCCTTAAATATTTTTTTTCAGTTTTTTAGTATTTATTTAAATTTATATTTCCATTTCTTCGTTCTGGTGTGAGGCAAAGCGTGGCGTTGAGTTCTGCCACTCAACATGCAATGCCTTGCCTAGTGTCTAAGCATTAAGTTCCCTCTACCTACCCTGCTTTGCGCGGGATACAGCGTAGAGCTGTTTAGTATTTGTCATAATGTGCATCGAACCTGTTACTAATGACATTTACATCATCTTATCATAAGATAAATGGATGTTGTATTAAGTACGTACACTATCACAAAAGAAGAAATAAAAAAATTAAGTTATTAATAATAAAAACGTCTTAATCTTTATACCCTAATAAACGGTCAACTTGGCTTGATAACGTCAAGTACATTTTTAAAAACATAAAATTTTAAGTAAGTGCGATATTTCCACGTTCCGTGACTTTATAGGAGAGTTTATAATGTGAAATGATATTAAAAATCGCTATAAAATATAAAAGAATAGATTAGGAAATCATAGCGGAGAATATAAAGAATAAAGCAGTGGGTAATCGACTGTGCAATATGTAGCAAAAGGTGTTTACGTGAACGCTTTCGCAAGTTAGCGCGGGTTTGGAGCGCCCGCAAACTGAGTGGGTTAAATGGACCGTGGACAGGGCGAGGCCCGCTGCACTTGTTGCAATTTCTCTCTACTCCACAACTTAATTGTGCCGAGTGCGCCCTTACATTCGCCATGGACGAATTGCGTTAATTTCCCCCGGCAAGGTTACTTCCATTACACTAATTGCAAGCTACATTTCGTCTAAGCATCTCGAGAAGTTCGTCCAGAGTCGAAGACTTCGCGAACAAACTCGAGAAAATTCACGAAAACCAACTACCAAAGTGTATAGAAGCCTTTGGTTCTGTGAAATTTCTGACCGGCACGGAGGACACTTCGGTAATATTACTAATTAAGCTTTTAATGTAATTGAAAGAGTGAAGACATGTCCCAGTTCGGCTTTTTGCCGTCGCGCCGTACTTCACGTTTGCCTTTAAATATACTTTTAGATAAATTACTTAGGGAGAGTTCGGCGCGCATACAAATTGACTAAGATTCCTCATATTTTACCTCGCAAAAGATCCTCTCCGAATTACACACACTTTTAACTGAAGAAAAACGAAGGCACCGATCGAATAAAGAACATTCCCGTCTCGGTGTAAATTAAGTCATTTCCGTTATGGAGCGTCGTGTTCGTGAGTTTTATGAGTAATAAAAATCATGTCACGAAAAGAATATCCGATGCACAATTATAGACGAAATGAATTTGGACCGGCCCAAATGGAAAGAAGGTTTGATATTGTCGTCTATCGCGAAGAGGCGAATAATTGGAGAGAAGAAGCACCTGTGCTCGATAATGCGACGCCCCGTCTGGCCGAAAGGGCGAGGAATCAATTAGGCCGTTGCCGAATTGCGTAACGACTCTAGTTACGAGCGGTGCAAGTGGGTACGCAGCTGGTTTTTCCTCATCTCACCTCTTGTTATTGCCCAATCGACATTCGGCTCTTCAGATTAAGACATTATATATGCATTGTCATAAATAACTTATCCTAATAATGTAGCATCCTTAATTTCATTCAAAAAGCTGTAAGTTATAAGTTTAACTTTTAAACTAATATTTACAGGCGGCAGAGTTAAATAAGGTTTTATCGGAAGTATTAGCGCATTTAATAAGAATAAATTATTCTATAAGCTTGATCTTACTTTTAATTTTATTTCTAGAGTCTAGTTACTGTTTCAGTTTTAAGATTAAAGTTTAATGAAAATACCTACTATGAAATGCAAATCCGTATCATATCGACCTTTTTACTTTGAAAATTAAATATAGTTAATTAATCTAACTATATTAGTTTGGTCAGGATATATGTATTGAAGTCTGAAAGTGAAATATTTAGACTTAGTGGAACGGTTAGGTCGCAATTAATGAAGTGGTTCGAATCATTTTTCCCCATGAGCTCATATAACCCTTTATAATCCCACCCAAAGCTTCACGAAGTGCAAATACATCGCTCTACCAATTGCGTTTATTTTTATTTTGATACAAATTTTACTAATATTTATAATATTAAATATTAAAGTAGGTATATATAATTAATTATTTATAAAATGTATTACAATGATATTTATATATACCAAAATTACTGAAATTGATATTGCAAAAAATATCTAACTTTTACTAAAATGATGTGATTACTACGCGTGTTGTTTCATCTGTTTAAAACTATAAGTATTGTACGTTCAAAATATAATATAAAAAGCTATAATGAAGAGAATTACAAAAAAGATATACATTTTATTTAAATATAAGCATAATCAATGGACAAACTTAAGGGCACCAGAACAAAGCAAGATCATAATTCAATTTAATGACTAGATTTATTTGTCCCCGATTACTGAGTTTGATAAAATTCCGAACGCAACGACGTTAGGCAGAGGCCGTAGCCGACCGCGGCCCGCCTTCGTAATCGCCTCGATAAATATAATTGCAATAAGTTAATAAAATCCCGGGGCGTTTTAATTAATACGCGGAACACCGTCGCCCAATTAAATTTGATTTTGAAAATATCAAAAATCGACTCGAATTTTTCCATTGTATATTTTTGATTGAACAATGACCCATTTTCATCACACTTCGAGCACCATTAACTTAATTTAAACAAATATTTGCTATAAATTGTTAGTGGTTTATGATATATATTTTTCAGTGGACATTGCTGTTGTACAAGTAGTATATATGTAGTATATATATATATATATATATATATATATATATATATATATATATATATACTACATATATATATATATATATATATATATATATATATATATATATATATATAATTAAAGATTAAGGGCATGTATGAAGAGGTTGATGACAGTGGACGAGGCGAAAGAGGTATGTAGAGACCGTAGCGTTTGGCGCTCCGTTCTCTCTGGCTACCCCGCTAGGGATAAAGCGTGAAGTTAAGTAAGTAAGTAAGTAATTAAAGATTGATACTATAACCTAACAAATGTTGCAGTGAATTACTAATAAAAAATTTAACTAATCTATCTCAGTTTCTAAATTGTCCGAAACTTAAATTACAAGACGCAGCCATCCGTCAATGCGTAAGAGATGATTTTATTGTAATCTCTTAGATAGTACAAAATCATAAGGCCGGAAAACCGTCGCACATGGGGAAGCAGAATTAATCGCCTCGTAGGAGTTCCATACAATTGTATAGCAGCATTGTAAATATGCATTAGGGTTGATGACGCGACTCAGTCCTTCATTACTCCGATGCGTCAAAGACGTCTTCGATACGGCAGTAAAGTGCCCTGGACATAAGATGCTCAATTATGTTAATGGATTTAGCTTTCAATACAAAATTAACTGATTGCCCTATGTAACATTTGTAATTGTTATAAAATACGACTCGCTGCTGACTTTATATATCTTGACTAATTTACAGAACCATATCTGCGGAGCCATATTCATTTCTTCTAAAATCAATAACGGTGCTGCAAAACAAATACATTTTATTTCTCGGCGTGTATAGGCACAAGAGAATGATTGATAGTGTTTTGAGTACACATACCGTATACCGAACAGAGCAATTGAAAGCCGCTTGAAAATGTACCAAAAAATTGTATCTATCATTTATATAAGAGCATATTTTCGAAGCAATGCGATATTTTTTAAGATTAAAGACTGCCTTTGTTAATTTCTATCAAAGTCTCGGATAGACTTTCAGTTTTCAAATGTTTACACAGAAAATGAAAAAATGAGGATGAAAAATATTATCCTTAGCTGTCAACAATGACTTGACAAAAAAATTGGCCAAAACGCCGGGCGGGCAATATGTGATTTACGTTAGTCAAAAAGAGGCCGTACACCTGCGATATTCTAAGATTTACCGTAAAATGTCGACTCACGGGGCCGGTGCGCGCTTAAATTACGCGTAAAGCCGAGCACAAAGGCTATACGTATTCAAATTCCATTAATCTCCTGGTCGGGGGAAGGCGAGGTAAAATGAACCGGCAGACAAAAACAATGCCGTCGGCAAATAACCGGCTCAGCATTGTTCCGGCAATTAGAAAGCTTTCCCATGTACCGGTCGTGTATAAAAACACTGTAACATCAGCACGAATCGCTGCCTATTGCTCGTTACCGTTGATGTTTATTACGGTTATTAGGACTAAGCTGTACGGTTCGATATCGATGTTTTCAGTCTAACTTGATTTGAACCCATGTCTAATAAAACGTTAACGATATATCTCAGTTATATTGCATGTGTGTAGTAAGTTCATTTTATACTAGTTAATTGAACTCGCAAAAATTATTCATTTGAAGAAAAGTCACAATAAGACTGCGTATTTCTGTATTCTTTTCCTCTCGCATAATTCGATTTTCACCTGAATACTTGCTAAGAACACTGGCAAGAAAGATTATGTTTTATACAAAATCTTTTAATTTAAACATACTTAATGCAGGATGAAACTAAAAACATCCAAGCCCTGTTGACATTAATATTATCGCGCGGTGACGATCTGCGGTAAATCCGGATCGGCACGGCTCGAACTGAGGGCGAAATAAAACTCGATAACCAATCACGATTTTTCGAATTGATTGATACCTAAAATATTATTTATTCTAACAACTTCCTTAGTAAATTCTGAACTCCATTATTACAAGCATTACCGATAATGTTGCTGAGCGTTGAGTGTAATATATCTTTAATATAATGTCTAAAATAAACACTTCAATAATTTCTTGGTAATGGTGTGTGTATGACTGTCGGTAACTTTTGTGTTATAAATATGTATATGATAAAATGCGAAACGAAAACAAGGACTTCCCAGTAAGTTTGTACAGGTGTAATTAAGGTTCCGACGTAGAGTTTAACTTACAGCGTATTTTGCTTAGCCATTGAATAAACAGAACAGTTATTAGGAGCTAGGCGTATCATTGGCGCTATTTGAGTAACAAAGCGACAAGCATAATTCGTTGTGTAAATAATAGATAGCGGTACGAATATGAGAACAAACAATTGCGGGGAAACATTTGTAGCAGCTGCGGAAGAGCTGCACCGTTTAGTGGTTAGCCAAACTGGCTGTCAACATCGAAGACCGTTCCGCTTGTGTTTTGCTTTTATTTCAGAAATAAATAACAACTTTGTTACCGTAACATACGTTGGAGGTTGGACAAGTTTTATAGAAAATATTACGAAAAAATATTTTTTTAACGTTTTTGTTTTATTGGATGTTCTAGTTTGATACAATGTAGAAAATTGATTTGAAAACATTTTTTTATTGAGCTCTAATAAACTGTGTTTAGATTCTTGTTTCTAAGTTAACTTTTTTTTTAACTTTTTTTATTTTCATATCATAAAAATATTTCAAACAAATTTTTATTTTTGGCGGCGTTGAGTTCTGCCACTCAACACGCAATGTCTCTAGAATTCAGCAGAAAGTGGGAAACGGAGTGTCTTACCACTAGGTTCCTTCTGTCGTCTTCGTGGAGGATACAGCGTGAAGCTGATTTATTTTATTTTTTTTCTTTTTTACTAAATTTAATAAAGTTATAGCAAAAGGTTAAGTGAGACCCTTCATATTTTAGTAACATTTGATATTGCCTATTTGATAGCCCATAAAGTTGTTATTAAATAGCTTTATGTTTCCTTTTCAATATTTTAGTAGGCACTACTACATTTATTCATCAACGTTTCCGAGGCTATATTATATTAAATAGATTCCCTTTCGTTACATTTTATTTGTTTAATATAACTTCGTATAAAATCAAACAACGGTACAATTGAATAAATTCATGAACATTATAGAATACAAAATTAGCCTATATAATATAACGCAACAATTCCATATTCGGGTTCATTGAGTTTTCACCGCCTTTTAGTTAATCGGCTTAAGAACGATGCGAGTTACAAATGATACTCATGGAGCTTACGTTTGTTTGAAAGTGGCTTTGCTTTCCTTAAGTGCTCTAACGTACGAACGCCGCTGAATAACGGTGAGCGTTGCAACGGAAAAGGTACATTTAAAAATTACCCATGTAATTTCTATGACGTACACGTACAACTCATACGGCGTGGAATCGTCGCGTTTTAAGTATGTATACTGTATTTGAATTATCCTCCGTTGCCGGTTCGCGTGCCGTAGATGTTCTATGAGCGTGAGATTGCTTAAGTCAATTTTATTTGAATGCTTCAGCCAATTATATGTGGACATTCATTCATACATGCTTTATAAGGATATTAGCGAAATTGGGTAAGTATTAACTTATTTAATATTAAAAACTTGGCAAATGTATACCTTTTTACTATAATTATATAGGAATTGTTAATTTATAAAAAAAATCTAAGGAAATCTAGCTTAATGGTGATGTACGACACTAAATTGAAGTTAGAGAAAGAGAGATTGAAATATAGCGCAAATAAGTAATGTGTGTAAGAATAAAAAATGTATATAAGTATTTACATTTTAGATCCTTTGGCTACTGCGATAAATATTAATGGGAAATATGAAGAAAAAATTACGACTTTTTGAATATACATATGTATCTATATTATAAATAGATGATAAACAGCTTTAGAGATAAATTGCATAAACTTAACTTGATTGAAATATCTAGTAGGTCTAGCTACGGAGGCGACATAATAAAAAGTGCGCAACGGTAACCGCATATTCATAGAGGTGCCCGAAATTACCATTACAATGAAGTGTCGGAGGCGCCCTGCGTCTTCTCACACGAGTATGAATGTATCACACAACGATCATGCTAGTACCAAACTTTTGTATGATACACTTTGGTCTAGTAAGCCTTGAACGTGATGATTTTATATTACGAAAAGAGTTTAATGAAGTTTTAAGGCTTATTTAAAGACTTATTTAATTACAATTACTAGTGTCAGGTGTAGTGTTCTGTAGTGACTTTTCTTTGATTTGTGACGGAGATATTTTTCAGTTTTTAATTTTGATAATAAATATTTAAACGTAATACGTGAGAATCACAAGATTTGTTCTATTTAGTTCACTTGTGACGTTTTTTTTAATTTCACGCTTTAACTGCATTTAAAAGAGAAAACTTAGTGCTAATACACTTTGCTCAACGCTTTATGCCGAATCGGCATCGGAACTCAACAACATCGAGTAGAATCATCAAGTTTACAGTCAGACGCTTTCATACTGCGACATGATGGCCTATAAATTAGAAAAGTATGTAAGTTATACGTATTTAAGATCATATATTGCATGTGTAGCTGTGTTGTTTCATTCTACTATAAAATGTAATGCTAAGCTTTTCTTATAATATCAAATAGCCGTGTACAAATTTTCTGAAAATATAATTTGAAAAACAAAATTTTCTTTAGTGTACGAAGTGTTGCCAATAAGCATACGTTTATTGTTTTTACCACGTTTTACCTACGCCCTGCCGCCCATAAATAAATCAAAATATCCAAAAAGGGTCCGACTTTAAGGCGGCTTAGCGGAATCGTAAAATTCAACAGCTCTCACATCGCCCCTGGGTTATCTTTAGGCTTCGTTTGCCGTGTTTTGGTGGAATCGTAAAAGAATACGAATAAGAGCGACCCTTTCACTAAGAACATATGGACCACTGTTTGTATAATCGTTAAAAGAGGATTTTAATACTACCTACTAGCTGCTAACATATATTACCACAATTCACTCCTACAAAACTATTTGAATATATTATTCTACAATAATATATTTAGTATTAGTCACAAAGAGGCACAATTTATATTTTCTTTTAGTATTTTCACTAAACGAATGGAAGCGTTGTTTAGTCATTTTTATTCAATAATAAAATAAATAAATACAGACTGCTGTATTAGATAAAAGAGTTTCTTTGGTTCCTTGTTTCTTTGTACAAAGATAATAAGGATGCTAGAATCCGGTTGCTATTTACTTTGTTAGCTTTACATCGCTATTAGCGCTCAAGTGCATGGAGCAGTCGGGATTGTACGGAGGATATCTATCTAATCGATGATAGTGAACAGAAATAAAGGTTCAGTTTTAAGACTGACATTTGTTTTGGGAACAAATAGGACCATTACTGATAGTAACACAAACCAATATTTATAATTTCTCAATAGTTCTTTTTGTGATGACCGCAAAACTTATTGATATTTTTTTTTAAATGCGACTACGGAGTAAAACGAAAATACACCGAAAGTTATCCGTGGCCACCTAATTTTTCATAAAAATACAAAAAATTATTTCAAACATTCGTAGCGAATTATATATATTTTTTTGCAATAATCCAGAGCATTTTCATTCTCGAAATTAAGAACGCGTCAAAAATGCGAAGAATGTGCCGTAAGGTCAGAATTTGACAAAGCGTGTTAAGAAGATCGTGCCTGTTTCAACTATGTATCCAAAATTTATCCCCGAACAAAATACGAACAGCTATTATAATGGCGAGTAAGGAGCGTTTTGGTCATTAATAACAATTTATTTAACACAATACCGCAATTTCGGTTCACGAATTCTAAACCTCTGGGAAAACGTAAAATGGATATTAAATAGGGTATCGTTTCTAAATTGATAACATAGTTTGCAATTTTAATACCGAGTTTTGTTAGACCTGTTTGTTGGCACCTTGCTATTTATTAGTTTTGGGCAATCGTTAAGGCTTTGTTTTTGCATTCCTTTTATAGATAAATCGTAAAAATATATGTTTATTCTCTTATTCAAATGTACTCACTTTCAAGAATAGAATGCCTCATAAAGGAAAGAGCAAACACAGCAACGTGCGACAGATAAAAATCGCGACTGAATAAAATGAGAAAATAAGTAAAAATTTGCGCCACAAAGTGAACACTTCATCCTCAGTGAAAAACTTGTGAATGTATTTTTGATAGAACTTACAAAAGGTGTTTTTACAAAATACTTTTTGTGAGACCCACTTGCAGGGAAACTCGTTTAAAGTTGAGGTCTCCGAAGTTTCCCATTCACGGCGATGGTAGGTATTGTGGCTAATTCAGGGATGTAATTAAATTTGTTTACTTCCATATTCTGCAGAAAATTTTATTTATACATATTATAAAGGCTGGTATATTATTATTATTTTAGCTTCACGTACAGCATGAACCGCCCGCACACAGCAGGTTAGGCAGAGGAAACCTTATGATAAGATACTCCGTTCCCCACTTTCCGTCTAATGCTGGAGGCACTGCGTGTTGAGTGCCGAAACTCAACGCCGCGCTTTGGTTAGCGAAATGAAAATATAAATTTAGGTAAATATTTCATTTCCTCGAGTGAGGATTGAACGACTGGCCGCATATTATAATTTTATAAGAAAATTAAATAATAGGATATATTTCTGAAGCTTTTTGATTTATCGTGCATTTGATATTAGCCTACTAAAAAATGGCCGAGAAACTGGAGTCAATAAACTCCGTTCTCCACTATCCCCTGGAATTTGTGACATTCTAAATATGTATGTTACAGGAATATATATATATATATTCTCCAGCGCAGATTGAGACCATAACCATTGATTGTATTTTTTAAAGTGAGACGCTATGGATGTTGAAAAAACGTTGCTAATGACATTTATATTAGCTCTATATTCATATATTTTATATGGAATTTGTTTGTGATATTATTAAACAAAATAACAGGTTATCGCTTAGAATTGGTTTTTATTTAAAACAGTAGGTTGGTAGGTAGCTACCGAGGTATATTATAGATAAGTATAATAAAAAAACCTTAATTAATTTATAAATAAGTTTTAGCATTTTAAATTATTAAGTCAGATTGTATACTGTCTAAATTTGAAATTTTAATGTAAAGCTCTTACAGAGGAAAGCTTACAATTTGTATTATACAATCTCGTAATCCATTCGTAAGAAATTTTAGAAAAGCAATGACATTATCCTTAGAAACTAAAGTGACCCGCCCGAGGAAAAACAACAATACTGTCGGGCCCTCACTACAAAGAGGCCAGCATTCGTATTATCATTCCATTAAACAAAAGTCACTGGGGTTTCGAGTGAAAACACAGAACTCATTATTCCTGGGGCAGAGAAAATGATTTCAAACGTTAACAAGATTCTCTATAATATAATTGTTCACAGAGAGATTTAAGAAAAACAAGTATGAGCAACGGAGTCTTGACTTGCTTTGCCTGAATAAAAATTGCTTTATTTCATATAATGTTTCTTAACAACTTTGTGGGTTGTTAAGAGACATTACCGACCGTTACAAAGTGAATCGAATTCAATATTATTTTATAATTTTATTGCGCTTGGAGTTGTATAACCAATTTGCCAAGAAAATACAATATTATGACATTTTTTCTCAATAAGGTAAAGAAAAGGTAGCTTCGTTAAATAGGACATTATAAATAAAATACAACTTCTCAGAATACAGAAGAAAGATTAAGCTTAAATTGTTCATTTATAGAAAACATAAAATCAACGAGACTTTGCTTTTAAGTATTATAATATTAAAATATGGTAATTGCCTAATGGGTTATTAAAGAAGGAAGTTGAGCTTAGATGTTGAGTTACGAGTAGGTACCTGCAAGCGGAACTTAAGCCAAAAACGCGTATAAGATATAGCAAATCCAGTACATTTCCGCGGCCCCTTAAGGAATTCCTATATTATTTATAATACGTTGGGGAGGATCATTCTCCTCGTTTACCGCGGGATATAGCTGTGAATGCTCGTTTGTCAAATGCGTAGTCATTTATTCAATGATGTATTTTGCTTTCTATTCATATCTAAACAATTGAGAGTGATTCCGTCAGTATTTTATATTGACGTAGGTAATTTCGCAATGTTATATATGTAAATAAAACACGAATGTGAAGTCCATTTTGTTTATTATATAAATAAAAGTTATCTTCTGTTGTAGGTGCATTTGCATTTACGTTGGTGGCAACCAGCAACTGTATGGAAGTGTTTGTGAATACATTGTCCGTGAAAGTGGACGAAGTTCGTTGGAGTTGCTAACGTGGCCAGTGCGGCGGCGGCACAGGCTGGTTTGCAAACATAAATCATTTCAACGGCCGTCGACGGGCCGATGTCGACAAAGCGGACTATGACACCACTCCACACACCCTCACTCGGCACATACGTAGGTATATAATTTGCGATTCCGGACGCCAGCGACATTTGGAAAATGATCCCCCATGTTTGTTACCTTCGCCTTGTGTTTATATCCTACGCTACAGATGAAACAAACGCGATTATATTCATTCATTGTTTATTTATAAAATTGAATATGTTCAAAATTAAAGTATCGTAGTCAGTGCACGTTCTCGTATCATATCGTATAGGTTCATATACTAGTGAGGGTATTATAGGATATAACTGAGTATAAATTAAACTTTTCCTACATAATTATACTAAAAGCACAATATTAAACTACATTAACTTTGTATACAGTTTTCCAAAATTCACCACTAAATAATTTATAAACAATGTAGCATCTGGCCTTAGCCCTAAGGACAAATTGTACAGGTTTATTGGTTGAGTTAGTGCTCTCACGAGTACATAGCACAAAGACCCAGTTGCATTTCGTCTCAACGACTAAATAGAACTCGAAAATAGACGTGCAAAGGCTTCAGTATCTCATAATAAAACCGTCATCGTAACGTTTGTAATACTATTTTGTTGACTAAAGTCTACTCAAATGATGATTATCACACTTAATAAAATCTTAAATTTTCGCTATTATTACATATTTTAAATTAAACTCTTTAACCCTTTAACAGTACTAATCGCGTATATTTAGTACTACGTTAATATATTTTTGAAAACCCGACGTTTCGAACAATTTGCAGTAGAATCTATGACTATGGAGTAATGACAACTAAAGTATAAACTGACAAAACTTGTAAGATTGTATTTTCCATTATGTTAAGAAATTGCCGGGGTGTCAAAATAGAATAAAGTTACTTCCTTACAACATTCTATGACTGTTCATAAGTCCAATTTAAAGTAAAGGTTCTGGTTTACCAATTTTTGAGTATACAAACACAATATTTTTTTTTGGTTGACATATTAAGTGTCGTCTGAGTATCATCTTCAATGTAAATTTTTTTA
This sequence comes from Heliconius sara, assembly GCA_917862395.2. NCBI lineage: Eukaryota > Metazoa > Arthropoda > Insecta > Lepidoptera > Nymphalidae > Heliconius > Heliconius sara. The sequence continues at coordinate 8,343,094 of OU860792.2, forward strand.
TCAGAGTTCCATTGTGTGTTTGACAACTGTATATCGCTTTTGAGTATGTGTACTCATTGGTAAAATGCGTAAATTCAAAAAGAAATACATGATATAATTTTATTTTGCAGAAACTAGTACTTAAACCTGTTATAGCGTTGCTTAAAAAACATAACAAGAAGTAATGCCTTCAGTATATTTACTATTCCGTTTCAGCATGAATAATATAAAAAGTAAAGGATTGTAAAAAGATTCCAGAAGCGTAAAAATGCCACGTAGCAAAATGAACCCTGTGTATTTATTATATCTGTTATTCTTTAAAGACATCGTAAAGTTAATAAAGGGGTTTTTGTAACAAGCAGGCGAGCACGTTCGCGATAAGCCCCCAGTCTCGCGGGTTGAAATCTTTTAAAACGTCGTTAAAACCAACCCCTGCCATAGACAAAAGCCTAACAGGCTAATTGTTGACGAAAAATATTCTCAATGCAAATTCGCACTCTTTACAGCCTATTCGGAATTTGTACGCGAACTTTACGTAATTAGCCCCGGTCCTGAATGTTTGTGCTTAAATCTTGATAAGCATTATAGTAGCTCTGGGTTTCGAGTTCATAATTCAATTTATTACATTTATGAACTATAAAACATACAACATATTAAATAATAAAGAAAAAACTATGTGAAGCTTTTAAATATGGAATAAAAATTATTTCCAAGCAAAATATATTTTAGTACCAAAAGATGCCTAGAACGACTATTGGGCATACTTCTCCCTAAAGGTTCTCGGCGTCCTCTTGCAATCCGATCCATCGCCGCCCTCCAAGTAATTTCCTCGTTAACGGAATGAATAAAACATTTCATTCCTTACCTTTCTTTTGTAATTGTTAATGGTTGATGGGTTTTGAAAATTTATGTTCCTTCTCGTTTCTTATTGATATCCGCAATCAGATTTTAACGATAGCCTTGTTATTGGTATGCTTTTGTTATGGTTCATACGGCGGTTTTGAAACTTGAATTAAATTCGTGCTCCAATATTTGTGATTAGCAAATGTTCTCCAGATTATGTTTTTAGTAGTATTAAATAGTAGCAGTTGATTTTACAATAGATTAGATATTTTATTTAAAAAACCTATTACGATAAAAATTTGCCCTAACGAGAATCTCAAAATAGCTCGTAAGCAATGAAACAGCGCAATTTCATGAGAAAGGCCGCTCACAAATAAACCAGGGCAGAGCACATTCCCGCCTCCATAAAATGCAGGCTGAAATAAACGTAACAGACTCCGGTTCTTTAAAAAATCCGGCTGACGACAACCGCAGAGCTCAGCAAAATTTTCTAGTGTGAGTCAGAATTCCAATGTCGGAATTTTCATAACAGCGGTGAGGTGATTGCCGCTAAAGCGTTTCGGGTGATGCGGAGTCCGGAGCGGAGAGGTGCGCACGACCGATCGCGGCTCGTCGTTGACACGCGACATGGCGCCTCGGAAATCCCACTGCAGCACTTTATTAGATATTTCGTGCACTCAATCTTGCACTGCTTTCTATATATACTAAGATTTGTGGCCGTGACGAACTATTTTAGATGGTAATTTCTGATATGCTTGTCTTGATTAAAATACACTTATTAAATTAAATCAAGCGTTAAAATATTAATAAATTAAATAAAACGTTATAACTACTACATGTAGAAAGTAGTTGACTTAAAATTATAGAGGATAAAATATAATTATTTAAATACAACAATACAATTTAACTATATTTTATCAGTAACATTTGATAAAAATTTCGCTAAATAATAAATATTTTGTACTCATCATTTTGCCATTTAAAGAGCTGGTACAAGTGGTCCAAGTGGTAAGTTCACGATATTGTAGGCCACACGCCAAGAAGATTACGTGAGTTTTTTATATAAAGCCATTGAGCCAATTTCCTCATATCCTACACAGGAACATAATAAAGGAGGTTTTTTTATAAAGGAAGAGGTTCGTGGACCTACAATGTGTGTTCTGTATTTGTTGAGGAGGGTAGCGAGGCGCAATATTCGGATCTCACTTGTTCGGCGAGCTTCGGTTATTTAGGATGCTGACGATGTGAACAAATAGTTGAGTTTTATTGTGCCAACATTTGCACAAATTATACGAAGTGATATCAATATACATAAATTTTATCTATAATTATTTTTTTTACACTGCCTACAGTAATATAACTTTCCATATAAACAACAAACACAATATTTGACATAACATATATTTGACCATCATAACCATAATAAATAAAGAAAATCACTGTTTAACAAAAGTTGCTCAGCGTGATTAATTTTTTCCGATAACATACAAAATTCAAAGAACATCGCATGTGGATCTAAGAGCTTAGCAAAACTCGAGAGTCATAACATTTTTAGAAAAAAAAATTCGGGCATCAACTTGTCTTATAAAATAATATAAAATTTGAAACGTGAAAATGTAGAAAGTAATAATTAACAGAATATAGGAGATTGTAGTTAGGTATATACAGGACACGTTAGCAACAGTTGTGGGTGACAGGGGCGGTTACATCGCTGAGATAGTTTATAAAATTCATGTTATACTTATCGCATTGCGTAAGTATAAGCTTTAGCTATACCTATACAAGTAAACATAATAAAGTAAATCATTATACATATTGAAAAAATCTCTTATCTCTCATTTATTAATGTAACAGAACCCAAAGCCATAATTTTTTTTTATGTTTGTCTGTGCGTTTGTTCATGGTTATCTCAGAAACGGCTTAACTTAACTATTTAAACGAAGTTTTCATTCCCTTAATATTGTTTGCTTTATTTTAATAAATAAAAATAAATCAGCTTCACGCTGTATCCCGCACACTGCAGGGTAGGCAGAGGGAACGTAGTGAAAGACACTCCGTTCCCCACTTTCTGCCGAATTCCGGAGGCATTGCGTGTTAAGTGGCAGAACTCAACGCCGCGCTTTGCCTCGACACTAGAGCGAAGAAATGGAAATATAAATTTAAGTAAATATTTCATCTCCTCGAGTGGGGATCGAACCCACAACCAGTCGGTTTACAGTCACACCTTGTGCCGCTGCGCCACGACCGGCCTCAAATCGGCCATTTTAATCGGTTCAGAAAATAAAAAAAATATATCGATATAAAGAATTGCATGCGATAATAATGCTACATAATGTTTTATTGAATTGGCTGAAACTTGAACTATCAATACAAAGAGTTTAAAATGATAATGTTACTAGATCGCGAAAATAATTCAGATTTGAAAATAAATAATTATCTAGTATAAGTGGACGATGAATGGAATTATTGCGCTATTGAAAATATAACCTATTTTTATATTAAAAAAGCTGAAAACTTTGTTAGGTTGAACGAATTAATCTAAGAAATAGGAAAGGGCACATTTATCGAGAGATTTATATTCCGTTACTCGTTTCGATGTAATCCACTGAACCTGTGAGTTGTTGCCGTAAATACTTATAAAGTCTGTTAGTTACATCCATTTCACTCGAGGGTGAAGCCAAATATATAAAAAACATTATTTTTAAACGTTTGTAGGACAAATTGTAAACTTTTCTGCTAACTTATCTACTACTACTTATTTAGGGCAACAAAAAAACTAGTGTTAATTATTAATTCAAACCGTAGCCTGTGGCGGCTGATGATGACAGCGGTTCTGTGGTCAACGGTTCTACCAATACTGTCTCTCGTGTACTTGCAGCTTTTATACCACAATAGTGTTTGAATAAGATTTACATTTTATTCAGTTTGCTTATTATTTATTGTGAATTAATTTACAATAATTTTTTTAAGATTTCATATTTGACTTTGATTCAAATCAATATATTTCAGTATAACCATCGGTTAGTCAACTATTATTTATTGGTCCTACAAAATAGTGCCCAAGTAGGAGATTGAAGGAATACAACAAAAATACATTTAGATAAAAAAGATTTTATAGGGTATCATTAAGCGGGTCCCTCGACCGCACCGTGAATGGATTACCTATGCATCAAGCAACTTTCCCACTAACATTCGCAGTTAGTTTACGGGCGGTGTAAAACATGAGTCTTTTACGATTGTCGCTAAACATATAGTGCCGTAAATATAACTCACGCCCAAAACAGCACATACAAGTCTCTATACACGTGAATAGTGGTCATTTCGCACTGTTCCGAACATAAATTGAGTCGTAAATTTTTCATTTATTCGTATATCTTAACGCTTTATTCTTATCTTGGTCTTATTGCTGATCTAACATTATAAATAAAGATAGTATGAAGAAGAATCTTTAGAAACATAAAAGCATACATTTATAATTTGTTTGTATCTATTCGAACTATTATGAAGCGTTACAATATAACAAAATATGTATTGATTTCAGATTAAGTCCCGTTGTAACCTTAGCTTGATATTTAGTAATTATTGTGAGAACTCACAAAGGTACGACGATGTCTATTCAGCATTTTTTTTTACAATATTAGGCGCTGTGAGTGTATAACGACACTCGCAAAACGTTCCCTTTATAAACATTCCGTAAAAATTACCCATTTCGTTCGTTTTGAGGATTATTTTTATTTAATTCAAGGCAGGTAGGACGCATTCAATGTTATCGTACGATTACCATGTTGATGAAAAGCCAACACCAGGAAACGAATCGAGTATTCTGCGTCTACATACTCGTACACACGCATAGGGGTAATTTAAGATAATTGTATGTATATTTACTAATTGGTGTGGCGTTCAATTTAAATTAAGCAACATGATATGCGGTATACCTTTAATTATTCGATATGGAAGTTGAGATGTCGAAAAATATTAAAATTTACATTTTATGATTATTACATCATTATTAACATTTACACACAAAAACAATAAACGGATGAATGCAATTACGTTTTTCGACGAAAGCAATAAGGAAAGATCTCGATCGTGGCTTCCCTCAATAAATATATCAAGATGAGACCAAGAAAAACATATCGGTATCGGTGGTGACTTTAAAATATTCATCCTTACGATCTTCGACAAATTCAGATATCAGTAGCGTGCGTATCGATAAGATGGAAACATTTTGTTTTTCTTTTATTCGTTTTTAATCATTCCTAAGCGCGGTTAGAGGGTTCTATTACCGATCAAGTAATGAAAATATTTGTTGTAAGCGTTTTGTATCGATTTAACCTTTTTTTCTCGTTCCTCAGTCGGTTGACCTATTTTGGGGTGCGCTCTGTCTGGTTGGATAAAAATATTCAACTTTAGCCGTAATTAAGATTTCATCTTGTTGGTATTATTGAAGAAGTAAAATGATTTAAAGTTTTCAATTTGGGGTGTGCCACTGTTGATACTTAATGCTGTTGTCGTAAGAATTATAAATCTCTAAAATATTTTATGGAAAAGAGCAAAATTCAAAATTTTCGTATAAAAAAAATTAAAATGATTGTTTTAAAATAAATGTTTCTACTCACTTATTTACTTTACTTTTATAAGATGTGTCATACAAACCTTTTAACATTGCGCCGAAAACCGAAAACTAACCAGACCAAATCAATATATATTCTAAAGAAAAAGGGGTTTATGCCTAGAATCATTAGTTACGCACCTCAACAAAAATCATCATCCATTTTTAAATCGATATTTCTGCATAAATTTATATAAATGAACAGATCATTAAACAAAAAAAAATAGAAAAAAAGACAATTTATAAAAAATTTATACTCACAAAGTTATAAATGAAATATATAAAAATTATCTTCAATTGAGCATTGAATGAACATGAATTGGATAAAAAAAATATTCATATCGTACTTTCAATGTTTCCGTAGATAGCATGTGACGCTTTCATGCTATCGGTAGTTTAATAGTAACGACAAAAATTGAAAAAATTGAAAATATGTCATGCAGAACTGCATATTCATATGCAAATATGACTAAATGCGCCGGGAAAGTAAAGCGACGAGTGTAAAAGTTGTTCAAATATGTTTTTGGTGGAAAAAAGTTATATGATTCGACGTTATGACACCAAATTGTAATGACCAGTGATTTTAGAACTATTATGCATTTGCATATCAATATTTAGTTACTAGAATTCATTTTAAATCAAATCAACTTTAAAAATGATAATTAAAAATGCTGCTTTTTAAGCAGCAGAGGGAACCTAGTGTTAAGACACTCCATTTCCCACTTTCTGTCGAATTCTGGAGACATTGCATGTTGAGTGGCAGAACTCAACGCTGCGCTTTGTCTCGACATCAGAGCGAAGAAATAGAAATATAAATTTAAGTAAATATTTCATCTCCTCGAGTGGGGATCGAACCCACAACCAGTCGGTTTTACAGCCACACTTTGTGCCCCTGCGCCACGACTGGCCTGATTTTATTTAAGTATTCCATTTATGCTTTTAGTGTATATATCGACTACCTCTACACATAATAATTATTTTTTAAAGGCCAATAAATATCTATATCGCAAATTCATTAAATAATTATAGAAAAAAATATATAAGAAACTATGGCACCTATCTTAACTAGTACTATAAAAGAAATTGAGAAAATATATAATGTGATAATATTTATTATCAAAATGTCTATATTTCCAGTAGAACAATATAGCGGACTAACAGTCAGGTGGTTATTTAACCAACATAAACAAACTAATGTATATATATATTTATATATGTATAAAAAAAGGTTCATTTTGAACGTTACACAATATACAGTATGAAAGCAAGCCGTGTGAGTAATATATTTTTAATTGATGCACACAGCGTCCGATGTATAGAGTAAACATTTGCGCGTTTATTCGACGATGACGGGCCTTTGTTGGCCGTTTTTAACTGGGAACATTAATTGGTGGAAAAGTGTGCAATCCACGTGTAGCAAGAACAAACACGTGAATTGTACACTTCATTGAAAGTTTGTTTTAAATTTGTATACGTTGAGTTGTATACGTAGTTGTGGGTTCGATTCTCACTCGAGGAAATGAAATATTAATTATTTTAGCTTTTTCGCTATGGTGTCGGGGCAACTCGCGGGGTTGAATTTCGTCACTCAACACGCAATGCCTCTAGAATTCGGCGGAAAGTGAGGAGCGGAGTTTTTAGCACTAAGCTCCCTTTGCTTACCCTACAACATACGCTATACAGCTGAAAAAGAGTATAAATATGATTCTTATTAATTTTAGATAAATGAGTTACAAGTAACGATTATTATCATGAGTTTATGGATTTTTAAAATTTTCTTTTTAGGACCAAATTAATAAATCTAGTTTATCGTTTGTTAAGTTTGTTTACATACAGGGTTAGGACCTTCGTTGATAGAAGAATGATACATTAACAACTAGTTTATAGTTCAATATTATAATTGTCTTTAGGTTCGATGAAAAGATGAAGTAAGTTTTTTAACTGACCCTCCATAGTTAACAACGTAATGTGGTCATCATCTCACTTTTATTTGAAAAATGTTACAAAATCTAATGAAACTATACAAAATTAGTGCCCTTGTGGTTTCAAACTAATACTATGTATATACCCAGAAATTGTAAGTAACCACAATATATACATATGTTTATTGACTTATTTTAATATAAAACTTTAAAACCAAACGCTTTGCTTCTATTAAAAAAGAAACGTTTCAAAATCAATCGGACACACACAGTATCGCTTACACTCGATAAATTCTAAGTTATACAACGAAGGTATGCACGCAAGGCAATACAATCATTTTTAATTTCCGTCGCAAGCGCTTCCATTGCACTGAATACCAATTACTACTAACTACTGCCCGTGTGGAATGTCAGGTGCTCTGTTAGATTTGCAGCTATATTGAGCTATATCGTGATAGTATGAATCGCATTTAATAAACTGAAATATAACGAGCAAATCAGCTTCACGCTGTATCCCGCGTTGTAGCATTCACCAGTTTTTGCGGAATTATAGAAGCATTGGTTGTCTAGTGGTGAAACTCAATGCCACTCTTTTGCCTCGACACCTGGGCGAAGATGTGAATATATTAAATATTTCATTTCCTCGAGTGGGAATCGAATCCACAAATTGTTGCGTTTACAACGCTTGTGCCCATGCGCTATGACTGGCTTCATATATGGAAAAAACATTGTAATGCTAATTAATAACAAATAATTTTTAAATACAGAAATTTAAGTAAAAAAATATAAATGTTTCAAAAGATTAGGAATTTCTGTGAGACCAATTTACCATAATTAATATATGTGATATATATGAATGTAAGTTTGAACTACCCTTAAAACTCGAGGGGGATTAACTAAACTGTACACACAACTTGGCTATTGCTTTTTAAAACAATGCCGAAGTTTAGTCTCACTCTATTTACTGTTTATTGTAGGGTCTCCATGAAAACATCCTTACTAATATAAAAAATTACATAAAGTAAACGTATTATAAAAATATGCGATTTTTAACTTTCAATATGCAGATATAAAAGTATATTTAGTTTTAAAACGTTAAAAGCAGAATAGTAGAAAGAAAAAATATATTTATTTCTAGACTAATGGGCACCCTACACAAGCTTCTAGTGGCAAAGTTTTTACTGGACGTCCCGTCGTATTGTCGGTACATTAAACGTTAATACCCATTGTTCCAGTATGAAATTTAAAACTGTTTCAGAACAATTGCGATTAGACTGGTAGCAAAGTGAAATTGATAGACATCTCATATATATATTAAATTCAAAAGTTTATTACTTTTATATGACAATTACAAATAGCATCAAAATTTTAAGTGTTTATTTTTATTACAACAATAAATAGTCCTGTTGCCATTTACCGTTTCCTGCGTAAAAATGAATTTGTAACCATCATAAACAGACACCAACTGCGTTAAAAATATATTTACAAGTTAAATTGCAAACAAAAAAATCTGCTTGTAATAAAAAAGAGGTTTCATTAAAAAATAGTGGGATGTTTATAATATTTAATGGAAATAATAAACTCCGACGAAGTCTAGTAACTATGCATCGATACGGTTTATAAAAACACAATACACGCTATTTGAATATATAAAACGGGACTTATCTAGCATTTCTATCTGATTTACGTTTCGATCAAATAACTCTTTTATGACATATTTTTAAAATCGGTTCAAAAGACAAATAAACGATAGGAACAAATTCTAACTTACTCTAACATTTCACAATAAAATTTTTAGTGAAATAGTTTTATTTAAATAGGTCAGTTGGTAAATAATCGTTTTAAAATGTTTATTAACTAATAAATAATATGTTTAAGCAATTTAATTAATATTATGAATGTTAATAGAATTTACTTAATAAGATCAAATTGAATTTCTATTGGTTGATTGGGTTTAAAGTTTCAAGTTGAGCTTTCCATGATATACGTACTCATATGGAAAGGGATCACGATCGAAGATGAATTGAAGTGGAACAAACGTAAACCAGAAGTCATGAAATGGCTTGTTGTTTTCGTAACCATGTTTAAATTTCGGTTAGCTTTGTAAATATATTTGAAACTAAAAGGTACTTTATTAATTTAGGTCAATATTGCGTCAGTTTTCTGTTGATTATATTGAAATGTAAAAATATATATTTAACTAACACCTTACCTCATCATTACTGTCATGCACACTATCGCGTTCATCGTGTATGTATCGAAGCCTGGTTAAAATATCACGCAAACTGAACACCATATTTAAAATCGATAAAAAAATATCACTGTTTATGTATAAAATGTAAAGAATTAAAAAATACAATTATAATCGATATTTAGATATTAATATTAGAATTATAAAAGCAACATGTTAACTACGCGAATGCAGACATTGTGACAAATGCAGATATCTTGTTCTACCTACGTTTTAAGCGCGAAAATGTGCATGTCAAATGTCAAAGTACTATTTTTTTTTCTTCTATATACAAAGGTGGACAACAGGCATTCATCCCAAAATAGAGATAATTTTATATACAAATATACGTATTTTTATTATGTTATTATAGTAAAAAATATATAATTTGTAGATATTTTATTTATTTGTACTTAAAAAATAATTTGAATATTATCTTGTTATGTTTCTCAAAAAGAAATTATTAAAAAATTATAAATCCATAGAAAGGTATCTTCTTTTTATAAATATAAATTGATAAATCAAGCCCTCAAAGTACATACTATTTCATTAGGACCAGGCTATTTAATTTAAAACTGACGAGTAAGATTTATTTAAAGAAATATAAAGAAATTATATTAAGTAACAAATTTTTTAAAAAATCCCTCCTTAGCAGTCGGGAAAAATAAATGAGAAAAGTTTTTACATACAAAAAAAAACAAATAAGTTTCATAGTATTTTAATATAATTTTAAACTAGCGACCCGAATGCGGATTCACCTGCTTAAAGTTATTATTATATTTATCTTAACATATTTAGTCTATTTATTACTTTGATTAATAAGCTTTATTAGTTTAACGTTTCATTCAAATCCGTTCACTACTTTTTGCCTGAAAGTTGAGCAAACATACCTCCTTACAAACGTCACATATATATTTAGTAGGATTATCAAAACACACAATTTGTAGATCGCCGATCAGCCATTTGGAAATGAAATCAGATATCGTTTCCTGCTCGTGTTAGCTTACAATGCTTCAGCGGAAGGAGTCTCGCAAATCAGTGGAGCGTAGGTGTTATAACAAACCAATATTGTGCTTGCGATCTTATTTTTACACAAAATATTATCTTTAGAAACTATTATAATTATTTTTTTAATATTTCGAATAAATTTCAAGCTATGCAATTATAATTTTTTTCTGTATAATTATTTGTGTGTTTATTATTATACAATGTAGTGCATATATTGTATCTAGATACAAAAAGATACAATAAGTACATCCTATACTTTTTATTTTATGTGGACACGAATTACATTGTAAAAGTTACAGTTAAATAAATAATAACCACTACGACTAGCTGATTTCGATTGAAAATTGTATAGATATAATATAAATATGTAAAAATTATGTATTTAAGTTTGTTATCATTAGACTGACGAGAATATTATAAAATCTAATATTTCAACTTAATTTTTCTAACCCAAATTTTATCTTCTTACAAATATGACATGTAACTATTCTCTAGTAGAAAAGAGCTGCGATAAAACAACTAGGTATTAAATATAATGCTTCAATTAATTAATTTCTTTTATTAGATATAGATACACCATTTTTTTTTCAAATAAGATAAATAAATCAGCTTCCCGCACACGGCAGGCTAGGCCTCTGCCTAGGGCTAGGCTGAGGCCTAGACTGGCTAGGCTCTGTCTGAAGACACATCCTAATTTTAACACATTCCGTTCTCTATTTTCCTCCGAATTTTGGAGGCATTGCATGTTGAAAGGTGGAACTCAACGCCGACACCAGAGCGAAGAAGTGAAAATATACAATAAACTTTAATTTCTTCCATTAGTATTTATACTTAATTTCCACGAGTGGGGATCGAACTCACAACCAGTCGCGTTTACACACACTCTTAACCCTGCTCCACGATAGGCTCCTAATAAGATGCGCTGGAAAAAAATTTAAACACATCCAATTAATAAAGAAATACAAGAGAAATATTCGAAAACGGTTGTCAATTACGCCATACATTGTTCACTTGCGGTAAGATTTGATTCCGGTGTCGCAGCGTCATCCCGCTAATGAACGTCGGCACGTTGCTACGTTTGACTGTTGACACCTACGTGTCTAGGAATGCACGTTAATAGCCGCTCGCCGATTTGGTATAGTCGAATAATGGGTGAGATCGATTATAGTAGGCTTTTGGGGTGGTTTTTTAATGTTAGTTTTGGATATTTTTATTTTTTTTATAAATAATACAGATCTTTCTTAGAAAGCTAGTGTGTGCTTCATATGCGCATACTGAGCTTATATAAATTTTACTCAATACAATGTGAATTCAAGTAAAGTGGTCTGAAGATTCGGTAAATATTATAAGTGCAATGAAAAATATTTTAAAATTGCAATTATTCGGATGCACGGCTTCTAATCCCGTTTTATTTAAATTTTTATTACGTTATCTAAAAAAAGGATATTACAACATTTTGTTTGTAACCGAAAATGAATCATAACACAAAAATATCAAATAAATTTAAACTTTAAAAACATTAAAAGCATATAATTAACGATAACTTATATAATCTTGATGCAAATAACATAAGAACTCAGCGGCGCGCTCGTCAGTCTAATGAATGTCAACACGTGCATCGTTTGGCTTATGACATCTATACCATTATACCATTTACATAAATCAATATCAAAAGAAATCTGTGTTTCATTTTACTAAGTTGTTACTGTTATACTTGACTATATTGCAAAAGTCGATTTAAATTGTGTGATTACTTTATCAAAACAAAAATAATATTATTTATATATAATTTTAATTAAGCTAAGTAAAAGGAATGAAGCTATAACCGTTAAGAAAACTTACAAAATCATCCACTGAAAGTATTCGGAGTATCGTGTTTTGATAGTGCTCCTTACATTTACCAAATGTGAGCGCTACAAATTTTACGATTACTGCCTTTATAGTTCTTAGAAGGTATGAGAGGAAGAACTATAAAATCGAGAATAGTAAATATATCACAATTCTGTAGAAAACAGCTAGCTACTTGGATACAATGTTTACATCAAATTGAAATATATGCAAAATTGAAATGTAATTTTGATTAATTTTCAATAGCTAAATAGTATGTAATTTCAATTTATTTATAAATATTTCAATACTTGTAGTTCCCTTGTTTTTGTATAAATATATAAAGGATACGTGAAATAATTAATAACGGAATTTACTTTTACAAAATAAATATTAAACTTTATGTTATATTCCATCAAGCAAACAGTTGAAAGAGTCGTTACTAGTTACGATTCTCTTTATTAGGAATAATTCACGTCGACTAAGTAACACTTAATTAACATATAATTGTAAAGACGCTCGTATGTACCGCGTAATGTATTAACCAACACTCAAAATAACTACAATATCATTAGGTGAGCAGGCTGTTTCTTAGCTCGCGATTGAATTTAAGTATTCATGGGCCGATGAATAAGAGATAGGGATGAGTGGATGCGAATCGATTCAGACACGATTTCAATAATCAAAATAAGTTTTGGATAACAAACTTTGTGTAATGTATATCTATCTCGAAACTAATTTAAAGTGGTGAAACTGATTGTAAAGTATTGTTTATTTAAAGGCAAAATCTGCAAACTTTCTCCTTTTTACAGTAACAAATTCTTAAATTTAGTATCTTAATTATTTTAATCGAATAGTAACGATTATTTCTTAGACACACTTTGTAATATTTCTACTCGTATGATTATTCAAAGACGCGCCTTTCTTGAAAATTCGACACATTACTAAATAATGTATGAAGATAAAACAGAAGTGCCTCTACGCCGTAATACCATACATCTCACACATAAATTATACACATGCGTCAGAAAACACAAAGCACGCGAAAGCTTCTTGAAATATTCCTTTCTTTTGTAATCAAAGTGCTGCGTTACGTAGATAAGAATTCCCAACGCGCCTCATTGCTGAAGGCTACAAATATAGCTGCAGGACGAGCGAAATTATTCTGCTCATGTATTCATCAAACTGTAAACAGAAAGAAAATAGAACCAACCAAGTAAACAATAAATTTCAAAATATTAAAAATAATACACTATAAAAACGAAATACTTAATGCTAACTATACACGTGAATACTCACTGTAAGTGATACTATTACGGATAAGCAAAAAAAAATTATTATTTATATTTATTATAACATTAAGCTACTTCAAATAATTTTCAAAGCTGAGATTTATCCCCTTAAATATACCAAGAAAACCGCGAATCGAAGTCACTGGTAAGCTTTACAAAATATATTTCCCGTATTACAGTACACCGCGAACTCATACGAGGTGGAGATAAAATATGAAGTTATAAGACTGTAGATTGCAAATGTGTTTCTTAAGTCGTATATAAATAAAAATGATGTCCCAACGTATTATTAAAATCAACCGTAGGCAGTATATTCCGATGGCAAATCCTTAAAGCCTTAAGATTAAACATTGAAACTTTTTTATATTTGCTTAGCGTTTCACGGTTGATATAAGTGGATTGCAAAAGTTTCGGGGATGAGCATGAAAATGTTCGAGTTGGTGAAAAGAAAAATCAGTATTAAAAGTGTCGCAATAAAGGAGAGTGTATTTTCATTACCTACGATAAGTTCTCGGGTCGTTACGATGGATAGACGCGATTCCGTTACCTGCCGTTGTCTTGAACTTGATATATTTGTTTCGTTACATAAGTTATATTGGTAGTAAATTTTGTATATATATATATGTATTACTGTAATAAACTAAACTAAACATAAAGTTAATTGTTAAAAACATAAATATTCTATATATTTTGCCGTGTGATCCCGGCCTAGAATAGGATCATCCTGGTACTGGTGGTGTCGTAAGAGGCGACTAAAGTACGTGTGGTAGAGTCACGTCCAGCAATGGCAACACGCATGGGCAGACTCGACCGGATCATTACCACCCCCGGCATTTAAAACCGGCGTGAAGTAGTGGCTTTATGCCACTGCGTTTCGCATCAGGTAATGCCGGGCCCCGGCGCCCAACCCATCTTAAAGGCCGGCAACGCACCTGTAACTCCTCTGGGGTTGCACGAAGCCGTGGGCGGCGGTAATCACTTACCATCAGGTGACCCGCACGCTCGTTTGCCGTGTCTTTTCCATAAAAAAAAAAAATATTTACTATAGCTTAATTTCATCTACATTTATTTATATATTGGTAAATTAAGTACACACATACTATTGACCAAATTGCTTCATACTCTTAGTTTAAAGTGAAATTCAACGTTGTGGAAAATAAAGAAAATAGTATCTAAGTCCCTACATCGGTGTACAACTTGACATTCCATTCTCGATTCCAGACATAACGTGGGTACGTATCTTTATTTTATAAGCGTCTCTTCTTACCGTTTACATTATTCACTTAGGATATTTTGACATTAGATTATATAGATAGATACTTAAGATTGTAAGTATATTGAAGTTACAAACAGAACCGTCCATAAACATAAGCTAATACAATAATACTATGGAAATTTATTAAATTTTTAAATAAAGATTTAATAATTTTGACTTGAAATAAAAAATATGTTTAATAACTTTATACATAAAAATAAGGCTTAGGCCCATTACAAATCGTTCATTATCCTCACAAAATAGGAGTTCACTCTCTAAAACTCATTTTGTGGAACGGTCTCACAGATAGTTAATTTGCGATAGTGGCTACAATGAGCTACAATGATAAGGTTAAATGGGCGGGACGAATATTGAGGGGTAGTAAAGAGTGGTATCATTCTTTTAGTAGTACTATATAAAAGGGATAAACATACTCGGATACACTTATTACGATATATATGTATATTATATGTAACGGTGAACGGACTGTCTTAACACTAGGTTCCTTCTGCCTACCCTGCGGTGTGCGAGATACAGCGTGAAGCTGATTAAAAAGGATAACAAAATTTTTATAAGTACTAATACACTTCAAGATGTCCTAATACAAAAAGGACCGACTAAATGATATAATGACACCAATTCTATACAATATAATAGCGTTGTTTGCAATTTCGCAGAATCGCCAACTCATGGTAGGGTCTGAAACGAATGGATATTATCTATTCATCGGGGACCCTCGCCATTGCGACCTTTAATAGAACCACTTCAAGGAAAATACATAGAAATCACAATATGAACATTAACCTCCTGCTTCAGATCTTTTGTATCTGAATCTGAATATTGAAAATTTCGCCAATATTTTTAACAATAGCCTTAACTTTTTTATTCGCAACACATTTGCATTTTTTTGTATCGAATTTTTATAATTGAATGTATTTTGCTATAGAATTTTATGACAATATTAATACATAATAGGTTTATTTTGTTCTTTTTTTCTTTTTGTCCAGCTGCTAAAGCTCTATAGTTAGATTTCAATTTTAAAAGATAAAATAATGAACGTACAGGAGGTGTGTTCATAAAACACGATTTTATCATACCGTTGGGAGGGACACGTTTTCGAATATAGTAATAAAAAAGTCACAGATGTCAAATTTATGATGTTGGACCATTGTAAAGAGATTAAATGATTTACTATGGAAGGGGCTACGTTGCTACACACGGCTACGACTGACTACAGCTCTACGAAATATTTAGTTGACGAGAGGGTGACTGTTTTTTACTAGTTTCGCATTACTATTTAAAATGACTTACCAACACAACTTTTAAAATGTTTAAACAGCTTACCTGTAAAAAATGAAAACAAAATGAGTATAATGAATAAACCAATAATATTACACAAAGTTGCTTACTTAACTACTTAAAGGTAACTCGGTTAATGAAAATAGTTTGAAAATATAATATAAAAAAAAATATGGAATATATTTAATGGAAAATACTTAACTTTTCTAAATTAGGCATATTAAAATAATTTGTGCCGACGAGATTTATTTGCTCAAAGGGCGCGATGTCTTCGAGCATCCGCTAACTCACTAAATAAATCATTGTAGGAGCTTACGCTGCCACATAGATAATTTTCTTTATTCATCAAAATTAAAAGAAGGTTGACAAAGCGGCGTCTTTAATTAAAGGTACCCTTTTACCCGAGACTTTTATATTTTGCGTCGATTATTGAGCTAGTAACAAAAATATTTTAAGCGACTTTTACTACATACCAGTGACCCGCTAGTGGCTTCGCCCGCTTAAGCTTATTTAGCTTTTAGTAGATTATTTTACTAATCTGCATTAATTTCGTTTTCTAATAATAATATGATTTCAAAACAATATCAATAGCAAAAGAAGAAAGACCATCATGGCGCAGGGGCACACAGGTGTTACTGTAACGCGACGATTGTTCGAGTCCTTACTCGAGAAAATAAAATATTTATTTAAAATTTAAATTTTACTTTTTACTTAATATTTACATTTCTTCGTTCTTGTGCAGAAGACACTCCACGCGCAATGCCTCTAGAATTCGGCAGAAAGTGGGGAACGGATTGTCTTAAACATTAGGTTTGCTCTGCCTACTCTGCCGAGTATCAACCGCCCGTATTAATTGATACCCGCAGTATCAACGTGAAGCTGTTTTTTTTAAAGATGTACACAACAAATAAGTGTGTTATTAGTATAATTTTGCTTAAATATAAATAAATATATTACATATTGGTAATAAGTTTTGAGCATAAAAAATATTAACGCTGAATATTATAATTGGGACACGAAATCAGGAATAAGTTTATGTAACTTATTTATCTTATTTTATAAATTTGTATTTCTTATAGCAAAATCAATATATTGTTAAAAAAACAAAGTAGCTCCGATGTACCCATTATTATATCATGGATATGTTTTGAAAGGCACTGGTATATAAATATTTTGTTTAAATTTACATGGATTCAGTTTCATTCTGATTCAGTTTTAATATATATTCTCTCATGAAAACAATGTTTCATATGAAAGTGCCAGTTTAAACAATAAATAGGGAATTTAATACATATTTATTTTGTGTAAAACGCAGCATATGATTTTTACTTCAATAAAATAATACTATAATTGAACTGACCTTAATTATTATTATTATTGAATTGAGAAAAAGTCACAGAAAAGAAGTATATTGTGTTAACGTCCACATATATTGAACCTCACCTCTTACCAGTAGTAGAAATGTATCACGATGTAATGATACTTGTGGATTTTTTTTTAATAAATAAATAAATCAGCTTCACACAGTAGGATAAGCAGAGGGAACCTAGTGTTAAGACACTCCATTACCCACTTTTCGCCGAAATCTGGAGGCATTGCGCGTGGAGTGGCGGAGCTTAACGCCACACTGTGCCTCGATACCAGAGCGAAGAAATAAAAATAAAAATTTAAGTAAATATTTCATCTCCTCGAGTTGGGATTGAACCCACAACCAGTCGGTTTTACAGTCTCACTTCGTGCTCCTGCGCCACGACTGGCCTTTAATATTTTTTTTTGCTTCAGCTGTATCGTGTATGTAGCAGGGTAGGCAGAGGTAACATGCATCCCGTACATTTATAAGAGACCTTATGTTAAGACACTCTGTTCCCATTACAATATTTCCGTTGCCCACTTCCGCCGAATTTCGAAGGAGTGGAGATCCGTCATTGAGTGTTCAGTGACAGAACTCCACTCCGCACTTTACCTCGTTACCAGAGTAAGGAAATTAAATATTTTTTATTATTAAATCCTAAAGTGGCAATTGAACTCACAATCTATCGCGTTTACAGTCACTCGCTTAAGCCCCTGCGCCACGACTGGCTTGGATTTCTTTTTTTATCAAATAATAAATAACAATGTGTATAAACAATCGTTATATTTACTCATTCATAATAAAACAACATCGAAAAAGCCGTAATACATACATAATTAATCTTTGCATCACGCAAAAAAAATACAACGCAATTTTAATCAAGGAACTCCTTCCAAAGGGACATTCTGCTTATTTTGATTCGTATACACTACGTACAGTCTTATTATTCTGGGTTTAAAGTGAAGCTTTGTTGAGTTCGCTTGTGCATTAGTAGAATCGGATTAGTTAATGGATTACTAAAGACAGGCGAACATCTGTTTCAGAGATCACAAAAAATAGTCTTCGTATTTTATGTGTAACTAAGAATTGCATGTGGAAACGCTACTTCTTTCAACAGAATAATCAATGAGTACTCATTTAATAACGACGTCTAATACTAATTTACATATTAAATAAAGTATGCCTGCCTGCCTTTTTTTTGCTTTTCACTTGGTACTGTTTTATTACAAAAAAGGCTTTTAACGTAGCCTTCTTAAATACTATACGAATAAATATACCTATCGTATATACGTATATCCGTAAACTATATAAGTATATCGAATTTCAAAAAATATATGTTTTTAGCTTCACGCTGTCCCTTACATCCCACAAACAGCCGTTGTTTCTTGTGCATTTTCGTTTTGCTGTACAGGCAGAGGGAATCTAGTGTAGGTACTCCGTTTTCCATTTTTCGCTTAATCTTGGAGGCATTGCTTGTTAAGTGGCGAAACTCAACGCTGCGCTTTGTCTGGACACCAGAGCAAAGAAATGAAAGTATTAATGATTTTTATTAAGTATTTAAAGAATCTATTTTGCAAAAGTTTTTTACGTAGAATTTTATTCTAGGTAATAATCACTAATAACTAATTAGTGTATCGAAGATGAATGATATGTTGTTTTCACACGACATGTTCGTTCTACATATTAAGTTTCTAGAGCATATTAATTTATTGCTATTAGTAGTAGTTAGGTATATTACATATATGACGGTATAAGAATACGAGTTAATAATTAAATGTTTTAATAGTTTAGCATTTGAAATGAAAGCGCAATAGTAAACGAGTCAAATGCAGTCCACAGTCTTACCCTCTACACATAAAACATTATTTCCGGGGCCGTAAAAGATTTATTTGTAAGCGGGTGTTTGGTACAAGTGCACATCGAGTTTTCAATTACACAAAGTGATGGCCGCAGGGTTGCCGCTGCACCGCGAAAAACGGCGTTGTGGTCAAGCATCCTGACCGATTGCACACCAGTTAACGTATATCCGGCAAAGCAAAAGCAAACATAAATCTAATATAATAAGGTTTGTTTTAAAATTACTCAAGTAGGAAAATCGGATAACCACTCTTGGAAAGATTCAGGGAAAACTCGATCGCTTTTCCAGGGGAAGCTCTCAGTGGTTTATTGCGTTATTACCTGGACGTGTCCGCCGCGTCGGGACAGCCGCAATTTGGGAAGAAAAGAACGATATGTTTCTACGAAAAGGATTCTATAGTGCTTGAGCGTCGACTACAGAGAAAAGGACTAGTGCCTGCTTCCATACCTTTCGCAATTTTCTTTGAACGAAAACACTACATGGAACTTTTTATTTTCATTTAATTCAATGTTTCGTGGTATGGCTACACGTAAAAGTATGAAATATTGTAATGTGTATCTATATTTGCGAAAAAAACCTAACAAAATCTTACATTTTACTAAAGGAATAAAATTTTTCCTTTAGAGAAAATGAACAATGAAATCATACATAATCTTTACGACAATCCTGTGGCCCTCGATTCTATTCAATAAAAGTGTTAGAAATCACAAAAAGATTTGCTCCAATAAACGCTCGACAAAAAACCGTAACTCGTTCTTAGAGCCTATGAAATAAGAGTGGATGTCTATAAAATAAAATAATAACCGGTCAATAAAATATCTCTACGTGGGTCCGGAGAAATATGTCAGATACGTCTGTTCGCGGAAATAAAAGAAAGTGGTCGGGGCGATGGAGGCGTGAAGTGGTCTTTCTCGGACGAAATTTGATCTCTGACAGGGCGAGATCGCGAACATCAATCGCAGTGTAATTGGAGGGGTTAGTGTCGTCCAAATGATATCACCTGTCTTAAAAATATCAAAGATCCTTTTCCTTGACAAATATATTTGTAACTGCTGCTCAGTGACGTGATAAAATATCATGACGATATTAAATTTTATGACATGAGGTCCCTTGATTTATTGGAACGGATAAACGATCTGGACATTGCAAAAATATTACAACATGTTAATATTTAAGGCATTGCTTAACTGTTATAACATTTAATGTTTTAATAATGTACAAAATAATCGAATGCAAAAACGTAAATAGAAACGCAACATTCTATTTTCCAACATACGAAAAGCTTACCTTTATCGACTTTCGATACTTATATCCAATCGGCGATAAAAGTAGGCAGTAGGCTTTAACGCCGAAGGACTAAAATGTAATAGGCAATTGGCGTGAGTCCTCTAAAACTTTTATGCGTGGAACTGTTGCTTTAACGATAATATCTTTTTTATATAGCACATTTGTAATTATTAATTAAACAGTAATATCAATGAAATTAACTTTAACAAGATCAGTATACATCAATATACATCTATGGATATCTATACTGTAAAGGCCTTATTTAGGTTAAAAAATAATAGTTAAATACGAATAGCTAGTAAAAAAAGGAATTAAATCCTTTATGATAATACTTGGTAAAATTGTTATCATAAACGAAGTATCAAAATATGTTTTAGTGGAGTGGCCAAGTGAATGAAACTAGCACATTTTTAAAGTGTTATACCCACACTTAGGAAAGAAAAATACTTTTTTAAACATTTTTAAAGTGTTAATCCACACTTAGGAAAGATAAATACTTAATTAGAAAACGTTTAAAAATTTGAACGTAGCGGGACTCGAACAAGCGTATAAGAATTTCGACGTAGCTTGGCGAGAACGTATGGATCAGTGGTCAGAGCGCCTGGTCGGTTTCCAGGAGGCGCGGGCTCGAGTCCCGCTACGTTCAAATTTTTATACGTTTTCTAATTAAGTATCTAAGAAAAATACTTGTTTAGAAAACGTACGAAAATTTGAACGTAACGGGACTTGATTCCGCGCCTCCTGCAATCTGACCAGGCGCTTTGACCACTAAGCAGAACATTTTGAATCCTATTCGTATACCATATGATAATCAAGTATTTGTATATAATAATTAGGTAAGACAATATGATGGTACTATAAAAAGTTCTTTTACTATAAATTTTGTATCTTTTTTAGCTTTTGGCTGTAATACGAACATAACAGGGAAGCATATGGGAACCTAGTCCTATTAAGAAACTTTCGTTCCCCACTTTCTGCCGATTTCTCGAAGCATTGAAGACAGAGTGGCGGAACTCAACGCTCCTCCAACTTTGCCTCGTTACCAAAGCGAGAGAGAAAGAAATTTATATATATTTTTTTTATTTTGGAAAGTGAAGATTTTTATAAAAATACCGGCCATTCCTGATAAATTTTAATTTTAATTATAAAAGTAATATGAACAACAATGCAAAAATCTGGCTTTTCAGGAATCAATGCATGCTCCATGCAAGCTTATAGCAATCGAGCCGAGAAATTGCCGACTTGGACCGATCCGCGCAATAACCCCCGACTTCTCATTATGCAGATTGCCCTACGGTTCACATATGCATTCACTAAACATCTTGGCGAGGGAACTACTATCGGCAGATAGTGGTTTCGCATGCATATTACTACAAGAGTTTGATAGACCACTTATATTAGATTCTTAAACCAGAAATTTTAAGCCTTTATTATAAGCCTTTTTGTTGTTTTTACTGTGCTATAATAGAAAATAATATAATAACACTTTAAGTGAACACGACGTGGGCAACGGAGTGTCTTAACACTGGGTGCATTCAGCCTGCATGGACAAGGAAACTACGTAAAATAAAAATAAAAATGACATTTATTTATTCTCAGCAGCGATGCGTATAACTGATGGGCTACTCAAATCAATGTAAAATATTTTTAGATATTTATTATTCGACTTTTGTAAAAGAAGATTATTATCAATTCGATTGTTTTTTTGGACTGAGAAAATCGATTTTCATAATCCTTTTTATTTGAGAGCTAGTGCTTCCCGTATGGTCCAGATTTTGATCTCTTTCTAACTCAGTTTTTTCATCTTATTCATTTATAGATAAGATATCCAAGAGACAGCCACATAATTCTTAATATTGCATTAGTTTACTATAAGAAATCGGTTTTTTTTTCTTAAAAATTATTATATTAGTTTACGTGTGCTATAATTAAACATAGTGTTTTATGAGATTTTCGTTTGGTTTTGTTTATCAAAAAAACTGTACTGTAATGTACTATGTACACATGTGTACATACTTGTATTGCCTAAACTTTAAGTTTATTTAACTTCAGTGAAAATCATGCACAGATTCATCCTGCACACAAAAGAATAGGCAGAGGGAACGTAGTGTCACTCCGTTCCCCACTTTCCGCCAAGTTTTAGAGGCATAGCGTGTTGAGTGGGGAAACTCAACGCCGCGCTTTGCCTCGACACCAGCACGAAAAAATTAAACTATAAATGTAAATAAATATTTCATCTCCTCGAGTGGGGATCGAACTCACAACAAGTCGATTTTGCAGTCACATTTTGTGCCCCTGCGCCACGACTGGCCTCAGTGAAATAATTAAGCTTCTATTTCAGTACCTATAATGAGTCCGTACATTTCACTTTACTTCTGTAGTATACCTTTAGGAGCTTACAAATATTTTTTTTATGGGCATAGAAACCTCAAGAGATTTTTACAAATTGAGAATGCAATGTAAGTAACAATGTATAAGAATATGGAGTAATCTACATAATTTGAAGTCGTCGTAGGATATTGCGTCCACGTGAGGGTGAGCAATTTTCTGCGTCATTTCCGGCTGATCGTCCACTCGGCTAGCCGATGCGATGCTTCTTTACGCTTAATTAACGGAATGTTAGCAAATAAATTGCACTGAAATTGCATATCTAATATAATGGTCTGATGAAGGCACATATGCGGAGATATAAATAGAAAATATATAGATATTTGAATAGCTATTTACAGTTAAAGGTAATTAAGTAAGTTTGCAAGCTGATGTACTGACAGAAACTGGCACATCTGATAAGATACGGTGCATGTTTGAAAATATAAATGCATAATAAAAGTATAATGTTAAGACATTTAGTGGTAACGTATTATGATGAATATTGCTTTTATTATTGTTTAGGGCCAGTCGAGAACAACCTTTGCCGCTCTATATTGGCAATGTTCCATACATCAAACGAATTTATTTAATAAAACGATGAACCCGCCGAATGTCAATCATAATGAAGGCAGACGGGCATCACATCTACCGCTGAGCCGGTATCCGTTGATTACATTTCCACCGTCAAAACACAGCAAAAAGTTCCCCAGTATAATTATATCTCGTTATTGTTTTAGATGAGATTGTTCAGACTACGCCGCAGATTGTAAACAAAAGTAGGCATTACCTGCTTTAATTAAAGTTCTTAAATCATTTATTATGAAAATTTGTAATTAATTTGAAGTCAAAATATAAACTAAGCCAAGTCATCTTCGCTATATTTAAGCAAGCCAAGACAATAGGATATAAGAAACTAAGGAATTTCTCATTTTAAAAAGCCACTTGTTGCGAAATTTCAGTAATCTACATAATAAAAGGAAAACCAAAATCATTGCTTAATAAAATTGAGTTTATAATCTAACATTTTGTACAAATTAAAATTTATGATAACAAAACTACTGGTTCTGCAAGTGTGGTTGGCTTGGAAATGGATATTACATATTTTATTGTTACAAGCAATTGTTGGGTCATTACAGGCCATTAAAGGATTGGACTCGTACTAATACCATATGAAGGCGATTAACTTAAAAATACATAAAACTACCTATATCATATAATAGAGGCTCATATTTTCTTAATACAGCACGAACATAATATTTTGTTAAGAAAATTACATACACAAAATGAGATATAGGTTAAATAAAGATTACTTTTAAAATAAAATTAAAACAAAAATAGTGTACGTTATGAATTTAGTACATAATATTATATTGTCTCCTACAAAGTAAGACCAGATTTTATTTTCGGTGAGCAACTAGCCCGCGCTGATAGTACTTATGTCACCAAGACCTCTCATATATCTCAACACAAAGGTTTTCACATTTTTTGTCACATTATTTATACCAGCAACAAAAACCTGAAGGTGTATTGTGTCTTAAAGTCTATAAATGGAGAATCGGGAAGGAATGTTGTATAGCGTCACGATCGATGCATTGCTCATCCCATCTCATCACGCGATGTGCCGTGCCGAGTTTTTTTTTCAAATGAAAGCCCCATTTATATACTGAATGCCTTCAACGCGCCACTGACTAAACAGTTTTTCTGCTATGTGTAACGTCAGTTAATCATTTCTTTTTATTACAGATTCTCAATTATATTCAGCAAATGTAGATAATTTATTCAGTCTCATATGCAGTTAGAAACTATTCAATACGTTTTTAAATCTCTAAGAAAACGACTGTAATGCTATATAATAGCTTTTACAATATTATATAATAAAATGTTAGTGGAAACTATGATAGAATTCGTAAAGCATGTGTCTAGGGATAAGTGAAGATAGGGTCACGTACAGCCACTGAGGTGTGATGACATTGCAATCCTAGCGAGTGCAGTTGCGTGCAAATGGGACCGCTTAGAGAGATCACTGCAAATAACCACATAATAGTGCGACTACAGGGAACCTACAAACAATTATTCTCCGGAGTGGGATTGAGTTATTCTATTTACATCGCTAAACACTACTGAACGACAACGAGATCAAAAGCCTCCATAATGTATAGTTTTATATACATAATTAAATTTTAGTAAATGAATGTTAAATAGTATCGGTGTTTATATTTTACCGAAATAGAGATATTTAACATAGTAAAAGAAACTAGCAAAAAATTCAATTTAATTAATATTTAATCGCGTATAGTCAAAGCGAGTAAATTCTTCGCTGTGCTTTATTGAGTTCAGTCAGTGAAGTTGTTAAAGTAAGCATCGATTACAGAACAGTTTTCACTTTAAACGATATCCTAATATAAAACATTATTAAGAGATTTTTTTAAAAGAATATAAATTGGAATGAACAAAATTCAAAGTGCACAACGTATAGTTCATTGGAAAATTACACTTATATAAAAAATATATACTTCCTTCAAAGAAATATTCTTTACAAAATATGTTTACAATTTGCTTCTGTAAATAGTTGTTGGAGGTAATAGCAAATATCAAATTATGGATGAAGTATTGGAAGAATCAGATGAATCCAGTTTTTTTTCTCGTCGAAAGCCCTGAGGGAAATTCCCAGCATTGCATTTGCAAAGCCTTCAATTTATGCAGGGACCGTGTTGTCGTCTGACTGGATGACAACCTTGACATACGAGACTTCAGCTGAACAATACGGATTGACTACGCCTTGATAAATTGTAATTTCCGAATTTCCAATTGAAAAGTTAGTCAAAATTTATTTACATTTTACAACGTAATTTAAGACGTAGATAGGGAAAATATTAATTATAACCGACAAGTAATACCGAAAAGCAATAAAGTCATATCACAAAAATCTTTTCAACGCACGAACAGGACAATATTGGAGTTTAAGCACAAACAACAAATGACAATAGACAAAAGAGCGGCACAAACTGAAAATATACCAATTGTTTGCGTTATAAACCGAGCCAATCACAGTCGTAGAGCTCGCAGTGAACTAAACGCCACGCTAACAAAAGAGCCGTAAAGAATGGCCCACCGACACACTCGTGCTAATAAAATAGTTCCGAGCAACAGGTTGGAGTGGCCCGCTTCACTGCCGGTACAATAGCAATACCGACGTGCCTCCACGATCCTGGTATTAAGTACTTAAGACATATATGTATACTACTATATGTATTCTGCCTCGATCTTATATTGGCTTCGCTAATTGCAATTTGAGAACAATTCATTTTATTATATCTGCGAGGCAATAACAGTAGCTGTTGGTTTTTGTCTATACTGATAAAGTAAATAAAATTAAGTTTTTTAATTAGTATTCTTCGAATATATTGACTACTTAACAAAATATCTTAAATTTTTTACGATTACTTCTCTTAAGAAAATTAATTTTAATATAACAACCATTATAAATAGACAGAGTATACATAATATTATGACAATTACCGAATATGTTTGGGACATTATGGAATGTCGTAAAAGACGAACCGCACATAGCTGCCTCTTAATTCCCGGTTCGCGTGTACCTTGTGGTTCTACACAAGGATTTACAAGTTTCGCTATTGGACCGAATGCTAGTTTCGGTTAAGGTTAGCCGCGGCTTATCTAACTTTCACGAGACATTGTTTTTATTGAATTTTCCTTCAATCTGTAGGTGCTTAGATTTGTGGTCGAATTCTGACAACGTTACCGCTCCTTTAGAATTGGTGCATAACAACTTAAATATTAATTAAGTGAAAAGATAAACCAAAATGTTTGAGTTAAAAACCGCGAATAAACAACACAATATTTCGTTCAACAGCCGGTATACGAGCTGCGAGAGCGGCAGCGAGTGAAGAGTGACAAAACTTGAGCCGGCTACTAATTAGCAATACAAACATGAATCAGAGGCTATTAGTTGTAATTGAATTGTCGCCGGCGACGACGGCGGCACCGTGGTACATTTAAATATCACAGCTTTTAGGACGCGGTTTTATTACAGTCTCTGCGCGACGAACCAACTCTCTTAAGTGGAATTTCATTCAATAATTTTATTTTTTTTATTTCATTCTTCAGATTCAGTTGGACCTATCATACATATGTAACTATAGCGTTAAACTAAGTATTGTTTAGAACTCATAATTAGTGCCTTCTTTGTATGGTATGGTGTTAAATACCAGCATTGTTTTTCAATCAGCTAATAAATTTTCATACAAATCAAATAACGCAAAACAACCGCGTCAACTTCGACCCACCCTCGAGACCGCAACGCGGCGACAATTTTTCATTGAAATTTTATAGAACACTCGTTGCTCCGAGGAAATTATCTCCCCCATTGACTAAAATTTTTCACGGCAAGTTTGACATCAATCCATTATTTTTTCCATTTTTATCTCGATACCGTCACAGAAAGTTGGAATTGTGTTAATTGCGTGGTTGGACACTTTTATAGGTACGTACTTTGTGTACAAAGTAAAAGTATTTTCACTTAAAAACTTAAATGCATTTCTCTGAAAAGAGGATGCTTATGGTGTATAAAATTATTATGAAAATGTAAAGGTTGCGCAGTAAAGAATGAAAATGGACCTTTAACTTACTATTATATATTACAGTATATGTAAGTAGGTTAACCTATTACTTTAACAAGAAAAAATGTACTTGTTTAACTTTTTCCCATACATTTAGGTGTTTATAAGCATTTTCAATAAAATAACGGTAATAACAAATGAGATGTTCAAGTTATTTACATCGCGTGAGCAACAACAATAAAATAAGTCTACACATTAACATGACTCCAGTATAGTCGATCAATACATAGTAATCGATTAATACTTATTCATGCTTAGAGAGAAATTGTTCGTTTTTCTATGCTCAATTATTTATTTAACCTTAACAAAAACTCCTTATTTATATATTTTAGTAAAATATAAATAAATAAAGCAATTAAACACAATCACAATTAGTGAAATTTACTGTTAAAGCAACAAAAGGCCTAAAAACGGGAACAAATCGTTTGATGAATAAATTCAATTAATACGCACAGCGTTAAACTTAGCGAGTAACGTTCGGGAATGTTTTGCATACAAAATAATGTAAGCAAAATTGTTTGGATCACAAAATTTTGACAATGTAAAAATTATTGTCGAATTTACCCACAGATTTTTAACGAGCTAAGAGTTTTTGTTAATGTTTGTATTTTTAGGTTATATCAACTTGTATGGTATATTTTCAAAAAATATACCTATTTCCAGATTGTTTATAAATGACGAACAATTGTTTGCGTAGAAAGCTAAGTAGATTTAAAATTTGAAGTTTTGTGTTCATCGTAGTGTAGTTAAATCCTTTCAACCCAAAGTCATCAAAAAGTTAGATATAAACGTGCTAAATAATTTTAATGAATTCAATAAAACAGCCACCCTCCCGCGCGTTGGAGCGCCACTCCACAGGATATATTATAATATTATATCAACGCAATCATATTCAAAATTATTGAGTCACTGACGTTTACCTACAAGTTACCTCCATATAAGGCAATGGGTGTGTTCTAATTACCCAGAATACGTCATATCTGCTGTCTACATCTGAGCGCCTTTAATATTCTCATGTGGATAAGCATTAATTAGAACTCGCATTTCATTCCCTTGTTTCAACATTTGAACTTTACTTACGGGCGTCGCAGATGTAAGGGAACCGGCCGGATAGCGCAATGAACTAAGTTCGCCTTAAGACTTTACACTGGAAGGGTTCAGGTCTATCACTTAAGTTTTCTGTTTCTATTAACTTTATGGTAATATAATATATATTTTCAGCAGTCGCCAGGTGGTATTACGGACTTAAGTTATTAGGCTATTTGAACTTTAATATATTAATCTCATTGAAATTAGTAATAAAGATATTCTGTGTTGCTAGTTATTTCATGTATTTGCATATTACCGAGTGAGGTGCACGAGCTTTGGTAGGTAGTTTCTTATTTACCTTTTGTGTTGATTGTATGCACGCGGACAATAGACTAAAAGGCTTACGGTTTTGCCGATAAAAACATACGAAGCATTGTTTAGTACTCCTTGCCATAAATAGTTCAAAAAACAGGCTTCATATGGTATATGCCCATCATATTCGCTTTATAAAGCTGATGTTTATTTCGTATATCTTTATTGCCGAGCCGATTTACTAAGTTTTAGATAGGAAAGCTTAGCAAATATATAGTATTTCATATACATCATAAAGAATTATAGTTTTAGTAGTAGTGTATGATTAGGACTGATATAAAAACTGTATAACAATATTAAAAGCAATTATTACCTAAATATATACGAGTATATATAAATATAAATTATACATTAGATATTACATACAAAATATTAATTTTCTAAATGCGATTTTAGTTAGAATCATACAGAGTTTGAATTCAGTAGTTAGCATATTAAATATCTTTGAATACCTTTACGTTGTACAAACATTAATTAACGTAGGATAATCTAAGCAAGACGAAATGGCGGCGATTAATTGCAAACAAAGTGAGAGAAATCTCATCAGTATGTGTAATCGTCAAGGTTTTTTTATAACTCCATGATAAGAAATATATGGAAATATACATTACAGGCATATAAAATAGATTGAGGCCGTCGTGAGGTTTAAGTCGGTTCGACCTCCATTTGGGGAATTGGTTATTTTTTAAATATTTTCGATGCTCGCTTTGGCAAATAAAGCGAAGCATTGAGTTACACCACTCAACAGATTGCAGATGTTAAAAAATAAAGGAGTCGGACTCGCCTACCGAGGCTTCCATACCATTTTCAGGATTGTAGGTCAATGAAAACTAAAAGTTGACAATCTTTATATGCACTCATTTTATATGAAATAAACTAAAATATAAATTGTTACTTTTTTTATAAAATAATCTATATGCAGATATATTAAAAGCTTATTTTTTGTGCTTCAAAAAACTATGGATTTTAATATTTGATATTAATTTCAGCAGATACCTTCACGCGATCTCGAGATAAATTATCTTTACAGACGAACAGACGCACAACAAAGTGATCCCTTATGGATTTTTTTTGTATCTTTAGAGATATAGAACCTTAATAAAAATAAATAACCTTAATAAATAATTTATATTTCCATTTCTCCGCTCTGGTTCTGAGGCAAAGCCCGGCGTTGAGTTCTGCCACTCAACACGCAATGACTCCAGAATTCGGCAGAAAGTGGGGAACGGAGTGTCTAAACACTAGGTTCCCTCTGCCTATCCTGCTGTGTGCGGGATACAGCGTGAAGCTGATTTATTTTGTTTTTATTTTATAAAAATAAATAAATATATGGTTATATATTATCCACAGAAAAATAAATTGTAAAATCGTATTACCGTTAACAGAATTTTCAGCCATAATATTGCTAAGAATGTCATTTCATTACCTACAGATGCTTGACATAACAGACTAATATCCTAGGTCTGACTTTGATGTACGTAGGGACATAAAATAGCGGTTTGAAGCGGTTTTACGAAGCTTCCGACTGACGTGTATGCTAATTTATTATATAATATTCGTCATTATAATTACATATTTTTTGACGCTTTATCCTGTACAGCTTAGGCAGAGACAACCTAGTATCAATACATATCGATACTTCACTTTTTTACTTTTTTACTCCACTTTTCCCTAATTAGAGGCATTTGTGGTGCAACTACACGTTGCGGAATTTAGCACTGCATTTTTATTTTGCCAGAACGAGAAATTAGAACTATAATTAAATAAAACTAAACGGATATTTATCACTAATTATTCTTACACTTCTATATTTGAATTAGGTTTCTTTTACGATAGCAAGGAAATTAAAATATTTAATATTTAATTTACTCAAATGGAAATCGAACCAACGACCTGTCACGTTTCTAATCGCACGCTTGTGCCCCTACGCCACGACTGCCCTCTGAATTAAGCCTGATTGGCATTTTATTACGAAAGCAATCATTTTTGTTCTGAAGTAGTATTTTATGACTATTTACAACGCCTAAACTTAATTAAAGACTAATTAGCGTCAGTTAGTAGCATTGTTAGATATATGGTTTTTATGAGTTCACAAATAAATTTACACCTTAATTAGTATATATATAAGGTTTTGTGTTTATTTTTTGCAAAATCGTAATTTTTTTGAAATGATAAATTCAATCGAAAATGTATGTTTTATATTTTATTAGATAAATTATGAAATGATAGCAGCCAATATACGTAATACATGAAAAAAAATTGTAGGAAATATAGATTTTCTTCATCACTTTGTTTAATTACTGATAACGGTTACGTTACAACCGAGCACTGCAAGTAGACTATGTGAACCGCTATACACAAAGCGGGCAAAATCTCAAGAATCGCTTTCCAGTTAATCGCGTCGCTCGCACTCTTTATCTACAAAAAACATGCCTGCGTAAATCCACGAAACAAGAAACACAGTCAACGCTTTCCTCATTACATACATTTTGAGTAAAGAAGCGGAGTGAAATCTACATGAGCTCTCTTTTGCTCGACTCAGCTAAGGCCAGACAAGGTTCTTGTCACACATTCCAATTCATACAACCAACCTGAACTTTATTAATTTCTGTAATGTTTTGGACATGATAACGTAATTAGAATTGAATTTTGATTGAATTGAAATCTAGATACTAAAACATAAAGTTCACAAGATATCCTAAAGATATACAACAACGTGCAAACCAAACGCGCTCAATAGGAGATACCTACTGATACACTAAAGTCCATTGCCTCATAAACCAAATAACTGGATGAGATAACGCAAGATCTTCAAACTTGAATACAGCACAAGATAAATATCTCAAAGTAAAACGTCGACGGCGCGATAACCGAAACTTACTCTGGGTCAAGATTTAACCGTACCATCAATAACTATACTTGGTGGCTTTAAGGACGCCAGACGTTATCTGATGTAGCTCCGGATTAATTAACTTAGGTGCAACAAGTCCGAGTTTGCGTTGCTCTCGAGAACGACTGTCCCGTGTTTTATTATGGTAGCTGCTGAATTAAATAAGGAGATAGTAAAGTTCTTCATGATCGTATTAAGTTTTTGGGTCTTAACACAGTAAATTGTATCCTAGCATTTATGTCATAGAGTCGGGTATCATTTTTATATGCTGTTCAATCAATTAGTATGTATAGAATGGCATAAATAAATTATCACCCGTTTCTCTATCTCCTGGTCTGATTCTGTGAATTGGTAATAATTTATTAAAACTTACCTAAATACCTTATTTAATTAAAGTATAACTTGAAGTATTTGTGTCATTTCTAAATGACGGTATGTGAGTCAGTCAAATGCAATGTTATGTACGTCTATGATTAGGAGTGACGTTTCCGCAACAATATTTATGTATGTTGAAAATAGCAGTCAGGATTTAAAACTCTTAAGATTTTTATTACTTATAATATTTTATTTATTTGCTAATTCCATTTCATCTATTAAACTGACAGTTTATGTCCTTATAAATTCTCAATCAGTCTCAGGTAATCCAAACGAATAACTTTTTATTAAGTAAAGACCAACGTAATATGACGGCTGAAATATAAAGCATGTAAGAATTTACAAGCGTTTACTCAGCTCTGCAGTTGGCTTGAGTTTTTAAAATTGTGAATAAAATTCAAATGTTACTTTAATTTTCGTAGTTAAACTAGCTACTTGTTCTGCGCGACTAATTAATTATAAAGTGTATTTAAAATCTTTAATTTCTTATTTTTCTTCGAAGGAAACAAGTTCGGCTGTGCATTACTTAAACAAAGTGTAAAAAGTGATATTTGTTTAACTTGCTTCATGGTATATATATTCTTATTATTTATATAGTGACTAGTGAACATCACAGAATACAATATCCAAAACCATGCCTTCTAAACGATACATAAATATCGAACCCCACTAAAGATTGTGAAACCGATTGACTATTATAGATTTCTTATTTGACCCTTTAATATCGTTGTATGGGTCACTTACGTGTGTTAAATAAACATTAAGTCTTTCGTTTCTTGTAATAAGATTGCTAACGCCTCGAGGCAGTAGTCGGAAGCGGTCTAATGACGGCTAGGCGTACATAGCACGTGGTCCTTGTTATTGGTGAACTGACCGCTACTACGACGAGCGATTTGTTCAAATGAGATCCGGACCTCTCGAGGCATTGTTATCTTTCTTTCCAAAACTGGTTGCTTTGTGATGTATTGTCTTGAATTCACAAATGTGTGTAGACTAGAGCGGTTTTTTTAATTACATATTAGAAATTTTTGCTAACAATACACTACATTGTTAGCTACATTACATCAAGTTAATTTATATTTAGTAAGAATAGAACAAGATGATACATTAGTATTTATTAAAAAAAATTGAATTACATAAAAGAATAATGAAATAAAAATCTCTTCTCATCTACATTAAAAACCTTTAATATTCAATGTCCCCTTTAATCCTCTACAACGTCGATTAATCATGTGGACTGGTTAAAGAACAGTACGTGTGGAACTCCGTACGTTTACTTTTTGCCCGATAATCCTTCATTACCTAATCGAATGCACGTTCAAATACTGATAAGAGGTTCGGTATTAATACTTCAATGATGGATGATCGCTTCACGTCAATAATTTTATATGTACATAAATGAAAATCTTTATATAAAAAAAATAAAGGCAATATATGAGATGTTGAGTTAAAGTTTTCGATTTACTTAATGTTTCATTTATACAATAAATTAATATTTGTGTTTTAAAATGATTATTATTTACTTCTACGTTGGATATTTTAATTTGTTCAGTAAAATTTAATATGTGATCGTGATTATAAAGTAATATGTACTAAATAAAGTACTGAATAAAGAATCCAATTATCATTATATAAATAACTAAATTTACGATGCCAGATTTTGAGGCCCTTCGTGGTGCAGGGGCACTAAGTGGGACTGTAAATGTGACTGGTTATGGGTTCGATCCCCACTCGAGAAAATGAAATATTATTTTAAATTTATATTAAATTATTCCATGTTTTCGCCCTGCTGTCAAGGCAAAGCGCGGCGTTGAGTTCAAACACTCAACAATGCCTCCAGAATTCAGTGGAAAGTAGAGAACGGAGTGTATTAATACTAGGCATTCTCTATCTACCTTGCTGTGTGTGGAATACAGCGTGAAGCTGATTTATTGTTTTTTAATTTTGATTTATACTTTAATTTTCGATTCACGTCTAACATTAAATAAGAAAAACCAGCTCAAATCTATTTTCAACGTATACAGATTTATAATGCATAATAACAAAAACAACGAAACGAATAATTAAAGCGATCATTTGCTACGTCTCCAATACATATTATTTATGTGTAATTTGAAAGCGCGGCGAGGCGGCCCGGCAAGGCGGCCCGGCAAGGCGGCCGCACGCGACCGCCCCGCCCGCCCGCCTAATGTTTAACTCGCGTTACTGTGACAACATCTACATTCAACCGAATTGTATTTTCGTGTTTCGACTTTTCCTTATAAATACTATTATTAAGACAGCGACACCCTGACAGGTGCTAATGTTTGTACGCATCGACTCCATTTGTTGGAATGTAAACAATGTATGTTGACGCGTGACTCGGAATTCGTTTCCCCCTTATTTAAGACTTTCATTCGTAGCTTTACGTTGATCAATTATGAGCTAGTATTATTTATTATAATAATATTTATTTGTTTTCCAAACTATTTTTATACTGATTTTTTTTTGTTATGTTATTAATATTACGATTTTTTAATTTAAGTACAAAATGAGTTAGTAACATAAATATAATAAAGTAACTTAAAATCAGTTGTAGCTTTTCATAAAATGCACTATTATAAAGTGCTTTAAATTTCGTTATAATTGCATTAAAAATGTTTTATAAGATAGACAAAAAATATATTGCCGCGATATTTTGGCAGGTGCTGGTTTAAAAATAATATTTTCACTATCCATACAAAAGAGTAATCTTCTTTGTAATTAAAAAAAAACAACGAAGTGCTGCTATTTAAAACTTATTTCATGCTTAATTTTTATACACACTTTCAAAAAAGAGCAATTTTTTGGCAGAAATGAGCGGAAAGAGCTTGTCTGTTATCTATTGCGTGTTGAATGTAAAAATCTATCACCGGAATTACGATGAATTTTTTTAACTTAGCCCAGACCACATTAATAAATATATTGGAATAAGAATTTATAAAATGAAATAAGATTTAAATTCATACTAAACAGAAATAGCGCTTCTACGTTTTATGTAGGTGCGTTATAAGAAATTATATTACTAGTGAAGTAGAAGATGAAATCTTAAAATGAGATGAAACTGTAAATTACATCAACTAATCTACATAATGGATAGTTATTTACATGAAATCCTTTAGAAGTGATGTGATAAAACTGACTGTATTATATCCTTATAAATATCAGAGTAGTCCCCTTAATGGTCTCGTTTTCTTGCCGTGTGGTCGACGGTACGCACAGTTACAAAGAACATAAAATAGGCTTTACAAGGCGAGAGTAAGGGAGGAGAGGACCGGTACATCATTACGAGGCCCCGCGTCATTTGTTTATTAAACACCCTCTGAGGTGGAACAGTATAATGACAACGTACACTTTGTTACAGGCGTTTTCCCTCGAAATTAAATCGTAATGATGATGCGCCTCACTCGCCGCAGTATTTGGTATCCGACTCCCGTTATTAAGTTCCCTAACATCTTGAGGTCGAAATGAATAGGTTTCTTAAAAACCCCGCTAGTATGTCAGCTGTCATAGATATGAAAAGAATTGGGTTGAGTGGTCCTCGGGCGCTACCGAAAACTTCGAGTGGACTGAAAAATGACGTATTTTTCAGCCTCTTCTCTTTGCCTCCAATTGTATTTTGTGTTATCACAGTCTAAATGATTTATATATTTGCCTGTCTATTTAATTTGTAACTAAAGAATTTTCTATTCTTTGTTTTTTTGTACATTTTTAAGATGGAATTATAAATTTTAAAAAGTAAGCAAGTAAGTAAGTAAAATTTTTTTACAGCTAATGTTTATAATAATATAAAAAACATAACATTTTTGTTCTTAAATCACTATTAAACTACTAAACGAGTTTTTTTAAATATAACAAATAATAATATTTACGTTAGAATAACATGTGAATTTACTCTAAAGTAAGATAAAATGACCGAACAACCGCGCGTACTTGCGGTAGGGAGATATAAATGATGCCCTTCATTTATTGTGAAGGAAGTCATATGAATAATGAAACGACTAAGACTCCTCCTGCAAATTGGTATAAATGATAAATATTTCATAATTAAATATAATAGCAATATAAATATATATACTTTAATATAAAATTTTATACGTCTAAATTTTCATTTGCTAAGAATTTAGTGAGAAGAAAGATTTTATATACACATAAATGATTTAGAAAGAATATCGATATTATTTAAGTTTGTGCTCTTGTTTATGCGTTAAGTACTATAAATAAAACAAGGATATGATAAAGTTAATATTTACATGCACACGTGTCTATGAAAAATTAAAAATATAGGTAGGCCGAGAAACTTGTAACATTCTCCGAAAGAATTTTAATTAAAAAGTTGTTGGAAGTACCCTCGCTATATGTAATCTGTTGTAGATTAATTTATAATTGGCTTCCCGTGGTTAGCACTGGATTATTTTATTTACGCAGCTTAAGCTCTAATTACATGTGTATTGTTGGAATGGGACGAATAAAAAACCTTTGTTAAGTCTGGTAATTTAAAAATAAAAACCAGTTAAGTGCGAATCGGACTCGTCTACCGATGGTTCCGTACCAATTTCAGGGTTTTAGGTTAAGGGGAAGTACAATTTACAAAAGTTGACATACTTAAGTTTGAGGGCGGATGAATTTGTTTTGTATGAACTACAAACATAATTTTGTAACGATTTTTTGCTATGAAATACCTATAATTTTCACTTTTCCGATTTTTTGTTAGTTTTGGAAGTTCAAACTTCGTGCCAAATTTTATAACAGTAGGTCCACGGGAAGGAATCTATGGAGTACCCATAGCTTTTGATTATGGGGCGAATTTCATACAAAATGCAGCAAAAATTACGTGTAAATGTTTTAAATGAAACTATTTAACCGAATTAATGGCGTATATTTACAAGTTATTTTATATTTACAAATTTATATATATAGTTATATATTTACAATTAAGTATCATACATTTTTGGAAACCTAACGTTTTACACACAACTTTGCAGTAGTCCGTGGTCACGGGTACACTGAGGTAGAATTCATCTGTCAATCGACAATATTATTATATCACACTACCGCCAACGATTTCTTAATTGCCTCGCGTACCGCTCTGGTATAATGGATTTGAGAGTTAGAAAGTTTCTAACTATCCTCTCTGTTGAAATTACGATATTTTTATATTTCAATAGCTTCGCGGATTATTCTGATATTAATTTATGAAATATATCTGTTTAAATTATCGAGGAGTTAGGGAATATGAAACCTGATGTAATAGTCGGGTCTAGCCGCAGTATGCTCACACACAGCTCGTTACTTTCTTGATATCGGAGATCTGTTCTTTCACCCTAACACCGATGCTTCTCTTTGTTCGCCTGATATATGATAAGCCACAGTCACAATCTAGTGTTTATACATCGGCACACAGTAAAGATATATAACATTTCACTGTTCTTAAGAAATGGCTTCAGCATGATATTTTTAGATAAATGAAATGAAATAAGCGGTTCGTTTTTCATTTTGAAGTACGGAACCCCAAAAAAGAGGCAGTCGGTAGTAATATTTTACGAATGTCGTTATTATTGTGAATTGACATATTATCTTGTTGTGTTGATGTTACTTCACTAGTATAATCTATTAAACAATAAAATTAACCTAACAATAAAAACTGTCTAAATATTATAGTCAAAAGATAAAATTGTTCTCCATGTTTACGTCACATCCCATCATATTTCAAGAGAGTCTGAAATTTTATTTTCATTGCAGTAATAACGATAAAAATGCCTTCTTAGTTAGTACTGTGGGATAGTCTGTCTGACTACAAACGCGACGGCTGTAGGTTCATTTTCGTTCTTAAATTATTTTTATTTACTCGCTTGCAATAAAGCACGGCTTTGAACTCATGACGCAATGTTTAGAATTCGGTTCGAAAGAAGGGAAAAAAGTAACACTGCAGTAGTTTATCTCTGCCTATCCTGTAGATAAATCGTAAAAAAATGTAAAATTAACATTAGACACACAAATTATAATTTTAAAAAACATTATAATTAATTAAGTAGAGAGCGATCTTATCATATTTAAGATATTCAAACTATCGTAATGTATTCTTAGTGACAATTGATACAGAATATTTCTTAACAACGAAATGTGTTTGTTATAAAATTAAAAAATACTAGCGCTAGTTACTCGATAAGCTATATTTATCACCAATATATGAATATAATCATATTATTTATTTAGGTACCATTGAAATTTTGGTAATTAGGAAAAAAAATGTAAATACATTAACAAATAATAAGAGTATGAAATATCTACGAAAAACGCTTTCCGAGTAAATGAAATAGCGGCTCCATTAATATTTAACTTTAACGAGCCGTTTTAACGATACTTTTAAAATGGAAGTCTAATAGGTATATTCGCTGTAAAAATATACGACTTGGTTTTAAAAGTAAAAAGTATATTAGAAGGAACATTATTTTTAAAACACGATTAATAACGATATCATAATCTTTTTAAAAATTAAAGGCTAATATATTAGCTATATATTTAAAAGCTCAAAGAAAAATACTGAATATTGTAATTATTACAAGAAGATCATAAGATACAGTTATAATGAGCAATTAGGTAAGTAGTACGCCTAACCATAATAGAGTTGTCAAAAGTTCTTCTGAAATCAAATTCAGAGTTTACCAACATTGGGTTACTTGGTATATTGTAAAATATAATTTGCATGTATATTTACAGACATATTGGTAATAGAACTAGGCATGGTTTGAGAGCAGCAGCAGAGACAGTTGAATTTCAATATACACTTTCTTTTGGGTTATCTTAGTGCGATTATTTGATATTGGTGGCATATGTTGACAATATTGATATGGATAATTTGTTAAAAAGGAACTCACAGCTGTCGCGTTTTAAGTCATACGTTGTTTCACTGCGCCACGACGGCTTCAAAAATAGATTTATGAAACATACCAACACTCTAGTCCTATGTGTATATTTTCGAATTGTGTCTGAAAGTCTGCTACACGGGCACCTAATTGTTAACCGAAATGTAACTTGATGGACTTCACAATTGTTCTTATAGTATAAACGCAGCGCGGTACTTTGAAATGTCTCAAATGTTGCGGAAAACTTATAGTTATTATATTGAATAGGCAAATAGAAATTATAGTAGGAAAAAATTGACTGAATTAAGCATGTCAGTGATAAGGAAATAGATCGTAACGCTAAAAATAAATAAATAATATAAAACATACGATTTTTAAGGAAATATCCATTAATCAATGATGACTTCTTCCTAATGTCTGCAAAATGATCTACTATCTAATTTTTTTTTACTTACACACGTTAACAGTATCGTGTACATATTATCAATATTGTAATCAGCTGTAAGATATTCTAATTATAGTGAATGACTTCTAATAGAGTATATACCAGAGATCGCTATTGGCGTTAGTTAAATTTGAATATTTTAATTTCTAAGTATTATCTTTAAAAACATTCACGTGATTTATCATCAATCAAAATAAAGATAAATCTAACATTCTGTTCTTGTAAAGGGAGATATTTTTTCATTTTCTTTCAATCTCTCTCTCAAATATTGTTAAAACTTGAGTATAAAGTAAGGCTAGTAACTAATGTTTACCAAAACACGGTTCTCTCCCACTAATATGCTACCGATAGTCTCAAAGAGGCTGCAGTTTTATTGTGATATTTTCCCATGGTGAATATTCCACATACGCCGAGAACTACTTTTCCCATCGGGTGCGGCGCAAAGTCCGTGGCAATGCACTTTCGCTGACCCCATGCCTCCTCCCACGAATGCCGTCTCTTTCGCTCTCACTACTTTCCTCGTCTCCCATCTCCCTTGTTCGCAGTTGCGCTTGCGCTTCCCGGTTGCCGAGGTAATAACATTCTACGACGCTATACGTCGACGGCGTGGAACGGGTTCTGTCGATGACTTGGACGATTACTTGAGCGAGAAACAATGGTAACCATGATCACATTTACAATTTAAAAATATTGCTGTCATCAAGTAATCTACCTAGTGAAATTTATAAAAAAGGAATTCTATAATATCTTAAGATATACCAAATGACTTAAAAGATTTTAACAATACGCAACAGGACAAAAAGTCAATTTTAAAAGCTTTGAATAAATCGCTCTACCACCAACACAAAACAATGTATTACACAAACGCAGTAACATTTCAAAATGTAACATTCAGTACGTACAACTTTCTTGGAAACTCAAAAGCGGTCGATCTTCCTAGCACTATATTGTTTCACTATCTCGTTGCCTTCCAGGTGAATGATTTCTAGACCATACGAGTATGTAAACTTATTTGTAAGTTAAAATGTCTCGATCGTTCGCGTCGTGTGTTGCAGATGAAAAGGTATGGTGATATTGTTACATACGGTTCCCAGATCCATTAGAGCCTGCATCTAACTTATGGATTACGCAGTTGTATCCATGCCGTGTAATTTAAAAGCTGGGTATCAAGTGCGCAATCGGGCGCCACGGATATTTCAACTTTAACAATCAAATATTTAGAGCTACATTCGTTAGTATCACTCTCGGGAGGACCGCGTCCTAGACTTGCGAGCGTATCGTGAGCCGTGCAGCGAAGAGTTCGAACTGCCCGCCACCAGATTTTATTTTGAGGCATAAGCCTAAGTATTTGAGTGCACATTTGATCGCGCACCCGGTGTTCGTACGGAGCACCGCGACTAGCAACATTCCATCGCACAATGAGTAATTTAAAAATTCAAAAACTCGTCGACGCTCCGTGTACGAGAGGTGAGGCGATTCTACGAGAGCCGCTCTGCAATTTAGACTGTTATCTGTTTACGGACTACACAATGTGCTCCGGATAGAAACAATCTGTGCGGGACGGAGCTCCAACAAAAACATGTTCATTCCGCCCCAATTGTATTTATTGAAATTGTTAAGACCAATAAAGTGGCATCATAACAGACATCCGCAGCTTCATTCGTTATTCTAGAGGCATCGGAAAAAAACAAAGCTCGCAAAAGGGTTAGTAAGGATAGCGGGCTCGAATCTTATATCAATTACTGAGAAAAGAAAGAAATCTAATTGTTGGAAGCGGACCGCGTGCTGGATGGTAATCGGTGAGCACGCGGCGGCGAGGCCCACGCTCCTGTCCGCTCGCTGTACGCGCGTACACTATTTTAAAATTAAATTCTTTCGATTCATATATTCCAAACTATAATTGCACGTAGCTCAGCTATGTATCGCGTCGCTCCTGGAATTCCGAAATAGGTATTTGATTGCAATTTCATTATTCGATCGTTTTTCGGTGTGCGTATCGGCGCTTATACGGTTAGTTCATTCATTGACTCTGATGTATCACAGAAACAGATTTTATTATAAGTGCAAAAGAAAAAAAGGAAGTAAATAAATAATAGTACCTTTATAATTAAATATGTTGAAGTATTCTTAACATTCGTAACAATGTAACAACAATCAATAATTGATCATTTTATATTTATACATATATACAATTACGAAATATTCTACATTTCACAGAGATATTTATAGTATTTAAAATAATTTTTCAAATTTCTTTCATAATGTGGGTGATCGTAGTACAAGATGAGATAAAAACTCTGTAATTAGTCTCTAAAGTCGAACTGTCAACAAACTGCGGAATCAAGTGGCCAGCGGGCGTCGTTGCACCGGACGCCTTAGTTAAATAGGTGCTGTTGATTCGTTACTGCCTTTTTCATTGACCATCAACGTTGTATAATAATATAGTGACCTATAGCCAAAAATTGATAGCTTTGATAAAATTTTAGTTTTCCAGCATATAAATATTTCAAATGTTGCGCCAATATGAAGTGTATATATAAAATACTATATAGCTCCCAATATAAATTATGTAAAAAATGACCCCAGAACGGGTTATTGTTTTTTTTATTATGTAGCGAAATTTAATCATAATCAACAATTTGCTCAGTTGACATTTTAATGAAAAATTTTCAAGTATATTTATCCATTCATATTCACAAAACATTATGGAATACACTAGGAACGCATACACCTGCATGTCCATTCAGATACAAATTGTATACAGCAATTGGATGTATAGAAAAAGTTAGTGAAAAAAAAATATCTACACGAGTTACGTGAGCTCGTAAAGCAAAAAAATGTATAACTTTGTAGATTCCGAGTTTCACTTTAATATTAAAGAATAAAAATCTTGTTTATTAATTCTTTGCTTTACAGAATAATTACTTATTTAAATAACATTATATTACTGTATCGTGTTTTAAATGAAATTATATCGCAATTATGACATATATTTAATTGTACGAATATTGGATTGTGGGTTCAAATTTTCATTTTAAAATCAGTAACTTAACATAAAACTAAATGTAATAAATAAATGTATGGCCTATACAAATAAATAACCAAACACTATTTTGTGATTCATAACTTATATATAATTTATTCAAAAAATATATAATTTATAAAGATAGAATACTTAAATTCTACTATAAAGTTTTAATAAACATTAATATACAGATGTATTACCAACAAACATACTTTCGAAATGAACTTACCGTTTCGGACGCTGTGTAGCGCCCGTTGCTGCACTCAAGTAGTGAAGATTCACTCACCTGGAATCAAGAAATATATATTAAATATAGGAAAGAACACTTTGCTTTGAGCACAGAGGAAAAATAATTTAATATTTCTTTAACCATTAGCATTTTATGCCATTTTTCTTAAAAAGTATATATCGTACACACTAAAAAAATGTATTATAAGAACTCATTATAGAAAAAGGATAGGTACGTGTTTATTTGGAATAAGCAGGTTAAGTACCAATAAATAAATAACAAAAAAATATACAATTATATAAAAAAATAAACGTGCATAAAAAATGAAAAATTACAATCACGTTATTAATAATGAATTACAAACAAATAAAAAAAATCAATTGAAACCAGTTTTTCTAACAATCTAATAAACAGCAGAACATAAGATTCGAATAAACATAGTATATCTATTTTTCTATACATAATACTATATTATTTCCTGAGCTGAATGTTAGTCTCGCCACAATTCAAAGCTTTGTGTTCTGTGAACATGGGGCTTGTTCTAACGCGATTCATGGAGGCGGCAAACCGCAATCCGCGCTTAACTTCATTACAGGAATTGCTGAGCGTCCCATTGCTGGTCAAGTTGTAGCATGTCACACAAAGAGTTAAATACTATATATTTGTATTGGAAACCATATAATACTTGCATATTTAGTTAGAGCTGTGATTTTATGTCACATAACTTTTTAGAGGATTTGTGTGTATAAAATTTGTTATAATAATGTTGAGGTCGTTATGGTGCAGCGGCACAGCAACTGACTGTTAATTTAACTTTTCTGAGTTCAATTCTCATTTAGGGAAATACGTCACTTTCAATTCCTCGCTCTGATAACACAAGCCGTGACATTAATTTCCGTTACTTAACACAATGACCCGACAATTATTCGATACATGGGGAACGGAGTGTCTTAACACTACGTTCGCACTGCCTACCCTGATATTTGTACGATATAGCGTTTAGTTTTAAAAAAGTTAGAAACCGATAAAAAGCCTTAAAAGTATATTAATCAATAGCAGCTGTGTTGTTTATGCTAACTAGGTTCTAATTTTTGTTTCTTTTTACAGCCAGGTTTAATAAGATCTAGTCTATGGTTTTCTATATACAATACAACATTTTGCGAAATTATATAA
This sequence comes from Heliconius sara, assembly GCA_917862395.2. Classification (NCBI taxonomy): domain Eukaryota; kingdom Metazoa; phylum Arthropoda; class Insecta; order Lepidoptera; family Nymphalidae; genus Heliconius; species Heliconius sara. The sequence continues at coordinate 8,387,289 of OU860792.2, forward strand.
AAAAGTAGTTTCGTTCATAGATAACTAAATTGTGGTATACTTTTTATTCTTTCACAATATCAAAAATTTAAACTGGTGCATAAATCTGTAGTTTAAAGGAAAATGATTTTCCATTAACAGCAACGTCTCACAAAGAGCTTAACGCTGAATAGATTCAACCCTAATTTGATATAGATACCATCGCCTATCATGCAGAGATGATGATCGGGATATTATGTTGTGTGTTTTAATATTGTCGTCTTTAATTTTTTTTAAGTTTCCAAACGTATTTACTTGTTTTTTTTATATATTGTTATTGATTATTTTAAAATAAAATAGTAAATGCCTTTTTAAATCAATTGCTTATATACATATATTTCAATCATCTATTGAAGTGATAAATGTAAATTTAAATTATAATATGATTTCAAATAAAAGCTAATCGTAAATAAAACTAAAACCCATACAAAAATAATTATAACCGTTTTTTTAATCCTCATTATATTGACGTAATACACATATTAAAAATAAAATGAATAAAAGTCGTTGTCTGTGATTTAAAAAAGAATTGGTACATTGATAACACGTTTCGCCCTTTTTTCGCTACGCGAAGCGTAAGGATGCTGAGTAAAACATCTGCTAGTGACATACTTTTATGTCCAAAATCGTTATAATGGGAAGGTTATGGAATATTTTTACTCTACTAGCCTTATTACAATTGTAATAAAAAGTTTCATAAAAAAATATTCTTCTATATTATGTCTAATTATAAATTTTATAGCTTTTCAAAAATAAACATAAAACATTTTTAAATATAAGTGACAATATGTTGTATAATAAAAAAAAATCCTACAAGAGGTAACGACCGGAGTTGGACGGGCAAGACGCTATTGGCAGCGATGTAAAAAATGTAATAAATAGTCGCGCGCACGTGAATGCTTGCACAGTAAAATTTTAATAAGCAATAACTTATGCAGGCACCTAATTAGATACTTAGTACGGTAACAAAACGTGTAGAGTATGTAGGATTTAAATTATATATTTTAAATTTCGTTAAAAATAACTTATGTAATTGTTTATTATGAAAACCATTAAACAAATCATTAAATAAGAGCTTCAGTTCTTTAACGTCAATTATGGTCTCTTAACTTCAACCGTAAAAATAATAAATTTTCCTATTACATAGAATCCTCGACAATTCTCATTGTTGTATTCAAATTGTTGTCTTATTTAATGAACGGAATGATTTCCTAAATATTGATGGGTACGTTCGTTATTACGGTATTAAACACATTGTGTACCTTAATAGGGGCATAACTTCGTTTGCCTGTTTCACTTTGAGCTTGCGAACTTCTGGCATCGCATCTTCCTCGCATTGTTTAAACTTTATTAAGTTTCGAACATCGCATGACGTGAGCCGAAGGCGGATTGGTAATGAAACGTGAGTGGTACTTTGTTAATGTACTTTTTTAAATAGTTTTGACATACGTGTCCGTGCCTTCTTCGGCTTTGTAATGGTTTCTATGGTGTAAGTAACATTTTATTAAAATTTTGTAGCATTTAATTATTAATTTATTAATAAAACATATTATTGAATACAAAATGAACTATGCCCTTTTTTATATTATATGTATGAAAATTAAATGTGTATTTGATTTTTTCTTGCAGTTCACACACATCACGACAACTTACATACTGTAACTTTTTAAGTATTAAATACTCTAATTGTTGGGATACTGGTGAAAATGGATAGTTATTGTAAATAGAATCAAATCAAATCTTTCAATATTTCTCTTTCAAAAGGCATATGGTAATATTCTCAAATGATCATCGCTAATTAATTTAATTTTATAAATACAATAAATTATTTACGTTTTTCATTGAAATATATTAACAATTTTAATTAAGTAGAAATTGTTGTATAGAAAGCTCACAGTCTATTGAAACGAAACGAAACAAGATCACGAAGTGGGGAAATAACATTGATTGAATGTATGAAATAAGATGGATGTATACACCCCCGCAATGGGACATGCGGGCTTATCAAATAACTCCCATATTTTTCTTCCTTACGAAAACATATTCGACAAAGTAAAAGCGTTAATTAAAACCTCTCAGTCTTGTCATGTTTATTTTTTTCTTTAAAGTAAGTTAAGAAATTTTATATCAGAAAAACAAATTGTAGGACATCATGTTTTATAATTTTATTTTAGACTAATTTAACAAGCATTTATTCAGTCCCCCACAAAAAGAACAAAAGAAACAGAACACAAGAAGGATAATTCATTATAACATTCCGATTAAATAGTTTGTTCGGAAAGAAAGTACGTATTTAATCAAACGGTGGATCTTAAGGAGCGCGCCGCATCTTTACTAACAACAACTCACTTTCTGAAAAGTCCACATTCTTTGGGTAAATGAAACATAAAGATAAGGGTCACTCAAAACGTTTCCGGCAACTGTTGATGACGCTAATGTTTTGGCCTTTGATCCGCACATACTTTTGGTAACAATTTCGAATCTTTCACATGAGTATAAGTTATCTTGTAATGAGATTAGAAGCTGTGTTGCTTTAGGGAGAAAATAATCTATTAGTTTCTTTTACTTTATATTACTTGTCACCGGCAAATAAAAAAAATTGAAATAAGAAATAAATATCATTGCTTTTATTATTTCATGGTTAAATCCACATTTTTTTTACGTAGAACCAGCGAAATTACATTTAAAATATACTAGCGTTTGGGATATAAACACATAGTCACTTCGTAAGAAAAGACCTCACGTTATACTAAACTTTTCCAAAAAGTGGTTTGCTTTTATTTCATACTAAGTCCTCTAGTATATTATTCCTTATCCAAGTAATGTGAAACATTTTTTAAATTGAGCCATAAAGTGAAGTCTCACCGAGCTACCTGGCCAACGGTGGAGGGAATTTAATAAAGGTACGTGTATTTTACCATGAATTATTCTACAAAATGCGTTTTGTATTTTTTTAATTAATACCCGCTATATAAAGCTCTATGTAATAGTGCTATATCATTTTAAAAATAAGTCTAAGATAGTGTTCAAATTTGTTATAGTCATGCTCCTGGAAAGCATATAACGTCATTCTGTTTTATTTTAAAATTACTACTTTTACTATAATATATTATAATAAATCACGTTAGATCGATTCAAAGTAAAGGTCCTTACATCAGTGTGTGTGCGTACTCGTGCTTCACCCTTAATCTGAGTGCCATCAATTCAAAGCACGTAGAATGTTTATTAACATATCAGCCATAGAACAAACGCGTATCTACGATTTTTTCAATATCGAGCAGACTGTTCTTTATAGAGGCTGTCGTTCATAGTTGTTAAAGGGAACCGTAATAAGAAGATTTATTTGTATAAAACTGTTTTTTTTTTTTAAATTATAAATATTTATAGGTATGTACGATTGTATGTATTTATGTTTTACTGAATAAAAGAATACTCATAGTTTTATTTGTGTAAAAATATTATTTATAATATAATATATAGTATTAACTACATTGATATTTTTAATTTATTCTACCGCATTATTTTGGCATTGTACTACTGGGTAGTTGAACAGACCATTGCATGTTATACTTACTTTTTGGAATGGCTCCTTAACCCCTAATATGACAAAGTGATGTGATACGAACATACACAGTCACGTGTCACATAATAAATAACATACATAAACAAAACGACAATAGTAACATAAACACACACGTACACCAGGCAGGTAAAGTAAAGTGACATGAAAATAAAAATAAAAAGAATCGCATGAATAACGTTGCGTTCTGATTTCAATATTTGTATGTAGTATTTGCACAGTACGGAGCTATAATACGGAGATCGAAGTCTGAACAAACCGATATGCCAGCCTCTTACACGCGGCAAATACGGAGAAATGTAAATAAAACATATATAGCTTTGAATATTACTCAAAGTCGTATCGGCTATTAAAAGTATAGACGATTTTACCTTTTTAATATTTATTTTTATAGGAATATGGAATAAATCGAAAGGCTGACTGAACTGACGATTGCTGAGTTGCGACCGGACGTGGTCATCTGACAAAATAATTTGTTTTAGTATGTTTTACTTGCGATGTGCTGTTCTTTTTCACATTAAATTGTATTTATACATATACATATATGTGTCTATACATTCATTTTTAGAATAAATGACATTTTGTTTTATATAAATATAATAGCATACACAAATAACATATAAGCGTTAGGTAAGACTTTTGCCGCTTTGAAATTTAGATTTGTATAACGCGGTATGTGTTATATTATTTACATAACATATCAATCATTTCTATGATGTATTTTCCATAAAAAAACATAGTAATAATCATTTTGATTTATTCAATTTCACCACATACTCGTATATAGTCTAATTTGCTTTAATTATTCCGCATATTATTTTCCCGTAAGCTGGCGGCGCAACAAAAAAAGGGACAAAAGATTAATTGAAAATCAATATGGGGACATACCTTTGTATCTATCAAAATACATTCAGTTTGCTTCCAAACGATAACGGACAGAATTACGGTGTCAGTTATGATTAATGTAGTGTTATGATACACTTTATTGACTATCCCGGAATGCTGACTTCGCAAATCCGCCTATCAAAACTCCCCTTTGATTGTTTCTAATGACTTTTTAAATATCTGTGACTGAATACGAAAACGATTTTATATTTTATTAAAGGTCCACATGCAAATATAAAAACAAAATAGAATTTTGTAAATAAAATGTTAATAAACTTAGTTAACAAACAACAACAAGATCATGTTGATTTTATAAAAAGAAAAGTTTTAATATTAAAATATCACAAGTTTCATTATTAATGTTCCAGTAAACACTGTCACGCAAGCTTAGTAAGATCGCGAATGAATTTTCTAATTACTCCTAATTCGATAGAAAGCCACTGAAAAGGATACAATAAACGTAGCGAGGTCGCTGCTAAATCAAAACAAACTTTAGTCGGGATCCCTTTTACTAACTTCCTAAATAACGGCGAACAATCTTTTTCATTAAAAATCTCCATGAACCTGATTATTAGGAAAGTAAAACGCCCCGGGAGGGGTTTGCGAATACCAGATTTTCGGTGAAGATTTTCGCGGGGTCAAACTTGGGAATGTTAACAGATAATTACGGCTAAGTTTCAGCTAGCGCGAGACATTTAACAGATGGTTTATTCGGGAGAGCGGCCGCGAGCGCACAATGAATGCTAATGAGGTGTCGGCGCACGCAAATATCGCCTTTACATTTTTACAACGTAACGGCGAGGTTCCCGTGTGGAGTCACACACGTTTGGGCTCGTGGAACGCACCCGTTAACACATTTGGATTCGTGTCTAAGGTTAATTAGATTAGCTTTCGACCAGCAATACTGTTATAAAAAATGTGTTTGTTACTATAACCGTTATCTAAGCGTTTCGTCCTCACTGTTGAATAGTTGTATATATATAAAACTTCTTTAGAATACTCTATTTATGTTCAGCCTTCTGTTTCTTATTCTTAAAAAATGCAAGCAAAAACTGTGTAAGTAAACATTTAAATTGCATTTCCTTTGGCTCAGGCTCAGCTGAGTTGTTAGTAAATAAAATAAATGAAAACAACAATGTCGCTTCCACTCGCTGCAGTGAACTATATAAGATACTTTCTTTTAAGTTTTTACTTCTCCTTACTGATATAAATATTCCATTTAAAATGAATAATATTGTCACATAACAAATTATTCAGATTCATTCTCAATAAACGTGTTTGTTTCACAGTGAGAGCTGGGAGCTCTTCATACAAGGTTGCCTGAGGCTGTTCGTATTATATCTACGATGTAGCTAGGATTATGCAATTTAAAAGCAATATACTAGATAATGTCAAAGCCCATCGCAGAACAGCTCCACAAAGGATGCGTCACGAGGCCTAATCATTTTAACACACAGCTTAGAATTAATAGTAATAACCTTATTTTGATTTGTATGCTTCAATTTGATGCATCCGATTAATGGATATTTCATAAATAAACACGTCGAATTGGAGCAATTATTGACATGATCATTTAATGTTATCATGTGTAGATAATAACATAATAGACGTATTAATTATTTTCTTCATCATACCATTAAGAAAACATTAGTTAGCTAAACTAAAATATAGTGAAAATAAATTTTAAATATAAGTGATTGCTCGACATAGAACTCTGTTCGTTATTTGTAATTTCAATATTTTTTCGTTGCTTTTGTTCAGAATGTGGCACAAATCTGACTTGAATGTAGAGAAAGAAGTGACATACCGTTAGGCATTTAACCACGGAAACATGATTTAAAGTATAATAAAGGAGACTCTAATATCTACATATATACATTTATCGATCAATTCGAAGTATATATATATATATATATATATATATATATATATATATATATATATATATATATATATATATATATATATGTATATATATATATATATATATATATATATATATATATATATATATATATATATATATATATATATATATAAATATATATACGATAATGCAGGTTAATTCTAAAAACAAAGAGAAAAATAGGGGCATTAATATATTTTCTAGAAAGTTCCATGTGAATAAATTTAACGCTCATTTAAATAGAAATCTAAGCAAGACACTTCTCAACCAAACAATTAATATTTCACAATTAATACACGTAGAACGTACTTTGGTATATTTCAAAAGTGAAATACGAGTGATAAATATCTTTTGCAGATAGATGCAATTGTGGAAAATTATTTTGTATAGCGTTGCGAAATGAGGCGAGTCCATTACAACTATAATATCAACTCAGATCCAGCATGAGAAGATATAAGCAATTTACATGAGTTGTTAGTGTCATGCATCCTTCCGTACGTCACGGCCCAATTAATTTTATACGGAAACGGATATATGAGCGAGGTGCAAATGGTCTCATCTGTCGTACAATTTACTGTCTGTCCATGAGTAAACATAGCATTGTTATTTTCTTTATAATTGTGAAAAAATTAAAATTTTATATGAAAAATTTCATACAAGACATATTCTGGTTGTAAGTTTAAATATCGTACATTATCTCATTCTCATATTTAGAATTTTAAGAAGATTTTATCTTGATGTCCTATCAGCCTCATCCTCAATCGAATTCGAAATTAAATGCTGAATGGCTTTTGTTCTTTGCATTTGAAGAATAAGAAAAAAGTTTAGTGATCATAATGTTTGAAGGGTTTGTCATTGAAATATTTCAGGTAGGTTATCTCATTTTGTGTTCAATCGTATCAATATATTCTGAGGCCCTCTGACGGTAAACGCGACTGTTGTGGGTTCTATCTTCACTCGAGAGAATTTTCATATATCCATTCCATCTCTCTGGTACAAAGGAAAAACATGGTGTTGAGTTACGCCAACACTCTCTTGCCTACCCTGTTATATACAGAATAGTGTGAAGCTAAAAATAATCAAAACAGTACATAAATGTGTATATGAACATAAATCGCTTTACAACTAGCTTCGGTGACGATCTGGCCTGGAACTGTAGAAATATGTTATGTGAATAGGTTTAACTTTTGTTAAAGCGTTAATCAGTAAAGTATGTTACGGATTTCTAATTTTTAGAATTGTAAAAGACAAATAAATACTTCATGTAATTTAAGAACTAAAATGTTTTATACAAATATAAATTATAAAATTTTAAATGTAACCATCGAGAAACAATGAAACGAGAAGGTATGTTTATTAATTCAGAGTATACGACGGAAGGGCATGAGGTCGGGCACTTGCTGCATTATGCAACAGCCGTGCGCTCTGCATGCGAATACGAATATGACTGATGGAAGACAATGTAGTGACGTAATGATGCCCGATCGTGTCTTTTTGCCAAGTTCATATAGCGGTATCTTGAGCGTTTATACGTAAAGTAGATACGTACAGATATTTTGATGTTCTTATATGCTTATACCAGTATATTTTTTGTTGTACTTTTTAATAATAATAAATATAAATAATAACTAAATTGTTAGCAGAAAATAGAATATAATTAGTAATAGTAGGTTCAAGGTGCGAGGAAATCGCAAAGAAGGAATTTAGTATTAGGATACTCAATTTCGAGACATTGTGTTTTGTTGTTCTGTGTTGTTGTTTATCTATCAGAGCGGGGAAATGAAAATAATTTAAATATAATTATAGGTTCGACAGCAAATCAAACCCTTAACCATTGCACTTACAGTCATACGTTGCCGCACTATGTACCACGACGCGACGGTCTAAATAGGTCGTAAGTAATGAAAATTTAACACGAATGTTTGTAAATATTTAGTTACTAGGGACTTACGTGCGGCATCGCTCGCTTCAACTTATTATAACTAAATTTAAATAACCTTTATCGTGATATAAATTAGATGTTATCTAAACGCTAAGATCTCTGGATTTACTGGTCCGATTTACTTTCCTTTGTTTTGTATGAAAGCTACATTCTTCAGAAGTGATATATAACATTACGGTATAATTTTTAGTGAGCCTAAAATAATGGAATGACAATAAGGAACGCCATCGAATTTTTTTAAGAGCGCGCGCTGCAAAAATTGTTAATTATATGTCAGTACATTGTATGAGAAAAATATTAAATTTTATTAGTTTTAAAAAAAGTCTGCGGCAACATACATCTATCTCTTATAAATAAGTGACAATAAGGCATTTTGTGACAAAAAATTATTGAAATTAGTAAAGTATATTTTAATATACCTTACAATTTTCATAATTGGATATTTCATCCATGTTAATTTTACATGAAGATAATCTTCGGCTTTTATAGCATGTTATTTGGACGTAAACTTTTCGAGAAAATTTTAAATTAAAATAATTCAACGCTCTGTTTACGGCCGCAGTCCTAGATTCGAACGTCCTATCATACAGCCTCGTAGTATTCATGATTGAATTTATCAATCTGTTGGCAAATCCATCATAATAAAAGTATTATAGGTGGTATGCGGGCGAAGACGCAAATGAACCGCTAGTAAGCTATATTTCTGAAAGTTTCTTCAAAATCCGTTTAGTAGTTTTTGCGTAATACCCCATAAACTTTTACATTTATAATATTAGTAGGATAAAGTTCACATGTGAGATTACACTATCGCGATATAATTGGGATTTGTCTTGGTTAACTTGATAATTGAGGATTCATGACTTTTTAGAGTAAATATTTGATATAGGTATATATTGTTTAAGCAGAATAACTAAACGCTATACAAGAAACTAAGTTCTTAAATTGGCATAAAGTAAAGAATAAAATGTTTCAAGACATTTTTTTGATTTAAAATTAACATTGAAATAACATATAAGATAGTACGTTACTAATATTAGACACACACTAAGAGCGCCCCACACCTGGTTTACTTCATTCGTCGACATTGTTACTAACAAATCACCGAATACTAGTGTTCTTTTCTTATAAAATATAATTTATTTTAAGAAAATACTACAATTATACATTTTTATAGAATCATAAATAAACTAAATAATGTTTGTGTAGCAATGTAGCCTAACTAGGTTAGAAATAACTATTATTGATTGTCAATATAATATATTTAACTTTCAAATAATCTCTAGGGCCTATTTAAAAATATTTCTAACGCCCTCTTTTTATCTTTATTTTTAAAAGTAAAATTAAAAAAAAAAACAAAAATATAAATTCGGCGAAAAGTGAAGAGGCGGAATATCTTAACACTAAGTTTCTCTGCCTACCCAGCTGTATGCGGAAAACAGCAAAAAGCTGATTATTTTTGATTAAAATAATGAATATACAATGTCACACAATTTATTCGCTGACTTTAGCAAGAAATAATATTATCAATTTGATCATTTTATACGTTCATTGAAGCCCAAGAATCACGCAAAGGTAACCCACGGTGGCTGTTTAATAGTTTATTAAGTTGTTCCGCTATATAATTATTCCATTAGTTAGATTAACGTCTTTCCATACGGAGAAAGTACGAAGTTACTTACAGTTTATCGTCAGCTTCCTTTCAAGAAATTATATTAAGCGCATTAAAATTTAATTTGTTTACGAGAACACCGGTCTATTATTTCTTATTAAGTGTAAAGTTGAAACATTAAATTTTTCTCATTATTATTTTTTTAACTTCACGCTGTATGCTGCACAGCAGGGTATGCAGAGGAAGCCCAATGTTAACTTAGACACTCTGCCCACTTTGGACTTTGGAATTCAACGCCGTGTTTGCCTCAACACCAGAACGAAGAAATGAAAATATTAAATATTATATTTCCTCAAGTGGGAATCGAATCCACTATATATCGCGTGCACAGTCACACGCTTATACCTCTGCATCATTATTGACCTATTTTTATAATTTCATAAATATACTTACACTTAAAAGTAATAATGTAACCATTTCATGAAAACAAAGCATTCATTTTTCTTATATTTAAAACATGACTGTTCAGGTTTGTAAATTCCAAATATATTCTTATATTCCGCCGAATATACAAAATATTAAGCAAATTTCGAAGCAAAATATGTTAACTCATTACACTTGATCCGAGTACCTCCTGAATACGATAAATCATACAAAGGGAAGCCTTTTATTAACCATCATTCCCGTACCTTTATTCACGCACGGGATCACTTCTGCAAAATGCAATTTACAATAAATTATCCAGATATTAATAAGTAGGTAGGTTAAGGGTTGAAAATAATGGCACGACCGTTCGTCGTCGTATAAATTACGAGTGAAGACACACTGTATTGAGATTACGTGCTTCAATATCCGGAATGATCTGCCCCGGTGACTTGTCGCCCGATAAATCTGCCGACTGTGCGACAACCGATCGGGTGATGTGAAATTGTGAAATTAGTGCGTGAAAATCCTGCTAAAAGTTTCGAACGACGATATATTATATATTTTTTTCAACTACAACAAGTACAAACTGATCAAAAGAAAAAGAATATAACGACTAAAACAAATTAGACCCAACGATCCATAACATTTAGTATGTTATCAATTCAACTTGCCGAATACACAATAAAAGTTCATATAAAATTAGGTACAGATCAAGCAAGTATTGCAATCACGCCGATCAACTAACCGTATAAACAATGTTGGGCTGAAGGATCAAATTAACATTCATTCCTCAGTCGATTTAACAGATTAACGCCAATCTCGCTAACACAGGTATTCAGCGAACGCGGCCGAACTGCAAAACTAGGGAACAGGCCTCAACACTTGATCCTTATGAAACTATAGTATCACATAGATTTATTTAACATATTATACATCATTTATACGTGATGTAAATTTTGGAGTTGGGAGTTCGATGTTCCGATAGGTTTCAATTTCCGATAGTATTTTCATGTTTTATTAAAATGTATGCAATGTTAGCTTTTAATTTAAAATACTAGAATTTTTGCGGTCATTTATCTAAAAAAGCTAATTAAACTTAAATCTAAAAAGTTTCACGATTAATTCTTAATTGAAACTTAAAAGCTACATCAATTTTTAAATAAGGTACAATAAATATTTTTTGTTAATATAATATACGGTTAACGTACACACACTAACCACATTTAGGTATAAAGTAAAATGATATTTGTAGTAGTAGTGAGTTTGTATGCGCTTTCACTCACGTTTAAAGTTTGCAATATTAATAGGCAAACATTCAAGCGGTGGAAACAGTAAACACAATGCATCACCCTGAACAGTGCAGTCGCTTATCACAAAAGCTTCAAAGGTCCACGTTTAAAGCTCACTTTTTATTTATTTAATATATTTACTAAATATATTTTACCTTTCATATTCAGCTATCATTTTATTCTTTTTTTATCCCACATGTAGCAGGGTAGGCAGAGGGAGCCTAGTGTTAAGAAACCCCGCTCCTCATTATCCATCAAATTGTGGAAGCGTTACATATTCAGTGGCGGAAGTCAACGCCGCATTTTTACCTCGACACCAGAGTTCGAAACGAAACGAGTAAGAATCGAATCTACAACCTGTTGTGTTTACAATCACACGCTTGTGCCACTGGCCTCTTATTTACTACACTCACTAAATACATTTTACCTTCCATATTATATAGTTTTTTATTCAAATAGAGGTAAATATTACTGATATATACTTATTTAGAAAACGTAGAAAAACGTATGAGAACGTATGGGTTAGTGGTCAGAGCGCCTGGTCGCTTTCCATTAGGCGCGGGTTCGAGTCCTGCTACGTTCAAATTTTTATACGTTTTCTAAATAAGTATTTTTCTTTTCTAAGTGTGGAATAACACTTTAACAATGTTAAAAAATATTACTGATATATACTAAATATCGCGCATTTGCATAGAACCGTTACTATAGGTAATACTTGGCCTGGCTGATCGAAAGAGACTATTTTAATTATTTAAAACACATCAAATTAAAAATATATAGTTGTAATATAAATATATATATATATATATATATATATATTTCACAGACACAGACCGAAGTAGCTTTAGTCTTTTCACATGGGACGCAGTATGAGGATGTTTGTACGTAATGCACAATGGCGTTTTATTTGATCAGTGGCAAAGGAACATAGGGATAGCGGGGTGGAGCTGTCTGTACGTGTGTGGTGCGCCTCTACAATGCAATCGAGTTTCACTGCGTATTGTTGATGAAAATAGAATAGTTTCTCCATTATTTTATTTTGATCTGACAAGTTCTGAGTTGGACATGCAGGAGCTGTCAAAACTTACCACCGATTCAATTTTAATATTTATACTAATTTTAAGCAATATTGTTGTGAATTTGGAACATTTTGTTCGTTGGCATTGTCCACATCGCGGACAGGTGTTCGGCGCTCCCAACGCTCGTAAAACGAGATACACATTAATTTTTTATAGTGCCCCGCACCTATTGTCAACTTTACTTGTTTATACTGAGGCGGGTTGTAAACATTCGTTAAAATTTAATTCGTATCAAAAATATTATAAAAAATGTATGCCGTTTTATCATGTTAAAATGTGTTATTTCCCTTCCCTAGTAAGTAAAAAATAATAATGTAAGTTATATTAAATTAACACAAAAAAATAAATTTCTCATAACCCTCATTCAAAGAAGAAAAGAATTCAAACCTATAGTAAATTCGTAGTTTCATAAAAACACTAGCTTATTTTATTGAACACATATAAATTTAACGCTTCACATCACATCGTATCGATATCGTTAAATACACCGATCACGTTATCAAATACTATAACTTAAATTCAATAGAGCTTGCAGTTTAGTGTTTGTCAGAATTAATTTAATCCGTTAACGGATTCATTTAATAGTCAATTAACGGTTCCAGAGTGTATCCGCATAATGTCCGCCACGGGTCCGTTAAGTACATCGTATTCTATTACCTAACCAAACAATTGGTTGTGTAGATAAGAAGTGAGTACCCGCGGGATCCTTGCAAAGATAAGGAGATACAGCGCCAGGGGCTGGGATTCAGCTAGTTTTTAAAATAGTTGTTACGTATTATTTTTATTATAATACACGCCGTTGTTGCAGACTTGCATTACGACAGACTGAATTGCTGTTTTAAATTAGACTTGAAAAATGCTGTATATTTGTAAATAGGTCCTTATTTTATACGAAGTCGTGCCACCGTAGCACTAGCGTGTCACTGTAAGTGCAACGGTTGTGGGTTCGATTTCCATGCGAGGGAATTAGTTATTCAGTATTTTCCTCGCTATAGTGAGATGGCAAAGCGCAGCATTGAGTTCTGCCACTCAAAAAAGGACAATAGGCAACGAAGCGTCGTAACACCAGGTTCCATCTGATAAAAAATACATTTTTTTCTTTCTTATAGCAGACAAAACGAGGTGTAAATTTAGTGAAGAATGAAGTGAACTCTACACGTTGTTCTTTTCTTCTTTTCATATAAATTTAAAGTGACTTAATAATAAATTCAGATTCACGAGATCACTTTGCAAATATACATTCGGCGTAATGAGGACACTGCATTGGCTCCTATAGTGCAGATATACTACTAATATAACTTAGACTAATATATATTAAATACTTAAAGGTTTTAATTTATTATAATAAAATTAGAAATAAGATATAAATTCAAATTTATTATTATACAAGTTTTAAGTAACAATCGCGAATGATCCGATATTGGGTATTGTAATACCAAATTCTCGTTACTTCGCTTCTGGTGAAAACAGATCTAGCCTTCGTTTAATCTAGTAATCCTGTAGGAAATTTATAAAACGTACTAGTTTAACACAATATCTAACATATATTATATAACGTAATATATTTGAGTTTCAAAGGCCTCCTCCCACCTCTTCTTTTTTATTATTTGAAAAGCCTTTGGTTACAAAAAAATGCAAGAATTTCTTCACAATGCGACAGATGCCTATTGAGGGTAAATACATTTTGCGTACAAACGGTAAAATATTTGCGGTATTTACGGTTTAGATGCTATATCAGTCTTTTGAAACATATCCGGCCATAATGTCGTATAGTATACAAGTAGGTATAAGTCTTTATTTAATTATTTAGATTTTGTATTGATGATGTGTGCTAGCTTAACATTTCTTTTTCAGCTTTACGCTGTATCCCGTATGTAGCAGGGTAAGCAGAGGAAGCTTAGTGTTAGGTAACTCTCCGCTCTCCATTTTCCAGCGAGTTCCAGAGGCTTTGCATGTTGAGTGGAGGAACTCTCAACCCTCCGCCCTTTGCTTCGACACCAGAGCGAAAAAATGGAAGTATTCAATTTCATTTCCTCGAATGCGAATCGAACCTACAACCTGTCGCGCTTATATTCACACGTTACGCCCACATATTTCAGAAATAAAAAATAAAAAATAATTCTAAATGAACTGCTCTAGTCTCAGACTTCATTAACATATGTAATATAATAAAACAGAACATAAGAATGTACATTGAATATATTTGCGAGAAAAAAATGTGGGGTGATGTAAAAATGTTAATAGAAAATGATTCTATGATTTATTTCATATTTCATAGTCTGTTTGTATGCGCCATATATTCGAAACCGCGAGACGGACTTGAAAACTGGCACCAAAGTAAAGTAGCGCAGCTAAATTATAAAATGTAATAAAATTATATTTGAAAAATTCATTGATATATGAAAAAAATTAAGATCTGGAACATCTGACAAAGGACCACATATGTCCAACTAATATATAAGAAATGACGGCCAAAGAAAAGTCAAAGGCAGTTTTCTTAAAAACTGAACCAGTCGTGGTGTGCTGGAAGCTTTACACATGGTTGTATATAAAGCACGGCGTTAAATTCCGCCCCTTAAGCAAGCCATGTAAATTTGTATGCTAATATATCATGTAATATTGCAAGTAGTACAGAAATACTCATAAAGTCCACGCAAACCTGGCTGCGGGCTGCTAGTCAAATACAAAGTGCAAAATAGTTCTATACACAATATATTCTCAGCAAACTCCATGTAATATATTAAAAGTTAATATTTAAAGAAGTTAAATGTTTCGAGTGCAGATTTAACACGTGTGCACAGTAGTTTCAGGTCGAATGTTGAACTTGTGCTTACGTGTGTTTGGACTGAGCTTTGTTCCGCTATCACTTGTACCTAGTTCACCGACGATTTACACCCAACCTAATTCTACTTACTCTCGCTGCCCTGAGTGTACCCTGTAGTTGTACGGTGGACCTTTCAATCCGGAGTTTCCTTTGTATGCTTCATACGGTCGTCATCGTGGGAACGAAGTGTTGCTTATAATTTCATGTTATAATAATTTTGTTTTATATTTAACAGAATGTTGGTTATGTACTAGAAATATTGATGTTTGTGTAATTTTTAATAATAATAATGGTTATTTTATTACCTGTATTTTTTTATTATTTGTGTAATTAATTAAATTATACAAAATTCCTTTTTAGATATAAGAATTTCTTAACAATTGGATATATATAGTTAGATAGTTTGAACTATAATTTATGTTAGTGTGCTTTCAAGTAGGTACTAATATGTAAGATATGGGCTTCACGAACGAGGTAGTCGTATTTTGGCAAACTGGTGCCGCCCGCCCGCCTACACTGTCATCTTTATCGTATTCATGACTTTAGAACTTACCTTCAACGAATCGAAATTGTCAATAGTTTTATTCACTATTGTACTATATTTAAAAAAACAAAACAACTTTAAAATATAAGATAAAATATAAATAGTGATTAATTATAGTTACTTTAAAGAATCTATCGTAAACATAGCGTATAGTCCAGTGGAGTAGTACAATATACTCCGAGTCCATTAGTAAAATTAAACACAATAGAAAGTAAAATGTACAATACGAGTCCGGTAAAGCAATAAAACTGAAGTAACTAAAAAGGGGTGTTAGTAAAAATCAATATATTCGATATTTCGGACGTAATTTATCAAGGTGTTTTATCAAGCCGACTGTGTCAAGCATTCGAGTACAACGTGATAACACGCTACTGATTAACGATAACGATACGCTAACGTCAAAAACCCAAAACCTAATGCGACTTTATAATATTCTTTATCTGTATCGAGCTATATGGATATGTAAAACACCTTTACTAATGAGTTTTTTCGTTTTCATCATTTTCGGAAATGTACGTACATTCATTTCTACGGAATTCTATCGATTTGTAGATATGCGACGGGTAAATCATAAAATAAAAACCATGTATCGCCATAACGACTAAAATAAGTAATAACTTACACAAACGAATGTTCTCTTTTTATCTAGCACAAAAATATGAGTATCCGTTCGACAATTAAATATCAATTACGACGAAAACAATATTCGACTGAATAGCTATACAGAAAGTAAAAAACATAAAAAGTCCATTTAAAAATAGTGGTGTCATAGCGGTAATCGACACCTGTGACAATTAATGCCCTGTGCCACACCACTTTCATTACATGACTATTCCTGTATTCCAATACTTCCATTCGATGATTTTAAGCGAAACCGGCTAACGAATACCCGTCAATCGCTCCCGTGAAATAACTGTCTTCCAAATTCATTTTTGGACAAAAATCAATTGAATCAATCAAGTACAGGCTTCGTTCAATGTATAGGAATGAATGATTGAAATATTTAGAAACATATTTTTTCATATCAGATTCGCAGAAAAAAATGCCCAATGGCCTTAGATTTCCGCCTGTAGAGCCTACGCCTTAGTTTCAGCAATAAAAGAAACGATAACATTGACGCCCTTATAGTTGTAAAACAATACAAGTCAAGATATTGTTGTTGAATTAAAATCTATTATTTTAAGTATTCAACCAATAAAAGCATACTCTATTAAAAATAACGGTTACAATTAATAAAGACACTTTGATAAATATCTAAGCGATTAGATTAGCTTATCGAAGCTCACGTTTTACACTAAGTTAGCGAATAGAAACTTCGGTTTGTGATACTACCTTCGATTACATAAGGCGACAAACTTCCTCTGTTACCTGTCCTAAAGAGTACGAATATAAGTGTTCTATCTTGACAATATTACCTACTAGGTACGGTACAGTCGTGTGATATTTACGTAGTTTCGTTAACACGTATGTACGCGAGCCTTGGATTTGTTAAGATCGAAATAAATCCAACAAGACTAGAGCCATTTATAAACAACTGGTGATTTGCTTACAAATTCTACCGGGAGAAGCTTGTTTAGTACGTTCCCAAGAGGAAAAAGCAGATACTGCATATAAAACCATTTACATACACAAGATAACATAACATATCCATAGATTGTTAATATGGCTCGAGGGAAAAAAAGTGTTTATTGCACTTCGTAGAAATGTTTCATTATACATAAGTATTCATAATTGATTTTCACCAAGTCTATAAAATATAACCGACGTGATTGTTTAAAAAATAACCATTAAGCACGTGAGCGTGTACTTTAAGCGAAACTAGAGCGTCTCGCATGATTTAGCAATCTCATCTTTAAAACATTGCCTACCGTTCCATGCGAATACATAACATCTATTAAAACTTGTGGCAATAAATAAGGAGTTAAACGCTTATCAGTGGAGTGGAGATATAAGCGTGAGCGTTAAGTTTGAGCGAAAGTAAATAAAGTCGATATCTAGTAGGCTATAGTCGGGCAGCTGCGGAGGAGACTTAGGTGAGCCCGTCCCGCAACACTGTCATCATTTAAGCCGCACATTAGTGAAACTTGCGCCGTTTGAACCACACCTGGGGACCGGCACATTCGATATTTTACTGGGAACAGTGAAACACGGTAAATTTTAGTTAGCCCGTGTTTTGTTGTTTGAATACATACATATTTCATTGCTTGTTGGGAAAGGTTCGAGATGTTTTTGCTTTGTCCACGATGCTAGCGTAAATCATGATCTATGTCTCGATAAAAAGTTGGAATTTTTGCCTCAGCAACGGAAAACGCTTACTTCATGGTTGTTTCGGCAAAAAGCGTATATTTTCTGATACATTCAATAGTTATATATTTCACATGAAATGTCTACAGATGAAACTTAACCAATCTATACTTACGCGTACTCAAAATTGAAAAAAGTATGTAGAATATCGGAAATGGGGATCGATTGCAGCTCCACATCTACAAATACTTTCTAAAAGCTATTCTGTTTGTTCACCTCGTTGTGAACCCGAATGTAATCACTATACGAAGAGTCACCAAGCATTCAAATTCTAAAGCGACTCTACCTACATACATACATCATAATGTCAACGTGAAAAATAATTTCTTAGTGTAGGAAAACCAAAACTGGTTTATTTCACAAAACCCTGTAGTTACTTTAAACTCGCTTCGTTGTTTAAGTGACATTGAAAAATAGCAACTTGCACTAAGTTTTTGACGTTCCCTCTAAGTTTGGTGGGTTTCTCTTAAGCGTTGTTAGGAAGGCGGTCATTAACACAACGGACCGGCTCTATTAAGCACCGTTGTACGGATAGCGTCCTATGTTTTGTGAAGCTTAGCGTAAGCCACGACCAAAATAAAATAGCGCTAAATGCTACTTACGCAGTGTTGCAAACGTATGAAATCTACTTCAACTTTCTCTAACAACACGCACGTACCTGTAAGTTGAAAGAAAAATAAACTATAAAAAAAGGATACTTTTAAAAACTTCTACGAACATTCGTAGTTGTGAAAATTTCTATTTCTACTTAGCAATTAATCTTCGATAATTGCAAGTTTGTTAGCAGCTCGTGAGTTATTACACAGTTGTAATGCTGTAGTGTTCGCAATATTTAACGTATTTTCGTAACGTAATTTTTGATTTACTACTAATAATACTACGGCGTTGAGTTCCGCCACTCAACACGCAATGTCTCCAGAACTCGACGGAAAGTGGGGAACGGAGTGTCTTAAAACTAGGTTCCCTATACCTACCCTGTTGTGTGCGGGATACAGCGTGAAGCTGATTTTTTTACTACTATTACTACTACTACTACCATAATAGTTTAAGTACTAATGTGATAGTAGAGCAAATCAGGCATCGTGTTTGAAACAAACCAACGGCAAACCACGGGGTGTGAGTTAATCGCTGTCCATCAAATAGTAGGTAATCCTTTGGAGTGTGCATACAACGCGCGCTTCCAACCCGGCGTTTGAAACTTGCAGAGAAATTGCAATGCCCGCTTCAAAGTGGAGTGTCACGTGACTTGTAATATGTAGATCCAAAGTGCGGCGCGATTATGTTACGTTTGAGGTATGGAAGCTATCGTTTAATGATTAATAAGAGAGTTTTTTTTAATATGTTAACTTTTTATTGTATTACTCAATAAAAATAAACATCATTCACTAAATATACATAGATTTCGTATTATTTTGTTAGTAGGTTAATATTCAACGTAACGTCGATTATTATTATATGTTAGTTAAAGTAGTCTAAATAGTAAATAATGTAATGTGTCTACATTTAAATTCCATTATTGTATGATAAAGACATAAAACACAATACAAATATATAAAATTTGACGAATCAACGTACCATCACGATCCAGACAAAAGTTTTGTTGAACTAAATACGAAACTTATCCTTTACATCACACAATATCAGTAAAATCCTTTGTAAGTGTAATCTTCACAAAAGTAAGAATAGTAAATAAACTGAACTGAATGGAAGTCCGTGAGCTGCGTCGGCGCAGCGTGCATTGCCCCCTACTCCCTTCCCCGTGAACGCGACTGACGGCATTCCGCCGCGCTTCCTGACCAGGGCAAGTGCATTACGTTGCAAGTACCCCCTCCCTCCCTCTCTAACCCCCTCTCATACCGCCTTCCCGGCTAGCTTACTGTACAAATGTTGCACCCAACTCATTTTAGTGCTTTTAAAAATTTATAATACGTATCAGTTACAAGATATGATTAGAGAAATTAATGCAAAGTTATATGTAGTTTAGATAAAAATTACATATTAGATAAGTATTTATTTATCATCATATTAAGTCTTTGTAAGTGTAGATGAAGGAGTATAAGTGATTGCGATATCTTTTTTTTAATAAAGGAAAATATGTTATGTAAGCGAATTAAGGTTTCTTAAATTTACCAAAATAATAAAGCCTTATTGGAAATGTCGAAGGCCCTCGCTTTTCCAAATAAGCCCTTTGTAATCCAATGCATTAAGATTATTAGGTTGTTCTAACATAATCTTATTTTTTTACCTCGTTTGTATACAGCGGAATTTTTCGCAGAACATTCACGCTTCCACTGGTAACAAGACGTCAAATTAATGTAATTATGTATACTTTTGAAGTGATGCCGGTAAGTTAATAAGCTGAAATTTTATTCAATGACTATTTTTAGATTATATCTGTGTTTGTAACACAAATAAATAAACTAAAGAAATTTTCACGATCGATCTATATTAAATAAATTTATCGGTAACTTTTCGTTACCGTTAAAATATGATTTAAGCAATATATCGATTAAGCTTTAATATATAACAATATATTAATACATAATTTGTAAAATTATTATTTAAAATATTATAAACTTTATAATAAAGAGTACATTTAACGAAAGTAAAAAATATGAACACATCTAGTAGCAGTCTGTCTATAGAAAACGTTCTCCAGCAGGCTTTTAAGCGCTTATCTTGGGAATGATAGCCGCGACCGGACGTTGAAAAGCTGTGACGGCAATTTGCTTACATTAGGACATTCGTTTTACTATCCACTGGAAGTGAAAATTTTTACACTCTTGTCACATGTTCTCAAATTAGTCTATTACGTGATCTAAATTTGAATGAATTGACAAGATTTTCTAAGAAACAAATAGAATTTTGAAATTAAAAACTTTATCGATTATAGCTGTGACAACCCACACATGAATGTACTCTGGCTATCAAATCCACCAAACATAATATTGAGAATTTGGCCTTCAACTTATATTTCATAAAGCTATTATGACTTTTATTCGTATTTGCACATACAATATCGATTTGCAAAATCCAGTGAGCTATGAAGTTGAAACAGAGTCAGTCATGCCCTGTTTGTAATGTAACACTATTGTAGCCAGTTAGTTCATGGCATCCGGTTACTGAATTGTTTTCAGGTGTATTCAGAAAGCGTTGAATATCTTTTTCGTTTTCAACGGGCGCGCCGTATGATGTATGGCAGAACTTCATTCTACATGACTGCGGTGTGTTCGATAAGTTTGTTTTATAGCTTCTCCGCGAGGTTCATCTTATAATAAGTATGCTTTTAGTTTACGCTTCTTTAGTAAGTAACGGCTGTGTTTTGTGAAAGTTAAGTTATAACTATTCATTAAGGTTGTGGAATTGTTTAAAAAAAAAGTTTGTAAATTTTATTTTTTAAAGACTAGACAAATTCAAGAGCTACATCAGTAGACCTCAATCCTGCTTTATCTAGCATAGACGTAATAATTAATGGATTTTTTGAAATGTGTTGAGCAAAGTCCTTATTAAATTAGATTTTTGAAATAGAAATATCCCGTCTCATATATATTATACAAAAATCTATTTGTAAAATTAATGTCTTTATTTTAAAATTTCCATGCCTACAGAATAATATATTTTAAAAATTATGCCTTGTTTAGCAATTTCATTGTGGACTCTGGTTTTTACGCCTTAATTTTCATTATTTTTGTAAGCGCGTCAGATATTAGTTAGGCAGCCATGCCGTGTGATCGCGGCCTAGAATAGGATCATCCTGGTACTGGTTGTGTCGTAAGAGGTGACCAAAGTACGTGTGGTAGAGTCACGTCGCCAGCAATGGCAACACGCATGGGCAGACTCGACCGGATTATTACCACCCCCGGCATTTAAAACCGGCGTGAAGTAGTGTTTAAAACCGGCTTTATGCCACTGCGTTTCGCATCAGGTAATGGCCGGGCCCCGGCGCCCAACCCACCTTAAAGGCCGGCAACGCACCTGTAACTCCTCTGGTGTTGCATGGGGTCGTGGGCGGCGGTAGTCACTTACCATCAGGTGACCCGAACGCTCGTTTGCCGTGTCTCTTCCATAAAAAAACAAAAAAAATGTAACAGATTTCTGCTCTACAATAGGGACTACAACAATTGGAACTCACAAGTGCTTTTTGTCGAAATAAAATCTGGAAGTCGGCTTTATAATCGCTCGTAATCTGTTCTTATACCTTTATGTAATAAATGTTGTATTTATAATCAAGTTTGGCGTACATGCAAGATTTTTGGACTAAAACTGTGTTAAAATAATCTATTTTAAAAGGACTTATCCACAATTTTAGAATATTTTCGAGCATCATGTTTTAAACTGTATTTGATATTAAAAAATATCAAAGGCAACGTAACCATAACGCCAGTTACGCTGTTTCGATTTTTTTTTAATATAAAAATAGTATGGTAGACTTACATAAACAAAGTGAAGTCCGAGCGGCTAGTAAAAATAATAAATTAGATCTAATATGGATATATTAGAATTACTATAATATATTCAAGATAACAATTTTCTGTTTCGATGGGAACGTAAAGACAATGTAATTTATAGTAAAATAATACAATGGTTATTTTTTTATTATATCGAAATATATATTTTCAATTATATCTAGAGCGTCGTATTTTTATGAGGTTAATATTTTGTTTAACATTTTACTACAGCTGTATAAAAGAAAATATTTTCGTAATGAGAACACAAAGGAATCCTCGATACGATAAAGATTAAGAAGTAAATGATTATAAACGATATTAAGCAATGTTCAATTTTCCTTTCTTTGCTTACTTATCATATTTTGTTTTTTTAAATAAAAACATGTTATACATGTTTTAAATATAATATGTAAAAATATAAATAAATCAATCAACTTCAGGTTGAGTACCGGAGATATCAAGGAGACAGAGGGAACCTAGTGTTAAGATACTATTAGATATATAAGCATATTTATTGCTAAACTCTATCTTCTCATTTTTATATATTGAAGGAAGATTCATTTATAATATAACGTAATATAACGTATAAAGTATAAAATAATATAACGTTTTTAAAAATCATATATAATATATAAGCTTCATACAACCATGTTTTAAATGGCGCTCTACAGCGTGTCTGGCGGTCTGTTTGTTTTCCGTGGTTATTCCTGGCGCGAGCGGGCATTGTTGCGTGAGTTACGGTACGGAAGGTTAAAGAAGAAACTATTAGCGCTTTGTTTATTAAAATATTCAATTTGAGGTTTATGAAGTGAATAGTTTTTTTTTCAGCTTCACACTGTATTCCTCTTATAGCAGGGGGTAGGCAGAGGGAACTTACTGTTAAAACCTTCCCCTCACTTTCCGCCTGATTCTTGAAGCATTTAGTTTTGAGCGGTGGAACTCAACTCCACTCTTCTGCCTTGTTACGTGTTTCGTTTTGAATATCCTCCGTTATTCAGTATTCAGTATTGTATACTTGAAGTAAATAGTAAATGAAACTATTTTTTTTATAATAATTAAAAATATTCATCACCTTGAAAGGCTACCAGAATAATAAACATACGTAAAATACCATTCAATTTACAATACGTCCGAATTTATTTACAAATGAAATAAAATATTTTCCGGAAGTCCCAAGGTAAAATCCAAAGGCAAATATTTCCGTTCATGTTTCGAGATCCCTGCACCGATTTATTAGTCGAGTATTAAATTTAAAACATGAATCCTTTGAGGAGTCGATACACACATATTATATTGAATTAACGAATGTTAATATTCGCAAAAATAACAAAAAAAATACTAAGTGTAGTAATATGGTCGTGAATATTTAAATAAAAAAAATCACGCTGTATCCCGCACACAGCAGGGTAGGCAGAGGGAACCGAGTGTTAAGATACTTCGTTCCCCATTTTCTGCCGAATTCTGGAGGCATTGCGTGTTGAGTGGCAGAACTCAACTTAGCCGCGCTTAGCCTCGACACCAGAGCGAAGAAATGGAAATACAAAGTTTAAGTAAATATTTCATCTCCTCGAGTGGGTATCGAACCTACAACCAGTCGCTTTTACAGTCACACTCTGTGCCGCTGCGCCACGACTGGCCTCATAGTATTATATTATTTCTAATACAAAATAGTTATAGAGACTTGTTAGATATTTTATATGCACTAATTACTATTCCATTGAACTTGTTTCAAATGTTCTTTAATTCGCCTAAGTATCTTCTTTTGGTTTACTAAGATAAACACAACTACTTTTCAAATTTAATTTCCATAGTTTAAACTATTCATATTAAAATCAAAAGAGTTTAATCATAATTTTTAAATAGTTTACTTTACCTTATACCCGATTAAGTCAGAGATGAGTGTATTTCAAATTTGAATTCTAAAAATAGTTAGTTTCCGAGTCCACGAGCACGTTCGTTTTGTATAAATCGACAAACTGAGCAGCACAGTAGTAAATAAACCCGTGCGGCTTTACCACTCGGCCCAGGCCGAATATATTTAGTGATTACTTCGCTCAGGCTGCGCTGTACGACAAATCATGGCGAGTTGAACATGTGGCTAACCCTTGGGCATATTTGATAGAAATCGGTGTAGCCGTTTGTAAAACGACTTGGTATTAGTCTTCGCATCTTAGAAATTGTATATTTGTAATTTTAAATGATGCATTTTGTTAATTATAACAGACTAGCAACGCATCTATGGCTTTGCCCGCTTTACGTCATTATTATGTCACAGCAGAATTTTTCAAAGTATTTACATAAATTGAAGCCCATGTGTTATTTTGATGTATAAGCTATATTACTGTAAAGTTTCATTTTAATCCGTTTAGTAGTTTTTGCGTGACAGTGCAACAAACATCCATCCTCACAAATTTTCACATTTGTAATATTAGTAGGATTAGAAGGATGTGTTAATATTCGTATTTAATTGTTTGTCGTGTTTATCGTTAACTAAATAAAAAAAAAACCATTTTGCATTTGTTCCAGATGTGTTACTCCTTTAAGTTCTACAGAAAGAAACACTATAAAATAAGCATTGTTTGGATTTAACAATTTAAAACAGAATACATACATTTACTATGTATGCAGTATAAGTTCGAATAAATGTAAAGAAGCTATAAAAATAATTATTTTATATAGAGACAAGATTTAAATATTTAAAGGTCTAGGTTATAAAGAGCTGCTTTATAGGTGTTAAAGTACCTCTCGCTTTGAACTATCGTACTTTAACTCTTTCCAGTAGCGTTTCTCTCATGCATCAGAAGGCATAGTGTATTTGATGGCCGCCCCATACGTTTCGCTTGGTGTAACATTACAAAATCCTCTCATATGTTTAGATATAGATGATTTTGTAAATAAATTATTAAAATGAAAATGTTAAATAATTAAAAAAAAATAAGGTTTATATTTTTGTATGACGCTGCTTACATTGAGATACAATTAAGACTGTCAACAACTATGACAACATGTGTTGATGTAAACACAGCTATCAAAAGAAGCATTTAATATACAAAAAGCTCTTATTCTAAGAACTGAAAATATAAATAAGTTTATGTGAAAACCAACATAACAAACCAACTAAATTTTGTATTCAAACATGAACAAACCTAATTTTGTTTTCTTAAGATTCTCCAAATGTAATAAATAACATATATTTTTATAGAAAACAGCCAAATCAAACGGTGTTCGTTCATAATATGGACTTGTATGAAAATGCTTCTCACGATGACCTTGTCCAATTTTTCATTATCTATACTACAAAGAAGCAAGAAGCACCTTTTTCCTTTATCCTTTATCCGCTGTGACGTATTTATATGAAGATATTAAAAAGGATCCAGAAAGCGAGCTTTGTTAAAAAGTAC
The DNA here is from genome assembly GCA_917862395.2 of Heliconius sara. Lineage (NCBI taxonomy): Eukaryota > Metazoa > Arthropoda > Insecta > Lepidoptera > Nymphalidae > Heliconius > Heliconius sara. The sequence continues at coordinate 8,413,544 of OU860792.2, forward strand.
TTTAAAAATCCATAATTTTTTTTTATGTTATAACGATCGTCTTACTTTTAATAGATTTTTTACTTCTATGACTAAAGTGTTATATTTTATATCTATAAAGCGTGATTTGATTTTAAAATCTGGCATACATTGTATATTGACTTTTGAATTCTGTTAAAATAAGAATGAACATAGGAAAATATTGTAACATAAAGTTTACACTTCAAAAATTAATATTTTATAAACGTGCTTTTTTTTGCTTTTCGTTTTCAATGATTGATTTGATTATGTAAAGAAAAACCTTATAAAATAATTAAAACGATTAAAATCAATTTACTTAATGTTATTCATAACGATTTTGATTAATAATGGGTGTTGAGAACAATGCTTAAGTTTTTACCTTGTTTACATTTGAAGGGAAATTATACAAGTTTTATAGTAATTGAATTTATTATTTAATAATAAAATACTTTATTTATGTTGGGTACAATTGTTAATGTTTAAAAAAGATGATAAAATAAATCTAAAATGCTAACGAAATGAATTTGTAATTAAAAGCGATACAGCTAAACAGGACAAAGGATTTAAATGATCGTCGTCACCATTAAGGCGGTTGGTATATCGTCGATATTAATATTTTTAACGAGACTCGGGTTTTATTCAGGGAAATTGCAGTTAGAAAGATCTTATTAATGAACGTCGCAGACTCCTTTGTCCGGCGCGAGAGCATTTCCTGCACAATCGCTCTGACACTTAGTAATTAGAGAGAAAAATTCGTTACTCTGACGTCTAGTACCACAGTATTTAACTATTTAACCGGAAAAACGTGCACCGCCCCAAGTGCTCCACTTTTTATACCACATAAAAACTTTATATGAATATTTGATAAGATTAAACTAAAATAGTATTTGCCCAGTTTTCATAAAATTACATTTGAGAAAGTATCAAGTTTCGTGATTCACTGAATATTGTAGAAGTTTCTGTACGAGTAACTACTATTTGCAGATAATTTAAAATATATGTTAGAAAGGATCCAAAAATATGATGTTTTCATTTTGGAAACAGTCTTTTTTAATTTATCCTGTGTTAACAATTTTCTTTATTCATTCAAGATTCGTTTTATTAAAGGAAATAATTAAGAAGAAAAACTTGTAATATAAATAATTAACCATTCATTTAGTTATTGGTACATTCATATACATACAAATTATTATTTACACACAGAAAAGGAAGGAAGCTAAACTTATACAAATTTAATTACTATAGAACGGATATCTAAGACGTTTCCCACGGCTTTGGCGCTCAATGAACAACATAGTGATGTGGTACTCTGTCTTATATGTAACGAATAAAACTAAGGGAAAAGTAAAATCTTTCTAAAAATTTACCTACATTTTATAAGTTTGATATTGTGATGAAAAAAAAAACGTCAATTAATGGAATTTTCCTTTTAACAAGAGCAAGAGTAAACCTAGCAGAAAGCAGATGCGTAGAACACGGCAGTAATAATAATAATAATGTTGTTTTTTTTTTCAATAAATAGTGAGACTGTTTTTTGCTCTCCACACGTTAGTCTATGGGCGTTCCGGATCGTAAGCCAGCACGATGACCTTTTATTATTTATTTTCAGTCTAATGTATAAAAGGTAGCGTTCTAACAGAATATTGAATGCTTTTGATTAATTAAATATTTTTTTTATTTTTAATTACTATTATATTGTTTGTTATTTTTAATTTTTATGTTCTCAAAATGTAAAATTAAATACTGTTATTAATTTTATTATTATGAAATTAAAAATTAACGTAATCTTTTTTCGAGATTTACGTAAAATTTAAATATATAAAATATATATTTATAATTTTAATTCGATTTTCTGTTAAAAAAAATAAAGATTTTTAAAACTACCTTTATTTTCATTATTTTGGAAAGATTTTTGCTTTTTGCTTAAAACCTTTTATAGTAAAGAAACACCAAAATTAATATCCCGTAACTTTAAACAAGCTTTTACCTAAAACAAATTTAGTGTAATTCATTTTACTTTTCTTAAAATTCATATACCTACATATTTTCAACGATGTACCTACTACAAAAAGTTTACACTAAAACGCTAACGCTCATAATTCAAATAGAATAATAAGCAATTCGTATAAGCGATGGGGCCTCTCACAGTTTACAATGATACGATGATAGAAACCGCACTTAATGACATATGTATAAGATTTTTATGATGATGTCTCAGAGCAAATTGAATAGCTGAGATTTCTTCTCTCCTGTCTTACAAGAAAATGGTTAAATATCTTTATTTCTAAATTCATGATCATACTAGTATTATGTATGTACAATATACTAGTATTCACATAATAGATTTTGTTTGTTACGCTTTCACGCCAAAACTATTGAATCGATTATGATAAAACTTTGTACACATATTTTAAGAGGTATAAAAAGGGACATAGGACACTTTTTAATAAAAAATAAAATATATTATGCTTTGGCTATATTATAAGTTTAAGCGAACGAAGCAGCATTTAAGAGTCTGGGTATATGAAAATACGAATGCTGTCGTAATTTCGCGGGCGAAACCACGAGCACGTCGCTAGTAAAGTTATATACCTAAAAATACGCTATACCTAAAAACTCTAGAAACCTGTATTTTTAAAATTAATACAATGAGTTTGCACAAACGAAGTAAATCAACTTATGAATATGTACGACTAGATGATATGTGTGATTATGCTGATTGTATTTGGAATTTTTTTGTAACTCAAATGATAGAAATTACCATTTTTGTAAAATGTCTTAATACAAGTAAGCCAAGTATTGGTGTTGGGAATATCTTTTACCTTATGGCGCTTAAGTAGAAAACTTAGGCAACAATAACGTTGTGTCCAAGCACTACGTCCAGCTTCGTGGTGTAGGTAGAGCGGTTGAACTCCACATTGCGCATTGAATTATATTATATTTTATCATTTTCGTAACTTAATTTATTAAAAATAATATTTTTGTCAAATAAATATCTTAACGCCATTTATCGCATGTTTGCGACGTGGATACCGATTCGCGCGGTCGCGTCGAGTCGCGGCTTTCGAACGAAATTGCGGTGAAACTGATATAATGAATGCCCCTGCATGCGATGATTTCTATTACAGCAAATGTAAATACAATATGTGTTGTTTATTTATGTTCGGCATATATATTATATATTTTTTTTATAATATTTATAACATATTATAATTTGTTCATTATTTTTTATTAAGCGTTTAAATTTAATATTTCTGATTCTACTGTTTGCCGTTATGTCAATCGTAGTTGTGATACAGAAAGTATAGCATGGCAATATGTTTAAAACACATATTGACCGTTACGTCGTCGCGTTTTTAGTATATTTTTAATGAATATGTATGATTAACGAAAATAATTTTACAAATTGGACTTGGATTGGATTTAATAAAATATAAATAAGAGGTTGATATTTTCATTTAAATATAAATAGTTTTTGAGAATCTAATGCATAAGAGATTATTAAATTAAGTCTGATAAATAATTGTTAACTATTATTATTAATTCAAAATATGTCCACTAGTAAGTTTGGGGATTTTATAGGGCCGACAGCGGACTTGCTGCAGTAAATTAGATTTGTGGGTAATAAGTAAGTATTAAAATAACGTAAACACACCTTTGACGGAAGGTCTTAATGAGAAAAGTTTGATGCGACTTCCATTTTGAGTCGAAGTTCTGTCATCACCGTTTACTTCTATGGTAGAGGGGCGACCAGTGGCACATCGGAAATAAGATAACAATCTACTTTGAATTGTAAACAAAAGTTGATTTTGCTATCGATTTTCGCCATCCGCTCATTCGATTAACATCGATGTTATTTAAACTATACTTTATAGTGGTTAAAAAATATAAAACCAATAAAAGCATAGTGGTCAGATTTTCTATCGAATATAACAGTCATAAAATGAACAGTATTAAATGAAATATATAAAAAATAGCTAATTCTTCGAAAGTGTTTTTTTATTTTGATTAATTATAATTTAAATAAACTACACATTAGTATGCTGTCTGTTTGTGTGTATTTTTATAAACTATGTAAGTCTATAGGACTATAATATTTTTTTGAAAGCTTTTAAGTTTAAACTTATCAATGATAAGATACGATAAAAGTTACGTTAAAATTATAATATCCCGACGATGATGTCATATCGTTCACATACATACATATGTTATCAAATATTTACATTGTATCTAAAAGTAAGTTTATTTACTTCCATGAAAGTTGTAACAATAGAAGGTTCTCAATACGTACATAGCGATATGATCGCTACACATTACTTGTGAAACTGTGTCATTATCAGATTCAAATCCCGGCAACTTTGCAATCGCCGCGCCGTGCTCTCTTCTCGCGAAAACTTATCGGTCGAGCGCCTCAAATACGCGGGAAAATTGGAGGGTACTTACCATGTTAGAGAGCAGCAGACGCTGGTGTTTAGCGACTTGTGTGTCGAGTGATTGGAGCGGGAAGGCGAGTGGTAACGGGAGCGGTAGAGTCAGTGGGAGCGGGTGCGGATGCTGCAGGATCAGCGGCGGGCAGCAGGCGCACGGCGTCGCGTAGGACACGCACCCAAGCTGCGGCGGGAACAGCGTGCCGACGGCCTCCGCGAGGCCTCTCCAACGTCTCTCACGACCGCATTCACGGCCGATCTCCAAAACTTCGACGGGCACGCGCCGCCGACTCCTGATCGGAAGTTCGAAAAGTCGCGGCGAATCGCACAAAGTTTCGTCGAGTGGTACAAGTCGAGCGTCGAGTCGGGAGAGCGGGAAACTGGCGGTCGGGAGGTACGGAGTGCGAGGCGGCGTGCACGGAGCACAAGTCGCCAGGCCGGCGTGTGGCGGTGGACTGAGCGCCGCGAGGCAGGTGCGAGGCGCGGAGGGCGTAGGGGCGGGCCTACCTGCAGCACCTGGGCGCCTGCGCCGCGCTCGCTCAGCCTCCGCCGCGAGCCATCTCGCGCCTCTCTGCCGCCGCCGCACCGGTGCATGACCCGCGTCGCCACCGACATACCGTGCCACTAACTTTTTACGGCCTCTATCTTTTATCACTCATGAAATTAAACCACTGCTACTTTGTTGTGAAATTTATATTGATATATAATTTAAGATATGTTTTAATTTTAATAATAATAAGTAAATAAAAACTTTTTTATATCTTTATATATTTATCTAATAGTATATAATTAACGACCTTTAAATTATTTTTTTTTAGCTTTTAGAACCACGATAATCACGAGATATTTTGAATAATGAATGAGTATCTCTTTCTGCGAATATCTGAAGTATCGTTTATAAGAAACCAATGTAGGGTTATATAAAGGGTCCGAAATTGTATTGATCTTGAAAATCGGCCTCGTTAGCGGACATCAGAAGACATCCGGAAGGTATAAGCTGGTTGTATACGCTTAAGAGCATTAAGCGCCTTTTAACGTCGCACACTATTTACTTTTACGGAAACATAACAGATTTTCAAAACGAATTCCCAGAAAATAGTTAACTAAAATAGTTAAATAAGAAAATACAAAAACACAAAAATTAAAATAGAAAATATCAAAGAAATGTAAATACAAGTCGTATTTCCGATAATTACGAAACGGAACACTAACTAACGCGCAATTTTATAATAGATAGATATATACCCAGATTTGTATTGGAAATATCTTTTTGTTAATACCAACGGTGTACACACATCTCGTTATCTAACAAGTAAACCGAAAATGGATCAAAGTGGAAACAACAGGGAAATATAATGGAATAGACGAATAATTGGATATAGTTTTCAGCATGGTGGATTTTATAATAACTTTTGACGTTCTTTCTACACATGTTAAAATATTATGGTTTTTAACAATGCATGAAAAAAGATTTCAGTCTGTACATATTGAATGTGCAAACGTCGTTTTATTTACTTTTTTCGCTGTTCACAAAAGGAAAAGAAGAAAGTCTTGTATTTAATATATTGTTTTAAGGATTTTCTAGCGGTTGTTTAAGATGTTTAATTATTTAACAATGCATAAAAAATATTTATTTAAGATATATTAGAACCTCCATATATTTCCATAATTGTCAACGTACGCAAATTAGCCGTTCAATCGACATACCTTATGTATATATGTATGTATGTACGTAGTGGTTAGTAATCTACCCCATTCCTCTTCAACTGAGCGTAAAACTTGTGTTTGTGGGTATGACAATAGCCCAAGGGATTTGCAAACTTTACCAACTTTATTCTATTGAAAGTAAAAAGTCACATTAATGTAACTAAAACCAGTGCATGTAATTTTAGTGAAAATTTGGTGTATAATTTTATTTTATAAATGTATTACTGACATTCTTTGTTTCTATTTTATCTTAATAATACAATTGTTTTTTTGTCATTTTCTTAATTTACGTTTAACGTTTATGTTTTACGTTTACGTTTGACGTACTTCATTCATTATTATAAAAATGTTTTTACTAAATTATGTGTTATTTTTTTAGTTTCACGTTACGACATTGCGTTCCCATTATGTATCTAAGTTCCCACTTGATATGTTCTCATATTCCACTTCCTCACTTTTCACTGAATTCTAGAGGCCTTGCATGTTGAGTTCTGTGTGTGTGGAGCTCAACGCTGTAAGCACTGATGATGAAAATTAATGTCAAAAAACATTGATTTTTAGATATATCAATGTGTATTTTATATCATCTATGCCTGTAAATATTTATTTTATTTTTCAAAATATCCAGTAAATCATCTGATAAGAAATTAACATTACGTTTGTATTTGATTTAATACATAGACAATGAAAGATCGTAAAACAATTAAAAATGGATGACATGTTTAATATTTATGTTGTTACTATTGTTAGAATACTATTGTTAGAATGAAATAACTAAAAAGTCGGTAGTCACAAAAATATACTTTTTTGTAGTTCCGACTCGTCCGTCTGAATCACATACAAATTTTTTTTTCCTCTAACACTATTTAGAACGTTTCTGCAACTCTCTCACCGTAGCTCTTGGCGCTCTGTTCTCTCCAGCTACCCCGCTAGAGATACAGCGTGGAGCTAAGTTAAGTAATATATATACATGTATATATATATACACATATATATATTTATTAAATACAGTTACATATTTATAAGGTACAAATTGACAAGGATTAAAGCTATGTTTCATAGGTAAGTGCCAGGTGTCAACGATACGCGCGGGGCGTCTGTTTTCGATAGTGCTAATTAATTCTTGTCATCAATGTACGTAAGGTAATTACAGGGTGCGGTGAAATACACGTGTTCGTTGATTCCCTTGTCTTATCTACAGTTTCCTTTACGAGATTAGTGTTTCAAGCTTCGCCGGAGTAGGCATACGCATATGTATAGGTATGTGTAGCAATATATATTTACATATTATTTGAAGTTAATAGTCAAGGTAGCTTGTACCAAATAAATAAAAGCATAGTGGATTATTTTAAGTTAAAATAAACATGTTGTCTTGAACTGCTAAAATGATTTAATTTTTTACTATAAAGAAATAATTAAAATAATACAGTAGAATTCGTTAAGTAATATCGAAATAAATATAAATATTCATATATTACATATATAGTGAAGATTGATCAAGTGTATGTGCAGATTCCACAGGAAAAAATGTTAGAAGTTCGCCCGAGTGGGCCCCGGCCGTTGAACCTGCGCGCACGCCGCCACGCCGTCTACGGTGGGACTTACGTAATTTGACCTTAACTTTGGCTGCGCGTAGAGACCCGATGTAATAACACATAACGATATGAAATGTTGACTCTATTGTAGCGCAGTGGGATAGTATCTAATAAGCGCGATGATTGTGGTTTCGATCCCCACGTGGGGGAAAAAGCTGATTTTTATTTTCCAGGAAAAGCAAAGCATGATGTCGATATCTTCCACTTAACACGCAGTGTCTCAAACTTAGGCGGAAAGTAGAGAAAGAAATGTCTTAAAACTAGATTCTCTTTATCTAACTCTATGAAGGAAAGCATGACGCTGCAAAAAAAAACAGAAATACGTAAGAGTAATATACGACTGTATAGATTATGAGTAAATTCAATCTAGCGTAAATAATATAAAACGCAATGACTCATGGCCTGTTATTATAACTACGTGTATATTTGCTTCTGAAATATTCAAAATAACGGTCGTTCGAACGGAAACAGTAAACAGGGCCTCCTTAGTCCATAACGAGGCATTGGCCCGTGCCATCGCATAAGTAAAAACTATTAATAATTTTAATAAGGCGTAATTTTATATCAAAAAAATAGCAACTACCACGTTGTTACGATGGGTGACCATGGCATTTACGCCTCGCTGCGAGCCACGTATGTACGGCCTGGAGTTTGTGTTTGTAATGCACTTTTTGTATTGAATATCAACTAGTTTTTGTAGCGATGCACCTCGGTAGTAATTTCCGATAGAGTCGATAATAATATGTCTATACGCTATAAAAGTACATAAGCAAGATATACTATATACTGCTGTAGTAGAGCTACCTACATAGGTTACTCTACTATACAAAATAATATTTAAAATGTTAATATTAACATATTAAATATGTTTTTTTTTTAACTTAAGTTCTTGAATTTGTATCTTCATAATACTTGTACTTTGATACTAGTAAATACAAGAACTGATTTATATATATTATTAAGTATTATAAAATAAGATTCCACAATATCCATATATGAATAACATGTAGAGTAGAATTATTTCGCTTGACTTCTGTTTAAATCTGAGCGCAGTCAGTAAATCTGGTCCAAGAATAGTGTTTGTAATCACAACGGAAACGTTCTCCGTAATGGGCATTGCATGAGATTTACAAAGTTCCACGCATATGTATAATACATATATAGACGTTTCTATTTCTATTATACAGGTTATTAGCTGCTGAATTTAAAATGTTCAAGAGACTTTGTTTTAAATTGTCGTTAAAATAAAGTATTGGCACCAATTATTTTAATATTGTGATTTTTTAACTGTATTTTTTTATTTTTCAGTCAATTAATCATATAAACGTTCCGTTCCTTTACACTTATCAGATAATCAAATCATAAAAATAGTATCACACTACCTCTTATATAACAAGAAATTAATTTTAATCTATAAAAAAAAACAGAACTTAAAAAGCAGTATACAATTTAAACAGCCAATATTGGACGCAGTAATGATTTTTCATAATAAAGATTTAAGGGAAGATTTTAACTAATCAAAATTAATGTAATTAAGTATGTCCAAACTCTTTTCATTAATTAAGCATTTGACATTGACAAATCCAAGAGCTCTCAAATATTGTTGCAAATAGTCCGCTTCTTTCATTAATTTAAAAGCTAATTTAGGTAGCTACTATTATGATAAAATTCTATGGATATCTTTTTATTTTTAATCCGGTATTAATAAATAAATTAAATTAATTAATTAGTATCAGTATACATAAATTTTATTTACTTTTTCAAACAAGCTTTAGAGAAATAACATGTGCTTTATAATAAAAGCTTTTAAGTAAAGTATTATAAAACATTCCCCACGTTTCGTCACTCGTCCATAACCTAATCTAATTTACGTGAGGGTAGTTGAAAATTAAAAAAGGGAATTTATTATATGTATTGTAAATAATTCAATGCAATACCTGCTTTACGTGTCGCCGCTGAAACAAGACCGCTGGTTGACCGCAGCCCGTGTTTTTGCTCAAATTTACGTTTACAAACAGAATAGAATATTTTGATTAGCACGAAGGGTCACAATGTGTAGCTGGATGGGTTTCGGGCTCAGAATTAGTTTTTGAAAATTAATTTTTAATGTCTAGACGCGTATTACACCTGCCCGTGGCTTACTTGTCGTATTTCGTTGTTTATATAATTTTAACACATTTCCTTAGTACATTTAACTATTTAAAAAAATACATTTAAATTATACTTTAATATTTATTCCTTCAAATATATTTAAGTACCTGAGAAAAAATAAATTCTATACCAAAAGAAGATTTACTGTTTTAATTATAAGAGGCGCTTATCTGGGCTTACCGTTGTAGGCTTGTGGCAATATTTTTATTTAAACGTAGCAATAATTGTCGAAAGAGTAGCCTGTGTTTTTACTGATCATAAAGTTCTGTAAAATTTTTTGTTAAGATTTGGATGACATTGTACAAAAATATTATTCAAATACATCAAGTAGGTTTTATTCATGTGATTATGATTATTGTGAATCCATAGAATGTTTAGTAGTTTCTGCTGATGTAGATTGTTTATATTGAAAATATTTCTTAAATATATTTGGTTATTTAAAAAATCCTTTCTCAAACAATATTGCATTATATATTAAAGTATACTGACATGAAACGAACATGAAAACATTAACAATGTTAAGTTTTAATCTTATGCAAAAGTGGTCTTTCAGAGGTCTGTTTGCTAATAGGCAAGTTCAAAGGCAGTACAGAATTAAATATGAATATTTGTATGACCCCTCGGCGAAATTGTCCAACGGTCCAAACGTGGTTTCTTGGTACTTTGTGGCTGTTGTAACTCAAAAGCAGGTTTACTTAGGGCCATCCCGAGGCCTATTTCATACGACCTCATAGCCGAATGAAAGTATTTACTTTATATTGTAAATGCTCTCTGTGGACGACATTGTTATAAGTTAAGTCCCGGTTATACGTAACAACTTTAAGAAATATGCAAGGCGATTTTCTTGTAAAGTGTACAATGAAGTTTCTTTACAAAGGCAGCTTGATAATTGGTACTTAGCTGGTGCATTCACTCGGAAGATACCACGATATATATTACAGGAAGATTGACATTGTTAAACTACTCTGAGAAGTATCTCAATTAAATTATATAATTTAAAAATATACAATTTCCGTTTTTGTTGGAGATACTTAATGCGGTTAATAAAACTCAAGAAATTCTATATTTTTCGTTTTAAACATAATCGATAGAGAAACTTGTTAAAGTTACAGTTCAAAATAACTAAACAAGACACTCATTAAAAACTCATAACTATACTCACTAAAAAAAAAATGTTTTTCCTATAAAAATAATTGATCTAAATAAGGTACAAAATAATATCAAAACCGACCTATAAATTAAATTGCAATATAATTAGAGAATAATTAGAACAAGTCTAATATAACGATTACCTCTAGTTTCATAACTTATGTAAATGTATCTCTCGACGAAACGTTTATTCAAATACTAAGCTGCAAAATTAATTTTTCTTTGTCCTACAGCCGTAACATAAAGCGTAACGTATTTCATTAAGAAAATAATTGCTACGGCAAGTATAAAAAATTTTGAAGGTAGCAACAAAAAATTCAGTTCTATCTTAAGAACTAATGATTGTAAATGACTTAATGAAAGAAAATATTAGTCTATTAATTGTTCTAAATTGATTCTATGTGCATTATTAAAAAATATATATTACTCAATACATTAAAATGATTAATTTTGGGTGCGAGCAAAGAGTCATTCTTTTTTATTATATGCTAACTTTTATTTGTGATTTTAAATGTAAATAACAATTAAAAGTTGTGCATAACACATAAAAACATTCTATGCCCGATAGAATGTTTGCCTAGATGACTGTGACCACAGGTGGAGTGGGTTACATCGAAACAATTAACGTTATGTAATATAGCCTTTCTCGTCGTGTGGGGCCAGTCGTAGCCCAGGGGCACAAAGAGTGAGTGTAAAGTCGACTGGTTGTGGGTTTGATCCCCACTCGAAGACATAAATCTACAATCTACTTAAATTTATATTTTAATTTCTTTGCTCTGGTGTCGGCAGCGTTGAGTGAGATAGATTTAATATGATGTCATAAATAAACTGTTATTAATAAAATGGCAAATTGCCGAATATGCACATTTATGCAAAAACATTCTGTACAGAGTTTGAGTCCCCTACAATCGAGTGTACTAAACAGAGTTGCTAAAACTCGCCCCACATTAATTAAACTATACCACGAAAATGTTGATATCGTCGTATTTATTTTAAAATATTATTTAAGCCAGAATTCAGCGAAAGTCAATATTTATCATACAAATAGTTTTTAGCAGCACAGTCTCTTTGACCGAACAATCTCGGTATCTTAAACCTTTGGCTGCAAAGTGACGTCGGGCCCGCAACTGTTTATTTAGCAGCTAGAAAACAAGGAATATTATTATTATCCTGTTATAATATTCACTTTGGTCCCTCCCCCACTCCCTGGCCTCACCGAAAGCTCTTAATGCCAAGTCGGCCTGACCTCATGCCAGCTCCATTAAGCCGTTTATACATTATGTATGAATTTGTTATGCCGTTTGATGTAAAGAAGCTTTAACTCAGGTAGTGCCAAGATCTTAGGACAATTTCAAAACGTCACTTTTACATTGCTCAAACTAAAAGCTATTAGAATGAATTGTGAATAAATCACTTTTTTATTTTTATCTTCATTATTCACTTTTAACAATTATTCGCACATTTTAGATTTTTAACCTTGTAAATTTCTTCTGAAAATCCGACGAGGCGTTTTTTAAACCATCCTTCAAGCTAAAGCCTTTACTTTCATATGTAATAAATTAGAATTAACTACCCTCCTAGTTTTTTTATGGTTTCTTAAAATAAATATATTATAAGTTACGTTTATATAAGGTCTTTTATATATCTTGTTTTTAGGAGAAAAATAGGTAAAAAATATAGAACTGTCGAATACTCCACACGATAACCTGTGACTCTAATGCTATTATAAAAATCAAAACGCTTTCTATAGCTATGTCAGATTTCAACAAAAGCTCCTTATAAATAAATTGAGCATTACAAGAGACTTGTTTATTACTCATTAAGCAGTTCAAATTGGCAAAGATATTAAATAATATCTGAGAATCTACTTGGCAACGTTTTATTAGTAATAAAATGTTTAAATTCCCAGTATTTAATGGAGATTAATTTCAATATATATTAATAAAGTTTCCATCAAAATCAATGCGAAACTTTGATTTAACAAAATATAATTTGAGCGTCGATCCGATTTTGACCTTTGCAAGTCAAACGTATTTTTTCCTTGTTGTGGAAATATAAGGAATAACGTATCACTCCGTTTACAATACCGTCGAGGAAAACAGCGTCTGACTCTAGGTTCGAACGAACTAGGTGAAAAGTTTGTATTGAAATTAATTTATTGTTGATTTTCGCCACTTACACAAAGAGAGAATTATTTCTAATATTGGGTGGAAAGTGGAGAACCGAGTGTTCTAATACTCCTCCTTCTGCATGTGCCTGGTTAAAAAAGTACAAACAAGCCTTTACTTGACTTATCGTGTTAGTGTATGTGATCTTAGTGTATGTGATATCATGCAAACTTAATTAAATCCATTTCTCTGAGTCTGATTGAGCTGAAATTTGGATTAAAATTTCGGATCTGACGACAATAAAAATACATATAGTCTATATTGTTGTAACCCACCCACTTAATATGGGTTGATTTATAAAATACAATACACTATGAAAAAAATCTAGAATGCTTATCTTTAAAAAGGTTATTTCAACTAGTATTTAATTTTAACTCAATACCTGTTCCATTTAAAGAGATTCACATTTTTTAAACTTATACACTTTAGAATATCATTTAGATATAATAAGAATTAACTAAAATACTCAATATGTTTATTCTGATAAACTTAAAGAAATATTTTATAAAATAAAACTATATATTAGAAATATTTATTTAGTTACATTGGCATTTTTACTTAAATTACTTTGTATATTTCAATAAAACGGATCAAAGAAAATTTAATTTATAAGATGAAAGTGATAGCTCCATTCCATCTATTCAAATTACATTGATGTATTATACGTATAGAACTTACCTACGTATATAAAACTTATATTATTATTATTAGCAAAATTGCATATTTCAGCTTCACTCTATATTCTGTTCGTAGCTAGGTAAACAGTGAGAACCTAGTAATAATTTCTTAATACATGAACTCGAGACAATGCTTGTTAAGTGGCAGAACTCAACGCCGCAATCTGTCTTTCAGATTCCAGGCAGATTGGGGAAACCGAATAGGGGGAGGTCGAATCCATATCGGTCCTCAGCAATTTGGTTGAAAATTCAATATTTTATATAGGAATTGTGGGAATACAATTAATTTATATTATTGGCATTGCCCTATCGTTTGTTTATTGAATCTTAAAATCAAATTAATCTCCATTTAGAGGCTACTAATTCACTTAGATAATCGGATCTCTTATTGAAATTAAGTCTTAATGTATCTATCTAATCGGATTGCTACAATTGTGGCCAGTGATTTACTTAGTTCCGAAAATAATTACATCCTAAATATATATAAATGATAAAATATCATTAAATAGGTCATAGTCCACATTAGTTACATACATATTCATATAAATATTATATAGAAATCGATCACCTTATCTCCATTGTGGAAATTGTTATATTCAATACACGAACGGAACATTCTTGTTATAGTTTAATAAAAACGTTTAGCTTCGTCGCCTAAACAACAAGTAGGTTTATAAAATATAGAGTTCATGAAACAACAAATATTCGTTGGTGGACATCAACACTATGTTTTGTCATCAGCGTAAATTTAATTATAGAATGTAAATTCTTCCCTTATCCCTTCTTTGTGAAAATATAGCAAATCAAATGTAACATCCGCAACCCCTTGTCTATTATGTTATTAGACAAAACCCATGCACGATTACTCAATATAAAGCGAGCAATTGAATCCGAGGAGCACAATTTGTAAGCGATAGCAAGCTCGAGCACCAATTACGTTCTGTATAGCTCTAGACTGGGTTATTGTGATAGTTGTATTACAGAACAATTTCTAAAAGCATTCAAATTTAACCATTTATATAACAGAATCTTTTATTTATTTCGTGAAATGGCCTTTTATGGAAATAAGAGTCACGGCCTATACTAATTGAAGTGCCGAGTTTATATTATAGCTGCTTTGAGCCTATATTTTTTTATCTTCTACTGAATCCTAAGTAATTATAAATTGTTATATTACATACATTATTTATTATTAAAATATTAAAAACGCCAAAAATATTAAAAACATATTTTAAAGTGCAATAGTACATTAACAAGTTTAAATGTTAAATCAGTTGAAATTGAATATTTCTAATTTGATTTGAGGCAGACACAGACATGCCCGACGTTCAGTTATTGTTTCAGATATTTTTTTTTTTTTTTTTTTTTTTTTTTTTTTTTTTTTTTTTTTTTTTTTTTTTTTTTTTTTTATGGAAGAGACACGGTAAACGAGCGTGCGGGTCACCTGATGGTAAGTGATTACCGCCGCCCATGACCCCATGCAACCCCAGAGGAGCTACAGGTGCGTTGCCGGCCTTTAAGATGAGTTGGGCGCCGGGGCCCGGCATTACCTGATGCGAAACGCAGTGGCATAAAGCCACTACTTCACGCCGGTTTTAAATGCCAGGGGTGGTAATGATCCGGTCGAGTCCGCCCATGCGTGTTGCCATTGCTGGCGACGTGACTCTACCACACGTACTTTAGTCGCCTCTTACGACACCACCAGTACCAGGATGATCCTATTCTAGGCCGGGATCACACGGCAAAAATTATTATAGAAACCCTTCAAGCGAAATAAATAAGAAATTTGTCAAAGTTACCATTTATCATAATGTTTGAATGCAACCGTCGCGAGACACCTCCGCCTAACGACCGCAGCCGCTGTTAAAACGTTCGGAACATTCTAAACGGCGGAATAATCGCAATGCATTGCCCCCAAGGGCATATGCAACAGATACAGTAACATGCCAGGCTAACGACAAGTTTCATTCTTACTAGTCTAAGCGATAAAGCTGGAAGTAATCTTCTATAAAATCTTTATTTATCTTTATGCAATTTATGGGTCTATGTTAATTATTGATTTTTATTTTCCTTTTTCGAGGCCGGTCGTGGCGCAGCGGCACGAAGTGTGACTGCAAAACCGACTGGTTGTGGGTTCGATCCCCACTCGAGGAGATGAAATATTTACTTAAATTTATATTTCCATTTTCTTCGCTCTGGTGTCGAGGTTAAGCGCGGCGTTGAGTTCTGCCACTCAACACGCAATGCCTCCAGAATTCGGCAGAAAGTGGGGAACGGAGTGTCTTAACACAAGGTTCCCTCTGCCTACCCTGCTGTGTGCGGGATACAGCGTGAAGCTGATTTATTTATTTTCCTTTTTCCGTTCTGGTAGACAAAGCACAGCGTTGAGTCCTACCACCTAATTCACATTGTCTTGAAAATTGATTGAAATATAGGACGCGAAGTGTCTTAACACTAGGCTTCCTCTGCAGACCTCATTTATGCGGGAGGAAAAGTTAACCTTTTTTCTATTATTACTCTCAATTTATTTCGTATGAGTAAAACAAGATTTAACGTTAGGAGCAGATTTAATATTTTATACCAAAAAGAAACCTCCGAATTAGATATATTTATCTACACTATATTATTGAATCTTGAAATCGAAATCTAATTCAAATGAAATTCTAAAGTTATGCACAAAAACAGCATAGAGTATCTGTGATCAATTCATATTGAAAGCCCGGAACGCGGAGCGGGGTGTAAAGCAGGGGAATATTGCGCGTCGAAACAAAGCGATCGAGGTATGTTAAAATTTTCAAAAATCTGCAAAACGAAGTTCTAGTTGATAGAGAGCTCTGAAATTGCTCGCATTTGGCAAGAGACAAAGACTTCACTTGTTGCTCGATTCATTGGTATGCGACACACGACGCGAGGTTGTTCTTTGCTGTTTTGGCAGGGACGCTTCCAAAATATTATTGTTTACACGAATTTAGTTAAATAGAATTTCATTTACTTCTTTCACTGTTAACGGAATACATATAAGGCAAAGCTTTCCGGGTTTGTATTTTATTTATTATTATTAATATTTGATCCACGTATTCGTTGCGGGAACGGTAGCAGAAGTAGTGACTCGGCATTTTGATTTAAAATGCGCTAATGTTTTGGCTATAATATCATATATTGAAAGGATATTTCATTTTTAAACGTGTATTGAGGTTAAGCTTTTATTGAGGAAAAATATTTTAAAATTGTACAAATGATACATTTTTCAAGATTTGTATTTCATATGTACGTTATTATGGAAACAGTATTAAGTAATAATAAAAGTACGACCAATACTTTAAAGAAAACGTATAAAATTTGAATGTAGTAGGATTTGAACCCACGCCTCTTGGAAAGTGTCCAAGCGCCACACGTTCTCATCAAGCTACGTCGAAATACTTATACGCTTGTTATAACTTATTTGTGTTGTTAGCATCTCTGTAGTGAAATTAATAAAATATTTTTTCTTTCCGAAATGACGGTTTACAAATGTTAAAAAGTACGACCGCTCTTATTTTTTACATATTGTATGTGTTACAAAATGAAAAAAAAAAAACACTCGTTGCTGTGACTGGGATTGAACTTCAAATTTTGGCATTTGTTTAAAACAGTCTTAACTGCCCCACGATGGCGTCGACGTAAGGTATATGTAGGTACGGTAAAGTATAAAAATAAGCCGTAAAGGTCAGCTCAGTCAGCAGTAGAAGTAATTAGATCAAAGAGCTAGTGATATTCAGTCGCATGTGGAAACTTACGAGTACTTACCTCAAGAAGTACCTTGTGATTACGAAGTGAAGACGTCTTCAATGACAGGCCTCACTAATTTGTAGATAAGGCCTCTTTGCCTTGCGGTTAGGTTGAAATGGGATCTAGTATTGTTGCTATTACGTACATTGTTCGCGTACAACAGTCACTCGTATTGTATTAAGTTTCAGGTCTACATTACATATTGATTCACGTCAGTCTCTAAATTGCAAATGCAAGTCGTTATACAGTAATTGATATACAATATTATAATGTAGTATGTTATTTCATCCTAATTTATCTGTATTTATGTGGTCCATTAGTAGTTTATAGTAAAAAAGTAACAGGTATTTAAAGTCGTAGAAATATATTTTGTAAGGCTTAATAAGGTCACTGTTTAGATATTAATTATTGTTTTCAACTTCACGCTGTATTCCGCATTTAACAGGACAGGCAGTGGAAACCTAGAGTTAAGACGGAAACGGAATGCTGTTCCTCATATTCCGCCGAATTTATGAGGAATGTTAAATGGCGGAACTCAACTCCGCGCTTTACTTTGTCGTTGTGAACGATGAAATAAAAATATTAATAAATAATAATTTATTTATCCAAGTAGGAATCGAACCCACAACCGTTGCGTTTACAGTCGCTCACTTATGCTACTGCGCCTTAGACAATAATTTATTAACCTAATCAATTAGACCTGAAGCTCGCGCCACTATATCCTTGATCACTTGCAAAAACCGAGAGTCATGTTGAGTGGACGCGGACAAAAACCATATTTATATAGTTTGACGTAGTGTAGTTAAATACAGGCATACTTGATTGAAGCACGAAACTGTTTCATCAATTTTTCCACTTTTATTACTGAATAAACTTATAAAAAAGATATTTTTATTTTAAAATACATCGAATAGGTAAAGTTGCCAGGTAAATGTACTCAATCAATTCAGTTTTTAAAAAAAAAAAAGATTTTCAATTTTTAAACCAATAAAATCCCAGCGACATGAGAGCGGGTTACCCGTGTATAAATGAAGATAAGAACGGATATTACAAATGGAAAATAAAAAACGAAACTACCCATTCAGTAAAAGTAGAAAATACTGAAGTTATTTTGCTACTTTGTTGCATAATTCGGACTCCTAATACCAGTCGCGTTATCATTAAGTTGCATCACATACAATGTTGGAACTAAAAGGTAAGAAAGTTTTACGTCATGTTTCGTTTTAAGCGTTCAAGTACATTTTTGACAAAAAGAATACTACACCACTAAGCAGTAAGTCAATTTAGAATACAGTATTATGTGAACGTCAAATAAAACACCGGGAACAATTTAAACTTGGCATCTCAAAACCTCCAGCCAAAACAAACTAGACGAGACAAGCTACGGGACAAGCGAGTTTTATATTTTGTCTAAAATTTAAAAGAATTTACCGTGACATTTCTATATTACTTTAATTTAATATTTTTAATATAAAAAAACGCAAAATAATAAAAGAAGTATAACAACAACAATTTCTAATTAATAAATACAGTAAAAATACACAATAAAACAATACATTGAAAAGCAAGTGAAGGTAACATTAACGGAAACACAAGCAACTGGAACCTTTGATTGCGGATAGCAAATATTTGCTGTAGCTCACCGGAGAACCGCATCAATTATTCAAATAGCAGAAATTGGCTAGACGGGTAATTTTGTGAATATTAATCGAGAAACATATAGTAAGCTGCTTACATGCTTCGGCCCATATAACTTGGGGACACACGAGAATACCCACCGTACGGTCTACTCGTACGTTAAGTATTGCAACTCTGGACTCGAGTTGCTAGTTGTTCGTTAAGTGGCGTTATTAATTTGATGAAAAGACCTATTGATCGCGTGTATTAGTTCGTGAGTGTCTATTTACTGTAGAGTATTAGACAAAAGCAAATATTGTAGTCTACCATACTAGGTCAGATTAATTGGTATACCTATTTTGGTTAACTTTGGAAAGCTTAGAGCTTTTTTATTCGGTTTATAATTTCCTGGTTCCGGAACTTCATACAAGGTTTATATTCTGTTTCATATTTACGAATATCTATGTATATTTTTTGTTTTGCTCGATATTGCCTAGTAAATTGTTTAGGTGTATTTAGTTCTATGATATAGTTTCTCTTAACAAAATATTTCTTTAACCAACAATTTCAAAAGCATTAAGGTGCGAAAAATAAAATAAAAATTTTAATTTTTCCGTTGTTTTAATATTTTATTCAGCAATTGTAAGCAAAATTTCGTAGTTAAAGCTTTCAAAAAAATCTATAATCTTAACAAAGTATGCTTTCGGTTCTGGCAAAAGGGGAGAAGGATTAAGGAGGTCACGAAGCTGACGTAGTAGGATTAGCTGAGCGGCACCGCGTCAGCCAATAAATGACGATTTACTTTCGATGAAAAATATTCTACTAGATGTGATAAAAACGTTTTTTTTGTATCTTCTGATTCAAATTTATATTTTTTGAGGTACATTAGGTATTTTAACGAATTAACTAATTATTTATCGAATAAATGCTATTTCTATCAAGTTATCAGTTTTTATTATTATTATTATTATTAGTGGATAACATTCCATTTCTTTATTCTCTATATTATTTGTAATATCTCTACATGGTAAATAATTGAACGTCACGCTTTGTACCTAAGTATATTCTATATTGAAAATAGAATTAAAAAAAAATAATATAACCCGATAACATTATACTCAGATCTGGTCAAAGAAATTAAATAGTATACCGACATCCTAAGTCTTATCTAGAGCTGTAGCTCTATGTGGGAATAGGCTTAGTCGACCGGTGAACACGTCAATAATTCTGACACTTGTCAACAGCAAACTGCTTACATTGTCGTATTTTTGGATTGTAAGGGTTGAAAATTTAAGCAAATTTGCTATTCATTTTTTCATTATAATTTATTTATTGTTGAATATGTCACAATATCGGAATTCTCTTAAAATTACGAGGCCAGTCGTGGTGGATAAATGCGCAACTGTAAACGCAACAGGTTGTGGGTTCGATTCCCATTCAAGGAAATGAAATATTTAATATTTCCATTTCTTCGTTCTAATGTCGACACAAAGCGCGGCGTTAAGTTCCGCTTCTCCAAAGTTCGACGAAAAGTGATTCCCTCTGCCTACCCTACTACAATCGGGATATAGCGTGAAGCTGAAACAAAAATGAATATTATTACAAACGACGACATGATATTTGATTGTAATGAATATATAATATGGATACCTAAAGTGTTTCTATTACGTATTAGTATATAAATTAGCAATTTTCTCCTAAAAGGATGTACTTACAATCTAACTTAAATAGAAATTCAAGTGTAGCATTAATGTTATTTTTTATTCTCGTAACGGTTTTACAATAAATATATTCTAGCTTTTAACAATTTAATACTACACGTTACGCTTCACTCCCAGCTCCTGCCGCTGCGTTGATAATTCCTCTATTGATGGTATACCTACTTGGAATCCTTAATTAATACCCTCGATGTTCGTTAATATTAGATCATTAAAACCACAATGTTGGAAAACTTACCTGCTTTCGGAAACTGAAGTTATACAAACAAAGAGAAGTTTATTGTTTTGAAGTTCGTGCCGTACTTGTGTCGGATTTACAAGTAATCTTTCATATCAATTAAAAATTAAACAAGACGTTTATTTTATAATGCGCTACTACACGCTCGATGCTACTAAACCGAGTGTAGCATCATTATTAAGTTTTTAGAAACTTTACCAGAACTTTTAAAGAGTTATGAAGCGAAGAAAGGTTATATTTGTTAATAGATACTAAATATTACAGATTTTTTTATTAAAATTGGTTTAAGCACTAGGTGACAGTAACCATAGATTATAAAGTTTGTTCAAAGGGAATCCTGAACGTGGTTTCCGTCAGTTTCAGTGTTAGGCAGAACGTGCTCCCAAGCGCAACTTCAAAACAACTAACCAACCAACTGATCCATTACTATGACGTTGACTTTGAAGATTTTATACCTTACGCGCTCTAATATTTTATAGCCCTTATGCTCCTCTTCATTATATGTAGATTCCTTTTTTTATGGAAAATTATTAAATCGATTTTTTTCAAAAATTACAGTGCAAATATTGATTATTATGAATGTATTGATCCAAATTGCAATTGAATTGAATCATAAAATAAAAATATGTTATATGAGATACATATATGATAATATGATAAATTTATTTTACCTTCAATATAATCTACGTACATATTTTACTTGACATATCTAAGAAATATCATTTTAAAAGGCGTGAACAAACACAAAAACTAATAATTTACATGTAGGTATTATGTTTTATTAAAGTTGATGAAACTTAAACACCATAGTAATACTGCGTCAGTAAAAAATTAAACGTTCCACGTACAAAACCATGTATGCATGTAAAAGGTTATTTTAAGTGCAGAAATCAAACAAAAGAATCCACAGCGGCTAAAATAACCAACCACAGGAACTGTAAATTGACTTTCGCAATGAATCTCGCCGAGAAGTTATATAAAATTTCCATAAAACAAGGCCTTTTTTAGCGAACGGAACATTAAATATTACGCTGTTAGCTCTTTACGCTTCAAGCATGAATTGTAACGTTTAAGAGATAGAAAATGCTTGTTTGAATACAGTTAAAAATAAACGTTTCACCTGTAAAGCTCGGATGCAAGTGTAGAGGGGGGGCTAAGCGGTCCGCAGACAGTGCTGGGTTAAAAGTTGTATTCAATTAATGTTGATAGACTTTAGTAGTAAGGTTATTCTCATTAAGTAGTTTTCGATTACATTCAATTCAAAAGGATGTCGTCATATGTGATAATCGATTTTTTAAAAGCCCAATTTGATAAAACAGTCAAAATGTATGATACATATTTTTGTACTAAATTGTAACATGTTTAAAGACACATTTACCAATACAAGTGTTGATAAATGATCTATTACTTTGACGTAGACTTCGAAGACTTTAGGGTTTTTTTTACTTTTAATTTTACGCTGTATACCGAAAATAACCTGGTTACCTATATTAAGACCCTCCGTTCTCATTAAAAAATCCGTTTCCTACTTTTCGCGAAATTCTGGAGCAATTGCGGGTGTACTGGCGAAATTCTACGCCACGCTTTACCTCGATACTATAGCGAGGAAATGTAAATATTAAATAAATAAATATTTCATTTCCACGAGTAGGAATCGAAGCCATGATCCATCGCGTTTACAGTTTCACGCTTCGGGCCTACTAAAATTTTAATTTTGCTTCTGTTGTATAATTTTATATACAAAATATATTAAAATGTCGATAACTGTTTCTTGCTCTGTAGTAACCAAATCTGACGCTGAACTCTATTTCATATTTTGTGGCGGAAAACAAATAAAGCAGACAAAACATGAAATCCAATTAGATCCGTGTTCCATGTTAGAATAAGTTATTATGCAAAATTGGCTCCGAGTGTTTTGCCGTGAAAGCCCCGAGCAGTTAAAAAGAAAATTTTGTGATTAAACTCGATCGCTGAATACTGTATGTTTCTATGTATATATAGTATACGTGTGCATGTATTGCGGCCACACAAGAAAAGTTAATTTAGCTGTAATTAGTATTTTAATAAGCAACGAATAAACTATATTTACTTACATGTTGAATATTTTTGGTGCATTTTGTTAATACAACTTTCATGCATCAATGCGAGAGAGAAATTAAATTGCCAGAAATTTCGTTTCCCCAATAAAGGAGAAGCTTAAGCCTCGCGCGACCTAAATTTGTCACCATTGAAATTACGCGTTTTCACAGCACCGTAATGTTGCCTCTAAAATAGCGTCTATCAATCGCCCTTCGGTTACATACCACTTTCTGCGTCGACGACTTCAGCTATCCGTTTCCTTAAAAGTTAAATTAGGGATGAAACCAAAAGGATAGACAGTTAAAGGGAAGAGATCACGCAAGTATTTTCTTAGACATTCAAATTGAGTGTCAATTTCCACTGATTCAAATAACCGTTATACCCGTAACGCAAGGTTTACGAGCCGAAAAAGCGTATTTACTGCTGAATTTTTTTTTTTTACTTTATTAAGCTAATAAATATCTTTAAAGTGATATTTCTAATATATAATTAAATTAAACTTATATTTAAAAAATATAATATAAAATTAGAGAAATACTACTAAAACAAAATACAGATAATAATAAAAGCGAAACAAACATACTTAAATTGTATTACAGGTGGATTAACATTAAAAAATCGATATAGATTTACCTAATGGAGTTGAAAATAGCATATGCGCCACTGCATTTACAACCAGAGCGCTTCGCTTAATGTACTATAGTTACTATTAATATTTACGTGTAAGCTCTTTAAAATAATTAATTTCCGGACATTCACGGTATAAAGATTTACTTTTGTGAAGGTTTATTTATAACATATATTCAATATTCGATGTGAAATTATTCCATCGTATATTTTTTTAGCTTCACGCTGTGTGTCACATATAACAGGTTAGGCAGAACTTAGTGATAAGACACTCCGTTCCACAATTTCCCCTGCCAACGAATCCCGACCCTCAACGCTGCGCTTTGTCTTATCACCACCAGCGACTATGGAAAAATTGTAGAAAATGAAAATAATAATATAACTCAGTCCTCTGAGATGAAATCGAACCCGTAACCGTCACGTTTACCCTCTAGTCTAGTCTAGTCTAGTATCTCATCACACACTGTTCCACTATGCCACGGCGGTCCATGGTATAATGTATTGAATAGTAAATTCAGTAGTAGTAGTAAGACTATCTACTCAGGAACGTGTCATTTGAAGTGCCTTGGCTGAGTCAATTATAGTCTTCATAAATTACGGTAAACAATGCGTAATTAATTCTCCGTATCAATTAATAGCTATCCGGTAATTAGGTTTAATTGTAACACATTCAGGGTATTCAATTTTAACTGTCTTCAAATGAAATATGGATAGGAAAACTAAAAATGTATACAATATAAATATAAGTAAAAGCATATACAATATAAATATATTGTTTGTCTATTTAAAATGAAATTGGCCCAATGACTACCACGCTTTCCAATATTTTCACAAATCTTTAGACAGTCACAAATAGAAAAAAGCGGTGGTTCACAAAACGTCCGCTGTCTCTAAAAGAATTAAAGTGGAGGAACAGTGACTTATCTTTGGACCATCTGCTTATCATAACAAAATGAGGGAACGCGTCAACTTAAAAAAACAAACTATCCAGTCTGTTCAATACACAATAAATAACGGTAGTTTTATTTAAAACGGAAAACTATTAAAAGAACCGATTTAAATTGAATAAATTTCCGTATTTCAATCCAGATATCATTCACTTATTTTTTTTACTATGTATAGTTTTTAACTTAATTATAGTAACTTAGTTAAAAAATAAAAGACAAAATTTATAGAAAAGTGCTTCAACAATAATGTAAGATAAAATAAATGAGTTTTATATTTAGTGCTCGTACAATTCGTGGGGCAAAAGATGAGCTTTGTATGTGGTTGAGTGTGAGATCAAGCCAAATAGTTAAGAATATTGTCAAAAGCAATACAGAACGACCAGGTTTAGATAAACAATACAAATTGATACATTAACAAAAAAAACATATTTTTATTACTAAATAGAAAGATAAACAATCGATACCTCTTCTCTTCTTCTATTATTAAATCTTTCCAGAGAGCCCTGTAAGATTATAATGCCTTACCAAAGAAATATTATTTTTCCTAATATTTTAATGTTCATTGAAAACTTTCAAAAAATTCTATAAAACATAGGCAGAAACCAATAAATTGATAGATTTAAAAAAGATAAAAAAAAATCTATTATATATTTAGTAATAACACAACAAACACATTGCGTTTAAGAGTTATTCATGCGCAATAACGCAATCCCACTAGTAATACAAATATTTACCAAACAGTATATTAAATTTTAGACCCACCATCAGTTCATAATTCAAGAGTAGTATACCAGTATATACAAATTAACATTGTAACAGTACTTATGTCTGCGTTCTATTTTATGACCAAATCGATTGGATTTAAGTGCCAAATTTAGGTAAACTAGGTTCGGCGTGGAATAGGTGCGATGTGGTCGGCCATACATATTGAAACTAATAACCTGAGGGCTCTATAAAATTTGTCACATGAATGACTATGCATCAGAGTGAAGTGAAGTGTTATGCGCACGCTAACTGATCAATGGAACTATAATTTTAAGCTGCAGTTATGGCTAAATTCACCAAAAAGATGGGTGCTTTTGTTTCTGACGTTATTAAGTTACTTTACCTAAGAATTGGTTAATTTATATTATTGTTTTTTTTTTTTCAATTTAAACGTAAAGCTTTGGATACCTTTTTGCAATAAGTTGTGGAAGGGGAAGAGTAAAAAATTCAGCGGCAGTACTTAAGATTTATATGGTGAAAAGGAGGGAGCGCAAAGAGATTTTTTTTTAAGTAATGCATAAAAAATACTTTCGATTATACTTTAATTATAACACAATTTACTGAATTTAAACATAATTTCACGTATTGAATATAGTATACGCACTTGCATTAACTACTAATTTTATAACTATGTCCAAATTTAATAAAAATAAACGCTATCTTGAGATTAAATCAAAAAACAAATATCACAATATTCAAGATCGAATAGATAAAATTCAAAAAAGCATGAAAACACATTTTGTAGAAAATATACCTACCAATTGTTTTGCCTATTGCCTATCTATGCAGGACATATTTTACCTAATTTTTAAAACGTATTAAACGTTAATTTATTTTAATTTTGAAGTTTTAAGAATCTATGATTATTAATTTAATTTTTTTAATCTTTCCAAAGGTCAGTCATGGAGCAGGGGCACAGAGTGTGACAGTAAAATCTGTTATGGGTTCGATTCCCACTCTGTTATATTATATAAATGAAATATTTATTGACATTAATATTTTCATTTCTTCGCTCTCAAGTCGAGGCGAAGCGCGATGTTGAGTTCCGCCACTAAACACGCAATGCCCCCAGAACTAGGCGAAAAGTGGAAAACGGAGTATCTTAACTCTAAGTTCCCTCTGCCTGCTGTGTGCGTAATACAGCGTGAAATTGATTAATTTATTTTTCCGATTTGGTAGATAAAGCACACCAATTAATTTTACAACTCCACTCATAACGTCTCGAGAATATGGCAGAAATTGGAGGACAGAATGTAAAACTACTACCACACAAGGTTACCTTGCTATGTGGAGCACAGCGAGATGCTGTTTATTTTCAACAAAACATTAGTTATTTGAATGGCTTTCCCATTTTACTAAAAACAAACCTCGTAGTTTCAAAGATAAATACAATTAATTGCCAATAATATTAATTATACTAAATAACTCAGAGCTGTAAGTGGTATCGTTTGCTATTAAAAAGGAAGAACTTCCAACAATATTTCTATACGAACTTATAAATTAAGTGAAGTTAGTTCTCGGAACACTTAAGGTCAATGTCTGTTGCACAATTACGATGACTCTTTTGTTTTGACCCGACGGAGATAGACTGAAAATAAATAAAAGGATTCGCATGAATACTGCAACTTTGTATATAGTATTGATAGATTTATTTATTTGAAATAATCGATATGTAGGAAAAATGTTTCTTTTAATGTATTGTTTTTGAAAGTAAATATATATTTTTGGAAAATATTTAAGCAATTTACAATATTAGGCTATTTTAAAATGGACTTAATGGGTTCTTTTGTAAATTCAAATATTGATCCAATAAAGAATATTTAAGTTTACTACTTTATAAATACTAAGTTAATTTAAAAAAGGACACAAATGTAACCTTTGATACGAAACAAAAACTAATAATAAATTGTCATACCTCAACAGTAACTATCATTACATTAAATACTGTGCAGCCAGAAATTGATCGTTAAATAAATTAAAGTTTATACTTTATACTACAGTTAATCTAAATTCAGATGAAACGCGAGCGTTTTATTACTTTCAATATTAATATCTTGTTATCCACGTAATGGAATAGTTTCAAACTATGCTTCAGTAAATAATTCTTTTTTCTCTTATAAAGAGGAAAGCAGAAAATATTAGTGATAAAGAATGCCATATTCTACGTTCCGCTAGTTATATCGTAAGATGTTGCACAGGTGGTGGAAAAGCTTTGGGCTTTTGCTTCTCACCAATATTTAAAATGAAAATTATTTTTAAATTTTAAACATTAAAACTATTCAAATAAATGGTAAAGGAACACTAAAATCATTCGCGCATATGATATAGCATCTATAATAAGTAGTAGTATATAACGTTTTTTAATACTAACAATAAGAAATATTACCGTACAAAAATATATGAACCATAGCGCTTATCGCTGGCTTACACACATTCAAATTTAATTAACTTTCAGGCGCACATCTCCTTTGTACGGTCCAAGAAAGGGAATGTTTGCCTGGCAAATGACTGCACCTAGACTTGCCCGGTGTTTTTTACCGCATATTAAAATCTTTTTGCTTCATTTAAGGCAGACTCCATTTTGCTTATTCCGTGTTGAAAAGCTCTGTTAATTATAATTTAAATTGAACTTTTTTTGTTCTAAATTATTTTGCATAGTTAGAATTTATGGACGTAGTATACGATTTGTTAAGCTTCACGCTGTATCCCGCACATCTTTCTATGTGCAGCGTGGAGGGAACGCGAAAATCTGATGTTAAGGCCATTAAGACACTCATTTTGTGTTCATTTTTCGCGAAATTTGGAGGCGTGGAATGGCGTATTGAGTGGCAGGACTTAACGCCGCGCTTAGAACCTTTACGATACAGGATATTAAAATATTCAATATTTACTCAAGTAGGAATCGAATCCATAATGTGTCGCGTTAACTGTCGCAGGCTTGTGCCTCTATGCCATGATTGGCTTTAACTCAGTTTAAATCTAGCATTGGATATTATTAAGTGCTATTAGGAAACAGAATAAACGATAGAATACAATACACTGTCTAGTACTTAAAGGAGTAGAGTAAAAACAATCAAGTCGATAGATAATAAAGAAGCCAGAGAATAATCACTAAGTAAAAACAAGGTCGGCTCTCGGACTACAAAGAGTCATTGAACAGCAATTACCTCGGAGGCTTCCAAAAAGGTCTTTAATTAAATCCTTCTCCGATGACATCATAATTATAGCGCAAATTGGATTGGGACACCCTTCTGTTTTGTTAATTGTAAGTAGAAAATTTTCTTATTTAATTAATCAGTTTTAACAAATCGAAGTTCAAAACAGCATTGAGTATATTTACAGTAACTGTTTTAAACGACTACTTAAGTTTACTTAAACGGGAAATATACGATAACATAATAAAAGGAGGGTGTTAAATTTCAATTAGTTATAAGAAAATCTAAGCTCTAATTGACTGTTGTATAAATATTATTTAATCCTTTTTATTTGAACTTGAATATAAAAAAAATGATTTAATAATTTAAGAAAGAAGAAAAACTCGTGTGGTCATACATAGCCTTTGATTTAGAATAAATACTAATAATGTAATAATAATGATACAGAAAAAAATTAAATGTTAAATAATAAGTACATAAAAATAATCATGCCAATATTCAAATATCACTTACTACAGCCAAAGCGCATTATCTTTTAAAGTAAATTTAAAACTTTCTCGCTTTCCCGCTACCTAGCATTTGCCCGCGGCGTCTGGCTCTAGTTCAATTAAAGTTTTCAGAATGCAATATTTATTGTATCGCATATGGTTAAAGTATAATTTGCATTGAATATCCTTCGTGGTCAGAAATAATTTCTTATGTATTTTATTTTAATATATATAAATCAACTCGTATATTTAATTATATAAGTATATATATAAACAAATAACTCTAGGTTTACAAAAAATATTTTTCAATGTTAACGGCCACATTGATTTTTTATAAGGTACTTCCAATTTAAGGCCTTTAATTATAAAAAAAATGTTTTTTTTAATATAGCGTTTTTTTATTTTTAATACAGCTTCTTTTTAAAAAATCTAGCTAAAAATATTTTTTATAGTTTAATATACACAGTCATTTCTTATGTATATTGAAGCAAGAACGCAATTTTACGCTGCGCTGGCATGAACGTTTGAATTTTAATATTTAGAATAAATATTAAATAAAGTTAATCAAACGTCAAAAAACAATCCGTTATGTCTAAAATATTAAAATATCTCTCTCATCGTAAAGTCATACTCAAATAAAATGCAGTACATTAAATTAAATTAAAATTGAAATTTCCAAAACATAAGAAAGTATACCAAATACATATCGATGGGCGACAAAAAATATATTACTGAATAGTAAAATAATCATCATATTAAAAAAAGTAGCTTTCACGTATTACACATGGGCAGAGGGGACCAAGTGATGAAACACTCTGTTTGACCACTATCCACCGAATTTTCGAAATGAAAATAAACGAACTAGCCATCACCGCTTGAAAGTTGTGATGGAATTCACAACTGTCGCATTTACAATCAGGCGGTATCCCACTGCACCATGTCGGCCTCACTATGTTGTATACTGTATAATTATTTAATATTTTAAAACACCACAAATCATAGTATTATTATAATAATAAATTTTGACTTTTATTCTATTTCAGTTCGCCTAATAGGACATTTACATTTTTCCATCCATACATATTAGCGAAACCACAAAGTTACCTTACCAAAATATCTGGGTTACGTGAACATATTTCGACACGACTCGCTCGCGGCTATTCTCTTTGCTACGACAGTGTTACTATCTCATTAACTAATGTATGAGTACCATTCCTGTAGCGTGTTGTTTGTTTTTAAAGTATCTATATTTGTATGATATGATTTTAAGGCTTTTTAATGAGAACCAATGTGGCTATATGGTTCTCGTGTTATAAGGAAGGTCTAGTCATATGTTAATTTAGAGTTCCTAGTTAAAAAAAATTGACATAATTGGAAATGTGTCAGCATCATGTCAGTATCCAAATAATTAATCTGTCAATATATACCTCGAAATATGACGAATCGAAGTGAAATTTACTAGGTTTATTTTAAGCCGCGTTCTCAGGATCCGCAAAGGATTCATCAAAATTCTATCCAAGGAATTTTTGATGAAGTTCTTATGTACAATATATTTCCGTGAAATATTTCCTTCTTAAAAAAATATGTAGAATTGAAAATATTTTTTTCTACGAATGATACGGTCTATATTATATTTAAAAGTAGTGACTAACTCGCGGCTTCACCTGCTACAACTATACAATTATATACCTTATCTTCTGAAAAAGTTTCGTAATCTAAAAACATCATTATTTAAAAAAAAAATAACTAAAGTATGAATAAGTTTTTAAAAATTTGTTATTATGAGGCAATTTGGTCGAACATAATACTTTATATTAGCATATTTTTTTTATGGACTGGTTTAAATAAAACAAACAAAATATGTTAAAGGAAGTTACCCAAAATATAATAGTAAAAACTTCATTTAAATCACTGCAACCGTGTCTGAGATGCACAAACTGAGAAACAGACAAAAAAATCGTTTTATTATATTGATAAATATCACTAACAACAGCGATTAATTACAATTTTATAATATGCAACGACAACGTTTAATTGTCAGTAGAATAGGAATCCGCAAACTTCGCGTCAGTCACATACAGACTGCACCATAGCGATAACAATATTAATATCTTAGAACGGCCAAATTAATAATTAAGCTTGACAAAACCATAATGTAATAATGAATGCAACGATGAGATTAATTAATTATCTCACATCATCTAATAACTATGACCGCGGACACGCCACATGCAAATATGCTGGTTCGATGCTTACGAATAATTTAACATATTTTGGTAAGCAATCCATGCGTAAGATTTAACAATGGTTTGCGTAGTCCAAGGTACGTGAAGATTAATATTCAATTTATTAAAAAAAAAACAGAAATTATGTGTTTGACTAAAATTAAGGCTGTCTTGGAGCAGGCGAAGTGTCAATTCAAAAGCGACAGTTGGAGGTTCGATTTCTAATGAATATAAACAACAATATTTAATTAGCATTGTACTGTATTTGTATTGTATTGTATTGTATTTGTACAATGTCATGATTTAATACAGTGAATAAGTAAGCTGAATTAATACAGTGTTATGTACACAATACAAGAAATCTTTTATTATGGTCAGAATGAGAGCTTTTATTTTGTTGCTAACCTACAGGTTCGAATCCTGTTTTAAGGCTTCATATTTCTAAAGGCGAGCTCAATCTATACTACATCACTTTTAAAATAATTTTGTAAATATATATTGTAAGGCTTTAAAATGAGAAGTTTGTATTTTGCGCTGTATGTGATGACATTGTTATAAATACATACACCAGTAAAACTATTATAATAAATTAAAAACGTTGTTTATCGAAAATACGAGAGAAATGAACCATCATTCGGTTACGTATATTAAAATTCGGTTTACCTAAAATCAATCGCACGAACGAACAAATTGCAATATTTGCGGTATAAATTAATTATATATCCACAAAATAAGCCTGCTTTATTATCATATTGCTTCTACGATGTAAGCTTTATTTAGTGCCCAGTTTTATTTGAGTGGTGATTAAGTCTGTAGCCCAATGGGCAATGGGCGTACGTAACGGATTTTACAAATCCGCAAATGTAATCGTTTTTGAGTATTTTACGATTCGTTTACATGTTCGTGTAGCAAAAATATATACATTATATGAATACACTATAAAGATATTTAGGTATATTATGTGTCTCTCTATGAGTTTATATAAATCTGTTCTGAAAATTTTCAGTTCAATGCCAAACCAATACTTATCTGTAACTATGATTTTTTCACTCAATTTATTGAGTATATTTAAGAATATATGAAATCACTGTAAAGCTATATCAATTTTAAATCAAAACCTAAGTTGTAAATATCAACTAACACGTAGAACGGTCGACCAAAGTCTCTCTAAATGCAGTAGACACAAATTCGCGAGCAAAAACAATTTGCCAGTCAAATGAGTTTTCTAAAAAGCCGATTAAGCGGAAACTAAATCAGTTAATTATTTATGGAATGTTAGTGCATATACAGCATAGAATAATGCTAATGAACGATACAACAATTTTGAATTAAACATTATATAGATAATCCTACAGTCGTAACATTTGGTAAATCAGCATTTGATATTTACATTTTCACATGTGCAATTTGCTTATTCTATTAGATATAAAATGAGTATCTACAATAATAAAAAATTAGCTTCACGTTGTATCCCGCAAACATATGAGGAACGGAGTGTCTTAATACTAGGTTCACTCTGCCTACCCCGCTGTGTGCGGGGTACAGCGTGAAAAAAAATAATTGTTGTTACCTTTATATATGATTTTGAATACAAAACTCCTTACCTGAAAAGATAAACGAGTAATTAGTAGGTACACTGTCGTATAATATTACCAAGTCCTGGGATTGATAAGGTCTACCATTAACAATTTTCTAGTTGAAATTTGATCAGTGAAGACTAAAGAAGACTATTTACAAATACAAACTATGAAAATAAGGTAAATTATAGAAAAATAATATTCTATTCAACTTGAGAATAATTAAAGTAAAAGTAAAGTTTATCACAGAGAATTATAATTATTTAAAAATAAACAAATAGTCACTTAATGTGACGGTGACACCTTATTATGGTTTCCCAATATTACATAGTTTTGGTTAATTAATCAATGTTATTGTTAATAAATTAATTAAAATTTTTAATACTTGAATAAGTTTATTATCATCTAAAAGTGAAAAACGGGGTAAAATATTATTAAATTTCTTCAATAGTCTAAGAAAATTACATGTTCAATGTAGTTTATACAAAACAAATATCAAGTTTCCGAAAGCTACGTTATGTCATAGCAACATTTCCCTAGATCGTTTATTAAGCAAATAAGAGAAACGTTTACGATTGAATTTATATAGGAATTTATTTAGTATCCATGTTTACAGCAACAAAGCACTCAACAGTTAATATAAATAGATTTCTTAAGATTGTTTTTGTGAAGAATTCACGTTTGTGAATTCTTGTGAAATACTATCAGTTACATTGTATAAATTAGAGTGCTATTTTATGTATTCTATTTTCATATGAAGACTTCATACCTATAGAGTGTTCAGAATTTGTACCTGCACCCGTTTCACGGTCCAAAGGTTAAGCCATTTTGTTATATACGAAGTCCTAAGACTTTTCATACCGCCGTTTAATGTATGTAT
The DNA here is from genome assembly GCA_917862395.2 of Heliconius sara. NCBI lineage: Eukaryota > Metazoa > Arthropoda > Insecta > Lepidoptera > Nymphalidae > Heliconius > Heliconius sara. Next base: position 8,447,502 of record OU860792.2, read on the forward strand.
TTAAACGCGTCAATATAAGTGGGTTCCGCGTCGCCGTCGCGTCGATTCCAAAGGTACATCTCAAAAATATATTGTCACCAGCGGTCCATTCGCGGCTTCGCCCGCATACCACCTATAATTCTTTTATTGTGCTACATTTGCCAACAGATAGATTATATAAGTAATACAATCAATCACGAAAAACTTATTTTATAAATTTCAGAAAGTGCAAGTACTACGTGGCTGCATGCGAAGATGTCATCGGCGGCAATGGCGCCCTCCGCGGATCTCTAAGTTTGCCGCCGCAAACAGAGTGTTGAATTATTTTAATTTTTCATCTTCTAAAAAAATATACGTCAAAATTACATACTTTAAAGGCCAAATATTATCTTCATAGAATTTCACACATATAATATCACCTTGGAATTTTTAATTATTTTTTGTCACAAAATGTCTAATTGTGTCTTATTTATATAACATAGATAAACGATGTCGCAGACTTTACTTTCAAACTAATAAAATTGAATGTTTTTTTAGTATATTCTACTCGCATATATTCAACTATTATTGGAGCTCACGCGCTGAGGCCAGTCGTGGCGCAGTGGCACTAAATGGGACTGTAAACCGACTGGTTGTGGGTTCTATCCCCACTCGAGGAGATGAAATATTTAATTAAATTTATATTTCCATTTCTTCGCTCTGGTGTAGAGGCAAAGCGCGGCGTATCTTTGGTTAATATGGTTTGGTTGAGTTCTGCCACTCAGCACGTAATGCCTCCAAAATTCGGCAGAAAGTGGGGAACGGAGTGTCTTAACACTAGGTTCCCTTTGCCCTGGTACCCTGTTGTGTACGGGATACAGCGTGAAGCTAATTTAATATAATTTAATTTTTATTATATAGTGAGACAGTAAAATTATTTGTCTGTATATTTAGTAATTTTGACTGAAACAGATACAGGGATACTTAAAAAGAATAATAGAAAGCAAAAATATATTTTTTTAATTTCTTGTCTGTCCGTCCATTTGTATATATATCACATTTTTCTCTGAAAGTACTGAAACAATTTACTTAAAAATTTCACCAATTGCTTTGTTTTAACTGAAATTAACAATTAAAGATTGTTTCATCAAAATCGGTTCCTTAAAAAAAAGTTATCGTCATTTGAATGAACTCAAGGCATTAGTTTGCCTGCGAATGTTATATAGCAATCGCGCTGATAAGATTTCTGTTTAAAGAATGACATTCAAAACGTCTTAGTTATATGACTGTTGATAAAAAAATATATTTTTGAAGCTCTATTATACAATATTTTATACAATAAAGTAAACAAAATTATACAATAAAGTAAATAAAATTGAATTGTCAATGGAGATTACCTTAATAAATCATCACAGTTAAGTTTAAGTCGCAATTAATTCCACACAGAGATAGAGAACGATTTGATCTTGAAGGAAATATCGAGTAAATACATAAATTTTATGGGTTCGTTCGTTCGTTTGAAATAAATCTATATAAAAATGCCCAAAAACAACCTATCTACGTGCAATAACTACATATTTACCAATTGTACATTTAGCTAATAATATATGCAACTAATTTAAAAACTGTACAGGATGCAATTATTACAGTTGTTTTACAAAAAATATTATGAGTCCTTACCTAGATCAATAAATTTACATTTAAAGTAGTTTCTAAAGCAGTAAATTAAATTATTCACTGACATCAGCACGTTTATAAGAGTTTTAAAATTATGATGAGACTTACATAGGTAAAAAGAACGTAATGTTACAAAATTATATACGTATAATAAATAATTAGCTTTATGTATATTTTATAAATATCAAATATCAACATTGGTCGTATCTTTTAATTCAAAACAATCAAAAAATATTATAGAAATTACGATAATGTAGTAAAAAAATCATATTAGAAGTCATTACAGTTGTCAATCAATTCTGTTTATTAAATCAATAACCACGTAGTTTAAGCAGACGAAGCCGCCGGCGGGCTGCTAGTAATTGTATAATAAAATATTTTCTTCACAATATAAGTGAATTAAACATGTCAATACAACTAGTATAGTATAATACTATATGTATATATAGAAGGTACTTCGTCTCACAATAACATTCATACAGACGTAATAAGACATCAAATTCACAACCCAATAGCAGATAATAAAACGAAGGTGAGCTCTGTAGTCTGTATCTGTAGCACAAGATGCAGTCCTTTCACGATAAGGCCACCAGATGTCGCTTATGTAATTGCGTTGCCTTTGTACCATTTCTAATGAAAGGTCGAAACTGATATAGCTATCTTTAATCAACGCGAAACTTGCGCATAGATGCGGGCTTATGTTGCAGACAGGTCGGGAACTACGAAACGACTTTTCAATTCTATGTTTAGAATATTTATATATAGAGTAGAATTTGAAAAATGAGTAATGATTAGAATATTATTATTATATATACATAAATATGTAATAAGCTTCCTTTATCACATCATATGACATATATTATAGTTAGGAGAACTCTTTGAAGATTCAGATCGATCAAAATTATAAATGGAATATTTTTTCTTTTTTAGTAACTAGGAACTTTACCGTAAAATTGATTGTAAAATATTACAGATACAAGGCTTTCATTTAATAAAACATTATAAGCAACAGTTTGTAAATAACGCCGGATATTGAAGTTCAACACTAAATAACACATTTCGTTCTGTCATAACCCTAAATTAATCCACATCACAGAAATGTAAGGAAATTAATCTCTTTGAGACAATACCGGCGTATCTTTGGTTTACGACGGCCCTAACTGAATCTACAAATATTTGAACAAACGTCTCACTCACTATGGCAACTATTGTCTAGGTCAAACTAATTTGGAATTCTCTAAAGCCGTAATTCAATTTTGCATAGAGATCATCAATTTGATTTAATTTGGTAAAACCTTTTGAGGTAAATATGTAAACAAATCGGTCTATTAAATGAGCTCTTTATTTGTTAATGGAGAATATGTCATAGATTTAAAAAAAAGTCTATAAGCTTTTCATAATAAATGATAATAGGCTCTAAATAAAGCACATTTTAGATAGAAAAAAATAAAGAATTGACTTTAAATAGAATAATGTATTTATATTGATAATTTTATTCAAATATTAAAGACTGTGTTAAAATCCAAAGATAAACTAACAACTTTTAACAAATCTAAAACACTTCATTAGAACAAATGCCATTTAACTCATTACAACGAGCCGGCCCTGTTTCCCGTTAGCGTTCCGCTCTGACGCATGAGGGTTCCTTGGCGCCCATTTATCACTTAGTCAACCAAAACCGCGCACGCGTTGCACTGCGGCTGAACTCTTGCAAGTTGTACACAGAGGGATTTCGTTTCTATATTAGCTTATTTTCATTAATTTTTTTTGTATACTAGGGTATTTTTGGGTTACTATGAATGTAGAGAAACATATTAGTCGATTCAATATTTTATTATAAGTCAACGCCCAAAGGTAGCTCAGTCGGTTAAATGCCTGTATTAGGTAGTCGTTATTATAAATAAATACTGATAAATATAAAAACGTTATTTTATTAATATCCATTAAATAACAAAAGAACACCACAATGATCTCTTTCATTCTATTTGTAGTTCAGATTTTTAATTGCTACATATATTATATATTGCGTTTAAAACTTGGTATGGAGCCGAGCTTTCTGTTTTTTTTAAGTCACTACGACTATCGTATAATAGGCTCTTTACTTATTTTTGCCCTAAAATGTTATATAATATCTAAATACCGTCTAAACGACAGGCATTTGATAAAAAAGTCGCTTTAAACTATTTTGCAATATTTTTATACTGCAAAAATAAAAATACTTTAATAATACGAATATATAAATGTTTGCTTTCAAGAATTTGTAAGAATAATAATGTAAAAAAAATATTATATAACGTTATTAATAACGTTATATAATAATTAGCAGCTATTTAATGAATATTTTATTTTCATATATGCTGTTTTCAATATTCCATATTCAAAATAAATATTGTTTAACTATACGCATATCAAATACGTGTTTATATGATAATATTAATAAACACAAAAATCATATAACATTCATACGAATTCACTATTATTTATGTGAAAAAGATTAATAAAACATAGATTGCCAACATTTTTGAGATAAGTATTATATTATATTTTTGTAAAGATTTCTCACAGTAATAACATGTTTAGATTGACATTTTTGAGAGACAAGGTAAATATCATCTTGATTCAAGCTCCAGGCGAGATACGATGTACGGAGCCGCGTCGTGTCAAAGACCGATGTTTGTTTGTCTCTATTTATTTAGATTTCACATATTTTATACCAAGCAAAATGTTGGCGCAATAGCGATGCCTTGTACGAATGTATACTATGGTCAGAGGTTCAAAAACATTTCAGTATTGTAAGAAGAGACGCAAAAAATATATATATTATATAGAATATTTCGTATCTATATTTAATATTATATATTTTTCGTTGCGTTTTTTTTTAAGTAAAAAATAGTGTTGTATTTCCTCACTCAACAAAATTAACTTTAGCATAAGTGGAAAACAGTAACCGCAATGAGTAATATCGGAATTCCACCGTAGTTGCAACGTTTTAAACAGTAACATCGTGCAGAAATAATGAATTCTTTAAACTCTCGACACAAACACTTAATCCGTATAGTGATGTGCAGTTTGACCTGTTGATTATGGAAATTAAGCGCCTTTGATCAACGCAGCGCCACGTACTGATTCGTAATGGAATTCGAAAAATTTACATCATTAAAAGTCAATTGAATTTACTTGTTTTCGTTCTGGCGTCGTCGGCAACGGAAATGTATGATGATGTCTACTGTGATTTTTTAATTAATGGACGTATTAAACAAATTTTCGAGGAAAGCCTAAAGTCTTGGTAGAGCATTAGGAATGAGCGGTTCTATCAGTGTTCGAATTCTTTCATGTTTTTTTAAATTTATTTTTTCACCATTTCAATCTGATTCAACATATACAATAATCTTGACAATGCTGCCTAGCTTTACTATCAACAATATGATGTTATTCGAAAAAAAAACTAATATGACTGTGACTAAATTTCATTATACTATAAATACAACATAAAAAACATTTTAATTAACATATGTACGTATATAAGCTTCTTAATGATAATACTTATAGCGAGTAAACATATTAATTAAAACATGATAACTGAAATGCTCAAAAAGCTTCCAAGTTGAACGAGGCGTTCATCAAGAACCTTAATAAAGAGTTCTTAATCTTCAAAGAAAATCAAAAGTTACAATAGATCAGTATATATTTAAAACCGCTTTCACTGAAGCGAATCGATTAGATTTCATATGCTTCCGCGATTCGGCAAATTAGATTGGCACTCCAAGCGGTCAGAAGTCGGCACCGGGCCCTTCAGCAGATATCACGCTATCCCTCCTCTTAGCAATCACGGGAAAATTTAAAATGCTGTCAAGATGTTGGTAAAACACGGGTTCTGTATGTAAAAATATTACGAAATAAACATAAAAAGTCGCAGAGTTGTAGTATAGAACTTTTTATTTCACACAAACGATGTTTTAAAAGATTAAAACAAATGATGATTAAATGTTTCTACATAACGAATTATTAAACAATATAAGATACATTTTTGCAAATAGCCCATACCTTTCTTAGCTATGATTTTGCAAAAAAAATTATTGAAGCAACTATTTTATAACGGTCGTCATTGAATTAATTTGCGATGTGTTTAAATTTAAATACTCTCCCCAAGGAGCCAAGGAACCCAAGTCACGGCAAAGAAGATTATTCCCTTTTTCTCGCGGATCGGAAGCAGATCCTATTTCCTCCGACAACATCAAAGTGAGATAGCAATCAGTTTTTTATTCGAATCAGCAATATTTTGTACGACATCGAGTAGTTAGCTCGCTCCGATCAATTTGTTTGACATTAATTGCGATGGCAATGTTTTTAAGCCTATTTGCAAATATTATTCAATGCTGAATGGTTTGTGTGGTTAATAGATTGACTAAAATATTTGATTATATGAAAATGTACGTTAATTAGTACAATTTAATAACTTTTTTGTAATTATACTAACTGGTTGTATAAAACCGTTTACAAAATATAACTTATGTATATTTAAACAACTTTTTTTTGTTTCAGTTGTCAAAAATATTTAAAAGTCATCTGTTTAGAAGTCATCTATTTAAAAGTCCTATGTTTTATTTAATGCTAGCTTTCATCTACGGTCAAATGGGCATAACTTAAGAGTTGAGTGTGACACCTGACACGTGACACGTTCTCAGTGCCCAAGATAGCTCTGACAAATACAAAGGGAATTATCGAAACAATTAACGCGATGTTACATATATAACCCTCCTTTTGAAATAGACTATTTAGCAGATGATCAAAAAATATATATTTACTACAAACAATAAAAAAATCTACTTTTACCAACTATCGTTACGCTACAAAACGAAACAAAACTTAAACGTTATTAATGAATAAATATTGATTTAGAAAAGCCAAGTTTGCAAAGATCTCGAGGTATTTTTATCAAACAACAGTCAGCGCCGTTATTTCCTCAGCAGTCACAGGTGAAATTTATCTTCGGATAATTGGATAAAGAACGCTCGCGGAAAGTGATACGACGCGGAAGAAGTCGGAAGAAAGGTAAAGGGTGGTGGACGGAATAATCTGTGTGTTGGAGCGACTGAACCAATAACTTATTTGACTGAAACCTAACAAATATAATATATTGAGATTATTCATATTGGGATTGATACACATGAGAACATTCAATTTTTTGCTATTAATTCAGCGAACTATTATTGTTTACACAATACTATTTTTGGTAGTTTACTCAAACATTTGCACGTCATTCAATCAGCGTTTGATATTTTTTCAGGCTTTTATCTTTTTTAATCTGTGTTAAAATGTTGAACAAAAAACTGTATATAATACTGTAGATGTACCTACAATATTATTTTACAATGACTGCTCTCCATTTATATATTGCAATATGATATTAATAAAGTCCATACAATATTTGATCAATTTCAATGAAAATTCGGGCTTAGTGGTAGTTAGTACCTCTTTTTTTAATGAATAGGTAATATTTTGTCAGTTTCTCTAGCCCTAGGGTTTTTTTGTTTCATTTGTGACAGGAAAGATTCTAGTTAAATAATTTAGAAAGTTACATCATTACTGCATCCACGGCTTTACCATTTCTGAGAACAATAACAATAACAATTTTAATAAAGAACGAGACGAGAGATCGTTAATAAACTGTACTTAATACGCACTAACATTAGTATCAAAGGCACAGTGATCGATCCTATTATGTATAAAAATATTGCGTAGTATTATAGTAACAAAGTACCTAACATTTACCGTAAAATGTTATTAAATATTAAATTACTGATGTTCAGCTACATATTTTTCCAGTAATTTAAGCTTACCGCAAACAAAGAGTCAATATTCACGAAAATTATTTACATGAAAAATCATTCGCTACGGGTTTCCATTAAATATAATAATGATGTAACAATAACGACCGCATTGTGCTTTTTGCTGTTATAATTATATTTCGAATAATGCATATTTCGAAATATTTATATATTAGGAAAATTTTAATAAATTGTAATTTAATATATTAATTTATATCAAATATTATATATCCGATCGAGATGGATCCGAATATATCTAGATTTCTGCCAGGACTACCAGCAACAGCAATATTCAAAATTATATCTATTTTTCATTAAAATATTAAATATTGAAAACGAAACTTTCTTCTTTATCATGACCAAAATATATATTTTTTATGTTTAATTTCATTTTAACTACACTTTTTAGTAGCTAAATAATTATTCTTTAATCTCACCGAGTTAATTATAAGTAAGGGTTAACACATCACCATAAACGGAAGAGTTATATATTCATTAATAAATTAAAACAAAGACAAGTTAGTAACCATTAAGATGAACATTAAAAAAACACAGAAACAATATACTTCAATGTCACACACATTTATGTAAACATACGGGTACACAAGTCTACTCCATTAAACTAAAAAAAACCTATAAAACTAACTGAGTGTTAAATACAAGACGCACAAAAATCATCCAGTCAACTAATGCAAAGCATCCAAAGAGAAGTGTGGCCAAGTTTCAATTTAAAATTCTAATCGAAAATTCAAACAGATGAAGTACATTGCGCAAACGAACTTAGCGAGTGGTAGATGAGTGATTTAGAAAATATATTTACAAAGTGAAGCCCACACAGGGAAGGGTTAGCGTGGCGTAATTCAAGAGCGGTGAATAATTCATAGAGAATTTTGATTACCTTGACCATTTCACGTAATGCGACGGTCGGCCACTAGGTACTTGGCGGACGCCGAACCCGTACTTTACGGCAAGCGATATTTAAGTCACTTATGCTTTAAAACACCACTTTGAAAAGTCTATTTTATTGTCTTCCTGTGATTTAATGTTCTTCAGGATAATAGCGGGCCCTGAAAATTAATGACAATATTAACTTTGAACTCGAGTCATTTTAACAATGGACACCATATTTTTTACATGGTTTTACCAATCCCATTTGCTTTTAGCATTCAAATTTTTTTTACACATAATAAATACGGAAAAACATATGTCAGGATTACGTATGTTAACGACGTAACAATGTTTCACTAAGTTCTCTCGTCAGACTTCAAAAACTAAAAATTCTAAATACAGGAATACTTCCTGTATACGAATGTAGGTGATCTAAAATTTATATATACATATATAGTTCTTTTAAACAAAGTCATTGCAATGAGTCATTTGTACGTGGTCAAATCAATGAAAGAGCTCTTTACAGTTGCTGCTTTATACGAAATATTGGCGTCGAGCGCTTTCGATGATTAAAACTACATATATGCGAAATTAAAGTTTATATGCCGAGTAGTTTCACTTGGTACGTTAGCATCGTCAAGTTAAATCGACAGTGTAACAGGTAACCAATTTAGCTGGCTACGGTGTGGATATCGACGTGGTTTTTTTCTTTTCCACTGAGCTTCGAGTTGCCTCGCGGAATTAGTTTATGCCGACGTTTGATCGGATATTCCTTTAAAGAAGTTAAACGTCGCTCCGGCAACGAGTAATCCGTGCAATATTATACAAACAGATGGATCTGGGTTTTTGGTAAACGAGTTTATTAGTGATCTTTGATTGAAAGTATTCCATCGATTTGGAACTTGTTTGATGAAAATATTTAAGTTGTTTAAGTATTGGAGGAAACTTCTGTGGCTTGTGAAAATGTTATTTGTATTTAATTTTACAATTTTTGTAATATTTGTGATGATTCAATAATGAACATTAAACTAAGATGCCTTTTATTTTATAACATTTTGTGGGTTTTATTTGAAATATATTAATGTTACATAAAAAGGTATGAGCTCGGCGTTGAGTTCCGCCTCTCAACAAGCTATCTATCGAATTAGGGGAAAAAGAGGAGAACAATACGTGACATAAGGTTGTCGTTTTCACTGTTATTGCAGTAAGCCTAAAGCTGTTTTTTTTTTAGTTTGAATTTAAACTGCCATCGTCATATATATATATATATATATATATATATATATATATATGTGTGTGTGTGTGCAATTTTATAACGCATTATATTACTTGAAAACTGTCACATAATCTAATGAAATTTTCAATTTAAAACTTAAAATATTTATTAATACTTTAACAATTAATGTAACATTAAAATAAAAACAATGAAAGAATAATGGTCGCGAGAAGCACGAAAAAGAAAAACTGTTATTAAGGAAAATTTGTCACAAAAAGAAAGGTAGGGGAGAGATACCCATTTCGGCGCCCTAATTACGGAACTTTCGTACAATACGAGCATAGCTACCTGCAAAATTTTTGTACCTCGCGTAATAGATCATCTGTGAACTTAAGAATTGCTTGCCCAACTTTCTTTTATTATAGATATATAATATATATATTTTCTTATTTAAAACTGGGTGGAAATTGGTCGTTAAATATATTAAATTGAAAGAAAAGTTTCAAACAGTACGAAGCTAACTTTAAGTACTGTGTTAATATATTTTAATTAAAATTTATTTAAGAAACTTATATCGACCAAAGGGTCGATGTAAACTTCAAATTTTATTCATAAAAACAAGATATTAAAATTTACTTTGAAAAATCATTATTATTAGATAGGTATTTGAAGTACATATTTTGTGCTGCTCTATAGAGCAGTCAATAATAATATAGAGTAATATATTACTCTATATTATTATTGACTAATAATATAGAGTAATATATTACTCTATATTATCATTGACTGCTCGATGCCTACAACTTTGTTAATGTGGACTTCAAGACAAAAAACGGTAAATCTCGTTATTCCCAATCCCGCAGGAATGTCGAGAAACTTCTCTTACTGTTCCCTTATATTTCACATCCTACCAATAAATACGCCAAATTTCAAATTTCTTAGTCCATTAGTTCTGCATATACCGTGTTTGTCAGTTACTGAGGAACTGAAGAGTTTTATATAGACATTTAGACTATATTAATCTATTTGCAATGTATTAAACCAAAACGCACAGAAATGCTTTCGCAGGTTAGTATGAGTTTGTACGGGCGGAGTTCACATTAAAAATTTAAGTCAAGGGAGATGTGGCGGCAGCGTAAATATTGAAGACGAAAAGCTTTAAAAACAATGAAGCCGAAAAGTAAAGCTTTTATACGATTAAGCGTTGAATAATTATTTCTTTTAAGCAAAAAAAAATACATTTGTAGAATAGAAAATTACTTGTTTCATCTAAAATAACATACGTTTGAACAATTTAACACGATTCTTAATTATAATCTATACACTCTCTACAGTGTTTAAATTTATTTTATTTATTTTTTAGCTTCACGCTGTATCCTGCACACAACAGGGTACGGAAACTGGAAACCTAGTGTTAAAACACCAAGTTTCCATGCATTACATGTTGAGGAGCATGACCGCATTTAGCCTCGTTACCAGAGCGCGAAAATTAAAAAAATAAACATTTTACTATCTCAAGTGAGAATCGAATCCACAATGTTTTACAGTTGCATGCTTGTTCCCCTGCGCCACGTCTGGCCCCATTTCAATGATTAGGGAAATAATATTGAAATGGTATCATGATGCGGTCCTCAACCGACGAACTTTATAAAATAGCATGTATACAATTATTATAGCAAAGTTTCACAACTGTTGATGTTCATGAGATATTTATAAGAAATGAGCCAAATCGTATGAAAAATATATGTTTATACAACATATTAATAATATAGAAAATTCATAAATTAAAGTTCATAATATAGAAAATTCATAAATATATAACATTTGGTAAAAAAAATTACACAGTTAAGTTTACTACTATTTTGTCTTAGCTCCTAACATGGTAAAAGATGTATTTAATGAAGAGTTAAAGTTAAGAGCGTAGCATAATTTAAGGCTATTTTATAGGTCCACTATTAAACGAAGGCGTCCCTCACATCACTAACATTCATTACTAATGAATAATTATTAAGGCCCGTATTTATAAGCCGCTCTTAGGTCTGAAATCGATATTGAGATGCCTTTTTCATTCGTAAATTGCTCTATGAATGAAAACGGCACCACAAGATCGATCTCAGACTTGAGAGCGTTCATAAATACCTAAGTGTCATGTTATACACACAAAGTAACCATTAAGTCTCTTTTTTATAAGACTATTTTAAAGCAAGAAAAGTCAAGCAAGAGTACTTAATCAGCCGCGGATTAACTTATATCCAGAAACAAGTGTCTAGGCTCCACTGGACATCTGGTCTGATTGCTAAGACCTTCTTTAAATATTTTATAAATCAGATTTCTTTTTATACTTTTTTTCTAACAAATCTTATTTAATCAACGATGCTTATAATTTTCATTAAATGTACAAATTTTTAGCGATCCTTAAAAATTATGGACTGTAATCAATAAGAATTTTATTTAACCAATTGACAAAATTTTTATGTTTTATTTACCACTAGAAATTAAGCGAAGAAAATCTTTTACTGGTCATAAAATAAAAACTAGTGAAATTGGCTTTAATAAAGAATCAGTCCCGCATAAACTATCACTCACGCAAAACAACAATAAACAGAAGATGGTATTAAAAAATAATGAAGCAATAGTTCATGACCTAGTAGTAATAATTCGATTATATTTTGTAACCAAATCTTTTTATTTATTCATTATCCTATCTCCAAATGTAACGCAAAACGAATGTATGAATGTTGTCCATATACAACGGTACATACATTTAGGCGTCATCTCGATGGGATACAGTGACCATCCCCTCGAGTTTTAGGGGCAATGAAAAACAAAACTTATTTTAGCAAGTCGGTTAAAAAGAGCTATCGCCATCAATTGTCACCTGTAGGCAATAAGCAAGAACAAAAACTTAGCCGTGGGATGGCCTTTATTACAAAACTTCTATCCACAATATAAGGAGTATGGAAAAATAAAGCTTCTGTACGTGGCACAAATAAAACATAACGACCGAAACGAAGATAGAAAATGAGAAAGCTTTAAGTGATATATTTTTTATTTTCTTCTTTTAGTTTTTTATTTTTTTATTTTGATGGATTCGTGTTTAGTTTCAGTGGAATTCCTTCATATAAATCGTGCGTGTAATTTTTTATCAAGTTTTTAATAATATTTAGATGTTAGTAGTTATGAAGGGACAAAAGTTCTCTTAGAGTTCAATATTATTTTTGTTTGTAAAAAAAAATCATATGTAAAATTTTATATACAACTGAACGAAACTAGGACAGGCCAATTTTTATTTTATAGAAGTATTATGTAACAATAAAAAAAATAAAGTATATTCCAATGAAATGTTCGCAACTTGATAAGGGAACCTAATGATACGTCAGTCTACATTTCCGCCAATTTGAAAACAAGAGGACATAATCCAACGCCGTACTTTGTTCTGGATCGGGATGAAATCTGTATTATAAATATAAGTGTTCTATTATTTATTTCCTACTTACATAATTAAATACTATTTTCCACCCTAATAACATTCAATATAATGTAACATTGGTCATAGGTTATAAGTTATAAAGCCGTCGTAATTGTTGTGAGTTTGATTCTCACTCGGGTGAACGATTTATGTAACTTTCATTTGGTAACAAGAATCAAGGCGACGTTCAGCTCCGCCACTCAATATACAATGTCTCAAAAATTCGGACTAAAGTAAGGAATAGAGTAAAAAAAGGTAAAAGTTGAAGTAGTACGAGGAAGAAGAAATGGTTTTGTTTTAAAAAAGTTGTTATGAAAATAATTATATTAGAAAGGTTTCGGATAATAAATTAAACCTAATAGTGAAATGTGAGTATTGTATATTATTTTTGTGAAAGTGTGTGTAAAGTGACAGTGAGTACGCCACAAACACAACAAACTGTCAAAAATAGTTTATCCATACTGAATTGTAAAGTCTACGATCATACGAGTACATGTTGACCAATTAGACAAATAAAAGTAATATGGCTAAACAGATCAGTTTCTTTTTATAATATAAAAAACTGATATCTACTCACGGAGTTATTTCATTATATTTCCATTATGTTTACTTACAGAGTAAATAATTCGAATATAAAGAAGAAACACCAATGAAATAAAAGGTAAGGTAATGTGACTGACAGGTTGTCAAATTATTGTAAGCGGGTATTTGTAATAGTATATTTAGTAAATTTTCGCTTATTTCGCTATTTATATTTATTTCTAATAAAATACACAAATATTTTATCTTTACATATATTTATTACATTCAACATAGTTGTTATTTACATATACATGCTTATTCTACAGTTTTAATCGTTTTCCCGTATGACAGGACAAATGGAACCTGTGTCCCACTTTCCGCCCAACTTTCAAGATATTACGTGCTGTGTTGTACTCGACGCTGCACTTTAAAGTAACAACATATTACGTAAGATCACTTGCAGTGTAGTACTTTTGTACTAATATTTTTATTTCAATCACTCATTTCAATCAATACACTCCATTATCTTCTTTGCACGAGAAGGTCTTGTCAGAGCAGGGAGATAGAATTAATAAACTTCTTAGTGGGGATCGAAGATACAATAAGTGCGTTTATAATCAAATGGTGTATTATAATGAATTCCTGATTTCAAAAAATACAATTAAGATCTTTATACTTTAATAGATTTTTGGTAAATTACCCTTAACATTTAGGGTTTTGTTTTGCTTCAATTGTATCATAAATAAAACTTTTATATTAATTTATTTTCCGACATAGACAATACAGCATAACTGGTGTAAAAATCGGTTTTATAACTAACTTATCTAGTTTTTAAAATATTTTCTTTTAGCTACAAAATTTATCGATACTCGGGTAGCGCAACCTTAATACGTAAAGATGACGGACGGGTCGTCATTAACCAGCGAGCGCCGGTTATTGCGAGTAGGTCGCGACGTTTATATTGTAAGAGATAATGCCTGTTATTTAACGTTATCAAACTAATATTTGCCCGCGTTTTTACGCCACATCCGCCTGATGTTGACGCAGCTACTTTTGACATAACAGTTGTGTTTTTAATAAATTTTATTATATTGAACAATGTTGGATCATATCATATTGTTTTATAGGAAATTATAGGAACTGTTCTATAGTAGTAAGTAATAATCTGATAATAAATTCATAAATCAGCTTGTAACGCTTATTAATAAGAAATATTTTTATTTATGAATAATATTCGCATATTTCAAGTATTAAAGAAATATTTTCTGTTAAACCTGTTTCTCTTTTATTTAAAAGAATTTACTTATGATAATGCTATATTGTTTAGCTATATTTATTTTTCAGATAAAATACATAAGAAATGAATCTATACGAGTGCGTATGCTGGATATATTATAAAAAAGAGTGAACTGTATATAAAATTGTCATAAAAGTGTATAAGGCGCGATTGCTACACGGCCTCGTAGCTGTAGCTCCGTAGCACCGTAGCAGGCTACTAATGAGACTACGATATTGTGCCGCCCAGCCGGCCGACCCTAGCGGCCTCTATAAATTGCTTTCATGCATATTTATTTATTCAAATATTATGTATGAATTGAAATCTCGTCCGCGACTACTGAAATATGGCCTTCCGCTGAAAATTGAATCGACCAGGCAAATTAGGTTGACACACGGTCTAATGGTAAAAACGTTGGTTTCAAATAAGAAGTACAACTTGGGAAAACTGCTCTCGAGGCATTATTCGAGAGTACTTCATAAAGTTGGTCTTTCGAACGAGCGGACTTGCAACAACAAATTTTTCATATTTTGCTCTCTTGACGTTTGAGGAAATTGGCCTTTAATGAGTAAACTTATGCATCGGCGTGCACTCATCTTGTTTTTGTAATAAAACCACGTTTGTAAACGACTGCCACAGCTGTAATTTAATGAATATTTTACGACGCCCGGAGTTTGAGGATGTCAATATGAACAGAATTCAATTTTATACAGTAAAAATATATATATGTTTTTCCTTTTATCCTTTTCCCTTTATCATACATACAAGATATGTAATAAATAAATAACAAATACTAACTACTCAGATCGAGATTCTAACCATTTGAACAATTACAGGTATCTCCATAATTTCAAATTGAAAACAAAGGTTCCAAGAGCTAGCTGTTCACAAATAATGAAATAAATGAAGCGAACGTTTCAAAGCTGAAAACTAATTAAACTCGGTTGAATCGATATCTACTTATAAATTAAGACGGTTTAGCTCTCAAAGGTAATTTGACAAAAGTTTACCTCAAATATTGATAGCATGATGCCATTCTTCCAGCGGAAAATTTCAATCAATTGTTCTTTTTCATAGTAAATAATTTTAATGAGTATTAAGTTCCAGCAGAATTATAATATAGCAAGAGACAAAAAACAAGATAAAATGACAAATAATTGTGCAACACTATAGTTTATTAGTTACTATTAAAATCAACATAATTTGTATCCCCGCACACATCGGGGTGGAAAGACACAGCGTTAAGACACTGCGTTCACTACTTTCCGCAAAATTTTGCTGTCATTGCCGCACTTTGCCTCGACACCAGAACAATGAAATGGAAATATAAATTGAAATAAATATTTAATTTCTTTGAATGGGGATCGAACCCACAAGCAGTCGTGTTTACAGTTACACTTTGCACCCCTGCGCCACGACTAACCTTGTACTACGTATGTTTTTACAATCCAAGACGCACTTTTTATATGTAAAGATGAATTCTCTTTAGAGTTTACCTGAGCGAATACATTGTTATTATATTCTACGTTTATTTTAAATTATTTAGCTTGGATACATTCGCAATTTAAGTTGTCTAAAACTCGTCGAGGAGGCGGCCGGATTAAATTATATATTTTTTCTCATTTCTGTGAAAAAGACTTTAGGCTATAAACAGAAGATAAGTTTCTATTTCAGTACAAGCAACATTTATATTGGATTAATTTTATAAAGGTTATTTTGGGTATAGGATATTTTGGGTATTATATGTGATCTCTATATGAATGATGGAGAGATGAGATACCTTTATTTTATAGAAAAATATACATATTTAAAATATTCACCTTAATTCCAATGTGGATTGGAAAATCGGAGGCCAAAGCGGGCTGCGGATGAAGGGCCGGCAGAAGCGGCAAAGGCAGAGGACAGGACATCATAGTTGCGCCAACCTGAAACAAATCAAACTTTAGTTAAGTTTTTTCTTGAATGAGATGCTCTCTTGGCTACAAAAATAACTAATGTATTTTTAGTTTTTCTTTTTATCTTTTCCATATAATAATCGTCGCAATCTTGTATAACAGGCAACTATAGTAAGATAACATGTCGTCGCTTTCTAATAGCCTATTAAGCAAATTTTCAAGAAGAACAAAAAATGTCTTTTGAAAACTGTGAGTGGGTAAACGTATATTATCAGAAGCTTTTTATAATTGCGAAAATTGATTAGTATCCTATCCTACCATATGTTATAAAAAAGGTGCATTTTATAATTTTTTACATTTTCGAATGGTATGAAAATAAAGAAAAAAATGAAAAAACAGATTTAGCAGTTTTATACTCTAAGCCAACATTGAAATTTTATAATTTGTTTAGTTTTGTACAATCATCGTATCTAAGAGGAACAGTTTAACCTTTAAATTGTTTTAAACGTCGACTATAATATAACACGACATACTAATTCTCTAGAATCTCTCCATTATTAGAAACGAAGAGCATTGTATTATCTCTATTTACGAAAATACGTATATTTGTGTTTAATTAATTAGGTTTAGTTGTAACTCGTGTTTACCTGAGGTATGTTAATGAGTTGTTTTACGAATTTGTCTTGTGTATGAATACTTAGAAACTCTATTTGTAAATTATAAATAAGTAAATGTGAATCAGCACAATTTAGAGTCAATATAAAGCCTTGTGCTTTAAAACTATGTGGACTTTAACAACACACAATATTAACATACATATTACATCAATGACATCGACGTGGTGTAGTATAGGAAAGCGGCCCGGCGAAATAAATATACTAAACTTATTTTCAGGCCGTTGTGGCGCAGAAACACGAGTGTGGCTGTAAACAAAACGGTTGTGGGTTTGATCTTCAATCGGAGAAATAAATGATTATTTATTAATATCTTCATTTTTCACCCTGGTAACAAAGCAAAGTGCGGCATTAAGTTACGCCATGTACTTAACACGCAATGCATTGAAAAATGGGCGGAGAGTGGGGGACGGAGTATCTTAACACTAGGTTCTCTCTACCTAGAGTGAAAGTAAAGCAGATAAAAAAAACACTTATTTTAATTACTCCGTGCAGTATATAAAGCACTGCGTTAAGTTCCGTCCTCCAACAACATAATAAACATTGAAGATTAAAAAACTAAACACATACATTAAAACACTGAATGATAAGGACCTGGAGTATTATTCGGTAGGAATATATGAGGAAGAGTAGAACAAGGAAAAAGGATATGGGAAGCAGATCCTTCGTGCAGGCCTCATTTGCAAAGTGAGTGGTGTGGCAGACGACAAATGCTTACTTTAATGACAAAATAAGGCTTTTGATAGAAAAAAATAAATTTTAACAGATTATTTTATCACCTTTCTATTATTTTTATACAAACATTGCAATTTTCTAATACATATAGTAGCTAACAGAAATGTCGAAAACCATTTAGATAACGATAAATTTAAAAAGCGAGGATCAACTTCGTAGATACGCTCTAATATTCCGTATGGGCCGGTGCTCCCGTTGAAAACGTTATGAATAATATATAGGCAGGGATGCATCGCGAGATCTGGTACTACGCCGCCGTGACAAATATGACCGTCGAACGGACGGACAGGCTGATACTGTTATGTTTTATTTCTGATCTTCTGGCTTTAATTGTTTGTAAACAAGATAAGCGATTGATAAAATTATGTTAAAAATATTATAAAAAGTATGTTTACTAAATCGAATTCGATGATAATCTGGTCCTAATTTTTTTCACTTGAAGTACTCACTGCAAAGTTTAATTTCAAGTATTAAGAATAGTATAATAATATTAAATCTGATATAACATGTATGTTATGTACATACATGAATGTATATATATAAGTAACGGACAGTATTAGACTGACTAGCAAAGAAATCGTTGAATATTCAATTAATTTTTTCCACTACAGTATTTGGATTCAATATAATTTGATTCGAAATAAATAATTTTCCCGTTTAATTTTTAGTTGGCAGCACGTAGAGCAAACTATTTGCTTGTGGAATGGAGTAAATAAATTAACAGGCTACCGACTGAGCTCGTGAGTGCTATTTATCGATGCAAACAAATCTAATCGCCTGCGTAACTCTTTCTCCCACTGATACTAAATTGATTCCAGAACATATTCTTACAAAATAACTTTGCGTTCTGTAATCTTTCCATTACATTTAAAAGGTCTAAACTCTAAATTGATGAAATTTTAAGTAAAATTGGATAGGTGATTTCTTTCTATATAATATAAATTTTATGGTATAATAAGAATAAAAATGTATTGTAAAATTAAATAAGAAGTCATACAATATATAGTAATATTTCACAATACAGTATTTTATGATTTACGTACTGTGAAACATAAACAATGGAAAAGATGTGTGCAAAAGTAGAACGTGGCTAAATTTAAGGCCTTCGCAGTATTTTAAGCAAAATGTCCAAGCGCTTTAGTGAGCCCCACATACTCACATCTCACCACGGTAAATATTTGATGATATGAAATTTATAATATTTTCATTTTTACAAAGTTAAGGCCAGTCGTGGCGCAAGGGGATAAGTATGTAAACAAGACTGGTTGTGGGTTTAATCACCACTCGAAGAAATGAAATATTTATTTAAATTTATATTTTTATATTTATCTAGAAATTTCAATTATATTTTCATTTTTACGCTCTGATGTCGAGACAAAGCATGGCTTTGAGTTTCGCTACTCAATACGCATTGCTTTCATAATTCAGCCAAAAATGGGGAAAGGTGTGTCTTGACACTAGATTTCCTGTAGGGTGGGCCCCTGGCGAGTGTGGGATTCTGCGCGTGAGGCTGACAAATTTTTAGTTTAACAGAATCACAAGTACTGATTAAAAACCAAAAAAGCGTTGCCAAAGCGTTGCAGTAATTGAAATTTTGTTTGAGAAAGAGTGAGAAACTATTGGTGATGCATATCTTTTATCATGCTATGATAGTGACAGTGTCGTCCAATGTAGCCCCGGAAAACTAGATATGATTAAACTCTATAAATAAAACTAAAGGTGATAGATAACAACATATAAATAGTTAAGCACTGAATTAGATTTTTTTTTTCTTTCACTTTACTGTATCCCGTATATAGTAGGGTGCCCATCTTAGAGGGAAACTGGGAACCTAGTATTAAGACACACATTAAGACCCTTCCGTTCCACACTGTCTGCTGGTTTCTGCAGGCGTAACGTGCTGGCCGAACCTACCGCCGGATATTGCGTCGGTTCTAGGGTAAGGAATAGAAAATATTTCTTTTCCTTGAGTGGGAAATGAACCCACAACCTGTAACGTTTACAGTCGCACTTTTGTACTCTTGCGCCATGACTGAGCACAAAAATGCCTGGCTAGCAAAAATATGGATATGGACATTATAATTAATTGTACTGCTAAAATGTTAGTACAAGTAATAAGATACACATTCTATGTAAATTTATTTTCAAAGAATTTTAATTTATATTTGTTTTAGTTAAATTAAAAGTAATATAAATTAAATAGAAGTGAGGAGTCAGTCATATTGACTCCAGGTCTCCTATTAGGGATATTTAGGAAACTTATTTTAAAATGTTTAATGTGACTATAATTTTTTAATTCACCTAGTTGATGGTAAACAATTTAAAATTTAATTGAAATCCAATGCTAGCTGCGTTACTTTAATATATATATACATATAGACTTACAAAATTTCACTTTACAATTCTGACTTCTAACGGTGTTCGTAAGACACCTCAGCGGGTTCGGGGGTAAATAGTTAAACGACACGATAGATTATAATTCATTAAATTAATTAATAGAGTTTAGTAAGTGACATAATGATACTAGTTTCGCAGCTCACACATAGTTTGAAGGGTTCTCGCTGGGGACACTCGCGGTCAGCTTCTATAGGAAAATCAGTATAAGTTTAAACAAGCTAATTATGTTAATACACCAAGATGTTTCGATGATATATTACAATAAATATATTATATTATTGTATTATAACTATGTATTATCTAAACGGTCGTTTACTATTAATTTAAGTAAAATTAATTAATTATTATTGAAAATTAGGCAAAAATATTGGCTCTTATCTTGACAAAACAAAACATGAATTAAAATTGATCTATATAAGAATAAAAACAAACAAAATATTTGTAATCCGTCAACTCCGTCATGTATAAAGTTGTTTGTGATTCGATAACTGAACCGACCAAATCATATCTTACTTCTGTAAAATGAATTTTCATTCACGTACAAAAATTTATTCATACATGAATGCAGTCTGATCGAATTTTCAGGAAAAAATCATCCACTTTTTCACTTTATAGAGGTAGTCATTTAAAAAAATCCGTTTTATCTTCGAATTTGAAATGTGAAATTTATCAGAAATAAATAAAACAGTTTTTGATAAATTATTCATCTTATATATAATTAATTAACCAAGTAACGACTGGCTATCTACAATTTTGACGGTTTCAATTATTTTATCGCTCTCCCAATGTCGAATAGAGTCGATATTAATTAATTAACTATATATATTTAATTAAATGATTTCAACTTCGCAACATTTATTTGACTTTTTCATATTGAATAAAGAATTTCATTAAGTGATTTCGCTTATTTATTCCTTTGAGAGCTAACTTCGTAATTAATCCGCCTTTTAGAATTAGGTGATTTTACTCGTATTGTATGTAATACATAATATATTAAAGTATGTATGTGTATCATACAAATATATATGTTTATATAGATATGATAATTTGGAGAATAAACGTAATAAAGATTAGAAGAGAAGACTAAATTAGGACAAACCCAAGAATAAAATTAAATTTCTTTTAAAAATGAACATAATTAATTAACAACAAAAATATTATCCAAAACGCAAACATGAAAAATTGCCCATTACACCAAGTTGATAAAGTTAAAGCTAAGAAGCGGAGTTTCTCCAACAGAGATATATTTTCCTCTATCTGAACTGCTACTAGTTTGCAGAATTTCTTAAGAATCTAACTTGTTCTAAGCAAGTTGGCGATTAAGTTGCAATCAGTGCAGTTGCATGGCAAGTTGCGTGGTAAGTTGTAACTTAGTGTAAACAGACGGACCGTAAGTCCCATTGTAAGTCAGCTGAAGCCAGCCCGACTCCCGTTTATTGTCGTAATAACTTTCCGTAATTACTAAGTGCAATATGTGTTTACTTAATTAACGTGATAGGAAAACTGAATGCACTACAGATTAGTTTGACTTGCTCTTAAGGTCTGCCTTTGCAAATTTGAACTTCTGTAACTTACATGTTTAGTAAAATATAAACACTGTTCTGAATATATTATATATAATTTTGGAACGAACCGTCACAACACCAGGTATCCCTCTGCTTAACCTGCTTCGTGCGGGACAGAGTGTGAACCTTTTTTTTATAATTTATCATACAAAAAATGTATGGGCAAACAAAACAATACACAGAAATACAACATACTGTGTAAATCTCTATTATATAAATGGAAGCTCTCACTTAAATTTTTTATAGACGATGCATATTGAATGGTGATCCTCGACACGCGTTTCTAAAATCTTTTATAGCTTGTAGCTATTTCGAAAAACGTAAAAGTATACATTAATTTTTTTTTTGTTACTTATCATTTTATACAATTAAAAATATTTTTATAAATTATTCTGAATCATTTCTTGGTTTGGTGCTTTTTAAAAAATGGACCGGATGCAAATATCTTAGAATTATCAAATAAACCTTTTATTTGTTTGTAACTACCTATAGGTATTTCTATTAGAAGGGATTATGCTAAAAACTCTCAACATTTCCTGTAACTTTTTCCATAAAATACAATACTGAATCAACTTGTATTGTATTTTTTCTTTATAATAATAACCCAATTTACGTTTGCCCTGGAAATGTTTTCGTCATGGATTAATTTAAAAAGTTATATTGCGGCCTCGAAGAGATATTTAATAGAATAAGCTTCTTAAATTATAAAGATTTCTCTGTATGACGACTTAATTTGGTTGTCAACAATAAAAAAAGTGAAATATAAAGAATAAACTTTACTAACTCAGATTATTTGTTTTATATATTTTATACATTAGTTAAATATAATATATAAGCGTATTTTTATATAAAAATTCGTAATATCTCTTTCCCGACCAATAATTACGAAGTTTCTGGGCAATATGAAACGGGTTTCATATTATTTATTAACCTTCCACGTTAAGAGAAAAGCAAAGATTACTGCATGCAAAAATGTCTACGCAGTGCCTGTGCAGTATATCACAGGCTAGGCGTAAGAAACCTAATATTAAGACGCTCAGTTTAAATTTCGAGACATTGCGTGTTGAGTGGTGTAAATCCACGCTGCGCTTTGTCTTTCGACCAGTAGTAAATAAAAATATTAAATAATTCATTCCTCCGAGTAGGAATCTAACACAGCCGTCGCATTTATAGTCATACTTCTGTCACTGCGACACAGGAACCTCAAGCGTAAGTAAATAAATAACATGAAATGCTGTTTCTAATAATTAAATTCACTAACTAGTCCAATCACGTGTTCTTCTAAAGGCTTACGGCGTTTAGCGAATATTGCCGACCAGGTGTCTTCAAAGTTCATTTATAGTTAGACGAGACCAGAACGTAACCAGACTCAACGTTACCCGGTCTCTAGAGGATAACAGACTCGATCCTTAAGGAGAGTTAAATACGAGTATCAAGTCTACACGAAATACTATGTAAGCCAGCTTTATATACACTAAATTGTAATAAAAATATGATATTACATACAATACCTTTTCGGATGATTATGTTAAATTTTAAAGTGGGACAAAATAACAAAATAGGGAAATATATATTGAGTCAAAATAATCATTTGTACCTAGAATTTGTATATTCAAGATTTTTAGGGCTGTAAATATACCTATATATTCATATTAACTGGTAAAATGTAGTGTGTAATTTTTATAACATATGTAATTATGGTCTATAAATTCAGAGGAACACCTAGATGTTACTAGATCCTGATTGATATATATACTTATTTTATTAAGTTATAAAAAAATAACTTGAATTGTTATATATATTTTGCTCTAAAATTGTGAAAAGCATCTAGTGGGTGGTACTTAAGTAAAAATCGCCGCGCTTAATTGGTAATACTATTAATAGCTTGGCTATTGGCTTGGCTGGCCAAAGTTTTAGTAATTCATAACGTACTTTTATTACTTATAGACTGTAAAATTCGAATAGGGCATAAAATAATCTCGCAGGATGCATTTTGAAACGTTACTTTGTATATTTAGTGTTTTAGAGAACGTAAACTGCAACAATTTATCTGTTTCGGTAGATTTAAAAAAATGCGAATAAATGATGAATGAAACAATGCCAAAGTCTATTTTTCACAACAAAAAAAAAATTATATAAAAATCTTTAGTTTGCTATTTAAGTACGCCACGTAGGGAATATTGCATCCTACGGAGTATCAACCGTAAACTGATTTCTATCAACGGTTATGTCCGATTAATTATTGAAGCATTCTCCGCGCAGCTTGGGGGTTCGGCATGTCAATGAAAGCAATTACTCCCATTCTGTATGTATGTACATAGCCATCCGGTTCGGCCATTACTCCTCTCACGGCTCAATATCATCAGAATCTATTCAAATTGATACACTCGCAATACACAAGCTTGCTTTGGCAGCTTAGACAAGCACGATGCTTGGCGAGACCATATCGTATATCTTTGTAACTCACCTCCATAAATGATGGATCGCTCACCAATAGAGGGATGGCAGTTCGAAAACATCGGCTCATGGGGGAACAAAAATGCGGTTTACACAATATAGATGTTCTTAAGGCTTAAGGTCCAAGTTCCTTTGCATGATCTATAGCAATTTCTTTTACAAAGATGTAAACGCCAATCGATGTGTCAGTGGCTGATGGGGAAACTTTTCATTTTGGCGATGTATCGGGCCGATGTCGAGCGGAAAAACAATTTTGTTGCTATTCGAGAGCTCATTTTTAACGTTATTGAGTGGTAACTTTGTAGAGTTTAGCTTTATTTAGATATTCTTTAGTATTGTTTTTTGAAACTGCCGATATGATGGATGGCTTTGTAAATGTCTTTTATTTTAGAAACATTATTTTTTTGTATATATTTGCATACATATTAAATAGATATAAATAATTAAATTTATACAAAAAAAACTTTTTATATAAAATAAAAAAAAATATAAAATACTTAAGAGTTATACATTATTACCGTACACTTATAAACATTTTATAACACCTATGGGATACAAAGCAATTAACGTTTTATTTTCTCAAATCCGCTACAAGCTTTTAGCCCGAATACATAACCATAAAATTTTAAAAACAGACTAATGATTTTAAATTTATCATTCTCATTTATCTTGATTCGATACATACGAGTATTTCAACTTCTTTTATTGAATTTACACTAACGCTTTATCCTGTGTGTTTGAACCACATCACTGCTCGAGGGTGTGTTGTGCTTATATTGACAGTGGCCTACTCTCCAATATCCTTTATGTATCTCTTATGCATTTCACTGATATGAGAGTATAGAAATCAGATGCGGGTTTCACAACAGTCTTTAAATTTATAAAAGAATGTTTTATGTAAAGATGTTGACTGTTTGTATTTCAAAGTCCATTTATTTTGTTGAAAACTAATAACATTTTATTTTGATAGTATCCTAAAATATGAAAACAGTTAATTTATATAGTTGACATAGCCTTCAGGTACTTATGCTGTAGGCTATTTTGTGAACAAAAAATATCGGTTAACTTCAGTAGTTTTTAAGAAAAAGAATATTACTGGTTCGAATGAACCTTCTATGTTTTTTTTGGTTACAAATAATGGCTACATAATTTTTCGTGGGCAACATACAACAAGTCATATCAGTAATGGAATAAAACTTTGGAAAATTTTATCGAAATTATAGAAATATGAAACTTTTTTTTACTTAAGTAGGACTTACTTATTTTCTCTTATTGACATTATGTTTGTAGGCATTTTATTCCTTTATTTAGGTTTATTTACGTGCTGACGTAAAACTTATAATGAACAAAAAAATATACATGTACATTTATAAGAAACTGAATATAAACACCATTAACAAATATATTACAATATTTCCAATACAAATCTTAGTACATTATACATTAATACGTTGTATCGCCTGTAGTCAGATTACGTTTGTCCATCGTAGAATATGATTCCTGACAATTTACTGGTATGCGTCGGTTTCATTGAAAATCGAGCATTGATAGGGTTGTAAATCTATTTCCTGACATGTAACATTGTACAGAATATTATGTATTAATCTCATCTTTGTATGACTCGGCATAGAATCATTTTTACTATGATATTTTTGTATATAAATATATCTTTTTTTTTCATGAAATGAATGACGCTTTCCAATAATTATTTTTTATTAATCGTCATTCCTGATTGAAATACCACAATATACTTTATATATATCCTAAAAAAACATATATTTAAAAAATATATATACGACACGAGTAATAAATATAGTTAACAACAACAACGCACAACAAACATCGATACATCCGAATGGGATTTATTAAAGCATTTTCACGGCGACTGAAACAGTGAACGGCAATATAGCAACGTAATAACTTTACATTGCACTCAGAATGGGAACTCAAAAAACACCTGTACAAACAGAAATAGAAAAGGTTCTGTATATGAAAACGTATCGTTCGGCTTTGATCACCCCTTTCCAATAATAGAACGAAACTC
Organism: Heliconius sara; assembly: GCA_917862395.2. Taxonomy (NCBI): domain Eukaryota; kingdom Metazoa; phylum Arthropoda; class Insecta; order Lepidoptera; family Nymphalidae; genus Heliconius; species Heliconius sara. Next base: position 8,474,103 of record OU860792.2, read on the forward strand.
GGTACCTTTGTACCGGTTTGGCCGCAGGCAGTTCGACGTACGTACTACCCGTATGTAATGTGTCCATTTAATTCATCTACACAAAATATAATCCTTTTCCGCTATTGTTCATTTCGAAAGCTCTAATTTCAGTAATGCGATGTGGCTGGTGTCACGGCGAACGTCACGTTCTGATCTCGTCGTTGTTACGGGTACACGTGTTTTTGACGTTTGTAAATTTTGTTACACTTTACAAATTTCAGTTTTAACTTTTAAGTGAACTTGCGAAGACACATTCACGATAAGTGATATATTTTTATTAAATTTTCATGATCTAGTTTACGGTCATCAAACAGGAAATTGTTATGAAATAAATTAAAATTATAATAAGCTTAACATAATGTATAGGTCTTCGTTGCGCCATACTTTATTTTTATTATTATTATTTTAATAGAAATGTGATTGTCACATTTAGTCTATAAATTAAATCTTTGAAATATGTAGACGTTTTTGAAAATAGAAATGTTGAACATTTGTAAAATCCATCAATATTTTTTTATTAATATTCGGTACAACGAATTTTATTAATAACTTCAATATATTTTATAATAGATTTTTAACAGCTCATAAAACGTTTACCAACGTGATAATTATATTAAGGACAACAAGCACGAATCAGAGATATTAATTAAAATGTAGTGTTAATAAAATTATAAACTTAAACAAACGGCGCGGCGTGGAGGGCGCTTGTGGCAGCGGCATGCGGGTCGGTAAACATCATGCCCGCTCTTTTTACGCCTTTGTCCCTAACAATTATATATAATAATAAACCTATATATATATATATATATATATATATATAATGCAAATGAAAATAATAAAATATTATTGTAAAAAATATATATATCTACCCTATAGTTATACTAGAGATATTCTTTTATTTATATAAAGAGAAATAGAGGCCCTCGAGGCGCAGAGGCACGATGCGCAATAAACGCGACGATTGTGAGTTCCATTACCACTTGGTTAAGTTGGGGCGAATGGAATATTTAATATTTTCACTACCTCGCTCCGATAACACGCAATACCTTTAGAGTTCGGCGGAAAGGAGAAAAATGGAAGTGTCTTAATAGTAACGAAATGTCTTAATATTAGGTTTTCAGGTTCCTCCTGTCCCTCTCTATGTGATACAGCGTGAAGCTAAAAAAACAAACATATATATATAATCTAATATATATAATTAAATTTTCACTGACTTACTCGATAAATGGATATAGGGCTCGACAATTTTTTTCCGACAATTTTTTTTAATCCAACCAGTAGTTTCTGAGGGTAAGAGTTTAACCAAATAAACCTTTCAGCTTCATAATATTAGAATAAATAATAATATTTAATGAATATATATAGCTACAACAATATCTACATTTATAGTTTTGTAGTAAATAGGAACTATACAGCGTAATCTCGTTCATCATATTTGGAGAGCATGAATGACGAGGGCGGACTGGTTGACCTCACGAACTATAACACACTCAGAGTTAAAGTAACTTCTTGACGACGATCCTTTGGACGATAAATCTAAATTGATTTTGGTCACTTTGACGGGACACCTTTCATTTATATCGGTAAAAGAATACTCTCAAAAAAATGGGGAAACATATTATTGATTAAAAAGTTTACGTATTACGTCCCTATAGCAAGGCCATGTTCAATCCATTTGGAAACAGTATGTGCTGAGTTTTGGAACCTAACGCCGCAGTATTTCTAGTTAGATTATATAATTTAAAAAATATAAATACACAACCGTGAAAGATTTAAATTTAAAAACTATCCTGTCAAGTTCGCTATTATTATTAAAGTGTATGACTTTAATAATAATAGCTTATTAATAATAGCAGACTTAACTTAATTTTATGCTTACTTTTACGCAGCATTAAGTACATTTTAATAAAAAATTTCTCAATTAAAGTTTAAATAGAATTGTTTCAGTATTTTTAAGCAATTTTACATACAAAAAAGACAGAGAAATGATTTTTCTTCGACGCCTTCTTATACTACAGATACAAGATAAAACGCGGGTAATTTCCCGAGCCTATTACATACATATTCGTACCTGAATATATTTTAGTAGTGAAGGCCGTAGTGGCGCAGTGAATGTAAACGGGCGGGTTATGGGTTTAATTTATATTTCTAAAATAATTATTCTCATTATCCCGTTCTGGTAGACAAAGCATGGCGTTGAGTTACGCCACTCAACACATAATGTCTTTATCGTATCTTAACATTACGCTTTCTCTGCGGGGAAAATGTGAGCTGTATTTTTATATTATGTAGTAATATAAATTATACTACGGAATAATCGATACATAATGTTTTCAGTTGATAAAACACATGATTAAAATTTAAGCTGAGCATATTTTAGTTAAAGTACTTATAAGCATACCCTGTTTGAGCACATAGTTCACATATTTGTATGACACTGGAGCTTTGGTAAAAGTAAACAAATACATATATTTTAATTCCAGTTACTGACCCGTTTCATCGATCAGTTGCAGAAAAATATTTTATTTTGCCAGCATTTCTAAAGCTATCTACTAAATTCAATGAATGAATATTTGAATTTTATATTATTTATTAAGTTCTGGAAATAGATCATTTTTACATCATCGTAATAAGTGTTATATAAAGTTAAACATAATATACGACAGAACAAGAAGTTTTTTATCATAACATCTAATCAATTCATACTATCAATACAAAAGAAAACACAAATAGACTACCTAAATCCCTAAAAGCCTCTTTATAATATGAAGGAATCCTCAAGATAAAGATGTAGCTCGCTATTATCGTACATTTTACATGTGATCCATCAAAGGCACGTATTAGCATTAGCTGGACGGACAAAGGATTTTAATTCAGTTATCGTACATTTTGTTACAATATGATTCTTAAATTTATCTCTTTTTCACATAATATTCACAAAGGGCGTTACGTGTGTTTGCGAATCCTCGAATCCTAATTAAGGATACCATACGTTGAGGGTTTAGATGGTTCTCATTAGATGATAAAAGATTTATGAGAACATAATTATTCTTCATCACTTCATTTGAAAATCCAAAAAGCTTATCTCTTCAAATAAACCACATCGTCAAATGATGATTTTTCTGCCATTTACCATTGTTTTACTTCGTCTGTACTTTTACTACGTGTTTATTAAGATATTCAAGTCACAGAATGTGAAAAAAAACTTTTTCTCTTAAAATTATAATATATTAAAGTGATTACGAATATTAAAGTAAATAAGGTGAAGTGAATAAATTGAACGAGAATTTAATATTAAAAATTTGTGGCGAACAAAATACTTGAGTTGTAAAATACAGCTTATGTAGCAAATTGGTTGTATCAAAAGTAACAACAGAAGAAGTAAGGAATTAAAATAGTGGAAAAATAGCAATTAAAATAATAATAAATAAAACAACCTTAGGGATAAATATATATAATACAAAGTGGGTGATCTTATTAAAAGCATGAGCTATTGTCATTGAAAATACATTGTATGGTTAAATAAGCGCCGCCATTTTTATATACCCTTTCAGTGAAGTTTAAATTAAACCTCGTTTGTGTCTGTAATTCGGCAGCGTTATAAAGATAGGCCAAGACGCGAACAACCCGCCTGGAGGCACCCTACTGTGCTGATTTAATTAACAAGATATGGGTCTCTTTATACCAGCTCCAAGGGTACCTACTTACTTTTTGGGACATCAGTGATCATTAATTAACTGTATATTAATGGACAATACAGAACAACAGTTTGTATGCAAGTTCACTCTGCATAGTTAACGTCATTCATCGCCCCAACGAGATTGCATTTGTAACTTCGTACTTAATCGATTAAATTTCTGATGTGAAATTGTATTGTTTTCATTATCCATTTTGTTCGGGACATTGTTTCCGCTCACGAACCTCGTAAATTATGAACTGTATGTTTTCCTGCAAGCCCTCGGGCCGAGCTTTAGCTGTGTTAAAACGAATTGAAAACCGGTAATCGAATGCGCGCAATGGGAGCTATGTCAATATTTTAAATTTAAATATCAAATGGAAATACCAGTTAATATTTATTTTACTGTATCCCATGTAACATCCATCTCTGTGTCGATTTTAAATAACGCAACTTGTTTTAAAACAAGAATATATTTTATTAACATCTCACCAGTTCTGTTGCTGTCTGTTTTGTTGCTGTAATGCGTACATTTGCATCAGTATGTTTTATGTATGGATATATTCACAGTGCGATGCCTATTATTATAAACGTTATGTTTTCGAGTGTTTAGAATTTTTTAAGAAAAGGAGGCTAAAATGAATTTAAATTTAGTATTTATATATGAAATAGAGTAGAGATTGAGGCCAGACCTGGCCAGGGGCACAAGAGTGTGACTGTAACCGCGACAGGTTATGGGTTCATTCCCCACTCAAGGAAATTAAATAATTTGATATTTTCATATCTTTGCTGCAGATACAGCGTGAAGCTGAAAAAAAATAAGAAAGAGAAGAAACATATTTTGAAAAGAGAAAAAAATACAAGGTTTTGAAAATCGTCACGTTCATATAAAATTAAACACCTAAATCATATTTTATGATGAAATATTAAAAAAAAAAATTAGCACAAGATAAAGTACGTCGTAAGTTTGTTGTAAAGGCCCTAACATCTTTCGCGTCATCTGACGACGCAGTTTGACGTTGAAATTAAAAAAGCGAAACAGCTGCTCACCTTAATTAGAATTTTCCGAATTATACAAAGTGGAATACCGCTGGGCGCAACTTTCGTTTTAGCTTAAATTTTACTGTTTTAATAAGATACATTTGTTACAAAATATAAGCTAATAAATATAAAATAAGTAGCTTGTTGAAAGTATATGTAATTTCAGTCAAATTTTGCGTTTATATTTTAATTTATAAATTAATTTATATATTAGAACAAAATGAGACAAAAAATTAAAACAAAATAAAGCAACAGACATTTTAGATAACATTTCCTATAGAAGTTTTTACTTATGATTGCACGAACCAACAGGTGGCGTTGGCTAAAAGCCAGGCTTACTAAGCTGAACAGTTTTAAGTATTAGGTTTCAGGCATTAAGCTAGATATCCGATCATGCCTAATAGAGCTCTATTATGGCACAATAACTAATTGAAATGCAGTATTTCGATAGCTTTATAATTACGAAGACCTTAATTGTGATAATGATGTGGTTTATATGTGTATTTTGTGTATATTATATGTGTAGTAAATTTTTGTGTTAAATATTTTATGTATCTTTACTATGACTTATAATGAAAAACAGAAAAATATAATAAAGACTCGAGATTTAATATAAAAATGTGTTTTTTTTTCGATTACGTTTGGTTTTTATATAATAACACGTAGTTCCAACATTTTGTATCAATATAAATAAATCATCATTTTGCCAGAATTTCATGCGAACATTATCTTAGGTATATAATAATAGTAAAATATGCATTTATCAATGCGAAATTTATTTTAACAACACAGAATAACATTTTACTGGGAGCTGTATTATTTCAAGTTAAATAATATAACATTTCCAATAAGCATGCAAAATAAATATTTTCAGTATGAACAGGCGTATTATCTTTCTTCTTGGTAAATATGATTGAAATATATATTTATTATGAAAGTTTATAATTGCAAGCAATTCCACTTTATATCTTTTATCAGGTAAATGGTGTAATTTATGCTTAACGCATTCGTTGTTACGAGCGTGCTGTATCTGTCATTCTGAACGAACGTAATTAAAACTTCATAAATATATTATGATTAATAATTATAATACTAAACGAAAATAGATACTAGTCGTACAAAATTAGTCTAGCTGACTAAATTAATTAGAACTGATAAATCATACGGCGAATGCTCAAAGCATTATAATCCGTCCATTTTCCGATAATCCACCTCCAATATGTAGTGTACAGCGCAATATTAACACATTCGACTTTTTGAATATATATATATATATATATATATATATATATATATATATATATATATATATATATATATATATATATATATATATATATATATATGTGTGTAGAGATACTTGTTGTGGGATAGTTATTATATTTACCACAAGTTCACAGTAACTTAGTTTGTCATTACAGAATTAAAGTACATTGTACAAACTGTATTATAAAAGTAAAAGTAATTGATTAAAAAGTTTGAATATGCTCGCGATGAAATGAAAATGATTTTGAAAAGTTCGTCTAAAATGCATCTCAATATATTATATATTTTTAATAATAAATTATATTAGATTCAGTGTTCAAGTTAACGTTCCTAATATAACGACACCAAAAGCGTATCTTTTTACAACATGCAACAGTTGGTTAGCCAGCGCCAACACATTACGTTGACAATCTTTATGGCGCGCCGCCAAGTACTAACACGCAACGGCCTACCAAGGTCTGCAATAACTTTCGAGCTTTATCACAACTTTTGCATGATAACTGGTGGATTTATGAAAGAAATATAACTTTAAAGTTAGAGTTTCATATAAAAATATCAATTCTATGAGACAAAGGCGAAGTTTTCCAAGTGCATGCAACAGGCTACGAGTACCGAGACGTTAACAACATTTGCTGGCGAGCGGCCAAGTTCTTACACGCTACGGCCTACGTGGCGCTGTTAACCTGTTACTTTTCAGTTTGCTTTTATCTATGCTGTTAAATGTCATTTTACTTGGATAGTAGAAAAGAAATGAAATATTTTGCTATTATGAAAAAAAAACACATTATAGAATTATTAGATAGAATTGTCTTTTATTTTTAATATTGCTTATTTATCTTCTAGCGTGTACCTAATAGAATATTATTAGTATATATCCTAAAAGTCCTATCCTACTCAAGTTATGAATGTAAAATTTTGTAAGGATGAATATTTATTCTACTTACCCGCGAAGACTTCTTAGGCTGTCAAGGATCCAAAAGGGTATGACTGGAACGTGACGGTTGTGGGTTCGATCTCCACTCGAGTGAATGAATTTTTTTCACCAAAGCAAAAGCCCGGCGTTGAATTCCGCCACTCAACAAGCAATGCCTCGAAAAATTCAGCGGAAAATGGAGAATGGAGTGTCTTAACACTAGGATTCCTCTGCATATTCTGTTGTATGCGGGATAAAGGTTAAAGCTGATTTAATTTGATCTATTTACTACTGAACACATTTAAATGAAACTTTAGGCCAAACTCATAACAAAATTTAAGTTAGTGGTAAAAGAAAGTAAATTAGCAGACATGATAAGCAGTTTCAGTTGCACTACTAACGCTGTATACAAAATTCAATTTTATTTGCTTTACTTCTTGGCACCGACTTCAAACATGCCAGTAGGTAGCACATGTATTAATAATAAAGGTAGTTAAGTTTGCATAAGAAGTATTCCAAATTAAATAATTTCATTAAGGTTATTTTATGCTTTTAATTATTGAAGTCGGTTGTTTTAATGTAGTTTTTATAAAAAATATATATATAATTCCATAGATAAAAAATGATGAAGGAGCTGATCACATAAAATATCTATTGTTAAACAGGAATATTTTACGTTTATACATAGTTGAATTGTTTACTGAATAAACTATATTTCTAATCGCAATCAAAATAAGATTAAATGATTTTCTTAATTTTATCAACACCTCCATAAAAATGGATCGAATGGAGGAAAAAAATATTATTTAAAAGTTATGTATTTGATAGAATCTTTTTATATACAAAACTTATAATCAAAGTTCAGAGTTCAACATATTATAACAACCCCTTAAAATATATTAAAGAAAATCTTTTCATTATACTAATACTACGTACCGAGTGCCAAAGTCGTAGTGGTTAAGCGAGCGTATCGTTTCACAGTTACAAATTTTATTACTTTCTCTCTCCAAGCTAGATATATACTTAAGTCAAACATTTTTTTACAGAGTGCACACTCTTGGCAATTTAAACACAGGTTTTTAATAATTATTAATATAAAAAACGTTATGTTACGAGGTCAGTCGTGGCGCAGTGGCACAAAGTGTGACTGTAAAACCGACTGGTGGTGGGTTCGATCGATACTCGAGGAGATGAAACATTAACTTACACGTATATTTCCATTTCTTCGCTCTGATGTCGAGGCAAAGCGCGGCGTTGAGTTCTGCCACTCGCAATGCCTCCAAAATTCGGCAGAAAGTTGAGAACGAAGTGTCTTAACACTAGGTTCCCTCTGCCTACCCTGCTCTGTGCGGGATATAGCATGAAGCTAATTAAAATTTAGTAATTATGTGATAATATTTTTCATATAAATAATGATAATCGTAATATTCATATGAAACAGTATTCTAAATATATATAATACTAAAACATATGCTAAAATATTTATCAGCAATAGAAACGTATTCAAAGAAAACCGCCGTTGTTACTGAAACAAAATACAAATAAGTACAGGCTGAAAGTTATTCCAGTCGGTCGTTTTATCGGGAATCTTGAAAACTTTTTAAGGTTTGATTTGTAACAAATCTTTGGTGAATTCACGTTTTGCTGGATAAGTTATTTTTTTACGTCAAAACGATAGATTTTTTACGTTTTTTATTAATGATTTTTGCCGTAACTTCTTTCGTGTGTGTTATTATTATTATTTTACATACTTTTCATCATCAGCAAACCAATAGTTTTCACGTATAACCTACTACTATACTTAATACGCAACGAGAAAGTGTAAATAAAAATTACGATATATTTTTCACCTATATTAAACAAAAATCTTTACTATAAATTACACGCGTATTACATAGTGTTGGCACAGTGACAATCAGATTAAATGGAATGGAAATACAGGGGGTATTTCAAATAAATATTTTATTAATAATACAAATAATATACCTATTCTGTATTAAAACACAAATGCAAATGCAAATGGATTATTTGCATTATTTTAATATATACGACAAAACAACTTAAAATAAAAAATAAATATTTTTAATAAAACAAGTCTCTTCAATATCAAATATATCCGTAATTCGGTTACGGCTTCACGCTCCCGGAGCCCGGAGTCTACGCTTCGCTTCGTTTGAACCCCTTAGCTATGTAGATATTTGGGAATGTTTTAAGAGTTCGACGATTACGAAATGCTATTGCGATTTAATAGGAGTAGGTTTGAGTAACATTGCGATTCTTAAGGTCATATTATATTTAATTTACCTTCGTAAGTCAATGGGGAATACCCTAGATATGTGTTTAGGTTACGCGACGAATAACATTGACAAACTTAAGTTTACAACAAATATATTTATAAGTTATTTTTAAATATGATATTGAATTTATTTATTATAATTCGAGGCCAGTCACGACGCACGGGCACAAAGTGTGACTGTAAAATTGACTGGTTGTGGGTTCGATCCCCCCTCGAGGAGATGAAATATTTACTTAAATTTATATTTCATTTTCTCTGGTTTCGAGAAAAAGCGTGGCGTTGAGTTCTGCCACTCAACAAGCAATGCCTCCAGAATTCGGCAGAAAGTGGGGAACGGAGTGTGTTAACACTAGGTTCACTCTGTCTACCCTGCTGTGTGAGGGATACAGCATGAAGCTGATTTATTTGATTTAATTTATTTATAAAAAATAAATAATTTATTTATAATTCGAATAAAATTTTAATAAGCTTAAAGATAATACCGGTGTTGCCTTGCGGTGCAGATTGCTTTATCTTTGATAAACAATATTCTCCGTAGTAGTGGATAGCAGTCTAGAAGCCTAGTGCATACGTATGGCAGCCACATGCATGTTTATGACTTTGACGCAAAATCTTGGTCTCTAGCTCGAGGGCTTACCTAGATTGACTATACCATATACTAGAACCTAGTAAAGTAATCGCTGGCTTTTTGCTTTTTTTTAATGTCAATGTGGACTATTGTCCACATTGACATTTACATCTGTAAACTATTGTATTACACAGACACCCATTTGTACATTTACAGATATTATTGTATTTACAAATACGTTACGTCGCGGTCACCTATATGGGCAGTACCACCGTCGGGGTGCCTATATTACAGCTTAAAACAGCAAAAAGCACTCCAATCCAAATAATTATTAATTGTATCCGGAAAAATTAAGAAGACAAAAAAAAATGTTTTTACTTCCTAACATTGACTGAGAAAATTAAGCAGACGAAGCGTAGCTGAGTTTTATTAAAGAATTAAGACTTCTCTAATTCAATACCATGAAAAGGGTTCGACAAAGAGTTTTTTATGTGAAAAAAAAACTCTGTCGTCCTTTAAAGGAAACGTAATACTGTATAATATTGCGCTTATCCATTCCATAGGTTTGAGTTTTAATATCATTAAGATACAATGCCGGTCGGGGACTGAAATGATCCGTGACGAAAACTCAGCGGCGGTATCAATTTAAAATATTTACCCTCGTTAAATCCTTTAAGAGACAGACAAGCGTGACGCGTTGGCTTAAACAAATACAGCAAAGTAATTAGTACTTTTGCTGTTTTGTACTGAAGTTGCTGTCTACAGTATACTTAAATATGTACATGATAATGCCTGTACCGTCATGTTCGTTTGCTAATTTAATTTCAAATCACATTTTGTTTTCAAATTTTATTTTCAAACGGAATTACGAATATGTTTGAAACATTTCATGAAAGAAGTCCCATTAAGCAATTAGTGCGAGCGCGGTCTGTTCTACGTTAAATCAAAGGTTTCCATTACGTCACAAAGAAAGTGTGTCTAAAAATGCAAAGGAGAATAATACGGTAAAAGCATCATGTTGCTGTATTCAATTATTTATATAGAAAGTCTTGTGTTATTATTTATATTTTATAATTAAAATGTGCACATATAAATATATGGTAAGCCAACGTTGTGAAAAACGCAGACAGTTCAACTAATTCACAAAAAAAATCTTATCAATATTTACTATTGATATGAACTGACACTTTGTCTTCTTTTTACTTTTTTTAGAATACTTTAACATTATTTAATATGTTTTATAAATAAATATTAAGATTCTATTTGAAATTGTTGTATAATTTGAGTTCTAGATTCTTGTGATACTTTATAAAACACATATATACCTAAATTGAACGATATATATTGAAATATCACGTATTCTACAGCGAACAATTGTCACGTAAATTTTATATCTCCAAAGGTAAATATAGTAATCCCTTTCATAAGAGCTATAAACGTGGTGTAGTGATACCCGTCATTGCTATTACCGGTGCCATTGTAGAGGGAGTATTGTGTGAGAGGATTGCTTTCTCAAGAAAGCGCAGGAATTGATTTTAAATTTTCTTCCAAGAACCTCTGAGAACTACGCAACAATAGCCCAATGGCTGGATCGAACGATGGAACATGTGGTATCTGCAATAATTAACTGTTGAGCCTCTTACCTAGAGATCAAATAAGGCTCTAACTAAACTTATTTCTTAGTCTCTCTTTTCATTTTCCAAAATCAATATAAGACGTTTAGTATCGACATGAAAAGTTTCGCAATATTCAAGAAATAACGGTGCCTGATTACAAATTCATTAAAATATTTCAAGCTTCTAAAAACAGTTTTTTGTATTTCGTACAAATTAACAATAAATATTTTTTTTGGTGAAAGGGATTCGCTGAAAAATAAATGAAGTTCTTTAAAAGCAAAATATCCTTTGTTCCGTAACGTAATGTAAGATTTTATAATACAATTCAAATTAAACAATAGCCTACAAAAGCCGTTAAATTATATTAAACTACAACTATGTTCTACGGAAAATAAGCCCCAGGTGCTTTCACTGTAGCTACGTATGTATATATGTGCATATCCCATGCAGAGTAACGAGAGGGAATACTAAAGTTTAGTGTTAAGATAACGTAACGCCATTGTAATACCTCGCCATATCCACATTTTCATATTCATTGACCGTAAAAATATTTTCTATTTTGCGAGATTGAATTTCGCTAACATTGTTTGTAGGCGCGCCCCAGGTAGAGGGACCACGAATTTTATTTTATGGGAACACAACACTTGCTCATCTCTGTTATAGTTTTTGTCGGTATTTACGGGACGCGTCATTGGTCCAACATACTACCTAAAAGGTATTGAAGAAATTTGAACTAAGTTAACTTATACAGCTACCTTCATATATACCCAACTATATATAAATTAAAAGCTTTTGGGCACTTTTTTTAGATGCTTAATACTTTTCAAAATTAATATCGTATATTTACTGTTATTACTCTTTCTATTGGCCGTGGTAATACTGGTGCAATACCCACCTGACGTGTTTTTATTATTTTTCGTTTCCACCCAAGACTCAATACGTCAGATCAATCATTCCATTCTCTGTATACACCACTAGAGCCCCCACGTTGCAGGGACCCGATGAACACATTTTTATTTAGTTAACTATTCCTTAATATAAAACATAGTCAGGTTTAGAGTGTGTTTAATAACTGAACACTCAGTGTTTAACACCAAATAAGTGACGTACTCACTCAGTACGTCACTTATTTGGTGCAAATACCGACGTGATTATTTTAAAATGTTATAGAAATATTTTTAAACCGTAAATATTTCGTTATTTTACGATGTACAAATGTAATAATAAACTTGTTATAATAGAGTAAATTTGCAATATGATGTTCTCGTTATTTTACTTTTGATTATAACGTTTGCTTTGTACTTTGTTTCTAGTCTGTCAGAGAAACTGAAATCTAATAATCTTAACACATTTTCAGCTATTCAGTTATTTACATAATAACTTCAAGATAAATAATTATGTAAAAAAGTTTAAAATTTTAAACGTACTAAAAAAAGTATAAAAATTTAACCGTATTTGAACCCGCGCCTTTTGGAAACCGTACAATATTATCGGTCAAGAGGAGCGGGTTAAAATCCAGCTACGTAAATTTTTTAAACGTTTACTAAATAAGTAGTTTGAGGCCAGTCGTTGCGCAGTGGCACAAAGTGTGACTGTAAAACCGACTGGTTGTGGGTTCGATCCCCACTCGAGGTGATGAAATATTTACATAAATTTATATTTCCATTTCTTCGCTCTGGTGTCGAGGCAAAGTACGGCGTTGAGTTCTGCCACTCAACACGCAATGCCTCCAAAATTCGGCAGAAAGCGGGGAACGGAGTGTCTTAACACTAGGTTTCCTCTGCTTACCCTACTGTGTGCGGGATATAACGTGAAGCTAAATTTTTTTTTACTAAATAAGTATTTTTCTTACCTAAGTGTAGAGTAACAATTTAAGAACGTTAGAAAACTTCAAGATATATTTGTTTTAAAGCCTTATATTCATATATGAGTGTGGGTATATATCCCTGTACTTATAAAATATGTACAGATCGATGATTTAATGTTACTAATTTAGAAGATGGTTTGTAAAATTTTATAGATTGTCACTTTATATCATAGGAGCTTTGCCCTAAAAATTACACACACAGCTTTTGGGCTACGTAACTATTTTTTTTTAGTACGTCTCTTAATAAAATTAGATTAATTAAAAAAAATTAAATCAGCTTCACGCAGTATCACATATACAGCACGGTAGGCAAAGGGAAACAAGGCATTGCTTGTTGTGTGGTGGAACTCAACGCAGGGCTTTACCTCGACACCAGAGCGAAGAAATAAAAATATAAATTTAAACAAATTAATCATTTTAGCAAAATAAAGTTAAGCGTGAGATTTCAATATTTGAAGTTATCTCTTGGGTTTGTTTAGACAAAATTCCATGACAAGGGGTCGATAACGCTCTATTGACGATCTAATTTCAGTTTAAAAGGTATATAACGAAAAATATATTCCAAATATATCTAACATAAACTTAAAATAACGAAATGAAAATATAGTAACTTACATTTGTATTACAATAACGGCGTCACCGTTATGTCGACCTAGGCTCACAAAGCTAATCAACGCACTTAATTATGCGATAAGGTAATTGAAACTAGATACAGACGGCTAGCAGAAATGAAACCACAATAAGCTATTAGGAAGGTTAGGCAGAGCGATTCGCTCTAATTACGTTGTATGCAAATCACTAGTGGATTAGATCAAAGCAACACGAATTAAACAAATCAATCAAGATATTGGATGAGTATGGCGTTTATTTTAATTCAATATATTCAACTCTTTATTATGAAACTATTGTAATATTTGTGCATAGATTATTTTAAGTGTTAATATAAGCTCACGCCTTCACGCTGCATCCCGCATACAGCAAGGTAGACAGGAGGATTCGTATGAAAAGACACGATTTTCCTTACTTTCCGTCAACTTTTTGTAATATTGCGTGTTCAGTGTAGGAACTCAATAACTCTTATTATTTATCTATATATAATAATTAATATCTCTGAGTGGGAATCAAACCTACAACCGTCACGTGTAGAGTCTTTACACACTGTCTTATGTGTCGTTGTGCTATGAAGGCCTCAATATTAATAAAACCAAAAAAACTTGTCACCTACGTATTCTTATTATTACGTACGTTTGCTTATTTTAAAATTACTAAGAATTAGCTTAAAATTGATGAAAAGTCTGATAAAATAAACGTATACTTTAGTATATTTTTTTATAAAAAGTACTTTGATCTTGCCCTGAACGGTATAATATTTACTTTGTAACGTATTATTCTCCACCATATTTCGTATTTTATTTACGAATAATATTTTCCATCCGTTTCATATGACTATTGTTTACACGTACGGGCGCGAGTGTGCATTGCGTAAGTATCAATCTCAATTAATTAATTATCATTATGGACCAAGATTTAAGTATAAAATTATGATATGAACCGTTTTATATTATTGTTATACGACGAAATATAAAAGTAATATATAAATTTATTTCTATAATTTTATTTAATTTACGAACTCAATTAAATTTATATATGTCTTCATAATAGTATAGTTAGTATTTATCTATGCAATATGCCACTTTTTTACTTTAATATTACTTTACTTCAACCGCAATACGCAAAGGAAGCTCAGATTAAGCAATTCCGTTTACGCCGTTCCGTTCCGTTGGCACTATTAACATTCATACGTCTTGTGCGAGCCCGTTCCCTGATTCCATATTAGAGAAACGCAACATTCGTGACGTCATTGTCTCTCCATATTGTATACTATTCACCTGCAATTCCTATTGTCCGTCCGATTGATTACAATCCCCATTCAACGAGTATGTACTAACGGCGCATGTACGACAAGTAACGATATCCATGTGTACGAATATGTACTATATGAGGCTATTATGTAATTTAATACATAGATTTAAGCCGATTAATAATGCTTATTGTGTTTAATGGTCTATATTGTTATTAGCTGAGGGGATAGCCTCACGCAAATGTACCATTTTTGAATTTAATTTCATCATTTGTTATTCAGTTCGGAGCATTGCTGTAATGTTAATTGATTGCAATAATTACTATGTACATTAATGTTATTTTGTAAGGTTTTGTTAGTTTGTTTTAAACCTGAAATAATAATTGATTTGTATATCTTATTAGGTTTGAATTCTGTTTTGAATCAGTATTAAATTATTCTAAATTGTTTTCCCAATAATGTTCATAAATAATAAATTTAACAGTGGCTAGCTTATTATCAATTGATGTTTGCTAAGTGGATCCAATTGAAATAAATAAAGGATTGATAATTTTGGTCGCTTCATTTATATAATAAATGCCTACATCAAAATGAGATTTGCCTCAAAATATAGTACTAAAATCTAACTTGAGTACGAAGTGTGGGACGGGGAGGACTAAATTGCCCTTATTTTTCTCGAAGCACGAAATTCACTAACTTGTTGTGAAGAGTTAGGATCAAACTCAAAGGATACATAAATCTGCTATCATATTAACATCAAACATCACTTTTTATGTTAGATAAAGGATTTTTTTTAAATAATATTCTTTAATTATAATAAAAAAAACAACATTATACACATAAAAGTTTTTACTAAACTCATATCATGTTCATGAAATTCATTAACATCAACGCATTTCTTAGCATTATAAAAAAACCAGAAGAAACCGACGTATAATCTGCTAAGTGTCTAATACAGAATCAATGAGGTGACAAATTTTCGCTTTAACTAACGATCATCTTCCATCAACTTCATAACTCATCTATTCAATATCTTAAAAAATCGTGGCACGACATTTTTTCCATTAGTTGGCACCCTCGGGATAAATCGGCGACCTGTTGCGGGTGGAACGTGTGCCGAGGTCTCATCTCGCGATTTAGTGGAGACCAAGAAAATTGTTCTTTTGTTTACTTTACCACTTCAGAGGTGTGTTTGTGCGTGATTTTTTCTTTAGAAAAATAGGCTTAGCTAAGAAAATTTTAGAATATTCATCTATTAATATTATTTGTAGGTTATAAGAATTTGACATGCGCTTATGTTTCTTATATGATAGTTAACGTTAATTAATAATAAATAATAATCTGTGTTGTTATTTCTACTATTTTTTTTATTTTTATTTAAACAAGTACCTATCCTTTAGTTTAACGTTTTGAATGTGAGTGAAAATGATTTTTAACCTAACGTAACCATTAGTCAAAAATGAGGCATTTTGTTAAAGTTAAAAAATAAATAAAAATTATATTATTTTTAATATAACCACATAAACATAATGAAAATAGATGGTGACGATGAAATAGATGACATTAAATAGATATAGATTATAAATATTTTGTACCAAAATTTATCTTTGAAAGGTATAAAACTTTATTCCGAACATTACAAGGTTTCCTCATCTATTCTACCTGTCATTAACAAAGACACAAGGTGAAACAAAGACTTGTCCAGCATTGAAGAACCTTTCTGACATGAAAGAGACCAAGAGCTATCGAAAACGTCGAATAATACCTTTACGGCATATCGATCACGACAAATTTGATTTTCTTACAGTGCTTCTATAAAATGTACAATGTAGATAAATAATACTGCAGTTTATATTTTTCTTACTTTATGACCATTTCCATACTACTGCTGTTTATCCGTTACCATTTAAATATAGAGCTAAAAATTTCATACATTATTTCAGTTGAGTTGTGGAACTTAACGCCGCGTTTCGTTTGACTACGGCGGGAAAAGGCGAATAATTTAAGTGGAAATCTTAAGTTAAGACACTTTAGTCCCCGACCCGACTTTTCGCCAAGCTCTCTGGAAAGCATTTCGTGTTGAGCGAAACTCAATTCCACGCTTTCTCCTTACCAGAGCGAGAAAATTAAAATAATTCATATCATTAGGTATCAGAAATACATTAAATTTGTTACAATTAGTACAAAACGACTAAATTAGGAATCTAATATTACACAATTAGATTAATGCGGTGACGTCCAGACGCGACGGCTTAGCATACTGTTGAAATGAACACTTGAATATTTGATAACATTACACTTGACCAACTGATACCTAGCCAGATACATGATGAATTTATATTTTTCGTATTGGTATTTGGTATACTACCTGTGTATATTTCATACCACAGTCTTATACAAGATCAGGAACCTATTGTTAGACAATCCGTTGCCATTGAGACACTTCCGTTCTTTACTTTCGATTGAATTTTGGAGGCATTGAGTGGTATATGGCGGGACTAAGTGGCATGTGATGGAACTCAGCGCCGCGCTTTGCCTCGACACCGGAGGAAAGACAACAAAATATTAAGCATTTCATTTTCTCTAATGGGTCAAAACTTCAAAAGTCACTACACCTAGTTTTTTATTCGTCTCATTCAATATACAATCTCGTACAATCCAATTAAGCAGATACTGTGGAAATCTACTACAAAGATCTTGTAATGTGAACCAGGCTGCTTAGTAACCTGTTCCCATTTTACTTACATTCACATCTAGAGCGATTCAATGTGAAACACCTGTGATCATTTACGATGTGCGAATATAGGAATTATTATTTTATTTGTATACTCTATGGCGAAATGGATTGGGTAGTGGGCAATAAGAAATTTATGTATGTATTGACTAGTTCAGAGGCTTTTTGACCAAATTGTATATCTTTTTTTTTAGCTTCACGCTGTTATCCATTCGCATAGCAGCGTAGGCGAAGCGAATTAGGATACCTACTTTTAAGACACTCCGTTCCCATTGAGACATTTTCGTCCTTTACTTTCCCGAATTCTGGACGCAGTGCGTGTTGTGGCGGCAATCAACTCCGCGCTTTGCTCCGTTATCGGAGCGAGGATATGAAAATGATAAATATTTCATATCTTCGAGTGGGAATCGAACCCATAACCTGTCGCGTTTACAGTTGCACGCAGTCACTTACAATAGTTTATCTAGTTTTCTGTACGTACTTTTTCAAGCCATCAGTGCTTAAATTTTATGTACGAATGTAGTCGGTTTACCATAACATCGTATATATAGTGTAGTAGCTTTTATGTATTTACATTTTATTTTAACGGAATTATAAAACTCAATCAATTTTCGAGTAAATCTCGTATTAAGCTCCTTTATATTAGCGGCTTTTTTATTTACTGCATTATTACTTAACCAAAATAACTTGATATTTTAAAAAAGATAAACGAATAAATATATAGTCGGAATGAATATATAATATTAAGCATTAATATTTTTTATTTAACAAAAGAAAAACAAAGTTTTATAAACACATTTCACACATAATAAAATAACATAACCGTAGCGTTTGGCGCTCCGTTCTCTCTGACTACCCCGCTAGGGATAAAACGTGAAGCTAGTTTAGATTTTAGTTTTTTTTTTAAATAGAATAAATTGGCGCTGGGATTCTTTACACTCTGTTAAAATGAACAGAGTGTAAAGAATCCCAGCGCCAAGTCACCATCTACGGATATAAACATAACAGAACTTCATTCAAAACAAATACATGAAACGAAACGTAACTCAGAACCACTCCAGATATTAGCTATTCTTTTTAACTTACGTACAGTCTGACAAATGATTATTTAGCGGGAGCAGGTGTCTTTACAAGTCGTGGTCGCTAAGATATATGAATCAAGACGTACAAAGCAAAGGATACAAAACATATGTATGTATGTATATCGCTTATTTCAACCTATACAATATTATGTGCGAGGACGGGATAATTTATTTAAATGTGCGTCTCAAGTTAAGAAAGTAACTTGTGTTATCTATACATGTATTGTTTCATATAGCTTAATCTTTGCTGTAGAATAGATAATTTTAAAATGTATTCATTATAACCAATTGCAATATGTAAATTATAGTAAGACTTTGGTATTATGATTTTTTTTATCAATTTAAAAACGATACATACATCTATATATATATAAAAGGACTTGTTCTGACTGACTGAGGTTAAGACGCACGCACAGCCGTAACCGCTGATGGTGGAAACGTGAAATTTGGACAGATGTTTATTTTTATAATCTGGACATCCACTAAGAAGGGATTTTGAAAAATTTTAACCCTAAAGGGATGAAATAGGGGTTGAAAGTTTGTATGGATTTTTTTTAAACAGCACCGATTTTTATAAAATTCGAAATTCAGACCTTTTAAAATATTTCATTGGACACGTGTTTCATAGTTTATTAGAATTCACCCCCTAAGGGTTCAAATAAGGGGTTGAAAGTTTATATGGAAAAATCTTTAAATCGCCACCGATTTTTATAAAAATTTAAATTCAGACTATTAAAAATATTTTATTGAACACGTGTTTTGTGGTTTTTTTAGAATTCATCCCTAAAAGTGCAAATAAGCGGGCGAAGCCGCGCGCTGTTTTGTCAAATTTAATTTTCATTTTTACTGCATTTTCAATCATTTTTGTTTTTTATTAATCGTGAAATCACTCTAAGAAAGTGTCTATAACACCAAAGCTGTGATTGTCTAATCTAAAACTTGCTTTCGTGTCTAAAAGCGTAAACATATGAGTATGTACGTATAAAACCTACCTAAGTAAACTGATCTCGAGCAAGCAGGTAGCAAAGCGTAGGACAAACCACTAAAAGAACACGTTATTTTCCGGACACATCAAGACGTTTAGTGTTGGTGCAGAGTTATTAACGATAACTTCAGTCAATTTAGAATTCTAAAATAATAACTTTTAGAATTCTAATATTTAAAAAATATCTTAATTTTCATAGTTCATAAAATTTTAAGTCTAACAAGTAACTTGATAAATTATTCAATTCAGTTCAAATCAGTATCATCACAGATAAAATGTCTCTAGATTGAATAAAAATCCTAAAACAGATACAAAAATATAAGATGAAAATAACGACACTATTATAATAGTATTTTTTTACTAGGCAAACAATATTCTATGCATGTATTATTAAGATTTCATGTTTTCATAGATTTCAGATTGTATCATACATTCAATGTTTCACATGCAATGTTGCAAAATTGGAAACAACATGAATTCGTTATATTTTTAGAAATAATATAAAAATTTGAACGTTTGAACGAGATTTGACACCACTAAGCTATTCGTTATCGTTGAAATTCTTATACAGTTATTACAAATTGTTTTATTATAAGCCACTACTACCACAAATCCCGCTATGTAGAAATTTTAGAAAATGTATAAAACTAAAAACGTTAATTCGTTATTTCAATATAAACCTATATGCTTTAAACATTGGTATTTCATTTCAAGAATTCCAACTTATCGATGTAGCAAGTCACTTCCCTACAAGGCGGGCGGGTAACGGGCGGACGATTAGCCGTGGTGTTTCTCTGGCCGCCCTGGAAATGGAAAATAAAGGCCGTGTGACATGAGCGGTTGTGCTTTCTTTACTTGAGCGAGTTAAAATACTTTAGAATTTTTGAAACTTTTACGTCTTTTAAGGTACGTAGGTATGTTATATTAGTATTTATGAAAATATGTATGTTTAGATAAAAGTTAAAGTCAAATCTAAGTATCAATATATTATTTATTTATTACCATACGTAAGACGGAACTAAACAAGTATTTTTTCTCATACGAAAACATTAAAAAATCTTAAAACACCAAATAAAATAAACAATAAAATAACGATCGATAAGCACAAAAATGTTTCCCGTAATAATGAAAATAAAATATAATTATTTTGGGGCAGTAATGACGTTATGGTTGTGGGCGTTACAGCGATAAACGATCGCCGCCTATTGACGCGCCGCCCACTGCAAACATTGAAAATGCTGATTTATTGTTCTGATTCAAATAAATAACTAGTAAGTGTAACTAACTGTAACTATAAGAGATTTAATTTAAATTAATATAACTAAACTATTTTTATTTAGTTAGCGTTGAGTTCACGCAATGCCTCCAGAATTCGGCGAAAAGTGGGGAACGGAGTGCGTTAACATTAGGTTCCCTCTGCCTACCCTGCTGAGTATGTGATACAGCGTGAAGCAATTTTTTTTGATTTGATTAGATTAAATAAATGAAATAATCCTATGTTGAAAATTATGTTTTTTTTAATTTATTATTGAGAGAGGAGACTTATTCACCTTGTTGATTGTATTTAAAATCAGAAAAGTAGCAAAAGCCAATAAATATTCTTAATTAACATTCATTTTAAGATACAAAATCCACGTTTTTCCCGTCAACAGTTTCATAATGAATTTACGATTTTTTTTTTACAATTTTTTTCTATCATAGTTTCTACATTTAATATTATTACTCGCGCAAATAATAGTATTTTTTTATTTTATCAAAATCAAGTCAGAATTTTCAGTTAAGTTCTAAAATTGTAAAGGTTCACCACTTTTTTAAAATTTTCGCTCTTTGGCGCAGAAACTATGTGACGTCACGCAGCGACTATTATGTCTAATTGCGAGTAATACAGAGTAATTTTTAACCATTTTATTTATTTACTATAAAAAATTATTTATAGCAACCGCGAGAGCAAAACAAGCCAATGTATAAAGGTGTTCGGAAGCGCAGAATGCATCAAGACGCAGTATGATGTTGCCGCAGAGACCGTACTTTAATGTTTTATATCTCAGTAGTTTTTTTTAAATAATAGAAAAATACAAGATATTGCCATTTCACGTCACTTTCAGTTGACCTAGAATTATAAAATTTGGCAACTAACATCACAAGTAGTCAGGTAAGAATCTGAAACCAGAACATTTGTGGTTAAATCCTAAAAATTTTTGAATGAAATAATAAAGCCGCTATTTCAAGTGAAGCTTGAATTATTGAAAAAGCTCGAAACCTCCAATTTTTATACGGAGCCTTTGGTGGGCGAGCCCGAATCGCGCTTGTCTGAAAAAACATTAGCGTGACTCATTTTACGTTAATTTAGACTTTACCGCAAATAAAACAAAAATAATAATTTAGTAAAAATAATATTAAAAAGAACATAAACTACTTGCTCTACTACACTTGCCCGTCAGAACACTCGCAGTCCGAGTTAAACATCCAAGTAAAACGCGCGTTCGAACGTGACCGCTTTATTTATGCAGATGTCCCCTGTCCCCTCACTCGTGTGGGGACGTCCTGAGAAGAATTCAACTAGCGTCTCCTAACACTCTTATTCAACACAAACAGAAAGCCCAGGACTTAGTGAATATTTGGTATACACATCACGCTGCCGCTTAATAAAGATTACGAGATTATGTTACGTATCGCCTTGACCTAGACATGTCAATGAATAAAATCGATAAAAAAAATGGAGGATATTTTTGCTAAAATGCATCTACTTTACATTGTTATTTTTTCGAGATTAGGCTAATTGTCTATTTTATATGGAAATTTAAAATTTGATAACAACAAATATTCATATTTTAATTTTAACTCAATGCAGGATATAGAAAATATGTAAGTGTAAATACACTCCGGTATCTATTTTTCTCAGCTTAAAAATATTTCGTCTAAAAATAGGCCATACAGGCCTCTACTAGCTACTGCCATTATATCAATGTCTAGCCTATTACAATACGCCTGTATTGTCACCATATGTATATTTGTATGTCTAATGTACATACCTCTGAAACAGGCGCCACAGACCTACATTCGGTTTAATAAACACGATTTATGAGCGCGGCGTAGTCGGACGTCTGTCTCGAGCACTTAACCGCCATAATATTCATAGAGAAAAATCATAGTTTATGACTAACAATCTTTTCAGAGAAAGCTTCTTACGCCCGTCCCGAGAGAGCTGCAAAGCATTAATATTACTTACACTATAAATAAGTTTCGTTTCATTATTTTCGGTAAACGTAACGTCTTTAACTGAGAAGCAAATATAAATAAATCAAATCGAATACATTTAATTTATTGTTCTTTTTGTAATATATGTAGTTTTTCTTTAACAAGAATCATTTATCGATATAAATAAATATATTAAAATTGGTTTTTCAATAATGTTATTTTTTTATTCTATATAGGTATTTTTTTAAAGAAAGAGACAATGCAAACGTGCGAAACACGCTATATAGGTAGTTCTTATACATTAAGAATCCGTGTGACCAGTTGTGGCGCATGAGCACGTGTGTGACTGTAAACGTATCCAGGTGGTGGGCCCGATCCCCATTTGAGGAAACTAAATATTTAATATTTTCGTTTCTACGCTCTGGTGCCGAGACAAAACGCGGCACTCCGCCACAAAGAAATGCCTCCAGAATACGGCGGAAAATGGGAAACGAAGTGTCCTAATGCTAACTTCCCTTTGCCTACCCTGTCACGTGCGCGATACAGCGTGAAGCTGAAAAAAAATCTTTATTAATTACATTATACAAGAAACTCCAATTTTCCCACTTTATGAGACTTAACAATATTCTTTATGTCAAACCAAAACTAATGTATGTCTGTACATCTAATTTGTGTTGTACTTAAGCAAGAATTTACCCTCCCGATTGTATCATGTTTAATAAACATAATTATTCGGTTGTTTTCATCATAAAGCCTATGCGTAACAAAACGATTAAAGAGACCTTTTTGCGGATAATATTTAATTGCCTATTACTGTTAACATTCTCTGTAGGATGTTGTTCATGATATTATATTCATAGGTAATTGTTTTGTGAACACACATAGAAAGTTCCTATGGATATCTTAATGGCTATATTTAAAAAAAATTAAAGCTCTCATGTATCAGTATAAACGTTATTAATACATATTTATATGTATACTGTCTCTTTTTCGAACTTTGTTATTAATATTATTAAGCTTGAAAAACGAGCTTTTTTGAACGTACTTATCTCTGAAAGTACTTATTGTATTTTACTTCGTCATAAATAATTCGTAGCCGCTACGCAAGAAATGCTGTTATATGTTTACGTATTCACAAAAATGTAAAAAAAATAAAAACACAAACACATACGTACAATCGCACCACAAGAAACCCATGTGGTAATACATCTATACACGTGAATACACATCCATACACATTACACATGTGCAAATGTGATCGTAAATTTGATTACACATCCACATATAAGATTAAATATCTATACATGATATCACATATCGACACCTGTGATCACATATCTACACAAATGATAATACTAGTACATCTACACGTGTACTCAGACATCCACATATTCACATATCTCACTCGTTTGGTTGTGTGTACATGTATGTGTTACATGTACTCATGTGATTACACATTCACAAACGTGAGCACAAATCTACACATGATTTATCATCTACTAATATAATTATTGCCGTGTGATCCCGGCCTAGAATAGGATCATCCTAGTACTGGTGGTGTCGTAAGAAGCGACTAAAGTACGTGTGGTAGAGTCAAGTTGCCAGCAATGGCAACACGCATGGGCAGACTCGACCGGATCATTACCACCCACGGCATTTAAAACCGGCGTGAAGTAGTGGCATTATGCCACTGCGTTTCGCATCAGGTAATGCCGGGCTCCGGTGCCCAACCCACCTTAAAGGCCGGCAACGCATCTGTAACTCCTCTGGGGTTGCATGGGGCCGTGGGCGGCGGTAGTCACTTACTATCAGGTGACCCGAACGCTCGTTTGCCGTGTCTGTTCCATAAAAAAAAATACACTGTCTGTTCCACATATCCACAGATGTGTGATATAATTAAAATATATATCTATATAATACGATTAAAAATGTTGTCCCAGTTGCCATATTACTATACTCAATTAATCAAATATGATGTAGAGTAAAACCGATATCTTCCCTATCCTACACCTAAATATTACAACTTGTGAATTGATCATAATATGTTTAAATAGTCCATTAAATGAATGACTAATGATGATTTATAAAGTTATACTCGTGTCTTCAACTTCTTCTAAAATGTATTATTAAATATTTCGACTCCTCAGGACCCATAAACTTTTTAAAAAAGAATACTTTATGTTGTGTTTTCGCACGAATTTTCCATCTTGAGCACTTTATATTTCAATAAATAAACCATATATACATATATATATATATATATGTATATATATATTTAGTTTATTTTTTACGGCTTTTAATAATGTTTTATACACGTTATTTATATTTGTTTCGACATGTCGAATACTTTGCAGTGGTTTGTGGTAACGGTTAAATTGTATGTTTAAAATATTTTATATTTAAAATTTGTTAACATTTGATGAAAAAAGGTAAAAAAATGATCGAATTGAAAACATAGCTAAAATATTCATTTTGTAATCGCTTATAATGCTGTAGTAGTAAGTTTATTTTGAAAAAAAAATGGATATGTTAATTTCTAATACTATACATGTGTAAATTATCTTTGAAAGAGAATAAAGTATATTTCCTTCATACTCCTAACAAAAAAAAAAAAGATTATATAAAGCTTAGTAAGAATTTAAATAACAAGTTACATTCGAAAATATAAAAAGGTTATAGGTTATAGGTTAAAAATTATCTTTAAAGTCCATTTATGTACCTAGTATAAATAAACAAAGCCTTCGGAATCAATCATCAACCTAAATCTCTATTAGCCCTCTAAACGTATAAACGTCTCTACGGACAAAATCCACAAACACATGAGACAGGTGCCCGCGTCACATCATTTTGAAAAGGGAAAAGCTTAGGTATAAAGATTAGAAGCATTAGAGTTAGTAAATCAAATAGTGGAATCACTTGTTGGTTCTAGGAAAAATCAAGAGTGAATAAATCTATCATTCAATAAGCGGGAGACGAGGCGATTTGTCATGGCGACCCTCTTAATGTTTTCGCGGGTCGCTCGTCTCCCTTAAGTTTCTTTCTTTTGTAATTTATTAAATGTGAAATCATCATTTTAAATAATTCGCCTGATATTAGAATGGGAAAATGAAGATTAATGTTATTGTATACGGCTTAATTTCAGATAATTTATTGCATTCTTACTTAAGTTTACATATTTATTTTTTTATCTTGAACATTTTTAACGGAAAAGTAAAGAAAATGTGTTGATAAGGCATTGCAGTTCTAAATTTTAAGCTTTCGTTCCCGGTACTCGTGTATTTTCTACATTTAGATTTTATATTTCAACTAGTGGGCGCGCGCGGCTTCGCCCGCTTATTTGCACCCTTAGGGGTGAATTCTAAAAAAACCACGAAACAGGTCTTCATAAAATATTTTTAATAGTCTGAATTTAAATTTTTATAAAAATCGATGGCGATTTAAAGATTTTTCCATTCCACTCCGTTTCAAGCTTTCCACCAACTTCTAGAGAAATTGCGTGTTGAGTGCCGGAACTCAGCGCCGCGCTTTGTCTAAAATAAAAAGTTTATACTTTTAACCCCTTATTTGAACCCTTAGGGGGTGAATTCTAATAAACCATGAAATACGCATGGGCAGACTCGACCGTATCATTACCACCCCCGGCATTTAAAACCGGCGTGAAGTAGTGGCTTTACGCCACTGCGTTTCGCATCAGGTAATGCCGGGCCCCGGCGCCCAACCCATCTTAAAGGCCGGCAACGCACCTGTAGCTCCTCTGGGGTTGCACGGGGTCGTGGGCGGCGGTAATCACTTACCATCAGGTGACTCGCACGCTCGTTTGCCGTGTCTTTTCCATAAAAAAAAAAAAAAAGAAACCCATCCATACACGTGATCACACATGCGCAAATGTGATCGTTAATTTGATTACACACCACATACAAGATAAAAAAAAAAACAAAAAAACACACGTATAAATATGTTTAATATAGTCGATTATAAATATAAATGAACGATATATTCTAGTATTATAAATTTACTTATCCAGTCTTGATGTATAATATGGCATACCTCGAAATAGAAAGGGGTTAAATATGAGTTTGTGTGAAAACGTTATTACTTGCAGAAACACGTAGGTAGTAGGTACTTTTATATATATACAATAAAGTATAAAGAACTATGGTTTTTATGAATACGAATTATTCTTGCTGTAAAAGGTAAATAAAATGTTTCCGCGAGACAATGAACAAGTAAAAATAGCTTTAGTACAGTTAATCCACACATACATACATTTTTATAATAAAGATATGAATAAAATTTATGGAAAAATTTATTTTTATTCGACCCGATTTTATTTCGATGTTTATCTGTATTATTCAATGTACTATATTAGCTAATAATTTGCAAATCTTAATTATACAGTACGTAATACATATATTATCGAGGAACAAGAATATATTCCGGCCATCACATTTAATGAGGCTGGCTGTGGGTTCGCCCACTCTACAGGAGTGAATTATTTCCATTTTTGGAAAGACAAAGAGCGACGTTCAACTTCGTCACTAAACACACAACGTCTCGCAATTCAAGAGGAAAGTGGAAAACAAAAATTTTGATACTTTCTGCCTATTTTGCTATAGATACTATAGATAAAGCGTGAAATTAAAGAAAAATTAAAAATAACTTAAATAAAAAATCAGCTTCCCGCTGTATCCCGCACTCTGCAGGGTATACAGAGGGAACCTAGTGTTAAGACACTCCGTTTCCCACTTTCCACCAACTTCTAGAGACACTGCGTGTTGAGTGCCGGAACTCAGCGCCGCGCTTTGTCTAAAATAAATATTTTACTTCCTCGAGTGCGGATCGAACCCACAACCAGTCGATTTTACAGCCACGACTGACATCAAAATAACTTATTCTGTTAACTGCATATGTATTTTATTTACAATGGCCACACCACTGTAGCATATTTACAAATATATATTTTTACAATAGCGTAATTCAATATACATTAGTATATTCAATAAACATTATCTCCCGCTAACTATTACATATTAAATTAAACATTAACCACGACACGTTATGTATCCTGACGTGAATTGTCGAAGCATGAACCACAATCCATTTAGGTGTATTACGCTTGTAAGATGGTCCCAGCTCGCTAATAAATGATTCGGAGAAACCACATCGAAAGACATCTCATTTAATTGTGTACAGGCGCTAATGTGACTGTACTTATATTTGTAGGTGTAATTATAATTTTAAAGTTAGTAACGCTAGCGGTCACAGGTTCAATTCTACAGTGGACAAATATTTGCCTAACAAGTATTTAATGTTTTCACAAGTACTTAATACTATTTTTTTAAACTTCACGCGGTATCCCGCTTAGCGCTGTCGGCAAAGCGAGCCTAGTGTTAAGACGAAGGAGAAGAAGTTTACGTTGGATGGCGGTACTCAACGCTGCGAAGTTACACTTAGTCGGCTTATACTGAACAATAGATGATCTTTTATATTAAAAAGATAGCCGGGACTTACCTTGCACACCCTCCAAAGCTTTAATAGCTACCCTAAATATATCACCATCGATATGAAATAGTCAATATAATAGCTATGGAAGGAGGGTACTTCTCTATTCCCTCTATTTTTATGGAGCGAGGACAACAGTAAACAGTTAATTAGTTAAAGTGTTGCCGGAGTCATGTTAACTTTAACTTAACACTAACACATCAACAGAGGACAACAACCATATTTGTAGAGATTTACAGGCACATTCATTTCGTTAAAAGCCCCAGATTAACTTCATCCTTCCATTACAATGGCGGCGGTGTAATCCCACCAATAGTTATGTACCTATCCTACTGACGTTATATATAAAATGACGTTCGCTCATACATTTTTACGCTAATTTTGTTTCGTTGGATTTCATTTTTTTTTTCGCCTTGTATTGTAGTTTTTGTTCATACGAGTATTTTATAAAGATTATTTTTAGTTAGTGGCGAATTTCAATTTTCATGGACTCGTAATGGAAATGGATGACAGTAGACAAAGTAGAGTAGTATTATCCATGTCCACTGTATATACGTACAACATGCGTACATATTATGAAGATACGTATTTCCATGATTTCTTTAAAAATTGTATAAGATTAACAACTAAGATACTACGAGTCTGACACTCTGCCTCTGAAACACAAGAAATTTACGCTAATTTAATACTTAATATGTTAGATATTTGTTTAGAAACAAATGTGAACTGAATTAAATAAATATAGTTATGTATGTAGACAGAATTCATGAAGACCTTGACTTTAGCGTTGAAGACGTAAACTAAAATTAAATCAGTATTTAACACTACATTCAAAAGACGAGCGAACTGTCTCTCACATTGTCAATTCAAATAAAATATAAAATATAATTTCAGTTATTTTGATTATTTGTACAATTTAAATATTAACTACGCTGTTGTCATTGGTTACATCGCAGATACACAGTTTACGGTTTAATTAAAATTATTAAATATCACATGTGGTCAGTGGTTGTTCTGTGAATGATATTGATACTAATATGGCTTCGGGCTGGCATTAATAATATTCATAAAATAATTTTCATTTCGAATGTATAAAGAGTTTCTCATATGAGAGTCCTGTATAAAATTTCAATAACATTAACTCATTAACATATGTGTACCGTAAAATTATGTATTGAATTATAATAATTTTGCAGGCACATTTTATGTAAGTAGTGCAAATAAGATCTTAAAATCCCAGTGTAATATTTTTGATCTGTGGCTACATCAATATATATGTACACATTTAACATACTATTCCATACAAACCACTCAATTGACATAAAATATAAACAAATAAATTTAATCTAAACGTTTAACCCAAAAATGAAATCCTTCCTCGAATCCCTTTCCATCGATTTTTACTTCTATATAAAAGTACTTTGACAAGACTTTCCTTTGTTCCTCCGAGCGTGTTTTCGTTTGCTATCCCGATTATCCGCAGATTTGCTACAAGAATGATAGATAAATAACATTATTTTACGCAAATATGTTACACATTCCTAAACTAACATCGCTAAGGGCCCTGGGGTCCTCTTTTCCGAGCTGGGTCTATATTACAGTTCGTTACGTCGACGCTAGACCATCCGTTATTTTTGCCCCTTACATATTTTAATGCCCCCCAAGGAGATTTCCTTACCGCCCTCTTAACCATTTCCGAACCATTGGACGACTTAAATGAAACATTCAGAGTCAATCTTCAGCGCTGATCGCATTTTCTTATATTTTATTTTTATTTTACTTCTTTTAAACTAAATCTTTTACCTGCACATTTAAATTAAATAAATGATTTAAGATTTTAGACAAAAATAATTGACATTTGGGTAAAATCTGTACGAAAAGAATATTAGGACCTTGATAAAGTCGTACAATGTATTCCAGCCCGATCTGTATAGGTTTTTAATTTCTATTAAACTATATAAATGACAGAATTTGAATCTTCACGCGTCACGACAGCGAACGAGGCGATAGAAGTATGTAGAGACCTCTGGCTATTTCGTTATGGATAAAGCGTGAAACTAAAACTTGATTTTTTTTTATTAATGCCTTAAAAAAAAAGACCTCAAGATGCTAGCGTTATGTAATCAAATACAAATTTATACATTTGTACTACAAGCTCTCCTCAAAATTGTCTTTTTGGAAACCCTTAAGACTCAAACACTCGTAAATAGGACAACCAGTAAGTGGAAAGCTGAGTTCACTACATCAATTGTCGATAAGATTTTAAAACTTATTTTATCATTATAAGCATCAGACATAAATCTTTATTCCTTTAATAGCTACATGATAATTACAATAACTTTATGTTCTAAATATAATATACAAAATATCTATATTAAGATAATATATTTCGCATTATAATATCCCCCATAGCCTTATACTCGGTGAATATAGATAAAAGGGCCATACAAAAAACGATCTTTTCACGTATGCTGTTTAAATAGTGAATAGAAAACTCTATACAATAAGACTTACAAATTACAATACAGAATATTCCATTTAAATAGCTGTGTATTCTACTCAAAGCGCTCTATAGATATCATAAGAAATGCATAAGGTCGCTGTGAGAATATAAAGACTCGAGATGTTATAGCAAATAATACATACATCCTACATATCGTCGTTTCATTCTGATAGTCGATTTCAGATTCCTATCCGAATTTTTGATATGTGTCGTGAGAGTGCCGTGCTTTATAAAAGGGAATAAAATTTGGATATCCGAAAATAGTTTTTTTTTGTAAAATAGATTTTATAAGGAACTGTTTATGGTAAATAGTGTTTTATTGTTTCAATATTAAGAGTTTTTATTGTTTTGATTTAGTATTGTTTAAATTATATGATGCTAATGAATACGTCATAGAATTATATAGAGTGATACTTTAGTTATATTATTAGTGAACTAAAAACTTCAAACATAATTTATATTTATCGCGGTTAAACATATTCTGAAGGAAGAGTGGGTGGTAGGTGATAGAAAGTTTAACGCGTGTTAAGTACAAAATATACAGTAAAAATAACTTGGCGTTCAGTAATTTTGGTTTTTTTTACCACCACGTTATATCCCGCATATAGCAGGCCGAGAGTACCTAGAGTTGCATTGCGTATTGAGTGGCAAAATTCGACTACTTGTTACCAGAGCGAGTAAATGAAAATATTCATGAATAATAATTAATTCCTTGAGTTAGAATCGACCCAAGACTAGTCGCGTTATCAGTCACATGCTCGTACCACTGCGCCACGACGGCTCCAATAGTAATCGTTTTAATATATATACTAAGAGATATTTGAAGAATTCTTATAAAGCCTTTAGGGGTGTGCTTCATAAAAATTTACACAAGAGTGGTACGACAACAAAGAATTTCATAACGCTCTAATTTGCCAACTCAAGGTATGTTTTAAGGAAGAAATTAATAATATTATGCGCTTTAATTAACCTTTGAGATGAAATTAATCAGAGTCGAAATTGCTTTTGCAGGTGACGTAAGAATGCACGCCAAATTAATCCTTATAGCTTTATAATCGTGACGTATTTACGTAAAGGAAACACACTCGAACGAGGATAATTGGGCGTTTCGTTCTTTGTTTTTAATATTGTTCTACCTTCTTTTTGTGTGTGTGTCACTTGAGGATTTAGAGGCAAAGGTATAGAGTGATTTATCAATATTGATAGAGGGTTTCCCCGAATTTCTACATGTTAAAATTAAATTTTACGTTTTGTGGTTCACGCAAACGAAGTTGCGAGCCAGAACTAGTCCTGCTTACAGTGGATAAGATACTCTGTTTTGTACATTGCAACATTGCGTGTTGGGCGGCAGACCTCAACGTCGTCATAATTCATTCCCCGAATATGGAATCTAACCCACAACTATAGTTGTTGCAGTCAGATGAAATGTGTGACTATCACACAATATATCGTTACTATTAGTGTAATCGTAATGTATTTTGCATAGAAATCTTAAACAATTTACCGTTGCTCCCTCACTAGTGTGACACAGGTCACCTATGTCTAAAATAGCTTCTCGCTATATCCCGCATTTTGAATGGTAGGCAGAGTGAACCTGGAAACGTAGTGTTATAACATTTCTGCTCCTCACTTTCTGACGAATTGTCGAGGCATTGCGCGCCAAGTGGTGGAACTCAACGCTGAGCTAGGCCTTTACTGGAGAGAGGAAATGAAAACATTAAATATCTCATTCCCCCGAATGGGAACGAATCTACAGACTTCGCGTTTACATCTCCACGCAAAAAGATTTGTTTAAAATAAATTCAGCTTAAGAAAGCCTATAAATGTATGTGGTAAATATAATTGATTTCCAGCAACCAAAAGTATTTGTATAGCTAGTATAGTGAGGATAATGTATGTATAGGTACTATTCTATTATGGAATGGAGGTACTTAGTGTGTAACCCATAGCAAGGTAATTTAGTAGACGCTTTTGATTCAAACCGGTTAACATACTTATAATTTATCACAATATAGGTTTTTCTTTAGCTTTACGCTGCATCCAGCACGTAACAGAATAGGAAATAGGAGCTTAGAAACCGGAATGTTACGATACTCCGTTCCCAATAAGACATTTCTGTTCCCTAAATGTTTACAATTTAAATATAATATTTGCAAAATTTTAAGAAGATTGCGTGCCACGTTTTTTGTCTAAGGGTACACAACTTTTCAATATAAGTTAAGTTAAAATAAAAAAAATTGCAACGATGTGCTTCCGTCCTATTTAAGTTTAAAGGCGTAGGACAAGTTTGTCTGCTACAAAGTTCTTGAACTTACTGTCTGATATAATTATTTGACCTTACAAAGTATAGGTGGTGTATATAATGTATACATACGTGTTCTTGAACGAATAATATTGTTCAGCTTAAATAATAGGTCGGGAAAAAGTACCTGGGAACCTATTGTTGAGACAATTCCGTTCCCCACTTTCCGCCAATTTTTTCAGGTATTGAGCGTTTAATGGCGGAACCCAGTGCCACACTATGCCCATACCTATACCCTTGTAGAGCGCCCTGGAAGAGCGCTCTACATGGGTATGGGTATGATTCCCAATCGGGGAATGAAATATAAATTTTTTTATTCCCCGATTGGGAATCATATTTACAACCGTCACGTTTACATTCGCACGTTTGTGTCCGCAATCATAGCCATAGCTACATTACAAAAATTATAATTCAATCTACAGAGCAGGAATCGAACCTATAAAAGTCGCATTTACAGCCCGACGGGACGGACGGGATAGCAATCAATCTACAAGCAGTATTTGTCTCAGACACTTCCTGAGTATGTCAAGTTAAATTAAACTCTTTAGACTTCAATTAGATATTATTGCTAAATATCTATACAGTATTGTATAAAGTCGCTTAGATGAGAATATATTTTTAGGGTTGAGTAGTAATTAGTGAGAAGTAGGTATGTAGACAGAGTGTAAGATTTTAGTTGACAAATAACTATATTTAGTTAGGTCATTATTACCAACGCTTTTATTACAACCGTAGAGTTTATTTTTATTATTAGTTGTAGTTTAACTTCTTATCTTCGGTACTAAATATATATTATATTTTGCAATAAAATACAAAAATATCAATTTATCACGAGTAGATAAAACATGACAAGAATCAACACAAACAACGCAACACCTAAAACTTGCTTTCACGTTGTTAAGAAATAATGATTATCCTGCTGGCAATAGTTGAAGCCGCAGTCACAAGTTTCAATCCTTCTACCCAAATTGAATCGAATAGCAACATCTCGATAGAAATTTACCTAGCACTAATATCTGCGGTATTACCCGAGATTACTCTTTAATTAATCAGAGCTCTGGTAAACTTGACACAAACAGACTGTGGTATGTAGGTTTGATGAGGTTACACGTACGGGTATGGGTTATCCAAACACGCTGTACTCTACTTAAGTTATAATTGAAATTGCGTTTGCTTTATTATTTAATGTGCGTGTCATTATTAAAAATAACTAACATCAACTACACGCTGCATCCCGCACACAGCAGGGTAGGCAGAGGGAAACTAGTGTTAAGACACTCCGTTCCCCACTTACCGCTGAATTTAAGTGGCATTGCGTGTTGAGGTTGTGATAAATTTTAGTAAAAAAATCCTGTTTCTGAATGGGGATGGAACCCACAACCAGTCACTCACGGTTTGTGACCCTGGGCCACGACTGAAAAATTTGCTAATTAATACATTAGTATTAACTAATAAAGTAATTAACTTATTAATAAAACTAAAATTACAATGAGATACTAAAATTATAAAACATTTGTACAAAATTTGTTTTATAAGACTTGCAACAAATTAAATAACCTAAAATAAACAGAATTCCCAAAAATATTGTTTTAAGCCTATAAAGTGACATTCAATTCAAGAAAATAAATATTTATTTGACCCAGTAAACATTGTAGCAGCGCCATCTATGAACATTCAATGGTACTTTCAGCATACGGGTAGGCATATGCAGTGTCTAGAATTCAACCATTACAGCCCAACTCGAAAACGATTGCAGCGCCAACATTGAAAGCAGAAACTTAATGAACTTTTTAAGTTTAAGACTTCTTTCTAACATTATTTTTTAATTATTGTCCTTTGTACTTACATACTTAGGACGATATTTATAGCTTCATAGATTTACCTGGAAAAGAAGAGATTATTGTTATTTTTAATTATTGAATTTATAGTTGTCATACATTAACATTAATAGAAAACTCGCATATTCGCTAATATTGTAACGTGCTATATTTAGAAAAAACGTACAATAATAGACATTTAAAACAAAACTCTTAAAACATCTAAAAGAACGACGGGATGGTAATTGTTAAAAATGTCAGAAAACGTCTGTCTCTATCAACAAGGGAAAGCTAATAAAAGAAGACGTTTTGGCGTATTTCGTGTAATAGGAAAAACATTTTCGTTATTGATCTCAAATTTAAATGAACAGTATGAATAACTAGTTTGCTAGGACCTATTGAAATCATATAAAATAACTCGATTAAATTAGTTTTATCTAAAGTTAATGGTATTATAAAAACAGAAGATTCAACAAAAATAAACAAAGGAAGTCTGAATATTTTATTTAAAAATTTTTTTGTCTGATTACTAAGAAAAATTCACAACCTTTGGAAAATTATCCTCAATATAAATTCATATTTTTTCTTGTTGCAAAAGTCTTCCAAATTTATATAAATCTATATCCATAAACAAGTCTCTTAATAAATAATAATATCAAATTAATTATACTTATGAAAGCAGGATAAAGCAATAGATAGCTATGTAAAACACAACGATCAGCCAAGATCAAAAGTTGTATTAGGGTAAACATGCTTTTACCTTATTTCTGTCTACTCTGTTTGACGTGTTCGCTATTTAATTTAAACTTTTATTAGATTTCATATATTTTATTACTGACTGAATATAAAAGGAAATAATTTTAAGGATAATATTTTAACGTCGCTGCTCTCTTTTCCATGCCACTTTGGTTATATTGGACTTTTGTATATTAGACCAGATTTATACTTGACAATTTTCGTTTTGGATCCAATCATGACGCAAGGGCGCAAGCATGAAACTGTATAGGCTATAAGTTGTGGGGTCGATTGCCACTTGATTAAATGACGTATTTAGTATTTTCAATTGCCCGTTCTGGTAACGAAGCAGAGCGCGGCGTTGATTTTACATCCTCCAGAGTTCGACGGAAACTGGAAAACGGAAGTGTCTTAATGTAAACGGAGTGTCTATACACTAGGTTTCAAAAAAAAAACATTCACAGCATTCGCAGACATATTACACTAGGACCATATTTGTTTACATATTCAAAACGGCAAAAAAAGGTTTCATTACAGGCACATCGATATTAAAAAGCCACCATGTCGTCCCCCATGTTTAAACGTACACTAAAAGCTCAGTGACTGCGAGCAATTAATATTCTAGTCAACAAC
Organism: Heliconius sara; assembly: GCA_917862395.2. Lineage (NCBI taxonomy): Eukaryota > Metazoa > Arthropoda > Insecta > Lepidoptera > Nymphalidae > Heliconius > Heliconius sara. The sequence continues at coordinate 8,510,719 of OU860792.2, forward strand.
GTCCGGCCGCGTCAGCCGTCGCCATCAAATATTTACACCTACTTTTTATTCCCCTGCCCCGCTACGTTTATATTATAATTTTTATTTCGCTGGCCATACTCCGTTTGCAGTATGAAGCGCCGCGATGCTTGTTAGTTAGGGAATTTTAATTTCTAAATTATGAATGGACGGTTGGTTCCCCGTTGTTGCGTGTGAGGACGCTTCACCTATGGATATATTATGCTTTATAAAGCTGATAAAAGTTTGGATGTATTTAAATTTCATAACTTTATTTTTTTTGTTAATTTTCATTGTGTTATCAAATTTGTATAATTTAAGAAAGATTTTTTGGCTGTGGCGGGTTGTGGGTTCGATTGCCACTCGGGGAATTAAATATTTAATATTATCATTTTGTCGCTCTGGTAGAGGCGAAAGCACGGCATTAAGTTAATTCAGACAGTGGGGTACGGAGTGTCTTAACAATAGGTTGCTTTTGCCATATTTGAGTTTGGCGGAAAGAGGGGAATTAATAAGGAATGTCGTAACCAGGTTGCCCACCTGAAGCTGTGAAGCTAACAATAAATACTCAATAAAAATATATAGATTTGTAAAAAATATTCTTAAAAATTTACCAGCGATCAGATAATTCTATTGAAGTATTCTTATCGCATCTGGGCCTACGTACCATACTGACACAAAAGAAAGTAATATCATATTGAACCTTTTTATACATGACTTTAGGTATTTTTGAAACCTTAACTTATTGAATATAAGGTAAGAATGTAAGCTTAGCATTTAATTGAAATAGAATTACAATATTCAACATAAATAAAAATAAATCACGTTTTATGTAATTGAGTTTTATATACTCGTATGATTTGAATTTGGACTTATCCAATCGTGCTACTAAATAAAATCAGTAGCTTCACGCTGTATCCTGCAAACAGCAGGGTAGGCAGATAGAATAGAGTTAAGACACACCGTTCCCTTTGCTACTAAATACTACCTACATTAATATACCTATGTATAATGTAAGGCCAGTCGTGGCGCAGGGGCACAAAGTGTGACTGTAAACGCGAATGGTTGTGGGTTCGATCTCCACTCGAGGAAATGAAATATTTATTAAAATTTAGATTTCAATTTATTCTCTCTGGTGTCGAGGTAAAGCGCGGCGTTGAGTTCCGGCACTTAACACGCAATGTCTCTAGAATTAGGCGGAAAGCGGGGAATGGAGTGTCTTAATACTAGGTTCCCTCTGCCTACCCTGCTGTGCGTGGGATACAGCGTGAAACTGATTTATTTCTATGTAAAATTTCATAAGAAAACATTTCTATACATATTTTATTTTAAACCGAAAATATAACACAGTATATGTTTATTTGAAAGTTTCTTTATTTTAACGTGAGGATGCTATTTCGAGCTTTGATGTGGGATGCATTAATACGATTAACTTGACCTACTTTTTTCGAACTCAAGTGATCGTTGCATAGTAAATTCTCGGTAAAGTAAATAATTTAGAGAAAAAATATACGTAAATGGACTTAAGCTTTCATCAGTATTAAAAAGCTCCGGTACAAAAAAATATAAATTTGTTTAGCTCCACGCTGTAACCTGAATATCTCCTACATGGAAGGTAGAAGGAACCTAGTGGACACTCCGTTCCTCACTTTCTGTTGGATTTTCGAGACATTGTATATTGAGTGGCGGAAGTCAACGCCACGCCTAGCCTTGTTGCCAGAGCAAGGAAATGAAAATATTAAATACTTCATCCCCCGAGCGGAAAACGAACCTACAATAGCCGCTTCAAAATACACAATAGAAAAAAAAATCAGAACAAAATAAACTCTAGGCTAGAAGAGTACTTTAGTAAAAAGCTAAAAACACGCTCATTAAGGTCAAACCTCAAAACAGTTTCTGAGAACCCGCACAGTTACTCGTATTTGCCGACGATACACAAACAGATGCGCCCGTGATACGTGTGATTGACAATTACAGTCTCGCTGGACGTGGGGCGCGTCCAAATCTAATTTCGAACGCTTTAAGTTGAAAAAAGTTGAAATAGGACATCAAAATCGCCGTTTTACAAGAAGAAAATATATGATAGTGGGTTCGATTTCTATTACATTTGAAATAAGTTTCATTTCTTAGGTCTAATAGGCGCGACGGAGTACTTTAACAATGTTATAACAAATAATTAATATATAGGTTGTATTAATATTTAAGATAAATGTAGTAAATAATATTATCTTTATTATTATATAAAATATTCTAGTTAAAGTAGTTATAGAGAAAATAGAATAATAAAAGTAAGTTTTTCCTTCTCCAGTCTGACAAAAAGTATGTTATATATAATATATATGATTTATGCTGTAATGTTAAAATATATGCGTTAGTTAACGCCGCCGTCGCTTGAAAGAACTCACGCATGTTAACCGCTAGGTGTTTTAATGAGATTGTGTATTATAAATTTAACTGTGTAATACTATTTTATATTTTATCGTTAATAAAACTTAAAATGTGCTAGGACAGAATGGAAAGTTTTACGATTTTTACGAATTTTTAAGAGTCACATCAGCAAGATTAAAAACAAATACTACTCAAAAGTAAACTTAGTAGTAATAAGGCCCAAAGCGGCGTCGAGTTCTACCACTCAAAATACAAGTAAGTTTCGATTTTAAGAGAAAAGCAGTAAATGTACTGTCTTCCTATTAACACTAGGTTTTTTTTGCGTATCATTCAGAGGCCCAAAAGGCCTAAAGGTTTAAAGGCCTGGTATTGCATATTTAACATAAGATATATACATTTACAACATTGAACTTAAATTACAAGTTCGGCTCACATCCCCGCGTACATCACGCGCCTGTCCTAAATACCCACAAAACCGGCCCATAAATAATGCAAGTCTAACAGTGACGTCAGGCACAGAGCCCGCTTGCAAACGAGATCGCATTTGAACTATATGTTATACCCACCGTTTAGTTTGTTTCTGACGCTCTGTTAACCTCCGTGATTAATGGACATGGTGGAACAAGTATAGGCAGGTGCTTAAACATGGACATGAAATATGGCCTATAAGAGTTATCCGCGTTTGGGAATAGATGGATGTCTCTTTGTCGTTTTTTATGAAGTCCGATCACATATTTTATTTAGTGTTAGAGTGCCGATGAGATTTTTTTTCTTTTTTTTTAGCTTCACATTGTATTCTGCAATTCGAAGGGTAGGCAGAGGGATGTGGGTACCTAGTGTTAACACACTCCATTCCCAGTTAGACGCTTCCGGTGCCCACTTTTCACCGAATTAATATTTCTCTAAATTCTTCATTTAGAGAAATATTTAATTTCCTCGAGTGAAAATCAAACCCACAGCCTGTTATGCCGCAGTCGCACGCTTATGCCCCTGCACCACCACGACTGGCATCTATTTCTTAATTTTACCAATTACATAAAAGGATTTTAATAAAAGAAACGTTAATAAGCAAAAAAAAGAAAAAAGAAGCAAAAAGAAAGAATAGCATTTGTTAAGAATTTATAAAACTACAAAAAAAACTACATTTATTAATATATTTTTTTAATATCACACAGCACATGCACAGTCATCTCAGCCAATTTCAAATAATTTACTGCCCAGTTGTCGTCACACATGAGATGGTAAGAAGTATCTTCACTACCATTAAAAAACGCATAAAATATATTAAAAATATGAAAGGTCTCATTACCGACCACTTACCATATAATATTAACCAGCAAATGTGACGTAACACATTAAAAAAAACGCTTAAGAAATCAGAGGCAGTAAACGTGACTGGTTGTGGGTTCGATATCCACTCGAGGAAATGAAATACTTATATAAATTCACATTTCCATTTCGCTCGTTTCGCTCTGGTGTTGTGGCAAAACGCGGTGTTGAGTTTCGCTATTCAGCACGCAATGCCTCCAGATTTCAGCAGAAAATGGGGAACAGAGTGTCTCAACACTAGGTTCCTTCTGCCTACCCCGATGTCACAGCGTGAAGATGATTTATTGCAACAAATCAGTATAATTACGTCATTTAGATAAAAATGCCAACATAAAAACTGTTAAATACAAAAGTAAATTTACAATAGACAAAAACTATGAAATAATAATCCTTTTAGATATTAACCTCAATAACTCAGTTGTTAAAGATATACATATATTCGAATTTCGAAAAAATTTCGAGCCGGCGCATCGCGGCGTCTTAAAAAAAAGCTTTATATGATATGGGAAATAATTGTTAATTTGGTTACTTCTTTCTATTTAATGATCTTCGATCATTAATAGTTTGGGTCCGATTCATTTTTATATTAATTTTTACTTTAATTATATTAATTTACTTTAATAACTTATATTCTTTAAAAGTCTTTTTTATGCTTTTAAATTTTATTGATAGATTTTGTAGAATTTTATAATTTATTATATAATAGGATTCTAAGTTATAAGTAATTAGCAAAGACAACCGACACAGAGTAATAACTACTACTATGGGCGGTACTAACGCCTAAATAAAAAAGGAGGCAATATCAACTAGAGAAGAGGAAAAGTTTAAATGTAAACAGGTCTAAATATAAATTTCTACACATATAATAACATTGTAACTGATCGCCGTCTCCACATGGAAGATATACGAGAAAATTTATTTTTTATCACAACGAAAGCCAATGATTTTTGAAAGAAAAAAGTCTGGGTTTATCTGAGCTTTTGTGCACGCTAATGTATTTCCTCTGATTGAAATGCAGTTTAAATATTGTATGGCAAACGTCTATTAACATTTAGTGTCTATTTTATTTCAATCCGTTCATAACTATTAAATTACAATACCATCAAGATGTATAAAACAAATTCTCAAGAAACTCGTAATACCTGTATTTAACTCATTTTATTTTTATTGCTCTAACCGCGCTTTAACAACAACTTCAAAAGAAGAGATAGCAAAGTATTTCCTTTCAAATGTCGACATCCAAAAGCAATCATAAAATCTACAAAAGTTTTATAGGTGTTTTTATCTTTTTTTCGTTTCACGCTGTTTCCCGCTTACCTAAAGCAGGGTAGGCAGATGTTACTTTGTATTAACACTCTCCGTTGTCAAGTTTCAAATTTTCTCTCTCTCTCAAGAGGAGATCAAACCCAAAATACGCCTACGATACGTTATACTGTCTCACGGCACTGAGACATGACGGCCTCTACCATCGTTTTTTTTTAGCTTCGCTTCGCCGCCTATTAAAATACTCTGTGCCCACTAAGACACTTTTGTTGTCTTCTTTCTGCCGAATTCTGGATCAACTGCGTATTAAGTTGCGGAACACAACGCCGCGCTCTGCGTCTACACCCGAGCGAAAAAATAAAAATATTTCATTTCCTTGCGAGACAATCGAACTCACAACCTATGACACTTATAGTGACACGCTTGCACCACTGGCCTAGTTTTTTTATAACATAAATCAAGTTTTTATATACAATCCAGTCGATATGTTAACATACATACATACAAATTACCCTACAGATGATAAAGGCCCAGGGGTAGTGCACGTAGACAAATATGTCACGCCATAAATTCTAAGAGGCGACGAAACCCCTCTAGAACTAATATTAGTTTCTCGTTTTATTCAGTGCGTTGTAAATTCCTTTATTTTACTGTTTTGGCACTAGGCGTTGACAATTATGGGCACCTACAATTTACCAAGTTGGTATCGATTTCCATTTAAATATAGGAACGCCTTGATATTTCTAGGTCGTTGGTAGCATCATTAGACTGTACGTGATTTTTGCTATTACAGTTCATAATATTCCCCTTTTTTATAGATAAATATTTAAATGTTTTGAAAATAGTTAATATATATCATCGCGTACCACCACTATTCTTAAAGTATATTCGTTAATTTCATATTCTTAAAATAATAAATAATAAATTTCTCTCACAATGCTGAATTAAGAGATTTTATTAGGCTTTACTGATAGCTTAAGAGATTGGTAATAACAAAAAAAAAATTTATCTATTGTAGGTCTAACCAGTAAGTATACTTTTATAATAAAATAAATATGTTTCCTTCAGTAAAGTTTTTACTCGTGAAAATATTAGGATCCAATATAGCTATAAATTCACTATTACTTTACATGTATACAGATTTGTTTCTTTGACGGAGGCACTACGTGTGGAGTGGCGGAACTCAACGCCGCGCATTGTTTCGACCCCAAAGCGAAGATATGTAAATATTAGTTAGTTCATTTTTGTCTCGATTAGAGTATAAAAGTTATAAGTAAAATCAAAACTAATTCACCATCTAGTGTTTATATATTATGTATAATTTATATTTTCAGGTATCGCTCGCATGCGCATCTAAACTTACATAACAAAGAGATCGTCGTGAACCACCTTGTCCCATGTCACATGCACTGTGTGTTTTTATTTCATATATAAACACTTCGTAAATCCTTCCTAAATATTCGCGAAAATTGATTCTACAACCATGACGTTAAACGTTCTTAATTCAAAAAAAACATTAATTAAAAAAAACTATGAGGCCTGTCGCTACGCAGGGGCACAAGGTGCGACCGTTCTATCCCCACTCCAGGAAATAAAATATTTATGTAGATTTATATTTTCATTTCTTCGCTCTGGTGCCGAGGCGAAACGCGGCGTTGATTTCCGCCACTCAACACGCAATGCCTCCAGGATTATGCAGAATATCGGGAACAGAGTGCCTTAGCACTAGATTCCCTCTACTTATCCTGCTATCTGCGGGACACAGCGTGACAGCTTCAAGCTGTGTCATTTATAAATTTAATTTTATGAACTAACAATAAATAATATATATTTACCTTTCCGAAGTCGTTAAAACAAATAAAATAAAAATAAATAAATTAAATAAAATATAATAGTTAATGCGGCTTACTTCTAAAATTAGGTACTTAGTAAGAACCGAGCTAGCGACAAGCAGTGACTTTAGGAAGTGTCAGGAAACCTTCGGAATGCCCTGCCTTCGCACGTTCAACGAACTTGACGCACTCCGGCTGTAACCTTGAGCGTATTTACAATGCCACTTAGGCGACTATACAAGTTTAAATTCAACATTGCAGACATCGTTTTTGCGCAAAACATTTTTGTTTAAAGGATATGAGTAGGTAAATGTTCTTGTAAGTTATTTTGATTTTATGCATCAATTTTTTTTTATTTCGTTCGGCTTCACTTTTTTCCCCTACAGTAGTATAAGCGGAAAAAAATACTTTCAATACACTCCATTCTCCGTTTTCCATTCGAGACATTTTGCGTTGAGTGGCGAAATTCAACAACGCGCTTAGTCCTATCACAGCAGGACTGTCTCACTGCTAAAATTGCTTAATTTTCCAGCTATTATTTTCATTTTCAATATGTTTACAATCCAAGACGACTTGGCGGCGCCAGGATCTGTCTGAATAAATTTGATAGTTGTAGGTTAATCAATGTATATATTTATAGTGTAGGCTCCCGTCTGATAAGATAACGGTATAACCTTTTCAACATGCAGGGTTAAAACAACTAAGCTATTTTCCACCATCACCATAGTATTTTTTTTTATCAATTATGAGAGAATATGGTATCTCTTATAATTGATAAAAAAAATATCTACGATTATAGCTACGTTGTACATGTTAATTAAAACGTGAAGTAAGAAAAAAAATAATCTAAAAAAACTGTACTGAAAGAAAACATTTCACATTTCCACGAAGTGAAGAAATATCATTTTTTTGTATATAAAGGGTCTGGTGGGGCTTAATAATATCTATTGTCCGAAGGGTTGACTCGATGCGATAAAATATGTCGATCGGAAAACACTCAACCGACGGTAATAGAACCTAAATCTTACTATATTAACCATTTCATTTGTATTTTGTTACGTCGTACTAATATTAATATTTTAATTACAATAGTTAAATATCTATACATTTCTTGCGACTGCTTTTATTTAGAATAACGTCATAATATTCTATGTATTTTTTCAAATGTAAGTTGTGTGCTTCGTCAGATTTTCGCAGAAATGAGAGGATGCGAGAAGGCACTCGACCCGAGGTTAAAAGTAGAATGTAAATGGAGCGCAAAATCTCCTTTTTTGGAGATAATATAAAAAATATGGCACGCGTACAGACTGGAACATGAATCTCTAGTGGATAATGGGATTGAAAATATACATATATTACGTTACTGTCTTATATTTGTAGTATGAATCATTTTAGGTTTTATAGTTGTTCGTTATTATGCAGAAATTATGAAAATATTAAAAAAAGCGGGACTGTAATATATATATATATATATATGTATATATATAAAATTATATGTAAATATATAAAATTATTTTTAAACTTAAAAATAGCATAAAGTTTGTTTTTTTTTTAATCTTTAAATTAGTAAATTTTTAGTTCCAGGAAACTTATTAATTGGTCAATGGTTAAGTCAAACCTGATACCTATAGCGTTTAAATTAACCTTACTTTATCGCCACATCATTATTAATAAGCCTGGGTGTGACCTACTCAGCGTATTGTATCTACGAGTTGCGGCTCTTGAAGCCACAAATACAAAAATATTATTATTATTTTTTTTAGCTTCACGCTGTATCTCGCACATAGCAGGATAGGTAGAGGGAACTTACACTTAGTGTTAAGACATTCTGTTCCCATTAAGACACTTATATTCCCCACGTTCCGTCAAAATCTCGAGGCGTTGCATTAAACATTTCATTTCATCGAGTGGTAATCGAACCCAGAACATACCGCGTTTACAGTCGCACGATTGCGGCCCTGCAAAACGCCTTACCGCAATTTTAATTTAATATTTAATAATCTACACACATTTTTAATATTTACTTATTCTTTTATATCAATTAAGTCAATTAGAAAAGTTAATTTTTATTGTCTCCGGGCATTAAAGCTCCATCAACCGACGCGCACGCTGACGATAATATCGATGTCCAAATTTTATGCCCTCGTCTTCGCTAATTTGCTGACAACATTAAAATCGTGAACTGAATTAAGCTGATAAAGGTTCTTATAACTCATCAAAAATCAAACCGACTTAGCTCTTATTTTAACGTCAAATATTCGTTTACCTAAAATGTTTTTGGAAGGTAAAACGCCCTGTATAAAATAAATATGTGAAAGGAAAAATTATTTAAAAAATACATGTGTGATTTTAGAATATAATTCAATATTGTTTAGCGTCACGCGGTATCCCGGCATTCAGAAGGCATCTACTGTTAAGACACGTTTTCTACATTCCACCGAGTTTTCAAGTCATTGAGTGTCGAGTGGCGGATCTTAACGCCGCGATTTTGTAGTGTTACCAGGACGTAGAAATAAAAATTCAATATAACAATTATAAATAATCTAGCTAAGCCAACAATTTAATAGTAAGCTGATTTTCACTTTCCGATTTGGTTTTAGCGTGTAATCGGAACACAGGGCATAGGTCTCTTCAACACTTCGGTGTCAGGGTTTGGATCGCAGCCAGCTCCGTTACAAGTTGGTGCTTCGCTTTATGGGTGTGGGCAGCACTAAAGTTCAACTAAAGACAAATTTACATTGATTGTTGATTTAACTTATGTAGATATTTAGTTATAACATGGAAATAAGTTTATTTTTAATATTTTTGGAATTCTTTTCTACATTAAAAGAAAAATATTTTTAGAAAATGTATATTTTTCTACATACACAACGTACGTACGTAAGCTTGTGTATTTACATGTGCAGATAAATAAGCAAATTAAATAATAGCTTGGTCTGAAACTAAATAAATACGAGTACTTGGATATCGCGACAACCTTTTAAATTTTATAAATTGTGTAAAGACGTTATAATTTGATAGTACCTACTACACATTTTAGCTAGTGTTTCGCGAATTTGAAAAAAACTATATAAGATTAGGAAAATCTTTTCATTTTTAAATTTTCACTGCTATTTTGTATCTTTCTTTATTCTTTTTTTTCACAAATCCTATATAACGTTTCAAAAACTATATAACGTTTCGAATGCTCAAAATACAATAAACCCTTAATACCCCGTTAACTAATCTAGAACAAGACATCGTGATCAATGCGTGTTTATTTCCCAATGTGTAACGTCAAACATTTATATTGAGGAAACTATAAAATCGGGATAATCGTAAAAGCAAAATTGGGCGTCAGCCAACCATACCGACAATGAAAAATAATTCGACATACGACGGGAGGAGCGGAACTAGATCAAAACTTTTCAGTTTTATTACTTGCTGTTATATTTACTCTCGAGATGTTGGTCGGGGAAGAAAATATTTGTATGGGAATGCTGTGTTCGTACATAATAAATGACTAAAAGTATTGTTTTACAAATTACTTTACAAATGGTGAAACAGAAGTTAATTAGGTTAATATAATGTGGATTCTAATTAAGGGGAGAGTAAAGTAAGTTTGTTTTGAAATTAAAGATGAATGTCCCAACTCTTAAGATACGTACATACGTATGTCTAGATAGTGAAGACCGAATTAAGATAGGCCCACTATGGCTGACAATGACCATATGGCTCAACTATATTTAAGCTATTAATTACACACACCATGTATTTCTTAGCACACCATGTATTTAAATTTTTGACTAGCCGGTCAGGAGTTTCGTGACAAATCTCTGTGTTAGACTAGGAGATTTTCCAATGTCGATTAATCAATTTTAATATAGTCCATAAGAAACAATTTTCATACAATTACGAATTAGTTATTTTTAATTGATATTTTATCCGTTAGCCCGCCGCTTTTTTACAGTTCCTCAACGTGTGACTATAAACTATGAAGGTTGGGGGCTCGATTTCCACTCAGAGAAACAAATTATTTAAAATTTTAATTTCTTTCGCCATTCCACATGCAACGTCTCCAAAATTTGGCAGATAGGAAATAATCATTAGGCAAAACAGTAAACTGAAAGGCAGCAATACCCCATCGGCCACTGACATCGGCCTCGGTGACAGGCCAAATAAATTTCATTTGCTCAATCTGAATCTATAAAGCTATTAATCATTCCTCTAAATAGTCGAACTATAAATACTTTGGGTTTTTGCTACGAGTAGATCCGTTGAAATACATATAACTTTTTTTTGAAAATAGGTTCAACAATAAATGTTTTAACAATTCTTAAGCAATTTGGCATAATTAACAGATAATATATAAATTGTTAATATCAATTTAATATTTAGTTATTTATTGAAATATTTCATAAGATTATAATAGTAAAAAATGTTATATTCAGTATGATAAAGAACCTCAAATATTCCTGAATCAGGTAACATGTAAAGGAAAAAAAAATCTAAAGCAGCTTTGAGTGCAATTTATTCTTAGTATATTTTATTTAAACAAATCACAAACGCTGTTTCATGTATTTAATAAAAGAAAGTGCTTAATCAAATAGGCATACAACGTTACGTCCCAAAGACATAAAAGTGGAACATACTCCAATAAATTTTAGGTAGTTGGACACTTAGAACAAACAAGTCTCGGCAAAGAGCTTCTTAATGACTATTACAAGTTTCGTGTAAGTAATAAAAGAAACAAAAGAGACATAAATCCTATATCTCAAAAGGCGGGGCTGTGTAAGATTTGTTTTAAGGGCGGCCATTCTAATTATTCATTGACCATAAATATACGTTATACACAAATATAAAACCTAGCAAAATTTGCTTCAGAAGAACTAATAAAGACTAAAATCTTAATACAATAAAGATAAACCCGAAAACCAATAACGCCATGGCTCTATTTGTATTAAAAGATTTAAAGTGACAAGCCAACCGCTATACAACACGGAGACGACCGTACAAAACTGAATGCCTTAATTTAATACAAGTCAATTTGGGCCAATTTAATTTCGCGTCCATGCAACAGCGCGGTTATCAGCCGTTACTCGTTGATACAAATACTGCACAGAATTTGTTTGTTTATTACCAGATAATAACGTCTATTTTCCTTCAAACATATAATACAAACTAAAACTATGTGGTAAACTATGTATAGTAATATAGTGCACACATCTGACTATACCTGTCCTGTTTCCGCTCTCAGCATCCCGCTTATTTGGCGCTCATACTAGCTATCTCAGCACATTAGATGATATTACGCAAAGTTAATTAATCGGCTTGTATCCAAATAGGCTCGAACATAGGCTGAAAATGATAGAGCACTAAATGCTTTATGTTGTTTAAATTAGAAACACCAACTATGATCACGTATATTTTACTAGTAAATGATATGGATTACGATATAATAAGCTTTACCTTTTTGATTTCCTTAGCGTGTATAAAATAATAATAATAATTGATATTATATTATAGACAAAAAGAGAATAATAAAGGAGAATTATTTAGTTTTATATATTTTTTTTACTTATGTAATAACGACCTGTTCGAGTATACGTAACTATAAGTATTACATAACGAGTATATGTAATACTTATAGTTTATTATATTTTAAGATCTGTAACTGTAATACTATTATTATTTAATTTGGGCTTATGTTAAAAACTTAGACATTGAATGCGCCACAATTTAGTCGACACGAATCAACACGCACGTCTCTAATAGTTCGCTAACAATGTTTAATTTAGATAGTTCTAAGTCAGTTACGTACCTTATATGTATATAATAATATACTGTCGCTTATTATTTAAGTGATTAATAGTCGCGACTCGTGTTACAGCTAATAGCTTTCAGTAATTTATTTCAGATGTCAGTAAGAACGTTTACATATATGAAATGATCACTTATGATGTTGCTGCAGTGCCAATTAATTAAATTTATATTGCATAACGGATTGGATAACAAATAAGAACGGAAACTTGGTTTTGTAAATGAAATTTGTTAATAATATATTGTAAAATAAAGTCATTAATCACAATCTATTTTAATTGTATTATTTATGTGAAATATATGCGTTGCGTTAAGTTCCGCTACTCGACTCACTTTGGGTTTGGGATTTAGGTAATAACTAATAAGGTTTCGAGTTTGAACAATAAAAGCAGAACGGAGTATTTTAAGCCTATGTTCACTTTCTTATCCTGCTATCTATTTCGCTGCACGTTAAAAAACATAAAGCAACATTTGCTTCGTAAACAATAACAACAAGGAAATTTAAAAATATATAGTTCTTAATTTTTAACCATTCAATGTCGAACCTATGACCAACGCGTGTGCTACGATGACATAAACAAGTGCCTAATGTTATAATAATATTAGTACTTAAGGTAAGTCTCTAATTTATGAAAATTTAACTTAAATAAGAAACAACTTTCAGTGACGGCGTAGGGAAAAAGTGGGCGACCTTCATCTTATTGGCGGTCTCATTAAAATCAGGAAGACTCGACGTTTACTCCTCCGCTGTGACTCCGTCTTTTTTTAAGCTTCAATTTGATTCATGATCTCTTAGATCTATTCAGGAATTGAGAGGAAATAAAAATAATATAGTGGGCGACCATTAATAATGATATAAATGCGCATTTATTTAAATATATAATTTATAACCCTTTATGTCAATTAAAATATAATTAAATCAGCTTCACGCTGTATCCCGTATACAGGAGGGTAGGCAAAAGGAATCTAGTGTTAAGATGTTCCGTTCCTGAATTCTGGAGGCATTTGAGATTTTGAGTGGCGTAACTCAACGTCACGCTTTGACTCGACACGGACATGCATTCACGACACAGCGAAGAAATAAAAATATACATTTAAATAAATATTTTATTTCCTCGAATGAGGATCCAACCGACATCCAGTCGCGTTTACAGTCGCACACTAGCGCCCTTGCGCCACCATCTCTGAGTAATAAATTTATTATTGTTTAATATAACCAGGAAATAAGATGACACAAAATCCCTCAACTGTACCTTGTTTTTCTTAGAAATTATAAATAGGTAATAAATATCGCATTATTAACGTTCAATCTAACTGAAGGAAATGTGAGGTCATTTGTTACATTAATAAATGTCCGTGTGACTGAGACTTTATATAGTCATCAATAATATTTGTCTTTCATTCCTACTACTACTGTGTAGTTAGATGGTTTGTTGTAAATATCTCCGTTCTCCGCGATTTGAGTATTACACTATACATTTATGTAAATTTCCCTGACCGGATAATGAACGCGCAACCACCATTTACGTCCAAACTACGCCAGAACAGCGATATATTTAACGTCAATACCTAAAATTAACTGAAATGCAATTTGTTGATCTAGTTTCGTGTAAATGGATTACGTTTTAACTAGATGCAAATTTATCTTTAAAATATTCTAATGAAATGGATGGTGCAGACGCCTAGCATTTGATTTACATTTTAGTTATCAAAAAATATCTTATACCACATTAGAAGATAATAGCGTCAAGCGTAAACTACAAGTTATGAAATTAGAAAAGAAACTATAAAAATTGACGAATTTAAGTAGCTCTAAGACTGTAGAAAGACTTTAAAACCATTTAAGGCAGTAAGTAAGAAAGGATATTGTGCACAGCCTAAGCAGTAACAGACCAGCACTTGGGGAGTAATTTTCGCCCAATTAGACGGCTGAATACGTTTCGTTCGCGTCACTGAACAAGGAGATTGCTTCCCTTCTACCTTTATTCTTATGAATCGCCCTACAGCGTCTAGTCCAAGAAATGTTACATCTTTTTTTTTTGTTGGAACTCTGAGTGACTCCAAAAAGTCGACTGGCACTGATTTCACAATTTCATTTGGTTTTATCAAATTTGAAAAAATATATAAAATATAATTTTGTTTTTTACGCCTCTAAATTCTAAGCTGGCTTCCTCGTCTTCTAATCTTTATATAAAATATACGAAATTATCTAAAATATCTAAAAATTGTTTAAAAATACAAGCTATTTATTTTGACCTGGATGTGGCGGAATTAGTTTTTTAGAACCGAAACTATCGCGACGACGGCACGCAACAGCTGTTCGGATTAATTATATCCAACGAACTTAAAACTGCTACGGATTTCGTCCGCGGCCATTATTACAGAATTATTTATATAAAAATTATAGTGCGGATTTAGAAGAGATAGTGAATATGTAAAAATTCATATTCACTTTCTTAAGAATTATATGCTACAAAGTGGCGGCGTTTTTGACAGGAGTTCGAAGGTATATGTATACTTTTAATATATGTATGTGTTATTTAAGTATTTATAGAAAATGTCTCATAAAAATATATTCAAATTATAGCTGTAGCTATGAATATTCAAGAATTAGAACAAAGTAATAATTTAGACTTTCAGGATGACAATATCAGTATTTCTGTTGCAAAAAAGATTAGACAGAGATCTATTTATTTAATATAGCAAAAACCTAAACAAACTATAAATATCTTTAGTACTAAAAATAAATTATTATAGCTTATTTAATCATTCGAATTTATTAACACTAAACCGTAGAGACGTTGTGTAATAAGATACAGTCAGCTTTTAAGAGTGAATGATACCATTATACTTTATAAACTATATTCAACGTCTAAGTTATTTACGAAGTTTGAAATACGAAATTTAACGTGTGATCCATCTGTAAATTTCTACCCGCTGACGAATCCTAGCGTTGTATGCCAAATATTCGAAGAATTTCCTAAACAGTCCTAAAATACCTATGAGCACATCTCGGACGCCGATTAACGAAGTTTATTGATCTTAATTGTTATTTGGACGACTTATATTAAATCGTTTCTAAATTACTCATTAGTTCTTATATTGTCAATTCAAAATACCAATAAATATAGGATTATTTGCAACTATTAACATCGATTACGACATTTGAAGTGATTTTCATAACTCTTTCTCTCTATAAGATGCTTACGTGATGAGCTGTCGTGTAAAGACTATTTAGTATAGTTTGCGATCGTAGCAGTGGGCCAAAGTGCTCTATGATTGACATTTCCGTCAACAAAAAAGCTTTTATTCTAGCAACGGCTAAAGAATGATTTTATTCTTGAATAAACAATTTACAAAGCTATCTTAAAGTTTGTATCGTTATACTGAAAATTAACTAAAAAAAGCTTATTGGTATTTAGTGATATGCCGTCCAGTGTCTCGATTTTCAGGATATTTATAAGCGTATATTGTGTTTTATATCACCTAAACACGAGTGCGCAATTGAGACATGAAGATATAAATTAGAGCCGTTCACAGTATACATAAATCTAATGTTTTTTAATAAAATAAAAGTATAATATATAAAAATAGCTATAACAACAACTGGAAGGGATCTAAAACTTTTTATTGAGTGCACTGGATTTATGCGGCCCGAGCGTGTAATGATCAGACCGTTGCCAAGTCATAAACAGTGAACATGAACATCTTACATTACGCAAATTATAGCTTCTGTTAGGTAATATACACTATAAAGTTTTCATGCTATGTACATTAGGGTCTAACGCTACATTTCATGTCGAAAGATTTTTAAATTGCACCCTTATAATTGTATAAATAAAGCTCAAAATGCAATAGATAATGGTTACAGTGAGTGTTGTTATTTTAATTAACGTTCATGCTATTACTGTTACAATATAGTATGTTCCTACAACTAAAATTCGAATAACAATATTTATATTTCATAATTTAGTTAATCCATTAACGCATTTAACAAGAATGCATTAAGGAAAAAAAAATAAAAAAATCTACAGATTAAACTACCAAGCAACAGAAACAAATAGGCAGTAGACTCCAGAATCTTGTGTCGAGTTCAGGCCAAAGTAATCCTCTTAACAACCAGCCGAGTTACTTACTGACGTGACTCGTTTGGACTATTCTATTAACAAGTCTGCTGTATCCTAAAATTATGTTTCGGATGTTTTTAATATGACGTAGGTCGTAAGAAAAAAATATTTTTTTAAATGAATATTAGGGTATCGTAACATTAGAGGCCGTGATGGCACAGGGGCACAAGTGTGTAGTAATAACGCACACTCGGAGAAATGAATTATTGCTTACTAATATTTTCATTTCCTCGTTCTGGTAACTAGGCAAGACTCGGCGTTTAGTTACGCCACGAAAATGGTTTGTCTTGTTCACTATGGCGACTTTACTATGTGCGTGCGTGCGTACAGTGTGAAGCTAAAAAGAGAAGTTAAGCTATCAAACTGTGTGGTTGATTTTTGTCATTTATACTACTCTACTATTACTTCTATATTCCTAAAAGTTTCTTGACTTAGTAAAGTCTTGTTCTATAATTTAAGTAAAAATATTATTAATTGTTTTCCTTATTATCGTACTGATTTATTTATCACCTTTATACTGAAATTGTGCATAAAATACATTACTAATAGCTTAAGTAGTTTTATGCTATAAAATGCTACAGTGCCTAGACTCAAGAGTAGTGGATTATATTTGTAAAAGCTTGAATCTTTTAATATAATTGTGAATGTTTTTACTTTTTTGCAAATGGCTTGAAACATGATCTTGTGCAAATTTTAATGCAATTACTGTTGAATGGTAATACTGACTGTGAAGAATATAATTTTCTAAATATTTTAAATCGTTGATAAACAATTACACATTTCTTCAACCTCACTTTAATGTTTATTCTACCTACGTATATTTTAAAGTATACACGTCTATTTTAAAAAATACTTAAAACGCAATGCCTTCTGAATTCGGCAGATTTTTTTTTTTAATTTTAATGTATAAATGTGATGACGCCTCAGTCTCAGGTAACAGTGAAACAATGAGTCTTGATGTAGCTGATAGCGAAATAAAAGAAGTCAGAAATGTGGTAAGGCAGCGGAATTGTTCTAGTTTTTTCCGCAATTTATCCGACATGGACATCAGGGGATGTCCCAGACGATTAGTGAGGTGCATTCATTGTGCCTTTGTATAAAGGCAAAAGTTCGTAGAGAGAAATTTTAATTTTAAATTTTAATCACTAATTGACGATTAGTAATTATGTAATACGAAATCATTTAATTGCATAATTTAATAAAATGTTATATTTACATTATGTCATTTAATTAAAACAATCCCACATTAAACAATGCTCTTCAAAACCGAGTTTTCATTTAAGCATAATAGCATTTTCGCAGGACTGCAATACACCAACGTCATTTAAAGAGCGGACTATGAATCCGGGCATACCAGTTCCATACAATGCGGCCGTGATAAATCCCACGTCGCGGCTTATTAATAACATCTAGATTATTATCTTCGTATTGTGATGTACTCATAAGTTTTATATGAGATTACACTTTTTTTTAGTTATATATCTTTGGATTATCTTTAGATTAGTGTGAACCATTCAGGAAAAAAATAACTCAAAGATTAATTTCTTGGTAGCTAAGAAATTGATTGATTTTATCATCACTTCTGTCTAACGGACAGACATAAAACACTTTAAAATATTTACATTAATTTGTATTTATATGAGTTAAAGAGCAAGTAAGAGTAGTACTAAGTAAGCGTTATAAGTTCGTTTAAGTTCCGTATCCTACCATAAACAATGTTTTGAAGCATTTAATAATAAATATCTCTTTTTATTTGATCTTTGGTTTCAACATTTACAACTAGAATATTTAATGTATCAATTTGCTTTCGCAATTCTGAACGAACAAAAAATATTGTTTTTCTGTAAATTGTTCCCACTTTAAATAATAACCAGTTTCAATTTTTGAAACCGTAAACAACACTAACATTCATGCATTAGTTTCAAGGCTGGGAAAGACAGGTCTTCTGGTACCAAAGCTACGACTAACTCAAATCAAGTTGTTATGCTCCACGTTGTTTAGGAAAGTTATAACAAATTCTATTATCATACTTATATCAGTAAATAGCAGTAAAATAGTAAATTTCTCATAAATGTGCAATATTTTAATTATAATTATTGTTTTTTTTTTCTCGTTTCTTAGCTTCAAAAAGTGTGTGTGCTTCATGCGGGCACGTAGCCTCTGCTGCTTACTCTTAAGCTGAGGAAACCTAGGAACTTAGTGTTAAGATACTCCATTACCATTAGGACACATCCCTTTACCATTTTCCGTCAAATTCTGGACGCATGGCATGTTAAGCGACGGCAATCAATGCTGTGCTGTGCGTCGTTGCTAGAGCAAGGAAGTGAAAATATGTTATACTTCATTTCCTCGAGTGAGAATCGAACCCACATCCTGTAATGTAATAAAGCGACCTTTGCCAGGTCGACTTAGAATTATTTTAAGCATTTTATATAACATCTTCCTAAATATCACTTCCCACTGATATTTAGGAAGGTAGGTACGTACAAATTCCTACGCACTTATAAATTGTCGTTTCAGATGAAAAATTATCATGTAAATTTCATTTGTAACATCGAATCCTGACAACGCAAGCTGTCTGAAAGAACGTCGTAAAGTTTGGTATTCGAAAGTTAAATGGAAAAGTTCGCCATTCAAATTGTCAATCTAACGACTAGAGGGTTCAGTTGAAGTCAGGTATTAAATGCAACAACTATAATTAAAAATTTATATTTGCGCTAGATCTTGTATGCGTAAGCAGTAAGAGCCTTGGATAAAAGGAACCTAGTGTTACGACACTACGTTCCCCACTTTCTGAAATTTTTATGGAAGCCTTGGTGCCCTAATCCAACTAGCCGGGTTGTTTACATTTACATTTCTGTCCCATCAAGCAGAACAGGTTTGAACAGTATATATATGTATGTATATTTTATTTATCTATAGTAAATTCAGTAAAGCAAATAGTTACTAACTGAATTAAGTAATAAATAACAATTTACTAACTAAATAAAGTTCGAAATTTCAAATAAAAAAACTGAATATTTAAAGAATGTTGGATGTTTTATCTAAATACTAAAAAGTTACCTCTCGTTTGGACACTGTACATTCTATTTAAAAATGCAGCCAGCTGTAGTTCGGCTTGGTCATCGACAGGTCACCTGGTCCGAAGTTAAGTAAAATAAATGTACGGCTGTACTCACACATCGATATTTGATATTTTGTAGTGATGATATTTTGTAGTTTTTGAATGCTGCCCAGCTGAGTTGATGTTAATACCATGCTGGTTCCATCCCATCAGCTTAAGCTTCGGGGATATTACATACTCTTGTCGGGCTCCACGCTGCACTGGAATAGGTGCTGTACTATCGTGGTGCATTTTTACCATTACTCAAACTCCACAATAGTCTCAGAAAATACAAACTATACTCTTAATTGTTTGTTAATGTAATTTTAAAAGGTATTATTTGCACAAAATCATATAAGCTGCTTTTATTTCTAGATATTATCCAAGAATATAAAACAAATGTAAAAAATAATATAAGCTAGAGTGTACTTTAAACTTTAACAGGACGTTCTTCTAACGGCTGTTAAAATATATTTGTTGTAAGTGTTTTTCCCTTAGCAAGCGATAAAAGCCTAAGGCACCTTTTATGAAGACATCGAAGGAGGTTTTTTCACTTTAAAAGTGAGACATTCATTTTAAATCGAAGCAATAGAATTTGTTACTTTAACTGTGACTTATGATTTTGAAAATAATATTTTGAGTATCAATTGATTTATTAACCAACGTCTTTAATTATTTAGTATATACCAATAGATCTACTTTGCTTTAGCTTCATGCCCTTTCAAGCATTTGGACAGGCAGAGGAAACCTAATGTTAAAATATTCCGCTCTTTACACACCGTCAAATGACCGTAACAGAACTCAACGCCACGCTATATCTTGTTACCAAAGCAAAGACATTAAATCCACAAACTTCACGTTAACAACTTAACGCTAAGCTTTGTCACTATGGCCTCCACAACACTAAGATATATTTGGGAAAGAAAAACTTATACTTACTTAAAAATACGTTAAAATAAACCAAAAATAGTACGCGTTTTCTCTAATATCGCCAAGTGACGCCGGCCTTAATCTGCGGGAAAAAAGAGGGTAAAGTTTTTGTTGGACCCGCGCAATCACGACTTTTAAAAATTGTTCCCTTAATTAAAAATTCGAGTCAAACAGCGTTGAACTCCATGCAAACAGCTGGCCAAATACTTTTCCTAGAAAATCATCTCGGATGTTATTTATTCGCACAAAAATTTTAAAGAAACTATTTCTGTACTATTTTTTTTCTTTTTTTAAATTCACGATGTATCCCACACATAGCAGGGTAGTCAGAGGTAGCTCGTGTGTCCATTGACCTTAAATAAAACATTTGTTAAGACATTTCGTTCTTCGTTTTCACCCCGAACTTGAAATGCTGCGTGCTGAGTGCCAGAGCTGAACGCCGCTATTTGTCTGACAGAATCGAACTCACAACACCCTCACGTAAGCTCACGTAACGTCATACACATATTAAAAAACTAAAGTAACTCTTAAGTTGTACTAAACTGGAGTGCATGGTGTCAATCGAAAATTAAAAACTAATTATTTTCACGTCTTCATTTAAATTGATTCAAAATACTTACAATATTTTTAATTTAAATTTATTAACGAAAAAAATTTTTTCGCACATACATTATTTTAAGTTAAATTATATATATATACACTTATTCGTGATTTTTTTTACTTTTTTAATTCACACTCAACTCAACTCGATTTGTTATTGGGAAACATGATTACTCAATTATTCGAAGAACTGGCTAGCAGGAATGCTTTTACTGTTCTCCTGTAGTAGGTACATGAACATGTATCCGATTGACAGTCATCCATACACTCACAGATTTCCGAAACGGTAGACATTTGGTTAGTGGCAGGAGTTTCCTGTGAAGCTACATACGTGATTCGCTTGCAAATAGAGGCTTGCATGGAGGTATATGTATGGTTTACTTCATCAATATTAACAATAATATCTAAGTATTGTGATCTATTGAGGCCAGTCGTGGTGCAGCCTCATGCACATGCACAGCATGTGACTGTAACGCAACGCTTGTGCATTCGATTCCCACTAGATGGAATGAAATATTTAATATTTATAATATTTCATTCACTGGTAACGAGGCAAAGTGCAGCGTTGAGTTTCGCCACATTTCAGCGGAGATTACGGAACGTAGGCATCTTTACGGGAACTGTATGTGTTAACACAAATTTCCCACTGATGACGGTTATATCAGCTACATAAATACGGGATACAGCATGCATATATGTAAAACATTAGAGCGGAAGCCGAATTCGCAAACATCGCGTTTACAGTAGTACGCTTATGCCCCTGAGCCACAGCGGTCTCAAGAGCAGTAGAAATGTGATAAATTGATTAAAAATTTAATATGATCTTAGTCATTAGCTATTCCTTATGTCCAAGAGAGGAAGTAAGATTTTAAATTTGATTAATTATGCTCTTTTATTAAATCCTATTAAACAAACTACTAACTTGCGAAACATTCACTTAGTGACTATGTAAGTACATGGCAAACTTTCAGGTATAAACTACCTGTTATTAACTGACTTCAAAAAGGAATTTATTAGTATCACATGTATGTAAAGTAGTATACATGTATGTGATATTGTTGGAATTATACAATAGTTCAGAACGATCTATTTAGGCTTCTAAAATTTTGTTAAATTATCTTAAATTTTGTAAATATATGTATCCTGCGTATTATATTTTCTTCTGAAAGTTATATTATAATTATACAACTGGATAAGACTAAGATGCGTGTCGTTTATCTTGTCACTTAAGTATATATGACAAGCAAGTTAGGAGTAGCTACTAAAGTTTAAATAAACGGTTGTTAAGCCGTGAGCATTTAATTACACGTTGGCGACAAACTTCGAAGCTTTAACCAATTTATCATTCACAAATGTTACTGTATGCGTGAACATAGTTTTGGAGGACTCCTGGAAACCTTATTTATGTGGGATGAGTTAATTTTACTGCTACATATTTTTATATGGGACCTTTGGGTCATATATAATGATGATATTTTCTTCTTATTTAATATATTTTTAAGCTGCTAGTTTTTTTTTTAATTTCACACTTTTAGGGTTCTATACCTTATAAGGAAAAAAGAATCCTTATAAGGTCACTTTGTTGTCCGTCTGTCTGTCTGTCTGTCTTAGAGATATCGAGTTGAAATTCAAACCATATATCTACTCATATCTACGACGATTCCATGTTTTTCTAAAAACACGTATTTCTACATTTATTTAAAAGAAATATATGGCCGTTTATATCGCAAAAAAATGCTTATTTCGACTTTATAAAGCTCATCAAAATTAAGGGTAGTTTCGGTTGACTAAGTAATCTGAAATTTGTCGGCTAACATCTACAGGTAGAAAAAGAATATATATTTCCGCTGAATTCCGCAGACATGGCGTGCTGAATAGCGAAACTCAACGCCTATATTTCAATACCTCGAGTGAGAATCGAACCCACAACCTGTCGCTTTACAGTCACACTTTGTGTCTCTACGCTGCGGCAAATGTATTAATTATTATTTATATATTAATAAATATATAACAACTAAATAATAATTTCATGAGTAGCCTGAAAATTTTATTTTATAATTATATCAGCAACTAAAGTTGAATAAGTCAAATCGTTTCACCTTTTCCCTATTGGGTTACTTGGAAATAAGAAATAAGATGCCACGATATAATAGAAGAAAAATAAAAGAAAACAAGCCGACTGGACTCTTACTTACGCGTAAAGGACATGATATTTCATTCAATTTTCTTAACGAGAATCTAACGACAAATAAAATATAATAGGATTTTTAAAATGACATTGTTTAGAAAAAAGGAGCTGCTTTATTTATTTTATGGAGTGTACGGAAGCAGCTTCTCGTTTTTCCCGGAGGGTAGGCAGTAGGAATCTTATATTAAAACACTCCGTTCTCTACTTTCGCTGAAATTTTGAGACATTATACGATAAGTAACGGAACTCAACGCTGCACTTAGTCTGCCAATGCGGAGAAATAAAACTAATTTTAATATAATAATCATTCCTTGAACGGGGAAGGAAACCACAACTGACATTTACAGTCAGACCCTGTTCCACAGTGCCACAAAAAGTCTTTGATCACAAAAAATGAATAATTTTGTATTTTTTTAGTATATTTCAGGTATACAAAAAAGTGATCGAGCATTTGTTGTAAATTCCATTTCCAGTTGTGTATTAACTTATTTACATTTTTAAAAAACACACAATGTTTGCTACCAAATGACTAGGGCAACTAACTTTTCAACAAAAAGCAACAATGGAGAAATCGACAGAGAACCTATCAAAACTTGAGAAAATTCAATAAAAGCACTTTGAAAGTTTGTTAAACCAAGTAACAGGAATATTCTTATAAAAAAGACCTCAATTTGTGTCGCCGGTAAAATAAAAATAACGAACCTTCGATGCCTCTGAATCGACTTTGCCAAGTTTGCCCATCAATGTTGTTACTTAAGTGAATTATACAACGGGAGAAGTTAGCGAGGTACGTAATTATTATGCATGAAATATTAGCACTTGTCAATAGCTGAAGATTTTTTATTCAATTCGTTTAACCTTAAGGAACATCTTAAATAAACTAGTTACCGTAGCACAGCACTAGGTGGCATTAAAAAAAACTAAAATATTGCACCTTTGGATCACCTTTTATTCTCTATCATAAATATTTTGCCTATACATAATAAAGTATCCAATTTCCTTTTTATAGGTCGTATTTTATTGAACTATAAAATAAAAACTACAGCTAAATTCCATCAATATATATCTATTTAAAAGCTATAAAATTTATCTGCAGTATTTCAACATAAATAGACTGTAAAACCTCCTTTCAACTATCACTTCATCTCGTCATTATTTCGTGCTTTATTTTAGTGTTTTAATTTTAATATGATTTTCGTCTGACGTGAGAAATAGATTGTTTTCGAAAATGACAAATATTATGAAATTTATTAAATTTTCAAACATTCTTAATTATGTGGAAATCGCGAAAAACTTCGCTTTAAATAAAGTCAGTTGCGCGAGTTCGTTTTCATTCATTCAATGATAATGATAATAAGCCTACGACAATAGGATTTATTACATATTCAAAATCACATTATTTAAATAATAATAGACGAATAACGAATAAAGCCAATTCTCTATATATTGAAAGAAATAAAAAGAAATAATTAACATTTGTCTTGAAAAATCTCACCATCACTTTATGATTTAATATAAAATCTTTTTTTTTTAATTAGACGTATATATAATAAAATATAATAAGAATACCCCCTTTAGTGCGATAGATATGGGAATTAATAAATGTATCGTAACTGTTCTAGGCAGTCGTGCCTCTGCGGCACAGTGTCTGAATGTGAATTCAACGGTTATAGGTTCCATTCCTGCTCGGGGAAATGCATTATCTCATTTGCTTTTTCTGGTTACAAGGTAGAGAGTGATTAGAATTGAGTTTCGACTGTTAACGCAATAGTTTGTAGGTTCGATTCTCATTCGCGGAAATGAAATATTTATTATTTTCGTTTTTTCGCTCTGGTAACAAGGCAAAACGCGGCGTTGAGTTATAAAACTCAATAGGCGTGTAGAACAGTGTGTTAACACTAGCTCCCTCTGCCTATGTTTCGTAAATTGAGCAGGAAGTGGGGAACAGAATGTCTTCATACTAAGTTCCCTCTCCTTACTATATAAAAAAACAACTAAGATACAGCTGCTTACCATGTAAAATGTTGAAAGATAAAAAGTTTAATGTTTATCCACCTAGCAACCGTTGATTACCTGCAAGGAATAAAGAAAAATGATAAGCGTCTCTTATAATTTAAATGATATATTAGAGATTAGATCTCTTATAATTTAAATGATATATTAGAGATTAGATCTCTTATAATTTAAATGATATATTAGAGAAACATACACTTTTTCAATTCAATGGGTAGTCCACTTTCTTTAAAAAATATAATTTTATAATATTAACGTTATAAAACAAAATAAATCATGTTTAAACGATACTTGCATATTTTTTCAATTGCGGTTAACGTCTCTCGTTACAACATCTTTATAGCGAAGTTGTTGGGGAGGTATTTGTTATTATTCATATCAATAACCTATTTTAATTACAATTTTCTGGAGAAATCGCAAAATAAATGCATTATAGTTAAATTGTTAAATTACAATTAGGAGAAGAAACGGATCATAAATAGTGTCTGTAAAAAAATATAATTATACATAGATTACTTATTAACCAAAAATATTCAGTACATTTTGAAATACATAGAATTTAAACAAATAAATACATAATGGCTAAACCAGCTTTTGTCTGCGGCAGAAATAACTAAAAAATTACACGACACATACCGGTACTACGATACCGGTACGATAATATATTTAATAGCCTTCCTCTATAATTGTAATTCTAATAAATTGATTATCCAATATAACAATATTTTCTAAATTTAAACAACTAGTTCCTGAGATTAGTTTAATCAACCAAACAAAACTTTCCAGATATATAAATATTAGTATAGATATGTTCAATTAACAAATGAAATTGTGCAGCTGTATAGTATTTACGAGGTCCAAAGTTCCAGATGTCAGTGCAATGTTAGCAGATAGTCACATCAATATAAACAAGGTACACCAAAGCCAACTTACACAAGCAGCTCCTTGTGTCAATATTGGGATTACAAATAAACCAGTGCGTGACTTGTGCCGTCATTACCGTTACTCCTTAAAATAGAAACGTTAATAGAACTAAGTGTTGTATTAGAATTTGGTCGTTTAAAACACATGTTGTGTGTTTCGTATGCAATATTTTGATAAAGTATATATTTTTATATGAGGTTTATTATCGCAGCGGAGTTCAGATGCACCCTACCCTAATACTTATAATAAATGTAGATGAATCTATCTTTTTTAAAAAAAGTAAAAAGTTCATAGTTTAAAAAAAATGGTCTCAGCGGCAGTTTCACGAAGTCCTATATTTGACGCTGTATTATAGGTAGAAAATTCAGTAGTTTTGTAAAAGTAAAGAGTGATCTTTCTCTCTCCATTCATTTCCTGTATAAATATTTTTTTTTACTAAAAAAAAATATTTAGTGTTCTGCTAAAATCTCGTACTTTCAAAATCTTGTGCTGATATCATCTTTTTTTCGCTCCATCTTGATACAATATTATACTCAGTTTATTCATAATGGAGCGATAGTGTTACCAACAGTGCTATTAAGGGATTGAATAAGCTAAAGGACTTTATATTACGTACCTATATTTTACGATGTTCTGTAAGCATTTCTTTTTCAACTTCACGCTGTATTCTGCATACATCAGACTATGCAGAGCTAACCTAATGACAACGTAAACAAGAAACGTTCCTCACATTCCGCCGAATTTTTGAAGCATTAGGTGTTGATTGGCGCATCTGAACGTCGCACAGTGGAGCAAAAGATCCTCATTTGTTTGTTTGAAAATCTTTTTTTTATGAATGTAATAAAGGAACATAAAATTATTCTTATTAGATTTTTTTAAAATTATTTGTTTAATAGCAAATAATCTTAAAAATTTAAATCCTCTAAAATTATAACATATTGGGTAATTGTTAGATATGTTGAAGAATCATCATCATCATCATCAATCAAGGTGATGAACCATGGTCAATTGATTTGTTTGATTGATATACTCGTATTGTGAGTTGTCAACATGAAAAGGGGATTCGAAGGCATTTGTAGTTTGTTTTTTACGCATTTTTAATTTACTTATGATAGCATAATTAGTTTTAAAATATTAGATTGGTTTTGAAATAACGCCTTGAGTCCCGCCTATCCTTCTCTCTCTTTCATAAATTGTACTTTGAGCAATGTCGTAAATGATTCAGGGCTATGAAATAAATATATAGTAGTATTAAGAAGATTTTTATTGGGAACATTCTCTTCGTCTTATCACATTGCACGCAGCAAAGCTTTTCTTCTATCACATCACATGGAGCATCTTGAGGGGTCACCACCTCTTACGGCCCGAAGGATTTCTGTTAAGTTTCTTGCTTGTTATAAGCTTTAGTTTGTTTAAGATGATTATATACATCCTTAACGATGCACTTGACCTTTAGTTTTTACACTCATACAAGCAGCGTAAAGTTATTCTGTGGATAGCATCGTAAAGCGTAAAATGATTCTGTGGATTGCTTGCCACACGTACGTGGAAAAGTAATTAAAGTCTTAAGCTTTCGTTAGTTATTAATACATTTTTTTTTGAAATTTTCCAATCTCAGTCTGTATTGAGACCTTGAAGCACTCAATTTCTCTTTCGTATACTCTATGTCAGAACTAGTTAGTTTTTTCAGCTCTCCAATTTAATTAAATTATCGTTACTCAAGATTATTCATTCTAGATTCTTTGCATATAAGTATTATAAGTTTTATTTCTGAAATAAATATTAATTTATGAAACTTTCTTAACAGAAAACAAATAATTTCAAAGAAAAAAAACCGGACAAGTCCTCACCCTCGGTTCTGTACAAAAATTATAGTACTCGAGCTTTTTCTGAAATTCAGGCTTCGCTTAGCCTAAGCCTTTTCATCTGATACCTCATTTGAACTAGTGGCTTTAATTTTACCCCCTTTCTAAGGTTATTTTTTTGTAGGATTTAACCACAAATGTATAGTTTTAAATTTTTTCCCTAAACTAGTACTACCTGTAGATGCTAGGTGCCAAATTTCATAACGTTAGGTTAGCTTTAAGTATCCTATTAATTTTGATGTCCTTTAGAGTGTCGAAATACGCGCTTTTTACTATTTACGCGTTTTTTACTATTTTATATTCTAGGAAGATAAACAAAACATGAAATGTTAGATTTTTTTTCCATAATTTGAGTATCAAAGTTTATTTTTTTCACGGACTAGAAAATATTTACATAATCAAGAAGAAAAAACACTAAAATATTGTTACCTACCTGAAGATGTAAGATCCATATCTAAATAATATCAAAAATAAATGAGTTTATTAAGAAATCGCACTTATTTGCACGTAAATTACTTGGAACAAAACAACTTATATACGTGTTTACTTCACTGCAATAAACTGAATTCGTTATAAAATATTTTATTACTGTCAAATGATACCTTGTACAGTATTCTGATTATGTAGTATAATAAGGATAACATGATATTTTGTTTACGTTTTGGGGGTATCAGCCCCACTGTGTGTCACTTAAAATGGCATAAAATATTTATATTACTCACATAAAACAGCTTTTCTTGTAAAATTTAAAATCTACATATGGACATTAAAATATATTCACTACACCAAATCAATTTATTTATAAGAGCTACAAAACAAAATATCTTAGATGGTACTTAAATCCATCTGATTTCGCAATCATACGTGACTAGTGTGGCATGTCACCATATGGGTAAAAAACAACGCATCAGGCACGGATCTGGCACCCGACCGGCGGTCATTAATCAAATCAGAGCTGTGCGGTTTAATAGCATGCTAATTATAGTATACACGGATGGATACACAGTCAGTACGAATATTGCGAATGTTGGACAACGGATATCGCTTAATAAAGGTTATTTCTATTGTAGTTGAGTCTGTATATGAGATTTGTGGATTCTATTTCTGTTGATTTAATTTTTTTTTTATTAGGTTGAGACCGTCGTGGTGTAAGGTCTCATTGTAAGCACGACGTGATAGTTGTGGATTTCCACTCGAGACAATAATTGGTTTTCAATTGCTACCTAAGGACAAAGTAAAACGCGATTAATATTGGTAATGTTTCGTTAATTGGACGGAAAATGTAGCGTTTGATGTTTACGTCTAAGATAAAATTATGCTCACAGCAGAAATGGCAGAGTGAACCTAGTGTTAAAACACTCCGTCCCCTATTTTTCACCGAATTCTAGAGACATTTGATGTTGCGTGGTGGAACTCAACTCCGTGCTTCGTATCGACACCAGGCGAAGAAATGAAAATATAAATTTAAATAAATATTATGAAATGATACATAAATATTCAGTATTTCAGTTATATTATTTCATATTATGAAAATTGGGCAAGTCATGTGTGTAGATTGGTCTCTGATATGTCACCAAACGGGGGATTAAATAAAGATGGCAGTCCCCGGTAATAATAAAATACTACGCCATCCTATTGTGTTAAATCCATCTTATATATCAATGATTTGAATCTAAATCAAGGTTTTATTCAAGGTCCAGTTTTTTCAACTTGGAACATGCTTCTTGAGAATTTATTTGTCTGTTGATTGATTGATTGCCTTTAATCTGCGTCATCGTTTCCATCTCAAATATTTGATTTTAAAAACCATTGGCAAATTTAATTTCGCCACCGAGTATTCTATATCGACAGCAGTTTTACTGAGTTTGTTTTTCTAACACAAAGTATTTGTATCTTTCATCTATTTAAAAGTAAATAAATTAATCTACATTTAAAAATATATTTCTGTATATGTTATCGAAAGTCGTAATAATTAATCCTGTTCAAGAGGAAATAATGTAGAGTGCAGACGTCGGGCGCCCTGAGGGCTCGTAAAAGAGGTGATAAAAAGGGAACAACCAGCCTTAACGCTTACCTTCGAATGCCACTGTTTACGATCCGCTATCCAGTGAACGCACGTATAAAGAAGCCGACATCATATTTCGAAAAGGATGAGAAAATGCATAAAGGCTATTAAGAAATGATTTACTGACATCGTTCATTATGTCCATAGTAATTACAAGCATATTATGATTTTGTTTTAGGGTTAGCTATATCCCACACATAGCAGGGTAGGAAAAGTGAACCTAGGAAAATTTCCTTCCCATTAAAAGACTTGCTGCTTGCTATTGCGTGATTAATGATGGTTGTGTTCCGCGCCGTGCTTTGTCTCGGTACCATTACCAAATGGAAATCGATCTTAAAATCTTCGTGTTTACAATGCACTCTTGTGCCCTTGCGCTACGACAATCTCAAAGGGACGGGACGGAAAGGAGAGAGAGAATTAAAAAAAACTCATCAACTGGACGTACGAATGCAGTTTGTATGATTTCATACAAATACAAGCTACATTTTTTGTCTATGAAATATTTTTTAATTTGTACTTTCAAGATATTTTCTGTTATTTAATAGATCCACGGGAAGTACGTCATAGGTTTTAGGCGGCGAATTTCAGCCAAAATTCTCCAAAGTTAACAGGCAGACAACAAAGTGATCTTATAAATGTTTCGTTTTTTCTATTTGAGGTACGGAACCCCAAAATACCTATAAAACACACATGGAAATGATTGTAACCTTGCATATTATAAATTGCTTATTATTAATGTTCACTAACTACTATACACATAAGTTATAAAGGATCATATAATATTTGTTATTGAATACTAACGTAGTCGCATCATTATGTGTGGCACTAATTGATTTGAATAAATAAAATTAATGATCTTTGTACATATTGTATATGATAATAACATCCTAAGAGAAATACAAGGTTAATATTGATAATATTTACTGATTAACAATTTGCTTATTAAATCATACTAAGCCAAGCGAGATATTCTATTTATACTTATTTAGAAAACGTATAAAAATTTGAAGGTAGCGGGACTCGAACCCGCGCCTCCTGGAAACCGACCAGGCGCTCTGACCACTGAGCCATACGTTCTCGCCAAGCTACGTCGAAATTCTTATACGCTTGTTACAACTTATATATGTTGTTAGCATCTCTGTAGGGAGATTTTTAAAAATTTCCGCTACCCAAAGATAATTACTAAGAATTATCGTTTGGCAAGAGAGAATACTATTTTTTAAATATTTTTAAACATTTCTAAAGTGTTAATCCACACTTAAAAGATAAATACTTAATTAGAAAACGTATAAAAATTTGAACGTAGCGGGACTCGAACCCGCGCCTCCTGGAAACCGACCAGGCGCTCTGACCACCGAGCCATACCATACCATACCCATTTTTTTAAAGGTACTGCATCCCTCTTTCGCCTCGTTCACTATCATCAACCTCCTCATACATTCTCTCCGAAGGGTCCTCACATCCGAGGTCTCCTCCTACCTCTTTTGCCGCTCATTGTTTAAAAACCTTTTAATATATTATATGTACATTAAATTAAATATAAAAATATAATAATTGAAGCACATATATGGATTGCATGAGACTCGTAAGTGTATTTAATTGCTAAAGTTACTCGTTGACTTTGCCTAGATCACTGGCAAACACTGGCGTCAAGACTTTAGTTCGCAACTTTAAGCCAACCTCTGAAATATTACCTTGACTTCAAGTTCGGCAAGGCTTGATCAGAACCGGGAATTTGAAAGTTAGTTATGACTCGTGGCTACAGTCGGGATCACATTGGTAAAATTATGTACTATTTATGTTTTGTGTTGTGTAAATATAACGTAATGTGAGCGTTATGTTTGTAAATTTCAAGTTTCGACTTGTGACAAACAATTTCGTTTCCACTTTCTATTTATTTTACATATATCATTAGTCGAACACACAACGCCGCACAATGTCTAACAAGATCAAAGAAACACCTGTTCCATAATTGCAAACAGTCCTGCTAGTAAGATTTGCACGTAAAACTATCACATACATTAGAAATACGACATTTACTCCACGATGACGCCTCGATGGCGCCACTCCACGTTTTATAGAATAATATTATTTTTAATACGGTAGGGTAATTCGTTAAGGCGATAAGATCTAAATTTTATACTTTGTTCGAGCCAAGTTTGTACTAGCACGACAACCTTATCATGAGATTGACCTATCAGTGGTGTAAAATGTAAACAAGTCTTTTATACGAGGGTAAGCGTGTTGAGTATTTGTAAATACAGCTTTCTATGTGTAGGAAACGATTTGCCGAGGCGAGTTAACGCGATGTTATCGCCGTCGAGCTCCGGAACCGCCGATAACGAAATTGTTTGAGCAAAGACCGTCTTTATGTAAATTTCTTTATTTCACTTGCCTGATATATTAAGATCCGTTTGTTTATTCGAAGATTCTGTTTTAAAGTTTAAAAGCAAAGATTGCGAAATAAAGATTGTTCTTTTGAGTTCAATTGAGAATAATGCATTTAAGGAGATTTTTTTAAGATATAAAGACATTATTAAAATTTTAAAATGTTTCTTTTTATGTCGTGCATAAATATAAGTTATTAAAAATGTGTATACATGTTCACATAAAATAAAATACGTCACAAGGCTGCTTAAAGCAAATATTTAATATAAGAGCTTTGCAAGTCTAATATGTCTATTACAGTTGGCTTGTATTTGCTTTTAGGCTAAACGTTAGTATAACGTTGTTCAGATTTGCTATTTAGCTCACAAGTTGCTGACTCACGGAACCGTATTGAATTTGTAATACTAAACTAGAATACATTAAGGTAAACTTTAGATTCACTTAACATGACAAGGAATTGCTTTGTTATTTAAGTGCTCTAAATCATTTCTTTATAAATATTAACAATTGGTTTTTAAAACGCTATTCTAAATTAAATTCTATCTATAGAAAACTTATATAGGTAATTTCTATAGGTATACTTAAATGTATATGCGCCGCTTGTTTTCGTAAATATTAGAGAGGTTGTGTTTTTATATCATAAAACTCTTACTATCTTGAATTATTAATTTTATCTAACTTTTATCATTAATATCTACAAACATTTTTTTTTAAATAAAACAGATGTTTCATAAGTTTATACGTGGACGATAATGCGACTTGTTACGTCCTGTGAACTATTTTAATAGACAAAAGTTAATAATTACGGGTACGTAAGTCGTAAACAGCATCGCATTTCGTGTATATTGTGCGTGAAAACAGGTGAATGAGTCAAAACGTTTATTGACTTGTTATGCAAATAAATGCATTTTGCACGCACGGACCGAAACCCTTACAAATGTGTTAAATTTATTTAATGTGACGGCTTTTGCAAGATAAGCATCTGAATTACGCTCAATAGCAATGCCTATTGGGTCGATCATGATGCCACATCAAACGAATATCGATAAACTTGCACATAAATGGAAAACGAGGTCTTCACTATCCTGCTTCGTGATCGTGTACAGTGTCATTCTGAATAGCATTCTACAATACAAACGCTACAACATTCGTATATTTCTAGAACAGGTGTTTCCAGTCGAAGCGCAGGGGCACAAGCGTGTGAATATAAAAAGATAGGTTGGGGATTCGATTCTCACTCGAGGAATTTCATGTTCTCATTTTCTCGCTGAGTTAACGTGGCAAACAGGCAATGCGTCGAGAACTTGACGGAAAGTGACGAATGGAAGTGTCTTAATAGAGACAAAGTGTCTTAGCACTAGGTTTCGTCTGCCTGAACTGCTATGTGCAGTGTACCTCCAAAAAAATGAAAACAGCATATAATAAACCAAAGTATACTTATCCAAATGAGCATTTCACGTCTTCAGATGATCCATAAAATGTCATATTTGACATCCGCATTCCTTACGTTCTTTGTCATTTAGCAAGACTCGAGTAACGGTGTCGTGTCACGGATGGTGTGCAGTCATAACAAACCATAAAACGAGCCTCAACACATAAGAGGAAATTGCCTGGCTGACATCTGGTTACAGTTATTCGAACCATTGTCTTCGTCACTCGGGAATATTACCGACGTTCGAGCTATATGGAATTGAATTATGTATAGTATATTGCTTGCTATACTCGGTACCGGTAGTCTCTGTACGTACTCTTCACTGCGTAGATTCTATTAATTAAGTCAACTGCAAGTTGCAAATAAATTAAATAGCTATGAACTATATATTAATACGTCTAACATTTATAGTAAAAGTAAAGCTGACTAGCATTTGCTATACGCGAATTTAAAGATTCTTTCTACATGACAAACGATTAAAGTCGTGCAACGGCAACAAAATGTGACAAAGTGTGCGTATTTGTAAAGGCGACCGTAGTGAGTTCGATTCCCACTCGGCGAAATGAATTGTTATTGATTAATATTTTCATTTCTTTGCTTTGGTAACAAGGCAAAGCGTAGCGTTGAGTTTCTTAACAATAGGTTCCTTCTGTTTCTGCTATATGTGGGATACAGCGTGAAACTAAAAAAACGTTGAAATTGTACGTACAATTCATAAGTACAATAAGAAATAATAATGTATTTTGGTGATGTCTCTCTGTATTTCTTTCACCAAAATCTGTACAGTAGTACCTAATTAGGTCGTTACTCATTCATTATCATTACAGAAACACATGCCGAACTATCATTAGCTCATTTCACAGTTTATGCATACTTTCTGAAACAATGCGTGTTGATGAAGCAAAGAAAAACGATGAATGCCAAACAAAAGTTAAAATCGCAATATGAGCGCTGCAACCTGCATATCGGTCCGCGATTTATAAACATTTTATTCGTCGATTGTTCCGCTTCTTAAATGCTTGCGTCATTCCATTGTTCTGAACAACGGACGTATATTTGCAATTAATTTTGCGTACAGATTGTGCGACATTGTTTTAATTTTGACTGAAATTTTGTTAGTTTAGAAAATCTCAACATAAAGTTTTAACACTTTTTATTATTATTTTCAGCTTCATGCTGCATTTGCATGCCTTTCGCATACAACTGACGTAAGGACAAAAGCATAATATGCTTTTGTCCTTACGTCAGCCACCCTTCAAACATTTTCATGAAAAAATATACATACAAATACTTAACTGTACGTCAAAACATAAGCTTATTTATAAATCTACTGTTATATTAAATTGACATAGCGTGAAAATTACACCTTAGAAAGTTATGAAGGTTCGTTGTGGATTTATTATGAAAATGCTACTACTTCGTATTGTTTTCCAAAGAAAATATTTGGAGTAGGTACATTTTGTAATGAATACAAGTCTGTGTGACTACAAGACTTCAAGTAGTACTTTATAAATAACAAGCCTACGTGAGTAAAAGAGCTAAAAGTTATGTATGACTAATATTTTCGAAGTTTCCAGAGTAAATTTGACCGTAGGGAATATCTTTGTACCTTAGGATACTTCTTCAATCCCACACAACTTCTGTTTTAATTAACTTGAGGCAAACATTTTTCATATATTACGTACACATATTAACAGAACAAAACAGTTATACATATAACTATTAAAATTTTCTTTTTAGGTATAAAAAAAAATAATGACTGACTTTGTGATTTTGTCCCAAAGCACAATCACTTTGGACATATAAGCTGACAAGTAAGTATGCAAAATATAAGTCCATATAACAAAATTCTCCAGTCAAAATATCGAAAAACGATAAATAAAAAAAAACATTAGCAAACTTTTAAAAATTTGCAACTACTTGACATAAGAATTCAAAATCGCCGAATTTTTCGGATACGATCGAGATGTTGGACACAAAAGACTGCGAGGTTCGCTTACAGCATTTATAGCGCCAAATTGGAGGTAAATCTATCACTGCCCCTAAGTACAAGGTGTCCTAAGGTACACGGATCCCCCCTACATTGTACATTGGTTTTTGCGCAACGATTATCATGATAGCCTCCTCTCCTCTTTATAACTTCTTCTTGATATATAAGCCATCCAATACAAAAAAAATCTATTGGGCCTGGTGGTTTCTGAGATCATCGCGTTCAAGCAAACAATTTGTTTAGATTTTAAGTATATACATATAGAATAATTTTATAAACAGTTAAAAATTAGATATAAATAAGAACGACAAAAAAAATATAATAAATTATAATCTAATAATAGATGTACTTAATCATTTATAATAATCATACATTATAAAACAAAATGTAAAGCAGTGTGAGATACGATTCATGGCGCTAGTGAAATTGCACGTTTCGCAGGCGGGTAGATACTCTCCATGCATGAAGGCACTCAGGAGTCGTGGAGAATTTTAATTGTGCTCCATTGAGAAATTCCAGCGGACAGAACATTTTTACACCTAAACTTGTTGCTTGCTGTGATTAACTGTGATTTTGAAAACTAAAATATAAGAACAAATCTCATTTTATTCATATAAAAGACTATAATAACAACGTAAATAATATTATATATCGCCTAAGTATACATTAATTATCATAATTCGGTGCCAATATAGTTCCACATTCCCTCAGCACCCGACCTATTTTTCATCACAAATGCTGTATTTGATTTGGCATTCACATTAATTTGCACCCTATCACATGGATTAAAGGTTAAATGTCGGTTGTTTTTGCCGTGTGAATAATTCATGCCTTTTAGAGTATCCATTCAATTAACGTCTCGACTTCGAAGGTGCTTATTATAAATGTTTCAATGAAGATAGACAATTCTATTGGCAGGGTCACGAAATTAAAGATATATTTTCTGTATATTTCGCTTATTATAAGCGAGCTAAGCTTATCTACAACGGCCATAAAGTGAATTAGGTATACAATCAGCCACACCAAGATTGGTTTATCTTATCGATATTTAATTAAGCGGATTTAAGGCAAAGCGAATAGAAGAAACAAACGTCAAGGAATTTAATTATAACGACCATTGATTCCGTCACGCTGTGTAAACAGAGGCTTTTAAGCTGTTTAATTGGTATCCAGAATTTTACTGGCAGATGTTTGTCGTGAATGATAAGTATTATTAATCAGGTTGGATTTAATTTTGGATGAGAAATCGCTTTCTTGAAATGATTAAAACCCTTTTTTATAGCAGGGTCGGTAGAGGAAACCTAGTTAAAGACACTCCGTTCTCTACTTTCCACTGGATTTTGGACACATTGCGTGTTGAGAATCAAACCTAAAACCTGTCGCGTTCACATTCACATGGCAACGTCAGTTGAATAAAAATATATAATTATAATACTAATAATTTTGCTTTGATGTAATCGTCTAAGTTTCACTAGTCGACTAAGCTAATTTGGTAGATGACATTTTTTGATGGTTACTTACGGTGATAATGAGCGCTAAATTGTATAATGGGGGTGTGGGAGGAGAAAAAATATATTTATAAGAAGAGGTACATTTTTTCGATAAAAATATTCTGATCGATCAGGGAAGACTGTACGACCAACAAAAATGTCAAACAGTAGGCGTTTACGTTGTATACGTATATGTATATACTTTACAGATAAAAGCTTCGTTTTTTTATAAATAATTCTTTTAACAAGAATTTTGAACAATTCGTTCTAACCGTATGTTATTACGCACATAACACTTTATAAGCCACCAAGACGTAAAAGTCACAATGACTGGACATCGACAGACACTCGCAGTAAATGTTTGAAAGTACCGAATTCAGTGTTATCACATTGTTTTGTCGTCACTTTAGAACAACTTGATGTTACATTTTATTGTGGCTATAAGAAATATTTTTAATGGTTGTTACAGAAATTTTAATCTAACGCAAGCGGCTATTTAAAGAAAAAATGATTTTCTAGAATTGAATCCATGTCTTATTCATCTAACCAGAAGATAAATATTAAAAATAATATTATGAGATTATATTTTCAAACCTATAAAACAT
Organism: Heliconius sara; assembly: GCA_917862395.2. NCBI lineage: Eukaryota > Metazoa > Arthropoda > Insecta > Lepidoptera > Nymphalidae > Heliconius > Heliconius sara. Next base: position 8,549,047 of record OU860792.2, read on the forward strand.
ATTCAAGCTTATGTATATATAAAAACCACACGTCGACGTCATCAGTCATCAGTTGTAATATCGATTTTATACTTAGAAATTTCTCTGAAGTGAACGCAAAGTGGAGAACAGAGTGATGTGTCAAATTAAAATGTTACCTATTTATGTATAATATGAATGATAAAAAAACATCATAAATTAAATTATAAGCAAATGTTTTAAGAAACACATGAATTAATTTTAAATGTTGTTCATTAATAATATACTAGCCGTAGTTTATTACGTGTGAAACGTAATCAAGAGCCGCCCGCGTCCCAACTGTCAACTTATCAGAGGAGAAATTAATTACAGCTGCTATCAATCATGGACCAGCGACAAACTGCTTCAATGTATTCATTGCAGACTGAGTTGTTCCACAACAAATGATGTCGGAAAAATCATTCTGACAGACTTTTAGGGCAATGTGTGGATTATACTATAAAGATATATACATCTTTGAATGAAAATTTCATTTGCCCTATATTGCTTTTACGTATTAATAAAGTAGTTGCGATTTAACAAAATTATTAAAAGGACAATAGTGAAATTGAATTAATGATGCAGTTAAATGTCAAATATATATATGTCAGTTGTCCATGAATAGCAAATGTACGCTACAATTCAATAAGTACTTTACCTATATAGTATTTCATTCTAAAGCATTCTATGCTTCATATTTTGACCTAAATTTAATTAAAATTAAAGTTATATAAACAATTTATATTAAATAAGTATTTTTTTTTTTTTTTATGGAAAAGACACGGCAAACGAGCGTGCGGGTCACCTGATGGTAAGTGATTACCGCCGCCCACGGCCCCGTGCAACCCCAGAGGAGCTACAGGTGCGTTGCCGGCCTTTAAGATGGGTTGGGCGCCGGGGCCCGGCATTACCTGATGCGAAACGCAGTGGCATAAAGCCACTACTTCACGCCGGTTTTAAATGCCGGGGGTGGTAATGATCCGGTCGAGTCTGCCCATGCGTGTTGCCATTGCTGGCGACGTGACTCTACCACACGTACTTTAGTCGCCTCCTACGACACCACCAGTACCAGGATGATCCTATTCTAGGCCGGGATCACACGGCACAAATTAAATAAGTATTTGTTACTCGTCACTGTGTCAATTATACTATTATATACGAAGGTCGTTTTGATTATTATTTTTCATTAAAATTGTATATCCTATTTATAGTAGCCATATTAGGTAAGTTATTGTATTTTCTAGTGTCTAACCACTGAGGTTATCATCGAATCAAGGTCATCTTTAAAAAAATACGGATGCAAATACAAATTGTAATTTATGAAATTAATCAAGGAAAAATATCTGTATATTCACATGTTCGACTGTATACAAATAAGTTTCTAACTTCACGTTGTACCACAACAACACGTTGGAACTCAACGCCACGCTTTGTAATTTGTATAATATTAGGGCGGTATTGAACTATTGGCGCTTACAATTTTTTCAGGAGTTGTGCCACTATGACTTCTTTTCCACACTGAATACATATATTTTTTTAGAAAATACTTAAAAAAGTGATTTTGATCTTAACTCTCGAAACATAGATTTTTTTAGAGGAAACCTCTGCATGTAATAAAATATAACACAAGTTTCAATTTATTCGAAACCGATCCGCAAATAAAATCAATTTCCAAGTTTTAACTTTGACCAATTAAAAAGTTTACTTTGTATTTCGGCTACTCAGCTGTCGATACGAAAACATTAAATCTCGATTTCTATATTAAACTATTTACTTTTTTCATTTTTTTTTACCGTTGTATTTTTTTTTAACTTAATTAACTTATTCTTTTCTAACAGTTTTTAGCGAATTATATAGAAGTAGGTATATAATACACAAAAAATACTCTATCTAATTAATATAAAGTAAAAGAAGTTATTTCCACAATGAAGATACACAAAATAAAGAAATAAGCAGAAAAATATTGTCCCAAAAAGGCTGGAGTATATTAAGTCCAAGAACATTGACATAAAATAACGAACAGTGTCTTAACACTAGACACTAGGCGAAGCTGCTTAGAGAGACATAAGGCAGTATTTTTCTAAATTACTAATTTAATAATACTTTATAATATAGCTCATATCAATAGTTATATTACAAGTTACGCGTAATATCTCTAAGCAATTGAACAACACATAAATAACTTATGGATATTGTTATATCACCCTCTGATTGAGGTTAATGACTGGTAGCATATGGGATCTATGTCGAGATTTAATAGACGTGACACGTTTTATCATCAATATCTAGAGTTATACATAGCTCGCATATGTTTAAAGATGCAAAATATATATTCTGAAGGCAGTATTTTCTTCTGATCGTAGGTTTAATTTAATTTTCAGGATAAATTTATGATTAAACTAAATAGCAAGGAAATTGTGACAATGGAGTAAATAAGGCGCTATATGAGGCTATTAAAGGGACATGACTGATCGGCCTGTTATGTTATGCGTATAGAATTTAGCGAAAATAATTGTTTAAACAGAACAGAAGTTTTTTTAATACTTATTTAGGTACTTGACGTAGTTAATTAAATTAACATGGCATCTAGGACTCAATATGGTAGATTTCGATTATTGTCATGTTTAAGGTGTTACTCGCAAAGGTAATACCAGTCGATTGACATAAGAATCATCAAAATTAGTCGACCTGTTTGTTCTCTACAACAATATACAACACACAAATCATTTTTTACAAATATTACCATCCTTTATGTCGTAAAGGAAGTCTGATAGAGTGCCTTTCTCTCTCTATATATACATAGTATGAGACACTCAATTATATCGACAATATGTCATATTCATAACTAATTCATGATCAACGAGAGCACAAACTTATTGATTAAACGCAACACAAGCGAATCCCATAGGGGACACGACAGGCATCAACTGTGGATGTTTATTGCAGGATGCGACAATTGCCTTATATTGGCTATAACGAACGCACCCAAGTAATATATCTTGTTAAACCGATCTTCATCTATTCTATTATTATATGGGCCAACGTATTTGACGATTATTTGTTACGATACAAAATGTCATTTCTATGGCTTTTAGCTATTAGGCGTTATTTGATACGTTGAAATACTAGTCATTTAGTGGTAATTGGTTTATGTGTTTTTGTACATTTTTCACCTAAATAACTTGATGTGATGATAAGGACAGTTGTATAATGGTAATTGTCCCTCTAGTTTTTTTTAATCGTTTTGGTCACCTCAGTTATTTTACTAATAGCTAACTCCTGAAAGCCAAAATATAAAAAAAATAATTATTTTTTATAATTCATTATCAAATATTTAATTCTTAACAATATAAAACTAAGAATTTATATGTTTTACTCGAGTATGCCAGTATTTACTGATAATCGATAGCATATTTCTCAGAACCCTCGAAGTTCTCCCGTCGTCTACCACCACTTGATCCACGTCAACCATCAACAATCATTGTAGTTCTGCAACTCGTCTTGTTTTATTATTCATCTGTCTACTTTAAATTGCCTCAATTTGTATGAGTTAAGTAGTTAATATATTCAAAGGGTCTCTTGGACAGTTGTCTAACAGATACGGGCAACGGACGTCTAAAGTATCAAACTAATTTATTATCTAATGTGGGTTCTGCTTGTCCTGCTTTAATAATGCAATATAAATTTTATATTATTGTTATAATAATTACTGATTAAATGAGTTATTTAGTACGTTTATTATAATTTAAGACCAAACTTTTTTATTAATATTGTCTTAACACTACAACATAGTAAAATAAAATAGGAACAAACTATTATTAATATAGACTTTTAAACTTCTTCACGATATGCATTATACATATTCTATTCATATCACAATTAAATTTTATTTTAAATCTATTTACCAAAAAGCTAAATGATATTATAGCTGAAAAGGAAACTTCAAATTATTAAAATATGGCATTTGAGATGTACGGATACGTCTAACGCGAGTGCTTGTAATGAATCACAGCGATTTGCGTACATATATCAAAGGTGTTTTGCAATTAATTATGCAATCCAATGTGAAAACGCCACTTCATAAATTTCTCGAAAGTGTTAAATTTAATTTTAAGCTGGACTATGAGCTATAATATATATTAAATAACTGAACTATTACATTTATTAAATATTGATTTAAATTTATATTTACATTTCTTTGTTCTGGAGTAGAGGTAAAATGCGGCGTTGAGTTCCGCCACTCAACAAGCAATACCTACAGAATTCGGGGAAAAATGTGTCTTAACACTAGATTCCCTGTGCCTACCCTGCTGCGAGCGAAATCCGGCATGAAGAGAAATAATGTAGCAGAGCAGAAAAAGTATAGTATTCATAGAAATAATTGCTATTACAAATAAACTTAAAGTTTGTTTGGTTGAACACAGTGCTCTCAGCACTACTGGTACAAATTGAAAAATATTTTTAAGTTGGATAGTAAGTCAGAGAAACATACCCGTGCGTATTTATAGACTACAAGTCCGAAGTCGTAAGTACCAGCTAGTTATCATAATAACATCAAACATAATATGTTTCACATATTATAATTAAATTAACAAAAGAACAACCATAATTCAATTCTATACAACAGTATTTGCTATCGAACCTGGTATTCGATATTGAGGATATCCATGTCCAAGTGAGAATTATGAATCGATATATAACTTGGAAGTCATAAATATCGGTTTCGTAGCAAAAAGCATGTCGTAACAGAATGCGGGTAGCCCATGCTCAACGACTATAATAACTTTTTGATTTCATATATTAACAATAAATGGTTGGTTATAAATTTCATGTTACATTCAATTTCTCAAGTTTCCGCTGTTATTATGTAAATGAGTCTTTTTGAGCTTTTAAGTTTTATTTTAGTTTTACGCTGTAAGCATTACGCACAAAGTAGACAGAGTAGACAGAGGGAACCTGGGAATCTCTTGCCCAACCATTCCATCTGTTTCCTACTTTCCAATGAATTTTGGAGATATTGCGTGTTGAGTGGTGAAACTCAACGCCGCGCTTTGCCTCGTTACCGGAGCAACGAAAAGATAATATTCAATATGTCATTTCCTCGATTGCTTGTGCCCCTGCGCCACGACTGGCTTCGATTTTCTAGTTCGTTAAGTATAAACATGTATTTATTGTGTTTAATATAAAAAATATTGTAGAACTGTAATACTTATGTTTTCATATTAGTATATATAAATATTAAACTTAATATTGTTCAAGAGGCCATTCTTGGCGCAGAGACAAAACTGCCTATGGACGCGACTGGTTATGGGAAACTAGAGGAAACAAAATATATATTTAAATTTATATTTTCATTTCTGCGCTCTGGTATCGAGACAGGCTTTGAGTTCCGCTACTCAACTCGCAAGGCCCCCAGAATTTGGCGGAAAGTGGAGAACGGAGTGTCTTAACACTAGGTTTCCTCTGCCTATCCTACAGTGTGCGGGAAACAGCGTGAAGCTGATTTTTGATTTCATATTGTTCTTACATTTTCCTTAAGTAAACTTTAGACGACCGGAAAAAAACAAATTTTTAACATTCATAATTATCACAACAATAACCTATTGTGGATTACGACAATGTACCCAGTCGGTATAATATATTGTTAGCTGCTATAATAATATTTTAATCATAAATAAAAAATTACAAAGCATATCAAAGTTCAAAAAGGCATTACTAAATCGAATCACGTATGTTCCTTAAAATATGACGTCGTTTCAAAGTATACTTCTAGTTGGTGAGTTCAATTTTGCTAACATTTCTAAGAAGTGCATTGGGTGCTTTTACTGCATTAGATATTAGATACAGTCATATAGGATTTGAAGTAACCTGTAGAAATTGAATATCCGGATTGATTTTATGTATATAACTTAAATATTATGTTTAAAAGAAATTGGTTTGAAATTTATATATTCGACTGATAATTTTTTTTATGGTTCCTTAGATATACATGGAGATAGCCTTGGTCTGGGAACTTTGCAATTAGCAATGTTTGTACCTCAAATAATATGAACAGACTAATATAACCGTAAAATATCAAGGTAAATACGTGACAATTAAAAAAATAAATATTATTTTTAAATGTGGCAACAATATTAAAACAATGACCTTATAGAGTATCTTCGTTTAATTATAAACTTCCTCAATTTACTTTTATGAAGTATTCAATGCAACATATTTTTTTATTCGTCTACAATGACGCACCTATACGGAAACACGATGATAATATCACCAGTTTTGAATCTAAATTAATTTTAAGTTATTGTATGTGAAATATTAATCGCAGGAGACAAATGTATGGAAATATATACGAATTTAATAGGAAACTTAAGCCTGATGTAGATTCTCGTCTCGAAGATTCTATTATGAAAAGAATGTAAAAAAAAATCCTTTATATACATTCGCGCCTGTCGCCTTTCCATCTAGCTTACCTATTGTAATATTACAGAAGCGACTTACTAAAATTATTACAACCTTTCAAGCCTATTCTAGTTCGTAGTATAGATAATATATTAAACTTTAATCTGTAATAAAATTTGTAACACGACGGCATTAGTTACTATTAGAATAACAGAATATGAGACTCGTGTGGCTTCGATTCCCATTTTGGGGGTGAATTATCTAATATGTTTGTTTCTCCGTTCAGGTAACAGCGCGGCGTTAAGTCCGTGAAGTAATTTTTTTAATTAAATTATCACGAGAACTCTTTATATATAGGGTAGCTACTTGCAATTCCATCCGCGTGACGGCGAGAGTGGTCGCAACAATAGTTTAAGAAATCGGTCCCCGCTTAACACTTATTGGTCCACATGGTCTTTCTAATAGGGCTTAATTTTGTGAGTGCTTTCAGCTGTTCTCGTTTGAAAGCAAACAGAGCTAGTTGTATTGAAACGTACGTCAAACTGTCGCAAGTTTGCCTTCAATTGTGTACATATATAATATCTACTACATGTTTTCTAGAGTTTCATACCCAAATGGTAAAACCGAACCTCATCACTAAGATTGCTGTCTGTCCGTCTGTCACCAAGTTGTATCTCAATACGCAATAGCTCACAACCTACTTCAGTAAGTTATCGCGAAAAAAGGGGTAATGGTATTAAGTAAGTCTTTTCATATGTTTGCTTCTTTGTAACAGTGTCCAATTTTTTATATTAATTATTTTTCGTGACTTATATCTCGCATAATAATTTCATCAGTTAAGGTTTATATAACTACAAAATTCTTTGTAAAAAAAACTTGACCGACAGATTGGCTTGATTAAAAATATATAAAATCGTTAGCAAATTTGCTAATAAATAAAACTATATTTCTAAAAAAAAATTATAACTACATTTTTTTATTAAAGTGTAATTTATGATCCGAGATGGGCCCGGCGCAATCATGAAGATAGTCTTATACAAATTTGATTAAAACGATTTACGATGCGGCGCAGATCGGTCTATGTAAAACGGTTTCCTTTCGACAGGTATATCTTTTTGGGAATGAAACAATAATATTCTTTTGAATGCTTATTAAACGTTGCTCGTTTATTTTTCATTCGGAGCTTCTTATCTATGCTGGTGAGTTCTCTTATATTTAATATATTTATGTAAAAATGTAATAAATACTTTTTATTCTCGTCAATTATAAAGTAAATATTTTTTTTATTCGAATGCTTTTTTCGTATAAAAACGTGCAGGTACTGCCACAAAGAATCTAATATTAAGATACTTCGTTTCCATTTAGTTCTGAATAAAGACCTAACGCGTGGTGGACCTAATGCGGTGCGCCGTTTTACTTTATTTTAAAAACTAAGATACAATAATCCCGCTTACAGTCAGATTCTGTTTCACTGATCCACTTCGTCAATTAAAATAATTTTAGAATGATTTTTAGCGTATAGCTAGTATATGTTTTAGAATAAAATCACAAAAGCGAACAATACATATGTGCAACAGTGAAAGTACAGTAAAAATGTTCAAAATTTAGACACTAAATAGTATTTTATAAATAAAGCCGTCATAATGAACAAGGCGGAACAAATCATAGTATAATATCATAAACAGTTATGGGAAATGGCCAGCAATCAACGAAACGATGCGTAATCAAACTGTAAATAGGTTTGTAGGTTAGTCCTAAAATCATTATTAAACTATAAATTCAACAATAGTTTATGACTACTATATAATATATATATAATTAACTTAACTATTTAATACTAGCGACCCCAACGCGGCTATGCCCACTTAAACGTATTGTTATATTATAGTAAAATTATACAAAATCTTTACATTCATTGTAGCCTGTGTGATTCTGATGTATAAGCCATATTACTGAAAAGTCTCTTCTAAATCTGTTCAGTAGTTTTTGCGTGAAAGCCGAACAAACATCAATCTTTTCAAACTTTCACATTTATAATATTAGTAGGATATGCAATAATATTATTTAAGTTTTAGAGACTCTATGTGCAAGAAATGCAAGTTTTTAAGTGGAACCAAAGGCTATTATTACACATATCTATTAGTTAATGACAGAGTGTATTGACTAATTAAGTTATTTCCGCTTAGGCTGGTCGCTGTACCTACTTGTATACGGCAGCGTAGGCAAAAAGAACTACCTAAGTAGTTTACTTTTACTCCACAAAAAAATCTCTCAAGTGAGAATTGAATCATAGATTATACAAAGAATATGACTACCAATTTTACCAAGTAGTGTTGACGGAACGGAACCAACCTGAGAATTCAATAGAACAAATCACAATGTCAAAAGCAGTTGCGATGAGGTGGACTATCGACAAAACGTCCGTAATCAAACTTCACCAACTTCCCGCATTAGCCCTAACATTGTTGAAGCTCACCGTGTTGTTGGTTTTGTTATTGGATAAAGAATTTACTTTAATTTATTAATAATGGCCACGTGTAAAAGGAATTAATATAATTAATCTAAATTGAAAAGTGCCTGAAAGGATACTTTTCCTATCCCTTTTCGCCATCTATTCATTCGATATTGAGGATGCGAAGACACTGGAGTGTGAAGATAAAAAAAAGTTTTTTAATACTTATATCAAAGAATATCTGTTATCTGTTTGAATATCTGTATCTATTATCAACACCAGGACGATAAATTCATTGATATAATGTAATAAAAATGTTCTATTTTGCAAGAGTCCCCTTACAACTTCATCCTAAGGGCACCCCTATTTTATGATATTACAATTTTATAATGTTACGACCCTTTCTCTTATCAGCCTACATCTAAACGAAGAGAGACACTGATTCAAAAAATACACAATAGACTTAATGGAGTAACTTTTTATCATTTAATAAAGTATTTTTTGACGTCTTTTAGTTATTTTGTTGTGAATTTTACATAAAAGCGAAAGAATTATTTCATAATAACAATATTAACATTACACTATTATATAAATTACAAGGTACAGTATACGTATACATTTTTATAAACATTTTTGAAACACTTGTAGACCACGCAATTGGTTATTAGCATTTCATATATTCATGAAAAACCAAATAAACGACTGTTCCTACTGTAATCTGTTACTATATTCCTTACTAGTAAAATCTAACTCTATAAATATACATCTATATCTAAAAAGATTTCAAAAGATAAAACACAAATTTAAATAAATATACAAATAATACTTTGGAGGCTAGTTATGGCGCAGGGGCAAAAAGTGACTGTAAAACCGACTGGTTTGTTGGTTCAACCCCCACTAGAGGAGGTGAAATATTTACTTAAATTTATATTTCTATTTCTTCACTCTTGTCTCGAGGCAAAGCGTGGCGTTGAGCCTCCAGGATTCGGCTGAAATTGGGGTACGGAGTGTCTTAACACGAGGTTCTCTCTGCCTACCCTGCTGTGTGCAGCGTACAGCTGATTTATTCATATTATATTTTGTTTCAGGGTAAACCAATAAAATTTTAAATCTACCGGTAATAAATAACATTGTTTTGGTGGCCCATTAAGATTTAATTTATTCCAAAGGCTTACAGAAAATTATTGGAATTGTCTCTTTTTATACGCAAGTATCCATAATTTTTATGCCGCAGCGAAATGTTGAATAAAACGTCAATCAACGTTACAATTTAAATTATAAAATGAAGAAATATTTTTATTGTATATATTCATCTCTCTCATTTTGCAATATTGACCTAGAGAGCTTAATTACATACAACATACGGAGGAATTTATTGCAGTATATTAAGTTAAAATAACAAAATAAACAATCAAACAAAAGTGTCCATTCCAGCAATTAGATGTTAATGCAAAGATTTTTTTTCAGCGTCACTCTATATCCCGCATAAAGGAAAGAAGTCGTGGAGAGCTCAGCGTCGAATTCGTAACAGTATGTGCTGAGTGCACGGAACTGTGCATCACTCTTCTTACCAAATCAATAATAATTCCTTCGAATGGGAATCGAACCCATAAGAATGGTTATAATTCAAAATAAATCAGTCTCCACAAGAAATCAAAAAGATACCGCGATTCACAAATATTTATAAACATACAGAAATATTTACTACAGTACATATTTTACTTGATGTTTATAATTTATATTATATTTAAAAATAATAATCATAGCAGTATCAGCGAGTTCCGTGCTTCACAACTGACGCGCGGAGTACGGAGGTCGAATTCATTGCTCTCAATTGACTGCGCTGGTGATACGATGTATTGTGGTTGCAAGTGGGTGAACCAATTGTTAAGATATACTTTATTGAACATTGAAATAATCTAACGTTCACTTTGTTAGAAGTATACATTTGATATTTATTTTTGAAAAATTGTTATAAATATATACTTATGAGAAATACATTTATTTCACAAAAAGTACATTATTTATTAATATAACATTATAGCTGAGCGTCAGTTGTAGGTTTCGATACGATCTGTATAATTCTGACTTAAAACTTAAAAGTAATCTCTCTAGGTGAATTTACAAAGTCCTTTACAGTTGCTTCTTGGTAAAAGTATAAATTCCAAATAAACAAAACGTTGGACCCCATAATACTAGAGAAAATTCTAGAAAGTATAAAAAAAGAAGTGACTTAAACATTGAAATGTCAGTAAAGTATTTCAACATTTATTCAGTTTACGTCCCCAATAACTACGGTCGCGCCTTCTCAAATACTTTTGAAGGAAAAAAAGGGACTGACCACTTAAAGAAAATCACATAATTGAAGAACAGTAAACGATGCGTAAAGTGGGGGCGAACCCTTGAAAATAATTCTCGAGACGGGGACGTGCCTTCGTCGAAGGTCACAGGAAAGGTCCATACATCATAAGCGGTTCAAAAGATTAGGAAGTGCGTGACAAGTGACTTCTCCCATTGTTGATGCCCTGTTATTTCTGCCAATCATTTTTCAATTTCAATTTTTCCCCCCTTCTTCAATATTTTCAAAACGTATTGTGTTTAAGAAAATAGCAATGATGGTATTATATGCATGATGGGTATTATGATCGAGTTTTTAAAATTTTATAATTTAGATCTAAATATACTTCTCTCAACTAGACTCAACTCTATATGACTAAAAAATTACTATATATTATTATTATGCATTGCGAAAATTTCCAGTAGACTAGTCAGACGCAGCAACCAAAACAAAAAAAAAAACAAAAATTCTCAAAAAATCATCAATTTGAACTAACTTCTAGAATTATTGCAAAACTACATTTAGAATATTATTTTTTATACAGGCCCTACTCAGAAACAGTACAGGCATACATTCAATAATATTTTGAACACACACAATATATCGTAGTAGATTAAAATTCTCGAGCTATAATAGTTTTAACACAACAATTTGAACACAAAATAAAATCAAGGTTATGCACTCGACCCGTCCCAATTGCTCAACGTTCAATGTTTTAAAACATTACGTGCCCCAAATATTTATCGTTCGAAATAAATTGAAGTAATTGTAGTTTAATTCAAGCATTCCTATCTTATAGGTACTTTGGCTTATTTTACAAATTTTAATTTTCGGAATATAATGAATATTAAATAGTTATGAGAATGCTTAAAGATAGGTATTATAGTGAACTAATAAGCAAACTAAAAACGATCCTCAGATCAAATAAATGTATATAATAAACATATATAATAAATAAATAATATATTCAGAATATTTATTCGATATTTTTAAACATTTTTAAAATGTTATTTCACTCTTATGAAAGAAAAATACTTATTTAGAAAACGTATAAAAATTTCAATGTAGCGGGACTCGAACCCGCGCCTCGTGGAAACCAACCAGGTCTGTTCGGTTTCCAATAAATCAAATTTTTATACGTTTTCTAAATAAGTATATTTATTCAATGTTGGTGAAATAAAATAATTTCTCAAGATGAAAAAATACAAATATATGGCACATATATACAACACTGTTAACGTCAAATAATGACTAAAATATGCATATGGCAGTGTCAGTTCTTGTTGATACACCACATGACCTCGCTTGCATCAATCCAAACAATTCGAACTTTTCAAGCCTTATTGAAAATTGAATGATCACTTTGCCGGTTTCCATATTGTTTATGAAACATATTTATTTGCACACATTTTATTTCTATCATAATATTTACTTTCCGTTTTTTATATACGCTTTTATAAATTTGGTTTTCGACTCTTCGGCTTTATGTGCTAACAGATGGAATCATGCTTTTCAGTCCATATTTTTTCTCTGACTCGAATTCGAACCTACAATTTTTCTTTGAAGACATTTTTTATCTACTATGTTCTTTATTTTCCGTCAGAATTTGAGGCATGTTAAATGGCAAAACTCAATGCAGCACTTATCTATCAGAACGAGTAAATAAAAATAATTCATTCTCCACGTGGGGGAACTCACAACCATCGCGTGCGCACTCGACACATTATCCCACTACGCCACCATGGCCTCGTATGATTTACATTTGATTATGTAATCGCAATCACTTTTCAAGTACCTGCAAGTACAATGCCATTAAGAGCGTTTGTTCCATTCAAACTTTTACTAGTTGCAATTAACCGCTAATGACAAAGTAGATACCTTTTTGTGCCATACGTGCTCATTCATCTTCTAACCGTCGTGAGCAGACGTTTTGTTTTTCTCTTATCCATGTGGTGCATTTTAAAATGTTATTGTTTGCAGTAGCCACTCAAGTTTTCGAACGCGATATTTGCTTTTAAGATTGATTGCATCATAACGGCCATTATGGTATAGTTCCCCTGTAATCCAAATTCAATCCTTACTTTTAAGATTCATCTCACAGATCTCAAGATTTTTGGATACTTAAGATGTATTTGAGTAATCACATTAGTTGATGAGTATGACTGAGTATTTATAAGAAGCAAATTAATCATATCACATACATTATATATTTATGTACACTGCACATGACAAAAGTAAAAAAGAGAGTAGTTCGATTCTTATATAATTGCTTATAAAATTACGGCACTTAACGGTAACCGCATTTTCCCTCATAATCAAAAATTTAAATCAGCTTCCGTCGATCCTCGATCCGGGGGAGTATTTTTTTCTCTAATGCCATTTTCGGCGGTATTACTTTTAAATGAATATTCATTCAGTGCGAAATCGTTTAGAGATAATAGATTGAGGTTCATATTAGGCACAATGAATTATGGATGTCGGTTTTGTATGGTAGAATGCGGTGGTTCACTGTGGAAATATTAATTGCTCGAGCAATTAAACTTATTTTCATTATTTAACGTTATTTTATTATGTACAGACGCCTTTCTGCCTATTTACATTTTTTTTGTTTTAGTTTCTTACCATGGTCTCATACAGCAGGGTAGACAGTGAGATCCTAGTGTTAAGATACTTCGTCCTCAACTTTCCGCATTGTTTCTATACATTGCAGTCATCGCATCTTAAGCGATGCGCGCGGCGCACCTCAATGCACACACATTCTAAAACACATCATTTTTTTTCTATTTGTGTCGCTTGCATTTATTTTTAACGGTTTTTATACATAATTTACGATCTAAAAATATAGTTCCTATAAAACAAAATAAAATATAATCAATTAAGTGCAATATCTACATTAGAATTGGTTTACCGAAACCTACTAACTTAACTTTAGGTTTATATGTGTTGATGTAGTAGAACATAACGCCTCAGTTTACGTCGTAACCAGAACGATGAATTAAAAATATAAAATATTTCATTCCTACGAGTGGGAATCGGCCCACAGTCGTCGCATCTACAATCGCGCGCTTGTACCCCTGAGCCTCGACGGCCTCATTTTGCATTACATATTTAATATTTACTAAAAACATACATATTTTAACTAAAAACAGATTTTTCACTACTTTAACATAATTCTGAAAAAAATAAATAAAGTAAGTAAGAGTAAATTATAAGGGTGAGAATCAATAAAAGACGCATGTTGGTTGCGCCATATACACATTAAAATGTTAGTCGATATTTTTTTAATACTTAACACTAAACATATATATTTTTATTTTAATCCTTACTTGAGTGCATTTAATTTGTATAGCTCAATATGAGAATGTATACCTAATATATACTTTTGACTTTGCAGAATTAACTTCGAACAAGTAACTAAAATTTAAAGCTGAAAAACTTCGATCTGCTTCGCTTGTATAATATTTCATATAAGCGACTACGAAAGTTTTTTAGCTTATCCGCTTTCGCGTTTGCTTTGGATGGCTAGGCCCATCGGACGCTTATCAGACGACGGCACCCGGTCGAAGCGGATTTAACACGGAGATGCGCGCCTATTATGTTGACTCAGTTATACGTTCTACGTACGATCTATTAAGTTCTGTTATCAAAATCTTTAGAATTACGAAACATTATAAAAATTGTTATCATTTGAAGAGTTATCATGGTATGAAACCAGTACTTCTTCTACAAGTAATTCAATCATATAAAAATAACTGTATATATTATATAATTCTTCATATAAATTAATGAAACAACGTAATATGTAATTTAATATATTATATACAGAGTTAATATAAATTGAAAGCATTTTTTTTTTCAAAATACTCTAAAGCTAAATAATAAATGACAGAGTTTAAAATGAAAATATAATACATCATATTTATAGAAAACGTGAAAATTCTGTTGACAGTTGTTGATGAATACACAATGAATATTAATTTCTAAGAAGTTAGGAACGTATTTATTAAGGCAGAAAATAAAATTGTTTTTGAGATGACAGGTTATAAAGTACCGCAATTAATAAAACTTTCTTCGTTGTTTGTTTATCTAATGACCAGATCAATACGGATGAATGAATGAATTTTTTTTGTACCCAAAAATGTCAACAATTTCAAGTAGAAAGGTAAAGCAGGTACAGGTAGTGGGAAATAAAGGTGTACTTTTCTTAGACCTCTACATATGTATACATATACATATGTAGAGGCCTACTCTATTTGTGTTATAATTTGATTTTAAAGAAAAACCTTAATTCACTTTATTAAATCAGCAAAATTTTTATTTTACTTTTGCTAGTTTATTTTAAGTAGCATTAGATTTTTAGTACCACCAAATTCCATTTATTCTAAAAATGCCTAAACGACTATTTTATTGTAACATTAAATCTTTAAATCAATTACATTTACTCGTCTTCACATACTCTTCAGATAAATTTGTAAGTAATAAGCATTTTTTTATATAATCTAGATTTCTACTATATACAGTGGTTTTTAAAGTAACGAGGCGTGTTTGGCTCTCAGGGAACGCTTTCTAATCAATCTTTTTCTGTAACTGCGGCCTTTGAAACTTTTATATAAACCCTTCGAAAAGGTGGCCGTGTCGTACATATTCTAGAAGGCCTAATACTTATATGGTACATAAAAAATATGTTGTTTAATGTACTGCTGTTTGGATGAAATATATAAAATAAAACATAATTATATTTTTTTATAGACTTACATTTATAAATTAAAGTTTAAGCGTACATTAAAGTGCGTGCTCGTTAGCCGTGGCGACTTCCTCCGTGGTCAGGGAATTGCGTGTTCAGAGCCCGTGACGAACAGACGGTCCGTTTGTGTTTGTATAATAAGTTCTTACGCGAATTCACAAATTCCCAATGGTAGACCGTGGTCGTAGTTTCGTCCCAGGAGCTTGAATTATGAACTAAGTTGTTCAAGATTGAAAACTGTAACTTTCAACAATGGCAACTTACTTTCGACTAGCTAGGTAATAAGAACCGTTTTTCTTCGTCCCCCAGGGAAAATATCTGGAACGGTTCATTTTTTTTCTTCAATTTTTGCACACAAGTTCTCTCAGACTTCAAATTCAACAAGGTTTAAGTAGTACGGGCTCGCAAGTGCTGCATTTGAATGGAATAAAAATTCATTTCCCAAGGTGAGCGATTTTATTATTTGTCAGGTCACGTCAATAAAGTCATTCCTAATATTATTGTAATTTATTTTAATTATGTTATGTTAGATTCAAAATAGTTTGAATAGCTATTTATTGTCGATAGTATGGATAGCCTATTGATAACACTTCTGTATGATGATTTCAAGAAGTTTTGAATTTTTTTTTTATTATAACTATAATAAATTCAGGAATATATATTTTTTTAAGAAATAATGTTAAATAACGTATCTACTAAAAACAAGAAAAAGTTAAACAAATTAAGTAAAAGTTAAATAAAGTAAGTTAAAATTTTACGAAATTAAACAACTGTTATAATAAAGTTAAGATACATCACTGCATATCATTCAATTGAAAATAGAATGTTTTTTATATTTCAATAGCCTCGCGAATCATTCTAGGAAAATATCTATTTTCCATAGCGAGGATTCAAAGTTCATCAAACCTGATGTAATGGCTGGCTTTATAACACAGTATGCTCACATACAGCTAACTTCATTCAATACATGCCCATTTTTGATATCGGAGACGTGTTCCCGCACCCTAACACCTCAGTCTAGCCGTGACCGTGGACTACTGGAAAGCGTCAGGTTTCCAAACATGTATAATACTAAATATACGCGATCAAACCGGTTCAATTGTTTCACGTTTAATAATCGTGTAGGAGAACTTATTAATTATTTAATGTCGTATAGTCTGTCAAGGCGTAGTATAGGCTATATTACATTACGTTAATCGTTTCGATCCAACCCACTGTACTTGTGGTCAGAGTTACCTCCCGCACTTAATGTGTCATGTTTGTTCAAACTCTTCATTGTATCCATTCACCCCGCGTTTGAAATAGCAGGAAAAGCTAAATTATAAACACACAACAGTATTCCATGTCTCAAGTATGAAAAGTGGCACTATTTTATAATTATTTTTACGCGAAAAGCTCAAATTGAAATGAATTTCTTCCCGTTTTCAAGTTAGTAAGTTGAGGCAGCTACTTACTGCGCGTTGAGAGCTATAAATTCTGGCTGCTCTGTAGTACCTAACTACATTTTCTAATGAAAATTATACATTCAGTAAATTTTCATTCAAACTAATAATTTCACTTGCTAGTTTTGTTTGTGAAAGTTCAAATAAGGCTTTTATTTTTTTGTTATTTTAATACGCTAGTTTTCTGTTCATTGAAGTAGTATTTAAATGGAATATATTTTAGTACACATAATTCATATTTCATTTGTTAATTAAATAACAAAATATGTAATTAAAATATTTTAAAGCTTGAGGAAATAATAATCTTGATGGAATTAGTATTGTATCTTATATTTTAATGATTGCGAAAGTCTATAATTGACGAAAATTATCTAATGTATATGATGAGATTAATGTCAATACTCGTATAAATCAGCTTCACGCTGATTTATACGAGTATTGATACAATACTCGTATATTTAACATATATAGAGATATTCATGTATATAACCTTGAAAAAATTAAATTGAATTGAGAGTAATTCATTTTTAGGTGTTCATTTTAAAACCTTGTATTTGTCCATCTGGTCCACCGGAACTTACGGATGTTGCGCGTTATACGTGAGTATCTACGTACATATAATGTTTTAGTATTGAAAACTATATTTTTTTAATGAATAGTGTATATATTAGTATAATAGTTCTATTTTAGTAAATAATATAATGTTATGAGATTGTAACTATCTACATAGATTATAGGTCTATATTATTTATCTATATAGACCTGTAGAGATATATTGTTCTATTTGCGAGGTAAACTGATCTAAGTCGTCGTAGTCAGTTAGTCAGTCAGTTAGTCAGTCAGTCAGTCGTAGCTTCAGAATACTTATGATATACAAAAACTTTAGCTTTCTAAAATGGAGTAATGGAGCATTCCTTAAATGAGTGGTTTTGACAGTAAATGTGAAATAAAATTCACACTAAAGAAAAACGGAATGAAACGAAAAAGCTCAATTTTTAAGCAAAAGAATATTTGCTTTGGGCCGAAACGGTCGCAGCGCAACTTTGAATAGCAAGCAGCCTTATCTATAGCAATTGATGGACACTATTTACCATGACAATGGGGTGCGATATAACGAAAATTTTCTTTTTAATGAAACAAAACGTGGTGTATTGTGGTACGGCAGCTGGGGACGGAGTACGGCGCGGCGGATGTCCGTCGTCTGAACGATACACTCGACGCGACGCGGAGGCCGGTACACACAATACTAACTGGAGAATAGAACTGTGTAAGCTTGGTTGGCATATTTGATAAAATCAGTTCAAATAATATTCATATATATGTATATACTTCATCCATTAGAGGCCTTTGTAGCGCAGGGGCACAAGCGACAGTAACGCGGCGGCTGTGGGTTCGATTCCCACTCGCAGTAATGAAATATTTAATGTTTTCATTTCCTTGTTCTGGTAACGAGGCAAAGCGCGGCGTTAAATTTCGCCAATCTACACACAATGCCTCAGCAATTCGGGGAAAAGTAAGAAAAACTAATATATTCAGTAAAAAAAAATAAGATAACATCCATACCAAGATATATTTATTGTAGATACTATGCTTGTATTTCTTGATATTCATTTATATAAAGAAATACGAGCATAATATCAATTAGCAATTTTAAAATAAAAACGATTAACTTAAATCAACAAACAGGTTAAATTCAAGTTGATACTAAATAATAGATTTGCACGCTTAAAATTTTCTAATAAAACTAGTCTAAACGAACAAGCCAGCAAGCTTCTCTTGACAAACTGTGATAAATGAAATCTTTTGATGATGTGAGACAAACACATACATATTGCATGGACAGTTGATTATACTACGCCGTGACTTAACGGATGTCCGTCCCATGAATAGTATACTCGAGAGCTGTACTAGCGTGAAGGTCGCTCTATTGGAACATTTGCTAAGAATAGTATTGAGATATGTTATAACCACTTAGGATTCTAAAATAGAAAATCTGTAGAGGAAATTATTTCGATAATTCTGAATATTATAATATATATATATACGCTTTGTTTTGTTATGATAAAGCAAGAAAGTGAAAATAATTCTTTCCTCCCATTTGAAATCGAACCCACAACCCTCGCGTTACAGTCACACTCCGTGCCGCTGCGCTTATAATTCCACGTATGAATAAAAAATAATTCATTTTGCTACTTAACAACTTTTTTTGTGTCTTTTTAAATAGCCATATATAGTTGTTGTTGCTTTACTAAAAATGAAAGTTCATATTTAAATCTAACGGCTAGTAATAAATGAAATAAAAAATCAATAAGTAGTGCAAGCTATGAATGACATTATATTTGTGGTGGGCGTGACGCATTCCATCAGCCAAATATAAACATCCTATTTTATTGCCTCCGTTGTATTAAAAATGAAATATGAATAACATATCGATTTTAATGTTACTAGTGTACTCACAGTAGGTTTGATTGAAACGTAGGAATCCATTTTGACATCTAACAACACACAATTTTTGACATCTAACAATATCTAACAAATCTGATAAAAAGTGAAAAACGGAATGTCTTGACACTACCTAATGCTAGTGTTGTGTGTTCCTTCTGAATACTACAATGCATCATTTATGCAAATTTATTTTCTACGCAAAATAAACAAAATTTTCACAGGTAAGTTCTGTTTCAAACGTGACGCTCACGCACACCATTAACCTCAGAACGGCGGAAGATTAGAGCAATATCATGCGAAGGTGGCGCTTAAGAATGTTTAACGACAAATTAGATCAAACCGATAAATATTGGAACACATGTAGTTGCTACGGGTGAGACGTTTTAAGGTTTTGTTGGTAAAAAAATTATATTTACTATATTTACATATTAAGATGTACAAATAAAGTAATCGTAGTACTCCCATGTCCTTTTTTGTATTTCTAAGAATATACGTACAAAGTTTCACGATAATCGGAAGAGTGGTTTTAACACGAAAGCGTCGCAAACAAAACTTTCATTCACATTTATAATATTAATATAATGATACTATAATTACTTATTTATAATTATTTCAAAATAATTTAATAAGAATTTTCTTTAGAACACGTCACATTAAAATAGTTATAATATCCCTTCTGAGATACTTAATACATAAATCAAATTTGCCGCAACCAGGCTATTTGAACACATAAGTAACCTTGACATTATTACTCACACGAGCACTTCACAAATATGATATCATCGCACAAATCGTTATACAACAAATAAATAAATGTTAAATGCGCGATCTAAATCTCGCCGCGCACACCAAGCAAAATATCTCCCCTCGCTTCCTGCATAGTACGTAACGTACCTACATACGTAGCGCTTATATAAAAACCGCCTTTTTATATCTGTATATATATGATTCAGTTAATTCAACTGTAAGATAACATGCATAAAGTAAAAATTCACAAGTCATGACGACAGTGGAGCTGAATTACGGCGTATACTTCATCAATCCACCGAAGGGTCTATTTCGGTCTCAACCTAGTACGTAGTCTTTGAAATTTTAATCGTTACATTCACCCTGTCCTGATGGCACACTAGAGACTTGCCGCCATGTGTTTATTATGGAACTGAAACACTTACACTGTACAAAAATTTAAGGTTCAGCAATTAGCGTCGAGTTGCGTGGGAATTTCTAATTAAAAATGTCAGCGGCTCGATGAAATATGAAATGGAAGATGGCGAGCATTTGTGTTGATGTTACTTATATATACTGAAAGATATACAAATTATAAATTAACTTTTAACTATAAAAACACAGAACAGATACCGAAGATACATACAACTATTGCATAATACAATCAATTCCGAAATACGGCACTTTTCCGAAATACGGACTTTAAAGGATTATATTTATTATAAAAATTATATCAACTTCACACTGCATGCCACAAATAGCAGGGTAGGCGGAGGGAACCTAATGTTAAGACACTCCGTCCCCTACTTTCCGCCGAGTTCTGGAGGCATTGCGTGTTAAGTAGAGGAACTCAACGCCGCCTCGACACCAGAGCGAGGAAATGAAAATATAAATGTAAATAAATATTTCATTTCCTCGAGTGGGAATCGAACCCACAACCAGTCGATTTTACAGTCGCACTTTGTGCCCCTGCGCCACGAGTATAAAATATATTAATTATATTTTCATCATCATTCACAAGACAAAACTGAATAATTCAATTAAAAAATTAGAAGCGATAAACTGTTGAAAATTTTGCGGGCGATAAGCGTACACGGCACAACAAATCAAAATTCAAAACGCCCGCGGGTGGACACGTCGCGCCGCAACGTTGTTCGTGGCTTTCATTGGACGGGGAGAGTTAAAAACTATACTCATACGGCAAAATGAACAAATAACACAAGAATAGAAGTCTAACTTGCGCTAGAGATTTGATATTAAATCTAAATATTTGAACCTAGTGTTCGGTACTTGATGATGGACTGTTATTATTAATAAATATAATAACAATAAATTAACATGTTTATTTATAAAACGTGTGATAAAAACAGAAACACACATTTATAGCGTAGTTTTATAGCTTTGCTTCTATTAAATATTACTTTGTTCTATTCAAAATGCTAGTGTAGTCAGTAAATTGCGCATGTGAAACTATAAACATAACAAATTTATAAAGGGCGGTTACAATGTATTAAGTATAAAATGTAATCTAAGTGATTCTTATGCATTTTTATTTTTCTTTCGAGTATGTAGTTTAATGTTGACTCTATGGCCTCTATAAGACAAAGTCAAGTAACCAAACAATACGTAACACCGTCGACTAATCTCACTGTATACGCTATTGTTGCATTTTCAAATCACTACAATGGATTCTATCTAGCTTTCCAGTAAACTACATAACGATACATTAAATATATATTTTATTTATACAACTTATTAAGAATGATGATCTAAGCAAAATAACAACAAGTTTATGACCTAAAATATTTCATACAGAAGCTCAAACATAATGTGTTTTAATTTCCTAGTTCCAGTAACACATTTTAAGTTGTACCAACATTATACGAGCGTCTCGTGTTACCTATACGCTGCTTTAAAATTTAAATCTTATTTACATTCACCGTCTAGTACCGTGTCGCTGAAAATGGCTCTTAACTAACACTAAAAACATTCGGCCCCTGAGGGACTATTTTTGGTGCCCCTTTAGGATTGTTAAAATAGAATATCAGCGACCCAGAATATAAAATTCAATAACTAGCAACTGAGGGTAGCATTTACCTAGGAATATATAGTACTAGTCGTATCTGTAACGATATTTCGATATACCGTAAGATAGCGGTGGAACGAGTAAGTACACGGAAGCCACTACTATGATATGAGGCTAAAATATGATGTCTTTTCGAAGTTTAACTTCGGCATTTGGCACGATTTTTATAAAAAAAGACGTATGTATTTTTATTATTGTTTTAAAATAATATAGTTATATTTTATACACTACTTTCCGGTGAATTTTTCGATGCATTGCTCTTTGAGTGGCGCAACTCAATGTCGGGCTTTTTACCTAATATTAATAATTTATATCATTCGAGAATCCACAACCATCGCGTTAAAATCACAGTCTTGTTACCTTTGCGCCATGACGGTGTGCCTTAATACTAGTAGGGTAGCCTGCTATATGTGTGTGATGCAGCGTGCTTTTTACACTTAGCTGTTTAGACATATTTTTAAATAATATTATGCATGTTATTATCAGTGATAAAATGTGATAACTTATCACATTTTAACATTATATAGTTATATATTAAAAAAAATTAAAACTACCAATAGCCATATTTTGAATACAGACGAATTACCAAAGGCACACTGTCATGTAGAGCTTCAGCACTGACCAATATATTTCCAAAACACAAAAATAAACTGTTACTATTCAATATTTATAAATTAAAATTAAAATAAATTAAATTTGCTTCACGCTATATCCCGCACACAGCAGTGTAGGCAGAGAGAACCTAGTTTTAAGACACTCCGTTCCCCACTTTCTGCCGAATTTTGGAGGCATTGCGTGTTGAGTGGCAGAACTCAACGCCGCGCTTTGCCTTGACACCAGAGCGGAGAAATGGAAATATAAATTTAAGTAAATATTTCATCTCCTCGAGTGGGGATCGAACCCACAACCAGTCGGTTTTACAGTCACACTTCGTGCCACTGCGCCACGGCCGGCCTCAAAAATTAATTTATGAATATTATACATAAATAAAACTTGCCTCATTTGCCGTACCTATTTCCAGAAGAAAGTAAAAAAAAACTATATAAAATATGTCACTAGTTAAATAAAAATGCCTGGTCTAGCTTCGTGCATCGACTTTTACTAGAATGTTTCGTGGTGTGCTCCACTCCGACAGCGTGTACAGTGTACACCTAACAATTTTAATTACGCTTTCGATAGTGCTTTTACCTTATTACGCTGCATAATGTTACAGCAAACTTACATATCGAATATTAATGAATAGAAATTGATAATAGGGTGTAAATTGTAATATTTTTTGTTTTTTTTTTAAGTTGACATTGTTTTTAGGCTGTGCTAAAGCACAGCCACACACACACAGTCACACAGTTTTCTTTCTGTAATTAGAGAAAAGATGCCTTATTACTGATGTCACATATGTTAATTTATTTAATTTGACATTTAATATTTTTTTTACAATAATTTAAAATAAATTTATATAATATTATAAAAGGTTTTTCTTTGTTTATTATAAAAGTTTGTAATTGAGAATTCGTTTATAATTTGTAAGTTTATATCAAAATTATATTTACTCCACGTTACCACCCAACAGGATAATGATACCGACGACGGCATTTGTCAGCTCCAAAACCGGATATCTGGCAATTTGTGATGGTGCTCACAAGTATACATATCTATATTCCATATAAGCAATATCTCTTTATATTCCAAATAATTTGTAATAAGCATTTCTCTCGTTCAAGAGAATCCGTTGAAAATATTTGAATAAAATGTAAATTATTCTATAATTACAATCAATAACTTCGGAGAACTGGTTTACACGTGTGAGAATAACTTTGTATTCTTCCAAATATTGCCTAATCTTTAAACTTTAATTTTAAACTGATACTTCCATCAATTTCTAGTTAGTTAAATGTGTTCATTTTCATGGTTATATTTATATATTTGAAGGAATACATTTGTATATTTTAGACGTCGTTAATTTGAATTTTTAAGAAAATAAAACATTTATATACATTCTGTAAGAGTTTATTTATAAAAAAGATGTTTATGCGTACAAAATTCGATGGAATATGAGGAAAGAAAGGGGATACTAAGTTCCCAGGTTCCCTGTACCTACTCTTGTATATATATATATATATATATATATATATATATATATATATATATATATATATATATATATATATATATATATATATATATATATATATATATATATATATGTGAAATATTTTCCAGAGCGCAAAAGTGAAACTATTGCGCAAGACTATGCGAAATAGTACAAAAGTAACAAAACCTATTGTATGTAACATTTTTTTACGTTTTTATTTTTTTCGTCACATAATATATATTTGTACGTACAACGTTAATTAAAAATCAAACCTGACTGATAACGACAAGCTAAATAGCGGTTGTCACTGTCCGTTCCATTGTTTTACACTCAATCAACGCTACTGCAACTGTGAACGTTTTTGAGCAAGCCGCAGTTTATTTTTAGGTTAGCTTTGTTTATGTTTTAATTTTGAAACACGTGGTGGCTAACGAACCTTTTTGTTACTATTTGTGACGTTATGTCGGTTATTGTGTCAATTAAAATATAAAATAATATATTTTTTTAGTCAGAATCCACCAAAGAATACATTGGAAAATAATAAGATACGAGAATATTATGCGGTGGATTTATTTTACCTGCAATTACACCGCGTCATCTTAGAGATACATATATCAATGTCATGTTTAATCAAGTCATCATTTTGTTTCGCGATTCTGCGTTTTGTGAAAGTAAGATATGGAAAGTTAACATGTATTTCATGCATGAAAAATCTCATCAAATTGTGTTTTTTAGTTGAACATTAGGCTAGTTATATATTACTAAAAGGCTTTCTAATAGGGTACGTAATCAAGTCCAGAGGCCAAGTTTAAGGCTTAAAACTTACGCATTGCGTGTTGAGCTACTTAGCTACAACGCTACTTTTTCCCTCGTTACCAATGCGAGGAAATGGAACGTCAGAATCAAACCCAAAACCTGTCGCGTTTACAGTCACACGCGTTGGGTCCCTACGCCACGTCTGGCCTCTTACTCTGCTCATAATATTATAAAATAAAAAGTAAAAACTTCTAAGAACCACAAAAAAGTATCAAAAATGTATATTTTCTCGTTTATAAGTTAGAACGTAAAACGGCGACTGGTTCTTACGCGTCCACCTGCGCTCGCATCGAGGTTAAGGTCACAAGCGTCCCGCATTAACCGAAACATCGCAACGCAAACCAACGTGGAAATGTCAATGTAAATATTGTATTCCCGCCACGACGGCCATCTTGGATTTCGGTTCAACCGGTTTGGGATAAGACGCAAGTAGCATCGGAATGTCTCTTTTATTGGATTTCTTTTGGCTGTCACACAGCTGTACTCTGTATGACGGATTGTTGTGATCTACAAACGGTCCGAAACGTTGGTAATTCTTGTCTTGCTTTTGTACCCTTTGTATATAAAGTGTGTGTATAAACTTATGAAAATACCATAGTAAGCTTGTATCTAGGTCATCTTCTATAATAACAACATTATTAACATCGCAATTAATTTAATCTTTATAATTTTAAAACGGCACTGCTCTTAAAATAATAAAGTCTTTTACGTGTAATCCTCTGCTTAACTTTCCTCTGCTGTTTGTTTTGGACAACGCTAATAATTAAAACTCATAACCTTCAACACTTCCATAATTAACACTACAGATATTAAAACTCTTGCAATAAACGTGGAGTAGTGACTGCACAAAAAATACAAACCAAGCTTTGTGCTGTTCCGAACATTAATTAAGACGAAAACGATAAACATTAAAAGGTCCGAAGGCGATTCGAAAGATTTCGATCTTATGTTGTTAGAACAAAAGTCGATTTCAATTGGATCAATTGACCGGTTTGTTCCGAACACATTGTGGTTTCAAAAAAAGGTTGGCATTAGCGCCGACAGATTTTCAATTGGACTACAATCTTACATCGTGTTGCAGGAATTGGACGATAGTGTGGGAACTGTAGTAGTGCACGCTACTATGGATATAGACTACGGTCGGGGTAAAACAGCGAACGAGTTGCTAACGAGGGGAAAAGTGCCTATTTCCGAGGCGTAATGACCGTCGTGACAACCTTCATCACCGACCAAACGCGGGTGAGCCGGTCTGGATGATTGTTGGCAACGACGCTAATACTGGATAAACTATATACCTATTGAAGTACCTATTTAAGTGAATGTCACAAATTCATATATTACTTTATTTGACCTATTTATTAACCAACTATTTACATTTACAAGGAATTATGCTTAAAAATAGATATTGTTATGAGTCTTAATTAACAAGCAGAAAGCAATTTTATTTTAGAAATTCATCATAATAAGGTAAGTCTCCCCAAAACTTTGTAAAAAACTACCAAAATGCGTCTTCTCACCATGTCATTGGATAACAATTTGAAGGAGAAGATACAAGTTTCTATAAAAATAAATAAATAGAAAATTGCAATTAAGCCGGTCTTGGAAGCTTTAAAATGGACGGTACTGGTTTAGTCCCCTGTCAGCGTTCTGAGATTTATTTAAAAAGTTCCGTATAGTCAGAATGCAATGTGTTTTATTTTGAGTAAAATCGATTTCGTTGAAAGTGGTCGGATTAGATTGGATATTTTAAAGCGTGTAAGTGGGTATTATTGAGAACGTTAGCTTTATAGAATGACTATCTACTTATATATTAATATTATAAAGCTGGCAAGTTGGTTTAGTTGAATGCATTAGGACCAGAATCTATTGCTTCAATTTTATTTGTGTTAGATAGTACATTTATCAAGGAAGGCTGTATTACATCACGTTCGTAACTTTAATTGAGTCCAATCGTGGGGCATGGCCACAAGCGTGCGACTATTAACGCGAAAGGTTGTGAGTTCGATTACCACTCGCGAAAATGAAATATTTAAACAATAATTAAATGTATCTTAAAGTATACTTGTGCTGCAGATGTAAATAAATGTTTTATTTTTACCAAATACCTATTAATCACTACAACTTAAGTTCCTTCATTTCAAAATGTTTGGTAATATTTCATTTAACCATGTGAAAATAAATTAGTTATGACAAATATATCTTTACTTCATACATTATTAGTTTTATCAAGTGTTCGTTAAGTAAGTAAACTTTCTCTTTTTTCATATATAATAAATAAAATAAAACACGGTTCTCCAATAATGAGCGCTTGTTTTAAACGTCTCAATAAATAAAATGACATGACTTAGCCAAGCAAAATACGAAGCAAGTATACAACCTCCGCTCAAACTCGTCGTAAACACACAATTCATAGACCTTGAATGCACTCACACGATGGGACTGGTGCGTTACTATACTAAAAGTCATTGTTTTACTTTGCAAAGAGTTGGATATTTGCTATTGTCTCAATCGAAGTAAAATTATAAGGAATAACAAATGCTAAATTTAGAAACAAAAAAGAATTTAAAAATTTTGCTATTAAATTCTAGGCACTAGCCATTTAATTTTTATAATACTTACAAACAATACAATTTTAACATCAAAAGTTAATATAATATACCTTACAATATGTAATTTTGTTATTTAATAATTATTTACATAAATATAAATGTACATTTATTATATTATAGTATCAATAACATACATACTCAGTAAAAAATATTTATTTATTTTTATAAGATTCTATACAATGGTTTTTTTACATTATTGATAATATTTTTCTGCGTAGACGAAGCCCTAAAAATCTTGATTACATTCGTAGTAGCCAAATTAAAATATTAAAAATTAATTGGCTTAGCCAGGACGAGCATCGCAAAACGTTTATGAATTTAAGATTGCCTCAAAAGTTAATAAGTTAGTAACTAGTTATTTTCTATATATTGCAAATCATTTACACAAAATTACATAAAATTGGCTCATTCATCGACTTTCCATTCAGTGGAGAAATGGTTATAGGTATATCGCACCTTTAGAATTATAGTGACCTAATCAGAAAACCATGATTTTGAGTTTTTGTCAAAAGTTGACCTAAAACGACAACCTAAAAGACGCTGTACACAGCAAGGTAGGCAGGGAGAACTTAGAATTAAGACACTTGGTTCACTTCACATAAGTGGGGAACAAAGTCAATTTCTGACTATAACTCAGTTTTGGTTTTTTTGATCAGGTCACTATAATTCTAAAGGTGCGATATATATTTATATACATATACAGGGTTAGGCAGAGGGAACCGGAGAACCAAGTAGGAAGCATTGCGCGTTGAGCGGTGAAACTCAAAGGCGTGATATTACCCCTTTACCAGAGCAAAGAAATGTAAATATTCAATATTTCATTTTCTCGAGTGGGAGTTGAACCCACAACTTATCTATATATCAACCTTTGTGCCCCTGCACCACGGCTCATACACCCTTTACATAATGCATATGTGAATTATTATTTTTAATAACAGATAACAAGAGGCTACGGTTAATCAATAATTAGAAATATCAAACGAAGCATATATTGATTACCAGTTATGAGTAAGCCTTATAATGTTAAATAAGCCATAACATATCTTTAAAGTATAACAGGCAATGAGTCTACTAATTTAAACAGATAAGTACATACTATGCATTTATCTGAATCTACTGGCCTCTGAATCCTAATTTAACCACGTAAGCAGTAGAACAGACCAACTTGATGAAGTAAAATCTTTTATAGTTATCTTAAAGAATCTTTTATAAGTAATACAAAACCTATAAAAGGATAATATAAGCAGACTTTGGACTATAAAAGTGGTTTAAAATCAAGAAATTGTTCATTTGAAATAATAAAATTTTCTTGTTTCTGGAGTTCAGCGCGATTAGCTATTAAAGCGATACTCGCCGATACCTAACTTTCTTGGAATGTTACGAGGATCACAGGCCCTTGACCCGCAACTTTCTCGAACTACAAAACTGGCCGTAAATTTGTTTTAACTTTTCAAGTCAGCCAAACTATGCAACATGCTATTTTACACAACATCAATAAAAGTTAAAAGAGAGAAATGTGGCAAAGTATATATTTATTGTCAGTTCCCAAAAGGCTCAACGTAGATATTGACGTTAGATTTCAGTAAATAAATGTTCATTATTAACAAATAAAATGTTCTATTTTCACCATTGAAAATAAAAAATAAAAATGGTATAATTTTTATACATAAATTTTATTTACACCAACCAACCTATAGCCCGGTGATATCAATATTCAACGTTATTGAAAAAAAATCACTAGGTATATAAAATTTTAAATTTGGTGTTTTACTATCCTAAGTAAATTTATAGGGGATTCTGAGATTAGGCTTAATATTGGATGAATAAAGAAATGACTTTTAGCGACTAGCTCGTAAAGGGCATCTTAAGTACAGAAACCCGCTATAATCGTGAAGGCGAGACCCTTTCCTTGAGGTGAGCCAACATTGAAACATTTTTATCTAAAACTGCTTAAAATGATTAAAAGTTGGAATTCTATTTGGAAACATATTTTTCCTTAGATTGAAAATCTTTTTAAGTGGAAAGGTACAGAGGTAAGCATAGCATAATATATATTATATATACCTAATATCCAGTGTTCAGGCCATCAGCATCACAGTGTCTGACTACAATAGAGATGTTGGTAGGTTCGATTCCTACTCTGAGAAATGAAATATTTTCAGATTGTCCTAGGTTCCCGCTGTCTATTCTGTCACATGCAGGACATAGCGTGAACTTAACAGAAATATCTCTAGTAGAGAGAGTAACGAGTAAAGAAAAGGGATTATAGTTATATAGCTTCATCAGGTATAAATCTAGATATTAAAGACTTAAGTAATTAATTTATTCTTTCAATTCAGAAAGGAAACATTGTAAATAGGCTGTGGCAGTCATCACTTCAAAATTCATCTATCGGGCAGAGGCCATTCAAATAAAATGAAACCTCGAAAACGGGCCGCGCACTACAACAATGGACAGAAAAGACTGAGCTGTTTAAGCCCCGGTCTCGTTTTAATTAAAAAAAAGTCCAAAAGAACATAATCAAGATAGATTTTGTTCAAAATTATTTTTGTAGAGTCAATTGACCATGGAATAAGTGATAAAATTTGTATTAAGCATGTTACAAAAAAAAATTACAGTTTCAAGACATTTTTTTTTAGCTTTAAGCTGCATCTCGAATGTAGGGTATACAGAGGTTTCTTTCGACGAAATTTCGATGCATTGCGTACTGAGTAGTGGCTCAAGCAAGCAAGTTCGCGGTTTGAAATTCCTTCAAGCCGCGAGCCTTCCACTTGGTACCAGAGCGAAGAAATATTAATAAATAATATTTCATTCCTCCAAGTGAGATCGAATCCACAACCGTCGCGTTACAATCATACGCTTGTGCCTCTGCACCACTACAGACTCACTTTATTATATATAATTAAATATCAAACAATGTAATATGATAAGTCTGATTACTCGAATCCCAAATAAAATATAAACGTAAAGTAGTCCCTTAATATTATTCAAAAGTTTTCCATAATCGTTTTTACATATTCATTGAGGTGCGTTTGAGACGCGACGTCTGTACGAATTTGAATAACAAATGGCTGACATCTGCATGTTTCTAACTGAGATTTCTACGTTATAGTTAAATAATTGTTAAAAGAATACGATATTGCTGGACACAGTTAACAATTTTTACATAATTTTGCTGTCGTAAATCTGCGTAAAAAGAAGCTTGAGACATTTCGTTAATAACCTTAGCGCACTGATTGCGAAACTTCTGATTTAGTTAAAATAACATTTGTAAAGTTAAAAGAACAATAATTTATGGCAATAGAATTACGGTGACTTTTATTTGTGCACTTGTTTTATGTTGCAGATAAATATTTTTCAATATAAACTTTAAGTTTAAAGTTTACAACTTGCAATATAAACTTTAAGTTTAAACTCTTCAATATAAAATTTAAGTGTAAAGTTGTAAACTTTAAACTTAAAGTTTATATTGATAATAATACATCCTACCTTTTACCTGACGCTTTACATTCGTGGTCAAATCGAAATTACTAAGCGTATGATATATTTCGATTGACCATTATGATGACTCACGTGATTTTTCAATTCGAACCAGTAGTTCCTGAGATTAGCGGGTTCAACCAAACAAACTCATCAACTTTATAAAATGTAGCTACTTTAGTATTGAAATTAGTATAAATATGATAGTTTCAAGAAGCATTTCCAAATAATATTCTAATGAAAGGTAAAATAATAAATGATTTAACAATGCCTAGGTAATATTGAGACTAGACAAACCGTACTGAGGTCATCGGTCTGCATCGATATAACGTCACCGATGGCCAGACAAACGCAAGTCGAATAACAATGATGAATGTCTACTGCCTGCACGGTGATTAAATTTTCCACACGCTCTACGTTCCAATAACGTACGAATTTAGATGCTAGAAATCGTGTCAATTCTTTTAAAGGACCTTCTCTAGCACTAGAGATTTTTTTACTTCTATAGTTGTGCTTAATACAATGTATAAATATATATACAAATTTACATAAAACAGTCCTCGAGGTATCCATTCATTTTAAAATAAACGAAATACCAGAAAATATATAATGAAATACCGGAAAAAACATGATGTATTAATATATTAAGCTCTTAGCTTTGCGAAACGTTTTTCTTAATGACATAAAATGTAATATTTTATGAAACTGTTGAAAAGATGACCCTTAATTTCGTTATGAAATATACAATTGTAAATTATGAGAGATCGTTGCGTAGGAAAGTATTCTGGTGGTTTTGACGACACGAATTATTACGCAAAAGGACCTTACTATGAATTATAAACGCGATGACACAGAAAATTGTCCAATTTTGTACTGTACAATAAAAGTATTATAGTTATAAAAGTTTTAAATGAACACAAAAAGTAATTTTGGAGATAATAATATGCACTATAATATAATATTTAAAAAACTGTTCCACGCTATTTCCGGCAACCTAGTACTAAAGCACTCTGTACCTTTTAAAGAATTTTTGGCGTTTATTGGTGGAACGGACGCGCTTCGACGTACTAAAGAGACCTACTTTCACCAGAGCGGGGAAATAAAAATAAATAGATTATAATTTTCCCCTGAATGGAAATCGAACCCACAACCGATAGATTTACGACACGTTACCACACGACCCCAATTAACAATAATATTATACAACTAAATAAAGGAAGTAAGCAGATTTATGTGAGATTATTTAATAACTACTGATTCCAGTGAGTGAAACTAAACGGAAAGTATATTTCATACTAATATAAATTCAATAATTCCATTATATGTACGAACTGTATGTGAATATTTGTTGAGCCTTCACTGACAGGTTAGGAAATTAACTAGCAACGAGAAGAAGTATTTAAGTAACGATGCCAAGGATGATTCGTTAATGTAAATAAGCAAGAATTACAGCTTTGGATTGCATCAGATTACTGGCCTCCAAATGCCTACTTAGGTGAACTTTACAGAAATGACTTTTGTATAAAATATAATAATATTTTCATTTTTTTTTAACTTCACGCTGTATCCCGCACGTAGCAGTATACACAGAGGGAACCGAGGAAAGTCTTATTGGAAATGAAGCGCCTAGTGTTAAGGCACTCAGTTGCCACTAAGACACTTCCGTTGCCAACTTTCCGCCAATCGAATTATCGAAGTATTGCATGTTGAGTGGCGGAATTCTACACAGAAACGCAACGCATTGCATCATTACCAGAGCGAGAGATTTTATTTCCTGTAAAATACTAAATAATTAATATTTCATCGCATCGAGTTTCAGGGAATTGAACGCACAACCGTCGCGTTTACAATGACATTCTTATAGTCTTGCGCCACGACGGCCACATTCTCAGGTGCCATACCTGTATGATGATGATGATGTATAGTTACGTAGATACGATTAACGTGATATACTCGTAATAATCACTTCGCACCTTTCGCAATCACTTTCGCACCCTTTTTCCGAAACAAACTTTTCATCTTTATTATATTAAATACCAAAGATATATAGATATACGTGAATAAACAAATTTAAATAAAAACATAATTCAAAACTAAACAAAAATTTATTATACAAATCTCAGGATTCACAATTGACAAGCAAATAAAAGTTTAAATAATATGAGAAAACAATTGAGGATTGTCTCCGAGGCATGTCTCCAATATAGTAGAGGAGTCGAGCAACAGATCCCTACGAATATGTTCGCGAGCTCACTGCGAGTTACTTACACTCTCAATTCATTTTGTGTACTGAATGTATTATATACAATGTTAAGAAACAACCAACCTTACATCCACTACTTACGGACTACACTCACCCGACAGACTATTTTGACAAAATAAAAGGGAAAATTCGACCATTTATTCACACCATTCTCGATCGTATAGTGGTATATATGCGGCACAAAATTGTTTTTCTAATACAGAGCCTTGAATGTACATATGTTAACAAATCCTGAAGTCGTTATTGTTGCATAAAATTATTTATTACGCAAAATTGCAATTGTTGCACAATATTATAATAGCTATTTTATTCATTTAAATGTTTTTAAAAATAATTGAAAAAATAAATATATTTTTTTAATTTGTTTAATATAAATTGCATACGTAAACGAGTTATACATGCAAACGGCTTACATGTAAAACTTAGAACTGGGAAATCAAAATTAATAGCTCAAAACATAAAAAAAATCTTAGCAATAAAGATAAAGAAACTCTTTTGGTCACCAACGTGTTTTATGTAGAACCTATAACCATTACAACAAAATTGATTTCAATTTTATGGTTTCTGCTCCTCCGAATCCAATCATTGTTATCGCTTGTGTATGCTATTAAAATGTAATGAGACCAAGCGTTTTAGAATGTGACCCAAATATCTATCGATTTCGTTGAGGCAAGCAGCTCTTTTGTCATATAAAAGGTCTTTCATTTAAACCTGAACAGTTGATTAAAACTTTTCAGTCATTTTAAAGAAATGTGAGGTGCAATTTTTATCGTTAATTTTGTAGCTCCTAATATAAAAATCCACATATGATTTTAAATGACAACAAAATATCATAAAGGCTAGTCGTGGCGCAAGAGCACAAAGTGTGACTCTAAACGCGACAGTCTGTGAGTTCAATTCATGAATGAATGAATAAAATGAATATTTTCATTTTCTTGGCTCTGTTGTCGAGGCAAAGAAACAACCAGGCAAAGTGTGGCGTTGAGTTCCGCCACTCAACACGCAACGTCCTCAGAATTCGGCATAAAATTAGGAACAAAGTGTCTTAACACTAGGTTTCCTCTGTCTACCCTGCTGTGTGCTACACAGCGTGACGCAAAAAAAAATCTCATTTATGATACAAGACTACGAGTACATTGTGATATAACAAAAGACTTTGACCGTCCGTCATGGTCAAAGTCAGTAAATACGAAACACTGTATGAATACTTAATGTACAGATAGTTTTCTGGTTGTTTGTTAGTCTACGAGGATATCGCACTTGTACTACATATCGCCCTATCTGAGTAGTGACACGCAGGCTGTGACGCGCCAACACCAACGTATGGATCCTTGCCAAGTCGTAGCGAGTATGGTACGCGTTAGGCGGATTTTGGTTAACTTCAAATTTTTAAGCTCGTAGATTCTTAAAATTATATATTTTAGACAATCTTAGAAGCTTTGTATATTTTCCTATACCTGCCCATACATTTCAAGATATATGATAATATCGAAAAATCAGCTTCACGCTGTATCAGGGTCGCCAGAGGGAACCTAATGTTAAGACAAACCGTTCTACACTGTCCGCCGAGTTCCTGAGGCATTGCGTGTTGAGTGACGGAACTCGAGGCCGAGTGAAGAAATGAAAATATAAATGTAAGTAAAAATTTTATCTCCGATTTTACAGTCACGCTCTGTGGCCCTGCGCCATGGCTGGCATCAATAAGATAATAATAAGATATAAATGACAATGGATGCAAAATATGTGCTTTTATCAAATTGAGTTAAGTAAAATAAGTAAATAGTTTTAATAAAATTTTAAAGTAGGTACTTTCTTTTCTATACAGTATTCAACTATATTGTAGTATTAGTATTGTATTTTAGATTATTATTGCATAATTCTTAACCACATACAGGGTGGAATAGCTGTACGGTTACGGACATCGATATCGATCATGCGGCTGCACCCCAGAGGGAAGCATCTACAATTCCCCTGTCATACGTCGTCTGATTCGAGTGCCAGATGACATTTACAATGCTTATTTGTAAATAAAACACATATAATACGAATTATTATTTTTAATTTTTTAGCTTCACGTTGTATCCTACACTTAACTGCGTAGACAGAGGAGTCCTAAGAACCTAGTGTTAAGACACTCCGTTCCTACTAAAACACTTTTAGTAGAGAACTACTAGGAATAATTTTGGATAGTGATATAATATTTATAAATAGAACGTAGAATAATAGTTGTTAGTTGAAATCTTTTTCAAGAGAAACAAAAAATCTTTTATTATATTTAGGAGCTTTCAAATATATTAGACATGTATTATATCTTTACCTGTACCTTTACAACAAAATCATCATATAGCACCATAGCATAATTTAAGTAAAATTTACTAATTTATATAAAACTTTTGGTTATGTTTTTATTTCTTAGAAAATTAATAAAATCTAATCATCCATAATGCAAATTTTTTAAACAAAAGCAAAATTTGTGTCATATTTGTTTAAAACTAATTAAATTTGAGCGTTAATTAAGTCCGTGAACGCGAGTGTTCTTCGTTAGTATTGTGTAAATCGTATATCATTAGGGCCTGTGATGTGAAGTACCTACCTATGAAACGAGGATGTCTGGGGTAACTGATTATGTCGTCCTCGCGTTATCTTTCCGTCACAAGGGCGCTCCACTACAAGGTATACGCTATAGCTAATCACCAGGGCTGTCGTTGCTGTAATGCATCATGACAACAAAATAATTACTTAATTGGCTCCTTAAAAATATACTAGTGAAAATTTTATTTGGCTTTTTTCTTCTTTATCTTGACTCAAAAGTATTCACGCTTTGTGTGGGGACAAAATTTAAACATCGCGTGTTACGTATTTTGAAATATTAATATTATTTCGAGTGGAAATCAAAATATAGGGTATACTATAGGGCTGTCAACGCTCTAATATATACGTTACAGTTTAATGACAGTTGACAATTTTTTTTTTTTAATGGAAAAGACACGGCAAACGAGCGTGCGGGTCACCTGATGGTAAGTGATTACCGCCACCCACGACTCCGTGCAACCCCAGAGGAGCTGCAGGTGCGTTGCCGGCCTTTAAGATGGGTTGGGCGCCGGGGCCCGGCATTACCTGATGCGAAACGCAGTGGCATAAAGCCACTACTTCACGCCGGTTTTTAATGCCGGGGGTGGTAATGATCCGGTCGAGTCTGACCATACGTGTTGCCATTGCTGGCGACGTGACTCTACCACACGTACTTTAGTCGCCTCTTACGACGCCACCAGTACCAGGATGATCCTATTCTAAGCCGAGATCACACGGCAAAAATATATATATGACATAAGAACATTTTAGAAGATCTATTAATATATGACATAAGAACATTTTAGAAGATCTATTAAACAGTACAAAAAATGTGTCTCTGATTATTGTTCAAGAAATATGAATGTATGGAGATGTTGTTACATAATGGATTTGTTAGTCGAAGGGCAAAGGATTACAATAGACCACCTTAGAAACTTTAAAAGTTTTTAGGTAACGGCGGCCACTAGCCCTTATATAAATTGAATGTATTAAAATAATAAAATATATAACGACATTTTTATTCAGTTTTATTGCGCCTGGTAGCCCTATCTCAAAGCATTGTACGTTTAGTTAATTAACTAACATGATGAAACAATTAGTGCTAGATAAATTCCACATATTATGATTGTGATCATGAACTTTCACATTATATCGTTTAAAATACACCTGACTAAACTCGAACTTGAACTAAAACGAAAATATTGAATTTCAACGTATTGAATTGTGCAACGCAAAGGAGAGTAACAGTCTGCCATTTGATAGGTAGTTTTATTTCAGTGGATTCATGAAAAATCCACTGAAATAAGAAATATATTCGGTAACTACTATTGCTATTACCCTGCTATATAATTTACTTCTAAATCTGTTACAATATTTATTGGGCTATGCAATTCCTCTCTAAACTTTACAACGAAAACAATATTGGTATCTTCGTTTTCTTCGCGATGCTACTACTAACTATGTATAGTTTTATTAGAAACGCTCTAAATTCCATTTTCGAGTAGTATATGTAGCCATTCTCTCAAAAAACTCTAAATACGTGAAAATATTTCCAGGAAATTACACGAAAAAGTTTAATCTAATTAAGAACATTACATTTAAGCCAATTGCTTGAACTTCATACGTCATGACCTCATATTTCGACATACTTATTTGTTGCTAAAATTTTTGTTCAAATATATAACTGTCTATAATCCGATAGGTACGCCCTAATTCTTATAAGTTAAGCATATCACATTTCAAGAATGTCAGCATTCGTAAAATGTTTTCTATAAAGAAACAGAGAACTACATTAAAAATAAATATTGTGTTTTAATATCTCATATTACTAAGTTGCGTATTAATAATTAGCGGACATGTGAAGGTCGTATTCGAGTAGTATTCGATTTCGTTTCTTTGATTATTATGAAAATATCTTTTCCTTGTGACTATAGAATTCTAATATACATCGGCTAACGTGTGTCAATTATTTAGTCACAGAGTTTATTTAAAAACATTAAGTTAAAGTGCTCAACAGTGTGTGTTTAATATAACAATGTAGCCAGAGGGAACATAGTAACCTTTTTGCTTTGGAAAACCAGAATGCTGCGTTGATTTCTACCACTTAACACGCAGTATATTGAAAAGTTGGAAAAGAAGCGTCTTGACACTAAACACTGTATTTTTTTGTTAGATAAATGTATAAAAATATATAAGGAATTCCATGCAAACTGCGTGTATGCGTGATGTTATAAAAATAAAAAAAAAATTTGATACGGTTAACGAATTGTAAACACTTGCTAAATAAGGGTCCTTAAAATTCTTTTATCCGCAAAGTTTTTTTTACATTACCAGTTACTGTCAACCCCATTCATTTATAAAAGGTTATTTTAAATCGGCGGTTTCATCTAATAAAGCTTCTGGTAGGATCTGCTAAGTCCAGTGACGTTGAGCAATAAATTTATTTGGTTCACGCAAGGTAAGGCAGATGTCTTGCGGGTACCATACAGATGGATGTGTTGGGCCGTTCTGCATGTGAGGAAACCACTAATATGGGCTTTATACTCATTTTCAGAATATATTGCACGTTATGGTAACCCCTTTATTTCTTTTATGAATGTTATAAAATAAAAAATTGCAGTCAGTTCGGCCAACTTTTAAAAAAGCTGCACATTCTAACCGCAAAATGCCAAGACTTATTGTGTGGTTTTGAAGAAGACGAGAAAAATAGTTGAAGAAGGCATTGGCTTTAGTTTAAACTATTTTAAGATACGAGACTGAACATCCCTACGCAATAAATAATCATCACTAAATCAACCACAATACAGAATAAGAAAAAGCACAATACTTTTAGAATATAAATTCATAGTTGCTTAATTACAAATAATCCTTGCTTATTATAATTTATTTAGGTTAATCGTTCCGACGCTACGTGAATCGAGGCAACTGAAAATATTTTAAAAAAGATATTTCAATGAAGATTTTCAACACATTTTAAAATGTAAAATAGTACGTTCGGAACGCAGCTCACTAATCTTATTAGCCCATCTAATAAAATATTGTCATTTTGTATAAGTGTAGCTGTAGATATATTTTTGCTAAAAATATTTTTTTATTACGAAGCACATACGTGTGATTATAGAACGTGTACAGGTTGTGGGTTTGATCCCCATTCGAGGGAATAAATTATTATTTCAAAATGTTTTTATTTCTTCTCCTGGCACAAGGCGTGTTCGCGAGAGTTTCACTAAACTCTAATCAACATGCAATGCCTTAATACTTTAGGTTCTTTTGCCAA
The DNA here is from genome assembly GCA_917862395.2 of Heliconius sara. Classification (NCBI taxonomy): domain Eukaryota; kingdom Metazoa; phylum Arthropoda; class Insecta; order Lepidoptera; family Nymphalidae; genus Heliconius; species Heliconius sara. Next base: position 8,588,784 of record OU860792.2, read on the forward strand.
CCTATTTGTAAACGAAAAACAGCGTGAAACTGATTCTAGTTTATTTTTTTTAAGGAAAAAGACAAATACATTGAGGACGTTCAATGTACAAGTTTTCGTTTACTACTAAACAATTTTAAAAAAGATGTTGAAACATAAGTAGTTAAAAATGTCATTATTACCCTATTTTAATCGCCCAAAATTTGTGAAGTATCCAATCGATATATCCAAAGTATTAATGATGACGAAAGCCCAATTTTCCCAACACAATAAAATAAAATAGCAAAAAAAAAAATTCTAACATTGACATGGAAACAGCGCTAATTCCGAACAGCAATTCATTCGGCAATTCGTATCTATTTAGAAAGTGAGTAAAAGCTCAGTAGGTGGTCGTAACAAGGATTTAACGTCTTAGTTCCCAGGAGTATGATGTCGGTTCCCCATTTTGGAACATTCCGTACAAATACCCCACCAAACTTTCTCTCTCCGAGTAAATGGGATAGCAATTCCCATAAAACTGCTTAAGTCACGGCCGAATTTTGATAGAAGATAATAAGTAATTTTATTATGAACTGTACTTAAAATTTCAATTCATTCACAAACTTGGGTAGTTGAATTTTATCAACCCTAATAAGATATTTAAATTTGATAAGAACGGGAGAAGGAAAACTTTGTTAACTTTGTATAATTTATTGACATTCAATAAATATAGGAATAATAAAATGTTTATAGAAACTGCGTTGTTGGTTATGAATCATTATAGGTTATATTATTATATTATCATAACTCGTTGCAACCTGAATCCCGAATAATACAACAATGACATCACCTCAACAAACAGTCGCATCATCAAGACGCGGAAGTCAATATAATCGCTTACCTAACCCGCACTGCGAATTATTTGCACGCAACCAATAATTGCTTCTAACAGTTACTTAAGCATATTAGCAAAATAAAAAGTGGAAAATTTTATTTATATGTAGACAATGTATTGAATGTAAAATAAATTATACTAATACTAACAATTTTCCGTGGCTTACGACATACCTTGGATACCAATATATCACACAAGATGTCACTAGTATCCCTTAAAGGTTTAAATAATCACGTTTAGAAAATATTGATCTGGAGTTTTCATACTTTTATACATATATCAACTATTGTACATGCTAAAATTTGACATGTAAACGACACGATTTCCAGAAATTTCTACGGTAACAGAAAATCTAGATTTTATGCGGTGACCTTGATGAAATGAAAACATCGAAAGCACAGTAACACTGGAGGGTTACATATATACAAAATAACCAAGAAAAGTCGTATTCTGTAATTCACACAGCTCTCTCTCTCTCTCTCCCTTTCTCTCTCCATAGGTCTATATATAATAATATGTAAAAACAAATCATAGATAGTATATAAAATAAGGCGAATGAAGGAATCATAGAGCAATGAATCGTGAGACGTAACCTCGTCCGCAGTCATGGCACCGTTCATTAACAAGGCTGATCATAATGATATCACAATTTACGATATACGTTTATTTAAGCTATCTATAAAATGTTATGATGTATATATATTTAAAATATTGATTAACTTACAGAGATCTTTGTTTCTAATAATTGGTTTCTTTGAAATAAATAAATTTCGTGTAAACGACTGCAAAGATGTCCGTTCAGTCAGTCAGCTTAACATATTTTGCACTAAATTTAAAACTTTTGCCCCCTTAATAAACACATTAAATACAGGTCTAAGTTTACCTTTAAAATACAGAATTCTATCATGTTATAACAATAATCAAAGATGTTAAAAGAGCCAATTTGACCTTAACGAATAAAAAATACTGGAAATACGAGTACTCCAGATCAATTTGCTAGAAACTAACAATAAATGTTAAAGGTCACTTCTGAATAGACTCGTGATATATTTTTATCATAGTATTGGGTCAAATGTAGACTGGTAGACTAAGAGTTTATTTTATCGGCAGTTTTCCTCCGGCATTTTCCGATATTAGGCGTTCACGCAAAAGGAAAATAAACATTTCGCTTACATATTAAAAATAATAAAAAAGAAAATCAATTTCTCTAAGAAAACCAAAATGTTATTACTTGATAATAATAAATTGGTTTTTATAAAAAAATTCTTAGAGTACTCTATGAATAGTGCTTAACACTTAAAGGATTTTTTGGATGATTTAATTATTTTTTTCTATTAATGTTTTATGGAATATAAGTTATAAATACTTTAGTTATATTTGTTACATGCCTAATAATACTTATGTATAAACAGTGATTTATTTTTAAAACGGATATATCAATATTAAGTTTAAAACACCGACAAATCAGTTTGTAAATCGTATTATCATATGTAGCATCATCAATCATTATCATTTTTTGTCTCAGACAAATAAATTAATTCATATAATATTACTGTACTTACTAAACATCGGTTTTAATTTATTATTATCTCTGACAACAAAAAAATAAAAAAAAAATGTTTATTAATATAATTACCTATATTTTTTAACTAACTGCTACTCATAACATAGTATTTAATATTATGTACTCATAACATAGTATTTAATATGATATTTATATTTAACTTTTCATTATATATCTATTATTAAATAATTTAAGAGTTAATAAGTAAAATGATCATTAACGTGCAAGTTGAAAAGGGTAAAAAACGAAAAAGTAAAGGTGGCAAAGACGTTTTAATGCCTCATTCTCATTTACCAAGACAGACCGGCTGAATAAAAGTTAAAGTACGATCATTTTAAGCAGTTTATAATAAATTAAAAGAGTATTATTAAAAGAGTATTGAGTATATTTAATAGTAATTCGGTAATAAAAAAGTCGTTCGTCTTGTTCTCTACCTTCCACCTATGCAGTGATTTTGCAAAGTGGTCATTCCATGGATTTTTTTTTAAATGTGCAAATAATTTAGGCCAGTTCTTTAAATTCTCAGAGAATTCACAATCAAAAGTCTGATAACCGATGTTGAATTGTCAAACTTGTCGAAATATATTTGATAAAGTTGTCAAAACTTATCTTTGATACGTTGACAGGTGCCACATAAGTGATATATGAATGCGGCTTGATAATAAGAAGAATTTAAATTTAGCAAGAACATAAAAAATAAAAAATAAGCAGTTTTTGTAATTTAAATTAAAGGGCGAAGGAACTCATGTGTATAATATAGGTTTATCTTTAATAGCTCGTATTTGTTTTGGTCGCATTTCGAATTTTAAGAAGAAATTACCATATGGGCGAAATAAAAAAGAGGCACTTAAGTTTATATTCTTTTATGTTATTAATAAACACATTAGACGTAGGCCAGTCGTGGCGCAGCGGCGCGAAGTGTGACTGTAAAACCGACTGGTTGTGGGTGCGATCCCCACACGAGTAGATGAAACATTTACTTAAATTTATATTTCCATTTCTTCGCTTTGGTGTCGAGGCTAAGCGCGGCGTTGAGTTCTGCCACTCAACACGCAATGCCTCCAGATTTCGGCAGAAAGTGGGGAACGGAGTGTCTTAACACTAGGTTCCCTCTGCCTACCCTGCTGTGTGCGGGATACAGCGTAAAGCTAATTAATTAGCTTTATTATTTTATTAGACATAAAAAAAGATATAAATAAATTAATGAAAAATAAGCAATGCTCCTGTTAAAAATAAATAAATAATATTTAAAAAATATCTATCTTCTAAATGGAACATGTTAACTTAGCCGGACATATAAAAATTTAAATAACATTAATGTCAACAACATAAAATACATTACAACATCCTGTGGTGAAAATAATCGATTGTTGGAAAGAATCCAATACTTTAGACAATATTTTTGCGGCTGTCCACTATCAGAGACGGCAATTTGATCCGAAACGAAATTAATTCTAATTTTAGTGTGTGAGTAAAGAAGTCGTCTTTAGTCGATGACATTTTTAATATATTTTTGTTATTTAAAGTATCTTTTTTTAAAAAACTATACCCTCTTTCCCGACCCTCTTAGTGTTCCCGAGTATAAACCCATATTCTCGTCAGAATCTTGTAGTTTCATCTGTGAATATCCGTCACTTTCGTCTATTAGATACAATCATGTACGTATCTGGTTTCTTTAAATTTATTACGACAAAAAAAAGCTCTTTCAGTTTCAGTCATGATGAAAAATAATATGAATAAAGAAATTGGTACACGTGACATATATTAAAAGGAATTGTTAGTATATTAAAAGTAAATATTATAGACGGCAAAAATACACAAATCCAAACATCCAAATTTCAATGACGATTTACACGAATAATCGTAAAATAGTGATTTTTAACAATCTAATTATTTCTATATAAATAACAATATACACTTTAGCAGATTGATCCGATAGTGATGGAAGTATCACTTATATAGTTGATAACTAATTTACGTCAGCCTCCGCTACGGACGCGGGTGAGGCGTGAACCCGTAATCGGCACTCATTCTACCAATTATAACTTTGAATTATATAGAAGGTTGGGAACATGTCACTAGCATATTGAGATAGTTTTCAGTTCAATTCGAACCATAATTTAATGTAAATATGGTATGTGTGAACTTGATTATTTTATTATTTAGCATTTTAAACTGATCTGATTTGATCAGGTACTATGAGTAATATCGAAATGCAAAAGAATTTTTCAATTCGAACTTCATTGCTTTTTCCTGAGATAAAAAGAAAAGTGCCAGCAAACAAACTCGTTGCCTTTAAAAAAACGTATAGATTACAACCGTTCTAGAAAAGAAGTTAGAGTTAAGAGTCGTGTCGTTAGAGAATAATTTTGGAGAAACAGAAAGTAAAGCTCATGCATAAATAATAATTATTATTAAAGTTTTAGTTTTCAATAATAGGTACATAATTTTAATCACGCATCAATGGACACACATGATATGGACATTGTTGTGATATACGTAAAACGAGGGATATTCTCTTATCAGAGTATAAACCTTTGTTGATCTTCTTACAACAAACAGGCAAGGATTATATTCTACAGCTCGCTAATTATGGAGTTAACCTCCTTAACAACGCCGATCCTATTTAAACAATCCGAAACTTGAGACCCATAACATGCGCTTAATAAACTGAAAATATACCTCGACAATTCTAACAATAAGTTTAAGGCCAGGTATAAGAGACTCGAAACGCAAGACAAACAACTTCCACTTTAGTATAATAAAAATGTTGGCATGATAGGCAATCTATAACATATCGGATATTATTAGATCAGATACAATACGAGGAAAAATTTCATTTCTTCACGTTCTTCTGTCTGCGAGACCAGCGAAGCGCTTAGAATTTTAAATTTTCAATAAAACTTTACGACGACTTCCTCTGAATTACTTACTTAGTTTAAACGGGACAAGTGCTACTTCAAAACTTACACCGTCAAAAACTCTACAGCCGTGACAAGTATTTAAATAAAATGGTGGCAATTTTTATGAATAACTATAGTTATATAAATTATTGAGCATATTCGTTTAGGAAAATTATGTAGACGAGTCGAGCCTTAATGTCTCGGACAATGAAGCGTGCGTGAACGGTTGCACCGTAGTGTCTTCTCAGTGTCTACTTCAAGGTTGGCCGTATTCTTTGCTTAAAGCCGTGTCAAAGTGTAGCCAACGGGGATTGTCTCACGGCTGTACTAACAAAACCTTGTTTCGTCGGCTTTGGCTCTGCGAATAAATGCGATCTGAATATATTATCGAGCGCATTACGTACGACTCGCTGGAGACGTACTCGTATCTACTCTAGTTTGCAGAATTCAGTTGCACACTTTTGCAACTTCATCCTCGTGCAGTTCTGTTCTATTGTACTGTATCGTACACCATTATCGGCTGACAATACTGTGCCTGGAAACTTTATATTAAAATGTTTTATGCAAATCAAACATATGTACCTATATATACTTATACCTACGGATAAAACGAGTCACTAAACATTTTCAGGGAGAGAAAAGTTATCTGATCTCGCTTAAGTATCTACAAGTGTTTGTCTTGAGCGCTTTTCCGAACCAATCGGTTCTTTGGCGAAGTTTGGACAAATTGTCGAGGACGACCTATATATATCTAGTTTTGCTCAGACGACTTACCTAGCCCCGCTTGTCTGTGACAGCGGTAATTAATTACTGTTCGGCCTCCCCGCCGCTGCAGGATTGAAGTTAACTAGGCATGGATCGCTTCCCTCTTACAATTTTGATATTTGCCGTGACTGTCAACTACGGCGGTCTGCCAGAGTCAGCGCTGCAGCGCCCGCATCATTAAAAGAGGGGAATATTTCCTAATATTGTTAATTCTAACGTATCATTTCTTATATTTATAGTTTAAGGTGCATTTATACACTGCTCTATAACCAAGGCCGCTAACCTTGATGGTATAATTCAAAATTTATGTAGTAGTTATACGGTTATTTCCTGTATGTGATTTTCAACAGTGATTATTCAAGAATTTCATTAATATGAGTATTTATTGTGCCAGTTAGTTAATAAATCGCATAATTCAATTTATAATACACTAGCGGACACGCGCAGCCTTCGCCCGCTTATTTGCACCCTTAGCCCAGTGAATTCTAATAAACTATGATACACGTGTTCAATTAAATATTTCTAAGAGTATCAATTTTATTTTTTACAGACTGTAAATACAATCTTTTATCCCCTACTTAAAATTTTTCGAAATCTCTTCTTTTGGGTGTTCACATTATGAAAATAAACTTTTGTCCAAACTTCACCATCATTTTTACCATCAGCGGTTACGGTTCTGCATGCGTCTATACCTCAGTCAAAATTTTTCCTTTCATTTATAGATTATTTTCGCTTAGCAACTATTTCTAAAGTAGAATATAGACAATTTAATTTTTTTCATATATCTTAAATTATTTTGCAAAACAACTTTTAAAGTACAGTGGCACAACGTGTGACTGTTAATGTGATGGTTGTATGTTCGATATTAAATCAATTGTTTTATTACCCCGCTTAGGTAACAAAACTTGGCAACGAGTTTCATCACTCCCGCAATGTCTTGAATTCGAGCGGAATGCGGACAACGAAAAGTATCTTGACAGTAGGCTCCATATGTTCTCTTTCTTCCCTATCACAATATAAAAAATATACAAAAATATATTCAATAAGTTATAAGAGGAAGACTGCTTAATATAGTAACAATGTGTATATGGGAATACTTAAACATACAAAATAATAATACTATCAATTATACAGATAAGCTATAAATTCTATGACCTTCTGCCATATAACAGATGTTCACGGTTCAATTCAAATATTGTACTCAAATGCAAATTAATCGATGACATAAGAAACACATATAGTCTGTCCGTCTGTGCCGCCGGGAATCGCGAGGCGAGCCCAGATCCGGTTGCTATAACCAATCAAAAATACTATTTTTATTGCTCTTTATGTTGCTGTTATAAATTTTAGGTTTATTTTTAATGCACGTTTGATGTTGAAACCGGTGGATGATCTCACAAGAGAATATGGCGTTCACTATAAGTAAATATTGGTTTTATTATACTACACATTAAAAGCATTAAAATTCATAATTATTTATTAATATCGCCAGTTACATACGTGCAATAAATAATACGTTGTTTAAATTAATGCTCAAATACGCTTATTTAGCGATGGGTAATGTTAAATGGCTGAGACTTACAAAATCCATGACATTCGACCTCGCAGGTGAACGTATATTTTTCTTCAGAACGTATATATCGTAACCATGTCTAGTCAATCATGTTGTACTGGAAATATCTTCGAAAATAATATTTTTAATAGTTAGCTTCATGTTGTACCCCACATAAGGCAGAGCGGAACCTAGTGCTAGACACTCCGTTCTCTTCTAAATGTCTTAGTATTTAATTATTTAAATTTAAACTATTCATTACCCCGAGTGGGAATCGAACCTACAACTATCGCGTCTACAGTCAAAAATTCTGCCACTAAAACCCAAAAAATACAAAACAATAATGATTTTCTTTAAAGTGTCAAAATTTTAATTTCTCGATGACCAAATTATAACTGCTGACGAATAATTTATAATGATTCTTACGTTACATGTACGTATATTGTAGATTAATATGTACAATACTTGTAATTAAAATAAATAAATAAAATACATTATTATTCATCATGCTTTAAACATGTTTATAATATCAATTAAATATCCATTACGGAAAAATCAGGAATAAAAGTTAAGTAACGTCGTTGTATGTCTGTCTACTAACCGTTTAAATATTAACTTTGCTTTTGTCTCTTTAAAAATAAAAATATAAAAGCCAGCAATTCAAACAAAACAACTTTTAATACTGCGCCGTTCTTATTTCTAAATGAGTAAACAGTAAAACAACAATATTCAGTGAAACTTGACGATTTTGCATAGTCGGTTTTATTTATCAGGTATTTTATAATTTATATTATATTTATTTGCTCAATACGGCAATGAGTTTTGCCACCCAACGCGCAGGGTCTCTTATGTGTGTCCTTTTCTTTCTGCAAGGTTCTGCAAGGTTCCCTACACAGAGACCAATTCTAAGGCGGAGCTTAACGCCACGCTTTGTCTACCGGTACGATGAAAAGTGGGAACGAACCGAACCTACTGCCCCCCTTCGCCATGACAGATTAAAGTAGAGAACGGTGCCTTTAAATACTAGGTTTACTCTACCTAACCCGTTAAAAGCGAGAGATGCATTGAACTACAGGACAAGAGTGGTTTAAAGTTCATTTTCAGCGAAATAGCCCGAAGAAATTTACGTTTTCGATTAAGTGACGAGCTTCAAAGCTCTGAAAAATAACTTCCTGTTTTTGACGTAGCCATTCATTGCATATGCGCGCGAGGCTGGGTCACTTGAAATTTAATAGCAGCAGTCGGGCCTGTTGTTCTCCATCCTTCCATGCGTTGTGTACCTCGGAGCTATAAATTATTTAATATTATATAATACGATGTGTGGAGGAAATAAGAGTAAATACTTCTTTATAAATAACTCATTTTAAAAGTACGCAAACCAAGTATTTTTTTGTTATTTTACGTTTATTTCCATTTCGTTCTTTATCAGATTTGATGAACATATAATTACTTGATATCTTTAACAAAAACTACAATTTGAAATAGGAAACATAAAACTTTAAACTATTATTTGGCGCAGTGTATTTCACAATATTTAAAATTGTATATTTATTATAATTGGTTAAAATAATGTAGTTATACAAGTTTTGTTGAAACTTGTTTGTCATCTTTTCGTTTGCTTGTTCAATGATATTAAGAATCGTAAGATCCATAAATAATAACAGAGTAATGTATATATTTTGTGAATAACTTACCTAAGAAAATCGTTTTATTTTATACATATCATTTAATATGATTAAATTTTATTTCTGTATAAAATATAATACGGAGTGTGAATCTATGCCTCATCTATATTTCTATACAAATATTATAAAGCTGAAGAGTTTGTTTAGTTGAACGCACTCATCTCAGAAACTCCTAGTTCGAAATAAAATATTATTGTTTTGTTGGATATACCATTTATTAAGGAAAGCGAAGCCGTAGGTAAATACTAGTAAATAATAAGCTAAAGCACCTCTCTGTTGAAGAATTCAGTATCACATGGACCACATTAAGTCTGTATTTTTTTGATTGAATAAAGTTATATTTCATGAACAAAATGAATGAACAATAGTTTAATAAACAGATATACAAAATATCATGGAACAACGATATAATACAATAGTGAATATACCTATAAATATTAAATACCTTATACAAAAAAGCTTCGCAAAGTTTATTTAATCTGCATCTAATTAAACAGACAATAAAAAGAACCCTTTTAAAAATACTCTTTCATTTTAAAAACTATTTACGGACCAATAAAAGCTTGGGAGCGCTAATAGGTTTTAATGGTAAGCGTGAGTTTAAATTAATTAATCAGCTCCATAGTAATGGTGTGAGGTTTTAAAACAATAACATTGTCGAAATCGGTTTAACACATGTCATAATTATTTTATCTTTAAATATACTGTTGTGTTGTTCGTGTAATGCAATTCAATATTTATAATAAATATTGTATGTGTATACAAGTATATACATAATATTATATTTCTATTTACTATCTCTATTCAGTCGATGCCAGCCATGGTGCAGGGCACAAAGTGTGACTGTAAAATCGAATGGTTGTGGGTTCGATCCTCACTCGAGATAAAATATTTACTTAAATTTATATTTCCATTTCTTCGCTCTGGTGTCGGAAAATAGAGAACGGAGGGTGTTAACACTAAGTTCCCTCTGCCTATTCTGCTGTGTGTGGGATACAGCGAAAAGCAGATTTTTTTTATACCTCTATTTATTACTTACCGGCGCCGAGTTCCGATTCATAATCATCATTGAATTGTACAAAACGTTTTTAGCAGCATTGGTTTAAAATTTAAAAGATAGACATTAAAAAAGAATATGCCATTGTATTCTCATTGAGACGTGTCTGAATAAGGCTATAGTATGAAATTTGAACCATTATACAGCGGCGATGGGTTCCTTCTAAATCTAGCAATTACATTCTATGTATAATCTTTATATAAACACAAAAAAAGAGATTTTTTTCTTACCCTGCAATCTGTAAACTGTAGTGAATATGAAAAAATCAATATGCTTGTATCAACCAATAATCTACTAAATATAGTCAAAGTCGATACAAAATGATATTTCGTTATTCAAAAACAAAAATATTATCTTATTTTTGTGAGCTCTTACTCTCGGAGAGCTCTATGGTAAATCGAGCAAACTCATACCCATACCCATTTCAAGTACAAGATAAAACGTAAGGAGTGTCAAATTATGGTATAAAATCCTATATTATCCACTGCATGATAGAAAAGAAGCTTAAGCAAAAATTGAAAAATAAAACTGGCGTTTGTAAGATTTTGTAATAACGTTTCCACTCTGGACTGCCAATGTCGCAATTAGCACAATACATTTTATCATTACTTCAATAGTGCATGTAGACATGTTAGACCATACCTAAGAAACAATTGCTATTTAAAATCACATGAAATTGAACTCTATTAACAACAATTAGGGTACAAAAATGCAAATAATTGAATTAGTTAGGCACGATGTGAGTGACCGTACCTTCGCCGCTTCGTTGACCAGAATAATAAAATTAGTAGACAGCACCGGATTTACTTCGTATGTGAGTTTGGTTTTCATCGGTTCAAGGTTAATGATATTTAACACTTTTAGAATTTACCATTATATTCTAAGTTTCTGTAATTTTGACGCATATTTAATACTTTAATATATAATTATGTATGTACATATTTGACAAAAAATTAAAATCTCATCACGCAAAACCGCGTGTTGTTAAATAGTAGGTTGCTCATATATATGTATATAGGTATTGTGGTTCAACGCAGAATGAATGAAACAATAGAAACTAGGTCCTTTACCTCGACAAAGTACGTACGTTAAGCCTACAGTTATTAAAACTCTTAATTAAAAGAGCTATAGACAAAAATAGTCCTTCAGTTACGATTTATAAAAAAACCACGCGGAATATTAAATGTCGTTGTTGAAATTTTTAATATTAGGTGTATATGTTTGAAATTTTAAATTATATATACGCATTGAAATAAAAATAATTTTTGAATATATAATTTTAAAGTGTGCGATGAAGCTAAATCGTGGAATGTTAAATGTTATATGACGTCATGCAATAGTCAGATACAAAGTCTAAGCGACACGTTACTAACAAAAAGTATAATAATAATGCTAAATAATTTAAACTAAAACTATAAACTCTATACTATTCATAATTAAAATAATATATACAAAATATACTAAAATCATAAGTTGTTATTGTCAATCCTTACCTTGTAAGAAGAATGTTGCGCGCGCAGGTAAACACCGAAATCCCACTGGAGAACGTTACTTTCAAACGAAATCCAAAATATCCAGAAATCGTATTGGAGAACGACAGCTAAAGAAACTGAGAGTACACTCGATCACTGCGCATAAGAACTCACGAAGAGCCGGCACTGAATCACAGGACACACGTTTGTTTATAATATTAGGAGCCACTTATTAATAACTTTAATGGACCCTACTGCGCATGCCCACAGAACACGCGCGTATTTTGAACAAGGTTATGTTGCAAGTTACAAACACAAAACACCACACGTACTTCCAAAGTTCCGAGCGGATTCCTATAAGAGCCTATTGGTGCTAACTTTTTATACCTCTGCGTTCACTTTTATCGCCTGTTGATCACTTAACTTGGCCGGGAAGGCTATCGAATTCTATATTATTTGTTAATTCTAACAAAGTTTGCGCGCTTTTGGGACGACACGCCGGCTCTACCTGTGGCTGAATGAAGGTCGTATGTGGTTATAAACACTTAAACTCCGGAGCCGGTAACAATTCAATTCCACGTGACACTGTCAAAATAACACAAGTCTCACTATGGGGGGTGACACGAACAACTCACTGGACTACTTGCGAAACTTCCCTATAACTTTTGTGGGATAAATGAAACGAATAGAAAAGAAAATAAACGAAGAATATTAAAGTCGGCGACTGTAAAGCCGAGCGTCCGACACTCCTGCTGAGCGCTGTACTAAGCGCGAGAGGCCACACGACCCGCCCCTCCCCGCGCCCGTCTCTGATCCCGCCCGCGCCCTCGACCCGCGCCCAGACGTGCCGTGAAAAATACTTTTAAACTAATATTTAACAAAAAAAAACCAACAAAACTATAATAAATATATTTACATCATAGAGTTTATGAATTAAAGGACTGTATAAGTAGTTAGTATAGGTTTGTGTAGTGGATGCGGGCGGAGGCGGAGGAGGCGGCGGGTTCAAACATTCAATTAATCCGGCAACACGTGCGTGATGCACCGGGCGTAGATGAGAGGAGGGTTCCGCACAACACGGAGATAGGACTAGTAATCCGGTTTTACGGACCGACTAAGATTGCCTCGGAATTCAATTACTGTTCATTGTTGTTCCGTGTATTTGTGTTTTAATCGTTGTGTGTATGATTGTATGCATGTTTCATTATTCTTTCTACATATTGATTGCTTAAATACTTTGAAATCTTTATAAATAGCTTCAATTAATTTTTTTACAATTTAACATAAGTTTTAGTGAATTTCGTGAATATATTTAACAGGTAGAGATATTTTTCCATATCAAGATCATTCAAGAGACGAATTCGAATTATAAAAAAAATGTAGTTTGATATTTTTTTGTGCTCACAAGTGTCAAAAGTCACATGACCCAAGTTTTTAGCGACTCAGGTAGAAAAATCTCTTTTATTTAAGTGTTCAGTTTGTCATGCGGTCAAAAAGGTTGTACGCCAGCTATATAACTTGGTTCATTAGTAAGAATAAAATATATTTTTTTTCTAGCTTCACGCACTCTGTTCCCCTCTTTTCCCCAAATTCTGGAGGCATTCCGTGTTAGGTGGCGAAACATAACGCTACGATATATATATATATATATATATATATATATATATATATATATATATATATATATATATATATATATATATATATATATTTATATATTTAAGATAAAATTTAAAATTTACTGACTGTAAGCGCCATGGTTATGAATTCGATCTCTACCTAGGGTCTCTCCCTAATTCGGGCGGTATAGAGAATATATATATATATATATATATATATATATATATATATATATATATATTTAAGATAAAATTTAAAATTTACTGACTGTAAGCGCCATGGTTATGAATTCGATCTCTACCTAGGGTCTCTCCCTAATTCGGGCGGTATAGAGAATATATATATATATATATATATTTATATATATTTAAGATAAAATTTAAAATTTACTGACTTTAAGCGCCATGGTTATGAATTCGATCTCTACCTAGGGTCTCTCCCTAATTCGGGCGGTATAGAGAACTGACACTCCGTGACATTAAATAAGTAAGACGTGACATATTAAGAAAAAAATACAGCTTAGTTGCTAATATATAGCATTTCTTATGTATTTCTAACTTGTACCTGAAAACTAGCTCACCACTTTGTGTAACCGTACAAACGAAGCGTATTACTAGATACTTTAAATAATGAATTATCATACCAGTGGGGCTTAACACAAACATGGCGTGCATTAGATAAAATATACTTACTACGCCGCTATGTGTTTAGTTAAAATAATAATTAAACCTTCTCTACTATAATTGTCGTTGACATAATTATGCGCCATCGTGACACAGTAGGGCAGTATGTGACTGTAAGCACTTTGGTTGTGGGCTCGATCTCCGTTCGAGATTTTTTTTTTATTTCTCTGCTCTAGTGACAAAGTGCTGGTTGAGTTCCGCCACTTCCGAGTACAAAGTATACTTAATGTTAGGTATCCCATAGGTATCTCATCGCCTACTCCATTGCATGCAGGCTGTTAATAATAATTATAGAGAGGGGCCGTCAATGATTTTCGGTTCGATTGCCACCGGATGGAATGAATTATTTAATATTTTTATTTTCTCGCTCTGAAAATTCGGCAATGCGCAGCGTAGTGTTCCGGCAATCAACTCAGCGAAATGCCACGAACATTTCGCGGAATGTGAGGAACGGAGTGTTTTAACAGTTCCTTCTGAATACCCTGCTGTCACATGCGGGATACAGCGTAAAATAAAAAAAAAATTGAGGCGTTATCAAGAATTTTTAAATTAACATATAAATTTAGCACTTCGATCATCATTTTGTTCGCAATAATAAAATGCATAATACAACTAAATGCTTATAAATAAATTGAGTCCTTCAAAAGGAGTGTGGCAGCAGCGTGTACAACTTCGTTATTGCCTCTGCAAAGTTACTTACAAACAGTCAAGTTGTAGCTTATTTTCAAAATCTACTTTTAAACATATATATAAAACTAAACTTATATGTTATATTTGAATTTTGTACCAAAAATATAATAATGTATATTGGAAAACACACTTTTCGTAATGACAGTATGGTCCTAGTAGGGACAAGCTACATCGTTTTCTACTAAATCGCCTAAATTATAGGCTGCGTGTCAAGTTGCGTGATTAAGTAATTCATAGATTTCCTTTTATTATTCTTTTTTTTTTAAATATTGTTTTTAGGGTTCCGTATCTCAAAGAGGTATAAACGGAACCCATAGGATCACTTTGTTGTCCATTCACTTCCATCATTTCATTCAGAGCGAATAAATAAAAATATAAATTTAAATTAATATTTCATTTTCTCTAGTGGGGATCGAACCCACAACCAGTCGCGTTAACAATCTTACTTTGTGACGGGCATTATAAGTTAAGTTAAGAAAGCACTTTTTTTGAAAAAAAAACATTACAGGCTTACATTTGTAGTTAATTTCATACAAAAGGAGTGCACATATCCGCAAACTTAAGTCTGTCAACTTGTATAAGTCGTAGTTTCCGTTGACCTATAACCCTGAAATTGGTATGGAAGCGTCGATGGACGAGTCCAACTCACACTTAAGCAGTTTTTTGTTTTTATAAGAAACTATTTACTGTTTACACAATAAAAATACAAAAAAGTGCATTTACAATTTATATTACTATAGATATTTTGTTCTATGAAGCAATGGCTGTTGGCAAATATGCTTACTTTGTAAAATCTAGGTATTGTTCTGCTAACAAATAGTACACCTAGGTGTAAGCCTATCTTTGCACAGCGAAATTGGATTCTTATCGCTAAAAGAATGTAACCTGCAAAATAATATATTTTAGTATTGTATGTATTATTATTTATTTAGCATAATTTCATCAATTTTTTAATCTTTATATTTATAACACTAATATCCACCAATTTTTTAACACTCCGTTCTCCGCTTTCCGCCGCAATTCGACACAATGCGTGTTGGATGGCAAAGGCAAACAGCATTATAAGATTAGATTACGTTAACATTAAAATGTTAACGTATTGTTTTATGTTTTCTAAAGAAAAATATTTAAATATACGTACTTATTATATAATAATAAATATTAAGTAATAAAAATGTGAGAGATAAACAAGCAATGATAATATACCTAATAGCGAACTTCCAATTTGCAATAAGGCTAATTGAAATGTGTTGATTGATGTGGGTCACGTGGTTTTTTAATAAAGCATGTCATTGCGATTACAATTTTCGTTTCGTGTCAATATTGGCAAAAAATATATATTTGCTGTTTATAACTAGGCAAGATAAGCTCTCCGCATGAATTCAACACATTGTATACTGTGTGGCGGATCTCAACGCCGCGTTTAATCTCGTTCTTATCTTGGCAGAGCCTGGCTAAAATAAAAATATTATCAATAACAGTTCTGTTCTCTACTTTCAGCATATTTAATGTGTTCAACGAATAATAATAGGGACAGTCATTGCTTCCTAGTCTAGAGTAGAGTAGAGCAACTATAATACAGTTTTATTCCGATCTAATACGATGAAAATAAATTTAATAATGAATGATATATGCCTATTCCAAATATCACTATTGTTAAGGTATTCATAAAGTTACTCCGGCGAGTGCTTGTATTATAACATTTTTGTTTCCTTAACTAGCTGACAATGTACGTCATCTTAACCACTAGGTATGTTAAGTCCTTTAATGAACCACAAATAAAAAAAAGCTTGCTAATTGCCCATGTTTATAATAAAAGCAATAATAAACAAAAGTAAAATAATAATAAAAGTAAGTTCGGTGTTGAGTTCCTCCACCCAAAATGCAAAGCCTCAAAACTTGGACGGAAAGTGAGGAGCTTAACAAAAGGTTCCCTCTGCCTACTCTGCTATGCGGAATACAGCGTGAAGCTGAAAAAAATAAAATAAATGATAGTAATCTTTAATATCGCAAAATACTTTGCAAAGCTGAGTTAACAGATAGTAGGTATCTAAGGGTAAAACGTGGTAAAACAATAAGTTCGGAAGTTGCCGTCAACTCAATTGACAGCGGACGAACGCGGAAACCGTTCCATTTCAAGCAGTATTCTCTCTCGACTTATAATAGTTTCTAGTTCCAACTACTTTATTTTTTGCATCCGCATATTACTTTTATAACTGCTAGCTAATTAGGTTAATAAGCTTAGATGTTATATGAGTTAAGACACACATTTTCAAAAGGTTTATTTTTATCATTAATATTTTTTTCTATCTTCATCTTGGTATATATAGTTCTTCGATTATGGCGTTCCTAAATATCGTTCGTAGTAACTATAATGTCAAAGTGTATGGAGTAGATAAATAAATGTAATATAATAATCGTTTTAAAATGTTTACATTCAAATACAAATAGTAATTCTCGTCATTGTGTGAAAATGTAAAAGTAATTGTTGAATATTTTTTTATATATTAACTTTTATCGTCATTTTGTTATTTGTATAATATACTACTACTGTACTTTTGATTTGAGTTCACATATAAATAGCATATTTTAATATTAGAAAATCAACTTGTATTTATATAAAATTTATTATCTAGAGTATATTTTTATTTCATAATTTCTGCGTTGTGAGGCACTTGAGCATTTATAAGTACCTACAGCTTTTCGCGTTGATTACTTCCACTGATTTAATAAAATGTTATTTATTAATTGATTCTAAAAGCGCTGTTAAGCTATAATACTATCTACAGCACCAGAAATTCACAAAGGGCAATACGCAAAAGAATGCTCCAGATACGACATTATGGTTATGAGGTAAGATTCGATTTCCGCGCACAAAGCGATGGATAAGAATGTCGTGTCGGATACGAGCAGTCGGATACGATAAAATTTCAGACCTTTGTATTTTCTATACTATTACCTACATTTTCTACAGGATTTTTTTAAGAATCTGGACAAACAGGAGATTTGAACTTTTACTTCTATAAGTTCTATTCTAATAATATTGTATACTAGAGGCCGCCCGCGACTTCATCTGCGTGGAAACCCTAAGATAACGTAACAATATTGTCAACATAAGAAATATGGTAACTAAGTATTGCAAAGCTCTAATCATCCTCATCATCCTCCTATCGTTAGAATTAAAAAAATGAAGTACTTTTCTTAACAAAAACTTTAAAATGCAAGACTTATCTATTTAATTAAGATTATAGCTTAATAGTAATTAATAGGGAAAAAAACAATTCTAATTAGCCAATTTGAAAACAAAACCACGCTCCCGTAAACGACGTCTGCCCTCACGCGTCTGCCCGCGTTCGGGTCGCGCACTCAGCGAAAAGCTACTTTTTCCCCCACCTCGCGCACCGCGTGTCGAACCGCCCCCGCTTCCGCTACCACCTCCGGCGCCGCCACCGTGCCGCTAGATCTCGCATTCAGTTTTCAGAGGCGATAAATGTATCTATTTTCAATAAGGAATCAATCCCGCGGCAACTCCGGGATAAAAAGTAGCCTATATGTTATTCTGGGTCTTCAGCTATCTACATACCAAATTTAATCGTAATCGGTTCAGTAGTATTTGCATGAAAGAGTAACAAACATCCGTACATACTAACAAACTTTCGCATTTATAATAGATTTCTTAGATTTCAATACTTGATAAATTACTTGATAAATTAGAGCTTATTAGATTTCAATACTTGATAAATTGATAAATATACACGTTTGTCCGTAATTACTATAATTCTGGATTATACCCATAATATGAATGTCAAAAAAGTACGGCTTTTGTTATTATGTAATAAAAACGATTATCTTATGACTTTTATTACAAAAAATACAAATTTTATAATATAATTTCTTATTTTTACATATAATTCTCAATATAGCATATTCAATGGTTACCGCTAAAACCAGTTTAATTACTTATTCGAGTTAAATTCAGATAATCTCACCGCCTCAAGAGTCATATTTATTACATAAATAAAAACAGGACCACCTCGTTAGCCTGTATCGTTTCATCTCGAACACGACACTCAAATCGAATGTTTGAAACTGAAACCTGCTAAATTGGCTCCTTCCAACGCAATAAAATTGAGGCTGTTGAGGATAAGCTTACAAAATAATTTAGATGTCGTCCTCTTCCCATATGCTCGTTCGCTTTACAAATATATTTTTATTAGAAGTTAAAAATATATATATTATTTTAGTAAACAACTAATAACCTTAGCTCTTACAGATAACTTTAAATATAAATTTTATTGTACTGATTTCTTTTGTGGTTTTATTATTTTAAATATTTTAATATTTTCTACATACATTAAGTAAAAACCGTTATGGAACGGAATGACTTGACACTAGGATCACTTCACTTACCTTGCGAGATGTGCGAGATGCAACGAGAAAGATGAATATATATTTCTGAAGGAATTTCATAACTTGTGTTTAATGATATTGCAGTCTGTAAATAATTTCTGTACATTAGACTGAGAAATTGGAACGTTCGTTTATAACAATAAGTGCTTGCTACTCTTCATCCGCATTCAAATATTAAGTAATGGGATTCGTTTTAGATAAGTAACATCCGGTGTAGTACCTAAATGTTTAGAATGTATTATTTTATTACATTTATAAGTAAATATAACACCACACTTATGGTACCGGTGACATGTTCATACGTGCTATATGATGCAGGTATGTGCCGAAAAAACCGTGTCCCGTCAGTCTGACTCTGCTCCTGATCCGAGCGATATACTTCCTCTCCAATTCTCTTGGCAAGGCGGATCGCTTGCCAAGAGAGTTGCCGCCGTCCAGGATACAATACAGTTGCTGACGGAATTGCTCTCACGGATTTAACCCGCTCCGTTTTTCGCAATTGAATCCTATTGCGAGCAGTAAGAGAATCCACACCCACACAGGCGCATTATAAAGGACGATAGTTGCAAGCAACTATCGTCCATCCAGGGTTGGAGATAGTTCATCTGAGTACCGTGCCTGCACCTCCTCCCTGAATGCGTAGAGCAGCCCTATGGGAATGATCTCCACGCGGGCCATGTAATAGGACAGCCTCAATATTCGACATTAAAATCCTCAGACCCTTTTTTTTTTTTTTTTATGGAAAAGACACGGCAAACGAGCGTGCGGGTCACCTGATGGTAAGTGACTACCGCCGCCCACGACCCCGTGCAACCCCAGAGGAGCTACAGGTGCGTTGCCGGCCTTTAAGATGGGTTGGGCGCCGGGGCCCGGCATTACCTGATGCGAAACGCAGTGGCATAAAGCCACTACTTCACGCCGGTTTTAAATGCCGGGGGTGGTAATAATCCGGTGGAGTCTGCCCATGCGTGTTGCCATTGCTGGCAACGGGACTCTACCACACGTACTTTAGTCGCCTCTTACGACACCACCAGTACCAGGATGATCCTATTCTAGGCCGGGATCACACGGCACAAAATGCTTGGCACCCTGCGCTTGGATGTGATCGACAGCAAGGCAGGTGCCGGCAAAGCGTGCGGCCTTCTCGTAATTTAATGGGGCTGTGACGAGAGTGTCATTGGCATAGCACATGATACTCATCCCGGAGAAATAAGCGAGTCGTAGCCGAGATTTCACAGTAACGGGCCCAACACAGACACCAGTGGTTTTCATGGCGTTCATGGCGTCAATGGTTAACCAACCGGCATTGAATCGGAACTAAGCCTCTGAAAGACTCGCATAAGATGAGATGCAATAATCTTGTCCGAGGGTTTATCCGTCTCATTCAGCAGAACAATAGACCTATATGCAGAAGGGGAGTCCAGAGGTCGACCCTTCTTCTACATCAGATATAGCCCTCCTTCCTTCCATATCTTCGAGAAGTGTCGAGAAGTGTTAAGAAACACTGGTCCAAACAGTTCCCGGAAATTATCGCCTAGGTATTCCAGGATGGTACCCAAAACTTTTCCTGGAATACCATCTGGTCTAGGCTGTCTTTCAGCTCCTCAGTCTCCTCAGGACCAAATCCATCTTTCTCTCAGTTATGAAGGGTATAATAGACTCTTTCTCTGCGCTGGGGAAGAGGACACAATAGACGAGAGAGACAAGGTGCTTAAGAAAGTCTAGTGACAGGGTCAAAGTCAAAGAGTTTTAGTTTATTTCTCGATGCAAAATAGGGACGTCCACATAGAACGTGAACACTTGGCGGGCCTCGGACTTTGCCTGTCTAATGGCAAGCTGAAAAGCCTCTTTCTTTTCTTTATATATGCTTCATATAGCCGACTCTGAAATGTAGGATTGAAGCCTTTCCTTCTCCTGCACTTTGCGTAGGTTTCTTTTCCCTGGGAGCACCACTTATCCACAATGGCCGCCACTTTGGCTAGCTCTATATTAAGCCGGCTAAGAGTCCATCTTGGGTCCCTTTGCCTTACCCTGCTCAATGCGAAATACATCGTGAAGCAGAAAAAAATGCATTACCCACAAATGAAAGACCTTGAACAAATTATAAATGTTTCGTTATTGAAAAAATGAGAGAGTAGATGATATTGATGCCGTCGTCGCGCAGTGGCACAAGCGTGTGACCGGAAAAGCGTTGGCGGAGCGATTATGGGTTCGATTCCCACTTGGAGAAATGAATTGCCATTTATTAATATGTGGTATACATTGATTGTTATTTTACTTTTTAAAGCATTATTTAAGTAGCTTACTAAATCTAAGCTAATTTGTAACTAATGCATCAATAAAAAAAAATCTAAAGATTTTCAACTACAATTCAACCAAGTTATCTACTTTATTCCACTTTCAGCTTTCATTAATGCTGAAGGGTAGGCATCTCCAATTTTATTTAACCTACGCGCTGATTTTATACCATTCATTATCGAACATCGTGATAATATGATCCATCAACATATTGAATGTCTATTAAAAATATTTACTTTAATGCCTTTTTGATGTTCGGAAGAATAATAGGTTTCCAAAATGTTGTTTCGAGATTCTCTGATAACCCGTGACTTATTATTTTTAGATTATAATTATAGGTTTTGTACTTTGTGTACAACTGCTACAGCTCCAATTTATTTTTTGTTTGTAAGTAAGAAAAAAATATTAGTTATATCGCGACAAATTGTGAGACAGATTCCCACTCGAGGAAATGATATATTTAATATTTTAATTTTTTTCACTTTGATGTCGAGGCCAAGCGAGGCTTTCAGTTTCGTTACACAACATACAATGCCACCAGAATTTGGCTAAAAGTAGGGAACCTTTGCATATGTGCAGCGTGGAGCTAAAAAATATATATACTGAAACTAATTTCTTGTAAGTATATCTATGTAAAAACTAAGCGATAAATACTATACATAAGTAAAAATAATCGCAAAAATATTTTCATAATTAATGTCATATTTCGTAAGATTTATTATCAATTTACACCATCAAGTATAACTGAGTATAACTCCTCAAGAAGTTGTTAGCTCATGCATGTTTCCTTAAAGTGACTCTTGAACTTACTCCAAGCGTTAGAAATTATTTAGATGCAGCTAAGTTTAATCTACATTTGACTTCTATAAATTTACACGAATTTCTGTTTAGCAAGTTATATGTGAGCCCATTAATATTGTAATGATTTAACCAATTAATCTTAAAATATTATTTAACATGCAAGTATTTTAGACGTCTAATAGTTTTAACTGGCACCGTTCTCTATACATATTTTAACACCTGAAAGTCGACACTGATGTCCCTGATGAGAAAAATGGAGAAATCAGTCACTGCATTTAATTTTTGTTGAGGAAAGAACAAAAAGAAAACAAAATTGAAAATAAAATGTTATTAGATGATATTACAGAATTTGAGGCCGTCGTGGCGTAGGAGTACAAGGGTGCGACTGTAAGCGCGACGGTTATGGTTATTTAATATTTTCATTCCCGCGCTCTGGCAACGAGACAAAGCGTGGTGTTAGGTTCCGCCACTCAACGAGCAATGTCTCGAGAATTCGGCAGAAAAATGGGGAACGGAAGTGTCTTAACACTACGTTACGAGAATACTTCAGTCTATACTGACATATCCGAGATACCTAGCGTCAAGAAAGATAACTTTAAAGTTTTGAGATATGTACTGAAATATAATTTTAAGCTTTTCAAGAGTAATAAAGCACTTACTTGATTATATAAAGTAAATTACTATAGTTGATATTAGATCCCAGTGGACATAGTAGTTGATATTTTGTCTCGTATAATCTATATTAACAATTTTATAAGCATACTTAGTATGTATCATTTTTACGTATTTACAAATAAATTTAGAGGATAGTCGAGGCGCAGGGCCAGAGTTCCGCCATTGAACACTCAGCACCTACAGAATACAGCGTTTTAACACTAGGTTTCCCTGCTTACCCTGCAGTGTGCATACAGCGTGAAGCTATAAAAAAATAAATTAACATATGTACCCATAGATACTACCACCAATAAAAACTATTTAAAAGTATTTCATCCATTGAAAAACTAATAACCTAAGTGCTTCTGTATACAAACGTTTGTAGAATAAGAGCTGGCACCTTAAAACGTGTCCCTAATGGAGTGCACTATAAATATTATGCAATCGTGCAGATAAAATCAGTGCTTTACACTTATTTTATAAAGTATTTGTAGTTTCATTGTTAAGTTATATAATAATTTCATATTGAAAAAAAAATGCTTACAAGTGTTTTTATAGCTTTCCGCTTTATCCTGCATGTAGCAGGATAAGAAAAAGGAGCCTACTATTAATAGCAGATTGTGGAGAGCGGTGATTCTTAAGGCTCACCGCTCTCCACAATTTGCGGAATTCTGGAGATTAGCGCGTTGAGTAGCGGAACTCAATGCCACGCTTTGTCTCGACACCAGAGCAAACCAATGAAGATATTAAAAATTTATTCACTCCAACGGGAATCGACCTAACAACTCGTCGCGCTTACAATCATACACTTGTGCCCCTGCGCCACGAATCTACTTAATTTTTATTTTTTTAGTTTAACTCCCAATCATTATTTAGGCAAACGTGCTCACATATGCAACAAAAGCATAAATATATCAGTAAATAGTAACAATTTAGACACAAAAAATATATCAGATTATATTTATAAGTAATCAACGAACATAGCTTTTCTAGTTCCTACTATACATCAATATAAAAGTCCATCGGTGACTTTTTATATGATCTGACGGACGCTAGCTTTCAAAAGCCGTGATTGGCCAAATTATAGAGTAGCGGAGGTATCGACGTGTGCAACTGAAACTGAACATATCAGTCATTTGTGACTGAAATCGGAGCGGAATATTCATTACGCAATATTTTCCCCTCAAGAGAAAGCCGTGATGGAGCGTATAGAGAGGAATAACTCCACTCCTTCCACAAAGCGTACGCCTGAAAGGGGCCTGTGAAAAAACATTTTCATTGTGTCTGGAACTCGCTCGATTTTTAATCTCTCCCCGCGTCCCCTGCAACTTTATTGTGAGCTTTGCGAAATCTGTTGAACTGACTGCCACTAAATCGACGGTTATCTGCCTTTAGTGCCGATATGACTGCGAAGTTTACTCGGTGCGAGCTCTACAAACGCGGTTTTGCTCTTTTCTGGATACCAGTCGCGCCCAGAATCGATGTGTAAGATTGAATATTTACCTTTTTATGTGTGCGTTGTTAATTATTACTAGTAACGAGACTTTTTTTAATTAGATTGTTTCTATTACTGATTTTATTTACGGAGGGAACTTGTGAGTTCCATATATTGTCAGGGGGAATATAATTTATATTTTAAATCATTATCGCTTTTATTTGGTGATATTGCTTTAGCATGTACTTCCAATTATAAAAATTATCATCAGACCATCGTGGTGGCCAGAGACACAGCGTCTGCATGTATATGCGACCATTGTGGGTTTGAACCCCATTCGAGGGATTTTGAAATTATTTTAACCTCCCTGCTTTGCTGTAACGACAAAGCTTATTAAAAAACTCGAAACTTGAGTGGTACGTGGCGAATGGTGTGATCTTTTAAAACTAGGTTTACAGCTAAATAATATCTATATAATTATAAACGAAATGTAAACAATAGTCTATTTAAATTTTATCATTAACAAACATATCAATATTTGCAAAACATTTGTAAAAAACACAACGCTATAACACTCGAGTACAATATGTAGAAGGCAAGGATCCATGATGCTCTATGTTTTATTCATCGTTTGAGATAAAGGTGCTGTGATGCCAGCAAAAGACGCAGTCATACATTGATCGGTACGTATTGTGGTGGATTGTTCGTGTAAACAATACATAATATTATTGTGTTTTGTGATGGTAAATGGGAGCGGAATTGCTAGGATAATACCTGTCATTGTGACGTCATTATCGTGTAAGGCGACCGTCTACGTATATTTATTTTTGCCACCTATTGGTGTGAATAACGATAAGATGAGGCATTGTTTCGGTTAACGTTTTGGGATCAGTGTGAACTGTTGTTTGATGCTGGTGTTTTGTAAAATATGTTTGTTTATTGAGTGTATGGATATAATTGTAATTGTATTTTTTTGTATATAAAATGAAATATCTTTATAATCTCTAATCTCTAATTTAATAATAAATAATCATAAATTCTAAAAATATATAGTAATATTCAGACTTTTTTTAAGGTTCACGCTGTGTCCCGTATATAACGGTTGGCAGACGGAACCTTTTGTTAGAATATTCCGTTAAGATATTCGGTGGATATAAAGTATCCACCGAATTTCTAAGGCCTTGCATGTTAAGTGACGGAACCTTAATGCCGCGTTTTTTGCCTTTGTACCAGAGTGAAGAAATGAAAATATAAATTAATAATAATAATCCATTGTCCCGATTGGAAATGCAACCCAAGACTGTCGCGTTACATTCACACGCTTGTACCACTGCACCATGCCGGCATCAACAGCCTGAAATTGGCATATCTACTTATAATATTTTTACAAATGATGCCATAGTATTGAAAGTTGAAAATAAAGCTTTCTTGTATTATATACTTCACAAAAGTGGTCAACGTTTTGTTTGGAAGTGTAATATAAATAGTATATTTTATATAATTTACAGCACAAATCCCACGTGCAAATAAGATTGAAAAACTGATTTCAGAGGCAAGGGACTAGTAAATTAGTTTTCCTTTTCATATGCAGGCTTAGGAGCATCGAAAGTGGTTATTACCACGCTTAATAGTTTTTCTAAGTGTGATAAAATATACATTAAACGTTGCAACATTGCCTTAAAAAGATATTAAAATGTAAAAATTGTAATAAATCGTAAAAAAATTATTATATACAGCAGCTATGGTGTAACCAATAGCTTGCAATATTTTAGGTTTAAAATAAATTTGCGGAGAACGTTTGCGGTATAGATACTCTCACAGCCATTAAATAGCGCGGCTTTTAGTACTAATACTTAATATAGCGGTTTAATAAAAAAATAAACAAGTCCTAATTTATAAATTAGTCAATTGGAAATCGAACCCCTAACCGTCTTGGTAATAAGTTAAAAACCAATAATAATATACCATTCGCACCTGCGTTTACAATTAACGACACTTAAAATTAAAATGGCGAATAGTTCAAGTTTTTTTTCTTAAAAAACTATTGAGTTAAGCACATAAACGTTTTAAGTAATGAGTTTCACTCACTGCCACTCCTCGCGATCGAATCTATACTTATAATAAATCTGTAGAAAAGTCGTTTCTGTACATTGAAAATATTTAAAAAAAAATTAGCTAGGGTGTTAAAGGATAACTAACAGAATCCATTTCCAACATTTTTGGAATTTTTGTCTGTTTGTCTGTTTGTCTGTTTGTCTGTTTGTCTGTTTGTCTGTTTGTCTGTTTTCCTGTTTATGTGAACACGCATCACGTCAAAAGTACACAATATATTCAAGCAAATTTTATACGTAAAAATTACCAGTAAATCAAAGTAACATTTAGTGTTTATTTCATTGTAATAGCTTCACTCTATCAAAAGATATAAGTATTTAAGTTTCCAAGAAGCTTATATTTGAGATAGTAGAACTCGATACTAGAAACGCTATCTATTTTATATTTTAAGTAGGTAGGTAGGTAGGTAGGTAGGTAGGTAGGTAGGTAGGTAGGTAGGTAGGTAGGTAGGTAAGTAGGTTATAAAAAAATACATGAAATAATCATGTTAGCGAAATATCAAATTTATTTTATGAATCAATCTTAATGTTATATTCGAAACAAATGAATTGTATGTAAATTTATTAATACGTTTCAAGTATGAAAAAAAGAAAAAATGCCATAAAATTGCGTTTCTGCTTTTCTTTCCAATGATTTATATTTCTATATATATATGTGGGACGTAAATGCGGGAACAGAGCTGCCATCTTAGTACAGAGTAACCTCTAAAATATATATTTACGTATAGTTAAAGAATAAAAAATGTGAAGAGGAATGTGTGATTTCTCTATAGAATATATTATTCTACATTATATCATAAAAAACAGTACATATAAAGGTATCCTCCTGCAGTATAATTATTTTTAATCAACATTTTTGAACTTTTAATTTTGAACATTTTAAATATTTTCGTGCCATTATGATGAAAAACTTAGACAATTTTTTAATTTGAAAAAAATAATTTATTAACGATAAGAATGTTGGTAGTTTTTCAAAAGGTATAAGAATTTAAAAAATGTCTAAAATATGCTTTCTTCGCAAGTATTGTAGTAACTATTAGTTCTATTCACTAAAAAATCACTAAAAATATTAAATATGCTCAATTTGTGTTTTTGTCAGCACCACTTTAAATGAAACCATAGTTTTAACTACTCTATAAAAGCCTAATACAATAAAAAAAATTCTAAAAGTGAAGACGTTATTTTTCATACAAAATAAATTATATATTATCGTTGATATTAAAATAAAACGCTATTTGTCATTAAACACGCAAACAGGCATAACCCTATCAAAGGGAAACCGCCGCATACGCCTCATTCCTAAATCGAGTCGTGTGTATTGGCGACAAAGTTCAAAGTTGCTTAACCTTTAGTAATATTTTTGTAGTAGTATGTGTTAACGTTATTGGTATCTATGCGTAACTGCGTCACACGAAATACAGGTATGGATAAACATCGATCGTGAAATGAAAAAAAAGTCTACGTCTAAACTGTTGAGGTATCTTGAATAATTTCTTTAGGTATGGGCTTAAAATATTTTATCCTATATGTTGCCCCCGTAAAAGGAGCGCTGACGCTTCCATTCTGTATTAATATTAAAGGCCATCGCGGCGCAGGGGCACAAAGTTAGGTTAAGTTACTTAAATCGGTTAAGCCCTTTCTGACATTATCCTGAACGCACAGATAAACAGACAAATTGACCAAGTTCTATTACATTGTTAAATGGCCGTAATAATATTTTTTCTAATATATCTTCCACGTACAGACACCGATGAGTTAGGATTTTATTGTAAGTAGCGATATTACTATAACTATATATCTATAACTATAACTTAGGTCCTAAAGACTCCTTAAGGCAAAAGTTTAAAGAAATTAATATATTGACAGTTGCATCTCTCTTATGGGTGGTACGAAAATGCGACTTCGTTGTACATTATAGGTATATTAAAACACGAACATAATAATATTAAAACACGAACATAATTTTAGTGTATTAAGCAAATAATTCTGTGGTTCAAGCGGGCGAAGCCGCGAGCGGGCCGCTAGTTATGAATAAAACATCTCTGAGGACGGGTGTCTGTCTTATGTTTCAGTGAAAATAAATATGGACCACAATTTATTTTTATGGACATTTTTGTCAATGTTATACTTTTACTGTTTGTTGCATAAAATAGTGGATGTAGCAGGTTCGATTTTTATAATTTGAGTTTGAGAGCTTTTTTGATATATGTACAATGATTTATACAAGAGCAATATTTTACATTACTTTAAAAAAAATGTTAAATATGAACTGTCAATAATAATAATAAATTGTGTACGAAATTCATAGTAAATATGCAAATTAAATGTGTATATAACAAAACTTTAGAAACTTAGGTTAAATATCTTAAATTTATTATTCAAGGTTTGGGATTTTTTAACTAAATAAATTAATAGATAAGATTTTGTGTGATTTTAAATTGTAAGTCAATATGAATTATGTTTTTACGGGAGTGGCATAGTCAATATTTGACAAAACTCCCAGGAATAAAAATTTAAGAAAAAAAAAAAAACTAAATAAATAAATCAGCTTCAATGTGTATCCCGCAGAGTAGGTAGGTGCAAAATAGTGTTAAAACTCCGTTCCTCATTTCCGCCGAATTCTGAAAGCATTGCGTGTCGAGTAGCGGAACTCAACGCTGCGCTTTTCCTTGACACTAGAGGCAAGAAATTAATATATAAAATATTTCCTATCCTCGCGTGGGGATCGAACCCACAATCAGTACCGACTACAATCGTACACTTGTGCCCCAAAAAGTAAAAATAATAAAAAAAATGTACAAGGACTAATTAATAGAATAGAAAAGTAAGTATATCATTTGAACGGGTAATGCGATGATATATTGACGAGTAGAACAGAATGCACTACAATCGAGCAAACCTCCACGGAATACTGGTATAATAATTTATTGCTTCTATTATTCAAAGCACTAACTACAGGTTTCTGAGCTAACTTTGACACTATTAGAGTAACTTCAAGTCAAATTTGTATAGGTATGTTATAGCGATAAGTTGTAAGCAGATATGTTTAAATAAGCTCACTTTAAAATAAAACCAATACAGGTAAATTACATTTTGTTTAGTTTCACGCTGTATCCCTATATATAGCGGGGTAGACAGAGGGAACCTGGCAACCTTCTCAACGTTGCGCTTTGTCTTGTTACCAGAGCGAGAAAATGAAAATATTTAATATTTCATTCCCCAGTGTGGGATTTGAAACAAGAACTGTCGCGTTTACAGTCATACGCATGTGCCCATGGGCCAGCTTCAATACGTGTTGTAAGTACTTAGTATAATTAAACAAGATTTTATAAAATCTCTATGTGATTAAGACATTTTTCATTTTTTCTACCAAAGTAGATACCAAATATCTATAAACGCAAACAAAAAAAAAACTAAAGTTGTTGAACTGCAGTAGTTTCCATCTCATCTCATCGTCGTTTTATATATATCGATCACGAGATGACAAGCTTGTATGTAAGCATTAGTTTAGAGCATCAAAGCGGCAATATTGTCGGAATTAATGTTGTATTAATACGTTTCCAGAAGCGTAACATTTAAAATTATGTAGATATCTGAAATACTTTGTAAATAATTAGTGAATATAGGAAATTATTTAAATTAAGAACTGTGGTTAATGACACAGATTTAATATTTCATTAAAATATGGATTATACTCTATTCTAGACATTTCTAGAGGACACACACACAAAATTTATCTTAATTTAGTATTTTTGGATACAAGTTTTAGAAATAATTTAAAATCTTAAATAAGAACCGTAACTTAAAAGGTATTAATAATAAATATTCTCATTTGATAAGACCAACGATATTGCAAATATAAACTACCGAACAACTTTTCTACGACGACAATAAGTGCAAAACTTTTAATATCAGCGTATGTAGTTCGTTCTGTAAACTCCAATGCGCTATGAACAAGTAGTTCATGTCAACTTTGTCCGATAATGAACGTGGGGACCGGATCCGAGCCGGATATAGAGCAGTCCGGTTATACGGATACAAAAATATTTTCTGTGCCGACGTGACTTAGTTGGGAAGTCTATCTAACATTGCTTAGAAACTAAAGCTGTAGTTTCTAATATCCAAAAGATCAATGATCATATTGAAAATATGAAAATATTGAGTATTAATCAGTGAATATACCGAGGGTCAATTGATTTGATCTAGATAGCAATAGCTGGCAAAAGAATTAGAAAGATGAAAACCAATTTTACTAAATTTGCTACTACATATATATTATACACACAGTCCTACTATAGCTCTATGTTGGAACGCCATGAAAATATTATGATGAAAACTGTCTCGGTAAATAAGAACAACAAGAATTCATTGTTTTGCTTTATTTCTGTCTGTCAGGATTTTTGGTGAGAGCTTATGAAATAGTAATTTTTACTTCGTTACATCTAGCTCCATAAGATATTTAAAAAGTACAATAACTAATTTATAGATATTATGCCAGATATATTGAGGCCAGTTGTGGCGCAGGGGCACAAAGTGTGACTGTAAAACCGACTGGTTGTGGGTTCGATCCCCACTCGAGGAGATAAAATATTTACCTAAAAATGAATTTCTTCGCTCTGGTGTCGAGGCTAAGCGCGGCGTTGAGATCTGCCACTGAACACGCAATGCCTCCAGAATTCGGCAGATAGTGTCTTAACACTAGGTTCCCTCTGCCTACCCTGCTGTGTGCGGGATACAGCGTGAAGCTGATTTATAATATAGTATATTTTTCAGGAAATATTTGATGCGAAATGCAATAAATCGTGTCAGAACATTTATTAGCTGCGCTTAAATGGTATAAAATGTGATATTATTAAAAGAAGGTTCATTAATTTTAAACAGGCTTATTATTAATTAATAACCTGTACATATAGATTAAGTATCAGTTATGCACATAAAAAACCGTTTTATTTTTTATTATCTCTTTTGACTTTACCATATCCGGTAAAGTATTAATGCAAGGACGAGACCGCTTAAGCCGCTTTTGTTTTGCATTGTTCTTTATGAGCGATTTTATTTTTGCCGAGTTTGTTATAACTTAGCTTATATCTGGGTCATTTCCGTTTTAAATGCTGTAAAAAATATTTTGAAAAATAAGAGGACCAATCCGTGATCTTCATTTACTTTTCGGGTCAGTACCTATTTGAGTGGCTACTGTTGGTAAGTAATTATATTGTTAAATTGTATTATTTAACATATTTTTTTATTTTACCGATCTCGAGTACGTAACTTCTAGCTAGTTTATAATGATATTTTTGATTTTTAGCTGCCTCAGATTCTTATCACGGCTACCTAAGTTAAAAATGGTAGATTTTATGTATGTTTGTTTCTTTTCAGCTTCACGCTATATGCGGCCATATAGCAGGGTAAGCAGAGGGAACAATACTAGGGAACTGCATATTTTATATTGAGTGGCCGCTTAACAGCACTCTATCTCGTTGCGAAAGCAAGAAAATGAAAATATTAAATATTTCATTCACCCGAGTGGGAATAGAATCTACAACCGTCTTATTTACCGTCACACACTGTGTCACTGCGCCACGACGACTTTAGATCAGATTTTGCGTTTGTAAAGTAACACAATCTCGATTAATGTATAGTAGTAGGTACTTAAAATTATATATTAAAAAAGTAAAATTGTTGACAAAAAATAAAGGGATGTCAACAGTAGAAGTTACATCTCCGCTTTCTCAGAAGGTTTTTTTATAAGTTCAATTACCGTCAAACTAAAGATGCACGTATTAATACAAAATACAATCACAATTATACAAACACTACTCTGGTCCAGTAGTTGCACACAACCAATCACATGATCCGCGGAGCGGGCGCCGGGCTCAATGCGTTGCAGGGTGAACTCGGAAGAGTGCCTGGGACTGCCGACCCAAGAATAGGCTTGAGGGCCCTCTACAATGCGTTAACGCTCACCTCCACCGTCCGAGCTCCGCTCTCTACCTAACAAAATTTTACCAGAATAAAGACAGAATAAAAAGAGAAGTAAAAAATACAAATTTAAACAAATATTTAAGATTGAACCCACAATCCAATTGATTGTGGGTTCATCTTCGGTCATTTACAGTCACGCTTTGTGCCTCTGCGCCACGACAAGCCTTCTTTGAAAAACAATTACAAATAGAAGTTTGTAATATTTAAAAAAAACATATGTAATGCCTTGGAGAAGATAAAAACCGGCGAATTTTTAAATTTTCAATATTGACTACACTACTATTAACTTGAACTAGCTAAGTTTAGACAAAGTGCCGCGTTGAATTCCGCGACGTACTAAAACGGAGTGATTTTTTGTATGTTCTTACTGCAGATAAACAACACTAAAAAGATGAAGTAAGAATAGATAGCATTCCATTACTAGTATACATACCTATTGATTGATATTTATTAGAGTCGGGAGGCAATTCGCACGGGACAGGTAATTTACGACGCCAAGCCATCGACATATCTTATTTACGATTAAATAAAACGGGATCATTGTATTATTGGTGAAATGGGTGCTACTGTGGAAACCGCATTGCCGTGGAGGGCGTTCATCATCAATACCATTTCTCGTAAGAATTGTAAATAAAGTAATAAGAATGAAATGAAACAACGATAAGTAAATATATTATTGTTGAATCGATAATACAAAAATACAATATTAGATTAGGTCTAGAGAGGCCGTGGTTGTGCAATGGCAACCAACAAGTTTGACTGTCAACGAGACGGCAGTGGTGAGTTCGATTCCCACTCGGAGAAATCAATTATTATTATTATTATTATTTATTAATATTTTCATTTACAGTACAGTTTACAGTGCAAGATACAGCTTAAAGCTGAAAAATTGATTATGTTTATTGTTTGTATGATGATAATTTATGTTTATGACAACTATCTAAATTTTGTAATAAATCGGTTACACCTACGAATTATAGGTTTATATGTTATGCTATATGAGTTAATAAATTTGATATCTTCATTTATTGTCTACACGTTTTAAATTTATTTTATTTTCATGTTGCGTCACGCTGTGTTTTATAAGTAGTCTTAAAAATATATTTGTAATAAACAGTTGATAGACGGCGGACTAATGTTTCTTGGGTATAAAGGTGAAAATAAAAATATAAGTTCATAACCTTTGCCGAGTCAGTTCATTAAATCATCGATATTGTGAATAGGTTTTGTATTCACAGCGATGTATTTCGAAATGAACGGGATTCATTATAACTCATTTTATCGGGCATTTAATTAAGCTTACCTGTTTTTGTAATTGATTATAGTAAAATTTATTTAGTTACCACGCGTTCGTTCAGGGTTCGATTTGCATTCACGCTAATTAGTTACTTTTTATATTAGTTTATGAAACTTAATAAGACATAGCACGTCTCTCAATTTTGCTATAAATATGGTACAATGATAAACTGTACAATGTTTGTACAACATACATTTTTTTGAAATTAGAAAAATATAGTTTTACAAACTTGCGACTGTAAACGCGACAGGTTCTGGGTTCGATTCCTAGTTAAGGATACTAAATATTTTATATCACCAATTCCTCCGTTCTAATAGCGAGGCAAAGCACAACTAAATAAAATACCTTGGATAATGCTTGTTTCCCTAGAAATAAACAAAAATAGTTGAACAAAGGAAAGAGCCTCGTACTTATTTAAAAGCTTAAATTAAAGTATAATCAGCTAAATGTAATGTACTACATAAATTCTTCATTTGTGATGACTCAAGAATTCTTTTAATCTTAGAACTTTATGTTATTTCTCATATCTTATTTCATAATTTCAGTTAGTTCCTCTGTCTATCCTGCTACAGGGTGAAGCTAAAAAAGTCTACAATAGATTATGATAATATAATGAAATGAAATAATATACCGAAACTGTTTTTATAGGTAATCTTTTATTTTGTTTACCATGACTGTGCTTAATCCATCTTAACGTCTCACGTCACAGCAAAAAGGGTTCTGTAGCTGCGGTTAACACTTGTGTGTATAAAGTGAGAAAGTGTAAGTGTGTATAAAAGTGTATTTACTGTAGTGTACAATACTTAAAATATTACGTTTTTCTTACGAATAACAAATAAACAATACAACTTTATTAGAAAAACTCTTGACGGCATTATTGCTCAGTTAAAAATTGTCCAAGTTGATCGTTGAATACGAATTTAAAAAATTGGTATTTTTGCTATATTTTTAATAGAAGTTGTTCATTCTTTGCTCAAGATAAATAAATATAATTATTAGGTGTAGTTTTAATACGATTTAAGTAACGGCGACACTAAAAGAAGAAAAATATTTTTGGACACGTGTAAAAATTTTGAACGTAGCGGGTTTAATACGTTATCTAAAAAGTATTTTTCTTTCCTAGGTGTGCACGAACACTTTAAAAATGTTAAAAATATTTAATAAATAGCATTCACTCATGCCAAATTATAATTCTAAGCAATTACACGGCCAGAACTTGTATTCTTGGTTTCCAAGAGGGGCGAGAACAGATCCCGTCCAAATCTTTATACGTTTTCTAAAAAAGTCTTGCTCTCCAGTGTTTGCTCGATTTAAGACATTGTTTTGGGAATAGCGCAGCTACGTAACTATCGCCACGGTTACACGTGCTAATATTATTTGTCCGCATTACCCCAAAAATATAAAAGAAGCTTTTCCGTAAGATTGATTAACGATGTTTTTATTCGTTTACAAAATAAAGTCGAGATATGCGGGAATAGAAAAAAAATCTTAAGTCTCTAAACCGATTACAAAGACGTAATTCTCGATGTTCATTCATTCTTAAATACATTTATGGGAGATGAAGCGTATTTGTGGAATGTTTTAGAATCTACACATAAAATGTTAAGTTTATTTATAATTTATACTTATTATTTATAGATATATGTGAAGCCTGTCATGGCGCAGCAACACAAAGTGTTACTGTAAAACCGACTCGTTGTGGGTTCGATCCCCACTCAGGAGATAAAATATTTAAAAAATTATATTTATTCGCTCTGGTGTCGAGATAATCAGCATTGAGTTCTGCCACTCAAAAGGCAATTCCTCCAGAATTCGGCAGAAAGTGGGGAACGTAGTGTCTTAACACTAGGTTCCCTCTGCCTACCCTACTGTGTGTGGAATACAGCGTGAAGCTGATACTATTATAAAATAAAATATACTTAGGAAACATTAATACTTTTTTGAAAACGTGTAAAAATTTTAACGTAGCAGGTTATGAACCCGCGTCTCTTTGAAATTGTCTAAACGATCTGACCACTGAGCCATTCGTTCTCACCAACATGCTACTACACTGTTATGTTATAAGTGAAAAATAAAAATATGCGTTTTCGAAAAAAGTTTGAATTATATTTGGTTTTCCTTATTATTTATTGGTTCTTATCAAAATAAATATAAACAATTTAACTGTAAAATGATAACTCAAACCGACATATAAATTAGAATATACAAGTATATATTTGTGATAAACTAAGTAAAAGCGTAAGCCGACGTGTAGAATACGCTGCTAACAAGCTTACTAAAGAGCATGTTAAGACAAAGCGCAAGCAAAATGTTCGCAAATGTAACAAACATAATCAGTCTGGCACTGCCTGGGCGTCTGGTGCCTGGTGCCTGGTGCCTGGTTGGGGTGTATGTAGTATGTATGAGTGCGGGTAGCTAGCTACTAGCGATAGCTACTGTCGCGACTCGCGATACACCGCTACGTTATGGATAATCGCACCTAAATATTTAACTTAATTTTATTTATAACCCATAAGTTTTAGTTTTAGAATTTTTTATCGTTCGTCTTGTCTTATGTTAAATTTTATGTATAATTTTATTTATACAACATAAGTTTTATTTTTAGGATTTATTATTGTTTGTTTTGTTTTATGTATGCTACATAATATTATACGCTTTTTTATGCTCTTATTTTTTTATACCAATCATCAATTTTAAAGAATTTAGTAATTGTATTTTCAATTAGCTTTGATACAATTCTGAATTACTATAGTTTTTTTAACATAATAAATAATATTCATCTTTTCTATGAAAATGAAATTAAAATAATAACTGAATTGTATTCCTTCTTCCAGATAGTTCTAGATATCTATACGTATAAAAAGAACTAAAAGTTTCGTCTATATTTTTATTTTCTTTTCATATCTTTATGAATTTAGAATATACTTTTGCTTTTTTAGGTTTTTACCGTAATTTAATAAAAATAATCTGTCATATGATTCGGACCGCGTATCCTAACACTACAAGTTAAGCGAAGTTAACCGCGAATGTAAGACGGGCTTATAATTCCATTTGTTGAACGTTGAGTCGCCCCGGGACCAAGGCAACTTCCAGATGCAACTTTAATTGAAATATATTTTGTTTAGAGCGGTAAAACATGGATCCGCGAGATCCATTACGAAACATTGTTCACTTCGTGTGTATTTATTTACAATGATTTACATGTCTGGAAATTGGTTGAACTTCTAAAGCCAGTAACTTTTAAAATGAGCTCTGTATAATAAAATAGATTTAAAAAAAAATATTTAGAGATCCTCACTGCAATGGAAAGATAATGCAGGCTGCATTATCTTTTTATTGGATCCTTTCTTTTTCTGTCTGTCCTTATGTCAACCCAATTTTTTTAAATACCTGAATATCTAGCTGAAATTTATTTGAGAACCCAAACATATGTTATTTGGGGCAGTGAATAAAATTCAAACTTTTAAGTCAACGTAATCAGAAGATACCAGCGTATGTGCTGTTTTACTAAAATATATTCAATGCCATTAATAAAAGTGTATGTATAATTCTATTGTCTTTAATGTTCTATATTACGTTAAATTTGAACATAGCGAGCTTAATACATTTTGTAAAAAAATATTTTTCTTTCCTATGTGTGCAAAAACACTTTAAAAATGTACAAAATATTTAATACATAGCATTCGCTCCTGCCAAAATATAATTCTAAGCAATTACCGGCCAGAGGGCTTGGACTTATTACTTACTCTTGGTTTCCAAGAGGCTGGAGTACAAATCCTGTTCGAATCTTCATACGATTTCTAAAAAAACCTTACTTTATTCTCTATTGTTTGCTCGTATTACATTTTTTTTTAACTTACTTGCAAAGACCTTGAATCTGGAGGCATCGATTCGGTTAAGCGCTGCCTGGGCGCAAATGGTGGGACTGGTGTAGTCTGTATATCAGTCTCTGGAGTGAGTTCTATCGGACGCCCAAAGAAGCTCTGGTTGGATGTCGTGATGCAGGACATGAGAGCCAGTGGTTAGGTTATAACCTTATAGACCGTGCAAATTGGAGTAGCAAAGATTGCGCTTAGTTGGGCATATTTTAACTACTTTTATTTATAATATTATATTTGTATGAATGTTATATATTTGTAGTATCCAAGAGTTGATGACATAATATTGCAGTGCGACTTTAAAATGACATGATCTGCTCTGATGTCGAAGCAAAGCACGGCGTTGAAATCTGACACTCAACATGCAATGCCTCCAAATTTCTCCTAGAATTAAATATCTTAACACTAGGTTCCCTCTGCGTACCCAGCGGTGTGCGGGATTCAGCGTGAACCTAATTTCATTTTTATATTATTATTACAATAATAAACAAAACAAACATGTAATACAAATAATTTGCTGCCGCAGACTAATTCAGTGCGGTTCGCCTTGATATATTGACAACTTGATATCAAGGAGACGTCACAGGGCACATTTACGCAACCAATTTTATGAGCAATATCACTGAATAATACGAGGGGAGGGGAAGAGGGTCCCTGTAATACACCTATATATATTTATTTGCTTAGGAGGAAAATTTCTTCATTCGCTAAGAGATTTTGTGTGTTCTGCATATTGTGAAGTCAAAGTAAAAATCTGGAGTTTTTTACATAATGGAATAACTGAAGCAAAGTTGGGTCCAAATCTTGTTTATATGACACAAAATGAACGGCCTTTTTGGAAAAGATTTGTGTATGTTTGGGTACTTTTATATTACATTAATAACAATTCTTTCCGATTACCCTTGACTGATTTTTATATAAAATTCTGAATTGAAATTTTACTTTTCTTTCACGTCGCAGTGAGACATCGTCTGACTTTAACGATAATAATAATATACTATATTGTACACCACAAAAACATAGAAAAGCAAAAGAAACACTTTGTAATTATAAGCGATCTCTTTGAGGCAACCTCGAGGTGTAGGAATAGTTTAAATGCGATGGTTGTGGATTCTATCCCCACTCGAAAGAGTGAATTATTATCACTTAGTGGTAACACAAAATAAGGCCATTTTATTTTAAAGAAGTAATAATATATTGGAGAAATATGTGTTTGATTCAGAAAGAAGTAAGAATATCCTTGAATACCAAATCAGCAATTTATAGATGTTCCCACAGAAGCTTCATGTCTTTCGATGAATAGTTCTAATATTAAAAGGGTCTTTATAAATATTAAATTTATCTTGTATTTTTGAGAACATAAGATACATTCCGCCAAAAATTACTCTTTGGAATGGTGTAACATTTGTCAGCGTCTAGTGTTGTAAATATCGCTGTCTGCGGACCCAAACTTCAGAAAATTTCTCCCGTTGACTGTTTATTTATGTGCTGTTATTGTCTAAATGGGTTGCGAAACAATGCTATTTGAAACACTGAAAAGGAACTTTGTGAAAACAACTGATTTACGAAATAGGTAAATTTCGTAAAATGGTTTTTGACAGACTTCATAGTTCAATTAAGCCAATAAATGTATAAATCGTCTGACGCTGGTTGAGAATTCTATCCCTTTCGAGGGAATCAATTGTAAAAGAAATAGGTCTTGAATCCAGCGGAAAAGGAAATCAGAGTGTCCTAACACTATAATATTGTTTAATAAAAACTAAATTTAACGACACTTCATGTCTGTAATACCAGACTGGTTACATTTGTACCAATTATGTGAACTTCTTTATTTACTGTTGTTCTCAAATTTCTCCAAACACAAAATAACAAAAACACAAAACTCAATGTTACCTTGATTACGAACTAGATACATGCATGAATCAATAATGAGTTAATCGGGAATAATAATGCAAGAGGATTTTAACTTATCGGCTTTGTTTATATATTATGCACGTGCGTCCGTTATAAGATATTCATGTAGCGAATCCAATCGGACCGGGACAAGGAACAAAGAGTTTCACCTTTACTTACTCTGTCTCTGATTGCTAGCTAAATACAAATGTATTTTGTAAATTCAATTGCTTTTTTGTATTTATTATTTAGACTTAAGAAGCTGTAATAATATATGCTCTTCAATATTACTATAATAAAATACTTAATTAAAATTAAATGTTTACTCCATAGCTGTATATGCATGTATTTAACATGTATAACTGTGTGTACGCCTAAAGCCGCGTACCCTTATATGCTTAAAAATCTGATAAGATACTTCAAAAGGCCGTCTCTACCTTCATTACAGGTCTCGGAGGCGCTTACAATAGCGCTGTGTAAGTATTCAGGTAGGGGCTGAGTAACCTCTCGTGATTTCTCAGGAGATGTCTTGTGAATGGCGGTCTCTGGGCTACTGGGCCGACTTAGAAACAAATTGTACGGAGTGGGATCTTTTGTTATATTGTATTTTTTTTATTTGCGATTTTTAATGTACAATAAATAGTGCAGTATGTATGTAGTGTGTAGTAGATTCTTAAGGAAACTAAATATGTTAATTTGAAATATACTTAAAACTGTTAAAAACATTTAATGTTTTATTTACATAAAGAAAGAGACTCCCGTAACGTCCCGTAAACGTATCCCGCACACAGCTGGGTATGTAGAGGGAACCTAGTGTTAAGACACTCCGTTTCCCACTTAAAATATATTATGAATTTAAAATTTCGGTTTGCCCGTGTCGGTGAATCTGAATATATATTCTTTACGTTATTATAATAATGTATAAGGCATTGTTATGCATATGAATGTCTACTTTCATTTGTTATACATAGGAAAATAGAAAACATTGAAAAATATTTATTACCTAAGTAACATCTTAATTTCTTTCAGTAAATGAGTCCCATGATTTATGATCTAATGAGAAATTGTGCGTCACGTTGTGTTAATGAGAATGCAAAATGTTTAAACTAAAAAAAAATAGAGGGCGGTGAATTTTACCCGCATACCGTGAAAGACGCAAAACATACATAAAAGAATATAAAAAACTCATAAATATTTAATAAATTTGTTATTATGTTTTTAAAGATATCCTCCTCCATACTTTAAAAGTCGATCTGTAATTCTTTATACATCCATGTATTAGAGGAAGCTCTATCAGATTGTTAATTTTAGACTAAATTTACGAAATTTAATTACTTTAATGAAGTAGAGTGCGTTTATCCGAGCAATGGGGACGTCGCTCTGAAATGGAACCTATTTATACATGTGAATGTTGAGACTAATTGTTTAATATAGCCGTAAAGGGATTAATGACTTATAATTACGAAATTTTAAAATTACAAATATTCTCAATTCTAAATAAGGCTAAGCGTGATGTTGCGTTCCGTCACAACACATACTATGCCTCGGCCCCGAGAATTATGCGTAAAGTAGATAACGTAGTGTTTGAACACTAGGTTCCCCCCTGCTTACTCTGTCTGCTATACGCGAGATAGAGTGTGAAAGCGAGCTAAAAAATTAAATGATAGCAATTCTGATACTACTTAAATTTCTTTATCAGAAAGTGTTTATAAAGAAAGATCATGGCGTCGTGGGTCGTAATATTATTGTTTAGTATGAAATAAATCTGAGGATCGCTAATGGTCACAATTCCAATATGAAAGACATGCAACAATTTTCTACATTCATTTTCAGCGTAGATACTGACATTAGTGAAATGTTTTAATATAATTTAAAATTTTACTATAAAATTGAAATGTTTGTTGGTACTTTCAACTAAATTACATTAAGCAAATACAAAATATTACTACGGAATTCGAATTAAATTGAAAACTATTACGTTAGTAACTTATCGCGAACAATCTACGTTCCGGCCGCAGTTAATATTACCGGATAAACATTTTAAATAGCCGGTTTACTTAGATTTCCTTATACCCTGGTGGTTCCGTTGGCTCAGCTCGGATCATAGACTCGGTCTGTGGCAGACGCGCTTTGAGCAGAAACTAATTGCAAGAGAGCCATACAACGTTGATATAAAAACTATGGAAGACGTTGACAAAACAAATGTAATCCTAATAAATATTAACTTTACGTCAAATTTAACAAATTTTAATTATTTCGAAATAAAATTGACTATAGTTTCTAAAATTATTTATTATCATCATTCTATACTTCATGTTAATATTATAACCTAAAAGATAAACGCTTAACAATAACTGTAAGCGTTTGTCTATTACTTCTGAATAAAGACTACTACATACTATATATATGATGTTACCTATATAGTACGACCTTTTGCTCATAAAATATTTCGTATTCAACTCTGCATACTATCAACTCATCGTATACACATTTCGGTCCCTTAATGGACATTAACATTATCACACACCCTGTAGAGTGTAGACCTTCGGAGTACCCCGTGTCACAGACCGGAAACGACAAACGTGAATGTATTTAAAGACATCTCTCCACCCCAGTTCACCACAGCTTCAGGTAGACAGTTACATAATCATATTCTATTACAGAAACTTTTGAAAGTAGATAATAAGTATATTATTTTGTATTTTGTGAAAAATATGAAATTCGTTTTTTTAAATATCCCATCTCAAATAAAAAAAGTTATGTACAGTTAAAAAAAACATACAGATGCCCCTCATGTTATAAAGAGAATGAAAATATATTTAACTTTATCTTATATTTTAAATAATTCTCAATATGTATGCTGTTACTATACAAAATTAGACCTTTTTTTTCAAATATTAAAAAAATATTTCTGGTGGATAACAAGCTTAACATTGGCCAACCACAACAATTGCTATTCTTCGAACGTTTCGCTTTAAAATCAATGTATAAACAATGACTCATAAACAAACTTTGCATCTATGTGGAAAATACATTGTGAATGTTATTTGTAAACTCACCCCAATGTATATTTGAGTATATTCGGTTAATTTATTTATATGTTACACCTGGAAACTATTCGCTAAACGAAAAGCCCTACTAAATTACTTGAAGCCTGTCTACAAAATTAAGAATTGTGTACCAATTTCTTTCTAGAGTGGATTCGTAGCTAAATTCCCTTGCGAAAAGACAGTTATATTTCTAGGAAAATGCTTATGAAAGATGAGATCAGATTATGAAGAGTTCAATTTTATAAATAAACTTGATCTATGTATAGATAGATATTGAAATTTGCATTGGTTAATAAAGTATGGAATTATTATGTAAAACCATATATTATTTTAATAAATAAAGGGAAGGGGATGTACAAAATAATTAAGATGCTCAATAACTTAGGATTATTACGTATTAATTTATATAGATTTTATACCACCATCACCATTGCCAGCCTTATGACGCCCACTGCTGGACATAGGCGACAGATCTCTTTCAAAAATCTCCACGACTATCGATCTTATTTGACTATATAATAATGCAACTACTGTTATTTTACCTATTCCAGTCCCTACCTACATCTTCGACAAAGACTCCTGGATTAAAGCCAACGAAGATGTTTGCTATACTCACAAGTAACTACTTAGGTCCGATTCGGTTTGCAATACCAAAATACGAGTACGTGGCCGGGGCTCAATAACTGATAGTAATTAACCGTTCCGCAAGATTAGACCGTCAAAGGCTGCTGACATTGACGATTGATACAAAGGCTGCCATTTACTGAAGTGTATTGTTGAATCCAGTTTAAGGTCTGGAGTGACAAAGGATCTCATCATCGAAAGTGTTTTGTCTATTTCCCCTATAATTACAGTCGGAGCTCGTTGTGCAAGCTTCGAGAGTTTGTTTAAATGTACCTACTAGAAGTAGTTATGTACCGATGCTTTTTGCAATTTTGGTCACAATAGTGCATAAAAGAACGTTTTTCTTAATCTTTGATTAGTATTATTTTTTTTAAATAAAAAAAACGTGAAGATTTCTTTATTTTTATCTTAATTTTCTACTTCAATTTAATTCGTTAGTTAGATCATTTTAAACGCAAAAAATGACGATTCATTACAAATGAACACAAAGTGTTAATTAACTCTTCAAATGCCACCATCTTAAGCTATTTCTAAGTCAACGCGCACGAATATGTTCACGTACTCTCAAGCAAGGAGGTTAAATCAGAAAGAGAAATTAGCTATGAAGCCGCATAAAGAGGCATTTTACTGCATTGGGTAATTGCGTGTAATTTTATACTTGATTCTAAGTGAAAGAACCACTTTTTCTAGAAACAAGTAAAATACACATATATGTTCGGAACATTTTATGCAGTTTTACTATTGTATTTTTTTATATAAGAAATTTTGATTACATCCGTATAAAAGAATGGAAATATTTTGTAGGTATTGTGTATATAGAGGCCATCGTGGTGCAGTAACAGTGTCTCTCTAAATGCGTTGGTTATAAGTTCTATCAACACTTGCTGGAATAAATCAGTATCATTTCCCCGCTGTGTAAAGACAAATTGTGATATTGATTTTCGCTACTCAATGACTTACCGCACTATATTTCTAAT
Source organism: Heliconius sara (assembly GCA_917862395.2). NCBI lineage: Eukaryota > Metazoa > Arthropoda > Insecta > Lepidoptera > Nymphalidae > Heliconius > Heliconius sara. The sequence goes on from OU860792.2 coordinate 8,633,038, forward strand.
TCAGATGAGAAGCAGATAACGGACACTACTCTCTGCTACATCTTCTACAATCTTCCATTAATGGCAAAAAGTTCAACAGAACTTTTTGTTATTAATGGAACGAATTTGGTATATTTTTGTTTTAAGCCAAAGGACACACGTTTATATAATAGTTTATAGTCAAATAGGAAATATAAGAAAACTTCATAGACCATAATACAACAGCAGCAGTACATCTACTGAAGCTGAAACCTAACAAAGTAAACCAGCCCAAAAATGAAAACAGCAAACAATTTTTTCTCTAAAAAATACCAAGCATAATTTTCAACTAACAAGTACAATTTTTATATGAAATAATAAACATCCAAGATATTTTTAATAATAACGCTTTGCCGGGAGCAAAAATCGAGGTGTCGCATATTTTATTAAGAGGAAATTGAAACACGTCCTCATACAAGTCAGGGCGTGATGGAACTCAAGCCGAAAGCTGTAATTGATAACTAATCCTCGCTTTCAGACACGCTCACGACATGATCTACATACTCGTGGCTTGATTGTTTGTCGCCGAGTGACGGTTTTGTATCTAAATTGATATTCGCTATTTATGTCGAAGGAATTTGGTGGATGTATGATTAAAATTTGAGTTTTTTTTGGTTGCCACTTATAAGAAATATAGATAATAATAGTATATATAGGTAATAATTACTTATGATCAATATTTTTTATTTATCTTTTAAGCGGACCCCTCCATTCTTCTATAAAACTGAACGTTTAATTTTATCTATGAGATCAGCAAAAGGATAAGTTCTGCAATATGTCATTGGTCTTATTAGAACTTCAAACCACAATCTCCGTGTCCACTGAGGCACTTACCACTAGACTTAGAGCTTTACGTCGATTATAATTTACGTCATAACATAAGCCAAGATTGTATCATTTGACAGTAAATTAATTTCTCAATTATTATTACTTTTAGCTTCACGCTGTATCCCGCACAAAGCGGGGTAGGCAGAGCCTAGCGTTAAGATACTCCGTTCCATACTTTCTGCCGAATTCTGGAGGCATTGCGTGTCAAGTGGCAGAACTCAACGCCGCGCTTTGCCTCGACACCAGAGCGAAGAAATGAAAATATAAATTTAAGTAAATATTTCATTTCGTCGAACCTAGAACCAGTTGGATTTACAGTCACACTTTGTGTCTCTACGCCGCACCTGGCCTCAAATATATATATTATTAATTATACTTAAATAAATATATCCTTTTTATTCCCTGTTAATTTGTTGACAAATATTTTAATTTTTGTCATGAGATTTTGACGTGAATCAATAGTAGCTAAAAATTTATCACAACAAAAAAAAATGCTCATCTCTGCAAAATTACCAAAGAAAATAGCAGAAAATCACAATAATATAAATTAGATAGAATATAATCATACATCACTGGTGCGAACTGAGGCGTAGTGTCGTAAATACTTAATCGCGTACGAAAATATTTCCTCTCACATACTTATATAATTTGGGACACACTATTTGTAATGTTCTTTTTACGAGAGCCGCGTAATACTTTCTTTGATGTGGAATAATAAAGCTGTGCTTCATTGAAACACACCGGGCCGTTTATATCTCGATTGAAATATACGAAGCAATAAACGTAAAACCCTTAGTTTCAGGCGAACGCAGTAAATTTGATAACTAATTCTTCTTACAGTTGACCAACTAGTGCAATATTGCACTTCACGTATTCACCGCATTTTTAGTGAAAATTTTAGGCTTATACGACTGCTTTCAACTACGTTTGTTTTTTTAATGACATACAAAATTACATATAAAAAGAAAGTTACTTTTTTGGTAGTCCGTTATTCCATAGAGGGAGGTAATTGAAATCCGTCAGAGTTCCTCGTCTCGGGATGACAAATGACACCGGCCAAAGTATACACGTACTTTTGTGTAGGAGCAATTGATAAGAAAATAAAAGTCACGATCCCCAGCTATCGGAAAGGTAAATAGAACCTATCAAATAACAATATGAGAAAAGATATTAGATTTGCAGTTTGCTTTATTTAGTACATCATAACATTATTATTGTATGAAATTATACTACATTTATTCTAAGCTAGCGGCCTGCACGCGGCTTCGCCCGCTTAAACTTGATATCAAACAAAATCTTTACATTTTGTGGTGTTTGTGTTATATTGATAATAATATGTATAAGCTATATTACTGTAAAGTTTCACCTAAATCTATTCAGTAGTTTTTGCGTGAAACTGGACAGACTTTCAACCTCACAAACTTTCACGTTTATAAAGATCTAAATTTCACTTATATATCTTTTTAGCTTAAATTACTTAAATTTTTTTTAGTATTCGATTATTTAAAAAGCTGCAGTTCTTTTTTAATTCAATTAAATTTGGTAGATTACATCGCGGTGTGTACCGTTCAATGATAAATTTAATAAAAATGTAAACATGAAAAAAATGAACTATTCAAAGCGTCCGCCGCCATCGCAAATATCATTCGTCATACATAGCGCTATAGTCCAACAGTGTAGAATTTTTGTGTCCGCGCCATAACTTTTATTTGGAAAAAGTTACCTCTAAGCCTTTTATCTGCTTAATGCGTGTACAGGATTTCAACGCTTTGTTCAAATAGAATATATTTATAAAAATATTATGATATTTTTAATGTTTTATACTTAGTGGCTTACAATAAAATCTTTTTTCTGTGGGATCCCTGCCTTATGTGGAATGTCAGCGCCTTCAGGGATTCTCCACGCACTCGATCCTCCTCGATATCTTGCAAGACACTGCAGTTGTTCCTTGAGGACTGGGGTTCCCAACCTTTTCTTGGTCAAGGACCGCTTTTATATCATTTTTAGTAGCAGGGACCACTATGCAGGTAGGTATAACAAAAATTTACTGTGATAATCAAACAGAAACATCGCCTTACCACCCCCGGTCATAAAATTAAAATAGTTCGCGGACCATATTTAGACTGGTTGGGAACCACTGCTCTAGGACATGGGGAATTGGAGATGAGCGTACCGCTTTTTCCTATAACTTGACCTATGGAGGCGGAGTAAGAACAAGTACCTCATGACACACAACCAATAAGATTTTTTAGGATTATAAACTAAAGAGTAATTTAGCCTCTTTTATATATGTATATTATTTTAAGGACGGAGCAGAATTTTTAATACAACAATTAAATATTTTAACAAAATTGTATATACTATTAGCCAAAATACTTCATGGAATATACCATTATATTTTATGCTTCATCAAAATTCATGAATAACGATCCTTAATAAAGAACCATTTTCACAAACAATTTGAAACCAAATCTGTATAAATAAATTATAATAATCTTGCTTAAATTAACGTTTTAATTTTCATTGTTAAAACAATGTTGCCCAAGTCGGTAAACTTTTAATAAGCACAGAGTCGGGGGAAATCCACCGGAACTTGGCGATGAGTAGATATATCATTTAAGCATGACGTATGAAAATATTTTGAAGTTCAATTTAAAATGTATGCTTTATATTTCATTTTCTTTGTATTTAAGATATTTGACCGCCGGCACAGTGGTGGTAGTGACTTCGATTCCATGATAAAGAAAAAAAATACAATGTCTCCAAATTTAGGCGACAATTAGGGGACGGAGTGTCTTACCTATACTCTCTGCCTATCTCTTTTTTCTCCTAATCCTCCTTGTAATTCTAGAGAATACTGAACCTATTAGGTACAGGAAGTAATGTTATATCATATTTTTTTATAATAAATTATAACTAAAACGTTTTTATTTGTTTGAAAATAACCTCAAAACTAACTTAGGACGTATCTACTCAATAACATGGTAACTAGAACTAGAAGCGAAATAACCAACCTAGTCGTAATTTTGAATCATCAAAACAAAACATAAAACACAGCTATAAGGCAATATTTGCATGTTTACTAATGAATTTAATGCTTAACGCTTACTCATTCATAGTTTTCATTAAGAAGTAAATTCCTTACTCAAGTACACTGTCGGCACCTATCTCCACAGTGTTTAACCGTGTAAGTGTAACGCGAGACATTTCGCTCACTATTCAAGTTAAGATGCGACAGCGACACTGTGTATAATTTCGCGTGTAATGGCAAAACGAATGCAAAGCCTCGTTTACAATGAATGGAATGAAATAATAAATAAATAAATCAATCAACCAATCAGCTTCATGTATCCCGCACACAGCACGATAGGAAGAAGGAACCTAGTGTTATGACACTCCGTTTACCGTTGAAAAAATATTTTAAGAATATTTTTCGTTTATAGTTTTCACCTTCACGCTGTACCCAGCCATGTCTCAGAGTAGTGTTACGACACTCCGCTCTGCCCTCACCGGCTAATACTACGTGGAACTTAACACCGCGCATTGGCTCGAAACCAGAGCGAAGAAATAAAAATTCAAAATATCTTATTATCCTCGAGTGGAAATATAAACCACAACAAGTCGCGTTTACAACCAAACCCTTATACCTGTGCGCCGCGACTTATTTTTTAAAATAAAGTTAATTTACCAATCAACCATCAGTTGTAGCAAGAATACCTGTATTCAACCTACGAGTCGTATAACAGTATAGCAATGTGAAAACAGTTTTAGTTTGACACGAGATAAATAATGTAGACGAGAGGATTGGGTCGGCACAAAGCAGAGCGACGCTCATATCAGTCGCGATGGCTTAAAACTGTTGCGGCTTAAATAAGCTAAACGGAACAGAGCCGCACACCAACGTGTTCATCTTTTAATTATTTTCATATGGAAAACTACGCGTAAGATACAATATTACGTCTTTTTGTGTATCTTTATTTGTTTGTGGACGATTTTTAACAAAATTATTTTCATATTTCAATATGAAATTATATGATTATTTCAATAATTGAGGCACAAGGTGTGACTGTAAACCGACTGGTTATGGGTTCGATCCCCACTCGAGGAGATGAAATATTTACTTAAATTTATATTTCCATTTCTTCGCTCTGGTGTCGAGGCAAAGCGCGGCGTTGAGTTCTGCCACTTAACACGCAATGCCTCCGGAATTCGGCAGAAAGTGGGGAACGGAGTGTCTTCCACTACGTTCCCTCTGCCTACTCTGCAGTGTGCGGGATACAGCGTGAAGCTGATTTATTTTATTTATTTTATATTGAAATAAACAAACGAAGAATTTTGTCTTATTTTACTTCAACATATTAAAATGGATGAATGTTATTGATTCGTTCAGTTATTGAAACGGTGTATGAATTAGTTGGCAAACTTAACAATTTACCAAAACAGTGAATAATATTATTAAAATATAACAAACAAATACATACTTAATAGATTATTGAATAAACTTTAAATTAAATTAGTAAACAGTAGTAAACTTATGTTTATTACAAAATAATGCGTTAATTTTACAATATTATATAAAAGAAAAGCATCAATAACAAATCTAATATATTCCACTCTACGCCCGTTTTGTTCTGCTTAAGCGCACTCAAAGTAATCCGTGCGTGCATTTATAAACGGAGTTCTGTACACCTGAGTGAAATGAGATGGATGCAGGAAATCGCGAGTAACATATGCGTTGACTGTACTTTTATACATTACTCATTTTGTATGGAAAGCTAAATTTTGTGTGTATTTAAGAACAGTTCGTACTCGTAGAAATTTTTTTAAAATGAAACGTATGTATTATGTATAAAAAACATAATAGGAAGAGAAAATGAATCTAGTAGATGTTTTCTTAAGTTCTCCGTTTTTTTATTGAGCGTGGACCGTAATAGAAAGGTGTGAAAAATATTCCCAGCAAATTCAGTAGTTATCGCTTGTACGCATATACATAAGAAAAATATAAATTATTTTAATTTTTATATTTTATTTACTTATAACATTTTATTTTTATAATCATTTTCTGTGTAATGGATCTTAGTTTTAAGTTCGTTGGTGTATCTTATTTGATATCTCATTTGATAACGTAATAATTAAATTAACATACAGTTTAATTTAAGAAAATTAAGCTTTTTCAAAACATTAGTACAAGTTTTAAAATGTTTTTTGTTAATACTTATTTATTCAGTACAGATACTCAGTTTTGAACTTGTAGCGCCATCTATTTACAAGTATTTTTCGGACGGTAATTTTTTTGTCTTCGTAGTTTCAATGACATGTCACAGATGGCGTTTATAATTATTTCTCTAATAACATTTTTCTCTTAAAATATACTAAAAAGGAAAAAATAATAAACCTTCAAAATATTTATCTTAATGACTAAGTACTAGAGTATTTTTTGAAGTATAAATTTATCACTGAGGTCTTCACGTTGTATCGTTTTGTTTATCTTCCTTCATTTTCACTGTATCCTGCATGTTGCAGGGAATGTAGAGGATGTCTAGTATTAAGATACTCTGCTCTCCACTTTCTGGCAAATTCATTCATGTAATTTTCATTTTTTCGCCCTGATGAAATCAAGACAAAAAGTTCCCTGGCATCGCCTAAACACGAAATGCCTTGAAAAAATTGGCGGAAATTAGGAAACGGAGTGCCTAGATCGCTCTGCCTACCCTGTTATGTGCGTGAAGCTGATGTTCTTGTTACAAATGTAGCAAATAATTATCGAATCAAACAAATAACAAATAAATAAATAATAATAATAATAATCTATATAAAACCACTAATTCTATATAAATCACTAACATTATAATGAAATCAAAATTATCCTCATCATTAAATTTATCTAAAATTTAAAAAAAAAATAATCTAATATAAAAAAAAAGTCTAAACATCTAACATTACAATATTAACCTCATCTGACACAAATTGAACCGTTCTCTCCAATCAAATACCAACAACAAACAAAGTAATTACAAAATAAATACTTTATCATAGTTGAAAGCAAAGCATTTTTGTTTCACCGCATCGCGAGCCGAGGTCAGGGCTGCTAAGGAGCGTGCACTTATTTTATAAAAGTTCCGCTAGTCCACGCTGCGCTGCCTTATTTCCTCTAACAATGGCCTGACGTTGACTGATCGCTCGCTCAAGACTATACCGGGTTCAACTGCTCAGGGTATAGAAACTGCTGGTAATTTATTAGCCCCCTTATTGTGCTTCTCTAAATAATTTTAAGTTGAATGTTGATAAAATTATATGAACGTTGCAACTCAATGGAACTTAAATAAGGGAGAATAGGTATCTTCTTAGTAGTTTTTCGACTTTTTGTGGCCGTGTTTCAAATCAATACAATCATTCTCTAAATAACATTAACATACATTTTCGTCATGTATAAATTATATTAAAAGACTTTATTACTTTAGTATAATCTTTTTTTACAATGTTTTTAACAGGTTAATTTAAATTTTGCTATTATAATATATTACTCATGTGATAATGTGCTTGCTTTCACAAATTTCACAAACAATCGGACCAACCGAAAAAAATTATATTGTCATCATGTTCGCGTAGCTGAGTAGTGAGCGTAGCGGCAGATTTTCGATAAGACAAGAGGTGTGTAGGTTCAAATTTAACAAATGAGAAATTCTGTATAAAAATGTCTATACATGTATACTATTTAAAATGCGTTCCTATGGCCTAATGAAATATGTAATTAGATAAGTACTAATAGCTAAGGTGAGTGAATTATTTTCATTCCCCCGGTCTGGTTTCACCACTCAACGCGGAGTAACTCGAATTCAGGTAGAAAACAGAGTACGGAATGATTCTCTTTTCGTACAGTGATATAAGCAGGAAAATACGTAAAACCAAAAATACTGATAACTAGATCCCGATTATTCGACATATAATGTGCCCAAGAATACCAGCCAGTTATAATGCCCAGAAGTAAATTATATAAAAGCTATTAAATATCATAAATGATAAAACTTTACAGGAGCTTTTTTTCTGTTTAACTCATTGTTAGATACAATTTTTGTGGTCGCTCGTACAACATTAGTTTATTATTAGCGGTAAAATATTAAATTAAAGACGTATTTTATTAGTCATCACACAATGTAACCGTAATTCACCATGAAATTTTGTCAATTACTAATTAAACATAAGTTCTATACAATATATTTCGCATGCATAGATATCTAGTAAGATTCAGAGAGATCAAACTTAGCACATACTACATAATCTTTTTCTTTTCTTGAGATTGAACCCAAAAAACACTTCTTATATGTATCATACATATACTCTACCACTACGCCACAACAACCTCAATGTTAAATTTAAAACAAAAAATAAAGAAAACATGTTTTAAAATAAAAATATACTTCATCTACAACTTAAATAAAAAATTCTTTGGGGACAATATTAAATAGATTCTATTTAACTTACGTTTAAAACTCGAAGAAAAATTATCATTAGTTAATTATATCACTACTGGGTGGGCAGTAAGTAGTTTGTTTTAATAAATTTGAAATAACAGAGCTGTGCTCCACAGGGATTCATTGTAAGCACGGCGGCACTGAGATCAGTTCATACAAATAGCATTTTTCCGTCGCCGCAGGCAGTGGTTGCACTCTAAACGGTTTGCCCCCTATCCTTCGCCCCTACTAAATATTTTTACTGGTTTTTATTTACATATATTTGATTATATTAATGTAAGGTAAATGGTTACCTTAAAACCTGGTTATCATAAAATAAATATGTCTTTACTCTCTCGTTATTCCACATATAGCTAGGGTAGACAGAGGGAACCTGGGAATCTAGTGCTAAGATATTCCGTTCCCATTAAAACTTTCGCCTTCCACTTTCCGCTGAATTGTGGAGGCATTACGTGTTGATTGGCGATACGCCGCGCTTTACTTTGCTGCCAGAGCATGGAAATGAAAATACTAAATATTTTATTTCGTCGAGTGGGAATCGAGTCCTCAAATATGCATTATACTATGACTGACCTCAAATATGCATTATACAAGTTTGTAATGTAGTTTAAATAAAAAAAATAATACTTTTACTTTCACTTGTTATCGAAAGACTTCCGCGTTCAAATTTTGAAAACTAATGAAGACAATCTAAGCCCTTTACTTAAATTAATATGTATATCGTTTCACTAGGTATATTGTAAAAGGTTGAAACGCAATGGCTATATTTTTAAATTATTACATAATTATAATCTAATAAGTATCATTATTAGATTATTAATAAATTATTACAATGTGACAATTTATAAAATGTAACAAATGATAAGGGCACAACCATAGTTGAATGGAACTTTTCAATCGTCAGATAAGAGGCTTGTGGAGACAGCTATTTATTTACCGCACCGACAAAGCAACTTACTCGCTTTGTAAACAAATAACTCAATATTCATTATTCAATAGCATTCCACGAGTCAATTTTAATGAGCTTATCAATTTTGTGTTCCCTTTGTACACTCGTTTTATCTCAGGTGAACAGCGAGATGTTTCGACCAACTTTTGTGGGCAGAGGTACAACATAAAGTTACTTTTCTGCGCAATCAAGGTAATTACCTGAGTAAGTCTAGTCGTTAGTGCCGAGGGAAACTTTATGTAGAATGTCGGAGAATACAAGGAACCGTGTGCGATCTTGGGAAACGCTGGGCGATGTAATATTTTAATGATGCAAAAGATGTTGAAGAAACTCAAAGCAGAGCTAACTCTAAGAAATTGCGTTTTAAAATAAACATAATGAAATGCAACGTTATAAAGATTTATATTGTACCTGAGCTCAGTAAGTTCACCTAAGGTTGTTCTTATTAGACGTTTTCTTTTAATTAATAGCGCTTGTCCAGAATTCGGTGGAAAATGGGGAATGGAGTGTTTTAACACTAGGTTCCTTCTGTCTACCATGCTGCGTGCGGGATACAGCGTGAAACTGATTTAATAATGTTACGTTACACATTTGAATATGATGTAACATTGAATTGAAAGACGCCGTGGGAGATCTGATTTTACTTTTGAGAACACAATTTCGGCGATTACTGAAGGAAAGACAAGAAAAAAAATTTCATGTCACGGTCATCAAAAAGAATGATGACCCCTTGTGGACCTTAGTAAGCTACTCCCTAAAAAAGGGGATAATGATAGTGAAGGAGGCGACAGAAGAAGCTGCAGTCTGTAGCGTTTGGCGCTCCTTTTTCTCTGAAGCTAGAAAACCTCGTTAATCTATATATATATATATATATATATATATATATATATATATATATATATATATATATATATATATATATATATATATATATATATATATATATATATATATGTCGTTATCCTGTATGTGAATATATTTATAATTTACTAAATGAAAAATGCTTATTGCGACCTACAAAGATGTGCAAAAAGGCTTTTTATAAATGGATTTTTTCCTCATCGTCCGATTCATTAAGAATATTCATGTCGTAGACAGTACTTATAATAAGATAACTTAAATTTGTAATAACATGATTAACATATTAAATTATTTTATATGGTTAAATTAAATGTAACAGAATTTAAAATAATTATTTTATATCCGACAGGCATAAGGGACCGTACCTAACTAGAAATTGAGTCAGTAAAATCGAGTGAACGCGGCCGCCTCCTTAATAATTCACCAACTGTAATTGCTTCTTCCAAATCTCGGATTATCTCAAGTAAACCTAACTGTATAAATTTTGCTTTGAAGTTATTGTTTAAAATTACTTATATTATTTGTGATGGTTTATACTATATTATATAGTGTAACAGTTAGGACCTACTCCTTATCAGTATGGAAAATATTAAACTGATTTGTATTTTTTTTAATTCACGTGTAATGACAATTAATGTTTTAGACCACAAACTTTTTGAATTTAAATACTGTATAATAAGATACTTTTTTTATAGAATAGTAAGAGACCAGTCGTGGTGCGGAGGCTCAAGCGTGCGACTGCAACCGGGACACGTTGTGGATTCAATTTTCACTAGATTAAACGAAATGTTTTACATAATATTTTAAGGGTATAATTTAGACGATCACCAAAAATATTTTAAAGACTTTAAGCCTAAGTACCTTATCATTAAGTTAAATATATAAAGAGGGTCCAAAAGTATATCATATTATGATCCAAAACAAACTTAGTTTGCCAAAACAATTTAACAGTCACCTATTGGATTCCAGAGCGATGAAATGAAAATATAAATTTAAATAAATATTTAATTTCCTCGAATGGGGATCGAACCCACAACTAGTGACCTTTAAAGACACACTTGGCTCCCCTGTGCCACGACTGGCCTCAATTTTTTTTATTATTATTTTCATTTCTTCGTTCTGGCACAAAGGCAAAAGCTCAACAATGCCTCCAGAATTCGGCGGATAGTGAGGAACAGAGTGGTGTATCATTATGTGGGGAGCGGAGTACGGAACATTAACAATAGGTTCTCTCTGCCATCCGCTATATGCGGGATACAGAGTGAAGTTGATTTTAATATTAAGATTGTTATATCTATACTATTCCGCTATATTATAAAAATTTAATTAATTTCATATAAAATAAACAAATGATGTGATGTGTGTTTTGGGAACCCCCGTATATTATTTGGTATTTAAAAAATGTTCTTGCGATTGTTAGCTCGTGACATGAAATGTTTTTTAATATCTATTTAGGGACAATATTTACAATGAAGTGAATTTTAAGGCTTTTATATATTTTTATTGCAATCAATAACAAGAAAATTTGGATTTATTTACTAATTTTTTGATGAACGTTTTGAATGTTATTGGTAGTAAGATACGTACATTTTTAGGCGACCTTTAAAACAGAAGCCTTATCTTAACTTCGTCACTCTGGTGACGTAACAAAGCGCAGAGTTGAGTTCCACCACTTTACTCGTAATGCCTCCAGAATTCAGCGGAAAGGGGGAACGAAAGTGTCTTAATAGGAACGGAGTGTCTTAACACTAAGTTTCCCAGATTCCTTTTGCCTACCCCGCTACGTGCGGGATACGTGCAACGTAACGCTAAAAAACTATAATATAATGTCATAATTTTGGGTCCACAATTCCAGTTGTGAGAAGGCATACCTACTTAAAATACCTATAAGCCTTTACCAACTTTGCTTCAGCGCGTTTCCCTCGTGAATATCGCCTGAAGTTAGTTTAGTTTTCAATTATATTTATTCTTTAAAGTTAAAAAAATACTTATACATGCAAAGACTTAGAATCTTTCTGAAACTGAAACAAACCTTAACCAAAGATTGCCCTAAACTAGTTTAAACTATAGTTTTAAATATAAATTTTATTGATCACATTAATTCGAAAAGAAAATAAATTAATAAAGAAATGCTATAAGCACCTACTGCTACTTAAATATCCCCCATAATATTATATTCTAATATACGTATATACAGAGAAAGTCAAACAAGACGAAGAAGTCGTAAGACTTAAATATTTATCTTTCGTCACCATATAAATATTGAATCTGCTTTATTTCGGAGCACACTCAACGTCAGAACCGAATTTTATTTATAAAAAAACTTGAAGATTTTTAGAAGAATATGAGAATAATCTCTTTTAATCTTTCACCGTACAATAAACCATATTAGGCTAAAATTTTCTGAACGGATTGTGCCATTAGATGGTATGAATTAGTTATGTATTCATAAGCCCGACTAAGAAGCATTGTGTAAAGAGGAAATTTAGCACACAAATTTAGGTTTAAGTAAAATAAAGTAACTTTCCGAACATTGTTTATTATGTGAATTATTAATGCCAATTTCATACACTGCCTTAAACTTGATGAACTACGCTGGACTAAATAAATAAATATTGTTCCATTTCCACTGGAAGTATTGTATGATAACGACTTTAATTTCTCCGCCCTGGTTAGATAAAGCGCTGTGTTGAGTTCCGTTACTCAATACAAATGGAAAGCAGAGAAATATTGACCTGACACTTAAGTTTCTCTGTCCTGCTATGTGGGAAAAGCTGAAGTTAAAAGAATATATTTGGTAAGTTATTTCAAAAACAAATTGGAAAAACGGAAATTGGCAGTATAGTTGTTTAAGTGTTTTAAATTTTCACGCGCATTTGGCGGCTTCATTAGTCTTCCCTTATTAGCTTGTCAACAGAGTTTCGTAGCACTTGGCGCTCAATGTGTAACGTAAAACAGTACAAACAGTAAAACAAAAGCATCTTTTTTTTTATTATAATTTGTTAAATTTAATAACTTTTAATTGCGAAGCGCAACGGGTCATAGCGGAGAGAGCTATACGGAGCTACCGTACGATGACATGTACAGTGACTACTCTCTTGGCGGGTTATCCACCTTGTGATTTACAGGCGGAGGTACTCGCTAAAGTTCACGCTTTCCATACAACTGAGTGGTCGCGAGGTGAACGACTATCAATGGAGTATATTGTGTGGATTAGAGGAGGGCAGACGAATGGTTCTATCAGCTCACAGTTGCATCGTTGCAAGCGTTGGTGGCTCGCAGGTGGTAAGCAGGCCTACCACCGAGGCGTCAGAGTAGCATGCGTGAGTTATCCTGCGGCGACTCCACTTAAGTGGTGAGGCTTCCACTGAGTTTTAGTGGATAGTATGTATTTCCCTCCGATGAGTCGCAAAGTCCATCCGTCCGTAGGGCGCATCTGTTCGGCGTACGGATGGTTTACGTAATTGCTTTTGCCAAGGTCACAAAAAAAGAATCGATAGTATTTTTTATAATTCATTTGTAATTTCATTGAGATTCACCACCCAACATGTAGTATCATAAATTCCGGCGAAAAGCATAGAACAAAAGTGTCGTAACATAATGACTAAAATTTATAGAACGCTTTGTAAACAACAATATATAAAATGATGGCGAAGTACTCGTATATCATCTACGAAGTACTCATATTAAGTGTCCTTCGAGGCTTAATTTCAGATATTGATTGTCAATATCAATTTCATTACACCAGAATTCTATTATTATGAATAATATATGACCTATATATATATGTTGAGGTAATTATCATGATTAAAAGCAACTGTTGGGAGTATTTGTATGTGCATGTAACTTTAATTAAAGGTAGACTGTGAAATACTATTATTAAATAATTAATATTAAATGAATGATGTTTTGAAATAAGTCTAATTAGTAGGTTCGGATATGCGGCAGTTCGATTTGTACTTCACTAAATTAAAATAAATATGTGACACAAGCAGTCAAACGCACCATGATATTGCCGCCGTAAAGAAATGAAAACTTTCAATGTAAAGAAATAAAATATGTTATTATTATAAGCGTATACCACATCCAGACCAGATCTGATCTAAGAAACAATAAAACATTTTAAAGTAATATAGAAAAATGTCAAATGATAATAATACTTACAATGCGATATTATCTCGCGCAAATCCCAAATAATAAACTTACGAGTAGCTTATTTATATCTAAGTTATATGATGGTTGGTGAATTAACAAGGGTCATATCTTAAAAAAGACGTTGGCTAGTTTCGACTACTATAAATAGAAAGAGATAAGCCACCTATAGTTCATATTATGATAATAAGAATTAAGGTTGTCTTAGAAAATATATCCTTAAAATGTGAACAATAAAAAGCCTACGTGTAGTGGGTGGATTATTTCGGAAATAGAATATAAAAAGTTTCATCGTGACTGTGTGGGGAATCTTGCTAGCATACGTAGGGCATTACCCTGCGATCGCCAACTCTTCACCAGCATCCATCATAGCTCGTACTTTTTCTTCATGGGCGAGCTACTCTCGCCCCTCCCCGTCCGGTGACGCCGTAAAGACAATTCCAGGACAACAGCAGTATAGCCTAGTCGAAAAGAAGTCAGAAGTATGAATTCAAAACTTCATGTCTCCACTCTGACAAGACTATCGTATTTACAAATATGGGCCTAAGGGCGGCGTTGAGTTCCGCCATTCAACACGCAATGTTTCCGGGTGGAAACTGGAGAACATAAAAAACATATATTTTAAGTTGAGTCCAGGTTTAAAAGGCTTCCTGCCTATCCAGCTATGCGGTAAAAGAAATGAAAAAGCAAAAACTCTCATGATGTAATACATGGTATGCCCGGTAACATTTCAATTTCAAACATTAATTTCCAAAATCATTTCTATAATATTCGACGCTCCAGTCTAATAAATTTAAAAAGTTAATTTGTGAGCTTGTTTACTTATAAACAATAGTTCCAGCCCTTTCTGTATATTTTCTAAATAATATTCAGTATATTCTTTGATATTCTAACAATATTTCAAAACGTGTGTAACTTTTGCTAGACTTTGATCAAACATTGGCAGTAAATTAACAACATGTGAACCCTACTATGGAATTTTGTTTCGAGCTCGTTTTCTCAATGCATATTATATTAAAGTTATAGTTTTAAATGCTTGTATTAGTACCAAATCTACTTTTGGTTTAGTGGTTGATAATTAAAATTACGTTTATAATTACAATGATTATATTCAGCGTTTGTTACAAGTTTTCGTATGTGATTCATTCAAAAATATGCATATAATTACCTACCTAACGTTATATGTTTTTTAAATGTTATTAAGATAGTACATCTTATAACATATGTAATACACATCTCTCATACCTCTTAATCATATTTATTTTAACTAAATTTGACATTGAAACGTTATTTCTCTTTTTTTTACAACAAATCTATTATTTACGTAAGTAAGTTGGTCTGCCTCGTAGCAATAAGACGGCCTTTGCATACATATATTTCTATCTTTTTCATTTTTTACTTAAAATTGTATGGTTTTTTTTGTGTACAATAAATAGTACAATAAATCACGCTGTATTCCGCACACTGCAGGGTAGGCAGAGGGAACCTAGTGTTAAGACACTCCATTCCCCATTTTCCGCCGAGTTCTGGAGTCATTGCATGTTGAGTGGCTTAAATCAACGCCGCCCTTTGCCTCGATACCAGAGCGAAGAAATGAAAATATAAATGTAAATAAATATTTCATTCCTCGAGTGGGGATCGAACCCACAATCAGTCAATTTTACAGTCACACTTAGTGCCCCCGCGCCACGACCGGCCTCAATAAAGATTATTCTATTCTATATTTCATTATATCACAATAGAAATTTCGATATATAGCACCTAAAAGCAACTCTAACTAAATATTAAATCTCAAATTCTGTATATCGGAAATATAGACGTCGGTCTCGAGTGATCTGGTTAAGACGAATCTCTGCATTCTGATTCACAATCTAACGTACAGAGTACCTATCGACATCTAACATGGGAAAACATATTACCATTAAACGGTTTAACCATTCTATATGTAAAATAAATTAACGAATATAATATTATTATAACTATAACTATAAGATATATAGCCTTTGCAATTGGTTGTAGCGAAAAAATAAATTAGTTATGTTATATAAAAAAATAAATTAAATCAGATTCACGCTGTATCCCGCACACAGCAGGGTAGGCAGAGGGAACCTAGTGTTAAGACACTCTGTTCTCCACTTTCTGCCGAATTCTGGAGGCAATGCGTGTTGAGTGGCAGAATTCAACGCCGCGCTTTGCCTTGACACCAGAGCGAAGAAATGGATATATAAATGTAAGTAAATATTTCATCTCCTCGAGTGGGGATAGAACACACAATCAGTCGGTTTTACAGTCACACTTCGTGCCCCTGCGCCACGTCTGGCCTTATGTTATATTTTATAAATAAATTGCGATTAGTTTGTAAATCTGCATCCCGTAGTAGGAGCATTCAGTTTTTGGTCATTATTCAGCGTATCCGTTTTAATTTTCAGCGCAAATCATCGAAGTGAGCGGTGGGCGAGTGGCCGCCAGTATTTACACCGGCCAAATACGGTCCAGCCAATTCCGGCCATTGTTAGAAATATGCTTGTTTGTTGCCAGTTACCAGCCAACGTTTACTCTCGTGAATTGCTAATAACAACGAATTGCTTTATAATATGCCTCAACGTAATACCGTTAACAAAGAGGCTTATTCAATTAACGTTCGACTGGTAACATTACACTAATAGTTTGAATTTAGTTTCAGTTAGCTCTTAGGATGCCTAAGGGGCTCCTTCAGTGCTTTGTGAAATAATCGGAAACTTAGTCCATAATGTAACATATAATGTCAGTTTCTAAGTTATTAAAGATTGAAATCTTTAAGTAAATGTAAATGTACGTTATGTTAATAATTGCATTAGCAAATGCATCCAATTAAAAGTAATCATATTATGATAACTTTTAATATGTCTAAAGATAAAGACGAACGGAGAAAGAAAATAAAAAAAATGATAACTTCTTATGGGAAGGTGAACCGCTTCGTTAAGCAACGCGTTACGGTGGCAGTCCTTTTCTATCCCGGATACGACGGCAGCAATTCTCCTCCTCTAACCAAGCGCCAGCCGTATTTCGGACAGATGCTTATTTCTCCTCTCTTCTTCGCATGGCACAGTGCTTAGTTTGTGATAGACCTTTGACAGTGAGCATATAATAACTAATAACCCCTGACAAAAGAACATTAGCAACATAGGGAACTTAGCTTGATTATCCCTACTTACAAGGAAAAGGGCAAAAAAGCGCGTCATTTACCATGAATCCGTTTCTAGAATTAGGACTGCTGTTAGCGACATTAGGGTTCGGCTCTTAGTCCGTTGAAGTGCCTGATATTTTTTTCGGCTCACATCCAAAACGGGGGGCTCCCATGGCAGATGATGTATGCCGGTGACATAGCACTCGTTGACGAGAACCGACTGATGCTGAAGCGTAAAGTGAATCTTTCGAAGGGTTAAGAACGGCGGTCTTTAGCTAAATGTGTTGAAGATTAAATACATGGCCTGCGAGAGCCCGGACTCGATTCCATGATGTCTATAGCCGCAGCTTTTCTCAAGTTAAACAACTAAAACAATAAATCGTTCAAAAGATAACTTTAAGTTATCACTTCTCACTTTAAGTTATCAAAACACGTAGTCTTTTTTTATAGTTCCTAGTGAAATAGATATTGCAGTATAGCTACCAACTATGTTTATCTAGCATCACAAATTATTTTAACACTACCGGTTTAATTTTTGATCCATCTCGATTAAAAATATCATAATTATTACCACATTTAAACGAAATATGACAACTTTGAAAAACGTCGGTTTCAATTCCGTAGTGAAAATACGAATAAAACTTCAAAAGATTCACAACCGTACAGGACTCATAAAAACTTACAAAACCGACATGTTATTTCAAATATACATTTCAATTAGGCGAGTTTACTTTTGAAACACAAGTTAAATTCACAAAGCACTCGGTGGGTAGCCGGAGGGAACTGCCTGGCTCCAACTAAAATAGCTACCGCGGGCACTCTAGCCCGTTTTCAAGTGTTACTTCGCACACCTATAATAGATATAAATATTGTTGAGCCAATCTGAATTAGAAAATTCTACTCTGCTACATATCTATAGAGATTAATGATAGTGATTGACGTATGTAAGACACTTGGAGTGCCAATCCAGCTGCCTAATGCAAAAATTACACTTTTAAGAATAATATTTAGTTTTTTTTTGTATGTAATTGGCAATGAAAGCTACTGTGTATTTTTGTGCCGTGTGATCCCGGCCTAGAATAGGCTCATCCTGGTACTGGTGGTGTCGTAAGAGGCGACTAAAGTACGTGTGGTAGAGACACGTCGCCAGCAATGGCAACACGCATGGGCAGACTCGACCGGATCATTACCACCCCCGGCATTTAGAACCGGCGTGAAGTAGTGGCTTTATGCCACTGCGTTTCGCATCAGGTAATGCCGGGCCCCGGCACCCAACCCACCTTAAAGGCCGGCAACGCACCTGTACCTCCTCTGGGGTTGCACGGGGTCGTGGGCGGCGGTAATCACTTACCCTCAGGAGACGCACGCTCGTTTGCCGTGTCTTTGCCATAAAAAAAACTGTGTATTTCTTTTATTTTCTGGTTTCTTGTAGGGAACCTGGGTACGTAGTGTTAAGACACTCAGTTCCCAATAAAACACTTCGAATGATGAAATATACCAATGTTTATTTAAGTATGTTTAAGAAAAAAAACAACTAAGCGTGAGTTGGAGTCTCCCGTCGAGTATTCTTTACCTTTACTTTAAGTTTGTAATTTTTTTTTCTATGAAATACTGGAAAATTTTATTATATAGGAATATATAGGAATTTCGCGGCGAATTTCTACCAAATCAAGCAAAAACAATACATTAATACTCATATCTTTTTTTGTATTAGAGACTTAATTTCTGTACTCCAAGGAACTGTAAAACTGAGTATATCGAATATTAATTTATATTAACTTCAGATTGATACCTTCTTGGTCTTCACAGACGGACAGACGGACAACAAAGCGATCCGTCTTTTCCTTTTAAGGTACAGAATCCTTCCTTAAAATGAAATTATAGTTTAAGTATAAATCATAGTTTAAGTGTTGTAAGAATTGATTCAAATCAATTGGAGAATCCTAAGTCTCGGTCTATTTTATAATCATACAATCTGGAATTTATTTTATCATCATACAAATAATTACTTAATCAACAGTTGTATAAAATAACTCTATTAAGAATATGATCGAACAACATAGGTACTTTAAATTGATATAATTCCTATGTTTGTTACAACCATTTATTCTCTCTTGCCAAACGAAAATTCCAAGTAATTATCTTTGGGAAGCGGAAATTTGTAAAAATCTTCCTACAGAGATGCTAACAACATAAATAAATTGTAACAAACGTATAAGAATTTCGACGTAGCTTGATGAGAACGTATGGCTTTATTGATCAGAGCGCTTGTATGGTTTCCAAAGAGGCGCGAGTTCAAATCCCGCTACGTTCAAATTTTAATACATTTTCTTAATAAGCATTTTTCTATCCTATTCGGTGTGGAATTACACTTTAAAAATTTTAACATATCACAACAGTCTAGTAGTAATTTAACTAAGTTAAAGCTATTGTTAAATGAAAAGGTAATAAACAATTAACAACTCCAATTTCAAATTGAATTATTTTAGCGATTTACAAAAATAGCAGAAAATATTTAAATATAGAAACATTGTAGGTATTTATCTAAAATAACAACTGGATATATCTCAACTGTAGGTAGTAGGGTGCTAAACTAACAATTAGTATTTTAAGGAATGCCTCTTGGTTAATAGAATGGAACCTAAATAAGCAGAACATTAAATGAAATCCAAACCGCAAATACAGTAAAAATAAACATTGCCATTAAAGGAAAGGGTCATCCGAATACCGACATAGACGTTTGTTTTTGAGTTAATTACACTTTACGTTTTTTTTTTAAATAATATATTATAACTACACTATAACTAAACTCATTCCAATTTTTCCAATTGTGTCTATTTATTGTTTTGTGTACAAATTGAAATGTGACATTTTTGTAATTTTGCGCCTCATTCAACTCAGTTCAGTTGACAGTTCGATTCTAACTGTGGTTATACTTAACTTGTGTGGCATTGTATATTCGGCCGGAGATTGGAGAAAAGAAAAGAACATACCGCGTAAAACATACAGCGTAAAACTCCACAACTGAACACACAATATCGTAATATGGGTAGAAAGTGGAAAGTAAAATCTTTCTGCTATATTCAAAAAAAAGTTATATTTATTTTTTAAAAAGATCTCAATAAAAAAAGAGAAAGCAGGTATACGTGTTTTCCTGCATAACAGAGTAGGTAGTGTTAAGATAAGGGAGATGTCCCCACGCACGGTGCGTGGGGACATTTGGTTTTGGAAATTTGGATGGAAATTGAACCCACAACCAGCTTACAGTCCAGCTATGTTTCTATCTTTAACAGCTAAACACTGAAGAAATTTAGAAAAAAACAAATTTCAATGACGAATACTCTAATATTGTCTATCTACTGTCACACTCATACCTCCACCTGATCCATCCAAAGCTACCAGAAAGATGCGTTCCCTCATAATTATGATTAAAGCAAGTCTCAAAGTCGTCGGTTTGCGGAGGCAAGAAAGTTTTGAATTTCATCACAAAGGACAAAGGCTTTCCACCGTAGGGCTTTTGCTCAGCGCGTATTTGTTCGCGCCTAATTAAACATGAAACAGTGGTACAGGTATGCGAATGATAGGGCCCGTTTGTAACTGTTGGCTATCCAAGTACAATGTTTCTGTGGCATAATTCATATTGAATTAATGGCAGAAAATAATAAAAGTTTTTTTTCTGTATAATAGTTGTATTTTTAATTTATAAGTCAATTTTACTTTTTTTGCTGACTTCTGTAAAAGGAGGAGTTTATTAATAAGACTTTAGTTAGAGTAAATAATGGAATCCGATTGAAGACAATGTTTTTTTTTGTTAAAAACGATTATTGTTATAATTAATATAAAAAAATACTTATATAAATACTTTATAATTAAAAAAAAGTTACGTAGGTGCTATTTTATGTTATTTACCTAATAGATACCAAAATATGATCATCCAAATTTCATATTCCCTTTAAGTACTTACCTGTGTTGAGTGTATGCCCACAGGATCTTTCAGGTTTTATAACAAAATGAACGTCTGGCTTGGTTTGGTTCTTCTGCCATCTGTCTGCCAAAAATAATTAACTAAGTCCCTATAATTTCTATGTTATTTAAGTATCAAGGCAACCGTTGAATAAGCTGTATATTGGTTTCAGGAGCTGTTTCTGAAATATTTGTAGGCATTAAAATTAAAAAGCCATTGGGCATTGTCTAGCTGAAAGCCCGACAAGTTTTAGGCTCTAGTAGTTATACAAAGTACGGCGTTCAGTTCTGTCACTCAACATGCATTGCTGAGTTGAGTCTCGAGCTCGACGGAAAGCAAAAAATTAGGTGTCTTTCCATAGGTTTTCTCTATTTATCCTGCTATATGTGAGATACAGTGTGAAGCTAAAGAAATAAATCGAAAGAGTTATTACTACATAAAGAGTTACTTTAACCCGGATAAAATTATTGCAAGCACTGAGAAGTAGTATTAGCATTTCATTGCTTATATTGACTCATTCTTTAGAGACTAATAAAAGAAAAACCTTATGATATATTTATATTTTTCATTCTTTTTAGCTTAAGGCTGTATTTCGCTATGTACGGAATCTGTTCGTTCGTTCATTCGACACTTTCCGGTAAATTCTTGAGGCATTGCATGTTGGATGGTGGAACTCAACTTCGTGCTTTGCCTCGTTACCAAAACGATGAACTGTTAATGATTAAAGACGCAATAATCATTGAGTTTTTTATTTGGATTTTTTAGTTTTAAATTACCTTTTTCCACTTTTAATATACTTTCATTGTCTCTTACAATTTTTTTCTCGTTTTCTTGAGGCCAGTCGTGGCGCAGACTAAGTCGGGTTTACAGTCACACTTTGTGTCCACAAAGTGTGACTGTAAGCCCGACTTTTCGTGGGTTCGATCATCACTCGAGGAAATTAAATATTTATTTAAATTTATATTTCCATTTCTTCGCTCTGGTGTCGAGGCAAAGCGAGACATTGAGTTATCCTAACACTAGGTTCCCTCTGCCTACCGTACTGTATGCGGGATACACACTGAAGCTGATAATAAACAACTTTGCATAGATGAAAAGAGTACTAAAATCAGTTTTTTGTTTATCCTTTACAAACAATAGTATAAAGAAATATTTTCATTTACAACATTCCTGTAAATTTAATAATAATTAAATCACACACCACACCAAACAGCTACGGGTCTACGAGTTCCTAATACCTACGTACGTACTATATCAATGTACACCTGCGTCGTAATATTAACAGTTCGATCTATATTAGCGACCTCATTTCAATAATGAGAGCAATCCGCAAACAAGCTCGTTGTTTATCTAATAATTGCAAACATTTGCAATCAGCGCCAATATGCTAAAACTGTTTCCATTTACACGCTTCCGGCTTGCGGCCAGTATTGGATGTTACATTTGCTTCTTTTCATTATTATATTGTATGATTTTCGATACACAGTACAGTGGATACTGTTTGAAGCATTTGTCTAACATTTATGAATTAAGAATCTTTATTTTTCTTTTCATCATATTTCATTCCAAACTACACTAACACTAACAAATCCCAACGTAAAATAGTTAACGTTTTATTTAGAATTAATACGACGTCATCCTACACCTAATACCAGATTTAAATATCAATTTTTATCTCACAAACAGTGCGAAACAAGCAAAATAAAATATTCTATCAGCAGAATCCTGCAACCATAATTCACTCAGAGAGGTGCGTTCGCGTGGCGGGTGGTCTTAATAAATACGAGAATGGGCTATCGTGGAGTTAGATAATAAATTCAAGAGGCAATCAACGCTACGGGAGCTAGTAAAAATATTAATAGCTGAGAAATAATTACATATTCATGACTTCCATCGCGGCAGCGGACGGCACAGCAACGGGGTGAACTAAGGCCTTCCAGTCGCTAAAAATTTTAATAAGTGTTTTAAATAATCATATTGTTTGTTTTTTGTTACATGTTACATTATATAATAATTAAATGTATTTTATGTATAATTATTAATTTAAAATAAGTTATTTATGAATATTTAAAATTATTAATACTATTTATAAGTTAGTTCTAATAATGTGTGCGTATTGTTGAATGAAGTAAATAATAAAAATGCAAAACACATTTTTCGTTAAAAACTAAAAATTTTTTGTGTATTTTTTCATAAAATTATACTCTGTTATAATAGAATTAATAACATTTTTATTGTTCATAAGCTTATAAAAAAGATTTTATTGTAATTAAAATATAATATTCGCATGAAGCAAGGGCTAAATACTAGATGGCTGAGACATTTGATTACGATAACTTATTTTGAAATTTGACTTGTAAAACACGTACACAAAATAAGAAACAAATTTGAAACTTGTTAAAAAGTTTCGTTCGGAACTTGGCGCTGTATAAATTAATTTCCAGTGGCCTAATAGACTCTGAGAATTTGTCAATAATAACTTATAAGTGAGCTAAAAGGACTAGCTAATTCGGTAAAATTTTGTCATATATACATATATTGGAAATTATTTATTAACTGACTTCAAAAAACGAGAGGTCGAAGCTCGACCTCATTATGTATATGCATTGATTGTCTAGCCAATAATAAATTTTCGTGATTCTTTTTTTTGTATGGCAACACATGCTTTTTAGAGGTTTCGTATAAATTTAAGGGTAGGTAATTACTTTGCACGTTATTGTTTAGATTTTTTCTCTTCAGCTTCTACCTTTTTTTTAAGTTTCGTAATGAGAAAAAAAGTTCCACCATTAACAGGCTAACAAATACAGAAATAAAATTAGTAGAAAAGATAAATAAGTGTATTACTTAGCTCAAAATTACCCAGATATTTAACTTTCCCAAAACCCTTTAAAATTACCCAATTTGGTCAAAAATCATACCTTATTTTCTACTATTTTTAATAGTAAATTTTTATATAATTTTTTTTTTTCATTTTATTTTATTTTTTTCACTCTTATAGCACACATTCATTAAACAAACAATGTTACCATCATTCCATGTAAAGTTATTGAAGCTTAATAAAATTATGATTTTCATTTGAAACGCGTTCAGTGTTATATGAAATCCGTTCAACTGAATTTATGTTTATGAAATTTCGTACAAAGGTAGATTATGATCATGACTGAAATGAAGGTCACTTTTCTAGCCAGTACACTCTGAAACTAAAACAATAAATTTTATTTCAATAATTAAATGTTCTTGGATAAACTCATTCTATGAACTAATTTTTTTAATTACTGTTCTATATTTGTTGACAAATTAATGAATGGTAAATAAAACTAACATTTATTTTAATTTTTAATTGTTTTAAAACGGTAAAATTTAAAATATTTTTAATCCTTTACAAGTCTTTTTGTGAAAACTGTGTTTATTCGTTTCATATATTTAAGTATACATTGCATGGATGCGAAATTTTTAAGGTGCAATAATGAATATTATTGCACCTTAAAAATCTCTGAGCCATACGTTCAGTAGTTCAGCGCCTGGTCGGTTTCCAAGAGGCGTGGGTTCGAGTCCCGCCACGTCCAAATTTTTATACGTTTTCTAAATAAGTATTTATCTTTCCTAAGTGTGGGTTAACACTTTAAAAATGTTTAAAAAAATGTTATTGTTTTTTGCAATGTTCAACCGATATCTGTAGTGTATGATTTTGTGTAAAATCTTATAACATGAACCTATAAAATTTTGCTAATTGTAATTAACTTAATGCAAAGATACAAAAATTCTTCAAACTACACAATTTTGCCAGTGTAACCCGCCCTCACAACAACCATAAACAAAAACATCACCATACAACAGCTAGTGCCTTGACAGATCAAGAAATTCGCTCAATAGAACGAACGACCCTATCAAGTCCGAACTCCGAGTACAGTTGAATCGAGTCATCAATCAATCGTTAATCTAACGCATATCCATAAAATGAATCGTTCGCGCACGGGGCGGGGCGGCGCATCACTAGTCGCTAGTCGCCCCGTAATGGGCACACCGACGACCGAGCCATCGACAATGCCGCAATCGGGCTCGCAATCTGCATAATGGATTGCTCGGCCGAACGCGCCGTCCGGTCGGTCATTCAATTGTCGCGGTCGCCGATGTGTGCCGATGTGTCCGTTATTATCGAATACGGAATTAATAATTTCACAGCGAAATGATGCTTTGGAAATACGTTTTTAGAGCGCCCGAGGGCTGGTTGTTATGGTAATGCGATTGCTAATTCTGCTTGTGTGGGTTCTAATGTGTAAATAGGAATAACTGGTGAATTATTATTTTAGTTTTTATATGGAAACCGGCGTTGTCTGCGACTTCGTTCGCTCTGTAAAATGGAAATTAGCAAGAGTTGGGCCTCCTGTTACTGCAAAAAATTTTAATTTTTTTTGTAGCCTTTTTATTATATCCTATAGCTTTCCTTGATATATGGACGATTGTCAAACAACATAAAACATTTTTTCAATTCAAACCAGTAGTTCCTGAAATTAGCGCGTAAAACCAAAAAAAATCTTCCCCTTTATGATATTAATAGGGACTAGTATCCGACTAACAAATGAACCAACAGCACATAAACAAACGTTCCTCCATATCCAATATTAACAAAGGAAACTAAAACTGAAATATTTCAGCAGATTTAACAAATTTTCAAATATGTTATTTTTCACCGATTTTTAATAAAGGAGGTTTGAGTCTGAGGTTTCAGTTTGATATGTCCATAAGTAATGTTGTTGGAATTGAATAATATTTGAGTATGATGATACATTTAGGCTTCCAAGCACGTGAGCTTAATTTGGTAAGTGTATGGTTATATGTTTGCCCACGAATTTCTCTGAATCTAAAATTCATATCGAGATGATTATTTTTAATTAAGGTTAGGTGTACTCCAACTTAGGGAACAGTACAATAATATATTTTATTAAAATCGCTTCGCGTATTAGATCCCTTGCCTCTCGGAAATCATCTCACTCTGTGATCACTTTGACCACTAACACATATGCAGATTTTAAATTGCAGCCCCCGCAGGTACATTGCCCGTTGAATGAAACTTTTTTGCTGTGTAGCTACTAGGTCTAGACAAGACCTAGACTTCCACACCTGACGCAGAACGTTAGTGGTCATGAAAAATTATAAAAAACAATTTATAGCAGCCATAACAAACGTTGTTAAACGTGATGAGTATTTACATTGACATATAAAGAGTAAACATCTGGAATATGCGATGAACAGCCATAACAGTCACAGTTAAACTATAGTCACAGTTAAACTATAAGAAACAATAAAATTCCGCTTTAACAAAAGTTATTGGGTGTGATGAGCATTATGCAAATTGAAAACAATTGAAAAGCAGGCAGGCCGTGCCGACGTCTAGTATGTTATAATTATATAGAACTGCCAACGTATACTTAGCACATAAAAATAACAAATAACCATAAAAAATAATTGTAAAACTTAATTATAAAACATTCACATCAACTCACATCAAGTCGTGAATGAGTCGCTATTAATAAATAAAACCTAATATGTTAGTGATGCTCACCCTCTCCCTGCAAAGGTCAAATTGCAAGCATTTCCTCATAAATATTAATAACGTGTTAAATTATTTATTACGAGAGTTACATGTTAAATTGCCGGAACAAAAACTTGAAAATATAACTTCAGTAAATATATAACTTTAATATGAATATGTAATATTATCTTATGTGCTTATTACGATTCTATTGTGTTTGTTAAAAAAATCCGAATCTAAAAAGTCATTTAATAAAATATTATCTCGCAAAATGCTGAATTGCTTTAGTCTAAAGTTTTAAAAAAGCGTAAAACTAAGTTTATGTATGTATAGTAATAGTAAATTCATTATGTCAAGCAATTTGAATGCATGACACTATATACTTCATATAGTGTCATGCATTCAAATAATAATTGAGAAATCGTAAAATGAAAAAATATTAGTGTGCAAATCAATTATTAATAATGTTAATATTTCTTGGGACAATTTTTAACAAAAAAAAACAGACATCAAACAGCAAGCTATGCAAAATTTATGACTTATGTACTTTTACCATTGATGACATTATCATAACTGGACCAAATATGAATAGGGACTATTTAGTGGACACCAGCTATCAAATAAAAAAAAAGAATCATCAAAATCGATACACTTAGTCCGAAGTTCTGAGGCAATAAGCCTCCTCCTTTTACAGAAGTCGGTTAAAAACATTAATACTTTTTAACCGACTTCTGTAAATGGAGGAGGTCTGTCTGTTTTTTGTTGCTTAAGACTTTATTATTAATGTTAGCTAGCATTTAAAATAGTTGGTGGATGCGGTATAGGATTCGTGAAAGACTATTGTGACTTGTAATTGTATTGTCAAAATACCCGTTCTTCGAATTTTGTATTTTGATTACATACGCATAAACGATGCTCAAAATAACTGACGCATAGACATTTATGTAACTTTTATTCTTCAGTTTACGCAAAACAAGTATATTTAAATAAAACGAAGTACATCGCTTATGCATAATATCCACCACAATTTTGTCACTATTTCTAGCACAATCCGTAGTAATATTGCGAGCAGAAGTGCAATTTGTTCGAGTTAGTTCATAATTTACCTGTATACGTATTCACTAGTTAGGTGACAGAACTCTGTTAGGCGAGCACGGACTGGACTCGGCACAAGGGAAATCTTTGCATATTTGACTATCTTGTTTGTCATTTCTGTGTTGGCTAAATTACAAATTAATAATCTATACACATTAGTTATTACGGCTCATTGTCGCTGTGGTGGGGATGTTTGCAAATTATTAATTATATAGTAGTCTACGTACGTAAGGTATACGTATTGTGTTACTTTATTGTCTTATGTTACTGTTGTAATTATATATATATTTAAATGAAGTAATTTACACAGCACATAATATATGTAACTTGATAACATTGAGATTTTTTTTATATTTTTATTTTTTTCTTTACAAGATAATTAATTTTACCTTTTTAAATATAAATTGTTATAAAAATACATTTAAAAATATAAAACACTCTCTTCCGACGATGGGACAAGGGTCCAAGCCATCGGTAACTAGGGCTCCAGAGAGAGGAACTCCTCAAAATACGCGTCATCTCAAATAAAATTGCCTTTTGCATCCGGTTCTTGATCCAACAGCTAACCTCTTAAGATGTTGGTCGAGGCTTTTTGATATTAAAACGTTAACTGAAACCATTATCGGCACGATGATATTCACATTGATCCCGCCAAAGGTTAATGGGCCAGGTCTAATTCTGTTAAATTAGATACATCCAATACAATTATCGATCCAAAGGTGAGAAGGAGTGGGGAACACGGAGGAGAAGAGAGCTTCCCCTAGGTTTCGTCGATAATGTTGTGGATGCTATACGGGTACTATTCTACACCTAGTAAAAAAAATATCTACGTAAAAAAAAGACATATTCTCAACCAAACGTGCACCACTCTAAAATAACGGCGATAAAAAGTAATTAATTTCTTCTTAAACGAAAAAGACCTAGGAAAATTACAACTTTACAACGCTGCGTTAATATAAAATTGTTATAAAATTCCTTAGTACTTTTATTTAAGTTTCCATTACATAGTGTATGAGAAAATGAACACTTTAATTGGAAGGTTGGATGAATTATGCGCTCGGTCAGCGCCGCGGGCGGCAAGTGCAAGATGTACGGCTCAATAACGTCGCCTTAATCTTAACTCAGCTTTCGAAGAGCTGAAAGAGATTTACTGCAACGTACAACTTTAAGTAACTTTGTGTGCACAATCCTAATTATAAATGAAGCCAGATATATTTTAAAATATTACTGTTTTTAATTAAATGGAAGCCTTTATTTCGTTGAAATTTTAATGTGGCTTTTTATTTAATGACCTTTCGACCCAAGTTCTTAGTTTACTATAAATGTTAGAATTGATGTTAGAATGATGAAATTACTATAAATGTTAGAATTGATGTTAGAATGATGAAATTACTATAAATGTTAGAATGAAGATGTTAGAATACGATCAGTAACTGTAGAGTATAATCCGGACATTCTCCGTTGCTGTATGGGTTCGAGAAATCCTCTATAAAAGAAAACTATACTTTAAAAGAATGTATGGGCATACATGCCAAGTGTTAGCTTTTTACGCCAAATAATTTCGTTAAGTTACCTGTCCCTCAGTACCAGAGTTTTATTTATGCTCAGATAGATAGATCACATCTATCTAACTATATATCACACACCTATAATATTCATTTACATAATCGTTAGTGAAATAATTAATTATAATATTGCTTTGAACCTGACATTTCTAGAAACAATCAAATAAAAATTTTTGCTTATTAATTATTATCAACGTATTAAAATATATATACGACAAAATATGTATATATATAATAGAGTAGTGAACCTCAAAATGGAATTTATAATATCTTTCTTGGAAGGACACTTTAGGTTATAGATCACTGTGGAATGTTCCTCAGGTGATCAATTTTCTACTGTATCCTTCGACGCTATGATAATATTAAATGTTTTTCTTATTTATAATACTTAAACTATAAATATATTGGTGTATGCAAAAAGGAAAAAAAATAATCTTATAATGAAAATTTACACATAATTTTATATTAGGTACATCTTTTTAATTAATAGTACCTACATCATCATTAATAGTAAATTAGTGAAGGAAATACGTGCATATATTATGTTATAACAGATGGAGAAAGTAACAGTTAAAAGAAAAATACCAAGCACAAATAATCTTTTTCAAAAATAGATAAAAGCATAAAAAATAAAATAAGATGATAATAAAAAAATCCGCCGTGGCAAAAGAACACAAGCATGTGACTTTAAATGTGACGGTTGTAGATTTGATTTCCACTTGGGTAATATGGTAATACTAAGTCCCTTCTGCCTACCCTGGGATAAATCATGAAGTTGAAAAAATAAATCTACAAAAAAATACACAAAAAGTAGCACCCATAAGCGAAACGATTCATCCATACACGTAAGAGATATTGTAAGTGAAAGCTTAAATGGCACTCTGTTAAAAACGCAACAAAAATGTACAATAGCGTTCGGTGCCATATAGGCGAAATCAAGTAGTCAAGTGACATGTAGTCGGGCTAAAATTTCCATTTGGCTAGCGGCGTTTAAGAGCCGTGAATGCCCATTGTTCTGAAGCCATTGTGTTTTTCTATTGACCGGCGCTGCTCATGCAGGCTGCAGCTATGACTTCAATTACTGCACTAACTGAAGTCGTCAGACAGCTTACTTGGTGGCCCACGAAATCATTATCGGTTTGATGTTATTAACGGTTGACTACTGGTTCTTTATTTCTATTCGAGTATAGTGCCTACATGTATCGATTCATACCAGTTTGTTTCTTTATCAGATTTTATAATATTTACAAAATATTGTTAAAAACTATATTAGCATTGTACAATATCTGAAATCTAAAGGAATCACGAAGCTTCTCTGTTTAAATTTCCAAAGATTTTTAAGTGACGCGTTTACAATGCGTCAAGATCAAACTGTGACCGTGTGAGCATCACCCCGAATGAAGGTTAGAAAAGACGATTTCCAGTAGAACTCATCTTATAGTCATTCCCTATGAACAAAACCGTAAAACAGTTTACAGAACAGCTTAAAGTTGTGAACAAAAAGAGCAAGTTCAAATGCTATTGTTTTAGAGTTTCATCCTTGAAAATAAAAACTAACTATTTTATTTAATGGTAACTCAGCATTATTTAGGTTCATTAATTTAATACTAGAAATATGGTACTTTGTTATCTCTAAAGAGCTTTAATGAATTAACACTGATATCTGACTTGCCGATATAGTACGAAAATTGTATACAATATTTATATCATTTTTTTTTCCTACCGAAATAAAAATATAAAAGTGAACATAATAAACTAAGAAATATAAACTGCTAATAAAAGTGAAAAATTTCATGTTTCTGCAGTAAAAATCAAGAAAGTCTGATATGGACGGCATAAATTTTTAACCGCGTTGTGGTATTCAGAGGGGAAAATGGCTATTGTTTTAGAACTATTATGTTCTTCTGTTGACTAGCGCTGCTCATTTCTGATATTTTTATAATTATGTTAACAAGTTTTGCCCTTGTATAATGAAATTTGTAGTAATGAGGTTAGTAAAGTACATACACTCTTATATTTTGCTCTTTTCTCTTTAATATACTTAGTATAATATTTAGATACAGGTAAAATTGTAAATTTTATTAATAGCCATTCTTTTAAAAGACAACGAGCTAAAATGTTGACACAACCATCAATGTGTTAGTAGTAAAATGATCTTATTATTTGTTCCAAAATAACTTTAAAGATATTTACAAAATTAAATACTTCAGTACACTTAAATATCTATCCATCCAATCAACAAAGGCTTGGTAAGTCGGCCGTTCTAACGAGCGTAGCGTATCATTGCCAGCGTGTGAAATCCGCACTGCTAGCGGTCGTTAACGATGTGATTTTACTGTTTGTAGCCTTCGCACAGACCCGTTGCATCACAGTGGGAATGCTCTGGCAAATACTGATAAATGAACAAACCCCACTAACAGATCTGGCGGACTGGTTTCTGGTTTCATTTCAATTATAACTGGGCTGGAACATAGTTAGCCATCCATTGTATTGAGCGCATTGAGCAATTTCAATGTAAGCATTTTGTGGAAAAGCAAATGTTGAAGTTTGTTTTGTAGGTGTATTCACTGTTTTATAATATATCAGCTTTACGCTGTATCACGCACACAGTAGGGTAGGCAGAGGGGATCTAGTGTTAAGACACTCGTGTTCCCCACTTTCCGCCGAGTTCTAGAGGCATTGCGTGTTGAGTGGCGGAACTCAACGCCGCGCTTTGCCTTGGCACCAGCGCGAATAAATGAAAATATAAATGTAAAAAATATTTTATTTCCTCGTGCGGGAATCGAACTTACAACCAGTCGATTTTACATTCACACTTTGTGCCCCTGCGCCACGGCTGGCCTCAATACGAGTATAATAAATAGAGAGATAGATAGATAACATAGACAGTCTTATAATAAATTAAATTAAATATGAATACATTATTATTTTAAACGATCACATCGCCTTAAGGCTCATTCTTTAAAAATAGGTTTGATCGTCGAGTTAACAACAATTCTGCCACAACTTAGTATCAGATGAACTAAGAGAACAGGAAGTTAATTTCTTAATTAAAAAGTTTTTTACCTGATCTTCTAAGATAAGGCTAAAAAACTTTAGTCATTTGTAAAAAAAATTAGAAATGGGTAACTTATAAAAAGCTTCTGTACTCTTACTTTTAAAACGAAAGAAGGAAACAAAAACATAAACAACAAACAATTGAGCAAGCATTTATTTAGGCTAACTAAGAACACATTAAAACGGTGGCAGCCACACTTCGAAGTTGGAAGATAGTTGGTAAGACAGTTTTTTCCTGAGCGCCGTCTCCAGGAACGCATCGCGGCTGTCGTCCCGCGGGGCGCACTTGTCCCGCCCGCCCTCGCGAGCCACTTCACGTGCCGCCCGGAGGAACTTTGACACTTGAGCTACACTTTCTCTAGCGTCTTCTACTGGTAACTGTAGTTAAATATAAGGATTGGTTACCTAACCAATGCTTATTTAAATGATTTAAAAGGTATGAAAGGTTTATTAAAATTTCAGTCGTGGCGCTTCAAAATAAAAATTTACTGGTTGTGGGTTCGATCCCCACTCGAGGAGATAAAGAGTGGTGAACGGTGTGTCATAACACTAAGTTACCTCTGCCTTCCCTGTTGTGTGAATTTAAAGTTTATTTAAATTATATGAAATAATAGCGAAATTAAAGTTTAACCGTTTAACACTTCCAATGAAAGTTTCTTTATTAAGTATCTTATACCTATAAAAATAGTTACATCGAGATCACCTTAAAAATATCACAAAGTAATATCTAAATTATATCTAAAAAATACCTGATCGTCACCAGGCAGCGTATGTGGATATATCCGTACCCACTGCCCCACACGCCCCACACCGCGGTCCCATCGCACTCCGTTGCCCCACGCACACGCGCTCATCATTCGACGACGGGATGCCGCAGTCGAGTACCCACCACGCCACGACTCGTCGACTGAGTCCGTTGGTGTTATATTAGTTGTTGACTGGAAATTATTTTTTATTTAGCTTTATACTGTATCCCCACTTTTAACTTGGTAGGTAGAGAAGACATGTTGTGTCCCCACGCACCGCCCTAGACATTGCTCGTTGCGATGCGGGACTCCACGCCTCAAGGCTCTGTCTTGTTACCAGAGGTAGGAAATAAAAGTAATGCATAGCCTCGTATGGGAACTGAATCCACAAATGTCTCAATTACAGTTAGATTCTTTGCTGCTCTGCCACGATAGCTTTTAGCTGAATTTTCGCCATTACCTTTTGTAATGGAATTGGTTTTATAGAGAGGAGTCGTCGATGTCTGAAAGACAATTTTTTAGCAATCTAAAATTATGTTTGATAAAAACATTATATAGCTTATATCAATAGTGCAGTAAGATTTATTACTCTATACATATATACAATATTGAAATTAAAATATAATCATAATTTTGTAAAAAAAATACCACGTTTTTACTACCAGACATTCTATATATATATATCAAACAAAAAATCTCGCTTTCACTACCAGACATACTAACACATACACCACCACTCAAACTTGACACCTATACAAAGTCCCGTCCCACTTGGACATCAAGTCCAATATATCCCTTTTTTTTCAATTAATTCTCCTCCTGCACTCGTGAAATAAATGTGTGAATAAGTTAAAGTTAATAAATATAAATAAATAGTGACTGACCGAAAGTTCGGTTTCGGCACTATTCTATCATAGTTTCGATTTCGGCCAAAAAACAGCCGAACCTTCGCCAACTAGCCGAAACTAAGTAGTTGTCAGGCGTCACTCTGCTTATTAATTTTGTTTATAATTTAACTTAGCTTCACGCTTTATCCCTAGCGGGGTAGTCAGAGAGAACGGAGCGCCAAACGCTACGGTCTCTGCATACCTCTTTCGCCTCGTCCACTGTCATCAACCTCTTCATACATGCCCTCCGGGGGATCCTCAAGCTTTTTACGTGACCTTCCTCCAGTATCTTTGATACTGTGTTTTCGAAGGTCACCCGAGGTCTCCCCCTACCTCTCTTACCACTCACTTTTCCATCATAAATCTTTTTTGCCATTCTTTCCTCGCTCATTCGTTCGACGTGCCCAAACCAGCTGAGCACGTTCTTCTTCATTCTCACCGTGACATCCTCGCTGTTACCTGCCATTCTGTGTACCTCTTCATTGCGGATTCGATCAGCTAGGCTGACTCCGCATATCCTAGCATTCAACTTTCTTTCATTCTTCTTCTGTAATACCCACGTTTCGCTGCCGTATAACAGAGTCGGTACCAAAACTGCATTGTGTGCGGCCAAAGGCGCAGCTGTGCTGACGTTTCGCCGTCTCATCAATGCAGCTAAGGCTCCGTTAACCTTATTACCGGCAGCAATACGCCTTTCCACATCCATCTCGTATCTTCCATCTCTACTGACCATACTTCCCAAATATACCACTCACCTGTTCTAATATCTTATCATTTACCCTGATCTTGCATTCCGTCCTTTCTTTATTTTTGTTTATTAATTCCAAATTTTTAAAATAAATTTATTTATAACAAATATATGTAAATCTAGCGTGAAAATCTCTGTGTGCGTGAAACTGATTATTATTTTTGATATTATTTATATAAATATATATAAAAATGTTTTATATTTTATTTAATTTTTATAAATTAAAGTTAACTATGTAATATCTTTGATATTAACAGTTGAAATAACACTTATTTAGCGTTAAATAAAAGAGGACAAAGTGAAGACGGTTTTAAAATACATGGTCAAAATTTTTCTAGGTAAAATTTTGAGAAATAACATTAGGAGACGGTCATTTTGCGGCATGGTAGCTTGAAATCAATTTCGAATAAGACTAATGTGTTCAATAATAGAAAATTCTCATATTTGAAAAATTGAGTTCTAAATGACATCAAGATTTTGACACAAAAACTTTTAGCTATTTCACTAAAAAAATAAAAGTACCTATATACATTTAATATGTTTACTTTTATTATCCTTTATAAGAACGATATGAAAACAATGATTGTGTATGCTGATCACCAAAAAATATTACAAAAGTTTTTCTGTAAGCTTTTCTGCCATGATCCTGAGCAATCAAGACCATCTTTTAATAAAATTCAATATAAATCTGCTCTGGTTTTCCGGGAACCGGTCTAAATGGACAGATTGTAAAAAATACATTTTTATTCTCATATTAGCTCCTAATTGTAAAATATTTGAATAACTATTCTTTATTATTTCCAAAAAACGTTTGACTTACATGATGTCTTGGGGATGTTAACAGAAGATTTCCGTAAAGAACTCATATTTTTTAAGACAACAAACAAGCATGCATAGCATGTTTGCATATTGTGTGTGTCTAATATAAGTTTCTTTAAAAATTATTAACAAAAAGAATCGAGATTGATAACGCACCGATACTTCTGCAGTGTCAGGACTGAATTCAGGCGAGTTTTTCAGCAGGCGCCCAATTTGAATGTCTTTAGACTTTTCAGGAATCTCCTGGTAAAGAAAATTAATGTATATCTCGAAATTCACGATAAGAAATATAATAAAAAGTTTAATAGATACGAAATAATTACTTGTTTAAATATTATTATGAAATTCATCTTAAGATCAACATGCTTACATCTATACTAATATAATAAAGCGGTAGAGTTTGTTTGTTTGCTTAAACGCTAAGATCTCTGGATCTACTGGTCGGATTTACTTTGTTTTGTTTTGACATACAATTTATTCTGCCATGTTAATAACAACCGACCGTTGCTGAGCAACGGCTTGCAAAGTTTGTTTGTCGTTTTGTTTGTCGTCGTCAAAAAACGCCATACACATACATGGCGTGCGCTGACTCAAATTTATGAGATACATAAAAACAATGTTCAACAAAAATATTGTTCTTTAAATAATGTTTAAAAAAGTCCGCGATCGTATATATTTATCTCTGAAAGTTGAGCAAAATAACCATTTTAATTAATTTACTTTAATTCTATTGGGTTTTTGTTAATGTATTTTTAATATTTTGATATTCATCCTTACGAACATAATAGTCACTTTTAGCATTTTATCTAGATTGAAATTATAGTTTACTCTATAGCATTCTAAGAAATAATTAAGGAGATGTCACTGATTCGAAATGATCTAGCCTTCGGGTGACATAGTATGACCGATGCGAACGGACAATAATTTTTATGTGATTATTTGATGTTTATAATTAATTTAAACTATACTTTGGATACCTTCTTATTTTCTTGGTGTGGTGTAGAGTTTGGTCCGGCGCGACATTGCCCGCTACTTTTTATTTAATGTTTATCTATACTATTTAAAAACACATTTATATTGAAAACTTACGATCGAAAGTTATTTCATCATCAAGGAAATGTTATAAAGATAGTTTTCGGCTTTTATCTATACTAATATAATAAAGTGGAAGAGCTTATTTGTTTGTTTATTTGTTTAAACGCTAAGTTTTTGTTTAAATAATCTCTGGATCAGGATCTACTGGTCCGATTTAATTATTTTTAGTTATGTTTGAAAGCTACGTTTTTCAGAAGTCTTATAGGCTAGATAATATTATGGTGTGTATAAGTTAGCCTTAAATAACGAAATAACAATAATAATGAACGTCATCGAATTGCTTTAAGCGCGTGCGCTGCAAGTATAGTAAAATATATGTCAGTACATTGTATGGAAGAAATATTTTATTTTATTAGTTTTAAAAAAAAGTCCGCGATACGGTATATCTATCTCTTATAAACAAGTCACAATAAGATATTATGTTGTGACAAAAAAATGGAAAATTACAAGGTGATATTTGAAGGTTTTTTATTTGATAAAGATACTGAAACTTACGAGCGAAAGTTATTCCATCATCAAGGAATTTGTATGAAGAAATGCTTTGTCTTTTGTATTTAACGTATTTGATTTGAACGTATACTTTTTGAAAAAAAAAATTATAAATAATTCAACGCTCATTTTTATGGTCGCAAGTATAGGCATGAGTCCAGCGGGGGATGCCCTTGCCGCCGATTTCGTCCTCGCAAGCAGCCATCTTAGTGCTTGCAGTTTCTCAAAATTATTGAATGTATAAATTATATTAATAATATAATTTATATTGATTATCTTGTGGAAAATGCAGGATAATAAAACAATTATAAGTGGTATGCGAGCGAAGCCGCGAATGAGTATTTAGTATAACATATTAGTATATAAATATGACAGTTTAACCAACTCTTACTAAAACAGGAAACTTATCAGCCACAGGTGGCTGCAAGTTGACGCAGTGTATGGGCATGGCCCGCCGTCTGCGCTGTCGGCGAGTACCGCGACGGTGACCCGTCGACGCCCTCGACGCTATCACCTTTGTTACTCCGCTCTCGTCTTCTGAACTACAGCTAGAATATTAGAATTAGAACATATGTAACAAAGAAAAATATACTATAAAAATATATATATTTAGTAAATATATATTTTCTATAGTATAAAAATTTTGTTGAAGTACAGTAAGTCGTTTATAATCTTCCTGTTTCTGAGCACCTTGGTAATGTTGTGCAGATTAGAAACAATATGATAAAAAAATTGAGTGAGAATCGAACTCGCATAAATCGTGTTTACAGTCAGACGCCACGCTGCCGTGCCAAGACGGTGACTGTCAATTATATATCCTCAACTGCAATGCACTTGCCTGGTATTTACGTTGTCCGTATAATTATATGTACAATAAATAATATGTACATATAATTATACAGGCTACGTACAACGGACGATGAAAGCGACTGTTGTGGGTTCGATTTACACTCGAAGGAATGAATTACAAGACAAGTCCGTGGTTTTGAGTTCCATTACTTATAATAGTACAATACTTATAGTCGTGTAATAAGCTCTTTGTTAATGAAAAAACATTTCGCCCATATTTGATAAGATACAGTGTATTGAAATACTCAAAAACCAGTAAAAAAAATTAAAGCGTAGTTACAAGTGTCACATCTTTTAGTTTCTAGTATTTTCACGATCCTAAACTATCGCGTGTTGCTTACAATAACTATAGATGCTTATAATACGTAGAAGACATGGTCGTTTTATCGTTAATTATTTAGATTTTTTCTACTATCTGCTCAACATAACATTTCTTAACATATTATTACATTTTTTTTTTTTCGTTGTAATTCAAACTAACAATAGGTATGTTCAATCAAACAAAGCGACTGCGCCACTACGGATGAATAATAAACAATAAAAATAAAAAAATCCTTGTAAAAATATAATATAATATATAGTTCATATTAAATATGATAAATGTTACATACTTAGTGGGATGTGGCGAGGGTCCCTGCAGCAGAGACAAGCCAGTATGACGCATGGGCAGACCCAATAAATCAAATAGTTCGTGTAGCATCGGTTGCTTTACAATTACATCGGCTTCGCAGTCAGCACCCAAGGCTGGAGATAGATTCACCTAAAATACAATATTTTGGTATATAGCAAGAAATGTAAACGAAACTTTTGAAAAAAAGGAACAAATATTTATTTTGAAATTACTAATATTATATCAATGGTACTGTAACTGTAACGGATAGCGTAATTTACCTACCAACACTAAGATCTATATTCAATTCGAGAAATTTAATATACACATTTTATACTATACATTATATTATGTATCTTAACAAAATATTATAATAATGAGGTCAGTCGTGGCGTAGAGGTGAAAAATGCAACTAAGCAAAAAATGTTAACGTGACTTGTGGTGGGTTAGATTCCCATTCGAGGAAATGAAATATTTATTTAAATTTATATTTTAACTTTTTTCACTCAGGTGTAAAGGTAAAGCGCGACTTTGAATTCCACCACACACACAAACACCCTACTTATCCTGGTGTATGCGGGATACGGCTCATTATTATTATTTATAATAATACCTCAAAGATTGGCCTATTTGATGATTTACTTCACATGCAATATTAGTTACAATGCGGAAAAATACTGATTTAATATTTTAAAAGTAAACATAATACCTCAATAAGCCAAGGTTTCAAACAATCATCGAGTAGTACATCAAAGCCATAGAATTCAAAACAATTTCTTGCCGGTGGCGTCCCCGCGGCTTGGGCGAGTAAAGTCAATGTTACCAGCGCCCTTATCCTTTGCCAAACCAACCACTCGACGGCACCCCATCTTCCGACCAAGGCTCGTCTCACTTGCTTAAGAGTCCATTTGCAACCTGAAAACAAAATACTAGCGACATCTGGCGTGTAACTTGTTTTTGTTTGAAGAAAATTGTATCAGCGCCAACTTTTAGTAGAATTAAGAATTATGTACCTTTATATTAATACTGCTTTTTAAAAAACATGTGCGAACTGAGGAGTATAATATTAGACAAACTCAATCTCTTATAAAATAAAGCTTAAAAATACTTAAATGACTGAAAATAATTTATGTTTGTCGACTAAATGACTGAAAATAATTTATATACATTATTGTATAGAAACACGTTGCTTTGGTAACGCGTTTTGTACTTGTCAATTCGTTCTCTAATTTTTATTTATTAAATCCTTTTTATATTTTTAAAAAAATAAAACATCTAGGAAACATTATTCTCAGAAAAAAAAAATTAATGGGATTCTTATGAAATAAAATAAATAAATATAATGATATACAATAAACATTCACTTAGGATTTTAATAAGACAACTCCTAAAAATTTAAAAAAAGCTACAAAAACATTCTAGTTCTATTATTCCTAAAAAAATACTTACCACTGCCAATCCTGTCCTTACATTCAGCATATCTCGGCCCAGTTTTGTTCAATGACGAGTTAGTCAAATGTCGGTACGGGTTGTGAATATCAGTCAACGTGTATTTATCTGTACCTGAAAACAATAATATTTTAATCATATTGAAAATTGAATTGAGGCAGTCGTGACCCAGGGGTACAAGTGTGCGACTGTAATGGAGATAGGTTGCGGTTTCGATTTAAGCTCAAAGAAATTAAATATTTAAAATTTTTATCTTCTCGCTTTGGTAACGAAGCAAAGCGCGGCGTTGAGTTCCGCCACCCAACATATAACGACTACAGAATTCAGTGAAAAGTGGGGAATGGAGTGTTTTAACACTGGGTTTATAATATAAACATTGTGTAGATTAAATACCTTACTAATGAAGGTTTATGCCCCTAATAATGCAAATTTCTTATTTAGAAGCAACAAAGGGGGCCTCTTAAGGCACTTATATGTATTTTAATCGAAGAAAACCAAATAAGGAAATATACACTGGGTAGTAGAGAGAGTCTAAGGCCCGTATTTATAAATCGCTCAGATCGCTCGATTGCGCTTAAAATCGATCTCAACTTGAGATCTCAAGATCGATCTCAAACTTAAAACTCAAACTTAAGACTTAAAAGCTATAACTAGATGATAGAAAATCTAAAGATTTTACAAAATTTCATATGTTAAATCTTATACATACCGAATCGGGCAAGCCCCTCAGCATACATATAGGCGGTGAGCGGTCGATATCCAGGTACGCAAACGTATAATCGCAAATCGAATTTGTACCCGGCAATGAGGAGGGGCCGCTCTATATATCTTTGAACGACAGCGGGGCTCCCGCAACGCATGTCGCACACGCTCTGAAAATAATATCATTTAAATTAATTTATAAAACAAATAAAGAGAAGGTTGAGGCTTTCGTGGCGCAGTGGGAGCGGTGACTGTTTGTAAACTTGATGGTTGTAGGTTTGATCCACATTCAGGGCTCCTCGCTATATATTACTTTCATTTCCATGCATAGACTAAGTGCAGCGTTATGTTTCCTTACCCAACACGCAACGTGTCTAACTCTGGCTTAGAGTGGAGTTAAAATAAATAAAAAAATATATCAATTTATAATCTCGCGATGTACGTATGATGATGTAATTCGTTTAGTGATATTTAAAGTACTAAAATGTTACTTACGCTAATATATATATCTCAAACTAAAAATGATTTTTGAAATCAGAAAGGTCGATGGTGTCGTTTTCGTATGGACTAAAGCTCATGTTAGCCTACATGGGAACGAAGCCGCAGACATGGCGGTAAAGTCCGCGGCAAATTCACAAATACCATATAATTATAATAATTTTCCTATTAGTTACGTGAAAAATCTAATTAAAAATGACACAATAATTAAAACAAATGAAGAATACATGGCCGCGGAAACCGGTCGTCATACAAGATCCATATTGAGTAACATTGAAATAAGAAAATCCCTTAACAATAAGATCAATTTGCTACCATCCATAACACAATTTTACTTAACGCAGTATTTGACAGGCCACGGCGTCCACCTGGTATATTTAAATAAATTTAAAATAAAAAATAATAACCTATGCCCGTGTACAAATAACTCAATTCAAAATCTCATTCACCTAATAAAATATTGTCATCGATATAGCTCACAAAGATCAGAACACATAATTCATTGCAACATATACAACATAGAAACGCCATTTATCCTACATAACTTAATAAATAACGAGAGTTGTTTAAAATCATTTATTAAATTTATATCTCACATCTTTAAAGCACACTTAAAGCAATAACACAGTAACATAAATTATATATATGTATTGTGTCTATGTAGATGTATATATATGTATATATATGTGTGTGTGCGTGTGTATGCATGTTGTATGTATACATATATATATATATATATATATATATATATATATATATATATATATATATATATATATATATATATATATATATATATATATATATATATATATATATATATATATATATATATATATATGTATATGTGTATTATATCTCTATTATTAAATTTATCTATGTTTTAAATATTATTACCAATATTATATTCACTATTATAAGCAATTAACTGTTGTGTCACCTGTATAAAATCGCAGGGGCACTCCAGGGAGTGATTAGGAGTGTTTAAAAAAAAAACTAAAAATGATAAAATTACGCAACGTTTTTTAACGCGGCTTACATTAATAGACAGAGTGATTCAAGAGGAGGTTTACTTAGCTACACGCTGTATTCCGCATATAGCAGGATAGGCAGAGTACTATTTTGTAGAATACCAAAATAGCTAAGCTTAATTCATTCATACGAGTATGTGACAGACCGATATGCCTGAATATTTATAGGTTGAAGCTAGCTCTTTACGTAGACAAAACCTATGACCTGCCTCAATAGCGTGTCCACATGCACTAAA
This sequence comes from Heliconius sara, assembly GCA_917862395.2. Classification (NCBI taxonomy): domain Eukaryota; kingdom Metazoa; phylum Arthropoda; class Insecta; order Lepidoptera; family Nymphalidae; genus Heliconius; species Heliconius sara. The sequence goes on from OU860792.2 coordinate 8,675,857, forward strand.
TTTGGCAGTTTAGTACAAAGTTCGCGTACTGGGAAGTATATTCAGTTATATTATACCTTAGATGCACTAAGCCCATTTAGGATGTTAAGGGAACAAGTTACAAGCGTTTTGTTATCTGTTTGTAGATACAAGAAACAGGTGATAATAAAATAACCGATCAAGTGCGAGTTGGATTGTAGGTCAACTGGAAGTACAACTTATTATAGTTGTCAAAGTTAACATATGCCCATATGTATTCATTCTTAACCGACTTTTGAAAGATATCTCAGAACTTTTAATTGTGTGAACCGATTTTGACGATTCTTATTTGAAAGCTAGTGCTCTCCGAGTTTTTAATTTGGTTCAGTTCTGACAATGGCATCCATGAGAAAATCATATAAGTCTTAAGTTTGCATGAAGTATTTACGCGACAAATGGACAAATAACTCAATATCCCGCCAACCGATTATGATGATTCTTTTTTTATTGAAATGTTCTGATTATGCTACAAAAAAAAAGGTTTCCTTAATTTAAACCGAATGTGATTATCTTAAAATTAAGGAATTCGTTTAAAATTTTATATTTTTTTTTAGAAAGTAAATAGAAGCATAAATTCAAATGATTTTTTTTTCTATTAACTACCTACAACTTGTCACTTTTTAGATTTTTTCCATTAATATTGGACTTTTTATAAATGCCAAATTTGATATTTATAGGTATATATAAACTTCATGCCAAATGTGATATTTATAGGTCGAAGGGAACTACGAAATTTATGAAATTTGCTACTTAAAAACCTATCTACATACAAATTTCATACAAATTGCAGCAGACACTATTTTTGTTTTTTTTTTATGGATAAGACACGGCAAACGAGCGTGCGGGTCACCTGATGGTAAGTGATTACCGCCGCCCACGACCCCGTGCAACCCCAGAGGAGCTACAGGTGCGTTGCCGGTCTTTAAGATGGGTGGGGCGCCGGGGCCCGGCATTACCTGATGCGAAATGCAGTGGCATAAAGCCACTACTTCACGCCGGTTTTAAATGCCGGAGGTGATAATGATCCGGTCGAGTCTGCCCATGCGTGTTGCCATTGCTGGCGACTTGACTCTACCACACGTACTTAAGTCGCCTCTTACGACACGACCAGTACCAGGATGATCCTCTTCTAGGCCGGGATCACACGGCATACACTATGCATAAGTAAATCCCCGTATCTTTTGATTGTGTTGACTTAGAAGCTTGATGTTTTCTGTGCGTCAATAGACCAAAGACTTGACTATCTCATATTAATTTCAACTTAATACCTCCACGCGGTCTTGAAATAAATGGTCTTGACGGACTGACAGACGGACAACAAAGTCATCCTATAAGGGTTTCGTTCTTACATTTTTGAGATACATGACCCTAAAAATAAGAAAATTAACAGCAAAAATTGTTATATATTTCTCAAGAAATATAAAAATCTGCTAGATTTGATATTTACTACCATATGACATACTTGTAATAAATACTTATATGGCAGTAAAAGAGGTGATTATTTATTCTAACCCAGCGCAGTAGCCACTAAAAGCATATTAAGATATATTTTACAGATAATCGTTGTTGTAACCTCCAAGGTGGATAACAAACGTAATTTTACGTGATCTACATTACAAATGGATACTCATGTGAAAAATAGGGTACCTTTTTTAAAATATTTAGTGACATTTTCCTGTTATTTCGAGGTTTATTGCCTATGTATATTAAAATTTGATGTATATGAAGTATATAAATAAATATATTATAGTTTTTGTAAATATTATCGCTCTTACCTTAAAGAAACTGCAATTTTTACCTTAAAGGCCTAAGTTAAAATATTGTTAATATTTACCCTAAATAGAAATATTCCTCGGCCCTGGCTTTGTGCCACGGGCTTGTGTATCCAAACGACATTGGACCCAGTAGACTCGTCGCGTCTTAAGCGCGAACATTCAGAGACCAACTTTGCGTATTCCAAGGGTAAGTGGAAGCAGGGTGGACTGAAACATAATATTAAAATAGTTAATAAAATATGATAAAAATATGATTATTAGGTATCTTATACGTCCCACATAAGGGACAAAGGATTTTTTATCCGTAACTTCTTTAACTTTAAATATATGTATACCGCATTGAGTGGGTGAATTGATCCGAAACTGTGATATTAGTCCAAATACGAAACTACTATTCCACGTAAACAATTTACTATTTGATGGGATGATAGTACTAAAATAAGAAATATGGCGCCTTACAAATTATTGTGACTATTGCGCCTGGTAATAGCTTTTTCTACATGTCAACCTGGTTAATTCACTGAATTAAAAAAAAAGTTATTCACTGAATTAAACTGGCGCTTATTAAGTCTGTTTACGGCCGCAAGCCTTGGCTCGAGTCCCACGGGGGGCGCCCTTACCGCCGATGATGTAGTATTCATGATTGTACGTATCAATCTGTTGGCAAATGCAGCTTACTAAAAGTATTATATGCAAGCGAAGCCACAAGTAGGCCGCTAGTTGTATATAACTGAAAACATTCTTTATTGACAGAATTTTTGATCAGGACCATCAGCTTAAAATAATTATAATAAAATTAAATGATTATTTTTTTAAAGACGTCAAATCCATTTTTTTTTTTCAGATAAAAGTTGCACATTTTTTTTATGTTAGCATCCCATTGAATTCTGGATTAAATGACATAATAGTTATTTTTAGAACAGGCAAATCAAAATTGTCTAAAGTCGATTTGAGGCAAAATCTGATACTATTTTTTAGTGCAAATCGATGCGGATGAAAAATGCGGATGAAAAAAATTTTGAGACGACGACAGTTGGTATACACAGTGCTAGAAAATTTTCAGGGACACAGTATTACCTTCCGTTTCTTTAAAACAGAAAGTAGCGTGCGACAGTTGCTGTAGCTAAAACGTCATTAATCCTATATAAAACAAAACTATGACATTGGCTTTTTCTTGAGATTGTCACGCGAGCTCCGGTACCACTTGGAGTAATTACGTTTCATTAGTATACAGTATACACTATAATTTAATATTACCTCGAACTTTCACCTTCGTCCCGGCAGGAAGGATTTCTAATTCGACCTTTAAAACTTCGCTAATTTAATATTCGCGACGAGTTAATTTCATAAGTTTGCATTGTTTCTCCATAGAATAACATTTTCAATAACCATATTTTTGTTTCTGTTTTGTTACTACTTTGTTCATTCTTGGAACTTTATTCTGTGGTATTGTAATCATTATTTGAAAAGTTTAATTTTAAATCGACCAAAAACATTTAGTATAAACATTTCTTCTGGGAATATATGATAATAGCTATTTCTTTATTTCTAGTTTTACGTGTTAACGTATAACAAAATATTTTAATGACGTTACATTCAATATTCTCGGGCTCACTTTAACAATGTAGAAAACACAACAGAAAATATTCTTCGGGATATGTATTTTTTTCTCTCTTAAAACACCAAACTACGGACGAATTTAATTTATCCTTAGCTGTAGTATGCGAAAAAAAATTGATAATATTTTGGGCGCCCAAAAGACTTTCAGCAATTAATCACTCATTATGGGACCCTAAAGTTGCGATTTGTTTACCGTAATCTCTTTTGCGCAGTATAAAAAATATAATTTATTAAATATAGTTATTCCCCTTCTAGAATTTTCAAATGTCAAATCAAACATCCATTGTATACTACTAAGTATTATTTTACATTGTTCAGAATGATTAAATCAAAGAATCCAAGCAGGTCAGAGGGCTTAATTTACTTAGATGCATCTCATAAAAAAATGATAATATCGTGCCGCACGCAACACACGTAGATTCATTCAAATCGCTAATGACGTGTATCGGTTGACAACAGTCCCAACAAATATTGTAAGCAACAATATCGGAAAAAGCCAAAATGAAACTAATTCCTAGTAATGTTAGAGTTACAAAAATGTTGTTTTGATAAACAAATAAATGTAGATATACAAAAAAAAGGTATTTCTATATTGGCAACTTTTTGATTGATGCTGTATTTATATTACATAATTTCAAAGTTCCCTTCATGTTTGTGGCAGATTAATATCGAAAATACGCTATTAATATTTTTTCAGTAATTACGCTATTAATATTTTATCAGTTGGGAAAGGATAAGCTTGGATTCTTATTTAGGAAAATGCTTGCATTTTCTATATTCCAAATATTTAAAAATATTATTTTTCGATTTTATTAATACTCAAACCAATATAATATCTCTAAAAAACGCAGAAAGAGGAGAACGCAGTATTAAAAAAGTAGTAAAAGCATATCAAATTCTGTGAAATAAATTTAAATAGCTAACTAGTCTTGTATAGCAAATCTCTATTGTCAGTTTATTTCAAAAAATATGTGATATTTTCGCACTTTCGGAACGCCATAATCAAAGAATCATACCAACATGAAATAAAATATTTTTTAATTATCCATGGTGTTTTAACTAATAATATAGTGTAAGTAGTCACCTGAATACTTGCAAGTCAGTTACAAGGCCTAAGGCACAGATTATATTAAAATTTAAAAAAACATGACCGTATTCTTATTTAAGTTGAGATGTCGACAATACATATTTATTTTATTTCAAGCCGCTTAATTATAATGTCTCATATTTATAAATAAAAACAAATATATATCATGTTGCAGAACGTAGTTTGAATAATAAACCTGATATTAGCGATCAATATATCCAGCGGCGGGGAACCACAAAAATATTGAGGGTGCAATTACCTCCCTTCATTTTACAGCCTGATTAGAATTCAAATATTTGCGTGTAGATTTTTTTATTGGTTTAAAATGAAAGATTTATGTTTTGTTTTTATTGGCTAATTTTCTATTACCATTGTTAATTTCAATTTCTTAATTGCCCTGAAACGACTTCCTGTTATTTGTTTGCTTTATAATTTACGACTGCTGCTTTAATTTTATAGCATTTACAGTTGGATTTTACGAAAATATATTAGATTAAAGGGCTCTTTTTTATACATATAAATAAAAATGAAATTGCAAACCACTAACCTAAAGTCATAAATTGTTCCATATATTCTTCTCATACATCTTAATAGCCTAGACAAACTATCCTTCCTGCAAATCGAACCACCTTTTGGTATATGATTCATAAACTGAAACAAAAAAGTAAATTACTTATTTAAAAAAACTACATAAAAAAAAAATTATGCAATCTTCAACGTTCAGAATATTTAAAAAAAATTATAGAGACTATTTGAGAGACACCTAAAAAGATCATATCAATATGAATATATACTCTATATGGAATTTGGCATTTGGCACTGCTATAAAGAATACCAAATTTATATTTGTAAATGCATTGTATTTACGGAATTTCAACTACTTTACGAGTAAGCTAAATAATAAAAAAGTATAACATGAATAACAATAATGTCAGACACAAGCCTTAGTCATAAAACTATCGACGTTTGTCACAGCGTCATAACATTGTATTAGAGGTAGACACGAGAAATCTCAATAGAACATGAATGAATATCTATAGCGAACGAATAGTCGCATCCATTTTATCGTCATTTTCAACTTGTTTTGAAATTGATATGCGATGTTATATGCTATAAAAACATAACATTCTCTGATTTCACATAATATAAGTCTTCACAAGACTATTTTGCCTTAATATGAACAATAAATCACACTTTTCGACCTGAAACTAAATACTAACTAACTAAATGAATTAGAATGAGTAGTATAGCTGTTGTCAGAAATAAATGTTAATTGCAAGATTTCCCTAACCTGCCAATCCCCCAAAGCTTTATAAGAAGTGGCAGGAAAAGCGCTAGTCCGCCACCACAGATTCCATTTTTCATCACCACCACCGAAGCCCTGATAAATGCGCCACCCTCGTTCTGTACAAACCTAATTAACGAAATATTTAATAATAGATAGGTTCGATATTGAAGCAGTGAAACAGAGCTCAAATAATATTTTTTTATCTTCACACTGTATTCCGTGTATGGCAGGATAAACATAACATTATATTATGAGAAATTGTATGTTAAGTGGCTCAACGCCGCACTATGTCTTGTTACCATAAGAAGAGAAGAAGAAAAATAGCTCATTCCTCTTCATGAATTGTTTTCATCCCACAACAACCCACAATCGTCGCGTTTTCAGTCAGAGTTTAAGTTTAGTGGCTATAGGCCTAGTTGTTTGGGACTTAAACACTTCAACGCGTTGTTTTTTTTTCTAGATCCACGTTGTAACCCGCACACAGCGTGATAGGCAGAGCGAACCCAGTGTTAAGTGTAACAATCCGTTCCCCATTTTCCGCCGAATTCTGGAAGAATTGCGTGTTGAGCTGAGAACTCAACGAAATGAAAATGTTAAATAACTCACAACAATTAAACAGCAATTTAATCAAAACTTATTATTACATTATAACATACACAATTTTGAATCATATCTCACTAAACATAGAAAATATTAAATTTAATGAAAATGTTAAATAACATAATGCAAATATATTCTACATGCAAATATATACTACCTATTTCTATAAATAGGTACTACTTCTAATTTTGAACTATTTAAATAATAATATGCATATTACTTCTAAGAGTTTTGTTATTTACCTTTACAAGAAGGCTTGGTCCAAACCCGTTATCATTTAGGCGGTAAATAAAGGGTTCATCGTTATCAAATACTTGATTCATTTTCCTTAAGAGGTATCTGAAAAAATATTTATTATTTAATAAATTAAACTACTATACTATCTTTTAAATTGTATTTTTCTAAATATTACAGAGGGAAAATGACGTACTCGACAATGTCAAAACTTATCCCATCAAATATTTTAAGCTTAGCAAAAATATGAGCATTCTATACGAATGCGTAAATCGCATGCCACGTCGTAATAGAGAAAGCATCGAGATTCATTTTTAAAATCTACATGTCAATATAGACACGTTACTTTTTACGTTAGTTTCACGTGTGCTACGATCTCCCGCGTCACGTTATAGGGGCCCGCCCAGCACGGCCGCCCGCCCGACACTGCTCCTGCAAGCATCAAAGGCACCAGTGATTTATAGCTGGGTATTCGTGACACGCTGCTTTTAGTAATAACAGTAACTAAGTAAATGCCTTTCCTTAAATGTAATGACGTGACGACTCTGTTCATGCTCTATTGCACTTGTCACGTTGACCTTTAACGATATTAAAAAAATGTACTTCGACAGAACAAAGAGCATTTATGCACGAAGTTATATTTGTGAAAATAATATTGAATAAAATTCGCTGCCTAATCAAAACCATTTAGGAGAATTTACAGTACAAATGAAAAAAGAAAATTGTAATTCATTATATACAAAATTTTAGGTTTGTCGCTTTTATAAGTAGCGAATAAAGTGGGTAAGGAATCTTTGATTTAAGCTTGTCGTTTCTTTAAGTCCGTTATAACGGACTAAACTAACTATAAATACTAAAATCAACTACTGAATGATTTCATAGAAAAAGCAGCTTTTACAGTAGAACAAAATGCACACAAGCGTGAGTCGAACTCGCCCACCGAGGTTTCCGTATAAAAATTAGAGATCTTGAGGTTTTTTCTGAAAATCAGGCTTTGCTTAGAAAGAGCCCTTTCATCTGATACCTCACTTGAACTAGCGACTATAATACCAAATTTTGCCCCCCTTTTTTGCTATTATTTTTTAGAGCTTAATCACAAATGCATAGTTTTAATTTTTTTTAAACTAGTTCTATCTGTAGATAGAACTAGTTTAAAAAAACTCTCTAAGGTCAGTAATGTCATAATTATAGGTTAACCTGAAGTACCCCACTAATTTTAATTCCTTTTATAGTGTCGTGCGAAATTCACGTTTTTTACTATTTAAGGCAATTTTTTTTTATATTTAACCACCAACTTATAGTTTTTAGATTTTTTAGTGAACTAGTACTACATGTAAATGCTAGCTGTCAAATTTCATAATTCTATTTTAACAGGAAGTAACTTATGCATTTTGAATCCCTTGACGGTATCGAATTACGCGTTTTTTGCTATATAAACGGCCAAATCTGTTTTTTATGTAAATGTAGTAATATTTTTTTTTTTTGGGGCCGTAGATCTGAGTAAATAGTTTGAATTTCAACTCGACATCTCCAAGCGTTCCTTTTTGAGAATTATTACCACCAGTGTTATTCCTAAGTCTGGAATAACACTTTAAAAATGTTTAAAAAAATTACTTAGACATATTTAGATAGATGATGGTGATGGTTAGATTTAGTTAGATGATGGTGATAATTAGACAAAGCAATTTGCGGTAAATGTACTTAAATTATGTATAAATATACAACAATGTATATAGAAATAAATAAGCATAAATAAGCATATCGTTCAAGTGCGAGGCGCGTGAGCTGCGGACGGGCTGCTAGTTTTATACTGTATTCAAATGTAAAACACAAAAACAAGAAATAAAAGAAATAAGCTTACGAGAACTTAAAGTTAGTCCTATAGAATAATTATCACTTAAATTCAGATTTTAAATCTTATATAACTACTGAATTTTTAATAATCTGCTAAAATAATAGTATATTTTTCGACAATATTACGAGCAATCAACGACTGCATCAGTTCAAATCAATTGTCGTAACATTGACGTAAACCAAAAAGATTTATGTTGACAATTTGTTTTAATGGCCTGAAATATGAGCTGCATTATGCGAATTATAATGAAATTATGCTTTAAAAGGTCGTTTGTCATTAAAGACATTGCTTATTGCTAAAAGCTATATGAATGTTCCTTGACAACGGTTTTATTCATTCAAGTAAAGGCCATTGAAAATTGTAATTTTAAAATGCAATGATTTTATCATCATTATAAGCATATAATATTTTTAAAAATATACAAACTTGCATAATTGACAGTTAAATACAAATACTCTATATACTGTATATACCTTTTCAAAAAGTATTTATTTATATGAAAATTCAAATTTAGCTAGATATTTTTTTAAAGTACTGTAAAATTTTCTGTTTCTCCGAACTATGTTTTATTTTAGTTTCTTTTTAATTTTTACGCAGGTTTTGAATTTTTTTCATTAATTGTTGTGTGATGTGACTGTAGGTTCGATTTTCACTCGAGGTGCAAGCAGATAGCCCCAGCCGGCAGTCATCCCCGGTCATTATTGATTTTAGGAAATCCTGCGCATATATAAATAGTGAAAATCTTCAAGTACAGTTTACAGCGCCGCCTATAGAGATATTAGTCTCAACCCAATTACCTAACGGACAAGGCAGGGTAGGCAGAAGGAACCTGGGAACGTCGTGCTAAGACACTCCGTTCACATTAAATCATTGCATGAATGTTGGAACTTAACGTGGTGCTTTGCTTCGTTGCCAAAGTTAATTTCCTTGAGTAGGAATCGCATCCACAATCTGTCACGTTTATAGTCATGCGCTTGTACCTCGACGACATGACTGGCCTCAAAACAAAAAGTGTGATATTTTTTAAATTATTTTTTTCATTAAAAAACGATCAAGCTTAAAATTGATATTATGTACTATAGTAATTTAGCTTTTAAATGTAATTATGCGTATAGAATTATAATTTTTACAGGATAATTGAACTAACATTATATGATTGTGGCCGTGTATATTTCTTAGAAAAGTAACTCCAACTGTTATAGCCGACTAAGCAATAAAACTACATACTATTGATTGCTTAGAATTTCCTTGTATTTAATTGGTGGAGCAGTTGATATATTAAAATAAGGTATTTTATAGCGATGTGTTTTATTAGCAATATGATTTGTATTTAATAGGTTAAAAAGGGGGAACCTAGTGTTTTAGACGCTCCGTCCCCCACCTTCTGCCGAATTCTGGAGGCATTGCGTGTTGAGTGGCAGAAGTCAACGCCGCGCTTTGCCTCGGCACCAGAGCGAAGAAGTGGAAATATAAATTTAAGTAAATATTTCATCTCTTCGAGTGCGGATCGAACCCACAACCAGTCGGTTTTGCATTCACACTTCGTGCCGCTGCGCTACGACTGGCCTCAAATTTTGTATTTAATATTTATTTTGTATTTAATAGGTTAATTGGTATGTAAATAAATAAAACATATTTTTTTGTACTTTTCACTTTTATATGTAGAAACTTATATAAATATGTACAAAAGTTAACTTACAATTACTATCAAAAACAATTATGTACTTCTCCTTGTACATTATTGACAATATGTTGTATTGATACTGTATGAAAAACAAAGGATTTTTTATATTATAGTTGTTATAATGTCATTTCAGGTCTTCTTTTCAAAGCCACTTGATATCCATCAACATCTTTCATCATGACATTTAACTTAACTCTAATATGTGGTATCGGTCCCTTCTCCGGTTCTCCAACTATCTTATAATATCGCATTATCATTGCCAGCGATGTCTTGATCGACATTAAAGCGTATTGATAGCCTACAAAAAAAAAATTCGATAAAAAATGGCATGATTTATTGATTAATTTATAAAAGTATAAATTTGATATTTTAAACATGAAATTTTCCTGAAAAAATAAAAAGACAACACGAAATAGCATAATAATCTTGACGAATTTAATTTGAGGAACGGTTACAACTTTACTTGCCTACACAATTTCTCGGTCCGTTACTAAAAGGCATAAAACTGCAAGGATGTTTTAAGTCAAATCGCTCTGGCAAGAAGCGGTCAGGGTCAAAATGCTCTGCATCCGCTCCCCAGTATTTTGGATCACGATGGCAGCCCCATATTGATACTACTACTCCTGAACCGGCTGGGAGAACACGGCCTGAAGCTGAAAAAAATAATTTAAATATAAGTTAAGTATAATAAGTAAGTAATGAATCTATATTATTCACTTAATTAAGCAATACATTTTATAAACCAGCCTCACCCCTGTTTCCACACGCAGGAAACCTAGTCTTAAGACACTCCGTTCCCCACTTTGGAGACATTACGTGTTGAGTGGCGGAACTAACCGCCGCGCTTTTTCCTCGACACCAGAGCAAAGAAATGAAAAAATAAATGTAAATAAACATTTCATCTCCTCGAGTGGGGCTGGAACCCACAACTAGTGTATTTTACAGTCACACTTTGTGCCCCTGAACCACGACTGGTCTCTATGCTTCATACAGAACTAAAAGAAATCTTAACAAAAGGTTACTTACGAAGCGTGACATCGGCTTCCGCCTTGCGAATAATAAAAGGTACAGGAGGAAAGAGTCTTATGCTTTCTTTTATAACTCTCTCTAAGCATTTCAATTGTAGCAAATCTTCTTTGGTCACAGACCTATTGGAATTTCCAAATATTCCATACAACCTGAAAAGTTAGACTCGTTTATAATTTTCTGTAATTCACAACATGTAAATTACATGTTCATCATCACTTTTGTATTACTAATACAATGTATTACTAAATATATACATTTAATGTAGGTAATAACCTATAATGTTAACCTTTCCATATTATACAAGCAGACAGAAGCAAGACCCATTTTCTAATAAAACCATAAAAACACCACAACATACACAGTACGGTTACTACGGTTAATTATATTCTTAGTTTTTAAAAATAATGTTGTTAAGAAATTAATAATATTTTTTCTTAAAACCTGAATTACTCACTCTTCATACACTTTCTCCTGTATTTTTGGGTATTTTGCCATCAACTTCAGTGTATAACCAATAGCTACAGCAGAAGTGTCAGTCCCAGCAATAGTCAAAGTGAGAATTTCTTCGCGCAGTTCCATGTTTGTATACCCTCTCTCACCGCCAGATAACGATATTAGAAGGTCCAATAATGTTTTTCTATGGTATTCCTGTAAATCTGAATAGTGATTTTTTTTTTACAATAATCTAATTTTATCAAGAATCTAAAAATTCCGCCTAAGACTTTCTTAAGATGTGTTACATAAAAAATAATTTTACTACGTACTATATTCCTTACTGGCTTCTGTTTCATTATCATTTTCTTTGCTCAATTCAACTCGTCTCTTTTTGATGACCTTTAAAAAAATATATGAATTGAAAAATATATATAAAATTTCATCAAATTCAAATTAAAATATTCTTTATTCAAATAAACTTTTGTAAGCACTTTTGAATCGTCAAATGAAAATATAGACAAAAAAAGCTACCACCGGTTCGGAAGGCAGTTCTGCTGAGAAGAGCCGGCAAGAAACTCAACAGTTGCTCTTTTCAAATTCAATGGTATTATTATATTACATTATCTGGCAGCTATCCTGCATTACATTCAATAGACATTAATTCCATACATGTTTATCTTCTAAATATTCTTGAACAGTGTAATAAGCTTTACTTGTTAGTATTTTTTTCAAGGTCGAATAAAAAATTGTGGTAGTGGCAAACTAAGAATACACTGCGGAAGTTTATTATATACACGTATACTCAGACCCATAAAAGATTTTTTAACTATTTGGAGGCGAAAACTTGGCGTAACAAGTTTATCTTTGTTTCTGGTTCCTATCGTATGTATATCACTATTTTTACTGTGACGCTGAACATTTTGCCGGACAAATAGAATATTATAATATACAAATTGTGAAGCAACTGTAATAATACCTGCATCTTTAAATACATATATCTAATTATAACATTAATAATATTCAGTAAAAAGTTAGACTATTTACTTCATCTGTAAAATTATGTAATACGCCTATATACTCTTCATGTTTCTTGTACTGGGGAAAGAATTTGAACAGCCAATCCGGTTGCAACCATAAATGAAAAATTCTCTTGCAAACAATATCTAATACAAGGTTCATTGAAGTTAAAAATGAAGAATTTGGATCATCTTGAGCGTTTAGTTGAACACCTAATGTAGTTTCTGTAAAAAGAATATTTAATTATCAATAAATAATCACAATTTTGTTTACATTAATAAAAAATCAAATAATATAATAAAACGCAAATTGAAAGTAATAGAATGAAAATGATCATTTTTGCAAAGCAAAAGAAAACATAAATCAAAGTCTAAACTCGCGTGTGTGTCTAATAACAGATAAACGTGAATAAATCAACATGAAACCAAACGAGAAAAATTTGCAGAAATACTTCTGAAACTGGAACGCCCATTAATATACTTATACTAATTATTAATATATACCTTCGTACGTGTACGACTTGGAAAATTATTTGTAGAATTGTAATAATAGATTAGCTGCTTTATTTATAACTAGTTTTACTAAACCATTAGTTTATAATTTTTTTACAAATCAACTATCATAAGTTACGGTATACTTTTCATACTAACCACACACAGAATCCAAAGCATATGCAGACAAGTATGGCCAAATGCTAAATTCTCCTTTTCCATCAACTTTGGATAATTTTTTTACTAGTTTTTCACCATTATCAGAAAAAACATCAGAAAATTGATCTGTTATTTTTGGACTAAAGGCTGGTATTAATATTTTTCTGCGTCGCCTCCATATTGGAACTGAAAGAAGTTATAGTATGCAAAATATATCTTTACCACAATACAAAAATAAAATACATAAAAGTACAAAAAATGATATATATATATAATTCTGTGCCGTGTGATCCCGGCCTAGAATAGGATCATCCTGGTACTGGTGGTGTCGTAAGAGGCGACTAAAGTACGTGTGTGTAGAGTCACGTCGCCAGCAATGGCAACACGCATGGGCAGACTCGACCGGATCATTACACTGCGTTTCGCATCAGGTAATGCCGGGCCCCGGCGCCCAATCCATCTTAAAGACCGGCAACGCACCTGTAGCTCCTCTGGGGTTGCACGGGGTCGTGGGCGGCGGTAATCACTTTCCATCAGGTGACCCGCACGCTCGTTTGCCGTGTCTTTTCCATAAAAAAAATGAACATTTAAGTACCTGGTGCAAATATTCCACCATTGCCGATGATTGTTTGCATAAATCTGTGTAAATCATCTTTTGTTAAGCATGTCTTTAATATCATTTCCGAGTCCACAGGATTCGTTATCACTAAAAATGAAAGATTAATCGAGTAATCATAAAAATATAAAAAAAAAATTAAGTCAGCTTCACGCTGTATTCCGCACATAGCAGGGTAGGCAGAGGGAAATTAGTGTTAAAACGCTCCGTTCCGCACTTTCTGCCGAATTCTGGAGGCATTGAGTTGCAGAACTCACCGCCGTACTTAGCCGCGACACCAGGGCGTAGAAATCTGTATATATAAAAGGACTTGTTCTGACTGACTGATGACTTGTTTTGACGTTCTTGACGCACGCACAGCCGTAACCGCTGATGGTAGAAACGTGAAATTTGAACAGATGTTTATTTTTATAATCTGGACATCCACTAAGAAGGAGTTTTGAAAAATTTTAACCCTAAGGATAAAATAGGTTGAAAGTTTGTATGGATTTTTTTTAAAACAGCACCGTTTTTTATAAAATTCGAAATTCAGACTCTAAAATATTTCATTGGGCACGTGTTTCATGGTTTGGTACTAGTGGAAATATAAATTTAAGTAAATATTTCATCTCCTCGAGTAGGGATCGAACCAGTCGGTTTTACAGTCACACTTTGTGCCGCTGCCACAACTGGCCTCAAAATACATATATTTCTATTAATAATTCGAATTTTTTTTTATTTTAATTGTATGTATGAATTATATTAAGAACATTTTTGTTTGTGAGTAGAAATGATCGATACTGTAATATTACAAAATAGGATTTAAAAAGCATATTTTTACTTACAAAAATAGAGTATGTGATTCAGCCAACCTCGGATAATTCCGTCGTATAGCATTGTCTCGTAGCTCAATGCTTGTAAACTCAACATTATATCTGCATAAGCAAAAATAAAAATTATATAGTTACAGATTAAGTAAATATATTTTTTTAAGTTATCCTTTCAATAATTAAGGTTCAATTTAAGAAAATCTAACATAATTTAATCATATTCTTTTGTCAAACATGATTTTATTCCTTATTTCATCACGGCATCTATCTTGGACTTTAATTTTCTCCATAGTGTAGGTACCTACAGTTACATGTAAGCCATTTTCATTTCCCATACCAATATCATACTGATTCTCCAAGAATCCATGAATATAATATTTCAGAAGTTTGGTATAACCATATAAATTTAAACATTATTTGTTAGGCATTTACAGAAATATTTAATTTAAAAATTCATTTAGAAGCACAAAAGTGCAATTAATTTAACGCATACAAGACTACATACCATACAAAAAAATATTGTGTTGAATATAAACTAACTTTCTAATACTTTTATTAAAATCGTAAAACATTTACTAATATTATTACTAATATAATTGTCATTTTGTAATGCTTGCTGACCAACATCATTTTGAAAATCATTGAGACCATAAAATTTTATGTCCCACTATACTTAGAGTGGAAATCATTAAAGGTTAACTATACCTAACGTTTATATAAGTAACTAAGGCTATATATAACTAACGTTTAACTAATGTTAAAACAATTCAAATTATTACGCCGAAATTACGCTGATTTAATCAATGCGGCAACTAATATTTAAAAAATTTATATGATAAGTTGTTATGAGAATAATAATAAAAAATGTTTTTATATGTATTTTTTTTTTAGGCCAATCTGTAGTTTTTACTAAATTAATTTTGTGTAATTCAAATTTATATGAAACCTTAATGAAATATATAATATATTACACACATAATAATTGAACAACACAATACATATATGTAAGTACATATATGTGTGTTTATACATATACTTTATAACTTGCCTTCATTGTTTCCCATCAGCGTGTGCGCTATCCCTATAATGGGCAATTCCCTATCCGGTGCCTGGATTTTGGAGGCCAGCTTATACATATTCCTCCTCTTGAATCTATATACAAATATCCATAGCACAAGGATCACTACTAGAGACCACAAGATCATTTTAATTTTTCGTTAAAAAATAATATTATGATATGCGTTAGAGATCACTAATTTAAAATCTGCACCGTTTTATACGTGTTGTCGATTTACACGATCGACACGGTTTGCGCACAAATTTTCCCGTACTCTAGTATCGTCAGGTTCATGGCATACATCCCACAACCTTCACATCTGTAGGAAACAGTAATACCATAGTGGAGTAATAGCACGTACGTAAATATATATATATATATATATATATATATATATATATATATAAATATTATTTTTTATTATTATTTGTACTTTTAAATTGTTTTTTATGAAAACTTAGAAAGTTAAGTAAGTTAAGCTACATGATTATTGATCTAATATACAAAATTAATTGACAACAAAAAACAATCTGCTATGATTTTTTATTACTTTAATCTGTCATATCCTAATATGATTATCTTACTAGATTATCATAATTTCTATAAGATTTTTTAATGTCTTGAACTAAAAAATACGACCAATGATATTAGATATTTATAAAATATACAAAAGGCTAATATTTATTATACGTATACATTCTTGAAACATTACGTTCTTTTTACCTATGTAATGTTTTTGAAAACTCTGTTAAATGTGCTGATATCAGTGAATAATGTAATTTACTGCTTCAGAAATAGGCTTAAATGTTAATTTATTGATTTGGGAAAGGATTCATAATATTCCTTGTAAAATAACTGAAACGATTGTATATTAACTCCTGTACAGCTTTTAAATTAGTTACATACATAATTACCTAAATGTAAAATTGGTAAGTATGTAGTTATTACAGAGTTCACGTAGAAAGGATGTTTTGAATTTTTATATAGATTTATTTCAAACGAACGAAGGAAACAAAAAATCTATGTTCTACTTGATATTTCTTTGAAGATCAAATCGTTCTTTATCTCTGTGTTAAAATAATTACGACTTAAACTTAACTGTTATGATTTATGAAGGTTATCTCCACTAAAAATTCAATTTTGTTTATTTTATTGTATAAAATATTATATAATAGTGCGCTATTATATAATAGTGATAACTTTTTTTTAATGAACCGATTTTGATAAACCAAGTTAAGTTGAGTTAAAACAAAGCAATTGGTGCAACTTTTAAGTAAATCGGTTCAGTACTTTCTGAAAAAAATGCAGACAAAAAAATATAGACAGACAGACAGACAAGAAATTCAAAAAAATATTTTTGCTTTCTATTATTCTTTTTAATCGATCTGTGTGACTTCGGGGGAGTTATTATTTGCTCGGTCTATAATCATAACTTTTGTTTTGTTTGCGGTTGATCTTTAATCCAAATTCAAGGCTTACGCGTTCCACTTTTAGAAGGAGTTCCTCTAAATGGCGTGCACTGGTCGCAAACAAAGTAGTGTCCTCGGCGTAGCGCAAATTTGATATTTTGTAGCCACCAATAGCCACACCATCAGTCCAGTCTTCGAGGGCAATTCGCATTATAAGTTCAGTGTACACGTTGAACAAAAGCGGTGATATAATGCATCCTTGGCGAACTCCAGTACTGGGATGAAAGTTGTTTGATAATATATCATCTGTTCGTACGGACGCAGTTCCATCTTCATAAAGCCGTCGGAGAAGATGAACCAAGTGTCGTGGTGTACCCATGTTTAGCAGAAGATCCCACAGCTTGGGCCAGTTCACAGAGTCTTTGAGAAATCCACAAAGAAAACGTACGTAGGCTTGTTAAACTCTCGAGCCTTCTCTATGATTTGGCGAACAATGAGAATTTGCTCACGTGTACCCCTTCCTTTAACAAAACCGACTTATTTTTGTGCGATTTCTTTAGATAAGAAGGTCTTCAGTCGTTCATTTAATATGTGTAGCTAAATTTTCTAGCGTGAGAAATGAGTGCTATAAGGCGATAATTACTACACTTTTTGGTTGAACCTTTTTTATGCAGAGGAATGAAAACCGTATGAGTCCATTCTGTTGGCCATGTTGACGAGTGTCATACTTTGTGGCAAATTATGTGAAAGATGTCACACCTATGTCGCCTAAAGCTCGAATTGTTTCAATTGGGATTGCATCCCTTCCAGTAGCTTTCCTTTTCTTGAGGTGCATTATGGCGGCTTTAACTTCACATTTGGGTATATCTGGTTCAAGGTTCTCAAATTCAGGTTCTGTACTTGGATAGTATTTAGACTGATTGTCCTGAAAGAAGAATTGACAGTAACTCTTCCAAGCCTCACATATGCAGTTTAGCTCAATAAAAACTACACCATCATTATTTTCAATTGCCCAGGTCCTTGACGTGAGTGATTTGGTGATAGATCGAATCTTATTGTAGAGATCTCGGGACTCATGTCTATGGGCGTGAGCTTCGATTTCTTCGCATATTCGAGAATTATTTAGATTCTCAGGCTTTTGAGGCCACTTCTGGCAGGTTGCCCAGTCAGGTTTAAGTGGATATTCCGCCACAGGTCGGTCGCCAGAGCCTCGTCCGTTATCTAGCAGGGAGTACCGCGAGCAGGTGACATTTGGAGCTGACGAGGTGTAATTGTCGTTCTCTCCCTTACCCCCTGTATGTATATATGACTATAGACTATGCGCAATATTACAAGTGTATAAAAACTATTTTAAAATTTTGTATATACCATTTTTTAACATTTTTATTTATTTCCCTAACATAATATATATTTGTACGTACGTGCGTACAAATAAATAAATAAAATAAACCAGCTTCACGCTGTATCCCGCACACAGCAGGGTAGACAGAGGGAACTTTGTGTTAAGTCACTCCGTTCCCCACTTTCTGCTGAATTCTGGAGGTGTGTTGAGTGGCAGAACTCAACACCGCGCTTAGCCTCGACACCAGAGCGGAGAAATGGAAATATACATTTAAGTAAATATTTCATCTCCCCGAGTGGGGATCGAA
The DNA here is from genome assembly GCA_917862395.2 of Heliconius sara. Taxonomy (NCBI): domain Eukaryota; kingdom Metazoa; phylum Arthropoda; class Insecta; order Lepidoptera; family Nymphalidae; genus Heliconius; species Heliconius sara. The sequence continues at coordinate 8,694,689 of OU860792.2, forward strand.
CCCACAATCAGTCAGTTTTGCAATCACACTTCGTGCCCCTGCGCCACCACTGGCCTCATGTACGTACAACGTTAATTAAAAATCAAACCTGACTGATAACGACAAGCTAAATAGCGGTTGTCACTGTCCGTTCCATTGTTTTACACTCAATCAACGCTACTGCAACTGTGAACGTTTTTGAGCAAGCCGCAGTTTATTTTTAGGTTAGCTTTGTTTATGTTTTAATTTTGAAGCACGTGGTGGCTAACGAACCTTTTTTGTTACTATTTGTGACGTTATGTCGGTTATTGTGTCAATTAAAATATAAAATAATGTATTATTTTCGAAAGCGATTCGAAACATTTCGATCTTATGTTGTTAGAACAAAAGTCGATTTCAATTGGATCAATTGACCGGTTTATTCCGGACACATTGTGGTTTCAAAAAAAGGTTGGCAATAGCGCCGACAGATTTTCAATTGGACTACAATCTTACATCGTGTTGCAGGAATTGGACGATAGTGTGGGAACTGTAGTAGTGCACGCTACTATGGATATAGACTACGGTCGGGGTAAAACAGCGAATGAGTTGCTAACGAGGGGAAAAGTGCCTATTTCCGAGGCGTAATGACCATCGTGACAACCTTCATCACCGACCAAACGCGGGTGAGCCGGTCTGGACTATTGTTGGCAATGACGCTAATACTGGATACACTATATACCCATTTAAGTGAATATCACAAATTCACATATTACTTTGTTTGACCTATTTATAACTCAACTATTTACATTTACAAGGAATTATGCATAAAAATAGATATAAAAACAGAAAGCAATTTCATTTTAGAAATTTATTATAATGAGGTAAGTCTTCCCAAAACTTTGTAAAAAACTACCATAAAGCGTCTTCTCACCATGTCATTGGATAACAATTTGAAGTAGAAGTTACAAGTTTCTATAAAAATAAATAAATAGAAAATTGCAATTAAGCCGGTCTTGGAAGCTTTAAAATGGACGGTACTGGTTTAGTCCCCTGTCAGCGTTCTGAGATTTATTTAAAAAGTTCCGTATAGTCAGAATGCAATGTGTTTTATTTTGAATAAAATCGATTTCGTTGAAAGTGGTCGGATTAGATTGGATATTTTAAAGCGTGTAAGTGGGTATTATTGAGAACGTTAGCTTTATAGAATGACTATCTACTTATATATTAATATTATAAAGCTGGCAAGTTGGTTGTTTGGCTTTTATTATATAAGAGACAGAGATAAGATAATGTCAAAAATTATATAAACGTTGTTTTGTACTAATCTGAACTTTAGTCAGGCTTGAAGTAGTATCGGTACTGATAATGATAATGCACTTAAATAATTAACATTCATAAAGTATGGAATAAAGCAAAGATATTTAAGTGTAGGGCAATTTATTGCATACCTAATAACTGTGGTAAACCACAATAGAGGCCAACTATAAAATTGTGTCACGTATCACCAGTACTTTATCTTCTGAACACTATAATTTATATAATAAGACATTTTTCTTGCATTTTTATAATTACTTCAAGTTGAATATAATAATTAACGGGTCAGCCATGCCGTGGGTCAATTTATTGTGGAAAAACAACATACAATACAGTGAGTGTTTTTTTACTTCGTTTTACATTTTTTTTTATTTCGTGCCAGAATTTTTAACACGTTTCAATGCAATACAAATGTAATAAAATATAGTACATATGGATATACAGTAAAATGTATTACTATGAATATTGTACCTATCTATACAGTGTTTGGAAAAATAAATAGTAACTTCTTGCGTTGTTTGACTTAATTAGAAAAATATATACTAACGTATTTATAATACAAATAATATTATTAGCGTTACGTACTTTTTAAGAAAAAATGAACCCTCATAAGATCTAACTCTGTTGTCCGCCTGTCTGTCTGTCAAGTTCCTTTATCACAGAAACGCTTGAAGATATAGAGTTGAAATTCAAACCATATACGTACTTATTAACCTAGAATAATGAAATTTGGCAGCTAGCATCTACAGATAGTCCTAGTTCAGGAGAAAATCGTCATGCTTGTCCTGTTTTTTTTATGTTCATCTCGAAACAAAATATAATAATTGAATACAAAATATTCGAATAAAATATATTAAAAAAACACTGGACAAGCGCGATTCGAGCTCACCCACCGAGAATTCCGTACGAAAATTAGAGCTCTCAAGCATTTTCTGAAATTCAGACTTAGCTTACTCTTCATTTGATACCTCACTGAAACTAGGCTTTAATACCAAAATTTGCCCCCCTGTTAAGGCTATTATTTTCTAAGATTTCACCACACATATATACTTTACAGATATTTTACTGAACTAGTATAACCTAGATGCTAGTTGCTAAATTTCATAATTCTAGTTCAATCGGAAGTACCCTATTAATACTGATTCCCTTTATATTGACGAAATACGCATTTTTTACTATTTAAGACTATTATTTTCATAAGTTTCTCAACTTTTATATGCATAACATATGTCTACTTTCTGTTGATCTTCAAATTGGTACAGAACCTTTGGTAGCGAGTCCTACTTACACTTGACCGATTCTTTATTTTTGATGCAACACCTAGGCTGCATGCTGTTGGCAATAATAGTCTTGTCTGTCGTTTATAAGACACCAAAATAGATTTGACATTTGATTGCATCTCCATTTTGTATATATAAGCTTAAGCTTCATTCTCAGATCGCGTTTTATGTAGTCGATACACGATTTGGAAGCTCTGTGTTTAAATTCTTTTTTCCATTGCTATCAATTAATACAATTGATAGCAATGGAAATTTTTGTTTCATTATTATTTGTTTTAGTTTTTAGTGTATTGTAAATAATAGTTGAGGTAAGTTGTTAATTTTATTCTTACATAATATTTTTTCCCTTATGTGTCATATTTGACAGGAGGAATGGATGTTAGGCCAGAACCGGATCCGCCAGATCTGGGCGATACTTTTTACACTGCCGATAGCGATATTCCATCTCCGATTTCTAGTTCTAGAAAACGCCATAGTATCAACCAAAATACAGGTTCACTCAAAATGACTATTATTGATCTTTCTGCTGCGATCTCTTCTATCCAAACTATCCATATCAACCCTTCCTTCGATGATCTTCTTAATTTTTATCACGACTCTGATTCTGGCCCTTATATAGTTCACGTCTCTCGACTTGAAACAGAGCCATTAGCAGGTCTATCTATAAAGGCTCTCAAATTTGGTGAATTTCTTTATAAAAATAAAATTGAAAGTATAAATAAAGAAGGTGTTAAAAGCATCGGTCGCAATAAAATAAGCATTGAGTTTTTATCTGCTGATGCGGCCAATAATTTTATGCTAAATCCTCCGTTAACCACTCACAAATATAAGGCTTTTATCCCTACTTTTGGTATTACGCGTATGGGTTTGGTGCGGGACGTGCCAATAGAATGGTCTATGCAAGCTTTCACTGAAAGCTTGGAACTTTCGTCAGGGTGTGGTCCTGTTTTAAAAGCAAGAAGATTAAATCGCAAACAGGTTGTTTTTGGGTCTACTAGTTGGGTTCCTACCCAATCTGTAGTCCTTACTTTTAGAGGTCAAGTATTGCCTAAAAAATTTTTTTTGTTTTATAATGCTCTGAATGTTGAACTTAATTAAAAGTGCAATGTCGCAAGAAAATATTTCTTTTTCCCAGGCGTCTGCTCAGTTTCCTCGTTCGCGTAAGCCTTATGCTGAGGTAGGAAATCATCTAGCCTCTCACAGTTCTTCTCCACCTACTCAATCCTCTGCTGAAAGTTCATCTACCTCCAACAATCATACTCATACCACTTCCTCATATAAAAAAACAGTCATCAAATCTGCTCGTCCTCATTCCCCAAGTCCACTTGGCTATGACAAAGTAGCTCATCAAAATATCATCTCTTTAGTTTCATCTGCTCTTGGTAATGGTTGTGCCATTAATACTCCCTCATCTCATTCTCCTTCTACTGAACAACTCTTGCATACTCTTTTACTCATTTTGACTAATCATTTGTCTTCCATTCATAGTAATAATAATCAACCGAACAACGCAGCTCCTATCTCCTCTCCTTCTTCCTCCATTGCTCTTCCTCATGGACCCAGTGAAAATAATTCAGTGGAACTGTAAAAGTCTCTTTCAGAGGAAACCTGAAGTAATTCACTTGATTCAAGATCATAGTCCTGTTATACTTGCCATCTCTGAAACCTGGTTGAGGCATGGTGTACGATTTCGTGTGCCAGGTTTCTCTTGTTTGAGGGATGACAGGAATGATGGGTACGCAGGTACTGCATTTTTATTAATCGCTTGTTTCCCTTTTCGCGCGTATCTCTTCCTTCTCATAGCCCCAATTTTAATGTTGTTGCAGTTAAAGCCTTTGATATAACATTTGTTTCATTTTATATTCCCCATCCTGATTCTTCTTTAGGTGCAGATATACAGTCTATTTTATCAAGTCTACCCCGGCCTCTCATCGTCCTGGGCGACTTTTATTCCCACCACACGGCGTGGGGCTGCAATCACTGTGATAGTTTTGCGTTACAGTTATTGGGCATTTTTGATGATGCAAATGTCTGTTTTGTTAACGACGGTTCGCCAACTCGCAGAGTTTACCCTCATCAAAATCCTAAGAGTGCAGTCGATTTGCTAAAGGCGAATATCTGGTAGGTGTTTTTTGGATATCAGTTCCGCATACGATAGCGTCATTCTCTCTAATCTTAAAATTAAAATGCTTAGACTTGGTCTCCCTCCTAAATTGTCTCAGTTCATTTTTAATCTATTTACCGACAGATCCATTCGAATCAGGCACCAAGGCAACCTTCTTCCTACTAGATCTCTTTGGAATGGCCTTCCTCAGGGCTCTGTGCTGAGTCCTCTTTTATACAGCTTTTATACTCATGATTTAGATAAATCCGTTGATAGTTTTTGCAATATGCAGATGATATTGTTTTGTATTTTAGTTCAAAAAACATCGTCGAAATTGTATCTAGACTGAATTCTGCTTTATATTATTTAGGTGAATGGCTATCTATGCATGGGTTGTCATTGTCGGTCCCTAAAAGTAGTGTGGTTATTTTTACTCGTAAAAGACATATCCCTGTGGTCAATATTGTCTATAGCAATCAAAGTATTCCGGTTCTAAATTGCGTCAAGTTTTTGGGTGTGCTTTTAGATTCTAAATTATCTGGTTCTCCACATATGGAATATGTGGTCAATAAGTGTGAAAAGAATCTCCAAATTTTACGTGCAGTATTAGGGGTTTGGTGGGGTTCCCATCAATTTACGTTAAAATTGCTATATAACGCCATTATTCGTAGCCATTTTGATTACGCTATTTTTTTGTTGGACCCATGCTACAGGTCTGCTTTAATGAAATTAGATAAAATTCATTATAAGGCTTTAAGAATCATCTTGGGAGCTATGAAGTCATCCCTTACAAATGCGATGCAAGTGGAATGTGTTGATCCTCCGCTCCACCTTCGTCGTCAATATCTTTCCGATCGCTTTATGTCTAAAGTGCTGCAGTCTTCATCTCATTCTTTGATTATCTGTCTTCATCGTCTCTCCCGTGCCATTAAATCCCCACGCCATTCTTCTTGCATTTTAAAAAGTTTCCATAAATTTTCTTCCCTTTCATCCTGTATTTTCACTTCTCCTATTCGCTCGTTATATTCTATTTCGTTTAGTGCGCTTACATATAATCCTTCTGTGCTCACGAGCCTGGGTATTGTCAAGAACGATCGGGGCGCTAATATTAAATTTCAAATTAATTTCGCTAAAAATTGGCCAGACTATATAGGCATTTTTACAGATGCTTCTAAGTCATCACATAATTCTAATGTTGGGGCTGCCTGTTGGATCCCGAAATACAAAGTTATTTTAAGTTTTAAGTGTCCTCCTGAAACCTCTACTTTTTCTGGCGAATGTATTGCTTTGCTTGAAGGCATATTGTTTGCAGAGTCGCACAATCTTAAAAAAGTTGTCATTTTTACAGATTGCTTAAGTGCTTTACAGTCTTTGTCACAAAATCCTTTCCGTAGCAAATCTAATTTTCACCTTGTGTTCAAAATTAGGGAAGCTCTGTATCGTTGCCACCAACAAGGGGTTCTCTTATCGTTGGCATGGATCCCGAGCCACTCTGGTATTACAGATAATGACATAGTCGATTGTCTTGCCAAATCTGCAGTGACCACTGGACCCGTAACTCATAATTTTATTTATTCCCAAGACCTGTTGTCCTTGTCAAAATCTGATTTAAAAATTTCCTGGAATTTTTTTTGGAATAAATAATAATAATAATAATAATATGCTTTATTGTACACCACAAAAATACAAAATAAATAAAAAGAGGAAACAAAGATGTACAGCAGGCGGCCTTATCGCTATAAGCGATTTCTTCCAGGCAACCTTAAAGTGTAGGAGTAGTTAGAACGGTAGGCGGTGTACATGAGTTATTTAAATATATGTACATAGATAAGTATTTAGGCGAATATATACATATATAAACTCATACTTAAAAAATATATATACACATAAATACATATATACATACATACGTACCTATATACATATATACAATATAGTATACTAATACATATAATATAGTATATACATAAATAAAAAAAAAAAAAAGAAATTCAAATGATGATGATAAATAAATAGCATAACGTAAAGACATAAGAAGGAATGTAAAAGAGTAATTTAAAGAGATAAATAATGTGCCTTTAGCAGGGATTTAAATCGATTAAGACTCTGAGCCTTTCTTATATTGACGGGAAGAGAATTCCATAGCCGAGCAGCTTTGACTGAGAAGGAGTTAGTAAAAAAGGAAGAGGAATGGGTGGGAATTTTGAGGACAAGGTTTTCATTGGATCGGAGAGAACGATCATGCGAGTTACTTAAAAATTCAAATCGTTCTTTCAGGTAAAAAGGGGTTGAGGGATTAAACAGCACACAGTAAAGAAGATGTAATATATGAGTATTTCTGCGAAGTCTTATAGGAAGCCACTTGAGCTTTTTACGAAAGTCAGAAATATGGTCATATTTGCGAAGTCCAAATATAAACCGTATACAAAGATTTTGAAGTCGCTCAAGCCTATTTAAATACTCGTCGCTAATATCGAGATAGCAAGTATCAGCATAATCAAGAATTGGTAGTAATAAGGTGTTTGCCAGTACAATTTTAGTTGGTATAGGTAGAAAATTGCGCAGTCTACGAAGAGAAGCAACTGCTCCATAAAGTTTCCGGCTGAGTTCATTAATTTGCGGCTTCCAGGACAAATATTGATCAATTATAATGCCCAAATTTTTTACCTTTTTTGCATAAAAAATCGATGTACCGCCAAATGTCAGAGGTGGTAAGTCACACATGTTTAATTTTGATAGTATTCTGTGGCTACCTACGATGATCGATTGGCTCTTAGCAGGGTTAACTGTCAAGCCGTATGATTTGCACCACGTAAAGATACGAGAGAGATCCTCATTTATAATGTCGATTGTACGAGACAAATTAGATAGTGATGTTGTAGCATAAATCTGTAAATCATCGGCATATAGGTGGTAGAGAGAAGATATTTGAGGGCAAATTGCATTGATGAAAACTGAGAACAGAAGTGGAGACAACACGCCACCTTGTGGAACACCAGCAGTAATAGTAGACCAATCAGAAAAGGAGCCTTCTGTTCGTATACGTTGCCGGCGGTCACACAAGTAAATACGAAACCAGTCAACCATCTCAGGAGATACATTAAGAGAAATAAGAATGGCTAGCAGGATATCGTAGTCCACTGTATTAAAGGCGTTGCTGAAATCCAACAGTACCATAACAGTGACCTTCCGATCATCCATACCTTTTCTAATGTCATCTGTTATTTTGACCAGGGCAGTTGTCGTACTATGACCAACACGGAAACCGGACTGGAATTTATTTAGTAAGTTATGGGTTAATAGGAACCTGCTGAACTGCTGATGGACAAGACGTTCTAGTACTTTGGATAGGAAAGGAAGTATAGATATCGGGCGGTATTCGGAGAAGGAAGACGGATTCAGTTTTTTAGGAATAGGAATTATCTGACCATCTTTACAGGAGGAAGGGAAATTAAAGGAGCTGATAGATGAATTTAATATAGACGTTATAATAGGAGCTAGAATCTCAATGATAGGAATAATCATTTTACGACAAATGCAGTCGGATCCAACAGAATTCGATTTTATGGCCATAATATTTCTCCTAACGTCACTTATGGAAAATTGACTAAACTTAAAACTGGGAAAATCAGGAGTGGGAGAAGATAGAAGTTGACTTAGCGTGTTTGCTTTATTTGTGCTATCTATAGGAGCCGAAACGGAAAAGTACTTATTCAGCTGATTTAAATCTATATTATGTGGAATAATGTTTTGTTTTGACTTCCCCACTCCAAGAGATTTAAGGAAATTCCAGACTTTTTCCGAGTCTTCCTCTTCGACAACGGACTTATAGATATGGCGTCGTTGACTATCTCTACACACTCTATTGCAATGATTACGGCTTTTTAAATATTTAATTTTATTCATGTCATTTGGATTTGCTAAAAATTTGGATTTACTTAAACGTTTTTTTAATTGCAGTTTTTTAATTTCTGGTGTAAGCCAAGGAGCTGGGAGATGCTTCATACGCACAGGCCGGACCGGTGCATGAGTGTCAAATAACTGGATTAACAGCGAGGTTAGCAACGAGACTTGTTCGTCAACTGTTTGCGCGTTAGTAACAACCGACCAATCAATGTTATTGGCATCTTGTCTCAAACGTTCAAGATCTATACCACCAAAATTGCGCCGCAGAAGAATTCTTGATTTTGCTTTAGGTGGCTTTAATTTATATGATATATACAAAAGATCGTGATAGGAAAATTCAGTAGCAGGACACTGACCATGTTTTGCAACATGGTCAGTAGAAGACACAATAATGAGGTCAAGAAGCGAAGGATTGCAGTTGGGAAACTTATGGGTAGGAAAAAGGAAAGGAGGAAATCTGTATTATTAAAAGGTAGATATTATGCTTCTATCCAACCGGAAGTTCCAACCTTTCCGTGGTTCTCTCGATATAGTCGCGCCAATAGATCTGTAACATCTACTATTTGTAGACTACGCCTAGGCCACACGTGTACGCCTTTACATCTAGCTAAATTAAGAGTTAAAGATAATTATATTTGTGACTGTGGTTTGGAGGAAGGTTCTACGGATCACATTGTATTTAATTGCCCAAAACTTAACTATTCTCTTTATGATATCCTTCCTCTTAATGTACAGCGTCCTGTTAATATAAAATGTATTTTACCTTTAGTTTTTAGTCCATTCATTAATATATTGGTTAAGTTTATTGTAGATAATGACATTAAGTTATAGTTGTTCTCAATACATTTACAAACATGTAGTTCTAATAGAAGTCCAAATAACCATCTCATAGAAACACTGAATCAACAATATACATATATTTATCTCGCACAATCGCACTCTCACACATTGTGGATGACGCATGAGCCCCACTTTATTAGGACCGCATTTTCATATTCCCTAAATTAATAAAAAAAATAATTTGTATAAAGAAGAACCGTTGAAAACCGTCGAAAAACATACTATTGTTAGTTCGATAACCAGAGCTTCTTGTACATTATTTTTTTCTTTTATTATTTTATTATACTACTTAAGTACTTTAATTAAGTAAGTGAGTAGAAGTAAGGGATGGAAATTATCAGAAATCGAAATTATAAACAAATCTATTATATATCTATATCTGAATATTATATAAATTGTTACACTTCTACTACGCAGTCTTGAACGAATTTTAATAAATTACTAAAAAAATATAAGTAACATCTTAAAAAGTAATATAATGAGACTTATTTGATAACTTTTTTCTTTTTTAGCTTCACGTTGTGTATCCCTCGCCGGGTAGCCAGAGAGAACGAAACGCCAAACGTTACGGTCTTTGCACCTCTTTCGCCTCGTCCACTGTCATCAACCTCTCCATCATGCCTTTCGGAAGGTCCTCATGCTTTTCACGTGACCTTTCTTCAATCCAAACCTTTTTGGAATGACCAATATCTCAAAAACGGTATAATTTGCACAACTATATTGAATAAAAAAGTTAGGAATCACTACAGAGTGAATAGTGCTTCAGTATTAGGTTTCCTCTATCTATCCTACTATACGCAGGATATAACGTGACGATAAACAAAAAGATATACTTCGTAATTGTGTTTAGTTGTGCTGTACGAGTAATTGTAAATGTAAAAGACTCCAATTTTTTGTCTCTACTATGTCTACTATGTCTTCTACATTGCGGCGCCTTCAGAATTCGGCTAAAACGGGAGTGTTGGGGCAACGGGAGTGTTGGGAACCTAGTGTCTCAACACTAGGTTCGCTTCTATATCTGGGTTACAGCGTGAGGTTATTGAAACAAATTCTAGACATATCGCTAACATATTTTTCTAATGTATCCCATACTGTCACTTACCTAGCTAGCCTCGACGAAGGATTCAGATAGATTGAAAGACTAGTACGTCAAATTACTTGAAGTATATTTGCTTATATAAAGAAAAATTGGTACGCTAAAAAAAGCAAAATTACTTATTCAGTTATATAATAAGCTTCTGTATATAATATACTTAGGTTTCAGAAGTGAAATATAAAAAAAGGAAAACAACTCAACAGTTTAAATGACTAGATAATTACATAAAACACCAATAACATTTGACAACTTATATAGGTATTTACTCAGTGTTAAATATAGCAGCACCTTTAATCAATTCACAATATTTATTAGTTAAATTACTTTATAACTTGCTAACAATGAGCTAGTAACAACCTAATAACAAATCACATCGAATACAACTGCCAAACCTTCTGGCTTAAATCAGTAACTCTTATATCCAATGAGAAGGCGCGAGCCAAATGTTGGCAACTTGACACTGACAGCTGTCACATTGAAGTACTATATTTGACAGTTGACATATTGTAGTACGGCAGTCTCCTAATTATATCTATATTAACCAGATAAATTAAATTTCTTGTGATTTATATTTTTATATAAAGGTATAATAAAGATGTACAAGAAAGGTATAATAAACTGATAGCTGTCTGTAGAGTAAAACCGGCATAGATGCTCCACGTTTTAAATAGCCTCCTAGTTACCTATATGAATATTTTTGAATTTAGTTTGTTTAATTCTTTAACTCATTAATTATAGATTTTGCAGAATTTAGCCTTTCGTGAAACCCTTGTTTTGGGTATAGATACCTTCCTTGCGTAAAGACGTCGTCCCACTGTAAAACTACTAAGAAGGATAGATGCAAGGAGTGTGAGATAGACGCCTATTGTGTAAATGAAAAATCTAAGCAAATTTATTAAAATGATTATAAAAAGTTTTTTTTTTGGTGAAAAAAAAACAATGTTATTCACATATTTTATGATTTTACAGTTACAAGCATTGTGATTCACATCAAATAGCGTCGTTGATGATTACCAGGAGTTATAAACACGTTTCTCACAAATGATGTGCATCGTCAGATCTCAAATTTATACAACAATAAAATTTGTATTATCGTGGGCAAACGATGCACAGCATCATTTCAAGGTCTCCTGGTTGGAAGTAAGAAGACCACGTGGCTTCCAGTAGAGTGCCGATTGGTTAATAGACCCAGAATGAAAATGAACATTATTGGGTGTTAAATGAATTGTATACGTTGACCTTTAACGATATTAAAAAAAATTACTTCGACCGAACAAAGAGCATTTATCCACGAAGTTATATTTGTAAAAATAAAAGGAAGAAGTATAGTAGTTGGTGCAACAAAAGTAGACTGAACATATTATTATGCCATGGTAAGACATTCAAGATATTATGTACGACGGATTTGACGGTCTCAAATCACATATTGAATAAAATTCGCTGCCTAATCAAAACCATTTATTAGAATTTACAGTACAAATGAAAAAAGAAAGTTGTAGTTCATTATATACAAAATTTTAGGTTTGTCGCTTTTATAAGTAGCGAATAAAGTGGGTAAGGAATCTTTGATGGGCAAACCTGATTCAAGCTTGTCATTCCTTTATATCCGTTATAAAACTTTAAATCCTAAAATCAACTACCGAATGATTTCATAGAAAAAGCAGCTTTTATCGTAGAACAAAATGCACACAAGCGTGAGTCGAACTCGCCCACCGAGGTTTCCGTATAAAAATTAGAGATCTTGAGTTTTTTCTGAAATTCAGGCTTTGCTTAGAAAGAGCCCTTTCATCTGATACCTCACTTGAACTAGCGACCATAATACCAAATTTTGCCCCCCTTTTTTGCTATTATTTTTTAGAGCTTAATCACAAATGCATAGTTTTAATTTTTTTTAAACTAGTTCTATCTGTAGATAGAACTAGTTTAAAAAAACTCTCTAAGGTCAGTAATGTCATAATTATAGGTTAACCTGAAGTACTTCACTAATTTTAATTCCTTTTATAGTGTCGTGCGAAATTCACGTTTTTTACTATTTAAGGCAATTTTTTTTTATATTTAACCACAAATGTATAGTTTTTAGATTTTTTAGTGAACTAGTACTACATGTAAATTCTAGTCTGTCTGTCTGTCAAATTTCATAATTCTATTTTAACAGGAAGTAACTTATGCATTTTGAATCCCTTGACGGTATCGAATTACGCGTTTTTTGCTATAAAGGGCCATATCTGTTTTTTATGTAAATGTAGTAATATTATTTTTTTTTGGAGCCGCAGATCTGAGTAAATAGTTTGAATTTCAACTCGACATCTCCAAGCGTTCCTTTTTGAGAATTATTACCACCTGTGTTATTCCTAAGTCTGGAATAACACTTTAAAAATGTTTAAAAAAATTACTTAGACTTATTTAGATAGATGATGGTGATGGTTAGATTTAGTTAGATGATGGTGATAATTAGACAAAGCAATTTGCGGTAAATGTACTTAAATTATGTATAAATATACAACAATGTATATAGAAATAAATAAGCATAAATAAGCATATCGTTCAAGCATGCGAGGCGCGTGAGCTGCGGACGGGCTGCTAGTTTTATACTGTATTCAAATGTAAAACACAAAAACAAGAAATAAAAGAAATAAGCTTACGAGAACTTAAAGTTAGTCCTATAGAATAATTATCACTTATTATAATTATCTCTGGATTAGATAATTATTAATAATTATCTAATCCAGAGGGTGCCCTGACTAATATCTGTCCGATATTTGTTCTTGGACACACGGGTAAGCGACCCCGGATCCTCGAGCCACCACTTGTTATAACCTCCGTCCAGTTCATAAAAGTGGTGTCCCTTCTTTTAATCCTTTCCTTTTCCTACCCTCCCCCTCTACCCATCATTCCCCTTTTTCTATCTATCCTATTCCTCTCCCCCTGGTTTCTCCCCACAAAGGGGTTTTGGAGGTCAGATGGCAATCGCTCCATTAAAAACCACAACTCGCAATAACATGGAACGAACAACAAAAAGACTGGGTACGACTAGGGCGTCGCCGCAAAACGACGCGCAGGCACATCGCCCTACACCTGCGACAAGTGGGCAAGGGCTACCGTGTCAAGTACGGGCACGGCTAAAGACGCTAGTACCCAGAAGGAAACTCCGCTTTGCAACGTGGAATATTGGCTCTCTAACTGGACGATGCAGGGAACTCGCAGATGTACTCATGAGACGTTGGGTCCAAAGTGCTTTCCTCCAGGAAACTCGCTGGAAGGGCAATAAGTCCCGTAACATCGGACAGCGTTACCGGCTTGTATACGCTGGGTCACCTTTCGGTAGAAACGGTGTGGCGGTAGTGCTTTCTGAAGAGCTTCAGAATGGGCTCCTTGAAGTTGACCGTCGCTGCGACCGCTTGATGCGAGTAAAGGTACTGATTGAGGGCGTTACTACAAACTTAATCAGTGCCTATGCTCCCCAGGCGGAATGTAGCGCGTCCGAAAGGGAGACATTCTGGGAGCAGTATGAAGAAGTGCTACTTGCTATACCGTCTACCGAAGTGGTCTTAGTTGGGGGGGACCTGAACGGTCACGTCGGTAAGGCTGCTGAGCCGTATGAACGTGTTCACGGGGGTTTTGGGCACGGTCTTCGCAATACAGAGGGAGAAAACATTCTGAGAACCTTTATTGCGTCGGATCTGGCCGTCGTGAATACGTTCTTCCAAAAGAATCCTCAGCACCTTATCACGTATAAGAGCGGGTCCCACTCAACTCAAATAGACTACTTATTGACCAGACGGTGTCATATGGGCAGGGTAACTAACTGTAAGGTCATTCCAGACGAAAGCCTAACATCCCAACATCGTCTTCTTGTCATGGACTTTACCGTCACTCCGGAGAAGAAAGTAGCCGAGAAACGTAGGCCTCGGATCAAGTGGTGGTTGCTGAATGGACCGATGCAAACCGACTTCCTGGCAGAGGTGAAAAGTCATAATCTTTCGACCAACACCGAGACTGCTCAGGAGGCTTGGGATCGAGCTCAGTCGGCAATCATTGCGGCGGGCAAGCGAGTTCTTGGCCTTTCTAGGGGAGGACGTGTCATCGACAGGGAGACATGGTGGTGGAATGACAAGGTGCAGGAGGTGACTCGTGGAAATAAGGATGCCTTTAAGAAGTGGCAGCAATCCAACTCTCCTGAAGACAGACTGGAGTACATAGTAGCTAAACGTGCCTGTAAAAGAGATGTAGCCAGAGCCCGCAGTGAAAGTTTGTCACCATTGTATGATAAGCTTGAAACTGTGGAGGGGCAGAAGTTCATTTACAAACTGGCACGTTCCCGGGATAAAGCGACGCAAGATATAGCAAAATGTCTTTGCGTCAGAGATTCCCAGGGCACGCTGTTCTGTAGTCATGCCTCTGTGAAGGAGAGGTGGAGAAGCTCCTTCCAGGAGTTGCTGAATACTCAGCACCCATGCAGTCTTCACCACGACCCACCCCCTAACCTCGGACTTATTGCCCCGATAACCCTTGACGAAACTCGTAATTGCCTTCGACGCATGAAGGACGGAAAAGCGGTGGGACCTGACGACATTCTGATCGAAGCGTGGAAATCGTTGGGCTCTCTTGGTGTGCTCATGCTTACTGTCCTTTTTAACCATATCTTGAATACTGGAAAGATGCCACACCAGTGGCGGCTTAGGTTTTTTACCCCTATTTACAAGGGAAGGGGCAGTGTTCAAGATTGTGGTAGTTATAGGGGCATTAAGCTTATGAGTCATACCATGAAGCTCTTCGAGCGCATGATCGACCTCAGGCTCCGCCGCGAGTGTACTGTCTCTGAGTCTCAATACAGATTTCAGCCAGGATCGGGCACTATGGACGCCGTTTTCACCCTCAGAACATTGATGGAAGCATACAGGGATAAAAGGAGAGCTCTGCATGTGGCCTTTTTAGATCTGCAGAAGGCCTTTGACTGTGTGCCTCGTCAGTGCATCTGGTGGGCATTGCGATCCAGAGGGATCCCTGAAGCCTATATTGAGATTATCAGAGACATGTACCACGATTCCGCTTCTTATAGGTCCTGAACCAGCCGTTAAGTCGGAAAATTTCAGGTACTTTGGATCCGTTATGCACGAGTCTGGAGGCATCGATCACGATGTCTATAGCCGGATAAACGCTGCTTGGGCCAAATGGCGGGAGGTCACTGGTGTGGTCTGCGATCGCAGGATACCGCCCAAACTTAAGGGTCTGATATACAAGAGCATCATCCGACCGGTTCTTTTATACGGCAGCGAATGTTAGCCGGCACTATCTCGGCACACTCAGGAGCTTCACGTCACGGAAATGAAGATGCTGAGGTGGATGTGCGGCGTAACGCGGTCTGACCGCATACGCAACACATTCATTCGAGGTAGTCTTGGAGTCCGTGACGTAGCGGATAAGCTCCAAGAGCGTCGCCTGAGATGGTTTAGTCACGTTACGCGCCGGCCTTAGAACTATGTCGGATGCAAGTGCCTTGCTATGTCAGTCCCTGGAGTGAGACCTCTCGGACGCCCAAGGAAGCGCTGGTTGGATGTCGTGAAGCAGGACATGAGAGCCAATGGTCTAACCACCGAGGACGCTAAAGACCGTGCAAAGTGGAGTAGGTTGAGTAGGAAGGCAGACCCTGGTAAATAGCCGGGATTAATGCCAGGAAGAAGAAGAAGAAGAAGAATAATTATCACTTAAATCCGGATTTTAAATCTTATATAACTACTGAATTTTTAATAATCTGCTAAAATAATAGTATATTTTTCAACAATATTACGAGCAATCAACGACTGTATCAGTTCAAATCAATTGTCGTAACATTGACGTAAACCAAAAAGATTTATGTTGACAATTTGTTTTAATGGCCTGAAATATGAGCTGCATTATGCGAATTATAATGAAATTATGCTTTAAAAGGTCGTTTGTCATTAAAGACATTGCTTATTGCTAAAAGCTATATGAATGTTCCTTGACAACGGTTTTATTCATTCAAGTAAAGGCCATTGAAAATTGTAATTTTAAAATGCAATGATTTTATCATCATTATAAGCATATAATATTTTTAAAAATATACAAACTTGCATAATTGACAGTTAAATACAAATACTCTATATACTGTATATACCTTTTCAAAAAGTATTTATTTATATGAAAATTCAAATTTAACTAAATATTTTTTTAAAGTACTGTAAAATTTTCTGTTTCTCCGAACTATGTTTTATTTTAGTTTCTTTTTAATTTTTACGCAGGTTTTGAATTTTTTTCATTTAATTGTTGTGTGATGTGACTGTAGGTTCGATTTTCACTCGAGGTGCAAGCAGATAGCCCCGGCCGGCAGTCATCCCCGGTCATTATTGATTTTAGGAAATCCTGCGCATATATAAATAGTGAAAATCTTCAAGTACAGTTTACAGCGCCGCCTATAGAGATATTAGTCCCAACCCAATTACCTAACGGACAAGGCAGGGTAGGCAGAAGGAACCTGGGAACGTCGTGCTAAGACACTCCGTTCACATTAAATCATTGCATGAATGTTGGAACTTAACGTGGTGCTTTGCTTCGTTGCCAAAGTTAATTTCCTTGAGTAGGAATCGCATCCACAATCTGTCACGTTTATAATATATTATAGTCATGCGCTTGTACCTCGACGACATGACTGGCCTCAAATCAAAAAGTGTGATATTTTTTAAATTATTTTTTTCATTAAAAAACGATCAAGCTTAAAATTACTATTATGTACTATAGTAATTTAGCTTTTAAATGTAATTATGCGTATAGAATTATAATATTTACAGGATAATTGAACTAACATTATATGATTGTGGCCGTGTATATTTCTTAGAAAAGTAACTCCAACTGTTATAGCCGACTAAGCAATAAAACTACATACTATTGATTGCTTAGAATTTCCTTGTATTTAATTGGTGGAGCAGTTGATATATTAAAATAAGGTATTTTATAGCGATGTGTTTTATTAGCAATATGATTTGTATTTAATAGGTTAATTGGTATGTAAATAAATAAGACATATTTTTATGTATTTTCACTTTTATGTGTAGAAACTTATATAAATATGTACAAAAGTTAACTTACAATTACTATCAATAACAATTATGTACTTCTTGTACATTATTGACATATGTTGTATTGATACTGTATGAAAAACAAAGGATTTTTTATATTATAGTTGTTATAATATCATTTCAGGTCTTCTTTCCAAAGCCACTTGATATCCATCAACATCTTTCATCATGACATTTAACTTAACTCTAATATGTGGTATCGGTCCCTTCTCCGGTTCTCCAACTATCTTATAATATCGCATTATCATTGCCAGCGATGTCTTGATCGACATTAAAGCGTATTGATAGCCTACAAAAAAATATATAAAAATACGATAAAAAATGGCATGATTTATTGATTAATTTATAAAAGTATAAATTTGATATTTTAAATATGAAATTTTCCTGAAAAAATAAAAAGACAATACGAAATAGCATAATAATCTTGACGAATTTAATTTGAGGAACGGTTACAACTTTACTTGCCTACACAATTTCTCGGTCCGTTACTAAAAGGCATAAAACTGCAAGGATGTTTTAAGTCAAATCGCTCTGGCAAGAAGCGGTCAGGGTCAAAATGCTCTGCATCCGCTCCCCAGTATTTTGGATCACGATGGCAGCCCCATATTGATACTACTACTCCTGAACCGGCTGGGAGAACACGGCCTGAAGCTGAAAAAAATAATTTAAATATAAGTTAAGTATAATAAGTAAGTAATGAATCTATATTATTCACTTAATTAAGCAATACATTTTATAAATCAGCCTCACCCCTGTTTCCACACGCAGGAAACCTAGTCTTAAGACACTCCGTTCCCCACTTTGGAGACATTACGTGTTGAGTGGCGAAACTAACCGCCGCGCTTTTTCCTCGACACCAGAGCAAAGAAATGAAAAAATAAATGTAAATAAACATTTCATCTCCTCGAGTGGGGCTGGAACCCACAACTAGTGTATTTTACAGTCACACTTTGTGCCCCTGAACCACGACTGATCTCTATGCTTCATACAGAACTAAAAGAAATCTTAACAAAAGGTTACTTACGAAGCGTGACATCGGCATCCGCCTTGCGAATAATAAAAGGTACAGGAGGAAAGAGTCTTATGCTTTCTTTTATAACTCTCTCTAAGCATTTCAATTGTAGCAAATCTTCTTTGGTCACAGACCTATTGGAATTTCCAAATATTTCATACAACCTGAAAAGTTAGACTCGCTTATAATTTTCTGTAATTCACAACATGTATATTACATGTTCATCATCACTTTTGTATTACTAATACAATGTATTACTAAATATATACATTTAATGTAGGTAATAACCTATAATGTTAACCTTTCCATATTATACAAGCAGACAGAAGCAAGACCCATTTTCTAATAAAACCATAAAAACACCACAACATACACAGTACGGTTACTACGGTTAATTATATTCTTAGTCCTTAAAAATAATGGTGTTAAGGAATTAATAATATTTTTTCTTAAAACTTGAATTACTCACTCTTCATACACTTTCTCCTGTATTTTTGGGTATTTTGCCATCAACTTCAGTGTATAACCAATAGCTGAAGCAGAAGTGTCAGTCCCAGCAATAGTCAAAGTGAGAATTTCTTCGCGCAGTTCCATATTTGTATACCCTCTCTCACCGCCAGATAACGATATTAGAAGGTCCAATAATGTTTTTCTATGGTATTCCTGTAAATCTGAATAGTGAATTATTTTTTACAATAATCTAATTTTATCAAGAATCTAAAAATTCCGCCTAAGACTTTCTTAAGATTTGTTACATAAAAAATAATTTTACTATGTACTATATTTCTTACTGGCTTCTGTTTCATTATCATTTTCTTTGCTCAATTCAACTCGTCTCTTTTTGATGACCTTTAAAAAAATATATGAATTGAAAAATATATATAAAACTTTATCTAATTATAACATTAATAATATTCAGTAAAAAGTTAGACTATTTACTTCATCTGTAAAATTATGTAATACGCCTATATACTCTTCATGTTTCTTGTACTGGGGAAAGAATTTGAACAGCCAATCCGGTTGCAACCATAAATGAAAAATTCTCTTGCAAACAATATCTAATACAAGGTTCATTGAAGTTAAAAATGAAGAATTTGGATCATCTTGAGCGTTTAGTTGAATACCTAATGTAGTTTCTGTAAAAAGAATATTTAATTATCAATAAATAACCACAATTTTGTTTACTCTAATAAAAAAATCAAATAATATAATAAAACGCAAATTGAAAGTAATAGAAAGAAAATGATCATTTTTGCAAAGCAAACGAAAACATAAATCAAAGTCTAAACTCGCGTGTGTGTCTAATAACAGATAAACGTGAATAAATCAACATGAAACCAAACGAGAAACATTTGCAGAAATACTTCTGAAACTGGAACGCCCATTAATATACTTATGTATCTACCTTCGTACGTGTACGACTTGGAAAATTATTTGTAGAATTGTAATAATAGATTAGCTGCTTTATTTATAACTAGTTTTACTAAACCATTAGTTTATAATTTTTTTATAAATCAACTATCATAAGTTACGGTATACTTTTCATACTAACCACACACAGAATCCAAAGCACATGCAGACAAGTATGGCCAAATGCTAAATTCTCCTTTTCCAACAACTTTGGATAATTTTTTTACTAGTTTTTCACCATTATCAGAAAAAACATCAGAAAATTGATCTGTTATTTTTGGACTAAAGGCTGGTATTAATATTTTTCTGCGTCGCCTCCATATTGGAACTGAAAGAAGTTATAGTATGCAAAATATATCTTTACCACAATACAAAAATAAAATACATAAAAGTACAAAAAATGAGATATATATATATATATATATATATATATATATATATATATATATATATATATATATATATATATATATATTTCTGTGCCGTGTGATCCCGGCCTAGAATAGGATCATCCTGCTACTGGTGGTGTCGTAAGAGGCGACTAAAGTACGTGTGTGTAGAGTCACGTCGCCAGCAATGGCAACACGCATGGGCAGACTCGACCGGATCATTAACACCCCCGGCATTTAAAACCGGCGTAAAATAGTGGCTTGCACTGCGTTTCACATCAGGTAATGCCGGGCCCCGGCGCCCAATCCATCTTAAAGACCGGCAACGCACCTGTAGCTCCTCTGGGGTTGCACGGGGTCGTGGGCGGCGGTAATCACATTCCATCAGGTGACCCGCACGCTCGTTTGCCGTGTCTTTTCCATAAAAAAAAATGAACATTTAAGTACCTGGTGCAAATATTCCACCATTGCCGATGATTTTTTGCATAAATCTGTGTAAATCATCTTTTGTTAAGCATGTCTTTAATATCATTTCCGAGTCCACAGGATTCGTTATCACTAAAAATGAAAGATTAATCGAGTAATCATAAAAATATTAAGTCATAATAGAATATAAAAAAAAATTAAGTCAGCTTCACGCTGTATTCCGCACATAGCAGGGTAGGCAGAGGGAAATTAGTGTTGAAACGCTCCGTTCCGCACTTTCTGCCGAATTCTGGAGGCATTGAGTAGCAGAACTCACCGCCGTACTTAGCCTCGACACCAGAGCGTAGAAATCTGTTTATATAAAAGGACTTGTTCTGACTGACTGAGGTAAGACGCACGCACAGCCGTAACCGCTGATGGTAGAAACGTGAAATTTGGACAGATGTTTATTTTTATTATCTGGACATCCACTAAGAAGGAGTTTTGAAAAATTTTAACCCTAAGGATAAAATAGGTTGAAAGTTTGTATGGTTTTTTTTTAAAACAGCACCGATTTTTATAAAATTCGAAATTCAGACTCTTTAAAATATTTCATTGGGCACGTGTTTCATGGTTTGGTACTAGTGGAAATATAAATTTAAGTAAATATTTCATCTCCTCGAGTAGGGATCGAACCAGTCGGTTTTACAGTCACACTTTGTGCCGCTGCCACAACTGGCCTCAAAATATATATATTTCTATTAATAATTCGAATTTTTTTTTATTTTAATTGTATGTATGAATTATATTAAGAACATTTTTGTTTGTGAGTAGAAATGATCGATACTGTAATATTACAAAATAGGGTTTAAAAAGCATATTTTTACTTACCAAAATAGAGTATGTGATTCAGCCAACCTCGAATAATTCCGTCGTATAGCATTGTCTCGTAGCTCAATGCTTGTAAACTCAACATTATATCTGCATAAGCAAAAATAAAAATTATATAGTTACAGATTAAGTAAATATATTTTTTTAAGTTATCCTTTCAATAATTAAGGTTCAATTTAAGAAAATCTAACATAATTTAATCATATTCTTTTGTCAAACATGATTTTATTCCTTGTTTTATCACGGCCTTATTTATGAAACCTTAATGGAATATATATGACACACATAATAATTGAACAACACATATATGTAAGTACATATATGTGTGTTTATACATATACTTTATAACTTGCCTTCATTGTTCCCCGTCAGCGTGTGCGCTATCCCTATAATGGGCAATTCCCTATCCGGTGCCTGGATTTTGGAGGCCAGCTTATACATATTCCTCCTCTTGAATCTATATATAAATATCCATAGCACAAGAATCACTACTAGAGACCACAAGATCATTTTAATTTTTCGTTAAAAAATAATATTATGATTGCGTTAGAGATCACTGATTTAAAATGTGCACCGTTTTATACGTATTGTCGATTTACACGATCGACACGGTTTGCGCACAAATTTTCCCGCTTTAATAAGTCTAGTGTCGTTAGGTTCATGGCATACATCCCACAACCTTGACATCTCTAGGAAACTGTAATACCATAATATATATATATATATATATATATACTAGCGACCCGCTCGCGGTTTCGCCCGCTTTAACCACAGAAATATTTACTTAAAACACTAAAATTATATTCATGTTTTAATATACCTATAATGTATATTTGCAACGCACTTAAGATTTCTAATGTGAAAATTATTAAAACCTTAGGTCGCATTTTCGTACCTCCCATAAGAGAGATGCAACTGTCAATATATTAATTTCTTTAAACTTTAGCCTTAAAGAGTCTTTAGGGCCTAAGTTATAGTTATATGGATACATACAATAAATTTCTAACTCATCGGTGTCTGTACATTTAAAATATATTAGAAAAATTGTTATTACGGACATTTAACAATATGTACTTGGTCAGTTTGTCTGCTTATCTGTGCGTTTACGATAATCTCAGAAGGGGCGTAACCGATTTAAGTGCAGTTTTGTAATTTGCCTAACTTCCTTTAAATATTTAGTATTAATTTTATTTTAATCGGTTCACACAAAATTAAAACCAGATCCACGCTGTATCCAGCCTATAGCAGGGAAGGTAGAGGAAACTTAAGTGTTAAGATACTGCGTATGATATATGACTGACGTGCGAAATGAAAATATGATTAAATTACAATTCAATCCTCCAAATGGGAATCGAACCCATAACGTCACGTTTTGCTGACAAAAATACTACATAATTGAGCATATTTAATATCTATAGTGATTTTTTAGTGAATACAATCAATAGTTATTACAACACTTGCAAAGAAAGCATTTTTTTGATTCTTATGCCTTTTCAGAAACTACATTGTTATCGTTAATATTTTTTTTTTTTCAAAGTATTTTTTTTTGAATATTTTGAATATTTTCACGCCATTATGATGAAAAAATTAGACTAAATAGTCTAAATTTTTCGTTCAATTCAAAATGCTCAAAATTAAAAATTGAAAAATGTTGATCGAAAATAATTATACTGTAGGAGTATTATATATCCTGTTTAAACTATCATAATATAATATCATAAAAAACATTTTTGTGATATTATGTAGAATAATATATTCTATAGAGGAATTACACATTCCTCTTCACACTTTTTAATCTTTAACTATAATACGTAAATATATTTTTTAGAGGTTACTCTGTACTAAGATGGCAGCTCTGTTCCCGCATTTACGTCCCTGATATATCGATATAAATAGTAGAAATATAAATCATTGGAAAGAAAAGGAGTAACGCAATTATATTGCATTTTTTCTTTTTTTCATACTTGAAATGTATTAACAAATTTACATATAATTCATTTGTTTTGAATATAACATTAAGGTTGATTCATAAAATATAATTGGTACTTCCTTAACATGATTATTTCATGTATTTTTTTATATATAAAATTTTGATTAAGTTCTCTTGAGAAATATATGTACTGTAAATGAATGTAACATACCGACGTGTCAATGATTAAAATGTATTGATATCCCCACGTGATCCATCTAATCCTAATATAAACTTTTATAAACTATAGCAACCAGCTCGTGGCTTCACTCGCTTAAATTTGTATATTATTTGTTTGTTTCGGTACAGGGAATTACGTTCCTGTTTTAATAAATAATGTATGCTTGCGACGCACTTATGATTTCTAATGTGAAGATTATTAAAACCATGTTGGCATTTTAGATTTTCATTAGAAAAATTATTATTGGGGGCAATTAACAAAGTAATAGAACCAGAAACAATAATATTTATAAATTTTGTTTGTTTGTTGGTTTTTCTGTTAGTCGACGCTTATCTCAGAAACGATTTAAGCGATTTAAAGAGCTAAGACGTGAGCGCGGTGCGGGAGCGGTACAATCGGCTTAATTGTTTTTATTGTACCATTCGTCATGTATGAATGGTGTAATGATTAAAAAAATGACCTTTATAACTATTTATTTATATCCTCATAGAGAAATGATAGCTTTTTTGTCTATTTATCTACACTTATTTATCTATTTATCTATATATATAAAAGGACATGTACCTGACTGACTGAGGTAAGACACACGCACAGCCGTAACCGCTGATGGGAGAAACGGGAAATTTGACAGATGTTTATTTTAATAATTTGGACATCCACTAATAAGGGATTTTGAAAATTTTTTTAAACCCTAAACGAATGAAATAGGGGTTGAAAGTTTGTATGGATTTTTTTTAAAACAGCACCGATTTTCATAAAATTTAAAAGTCAGCAGACTCTTTAAAATATTTCATTGAACACGTATTTCATGGTTTTTAGAATTCATCCTCTTAGGGATGAATTCTAATAACAATGGACGGGGTTGAAAGTTTATATGAAAAAATCTTTAAATCGCTACCGATTTTTATAAAACATTAAAATCAGACTGTTAAAAATATTTTATTGAACACGCTTTTCGGGGTTTTTTTAGAATTCACCCCTAAGGGTGCTAATAAGCAGGTGAAGTTGCGCGCGCCCGCTAGTTTTAAGATAAAAATTAAAATAATATATAATATTTTATATATTATATTGTGATACTGTAATAACATATAATATATTTATCAAAATGAGAATGTATTGTTTTGTTAAATAGCTCCTGATAGTTATTACAACACATGCAAGGAAAGATCATTTTAAAAAGTTGTTTAATTATATTAGATCTAGCGACCCGCTCGCGGCTTCGCCCGCTTTAACCACAGAATTATTTACACACTAAAATTATATTCATGTTTCAATATACCTATAATGTATATTTGCAACGCACATAAGATTTCTAATGTAAAAAATTTTAAAACCTTAGGTCGCATTTTCGTACCTCCCATAAGAGATATGCAACTGTCAATATATTAATTTCTTTAAACTTTTGCCTTAAGGAGTCCTTAGGACCTGAGTTATTGTTATAGCTATATAGTTATATCAATACTTACAATAAAATCCTAACTCATCGGTGTCTGGACATGGAAGATATATTAGAAAAATTGTTATTACGGAAATTTAAAAATGTAATAGAACTTGGTCAGTTTGTCTGTTTATCTGTGCGTTCACGATAATCTCAGAAATTGCTTAACCGATTTAAGTGCAGTTTTGTAATTTGCCTAACTTCCTTTAAATATTTAGTCTTAGTTTTATTTTAATTGGTTCACACAAAATTAAAACCAGATTCACGCTGTATCCCGCCTATAGCAGGGTAGGCAGAGGGAACTTAAGTGTTATGATACTGCGTATGATATATGACTGACGTGCGAAATGAAAATATGATTAAATTACAATTCAATCATCCAAGTGGGAATGGAACCCATAACGTCACGTTACAGGCACAATTTTGTGCCCCTACGCCACGACGGCCTTGAATATTTATACAGAATGGAAGCGTCAGCGCTTCTTTTACGGGGTCAGTATATAGGATAAAATATTTTACTACGACTCGTATGCGGCGGTTTCCCTTTGATAGGCCTATGTCTGTTTGCGTCTTTAATGACAAATAGCGTTTTATTTTAATATCAACAATAATATATAATTTATTTTGTATAAGAAAATAACTTTTTCATTTTTGGGATTTTTTGAATTGTATTAGGCTTTCATAGAGTAGTTAAAACTATGGTTTCATTTAAAGTGGAGCTGACAAAAATACTATATAATTGAGCATATTTAATATCTATAGTGATTTTGTAGTGAATACAACCAATAGTTATTACAACACTGGCAAAGAAAGCATATTTCAGGCTTTTTTTTAATTCTTATACCTTTTGAGAAACTACCAACATTCTTATCTAGTAAATTATTTTTTCAAAATATTTTTTTTTTTAATATTTTGAATATTTTCACGATATTATGACGAAAAAATTTATTTGCCTTTACATGTCCTGATGAAACTTGTTTTTTTATGATATTATGTAGAATAATATATTCTATAGAGGAATCACACATTCCTCTTCACACTTTTTACTCTTTAACTATAATACGTAAATATATTTTTAGAGGTTACTCTGTACTAAGATGGCAGCATTTACGTCCTTGATATATCGATATAAATAGTAGAAATATAAATCATTGGAAAGAAAAGGACAAACGCAATTATATTGCGTTTTTTCTTTTTTTCATACTTGAAATGTATTAACAAATTTATATACAATTCATTTGTTTTGAATATAACATTAAGGTTGATTCATAAAATATATTTGGTACTTCCTTAACATGATTATTTCATGTATTTTTTTTATATACAAAGGTTTGATTAAGGTCTCTTGAGAAATATATGTACTGTAAATGAATGTAACGTACCTATGTGCGAATGATAAAAATGTATTGATATCGCCACGTGATCCATCTAAATCCAATATAAACTTTTATAAACTATAGCAACCAGCTCGCGGCTTCACCCGCTTAAATTTGTAAGTTATTTGTTTGTTTCGGTACAGGGAATTACGTTCCTGTTTTAATAAATAATGTATGCTTGCGGCGCACTTATGATTTCTAATGTGAAAATTATTAAAACCATGGTGGCATTTTAGATTTTTATTAGAAAAAATATTATTGGGATCAGTTAACAAAGTAATAGAACCAGAAACAATAATATTTGTAAATTTTGTTTGTTTGTTGGTTTTTCTGTTAGTCGACACTTATCTCACAAACGATTTAAGCGATTTAAAGACCAAAGACGTGAGTGCGGTGCGGGAGCGGTAAAATCGGTTTAATTGTTTTTATTGCAACATTTGTCATGTATGAATGGTGTAATGATTAAAAAACTGACCTTTATAACTATTTATTTATATCCTCATAGAGAAATGATAGCTTTTTTGGGCACTGTTAATTTTTTAAGAAAATTAATTTGCTCAAAATACACTTATTTATCTATTTATCTATATATATAAAAAGACATGTACCTGACTGACTGAGGTAAGACACACGCACAGCCGTAACCGCTGATGGGAGAAACGTGAAATTTGGACAGATGTTTATTTTAATAATTTGGACATCCACTAATAAGGGATTTTGAAAATTTTTAACCCTAAATGGATGAAATAGGTGTTGAAAGTGTGTATGGATTTTTTTTAAAACAGCACCGATTTTCATAAAATTAGAAAGTCAGCACTCTTTAAAATATTTCATTGAACACGTGTTTCATGGTTTTTAGAATTCATCCTCTTAGGGATGAATTCTAAAAACAATGGACGGGATTGAAAGTTTATATGAAAAAATCTTTAAATCGCCACCGATTTTATGAAACATTAAATTCAGACTGTTAAAAATATTTTATTGAACACGCTTTTCGTGTTTTTTTTAGAATTTACCTCTAAGGGTGCTGATAAGCAGACGAAGTTGCGCGCGCCCGCTAGTTTTAAGATAAAAATTAAAAGAATATATAATATCTTATATATTATATTGTTATATTGTAATAACATATAATATATTTATCAAAATGAGAATGTATTGTTCTGTTTAATAGCTCCTGATAGTTATTACAACATATGCAAGGAAGGATCATTTTAGAAAGTTGTTTAATTATATGAGAATTATAAAAACTACTAACATTTTTTTGGGGAATAAAATATTGTCTGTGTTTCCACCTGAAAAACACTAAGGGAAGAAAAAATATATATAAAAATATAGATACCACATTAGTATCGATACTGTTGTACTGATAATAATAAATGAAAAAAATGATATACTACGTACGGGATACCTTTGTATGCAAAGTTTAAAGCTATTCATTATGACAGAATATAAAATATGTATATTTTAGATGCCCCTCTGGCGACTACGATGGCGGCTCTGTTCTAGTTTGCACTTTTTCCTTTGAAAATTAGTTATTGTAACATAACTCTAACACTTACACATGGCATCGTCAACTTTATGTAGATATTGATGTCTTCTATGAAATTATAGTACATCACTTTGCTCTATTGTCAATAATTTCCACAGCCTACGCGATATAAGGTTTTTTTTTGGTATTGTTTTACACCTTAATCGTCTAATTGTAAAAGAATTTTCCAAATCGGTCTCGTAGTTTCGGGGCCTATTCAAATCAAATAAGGAAACAAAACTCTAATCGATTGTCTTAATAATTTTAGTGATATCGATGCACCTCCCCCTCGCCCCCGAAGAGTTACTTGCCATGGTGCGCGAGGCCACACGGCACACACTCCGCATTTTTTATTATTACATGATTTTCTTTAGATTGATATTTTTAAATTCGTTATATCTTTTGAATGGGATATCCGATTTTATTAATTTAAAAAGTATTTTACAGGTATTGAAATTATCTTTAATAAAATGTCATTTAATAGGATAAGGATTAATGCAGAGGTATGAATAATATGGTTTGATTATTGTCGGCACTTTTGTTAACTTATAAAATATAAAAAAATGGTTATATTGTCATAACTACAGTAGTTGGACATATGCTATCGCGGACTTTTATATAGATATTGATGCGCTCTATAATACTGTAGAACATTGTTTTGTTCTATCATCAATAGTTTTCGCAGCGCATGCGATGATAGAATTGTTAAGATCAATTTCTTCTCACCTTGGGTTACATTATTGCATTTTTATTAGGGATCTTTATTTTTTTTGAAAATGTAATATAGCCTATGCTGGTCAGTGAAGATGCAGCTTCCTAATAGTGAAAAAAATATTGAAATCGGTCCAGTAGTTTTTGCGTGAAAACTCTACAAACATACACACATACATACATACATACATACATACAAAAATACAATCTCTTATAATATTAATATATAGTATATAGTATATATATATATATATATAAACATTACATTATATATATTATTGTTTGTAGTTTAAATCGTTTTTTTTATTAAAACTTAGAAAGTAACGTTAATTTATATAGCTATAAGAGAATGTCAAAAATTATATAAAACTGTGTTTTGTACTAAACTGAACTTTAGTCAGGCTTGAAGTAGTATCAGTACTGATAATGATAATGCACTTAAATAATTAATATTCATAAAGTATGGAATAAAGCAAAGATATTTAAGTATAGGGCAATTTATTGTATATCTAATAACTGTGGTAAACCACAATAGAGGCCAACTATAAAATTGTGTCACGTATCACCAGTACTTTATCTTCTGAACACTATAATTTATATAATAAGACATTTTTCTTGCATTTTTATAATTACTTCAAGTTGAATATAATAATTAACGGGTCAGCCATGCCGTGGGTCAATTTATTGTGGAAAAACAACATACAATACAGTGAATGTTTTTTTACTTCGTTTTACATTTTTTTTTATTTCGTGCCAGATTTTTTAACACGTTTCAACGCAATACAAATGTAATAAAATATAGTACATATGGATATACAGTAAAATGTATTACTATGAATATTGTACCTATCTATACAGTGTTTGGAAAAATAAATAGTAACTTCTTGCGTTGTTTGACTTAATTAGAAAAATATATACTAACATACTTATAATACAAATATTATTATTGGCGTTACGTACTTTTTAAGAAAAAATTAACCCTCATAAGATCTAACTCTGTTGTCCGCCCGTCTGTCTGTCAAGTTCCTTTATCTCAGGAACGCTTGGAGATATAGAGTTGAAATTCAAACCATATACGTAGTTATTAACCTAGAATAATGAAATTTGGCAGCTAGCATCTACAGGTAGTCCTAGTTCAGGAGAAAATCGTCATGCTTGTCCTGTTTTTTTATGTTCATCTCGTGACAAAATATAATAATTGTATACAAAATGTTCAAATAAAATATATAAAAAAAAACACGGACTAGCGCGAGTCGAGCTCACCCACCGAGGATTCCGTACGAAAATTAGAGCTCTCAAGCTTTTTCTGAAATTCAGACTCAGCTTACTCTTCATTTGATACCTCACTTAAACTAGGCTTTAATACCAAATTTTGCCCCCCTTTTAAGGCTATTATTTTCTAATATTTCACCACACATATATTCTTTTCAGATATTTTACTGAACTAGTATAACCTAGACGCTAGTTGCTAAATTTTATAATTCTAGGTCAATCGGAAGTACCCTATTAATATTGATTCCATTTATATTGACAAAATACGCATTTTTTACTATTTAAGACTATTATTTTTATAAGTTTCTCAACTTTTATATGCATAACATATATCTACTTTCTATTGATCTTCAAATTGGTACAGAACCTTTGGTAGCGAGTCCTACTTACACTTGACCGATTCTTTTTTTTGATGCAGCACCTAAGCTTCATGCTGTTGGCAATAATAGTCTTGTCTGTCGTTTATAAGACACCAAAATAGATTTGACATTTGATTGCATATATCAAGTTCAGTTCCCTGCATCGTCCGGTTAGAGAGCCAATATTCCACGTTGCAAAGCGGAGTTTCCTTCTGGGTACTCGCGTCTTTAGCCGTGCCCGTACTTGACACGGTAGCCCTTGCCCACTTATCGCAGGTGTAGGACGATTTGCCTGCGCGCCGTTTAGCGGCGACGCCCTAGCCGTACGCAGTTTTCCATGCGAACGTTCCATTGTAGCGGCGTATGGCGGTTTTTAAATGGAGCGACTGCCATCTGACCTCCAAAACCCTTTGTGGGAAGAAACCGGGGGGGGAGAGGAGTAGGATAGATAGAAAAGGGGGAAGGATGGGTAGAAGGAGAGAATAGGAAAAAGGAAGAGATTAAAAGAAGGGGACACAACTTTTACGGACTGGACGGAGGTTATAACAAGTGGTGGCTCGAGGATGCGGGGTCGCGTACCCGTATGCCCAAGAACAAATATCGAACAGATATTAATCAGGGCACCCTCTGGATGCAAATTTTCTAATGTATCCCATACTATCACTTACCTAGCTAGCCTCGACGAAAGATTCAGATACAGATTGAAGGACTAGTACGTCAAATCACTTGAAGTATATTTGCGTATATAAAGAAAAATTGGTACGCTTAAAAAAGCAAAGTTACTTATTCAGTTATATAAAAAGCTTCTGTATATAATATCTATATTAACCAGAAGAATTAAATTTCTTGTGATCTATAATTTTATGTATAGGTATAATAAAAATGTAACTGATAGCTGTCTGTAGAGTAAAACCGGCATAGACCGAAATATAATTGTTACCTATATGAATATTTTTTAATTTAGTTTGTTTAATTCTTTATGTTGAATTAATAATAAGGCTTTTTTGACTCATTAATTATAGACTTTGCAGAATTTAGCCTTTCGTGGAACCCATGTTTTGGGTATAGATACCTTCCTTGGGTAAAGATAATCGTCCCACTGTAAGAATTCTAAGAAGAATAGATGCAAGGAGTGTGGGATAGACGCCTATTGTGTAAATGAAAAATCTAAGCAAATTTATGATGTCAATTGCCTCCTAGTAAGTTAGGTTGAATTATTAAAATTATTATAAAAAGAAATTCAATTTTTTTTTTGGTGAAACAAAAACAATGTTATTCACACATTTTATGATTTTACAGTTACAAGCATTGTGATTCACATCAACTAGCGTCGTTGATGATTACCAGGAGTTATTAACACGTTTCTCACAAATGATGTGCATCGTCACATCTCAAATTTATACAACAATAAAATTTGTATTATCGTGGGCAAACGATGCACAGCATCATTTCAAGGTCTCCTGGTCGGAGGTAAGAAGACCACGTGGCTTCCAGTAGTGTCATTGGTTAAAAGACCCAGAATGAAAATGAACATTATTGGCTGTTAAATGGATTGTATACAGAAATAGGAAGCATACATCGCTCTCTGACAAATACTGTAATTCCTCTCTCCAGAACAAAACAATTTTCATTGTTGTATAAAATTTGTGCCTAGCGTTTGACAGCGATATGTTTATAGGCAAAATGAGTAGTACTTTTTAGCTATTGAATTGTTATGTATATATATATATATATATATATTTTTATTATTATCTATAAATAACAACTACATTAAGTAAGTATAAAAAAGTAAAGTATTTATTTTATAGAATAAGCTTTGTTTTTAAACATTTTTAAAGTGTTATTCCATACTTAGACTTACATACAAAGAAATAAGCTCCTTTCTTAATCATTATAGTGTCATTCCAGGTCTTCTTGACAAAGCTACTTGATATCCATCGACATCTTTCATCATGATATTTAACATAACTCTAATGTGAGGTATCGGTCCCTTCTCCGGTTTTCCAATCACTTTATAGTATCGCAGTATCATTGCCAGCGAAGTCTTGATTGACATAAAAGCGAATTGATAGCCTACAAATAGATTAACATTTTATAAACTAAATTTTCTTATTTTTTTTATAGGATTTTTTAACGAAAAGTAGCTAAAATTCTCCCAAATATAAAAATGTATAACATTTTTAAAATAAAAACTTTACTTGCCCACACAATTCCTCGGTCCGTTACTAAAAGGTATAAAACTGCAGGGATGTTTTAAGTTAAAGCGTTCTGGAAGAAAGCGATCTGGGTCAAAGTGCTCTGCATCTGCTCCCCAGTATTTTGGATCTCGATGGCAGCCCCATATTGATACCACTACTCCTGATCCTGCTGGAAGAACACGACCTGAAGCTGAAAAAAATAGTTTAAATATGGGTAAGAACACTATATAAAAAAATTACATCATCAGAAAAACTCAGTAATAAAAATGAATAATATGACGAGTACATTCTACCATACTGAAGAAACGCCAGGACTATATAGAGTAGTAGGCTTTATTATAATAAAACACGTAAAAAATATAAAAAGGGACTTTAAGTGACTGTCAAAAAGAGTATCACTGCTAAGAATATAATAATATTAAAATAGCCATGGGTGACTTTAAAGCCAAAATTGATCAACCAAAACAAAACAACACCATCACTGAAAACTACTAACTGTTTTTTTATAGAGAAAAAGGTCTGTCTATCTTTGGAGAAAAAAAGGTCTAACTACACCATGGACAAAAATCGTAGCAAGTTTGGTCAATGTCACAGGTCCCACTTAAAAAATAAAGAAGTGCCTTAAATTGCAAATCTACATTGAATCGCTGAATAACTGCTCGGCAAATCGGACTCGCCCATTAGAATGATGGATTGACATTTCAAGATTACTGTAAAAAATATAAACGCAAAACATACAGGCCTGAAAAAAACTCTTGAGCTAAAAACATATACAGTGAAAATCCTAAAAGTTAATTAAAAACATTCTAGCGCGAACAAACGCTAAACTGCAGAAATCAAGAAATATATAACTTTCGTTGAGAGTACATATTTAAAAGGTTATATTCAAAATAGGAGAATACGTGATGTGTTCGCCTAGTCCACATTACAATTTTTTTATTAAAATTATATTTTAAAATATCATGGTTATTAAAACTTTTAATATGCACTCTTTATTATTTCCTAAAACAAATGTTACAATTAATTAATAAAAATCGACAGTTCACTTTGTCTTATTCAAACACAATCAATATCTAATGTAATAGATTGCGTTTGCCTTCTCTACTATATGGGGGATACGGCGTGAAGCTAAAAAAATACACATATATAAATTCAACAAGTGTATGAGATTGTGCTGAAACTATTTTATAAAAGGATGATAGGTAAACAAAAAGAGGGCAGATGAAGCACAAACGACAGTAAAATCGAGGGACAAACAAAAAAGAAATATAGTTAACTGATATAAAATCGGAGATCGCATCGGAGATAAAGAAGCCGGTGAAAAAGGCACATTTGTCCCCCAGTAACTTTTTGAACATATTTGGTTAGGTAAATTTTAAAATGTATGAAAATTTATCAATATAATCATTAATTAGTTAAGCAAGATAAATAATATGAAGTTTTTTAATTTATATTAAAAATAAAAAAAAATAATTTAATGATGAATTATAAAAGAATCAGGTAAAAGGTTACTTACGAAGTGCAATATCGGTTTCCACCTTGCGAATTATAAATGGTGCGGGAGGAAAAAGTCTTATGCTTTCTTTTATTACTCTTTTTAAATATTTCATTTTTAACAGATCGTCTTTGGTCACAGATCTATTGGAACTTCCAAATATTTCATACAACCTGAAATAGTACATTTTTCTTCTATACTTCTAACTAAATCGAAAATATTTTTTGTGCCTCAACGAGCACTATAGTTAATAATAATATTTTTAAGTAAACAATAATTCATTTTCTATGAACCTTAATTACTTACTCTTCATAAACTTTCTCCTGTATTTTTGGATATTTTGCAAGCAAGCTTAGTGTATAACCAGTAGCTATAGCAGAAGTATCAGTGGCAGCAATAGTCAAAGTCAGAATTTCCTCCCGAAGTTCTAAATTAGTGTACCCTCTCTTACCGCCAGATAGCGATATTAAGAGATCCAGAAAAGATTTTCTATAGTATTCTTTGAAATCTATAAATGAAATTTCCTAATTTTAAACAACAATCACCACAATAAACAAATTAAACGTTTAGTTAGAAATCATACTACGTACGATATTCCTCACTAACTTCTGTTTGATTATCATCTTGTTTGCTCAATTCCCGTCGCCTTTTTTGTATAACCTTAAATAAATTTATATATCAAGTATCATATATTGGCCACTACAATAACAAATATTTACTAAAGATTTGTATTGTTTACTTCATCTGTGAAATTATGTAAAACGCCTATACACTCTTCCTGCTTTTTGTATTGGGGAAAGAATTTGAACAGCCAATCCGGTTGCAACCATAAATGAAAAATTCTTTTGCACGCAATATCCATCACAAGGTTTAATGAAGTTAAAAATGAAGAATTTGGATCATCTTGAGCGTTCAGCTGAACACCTAGTGTCGTTTCTGTAAAAATAATAAAGTCGTTCGAGTCAAATGTGTGAGTACTTTTAGAATCTCACTGTGCAATAGAAAAGCGAACTAAAGGGGAGTAAAAAGTATAATTTCGAAATAAGCAGTTATTAGTCTACAAATCAAAATAAAACGATAATTAGTGTATTTTTTTTAGTATTCCTAAACAAACTAAAACCAGAATGTGTAACGTAGATTTTACATTTGAATCAGTCGACCTAAGAAAAGTATTAAAACATTTATGTCCCAAGATATCAAGACAGAATGAGACTCATGGACTATTTATATCAATACATTTTTGAAAATATCATATGTGTTAAGAAAAATATTAATGATTTTATTAAAATCAATGATTGCTGTACATAATATCAATAGTCAATACTACATAGTAATAGGCTTAAATTTAACGCGCCTGTATCATCGAGTCTGTAATTCTTTTTAGAACAATGTGTACGTTTTTTCAATAAGATACCAGAAAACGTCCAAAATGCTACATCATAACAAGAAAAAAATGTGAACATACGTTTTGTGTTCAATCTAATGCTCGTCGAAATATTACCTTTTAATCCAGTCTATTTCAAAGGCATTACTAAGAAATAAGTATGTGTCTGTAAACAATTAAATTAACTTTAAAAAAATCATATGAATTAAATCCAATTGAAATTCTTGCACCGTATATTGAATGCGTAGTAACTTTAGAGAACCGGTGGTAAATTATTTGATGTTAAAAAAAATACATTGACTGACTTTGTAGACTTGACTCTATTGAGGGTAAGAGTGCAAGTAACAGCTTTGATTGTGTTGGCAAAACTATTTTTTTATTACATTACCTAAAATTGATAGTCATAGTTAAGCACCTCAGCTTGATATGACACTTACTATAACGTTCTGTTCAATCCTAACACAGGAAACAAAAACAATTTTTTTTTAAAGCAATTTTTAACAAATTTACAATTATTGTTCCGTATATTGGTCTATAACGATGATGCGTAATTATTCACTTACCCGCGCACACTTTCCCCGAGAATCCAAAATTCAGACTTATAACCACCGAATCCGAACTATTTCAGAATACAATTTTATTAAAACAAATGAACACAACAAAGCTTCCAATTAGCTAGACGAACACCTTTCTATCAACTAATGACTGGCTAGCTAAGAACATACTCGTATATAAATATCTAAACTTGCGTGGGTCTAATAACACAGGTAAAAACGCTTGACTTCTAAGACCTATTATAGTATACAATCGTAGCACAGGGGCACAGAGTGACTGTAAACGCAACTGGTTGTGAATTTGATCCCCACTCGAGCAAATATATTTAATTAAATTTATATTTACATTTCTCCGTTCTGGTTTCCAGGCAAAGCGCGGTGTTGAGTTCTGCCACTCAACACGCTATGCCTCTAAAATTCTGCGAAAAGTGGGAAACAGAGTATCTTAAACTAGGTTCCCCCTACCTACCCTGCTGTGTGCGGGTTACACGGGCGTGGAGCTGATTTAATTCAATGTTTTAATTTACTTGTGTACCCCGTACGTGTACGACTTAATTTTTACTATAGTACTACAAAAATCTTTGTAGAACTATAATAATAGATTATTTGCAGTATCATTTATAATAGTACCTAAACATACTTTACATTTTTTTACATCAAATACTCTTAAATTAGCGGGTATCATGACTTACCACACACAGAATCCAAAGTATATGTAGACAAGTAAGGCCAAATGCTAAATGTCCCTTTTCCATCAACTTTGGCTAATTTTTTCACTAACTTTTCACCATTTTCAGAAAATATATCTGAATATTGTTCTGTAACTTTTGGACTAAAAGCTGGTATTAATATTTTTCTGCGTCGCCTCCATATAGGAACTAAAACGTTACTTAAACAATAATACTATAATTGTATTGAGGCCGGTCGTGGCACAGCGGCACAAAAATATGACTGTAAACCGACTGGTTGTGGGTTCGATCCCCACTCGAGGAGATGAAATATTTACTTAAATTTATATTTCCATTTCTTCGCTCTGGTGTCGAGGCAAAGCGCGGCGTTGAGTTCTGCAACTTAACACGCAATGCCTCCGGAATTCGGCAGAAAGTGGGGAACGGAGTGTCTTTCACTACGTTCCCTCTACCTACCCTGCAGTGTGTAGGATACAGCGTGAAGCTGATTTATTTTTATTTTAGTACTATTATTATTTTTGTGATTAATATTAAGAAATACCTGATGTGAATATTCCGCCATTGCCAATGACTTTTCGTATAAATCTGTGTAAATCATCTTTTGCTAAGGATGTCTTTAATATAATTTCCAAATCAACAGGATTCGTTATCACTAAAAATGAAGATTTATTGAATAATGCTTAAAAAAATTGAAAAGTTCTAATCTTGATTCTAATTTACCATAATCGGTGTTTATTAATAATTTTTAAATATATATTTGCTTTTAAGTAGAAATTATCGACACCATAGTAATGAAAAATTACAAAGTAAAAACATTTAAATAAAAACATTTAAATGCCTCGAAAACATAAGTAATAATAATATTAAAAAAGCATAATACTCACAAAAATAGAGTATGTGATTGAGCCAACCTCGGAGGATTCCGTCGTATAGCATTGACTCGTAACTAAATTCTTGTAAATTCAACATTATATCTGCATAAGCAAAAAATATTAATTATATTTTTTTTTTATTTATTTATTTTCTGTCTCTCTGTAATTCTTCTGTAGGGGAAATCTTCAAAAGATATCCAATCTTTGGGGAAGATCAGATTATATAGGATTTTTAGCCACTAAAACCCCTGCGGTTGCCGACTTCGACACAATGGAAGGACCCGGGAAATTGGTAGAACTACGTCTGTAGCCCTGCTCAGATGCGCGCTCCTCTCCAGAGCTCACTTATATTTTAAAATACCATTCTATAAGAAAGATGGTGCGCAGATTCCCCACACTGCACACCAATGTTCAAAACTAAAAAACTAATTTGGGAGGCCAGGACGATTGGCAAGCACACGTACACGGCAACTCTGTCTTCTCAGAAGAGATGGATCAGCCCTCTCCCGATCTCGCCCAGCAGCCTCTTTTTGAGACATGACCGTCTCACAAAATGTGGCTCTCATGTCCTATATTAAGATAGTCAATCAATTTTCACTAAATATATTTCAAACGCACGAGGCCACGCGAGCACCTAGAGAGTAATAAAATTTTATAAAAACATTTTAACTTGCCTTCATTGCTTCCCGCTAGAGTATGCGCTATCCCTATAATAGGTAATTCCCTATTCGGTGCTGGAATTTTAGAGGCCAGCTTATACAGATTCCTCCTCTTAAATCTATACAAAAATGTCCATAACGCAATTATAACTAGTATAGACCACAGGATCATTTTGAATTTGTGTATTTTTCTTTAATCTACTACTAAAATCAGGAATATTAAATAAAATTATGTTATGCTTTACTAAACACTGATTTGAAGTCCGCGCCACTTTATACGTATGGTCTATTTACATTATCGACGCGGTTTGAGCTCAAATTCTCCCGCTTTTGTAATTCTAGCTTTGTATGTATATGCATATTCACGATATACATCCCACAATCTTCATATCTCTAGTACATATGTACATGTAGAACATACATGCACAGACGGATATAAATTAAAAAAAAATCAATGTAAAACAAAAGATATATAAAATCTAATTAATTCTACAAATTTTATATATGTTTTCTTAATTTACATTACAACCGTGTAGTTTTTAATCAGATTTGCAGTAGTATCAATACTGATGATGATAATCAATTGATGATAAATACATACATATTTAACATTCATGATGTATAGAATAAAGTAAAGATACCTCATTAAAAGGTAATTTATGGTACAACTAGGGAACCGCTCGCGACTTCGCCCGCTTGAAGTATCATTTATTTACTTTGAATCAAATTTACTTTATTTACTTAACTGATTTGTATTCTTCAAATAATATGGCACTGAGACGTTGTGCGCCTTTTTTTCATTACAATTAACTCGTTGATTACCGAAGGTTGACTGTTTAGATTGCTCGAAGCAATAAGACCGCCTTTGCATATTTTTTTCTGCTTTTTAGCTTCATTCTGTATCCCGCACATACCAGGGTAGATCAAGAGCACATAGTAACCGAGTTGACACCTTCCGCTGAATTACGAAGGCATTGAGTGTCGAGTGACACAACTCAACGCCGCGTATTAAATCGTTGACAGAGCCAGAAAATTAACATATTAAATATTGCATTTTCTCGAGTGGGAACCTCCAACTGTCGCACACTCATGCCTCTGCGCCAAGACTAACCTCACTTTTTTCAATATTTCTGTTTTTAATTGTATATGTTTTTTTGTGTGCACAATAAAAAGTATACTACTTCATTGTTCGAATAACATTATCTTTTTACAGACAAGATCCAAACACCGTAAACTAAAGTAAAAGGCAAACGAAATACTTCATATTGTTAACTTTTTTATTGATCTGAGCGAAACGAAGTTCTTACTGGTCAAAAGTGTGTTTCGTTGTAATGCTACTCCTACTAGCTAGACCGTTAAACCTACAGCGCTGAAATTTAGCAAGGACGTTGTGGACGACAACGACACGGTGATCCCAGGGAAGTAGTTTGGTGATAATTGTGGTTTTTGAGTAAATAATCAAAATGTGTCCCATAGAGTTAAGCTGTGGAACGTTTTGATATACACGTGCACAGATTGATTTTTGACTAACCTAACCTAGCTCGTGCCGACAAAGAAGAAAATTTCGGAAAATTTTCGAAAATAATTTTTACGAACATAGCTTTGCTCAGCTCCACCCGCAGTGCACAGTATGTCGCAGATTCTAGTTTATAGGCCGATTGGAATAAAACAAACACTAAATGTCTTTATCAAGATGTATTTTGTTATTTGATATTTGTAAATTTAAAATATAATGCCGATTTAAATCGGTTAAGCCGTTTCTGAGATTGGCGTGCACGAACACACAGATAAATAGACCAAAATTTTAGAAATCATTGTTTTAGTTTCAATTATATCAGTACATTCTGCAAGAATAGGTTTGAACATATATATTCCATGTACGATAGCGACCGGTTACAATTGCATCACATATATGGTAAA
Organism: Heliconius sara; assembly: GCA_917862395.2. NCBI lineage: Eukaryota > Metazoa > Arthropoda > Insecta > Lepidoptera > Nymphalidae > Heliconius > Heliconius sara. The sequence goes on from OU860792.2 coordinate 8,734,996, forward strand.
CTACAATGAAGGTCAATTATGAAATTGTGTCACGTGATATCACAAAACTAATTTATCTTCTAAGCACTGTAATTTATATTAATATTACAGCTGCAGAGTTGTTTTGGTCGAATGACCTAATTATAGAAGTTCTTGGCCCAAATTGAAAACTTATTTTTGTATTATGTAAGACCATTTACGAGGAAGGCTTACCTATATACAAAATATTAAATCATCAATATTAAATCAAAATCATTAAATAGCGCAGTTTGAATATTTGATTTTTCATATGAAGGTATAGCCACAGATAAAGTCTTGTCTTTTTTTTTATGGAAAAGACACGGCAAACGAGCGTGCGAATCACCTGATGTTGAGTGATTACCGCCGCCCACAGCCCCGTGCAACACCAGAGGAGTTACAGGAGCGTTGCCGGCCTTTAGAACGGGTTGGGCTTCGGAGCCCGGCATTACCTGATGCAAAACGCAGTGTCATAAAGCCGGTTTTAAATGCCGGGGGTGGTAATGATCCGGTCGAGTCTGCTCATGCGTGTTACCATTGCTGGCGATGTGACTCTACCACACGTACTTTAGTCGCCTCTTACGACACCACCAGTACCAGGATGATCCTATTCTAGGCCGGGATCATACGGCAAAGTCAAATGTCTAAATAATAAGATTAGATAAGATTTTTCGTGCATTTTTATAATTACTTTAAGTTGTATATAATAAATAAAGGGTCACCCGGGGTCGATTTATTAAAAACAACAAGTCGTGAAGGTTTTACTTTGATATAATATATTTGTTGCTGTCATTATTGTATTTTTTATTTCGTTCTCATCATTCTTTAAAAACAGTTTCAATGTTATCTATAGTAATCTATACTTCTATGCTAATATTATTTTATATTTTATAATATTATAAAGAGGAAAGATTTGTATTTTTGCTTGTATGTTGTGTTGTGTTCACTGACTAACATAAGCTATATTACGTTTTCAATAAAAAAAATAGGAATCCCTTATAAAAATGCAATAATGTAACCCAAAGTATTAAGAAATTGGTATTATAAATTCTATCATCGCGTGCGCTGCGAAAACTATTGATGATAGAACAAAACAATGTTCTAAAGTATTATAGAATATATCAATCTATAAAAAAATCTATATATAACTACCGTAATTATGACAATATAACTACTTTTTAAAATTTTATAAGTTCCTAGCAGTAATCAAACCATATTATTCATACCTCTGCATTAATCCTTCTAATAATCTAAATAATTTTAATACCTGTAAAATACTTTTTAAATTAATAAAATCGGACATTCCATTAGAAACATATAACGAATTAAAAATTATCAATCACTAAAATTATGAAGGCAATCAATTAGACTTTTTGTTTCTTTATTTGAATTGAATAGACCCCGAAACTACGGGACCGATTTGGAAAATTCTTTTATAATTAGACGATTAACGTGTAAGGAATACCAAAAAAAAATCGCATATGCTGTGGAAATTATTAACAATAGAGCAAAGTAATGTACTACAATTTTATAGAACACATCAATATCAAAAAAAAGTTTACGTTTACTGTTAGAGTTATGCCATAAAAACTAATTTTCAAAGGAAAATGTGCAAACTATAACAGAACCGCCATCATAGTACAGAGGGGCATCTAAAAAATATATATATTATTGTGAAAGATTAAAGAGTATGTAATTCCTCTATAGACATACTGTTTTATATTCTGTCATAATGAACAGCATTAAACGTTGCATACAAAGGTATCCCGTAGTGTATTTATTTTTGTTCAATTATTATTTACCGTACAGTATCGATACTAATGTGATATCTGTATATACATATTTAATATTTTTCATCCTTTAGTGATTTTTAGGTGGAAAACATAGACATTTGAGAAAATATTTGATTAACTATAAAAATGTGGGTAGTTTTTCATAATTCTAATAGAATTAAATAACTTTCTAAAATGTTCTTTTCTTGCATGCGTTGTAATAACTATTGGGAGCTAATAAACAAAAAATACATTCTCATTTATATATATAATACTAGCGGCCCGTTCGCGGCTTCGCCCGCTTAAAATACATGATTATTGATTTAATAAGCGGAATTGATTGACAACTGTAAATTAAATTAAAATTAAATAGATTCAATTAGCTCCACGCTGTATCCCGCACACAGCAGGGTAGGCAGAGGGAACATAGTGTTAAGACACTCCGTTCTCCACTATTTGCCGAATTCTGCCGAATTCATGGCATGTTGAGTGGCAGAACTCAATGCCGCGCTTAGCCTCGACACCAGAGCAAAGAAATGGAAATATATTAATTACGACTAAAGTTGAGTTGAATTAATTACGACTTAAACTTAACTGTTATGTTTTATAAAAGTAATCTCCATTAACAATTCAATTTTGCTTACTTTATTGTATAAAATATTGTGTAATAGTGCTTCAAAATATATATATATATATATATATATATATATATATATATATATATATATATATATATATATATATATATATATATATATATATATATATATATATATATATATATATATATATATATATATATATATATATATATATATATATATATATATATATATATATATATATATATATATATATATATATATATATATATTTATCAACAGTCATATAATATATATAGTTGAGTCAAAACAAAGCAATTGGTGACTTTTAAGTAAATCGGTTCAGTACTTTCAGAGAAAAATGCGGACAAAAATTTATCGACAGACAGACAGGCAGACAGACAAGAAATTAAAAATATATATTTTTGCTTTCTATTATTCTGTTTAGGTGTCCCTCTATCCATTTCAGTCAAAATTACTAAATGTACAGACAAAATATTTTTACTGTCTTATTATATATAGAGATATATGTTATTAAAATGTCATGTGGTTGTTTTTTGTTGTGGTTGTGTTGTTACCAACAAACAGACAAAATGTTTACTTTGTTAAATACACCCAATAATGTTTTTTTTTTTTAATTTTAATGAAAATCGATAATGCCACGTTACTGTATTACTAATTTTCACTTTAGAAATCTTAAGTGCAAGCATACATTATTTATTAAAACAGGAACGTAATTCCCAGTACTTAAACAAACAAATAATTTACAAATTTAAGCAGACGCAGCCGCGAACTAGTCGCCAGTACATTAGAATAAGTAATAGATTATAAAAAATATACAAACATAAATACATATTACTCATAATTTTATAATCAGGTCTGTATTTAACACTCTTTAATTAATTCTTTATTGTTGTTTCTCTCTGTTCTCACACATAGTAGAGTAGGTAGAGGGAACCTGTAAACTCATTCCCATTAAGTCACTTCCGTTCTCGACTTTCCATCGAATTATGAAGGCTTTGCGTGTTGAGTGGCAGAACTCAATACCGCGCTTTAAATAGAACCAACGTCGCGAATACAGTCCCACGCCTGTGCTCCTACGCTGCGGCTCCCTTATTACGTGTATGAAAAAAGTAACACAAGAACGTATAGCTTCATAATTAATTTAATTTGATGCGGTGGAACTCAAGGCTGCACTTTTTAGTGTGATATGAGAACAAAATTTAAAGGCCAGCACTTGTTGATTTCTGATGCTGGTTTCCACGTGTGGAATAATATATAAAAATCAGCTCCATGTTGTGTCCCGCACACAGTAGAGTAGTCAGAGGGAACCTAGTATTAACTTAGTATTAAGACACTACGTTCCCCATTTTCCGCCGAACTCTGGAGGCATAGCGTTTTGAGTGGCCAAACTCATCTCCGCCCTTTGGCTCGACACCAGAGCAAAGAAATGAAAATATTAAATATTTCATTTCCTCCCGTGGAAATCGGACCCACAACCTGTTACAGTTATACTTTGTGGGGTACAAAGTCACGACTGGCCACGACTGGCCTGACGACAACAACAGTAAATGTGACTAGATAATATTTATTTAATAATACACTTCACGCCAAGCATTTTATATTACATTATAACAGTTAAACGATATTTTTTATTTAAATAATGATAATTCTATACTTTATAGTAATATAAAAAATATACTAATGTCTTGTTTGTGCTTAAGCTTCAACTGTATTTCATAGGGTATGAAACAGAACAATTTTCTTAATAAATTATATTTGTATTTATTTTTAATAACTACAATGTCATTCCAGGTCTTCTTTCCAAAGTCACTTGATATCCGTCAATATCTTTCATCATAACACTTAATTTAACTCTAATGTGAGGTATCGGTCCCTTCTCCGGCTCTCTATCTACCTTGTAATTCGTAGTATCGTCGATAGCGATGTCTTCATCGTCATTAATGCATATTGATAACCTGAAAAATATGGAGACCTAAAAAAAGTACTTAAGTATGCTTAAACACACCGATAACCGTGTTGTTGTTACATTAATCTTAAATCTCAATTAACATAACAAAATTAACATCAAATATCGAGATCCACAATCTCTTGGTCTTTGGAAAAAAAATACATCGAAATCAACCTCAACCACGTACGTAATGAAAAGAGTACATCCACTTGACCCTATAATAGTGACATTTGACAAGAAGTGAAACTTAAGTAAAATAAAAGGAAAAAAAATGAGGTAGATAGGTCACAACTGTTACTAACTTATATTTATAATTTTATACAAAATCAGTGCATACTTGGTCTACTAGTTCCGTTTTCTCACTCTACTTAAAATTAGCAAAAAAATATTAATTACATGTAGCTTTTATGGAAATACAGATTAACAACACAGTCTCACAGAAATATTTGAAATCAATTTATGTGTTTATAATTTCTGTCTATTTAAAGGTAGAAATTGGGTTTTCGAGTTGTGGTAATAAAATAATACTAAGGAACTAGACTTGCCTACACAGTTCCTAGGTCCGTTGCTAAAAGGCAAAAAACTACAGGCATGTTTCAAGTTGAAGCGCTCGGGCAAAAATCGATCAGGGTCGAAGTGCTCTGCGTTCGACCCCCAATATTTTGGATCACGATGACAGCCCCAGATAGATACTAACACTCCTGATCCAGGAGCTGAGAGCAAATATATTTTTAATATGCATAGTTAATATAAATTTCCCCATAAGAAAAAAGCAATAATAATAAAAATATTGTGTAAGATAAACTATACTATAAATAAAATTAAACAGTCAGAGTGAAGTAAATATAAATCAAAAGATTACTTACGAAGCGTTATATCGGTTTGAACATTTCGTGAAATAAACGGTGCAGGAGGGAAGAGCCTTAAGCTCTCTTTTACAATCCTTTCTAATAATTTCATTTTTAACAAATCTTCCCTAGTTATTGCTCTCTTTGAATTTCCGAATATTTCATACAACCTGAAAGGGCAATTCTTCATTTTATATTATTTAAAACTTATGGAAGTATAATTTTTAGAGACCGTGGTGGTTCAGTGAAAAAAAGAACGTGATTATTTAGTATTTACATTTCTTTAATCTGGTAATCTGTCTGGTGTCTTAATACTAGGTTCCCTCTGTCTAGACTGCTATATGCGGGATATATGGATGGATATAGGTGTACCATAATTTTGAAACACAGCACATATTGAAAGCAGAAAGCCATTTTCAAAAAGAAGCATCATTACTCAAAGCGTCTTGGAAATTACGGCCATGATATTAATTTTTTGATAAGGCCTTATGTTTAATTACTTACTCTTCATACGCTTTCTCCTGTATTTTTGGATATTTGGCCAATAAATTTAGCGTATTCCCGGTAGCTACAGCAGACGTGTCAGTGGCAGCAATTGCTAAAGTAAGAATTTCTTCCCGTAGCTCTAAATTAGTGTAACCTTTCTCACCACCCGATAGTGATATCAAGAGGTCAAGAAAAGTTTTTCTTTTGTACTCAGCTTTTGTTGTGTCTAGAATAAAATAAATATATATACAGAAAAGATAGTAAACTAAAATAATAAAATTTATGAAGATTTTATGCTCTATCTACCCTGGTATAACGGGATACAGCGTGAAGCTGTAAAACAAAAAATACGTATCACCACTCGGTGTTTGATTATTTTTTTCTTTATTTAATTCAGTTCGTCTCCTTTTGATGATCTTAAATGAAAAAGATATTAAGCTCTTTATGCTACAGCTATAATTATATATTTAAATGATTTATTTTATTACTTCATCTGTGAAATTGTGTAAGGTTCCTAAGCTCTCTCTCTTCATGTATCTTGTACTAAGGAAAAAATTTAAATAACCATTCCGGTTGTAGCCATAGATGAAACATTCTCGTGGATATAAGATCCAATGCGGCTTTGAGTGACGTTAAAAATTTTGAATTTGAATCCCTTTGGGCGTTTACCTGAACACCTAATGTAGTTTCTGTAAAATATATATACATATATTACAATAAATATCATGAAATTTATAATATTTATTATCAGAATTATCAAATTAATTATATAAGTGGAGTGTCTTTACACTAGGTTCCCTCTGCCTACCCTGCTGTTTGCGGGATACAGCGTGAAGCTAATTTTCTTTTTTTAATTATACAACATATTTTACATATTTCATTGATAAAATGTAATCGAATGAAATACATATGTATAACATAACACAAACCTTATTTTCTTACATTTATTGTAGACTTTGCGCTCAATAATATTTAAAAACAATAGTAGAGAGAATAAAATTACTTTCGCAAAACAAACAAACAAATAAAAGCCTAAACTTTGTCTCATGACAGACAAATGTGAATAAATTAACATGAAACCAAAAGTAAAAGTTATACAATTTGTGGAAATTGTAGAAAATTCTTTGTAGACTAGGGACTCGATTTTCGACATTTATTAGTTCTACTAATGTACATATATTAAGCACATTCTTTCAATTACCATGCTACTTCGTATCATTTATATTAACGGACGAACGGTCTTATTTCAATTTTCATTTATTTTTTCTTAAATATACAGTATTTTTTGCCGTGTGATCCCGGCCTAGAATAGGATCATCCTGGTACTGGTGGTGTCGTAAGAGGCGACTAAAGTACGTGTGGTAGAGTCACGTCGCCAGCAATGGCAACACGCATGGGCAGACTCGACCGGATCTTTACCACCCCCGGCATTTAAAACCGGCGCGAAGTAGTGGCTTTATGCCACTGTGTTTCGCATCAGGTAATGCCGGGCCCCGGCGCCCAACCCATCTTAAAGGCCGGCAACGCACCTGTAACTCCTCTGGGGTTGCACGGGGTCGTGGGCGGCGGTAATCACTTACCATAAGGTGACCCGCACGCTCGTTTGCCGTGTCTGATCCATAAAAAAAAAAAAATAAACATATCCATCTACGGACATATAAAATTTTTTTATTAAAAATACCGTATACCGTACCGTTCCGTAAAAATAGGTGGTTTTACGATATTATATTTAAATGATGATAATTTAATTTGACTCACCACTCACAGAATCCAATGCGTATGCAGACAAATAGAGCCAAATGCTAAATTTTCCTTTATCAGTAACGTTGGCTAATTTTTTTACAATTTTTTTACTATTTTCAGAAAATATTTCGAAAAATTGTTCTATAATTTTTGGGTTAAAGGCAGGTAACAAAATTTTTCGCCGTCGTCTCCAAATTTTAACTAAAATAGTTAAATTCACTTTTTACATTGCAAAGAAATAGAACATGCTCGTATTATACATTTTTGAAAAAAATTAATACATACCTGGTGCAAAAATTATGCCGTTACCAGTAACATTTTTAATAAACCTGCTTAAATCATCCTTTTCTCAACATGTCTTTTAAATCATTTCTAAGTCCACAGGATTAGTTACCACTAAAAATAAATCATAGGATTAATACCATGAGGCCAGTCGTGGCCAGGCCAGGGGCACTAAGTGTGACTGTAAAATCGACTGGTTGTGAGTTGGATCTTCACTCGAGAAAATTAAATATTTATTTATATTTATATTTTTATTTCTTTGCTCTGGTTTTGAGGCCTCCAGAACTCAGCGGAAAGTGTCTTAACACTAGGTTCCTTCTGCCTACCCTTCTGTGTGCAGGATATGCTGCTGATTTATTTTTATCTTTTTAATTTATGTAAATCGGAGCTTCCTCGCTTACTACGAGCAAAATATATGGTTGACACTACTATACATATCAGTCCAGTATAAATAATAATACTTACTAAAATATAATATGTGACCAAACCAACCCCTGATCACTCCATCACATTGCATTGCTTCATAACTAAATGATTGTAAGGCAAGCATTATTTCTGAAAAAAAATAAACAAAAAACGTAATTATACTGGTATAACAGAATATTCATTAATTTCTAAAACATATAAATGAATGCTACAATTTCTATAATTGTCACGGGAAATTAAAAACATCAATTTGACAATAAATAAACGATTACACTTACCTTCAGTGCTGCCCTTCAATGTATGCGCTACTCCTATAAAAGACAACTCTCTTTCTGGACCTGGAATTTTAGAGGCGAGCTTATACATGTTTCTCCTTCGGAATCGATAAGCGAATATCCATAATACAAGTATCACAAGTAACAACCACTGAATCATTCTATTATGTGTAAGTGTAAGCAGTTTAATATAATGAAGTTAGTCATTTGTTAGCGAACTCATGGATGTCATCGTCATCGTCATGATAAATAATTTTTCAGCTTTTGTGCCAGCCATACGTTCTCATTAACCTACGTCGAAACTTTTATACGCTTGTTACAACTTAAATTAATATCTCCCTACAGAGATACTAACAAAATAAATAAGTTGTAACAAGCGTATAAAAGTTTCGACGTAGCTTGATGAGGACGTATGGCTTAGTGGTCAGAGCGCCTGGTCGGTTTCCAGGAGGCGCGGGTTCGAGTCCCGCTACTTGCAAATTTTTCTACGTTTTCTAAATAAGTATAAATATAATATTTCTAAAATAAGAACTTCAGATCTTAAAAATTATAGATTTTTGTGATATATACTGTTCCTATTGGGTATTAATAATGTATTAAAATTTATAATTAGAAATGCTTTGCTTTTAATAACATACATTTTATACAAAGTTCGTAGGTTCAATTTGTTGTAAGTATAAATCATACGCTACTATCAATTAGGTACTGTAAAGAAACTCAATTTCAAAGAAAACGTTTATTTCAACATTATAATTGTTATGCAAGTTACCTAAGTTCCAATAAATGTGCCACTCTATGATTTTTTTTTTCATTTTTACATTGCCATTTACATACTAATAGTTGTAGATTTTTTTAATTATGTGTTGTTAGTATCCATTATAACGTAAAATATTTACGAACACACTAAAACTAATAGACTTACTACTATGACTATTTATCTGTAACAAACTGCAGAAGAATAACGAGATAGGTAGTTACGGAACGGGCGCCCTGGAATAGAATAAAAAATAAACTTCTAGAAATATACTTGGAGTTTAATATACAGATATATATATATATATATATATATATATATATATATATATATATATATATATATATATATATATATATATATATATATATATATATATATATATATATATATATATCTGTATATATAAAGAATTTTTTTAATTTGTTATTTTTATGAAAATTTGTTAGTAATTAATACATTAATACATAATTGTTTTTTTCCATGTTTTTCTTTTTATCGTTGTGGTAAGGTTAAGCCTACTTAGGTCGGATATCCCAGGTACTGCTCCGAGGTCATAATCGTGCAACGCGATATGTCCAGCATCCACATGGTGAAGCCTAAGTAGTTTGTTGCAACTACTTATTTCATAAAAAAAATTATTAAAATGAATTGCTTACTTGCAACGACATTGCATAGTCCAGCTTGAACAATCCATGTGCTGTAAATACTGGCCTCTGATGAAGTGTTTGCAACGAGAAGTGCACTGCCTGAAAACAACATTTTTTTAAATAATTCGTTTAAATTATGAATCACTTACCGTAATAGTACATTTATTTGATTTTTATTTAAATTGTGTTATAGATTTCTGTATAAAATATTACAAAAAGAGGACTAGGTACTATTGAAACTCAAAGCTGCTGCTGCTGTTTTGCTGTTTGAGCCTTTTTTGTTAAGCACAAAAATGTGCTTAACAAAAAAGGCTCAAACAGAATCTCTATTACGGAGGTTTTAGAAGGACAAATATAAAGTGTAAAACTGGTTTAAATACTTACTTCACTTCTCACTTCCGGATCTGAGTTACCGTTTATAATTTCATGTAATATTTGAGATGTTAATCTAGCCTTAAAATAAGAATTAAATATAATTACTATTTGTTCTACAATTAAAATAGTCGTAAAATATAATTTTAAAAACATCGAAAGAAAATATATTCCGGTACCTCTTTAACGGTGGCTTCACTGAAGCAAATATAAGCGTGTTCAATACTAAGCGCAAAACCAATTTGCCAAAACACATATATTAAGAAGTCAATGTATCTCGCTGTATCGTGGAACAGGCCCGATGCCGTCGCCTCCATAAAGTAATACAGATATAGAACTACGAACAATAGTGTCATCATCATAGTGTACAGTATCACTGATCCAAATTTATCGTTCGCAGTTTGTGTTGCTTTGTAAATCATACTATAAATTTTTCCACAAGATTTAAGCTTCATACAGGAATATTTCGCTTGGAGTTTAATATTCCGAACTCTGTCCGAAACGTCTGGTTGGTTCAATTGAATCATAAAAAAATCCTTTGATTGAACTTTTATTGCTGTGAGAACTCTATTTATGATTTTGTACCTTCTTCTTAATATAATAAGATAAGTACAATACTGTGCTGTTATAACGAAAGCTATATAATCTGTAAATATCATCTGAAATACTCTAGCTATGGGCACGCTGATATCTAAATTTCGGAATGATATCCATACGCTGAGTATTCGAGTACCGCTGATAAATATTTGAGCTGTGCATATTCTGATGAGTGATTTAATTTTTTTCGAGTAATCAAGCTCTTCGCCAAGCTTTTTGAAAGCTTTGTCGACGTCGACAATCAACTGCATATCTTCAGTACTGCCGCTCAAATCAAAGGGAACCTTCCACAACGCGTACAAGACGAATAAAGTGTTAGTTATCCTCTCAAATTCATCACCGTATCGTTTCAATTTGGTATCATAGAGCGCTCTGAGAATAGTTTGATCTTCAAAATAAACTTTATAAAGCGAATAGAAATATACAGTATACCAAAAAATAAAAGAAATAAAACCAAAAAGAGTAAATGTGGACACAATATTTTCATCGGCGATGCTCTTGATAGTAAAGACAGAGGAACCAGCAAACTGTCTTACATATCGGATTAAATATGACGACTCTACTATATTAGTTACTTGGTTTGATTTTATAAGCTTATTATTAGCATTTTTCAATATATTCGATAACATTGTTAATCGAAAGCGAGGTGCCTTTTGACTGTGAAGTGAAAACAGATGGTGACCAACATTCCCACATTTCCTTTCATGTTGATTACAAGATTAGTCGTTTATAAATTTAATGTTCAACACTTTACTTGCTTTCTGCTTAATAAACAGCCTGACTATAGTAATTTCACAAATATACTAAGAGTATTATCTGTAATATTTTTACAAATATCTTTACTATCTTTGGGTAGCGGAAATTAGTAAAAATCTCCCTACAGAGATACTAACAACATAAATAAGTTGTAACAAGTGTATGGCTTAGTGGTGAGAGCGCCTGGTCGGTTTCCAGGAGGCGCGGGTTCGAGTCCCGCTACGTTCAATTTTTTATACGTTTTCTAAATAAGCATTTTTCTTTCCTAAGTGTGGAATAACATTTTAAAAATGTTTAAAAATATATAACCTGTTGTTATATATATATATATGAAAAAGCAGACGAAACCACACGGGGGCCACTGGTAAATAATAAATCGTTCTTCCAAATGGGAATCGAGTCCACAAGCATCGCGTTTACAGTCACACACTTGTGCCACTGCGCCATGACGGCCTCAAAATAATAATTAAAAATTAAAATGTAAAACATCAAAAATCCGATCCTCTATTATTCTTAATTGCACTTTCTAACACATTGAATAGCATAAGGTGAATAAAACAAATGATGGTATTCCCAATTATCCAAATGGATAACTATTTTTATTTGTTTTCAAAGCTTACAATTACGTAATCTTCATTTATGAACATCATAGGCATTAGGTATATTGTCCTGATTAACGAAAAAGGAGACTTATTATATATACAAAGGGTTTAGGATTGACTGTAACTGATTATCGCATCTTTATTTATAAGCACTATACAATTTTACATACTGTCATAATGTGAAGCAATTTTGTATACAATATAGGTTATTAAATTTGTAGCTGCCGAAATATAATAATCGCATGCAAAGTGCAATTATGTAAAGTAGAAAAAATTAAAAATATACACAAAACAGATTGTGCTCGCGCTATTACAAACTAGCACTTAGAGCATCACAGCTGGCCCCTACACAGTAAATGGTCTCGTTTAAACATAATTCTTTGTTAATAATAACAACCTAGCTAAAACTATATGAAATTCGAATAACACCAACTCATAGTTAAAGTCGGCTAGAGTCGACGTGAGAAAAACGCAAATGTCCTCCGTAAAATCGAATAAAAATGTATAATTTCGATAATACTATGTAAAATTATTCATTATGAAAAAAAGAACATATTTTAAGGTCCCGAAGATATGGTGTTGCCAGGCCCTAGTTTAGTTTACAAATGGCACAATGTAAAGTAACAAGAGGTCATCTTAACAGTACCTATAAACTGATCTGCACTATCCCTGCAATATAGACTGCCATAAATGTATTTAATATCTATATAGCTCAGCAATTAATTATTAGTAGGGACGATTACAAAACACGTGTAATCTGACATTTTAAATGAATCTTTAATATAATTGTGGTAACAATGTCTATAAGTAACTACTTTTTCAAGTAGGCAAAGGCCTCTACGTTTGAATAACAACGTGTTTCATTAAAATAGTGCATTTTATAATTCGATATTCCTCATACTCATTTAGAATTCAAACGCTAATATTTTAAACAAGGTGTCATTGTTTAATATTATAATCTAGGATTTCGAATTTAAGTAGTCCTATAAGAGTTTTAAGCACTATATTTTTTGAGATCTATGAAACAAAACTTCTATATTTTTTTTTAATTATATCAGTACATCTATAACCTTTTTAAAAATTGTATCAGTTTGATGAACGAAATAAAAAAAAATGGGTAGAGTTAAGGATATAAAAAAGCAGTGAGTATTTTAGGATTCAAAAATAAATTGTAAATAAACTATAGTTTCTGTATAAAAATATTGCATTAAAGGGAAGTAAGTAAATGGAATGTTGAACGGAATCTTTATCAATTCGAACAAAATTTCCTCTCTATAATATTGTTTTGATATATTTGGCTATTACAATTTTCAATAATAATCCGATACAACCTTTATAAATATCAAATAATACTTACTGAATGCAGCTCAAGCATTCACCGAGTACTTTGTTTCTTTATTTATTACATTTTGTCCTTTTTCTAATAAAAAATACTTTTACTTCATCAGAATATATTCAATAGGAATTTATTAACGATTCTTATGAAATTAACTATATCATATTGTTGTAAGCTGATCATATAAAAATCAACTATTCTTATATATTTAAATAGCGTTATTTTATAATAGCTGTGCCAAGCTAACGTTTAGTTTAGGAAATTAAAAACTTGTTAAAAGACAATTGAATACTGAATTATAATTATCTGTAATGTCTATTTCGTTCATGTATTCAAATTATGAAAAATAGATTTCTTATGTGGTCCAGAAGTGTAAGCGATTCTTGTGTGAACTTTTAATATTCTAAAGCAACTTTATAATTACAATTACGAGCTTACAAATAAGAAAAAAAGATATGTGTGTAAATGAGATTATCAAAAGAAAATTTTGGTATTTGAGCCTAGAATTTTTTTTATAATCAATTATGGCATCGATAAATAATTTATAGCGAATAGCATTATTTGACTATCACGTTTGAAATGGCGGTTTTACAGAAAACGCAATAATTACAAACATGTACCAGCAAACATAATTTTAATTTGACTTTTGCTGTATCATATTAAATAATTACGAAGCATAGATCAAAGGCGAAGTGCACAATCGTTTTATTATTTATAATAAATATTAAATTGTCATCATAAATATGATGACAATTTATGTAGATATATTGTGAGATTTTTTTAGCATGTTCAATGATTTACTGCCATATTGTTTATTATATTACCTTGAAAATATACAGGCGATATAAAATTTCAGATTTAGCCTTATTCTAGATTCGATAATAACTAATATAAAAATAACAGCAAAATTTAATCAAAATAAATGCATTGTTGTGACCGTAGTTTTACGTAAGGATCAGTAATTCATTGAACTGTTACTAGCTTTACTTATTTTGTGATGAACAAACCTACAAATAGCTAAATATATATATATTTCTAATAACCATCACTATTTTTAAGAAAAACAGTTTTATATTTTGACTGAATGACTATCAGATGTTTACATATATTTTATTTAAATGTTATATCAGCTGTTGTCTAATAAATATAGAAAATTATTGTATTTCAATTAGCTTTATATTCAATTTTAGTGCCGTGTTATACAAACTAATTTTAATCTAGAAAGAAAACTTTTTCATACGATTCAATATTAGAAAAAGAAATAACTCAACATCAAAAATATTTTTAGCTATTTTACAAAAGGTAGTTCAATTAATTTTATCTACTTTAATTGCATACATTATGATGCTTTTAAGTTATTACGGCTGTCATTCAGTTATTACGTATAATTTTACTAAATAAAGGGAGAATTACGTTCATATATTAATTACACGAATAAAACGTCGGAAACTCACATTGTATCTACGTTTTACATTTGTCTAATGTCACGAAACAATTATATTAAAAATATCTACATAACGAAAGACCCTATAATATAGGAAATTGTTCAGCATATTATTAAATAAATTGTTGATTTCAAACTAGGTTCATTCAATATTTTTTATATAAAATATCAATATGCAACGTCTGTCTTAAGTTTCTGGTACAGGTAAAACCGAGAAAATTTATCAAAAATAAAATTTAACTGCTGCTTGGTTAGTGATGTTTCTTTTTATTCGTTTTAATACTATATGGTATTAAGGAAACAGTAATACAAAATAATTTCTTTTAACCGACACAGAACATTTACTAAATTAGACAACAGCGTGACTATAACACCTAATTCAATATAAGGAGCCATAAAAATATAATTTAAAGCAACCGTTCTAATCGCCCAGTAGTAATAATAGTGATGTGTATATTCGTAAAGCCTATAATTATTTAATTTGTCATTAGGTCTGCTCCAGTGTAATTACTTAAAATATAAGAATAAAACTAATAAAAATAACATTCAGCACATATCCCACGCAAACTATAACTACAAAACAAACACACAACAGTTCCTATAACAAATTATCGGAACATTGCACATACACTTTTGTAAAGCTCAAGTCTAAATATATTTAAAATCACATCTCATTAAATATCTTTGGATACGACCAAATAATAATAATAGCGTACAAAAATACAAAAAATATACAAGAATGTCCAATATAATACAGTGGAGCCGCGGTAATACGAAGACAGTTTTCCAGAGCAATGTCGTATTGTTGAATTTGTCTGATTGCAGAGCGGAGCTAAGACCCTCTATTGTCCGTAATTTTTTGAATAAGTGTAAATATACAAACCGGTAGATTAGCTAGGAAGGGAAGCTGAACGAGGATCTCTGGAAACTTCTACGGAACGGGAAATACGGGATTTTCCATTTTTCGGCTTATAGTCAAACAGAATAGTGGTGACTCCTACAAGTTACAACCCACCCAATGATGTATTATATTAGTGTCGAGTTAGATAAGAGAATTAACTTCCATTTTTTTATTTTCAGAGCGAGAACCACCGCGGGTCCACTATAATACAATTAAGGGGAATATACTTTGTATACAATTCACGACAATGGTATACATATTTTTCATAATTGATATAAAGAGCCTAAAGAGGGTCACTAACTATTTGCACTGAAGGCTTGCATTAGATTCACTAATATAAGATTTTTTTATATATCAACTGTCATAGGAAGAGACTTGGCTTTAAAATTTACTTTCAACATAATTCAAATATTCGAAATCGACATATACAGGTTTAAATTTTTTATCGTGTGTTATCATAAATTTTACCTACATGAGATTCAATAGAACATTACAAATGTAAAATGTTTATATTACATATATATTTGTTGTAAACAGGTCATATTTGTTATATTACATACACATGTGTGACGTAAGCAATCATAATAATCATTAAATTCTAAAACTCTAAATATATTTTTTGGCTGTAATCATAAATTTCCAGTTCTAATCAACATGTACATAAATAACACAAATATATAAATAAACATCAAATCCCTTCCAATGACAATCAATACTAACACTAAAAAGCTTGTTCAACATTATTATTCAAACAAGTGAGATTCGGTCACAGTAGATCTTGCACATGGGAAGTATCTAGATTAGTAATTAAAGTTTTCAAAAAGGTCATTTCTTTGTGTGCATTTTCGAGTATAACACGTGGGTCCTGGGCGGTGCATCGGAGGCAGTTCGGGGCGAAGACCATAGCTAAGTTTGAGGAGTCCATCTTGGTTTGACTCACGACTTCCGGTGCCGCGAATTGTTGAAGGAAGCTTATTAAATATGTAAGTACCTGTGGGGGAATTAGAGTGTTAACGGAGGACTACGACGTAAAAGTATATGTTATTAAAAATTAAAGCCGTCGTGGCGCAGTAGGACACGTACGTGACCGTACACGGGATAGTTCGATTACCACTCGAGTTGATGAATTATTATTATTATTATTAACCTTCTGGCAAGATGGCAAAGTGCGGCGTTGAGCTCCGCAATGTCTCGGAAATTGGGCGAACGGAGTCTTTAGTTTGACTTAACACCGAGTTTCCTTTATATAGTGCAATATGTGGCAACAGTTGGCTTCGTGGCACAAGCATGTGACGCGACGGTTGTGGCATGAACTATTGAATATTTAGATTTTCTCGCTTTGACTTCCGCCACGCAACACGTAATCTCTCAAAAAATCGGTGGTGCGTGAGCCACGGATGGTCTTAACACTGCAAGTTCCCCTTGCCTATGTGCGGGGTATAGTTTGAAGTTATATAAAAAATAAAAAAACCAACACTAACCAATCTATTTAAAGGTGGCAATCGCTGCAGCGCTCGCGTGCACGCTGCAAAATCATTACCGGCTGCGACGCAAGCGCTGTACAGCGAGTCCGGGATCAGGGGCTCGTACAGCTCGCGGTACCACAGCTTGAGGAGGCTGGCGGGGGCGTGTGCGTCTGTGGAATAATATATATTAGAATTAAATATTATATAATTATAAAACTAACAAATATGTGCAAAGTACTGAATGTTTTTTGTACTGTTTTATTACACACTAATAAACTTTTCTATACAGTGATAATTTTTCTCAATCGGTCTGACCACAAGCATTTTTACATATTGAATAATTATCTTGACAGTCCCAATAAGTATACACAAGGCTGACCGGTGAGCATGGAGGCGTCGGGCAGCTCCCAGCTGTCGACGTTGGCCTTGAGCGCGCTGACCTCGTCCACGTCGGCGGGCACGCGGAAGATGCCCTCCGTGTCGCGGCCGCTCAGCGCCAGCACCTGCTGCGACAGCGCCGTCTGCACCCACGGCAGCGCGCGCTGCGGGAACCGCTCGCGCTGCAGCGCCATCACCTCCGCCAGCGTGTTGCCGAACATCGACTGCCGGAATATTTGGATCTGTTGGTGGAACCGACCCGCTTCAAATTAATACATTGAAAACTAAAGTTGCAGCCAATTCTAGTTGGCTTTTTTTTACAATTTTGACAGAATACTCTAAAAAACTATTTTGTAAGGGAAGTTTAAAGAAATAAAATAATAAAAACTGCGTTTAAATCGGTTAAATCCTTTCTAAGATTACCGTTGTGTGCTACGCACAGAAAATCCGACAAACAGACGAACTAAAAATTTTAATAAATATTGTTTTGGGTTCTATTACATTAATAATTGTCCCCGAATAGTAGTTTTCAAATGTACCTTCCAGGTACAAACATCAATCCGTTATAATTTTATTATATGTATAGAGTGAATGACTGACCCCAATACAAAAAAATCTAACGAACAAACTATTACTACAACTACTCTTTAAATGACTAACCATATTTAAATTTCTTGAATTATATAACTAAGAAAGCTATTGATTAAGTCACTTTTCAAAAAAAAATAAAATATTAAAATTGGTTCATTCGTTTTAGAGGTACAATATCAAAGTATGTGTGGATCTGACACAGATATACTCATATAAAGATATGACAAAATTATAACGCCCCTTTGTTTTCACCGAGAATTAAAAGTAAGAAATTATATTATGCTTTATTAGTTTAACGTCAAATAATTTAACACCAATTCAGTAAAGTTAATGCCTAAGACTTGAGAAAAACCGACGCAAGAATTAGGATTACATCAAACATAGTCAGTAATGTGATGTGCATTGCTTTACTCGATTAATGGGCTACCAAATATTTTTTTTCGTTTCGAACCAGTAGTTCCTAAGATAAGCGCGTTTAATCAAATAAACTTTATAGCTTAATATTACTCTATACTTTAGAAAAAACTTAAATAACCGAATAGAGTTGCAAATTAAAGTCAATACAATAATTGATTAATTGCTTATTTGGTTAGCCTAATAATTGGATGATTAGTTGATAGACTGATGAATGGATTGAAAACTATTTACATAAAAGATATAGATAAAAGCCTGTTTTAAGTAACTTACTCTAGCTTGATCAATATCCTCAGTGCTCGGTTTCCTCGGAGGCCTCTTCCCTCCGAAGCCGATCCGCTCCAGCCTCTTACACGCTACACTCGCGTAATGCGATACTTGAACATGAATAGGCCATTTACCCACCTGACAAAAAAGTTCCAATATTTTTTAATGGTATACCGCATATTGTATATGGTAACCAAAGCTAATCAAGTTTTATGACAGTCTGATTCCCACGCAACACTCGATATCGAAAGGTGGAACTCAACGCCGCGCAATTGTTAGCAGAGCGAAAAAATTAAAATAAACTGAAAGCTATATACGGGGACTGTACGAAGTTGCAAAATAAAGAAATATAAGATACATTAATATACCTCAGGGAAACAATCAGCAAACGCGGGATCTCTATGTCTGTTGACGTAGTTAGTTAACGCCGGTTGGAAGGCGGGCGACGGCGGCACAAAGGCGAGGCAGACCGCTAGCAATTCCCAACCGCGCAAAAGTGAATCTCTTAGGGGATTTTCTGTCGTTTGCCTGCATAGTTGCACGTATAGCTCGTCTCTGAGTCTGGGAAAAGAAATAGTTTAGATTCTTTGATTTTCACGATTGTTACACATTTTAAATATGATGAATGAATGAAATAATTTTAACAGGATTAATCACGTATTTTTTGAAACTTGACCTTTCGAACACTTTGCAGTAGTCCGTGGTCACGGGTAGACTGAGGTGTCCGAATGCCATTAATCCGGTTAAAACGTCAGGCAGGCAGGGTATGAAGAGGGAATCAGTGTTAAAACACTCCATTCCCCACTTTTCGCCGAAATCTGGGAGCATTGAGTGTTGAGTGGCGAAATTCAACGCCGCACTTTGCCTCGACACCAGAGCGAAGAAATGAAAATATAAATAAATATTTCGTGTCCTCGTGTGGGGATCGAACACACAACCAGTCGAATTTACAGTCACACTTTGTACCTCTGCGCCACGACTGGACTCTGAATGTAATATAATATATAAAATAATATTAAATACCTGGCTTATAAGTATGAATCGCTAAGAGTTTCTATACACGTTGAATAATTTATATGTAAGCAGTGCAACTGCCTTGACGAGATTGATGCTAGCAACATTCTCCAATAAAAAGTACCGCACTTTGTACTTCGTGGGTCCAACTATCCATATAAAAAGTATATTTACTTCTTATTTAAAAAAAGTTGCATGGAATATATCTTGGGCAACGAAGTTCAGTCTAAAGCCAGACGTCGTTTTCCTATGCCCTATGTACGAGTATGTATTTGCAATAAATAGATTAAATCAATAACCACCTTTTAAATGCCTTGTTGGAGACAAGGACCATGGATACTTTGTATTAAAAAGATTTTATATAAGAATCATATAAAAAAAATGCCTACTTCTCATTTCCAAAGGTAGCATGCAATATATCCTGGGCAACAGAGTTCAGCGTCATTCCGGGTCTTGCCTTCCTATCGCCCATGTATATTTGCACTAAACGGAACAGGTCAATGGCGGCCTTCTTGTGTGCTTTGTCCCAATCCGCACCAACCATGGGCGCGCTGATGGAGGAAGACGTCCACGATAACATGTCTCGGACTGATGCCTGCGTAAATAAAATTATAATTAATATATAATTTTCCATTTCACACTTCTATAAAGACAACACGCGGCGATCATGAGTTTCACAACTTGGCACACATTATTTCAAATTAGGGTGGAAAGTGCGGAAAACGGAGTGTTTTAATACTACCGACTACCTGCTAATTGCAAGACAAAAGTGTGAATGTGAAAAACAAAACAAGAGGATTTTCTTTTTATCACTAGGGATTAATTTTATCGTTGATTAATTTGAAAAATGTTAGTGTTGGTTTTAATGACAGCGCAATGTCACCCATAACTATATTGTAGTAGCTGTAATTTATTAATTTCTTATTTTTAAGCATCTTCCACATCCGCTTTCATTATCCACTTATAAAAAGAAAGTAAAATAAAAAGTTATATTAAAAAATCTAAATTAATCCACCAAAACCACCAGTTTAATAACATACAAAATATAATAAATAATCAGTTTAATAACATACAAAATATAATAAATAACCCATTCTTCTTAACTTAACCTTTCGACTGGTACATGCGGGATACAGCGTAAAACTAAAACGATCATCATCAATCAATCAAAATATCTAAAAATAAAACAATAACCACCTTTCTCCTGAATATTCCCTTATTAAAATTCAAATTATCTTTAGCAAATATCTCGATATCCTGCTCGGGGGGCGGAGCGAGTCCGTGTGCGTGCGCGTGTCCTCTAACTGGACTGTACAATGCTCCTTCCGTTCTAGGATTGCTGGGTTCAGAACTAACTGACGTAGCAGCTGCAGCACCACTGCCCAGTGAGGATGTCTGTAAAGAGAATTTGACGATTGTTGGTTCGATTTTCACTGAGGGACAATAAGAATTTTATTTCCTCGTTGTCATTACAAGACAAAACGCGGCGTTGAGTTACGCCCTTTAACACGCTATATTTCGAAACTTGGAATGTGCGCAAAAGAACGTCTTAAAAAATTAAGTTTTCTCTGCCTAAAAAATAAAGTTGAATTAAATATTTGATAAAGAAATTTAAAAGATATGCAATGTGTGAAGTTGTAATGGTTGTAAACAAAATTAACACTAATCCGGTTATTTTAATAATGTGCAAAATTAATTAAATTTATTTACGTAACAAAAAATATAATAATAATCAACATTACCCTATGTATTCCAGGTGACGGTTGTCTATCCCTATCGAAGCCCACAAACGTATTGTAATATGAGACCCCATGGTTCATATATTCCACATCCTGAGGTCTGTGTGCGTATGTATGTGGTAAGTAAACACCGGAGCCGTCATCATCATCAGGTGTTCTGGCACCACCATCAGATGACTCATTGTCAGGCTCATGACCTGACAGGGACCTGGATTCAGATCCTGATCGAGATCTGGATGTAGCTGAGTCTGCGTCTGTATCTGATCCGTTGTAGCGACTTCGACCTAAAAAAATAATATATTTAAATTTTCTACATCAAATTATTGAGAATAATAATTAAAGAGAAATCTTAAGTTATCATATAGAAGCAGTTAATAGTGTCGATGACACACCATATTTAAATAAATAACGTGATGTTATAGCCTCTAGACCTTGTCGGTAAATGGATTATCCAAAAGTAAATATTTTTTCAATTCGAACCAACATTGAGCCACATAAACTCTTTGCTTTAGTTTTTGTTTTATCACCTGATAAAGCAATTATTTTTCGCAGTCAATATTAAAATTTTATTTCTACATATAAATCTATAGATTCACAAAAAGTACTAACTAGATAATTTCGCCTGCTGTATAATATAATCTTGCAAAGGCAACAAATGCTGCATGCCTCGTAAATCCCAGTTGCAGTAAAGGGGCGATCCACCGCCATCTTCTTCCTCTTCTTCTCCGTCAATCTGTGGCTCATCTTCTACTGGTCTTTTATGTCCTGGTATGTATAATTAATATTTGTATTAAATAAGATAAAAAGAGACAATATATAATTTGAGACAATATATATGTAAGATACATATATAATTTTATTAGATTTCATTTCAGGAGAAATAGTAAAAAAATATATCTCATAATAGATAAATAGCAATATCAGAATTGCACCAAGGTCAATTAAGAAGTAAATTTTGAAAAGTAGGATAAAGAAACAATACACAATAATATTTTTTTGGTATTCCTACATAATAAATAATACATGTCAATTTATTAGAAAAATTATTTATTGTATATTTTACTCTAACTCATGGCTTTACTGAGCTTACCATTAATGAAAGATAAGAACATATATCTAAAACTAATGCATCTGCAGATATTTTTTACCAGAAAGCCAGTCAGTTAAATTATAGTCTTTAATTCATGAAGATGAATATTTTTTGAACTTACGACGTGATTTAGTACGATCTCGTGGTGTAGTTGACTTTTCGAGACGTTGATTGTGCTTCTGTACATTGGGTTCTGTTAAAGTTGGTTCCAAATTCACACATTTTAATTTGAAATTTACTGTAACAAGAAAATAAGAACATATTTATTTTTTTGTGTTAATTGCATGCTGCGTGAATCATTATGTGACATGTTTAGTTTATGTCGTGTATTTTATAAAGAAATAAATATAAAAATATATAATTTTAAGCAACTCAATTTCTGATAATCCTTAGTATAGTTTTTATGTAAATAAAAAACTCATATGTTTTTTTTATTTTTATGTTTATTTTTCTCCTCAAAAAAGTCAAAACTTTGTACAGTAAACTCTTTAGTATGCGTGGTGTCTGTCTGCATGTACATAAAGATTGTGGTTTCTATTCTAACTCGAGAAAATGCATTATTTTTATTTCCCCACTATAGTAAGACAAAAGTTAAGACGAAAGAGTTCAGCCACTCAATGTTCACAATATACAATATGGAACGCGGGCGGACAGAATGGAGTGACATGACACTAGATTCTTTCAGTGTACACTACTATATGTGGAACCCATGTGGGAAATGAAATAAAAAGTATAAAATTTTATAAAGCACGTTTTTGTAATAATATAACATTTAATTGTACCTGACACATATATATTTAAAACTTAAAGGTATTAGGTTCAAAAGCACGTACCCGCAGCGACATTGTCCTGCTCGTTGGCCGACGACAGGCGCATGAAGAGGTGCGCGTCGTGCGGCGCGCGCGCCTTGCCGCCCGACGGCGACGACTTGCTGCCCGCGTAGCGCTCCGGCTCGGCTTGCTGGCGCCTGGGACACGTCGGACCGTACTTTATAAACATTCAGGGACGTCGTGACAGTGATCAGTTATTCTTTGTTTAATATTTTCATTACCTCGCTCTGGTAACGTCACGACGGCCTCTTACTGAATATTTGTGTGTATATACGTAAGTACATACCTAGTAAACTCTCTCGGCGGATGCCAGCTGGAGGCATTATGGCGAAGATCGAGGCTGGTCTGTCGGAACGGCTTGTCCACACTGTACACTGCTTGCTTCTCCGGATACCGCTCCATTCTTTCTAATTCCGCTAGACGTTCTTTGTCTAAGTGTCTGTTGTTATAAAAATATAATGTATAAATTGTGGGTATTTTTTATATACAAATATTATTGTATTGTTCAAATTTGCGTAATAGAATGAATTTGATATAATGAAATTACAACAGTTGATGAGATTTTTCGAGTAATATTTCTTATTTTATTTACAAAGTCGTGAGTTTTTATTAGGTTCCCATCTAAAACAACAACAACTTTAAATTACATATTTCATAGTACCAAATTATCTTACACATTTCGGTTACACAATCGGTTTGAAAAAAGGAAGTACCTTTTGTATATATATTTTTTACACCGGTTTCTGCCATAATTACATGCATTGGAGCTTTATTTATATAATATTCCTTATATTATGAATTTATCGACAGAGTTCCGAGTAAGCGTTGAAAAACGTAACTAATTAGAACAATATACAAACCTATCAGAAAAACGTTCTCTGGCGTGTCGCGACAAATGGTGGGGACGCTCCAAAGAGTGTAAAGCACGGGCGCCTTCCGCAGCTAACGAAATTGACGATACTAAGGAAGGCCGCGCCGCGCTAGCCTACAAAAATAAGAAAAATAATTCTATATCCTATATCGGTATATTTTTAGGGTTAGGTACCTTTTAAAGAAAAAATAAGATCAGCGGCCATTAGCGCGTTAACCAAACACTCTCATGAGTTTTATAATATAGATGTGCAGTAGGAACCCGAATAACTGTCCAGTTATAGTTCGAATATATATATAAAAAGATTTTGTATAATACATAAAACTGAGGTTTGATTAATCGAACCTCTACTATAAGTAAAAATAAATGGCGACTGTAAAATATGAAAAAGATGAATGTCATATGACTAAGTTATTTACTTTCCACTAAATAAACAATATTTATTTTAGTTACATAATGATCATTAGAACTAAATATCGTGGTGCGTCTAACAGAAGTTAGACCGACAAATACGACCATTTCCTTGAATTGTAATCTAGCCCCAACCTTCATTTTCAATCAAGCCTATCACCTGTATTCATAGTGCATTATATTGTATCATAAACGTTTTTTTAACTTTACGATGTATTCTGCACATAACGGAGTAGGCAGAGGGAACCTGGAAACCTAGTGTTAAGACACTCTGTTAATATTACGATACTTCCGTTCCCCACTTTCTGCCGAATTCTCGAAGCATTGCGTGCTGAGTGGAGGGACTGAACGCAGCCATTTTCCTCGTTACCAGAGTGAGTAAAGTAAATAATTCATTCCCCCGAGAGGAAATTAAACCCACAACCGTCGCGTTTACAGTCGCACACTTGTGCCCCTACGCAACGACGGCCACAAATGAACGCTTTTACCTAATAAAAGCCAATCTCACACAGAGGGACTAGTCTACTTTATATTTTAATTTTAAATTTACAGCAATCTACATTTCAAAATATTACTATATGAGTACAATCGGTATAACCGAAAGAAAATATGTAAATTACATTTTTTAAGCTTCATACACGTCAAATAGCAGAGTAGTCAGATAAACCGAAGAAGATCAAATCACTCCGTTATCCACCCGAACAAAGGGACATTATCTGGTGAGTGAAAGAACGATACATCAAATTATGTCGTAACAAAATAGCGTAATGAAAATATTTAATTCTCCAGAGTGGAGATCGAACTCACAACTATTCTGTCTACAGTCAGACACTGCACCACTGCACCTCGACGAATATGTAAATTGAAGTAATAAGAAAATAAACTAACTGAAGTCATCGTGGCGCAACGTCTAGTTATAAACGCGACGGTTATGGGTTCAATTCCCAATTGGGAAATAAAATTTTATCATTTCTTTCGTCTGGTAAAAAGTCAAGCGCGGCGCAGTTCCGTCGCTCAATATGCAATCTAATGAAAATTGTGAGGAAAGTGAAAAGCAACGTTCTTTAACACTATGTTTCTTTTGCCTACCCTACTATAAGCAGGACACAGCGTGAGGCTATAGTAAGAAATTAAATAAATAAATAAACTATAAAACACACCTGTAAAAATGGCGTAGGCTGTGGCTTCTGTAGTGGACTGCTAGGACTCTGAGGCGACGCTGAATCACAAGACGATCCTCCGGCTGACTGCTGTTTTAACTAAATATTAATTAAACAATCAATATTTCTTAAAAATACAAAAAAAGGTTATATATCGAAATAATAAATTCCTCTAATAAAATTAAACAGTATGGACTCTTGAAATATTATTTCATATTTTATTTTTATTTTTTAATAATAATTTTAATTAAGCCTTAATAATATTATAGCACAAAATATAACGTCTATCATAGAGATGGGCAGATGAGTGACAACCGTGGTCCCCTTTCATATACGCTAATTTATAATGTGTGTCAATGTTACCTTACGTCTCGTTAATGGCGTACTCTCAACGGATTTGAAATATTTTTCGTGCATTGAATCGTCCGACGCATCCTTTCTGGGTGATATGAAACTACCGCTGCGATTCAAACCTGTAATTATAATATAATTGTATATGATACACAATATTATATTTTACGGGTAGGGTGAAAAGAACTATGACCGGGTTGAAAAAAAAATTAAGCCTGAAAGACTATATATACTAAAATTAAATATACAGAAAATTGGAAATGTAAAAAAATCTAGAATGGAACTTTGAAAGGAGCCTCTTTCACCAACTCTATTGTTTATTTCTTACTTGTTATATATATTTGTACTCTTGCTACCTTGCTTCACGTACGATTAATAACACTTTGTAATGGCGACGTGAGTATTGATCGCTATCTATAAGTACCCTACACTCTTTCAAAAAATATTTAGCTGTTCTCATTACCTCTTTTAGACATGTCACAAGGCTTTACGATAGTTTTTATTACATCTTACCAAATTACTAAACAAATTTAAAAAGCTCGATTCCGACGTAGCGCAGCGTTTGTAATCGCGACGGTTATGGGTTCAATTGTCACTCGTGGGACAGATTTATTTTCATTTCATTGCTCTTAGAAGCAGTGAAAACGCGGCGATGAGTTCCACCACATATAGAGAATGTTAACAATTTTTTTTATATTTAGTTCCCTGGTCTGCCCCTCTGTTATATACAAAAGTTAAAATAGTGAAAATAATTAACCTGAATGCGGCGACCATTTATCGGGCTCGTGCGGCGGCGCGGGCTGCGCACTGCTGCGCTTCCTCAGCTGCGGCGTGCACGCCGGGGCGCATGATGCACTACCCAACTCCTGTTGTGAGAATAAGTTTGATCAATAAAAAATGTTTTTGTAATAAACAAATTGGTTATTTACTGTTGTTTGAGTCCTGTCTGAACTGAAAGCAGTTAAAACAGTTTTAATTTTAGGACTATTTCTTTCACGAATTTTCTTGGGCATTTAACTAAGTTACCAGAGTTAGTGTAAAAACACTTTTCTCTCCATTTCAATTGTGAAAAAATTATCATATTCCTAAGAAAAGAAGCTAACAAAATAGCTTGCCTGTTTACGTCGTTGTGCACTACTAATGCTACTATCCGAAGACCGGCCCGAGTCCGTATGCCGACACGGCGCCGTGCCATCCTCGCTTAGCCGCCCACGTCTGTTTTCACCGCTATTCCTTTATGAAAATATATAATTTATAAGTCAATGATAATAAAAAAACATGTATATTAAGTTTATGTATAATAATACGAGAAATCCTTTAGACCACCATAGAACTTAATTTGCTTACACTGCAAAAATTCAAAACCATGCAATTTTGAGATGCTAAGTCATGACAATAGTAGTTGCTACTTCACTGGCTCATGCTATCGCTTTAGCCAATATTCGTTTGAATAGAGAGAAAAAAAGAACCCTAAAAACGATATTTGTCGATATTGATAATCTAATATATAATAGCATAAAAAAACTTTCAATATACGAAAGTATATCAAGGCTACAATAAAACTAAGTATACACAAAATATATTTTGCTTAAAAATATAACTGATGAAAACAATATACATATTTTTTTGTATTATTAGCTAACAACTAAAAAATTAAGTGGCTATTCTCACATATTCTTGGCAATGCGTTGATTTTGTATATTATTATTATAGATACTCCAACTTTGTATGTTATTATTAAATAATTTAACTTTCACAGTGAAAGTTGAATTATAGTCTATATAAACATAGAATAAAAAAATATTAAATTTAGTAATGTAAAAACGTAATATTGACTTGGCTCCGAAAAAAAAATGCAGTAAAAAATTTGTAAAATAATTTAGTGTATCCTGTAATTACTGCATACCGTTTGACGTAAACACTTTTATAAGAAATATTGTGTACTAGATATTAATTGCAATTATGTGTTACATAGCATAAACACACAGTACTAAGGTAAATAAATCTAATATATGTATCGTAATTATTAATTATTAAAACAAATAAAAAAATAAGAGTTATTCTTTGAAGTTCCAAGTCCAGCAGTTTTTGTGCAACAAATCAATTCTATAATATAATTATTTTAATACTGAAAGTATTGAAATGATTATATAATAGAAATTTAACCAAAAAAAAATTGAACTTACAGCAGCCCATATACGAGCTTGTGTAAGTTTTTAAGTATTTGTAATTATATATATAATTGGATGAACAAGCATTAAAAATTGACAGTGGCGCCGAGAGATTTATTGAACAATACCAAATCCAAAAACGAATCAACGAAATAAAAATATTCATTTTACACTAAAACCACAAAAAATCCTGTAAGTTGCAGGCATTTACGAAACAATTTTACTTTAGCATTCCACACATAATTATACAAACATTAGGCATTAATAAATATTAATAAGTTATTCATTTGATTAATGTCTAACAGCTGTGTTTACCTGTGATGATAGTGCGTTCTCCTCGTCCGCACGGGACTGGTTTGCGTGATCGTGATATTCTTGGCATTGCTCGGTGAAAGTTTGCTAGCACTCGCCGCCGTACTGTTGCCATTACTGCTTATTGGATCTAATGTAGCTGGTATCTGTATAACGAAATCATATTTTTTTTATAAATTATGAATTTTCTCTAAAGATTGTTATGATATGATGTCAAAGTTAAAGTATTCATGCTAGAGCCGTGAACATTATAAATATAATTTTTAACAAAAAAAATTACTTCAACTTGGCGCACATACTTAATGCAAATTTAAGACTTTGCTTATGGATACATTTGTCAGAAATGGGATCCCTACGAGAAGCACTAGATTTCAAATAAAATCAAATTTCAAAGAATCATCAAAATCGGTTCACCCAGTCAAAAGTTCTGAAATAATAAACAAAGAAAAACAGACTTACGTATTAGAATTAGAATAATATAACCTCCTCCTTTTACTAAAACGAAGTCGGTTAATTTTTTTTTCATAATGTTCGCATCTAACACGTTGTTAAAACACGCTGTTCTCAAATAATAGATAATGATAGCATATTCATTGTTAAGAGGAAACGGAAGTTCAAGTTTGAAACTTTATACTGCTACAGAAGGGTTAAAAATGTCAGATACATTGAAGAACCCCTCAATACGTGACTTTTGCTACGCGACCTTTTTTCCACATTCACTTTGATAAAAACCGAGACAATGCTAGAGGTCGAGCTAGCTTCCGTCCTCGATAGGCACAATGAACTCCCTATACCGCTGGGGGTACGATACGTGTCAAAGAAACTGCGCTAGAAAAATGTAACCATTGTTTATAAGACTTCAAATGGTTATTGCAAGTAATTCGTTTCTATAATATAAAAAAAAAATATTACTAAACTAGACACAACGGTAAAAACGCTATAGACTCTGCTAGTATGTCATTTTATTAACACAAGTTAATTATTAACTTGGTTTTATAATTTTTCGACAAACATAGATCCAATTCAATTAGTCCAATCATACTACACATATTTATAAAATTATTATACACAAACTGTGAACTGTAAAATGAAGCAAGTATATCTATAATATATTAAAGTATATATACATATTATACGAAACTACTACGCTAAGTCTAAGAATTCCTTCAATATTGCCTGAAGCTCGTTGAGTTCTGCCACTCAACACGCAATGCCACCAGAATTCGGCAGAAAGTCGGGAACGGAGTGTCAAACATAATTTAATTACTTTTTTTGACAAGCAAAGTAAAGAGAGGCTGTCTTTGTAAAGTGAAACACCATCTAACTGCAAACATGTTAGTTGTGGGGTTCAATCACTACTTGAAGTAGATTTTTTCCATATTTTTTAGCTTCACATTGTAATCTGCACATAGGTTAGGCAGAGGGAACCTAGTGTTAAGATACTCAGTTTCCATTGAGACACTTCCATTTCCCACTTTCCTCCAAATACTGTAGGCATTGATGTTAACATTGCACTTTGCCTCATGACCAATGCAAGGAATATTAAATATATTATTTTTTCATTTGTTTTCATTTTCTCACTAGTGATTAAAAATATTTTTAATTTTCTTGCTCCAGAGCAAACAGCAATGTGGAAATTTTTGGCACTAAATGTCTCAAATTTCAATGAAAATAGAATAGAGTGTATTAACTTTAGGTTCTCTCTTCTGCCTTTTGCAATAAAGTATGAGGCTAAAAAAATATAATAATGAAATCTGTTAGGCCAAAATATAAAATAAAACTAGACATAAAATACATACGAAATCTAAACTTACTTGAGGTGCAGCTTGATTAGTTTGAGTAGAAGTCTCTCGTCTTTTTTGTGGGTCTGTATTTTGTTTTAAGGTCTGTAATTTTGCTAAGGGAATAATATCACAATCAGTAGGTCGATGCCACACAGTGGTCTGAAAAATACACATATGATGAATATATTGTTTAATACAGTGATACTATTTTAGATGTTATTATCTTTCTCAGTCTTACCTGTGTTGATGCATTATAATAGTAAAATCTATGAGTATTTATGTCAAACAATTCCCACCATTGGGAAGAGTCAGTTCTTTTTACTTTGACACCCTGCAAACAATAAATTACCCATCAATAAAATAAATAAAAACCTATGAAATATTTTAGAAAAATTACAAAACAAATTTGCACTGTGAGAATAATTTACTCAAAGCTACAATTTTTCAAGAATAATAAGATATGTCCAGGTCATTGTGTCACACTGGGACAACATATAACTGTTAATATGATGTTTGTAAATTCAATCCCTGGTGAATTAATGATTTTCTTTACCCTAATTTGGATAGGATAATGAAATTATATTAGGCTGGTCACAAACAAAACCTAAGCTACATGTCTTGTGACATGTAATACAATGTTTTACAAATTACTTTAAAAAAATACTTCAAGATATGATATAATGTGTGGTGTGCCATTAGTGTATAAGCCTATTAAATATTTTTTAAATATTTTGGTAATGTACATTTTTATACAGTCAAAAATTATATAAAAATACAAAATTGTTTACAAATCTATTTTCAAAATTGGATATATATATATATATATATATATATATATATTGTATGTCTGCTTAGAGTGTAAGTCTGCTAACAGCCTATTAAGCAAATTATCAGGGAAGACAAGTCTTTAAAAAACAATGAATATATATATATATATATATATATATATATATATATATATATATATATATATATATATATATATATATATATATATATATATATATATATATATATATATTCATTGTTTTTTAAAGACTTGTCTTCCCTGATAATTTGCTTAATAGGCTGTTAGCAGACTTACACTCTAAGCAGACAATATCATTTATCCAGTATCAATAATTTCTTACATAATTTTCTACACCTTAAATTAAGGAACTAGTGATCAGTGCTTTAAAAAGTGTTTTTTATTATGTTTCAGTACAAAATACTTATGTTAAAATATTTATAACATTACATAAATATATATAAGGCTGTACATATAAGATTGAGGCCAGTCATGGCGCAATGGCACAAAGTGTGACTGTAAAACCGACTGGTTGTGGGTTCGATCCCCACTTGAGGAGATAAAATATTTACATAAATATATATTTTCATTTCTTCGCTCTGGTGTCGAGACTAAGCGCGGCGTTGAGTTCTTCCTCTCAACACGCAATGCCTCCAGAATTCGGCAGAAAGTGGGGAACGGAGTGTCTTAACACAAGGTTCCCTCTGCCTACCTTGCTGCTTTATTTATTTATTTTTTATATATCAGATTATTGTATGAGACTAACTAAATAAAAGTCCATTCCACGTTTTACAGCGGAAGTTAAAGATTTCGAAAGAAAATATTGTAAACTCCAAGAAAATGAACAGTTTAAGAAAATACCTCAGGGGGATCCCATACACATTCACCAGTTGTTAGGTTAGCATACATATGCTCCTTTGTCTTCGGTTCTATGATCTCCACCCATTCGACTCTAGAATAAAACATCACTATGATTTAATTTATCACATTCACTGCCGCACAGTAACAAACTAATTCAGGGCGTGACATGAGTGATTTCCGCGTACTTTATTGATTTTGCAACTTTCGACCAAATTTCGGAAAGGAATCCGAATTACTAACAATATGCTGTAAGGTATACCAGTGTAATTACCTTTCAGAAGACATTTTAAAGACTATAACTTAACTCTCGTCTACATTACTAAAGCATTTTATACATTTAAATCTAAAAACCGAACGATATTAATGAGAAATCATCCATGTTGAGTGTTTACTTCATTCCACAGATGCAAAAAATATTTTAGCACAGAAACTAATATAATTGTCAGTTACAGCTGATATAGGATATATCAAATGTACGATACGTTACCGTAGAATGGGATGGATACAACCATTTTACGGTACAGTAACTTTAAATTACATTTTAACAATGCTGCTTCTTAGTATAAAGATTAAAAATTATAATAACAGTAATATAAAACACAAAAATATATATAATTTCCAATATAGACTCGATGTGGACTCCATAAAAACGCCAAATGGGCTAAATAGAAAAAAAGGCAAGGCAAAACAGCATCTGTAGGAACATATTTTTGGATTTTAGTTCCACAATATATCTGTTTCTCAAACAAAGGAGGCAGAGGGAACCAGGAAACCTAGTATTAAGACACTCCGTTCCCCATTAACACTTCCTTTCCACACTTCCTATCCATTTTTTGAGCGATAGCGAGGAAATAAAAATATTATAAATATAATTTCCCCGATTGGGAATAGAACCCACAAACGCCGTGGTTACAATCACACGCTTGTATCCCTGCGCCACGAACTACAGGAAACTAAGGATTATGTTTTGTAAGCATTTGGCTTGTGAAATAAAACTAAATATCTTAAATAAGTGGCGCAGAGGCACAAAGTGTGACTGTAAAATCGATTAATTGTAGGTTCGATCCCCATTGGAGGAAATGAAATATTTACGATCGTTCCAAGTCTTAAATTGACGTTGAAGGACGGTGATTCGTTTTCCAGTAGATGGTACGTATAATCCACATAACGTATAAAAAAAAAGCGTAGCGGGGTAAAAAAATATTTTTTCTAAAGAAGTACTTTTATACCTTAAGTGTGGAATAGCAATGTTAAAAATATTCATTCCATAGACCCAATTTAGTTTTCCGTATTTTCTATAGTCACTGCATATAAATCCGATGACCATATCTAGCCAATATCCTGTAGTTACTCAGATACTGCGGTAATGCAACACAGTAACATATTATTATATTTTCTAAGGGATTTTTCAAAATACTGAGTTTATTTGAACTTGAGATCCTTAAGGAAAGAGATACACAATGATAATAATACTATATTCATTATAAAAATATATTTTTAAACATCTTGAAAGTACAAAGTCGTAATCCATATATAAACTCTTTAAATTTTTTGTCATAATTAATTTGTTAACTTATCACTCATTTATTATTTATTATAATTACTGGTACGGTGCCGTATATATTGTATAATACTATATTTACGACATTATACAATTATATACTTATCCTTAAATATAATCTACAATGTACGTGTCAATAAAAATGACATTTTGCCATTAGTTATTTCTTTGAAGCCCTTTGGGTATATGTGTTCTGTGCTTTGAAGTGCTTTGCTGAAGTCGTGGGTGTCATTTTAAAATATTGCTGGAGTTTTTTTCAAACTTAAAAGTATTATCAATTATTTAGTAAGTACGGCATTTTAAAAATTTAAAGAGCTTATATAATACTGTTGTCAGGTTTTAAGTAACTGTAATCAATGTTCCGAACCCTGACTATTAACCTGTCGAAATACCGGCATATTAAAAATGCTGATTCACTTATTTGTAAATACTTAAGATTATCGTCAAGTGCATCTAAAGTTAAAAGTATACAACCGGCCAAAATAATTAATGGTCAGTACTGTGTGTCTATTATTGTTTAAAATTTATTACATAAAATATATTTGTTAATATGGTTGTTATATAGAACCAAGATACATAGATAAATAAATGTTTATAGGACATTTCTTGAAAACATATTTAAAATTTTTATTACTTTCCGAATCAAAATTCCGAAATAAATCGAAAATATCTCTCTATATCTCAATTTAATATCCTCATTTTTTTTTAAACCATAATAAGCATATAACCAATTTTTTTATAAACAGTTTACAGGTTAAAAGTGAAATTGAAAATATGTTTTATATGAAATAATATTAACCTTAAGTCACAATAAACAAAAAGCATTTGAGGCCAGTGCAATATATTGTGTTAAGCTAATAAAAAGAATTAATTAAGTTAATTTTTTACTATTTTAGCCATGGAGGATAAGTCAATCTTTCTTCTACCTAATAATCAAAGATTTGTGGAATTAGATAGTTCACAAGCATTTGAAAATTTGACTAATCAAGAAAAGCTTTATGCTCATTATTTAAGTCAGGTAAGATTTTCTTATAACTTAGCATTATTAAGATACATAATATAAAATAGTAAATTCTATAATTTTAAATAATATATTATTACAGGTTTTGTAAAAATTATTTATATTTCAATCATAAACTTCTATTTCTTGGATTAGAAAAATATATATTATATGCTATGCTTTGGTGATCAAGAGAGTTAAGCCAGAATTTTGGTCAAAGTGAGTTTATATGCTCAAGTTGTGGCTTTACTCTTTTTGTCATTAAAGCAACCACATACACATGATGGAATTTAATATTATTAACAATATTATATATTATATTTTTAGGCTGCTTGGAATGGTGGACTTATTGTTCTTGTACAAACTAGTCCAGAGTCACCTAAAATATTTTCCTTGTTGCATAGAATATTCTTAGCTGAAACATTGGATGAGCTTAAGAAATCTGCAAATGCAGCTGGAGTGTCAGATGATGATTTTCAGGTAATACTATGAAACCTAGATTACATTGTTCTGCCACTCAACACACAATGCCTCCAGAACTTGGCAGAAAGTGGGGAAAGGAGTGTCTTAACAATAGGTTCCCTCTACCTACCCTGCTGCGTGTGGGATACAGCGTGAAGCTGATTTTTTAAATTCATATTCGCTTGCAAAAATGATATTGTTACCAAACTCATGAAAGTAGGGTAGACTTTTTTAACTAATATAACATTGATTATGTAAATCTAAAAGTTTATTATACTTATTTTCCATTTATGTGAATAATACATATGTTACAATATTTGTATATTTGATATTAGAAAATTAATAAATTAAAAAAAACCACATCCTATTAGATAATTGTTATTGTGGTAGTTTGTGTGGTCGATAGTCTGTTGTACTATTATCTATGAGATATCATAGGAAATTGTAAATGTTTTTTTAATGTAACAATATTACAATATTCAGTATGAGGATGAAAGAAAAAGAATTTGACTCCTTTAAAAATTTGTAAGCATTCAAAAGAATTTCAAATTCAAATTGTTATTTGTCATTTTTTTTTCTTTATTACTTCAATTTTATGTATAAGTATAGACAAATGCAAACAAAAAAACCATATTTTTCTTAAGTTTATATAACTTATATCAAATATAAAAAAATACAAAAATAGGGTTGGCAGATGGAACCCAGTATTAAGACCAGTCTCCATTTTCCTCCGAAGTTTTTCAGACATTGCATGTCAAGTGCTCTCGAACTTTGCATGTCGAACTCTGTTCCATCACTCAACATGCAATGCAATTCCATTTGTGGGCGGCGGTAATCACTTACCATCAGGTGACCCGCACGCTCGTTTGCCATGTCTTTTTCCATAAAAAAAAAACAAAAAAAAAACTCAACATCGGACTTGCTGCTTTGATGCCAGACCAAAGAATTGAAAATAATATGTCAGTCACTGGAGAGGGGATCGAACCCACAATTGTTGCATTACAGTCACACCCTTGTGCTAACTATAACTGTTATAATGATTTTAAAAATATATATTTTTATTATAATTATTTTGTTTGTGTTAATATTGAAATTTTATTTCTTTCCTCTTTTATTTTCTTAAATTAATGATGATACTTTTTAATCAAAGTTAAAAAATCTGGCAGGCATTTCTAGTATATGCTGGAGGATTTTTTGCTAACAGTGGAAATTATAAGGGATTTGGAGATACTAAATTTATTCCCAATCTTTCAAAAGACTCTTTTGAATTGATTGTTAAAGCATCAAAGGCGTATGAAAGTGATGGTACCCATATCCAAAAGCTGTGGGAGAACACAAAGAATGTTATGTATAGTGTTGCACCTAGGTTGACTAGTCTTGGCTTGGCAGACAAGGTGAGTGTCACACAATGTCACATTTCGTCGATCCTCTCAATTCGTTTAACGTGTGACATAATTTATTGATGGGCTCCTAATATATTGTTTTACATGTATAGGGTGTGACTACATATTTTTCGAGCAATTGCACTGAAGTTGATTCTAATTTGGTGAACGATTGGATGAAGACCAAACGCATAGAGGCATATATTTGCAGGACATTCAAAACATTTGCAGATGATGGATGTAAGTATAATTTTATCAAAGATAATTTAGTAATTAAATGAAATTGCTTATAAATTTTAAATAGTATGTTATATATCCTTTACTATCTGCTATTTAATAGATCAGGAAAGTGAAGTATAAACAATCCTCAAACTGGTTAATGGCAATGGTTTACGCATTGTATTTACAGACTGATATTTGCTTAATTGAACATGATGGTTTATTATATGTTATATTAGCTAATTTCCGTATTATGATAATCTTTCCATGTTCCATTGCACTTAACTGAAAACTCAATGGTTGTGAGTTTCATCCTTATCTTTATTTCGGGGGAATGAATTTCCCTGCTCTTGCTCTTTGTCTACAAAGTGTACCATTGAGTTTCAACAGTTAACGCTAAGTAAGACTATGATCTCTCTGTCTACACTGCTATGGATGAGATAAATATATTTTAAGTAAACATTCTTACTTTCAGTACCTCTTTACACCATTCATTTGGCCAGTGTTGAAAAAAGTTCTAAATCACCACTAACAATGGAAAAGGAAAAATACAAAAACGCATATTTCCAAGTAACTCGTGGAGATTATTCGCCATTATTGAATCTCGTTAGTGAAAGTATGAGTAAAGCAAAGGATTACGCAGCGAATGACAACGAGAAGAATATGCTGAAACATTACATTAATAGTTTTAAAGAAGGTGACTTGAATGAACACAAAGAGGGCAGTAGATACTGGATAAAGGATAAGGGACCTATTATTGAAACGTGAGTTGTAGATTTTTAATATATTAAATGCATATTTGAGGTGGTTTTGGTATTTGTGTATGTATGTATTATATATAAACATTAACTAAATTTACGTGAAACTTTTTTGAAATAAATCTTGTGGCTACATTTTTTTTTAAATATTTTTAGTTATCAAGGCTTTATCGAAACATACCGTGATCCAAGTGGACAAAGAGGCGAGTTTGAAGGTTTCGTTTCAATGGTCAATAAGGAAATGTCCAAGAAATTTGGGA
This sequence comes from Heliconius sara, assembly GCA_917862395.2. Lineage (NCBI taxonomy): Eukaryota > Metazoa > Arthropoda > Insecta > Lepidoptera > Nymphalidae > Heliconius > Heliconius sara. The sequence goes on from OU860792.2 coordinate 8,772,950, forward strand.
AATTAGTAGAGGGAGCCGAAGGCTTCATAAAATTACTGCCGTGGGGCGAGGACCTGGAGAAGGACACTTTTCTTCGACCAGACTTCACTTCATTGGATGTTCTTACGTTCTCTGGGAGTGTTATACCAGCTGGAATTAATATACCTAATTGTAAGTGTAATGTTTTCAAGTTTTTTAAAATATTCGTGACTTTGCAAAGAACATTTTTTTTTAAGAATATTTTGAAAAAATCTTAAAAACCGTTCAAGAGTGGTTTCGGAGGATGATTTTTTACATTTTATACATTTTCTAAGAAGGTGTAGATTTCATTTTTTTACATAGGATACAAGAAAAATCGTATCAATATATTATTGCATTTTATTTGGCTCATTAGAATATTAACCAATATAAATGAAACCAATATACATGAGCACATTTCTCCTGCCTAATTTTAATTTAGAAATACTGCTGATGAAAACAACCAATCACACAAAATACATGTTTTTATTAAAAAATAAATTTTATTAAGGTTTTTAATATATTATTCATTCTAAATATGTAAAAGGTAATCGTATCGTATACACTTTGCAATTAAGTGAATAACATAACAATTGAATTATAATACATATTAGTATAAAAATAATGTTAATAATTAAAATAATTGCGATTGCTATTACAGACGATGAAATAAGACAAAATGAAGGTTTTAAAAATGTATCTCTCGGTAATGTTATCCCGGCTGCATATAAGGAGGCGGTGATACCCTTCTTATCTGCGCAGGACAAGGAATTGCTTGAGAAGTACAGGGTTCCCGCTTTTGAGGTACTTTATTTGAAGATTAATTTATTTTACACAATCGTCAGACTGTATACGCCGTCGTTGTAAGATTTATTCCTGCTTGTGAAAATGAATTATTTAATAGTTTATTTTTTTTACATCCCACATTTAACAGGATAGACAGAGGGAACCTAGTGTTAAGACATTCTTATCCCCACTTTCCGCCGAATTCTACAGAAATTGCATGTTGAGTGGCGAAACAAAACGCCGCGCTTTGACTCGGCACCAGGGCGAAGAAATGGAAATATCAATTTAATAAATATTTCATTTCCTCGAGTGGGGATCAAACCCACAACCAGTCGCGTTTACAATCACATTTTGATTAACATCTGCGCCACAACTGACCCCTGACGGAAAAATCTCGGTTTTATTTCTATCATTATACAAACAATAATTTTACATTCAACAGCAAAACATTGACAACGAAATATTTGACCAATCCAATAAAACAATTGCAGTAATAGTTTTTCTGATATGTATTCCATGTTTATGTTTTAAGATGTTACGCTTCGTCAATTATAGTATGCCCCTTACCTAACCTAGCGCTAATTGTTAAGAAACTAAATTCCTCAATTCCTACCCATTTTTAGACATTGCTTTTTGATTGACGGAACCAAACACCACGCTTTGTCTTGTTACCAGAGTCAGGAAATGCAACACATATTCCTCGGAACAAGAATCGAACCCACAACCATTTAGTTAGATGCTCTGCCACTGAATTATTTTGTGTATTTATTGTCATAATGAAATAAAAAATCATTTAACATTTTAGTCACATAAAAATAAATATAAAATTCTTTTTATACATATATGTAGAGATTTAGAATTGTCTTTTTTTAATAACGACCGTTTTTGTTTTAATACTTGTATCTTTTAACTGTTTTTAATTGTAATGTCAAACTGTACTTAATTGTAATTTTAATTGTTTGTTATTGTAATTTATCTTATTATGACTGATAGTTAATCGGGATTATTTTGTGAATGCTGTACATATTTGTAATTGATATTTGTAACAGAACCAGACCGATATATGAATTTTCTTTTAATATTACAAGTTACATGTATTGTTGATGTGTGAATAAATAAATAAATATGTAGGTCCAAGTCGGTCTACATGAGTTGCTCGGACACGGCAGCGGGAAGTTGTTGCGACAGAACGCTGATGGCTCTTTCAACTTTGACAAGGAGAAAGTTAAAAATCCTTTGACTGGTGAGATATTATTTTTTTATTTTAGAAATCATACAAATTTATTAATTATAAAAATACATCGGAAGTCGGAGTCGGAAATTCTAAATGGTGAGGTTTAATATTTTTTTAAATCCCTGTTTTTTAATTGTGATTGGTAATTGTCGTCATAGGTTCTCCTCATATTTATACATAATATAATTAGGAATCAGAAGTGAAATATATTGAAAAAATATTACTAAAATAAATCAGATTCATGTTGTATCCCGCACACAGTAGGCAGATAGAACTTAGTGGTATGACACTCCGTTCCCCACTTTCTACTGATTTCTGGTTGCATTGCGTGTTGAGTGGCAAAACTCAACGCCGCGCTTTGCCTCGACACCAGAGCTAGGAAAATAAATATTTCATCTCCTCGAGTGGGGATCGAACTCACAGAAAATATTTACTGACTTCGACCGATATAAGCGAACGAAAAGCTTCTGGCTCTTTTTTTTCGACTTGGCTTTATTGCTGTTGACCTGGGATGGTCTTTACAGCGTCATCAGGCGGGAACACCCGTTCTGGCTCAAACCTGTCTTTTATAGCAAATGGAGGGTGGGTAGTCCATGGTGTTGCAGAGTTGTTTCCTAATTATAATAGTATGTTTATTTCTATACAAGGATTTTTTCCATAATTGAAAATAATAATAATTTTTGATATATACACATGTCAATACATATACATATTACAATTTTTAGGCAAACCAATAGAAGCTTGGTACACCGAAGGTGAAACATACGACAGCAAGTTCACCACCCTCGGTTCAGCGTTTGAGGAGTGTCGTGCTGAAGCGGTCGGACTGTACCTGTCTCTGCAGCCTGAGATATTGAAGTTAGTTGCGGTTTTGTATGGGGATATGTCAAATTGTCAATTATTTAACTGGAATTATTTGTAATATAAATAAATCAGCTACACGCTATATCCCGTATACAGCAGGGTAGGCAGAGGGAACCTAGTGTTAATACACTCCGTTCCCCACTTTCTGCCTATTTTGGAGGCATTGCGTGTTGAGTGACGAAACTCAACGCCGCTCTTTGCCTTGACACCAGAGCGAAGAAACGGAAATATAATTTTATACAAATATCTCATTTACTCGAATCGGAATCGAACTCACAACCAGTCGCTTTGACAGTCACACTTTGTGCCCCTGCGCCAAGAACAGCCTCAAGTATTAACTTTTTGATTGACATTTGTATCTTTTACTTAATAAAAGTGTCTTTTTAACTCGTCTTTTGTGTCATGTATTGCTTTTTCTTATTTGATGATGAACTAATGTTTTTTTAGAATATTTGGTTACGAAGGTGAAGAAGCTCAAAATGTGATTTACGTAAACTGGCTCAGTCTATTGTGGAATGGTGCTGCCAAGGCCACAGAGATGTACCAACCTGCTAATAAGACTTGGTTACAGGTATGCAAGAATTCTATCTTACATTATTTTTTGTTATTTTCATGTTTAATAACTGAATGGGGAACGGAATGTCTTAAAACTAGGTTCCCTCTACCTACCCTGCGGTATACAGCGTGAACCTGGTTTTTAATTAACTCAGTGTACTCCACTTTTAGTTATTAAAAAAAAATATTCTATAAAAAACTCTTTTTAAAGTATAATATTATATTAAGTTATAATATTAAAAACATTTTTCTCAATAGAGGTTGCAATATTGAACATGGTTCAAAATAATCAGGACATTGGTATACATTGTGAGAATTATTTATAGTTCCAGATAAATTTAAAATAGAACAACTGAAAAGCGTGAAATTAAATATTTAAAAAACACAATTACATGTAAAGGAATATTCATAGAAATACTAACTTAAAGAGCCACTAACTTAAACAAAATTATTCTGAATTAGTAATTTCTGTAATTACTTCATTAATTCATCTTAATGAAGGAATAAATGATAATAGAAAAAACAAAAAGGCTTTAATAAAAAGAAAGATTATACATTGTTGTAGTGTAGAAGTTTCATTTTCTTCCTTCAATTTTTTTTTATAATATATGTACATTTGTTTATACAGGCACACGCTCGAGCACGTTTTGTACTAATGCGTCTGCTAGAGTTGGAAGGTTCCGGGTTGCTCACAGTCACAGAAGTGGAGCCCGGGAAAGACTTGCTACTTACCCTAGACAGAACCCGCCTCGCCACTGACGGGAAGAGGATTATTGGTAACTTTTATTTTTTTGAATCTATGCGTAAGTGAACAGTAAAACAGAGGGTTTTTTTTGTAAAAAAAACTACTAAGTGCAATATTTTACTACTGTTCCTTTGTGTATGTAGTGCGAATATAACTTTTGCAATATTGAGTATGAGTTAATTTATTTTTTATATATAGAATAAATCATATTAAGGACAACCGAAAATATTTTCTTAATGTGTTTCTGTACATAATGTACATTTGAATTATTACAAAAATATTTTTTTAATTATGTACAATTCTCATAATACACTCGTACTATAAAACATAATAATATTTCAGGCGATTTCCTAGTAAAATTACAAACGCTAAAAGCAACGGGCGACGTGTCAGCCGCAGAACAGCTGTTCGACCGCTACAGCCGACTCGACGAGCCCTGGGCGAGGTGGAGGGACATTGTCATGTTGCACAAACAGCCGCGTAATATATTCGTACAGGCCAATACTGTTGTTAAAGGTACGTTGGAATGTCGTATTGTTTATACTGTTGTTAAAGGATTATATAGTTATTACATTTTGTAGACGGAATATGGGCAAGATGTTGATGATGGCGAGACGTTATGATAAACAATCGTGTCATATGATGTGCAGGCTATATGTTTGGTAGCAATATTGCATTGTGATTTTGTTTCTTGAAGTTTGTCTCTTGAATTAAGTGTTTGTTTTGTCATGTTGACTTAATATAGGAGCACAGATGTGATTTTGTTTTTGAAATTATGCCATGTAGTGGCAAAGTTCAAAAACAACATAATTTTTATTATAAATAAAGTAAATTAAATATAATTAAAATTGATTATAATTATATCATTTATGTTTCTCAAGACATTCTCATTTTTTTGTTTCATATAAATCAATAATCCTTTACGAATATAACGAGCGTTACTACATGACGTTTTAACCATCAGATGACGCAGTGGAGCTGCATCGTTATCCAGCGAGCGCTGAGGGCATGGTCACCTCATGGGTAGAAAGATTCCCGAACACGCAGGTCGACGACATGTTGGAAAAACTTGCTGAACACGACCACAAGTACTTTAATGAACTACATCAACTTTTGTAAAAATAAGATTTTAAAGCGATTGATACTAAAAATGGACGTTTGGAAATAAATATTATGTTGAACAATTATGAATTTCTCAAAATTCATTTCATATATTGTACCATCTCAATAATATCAAATTCATGTTTTATTTGGAAACAGTCTAAATAATAAATATTTACAACTGTCAGTCTTTACTTCATAAAGAGATATTGTGCTATATTTTTTAGTTTTGTGAGCATTTTTATACATTACGATTATATTGTCACACAATTTTCGAAATATATTTTATATGTACTTCAATATTTTTTTATTTAATTACCTTTGACTTTCTACTAATATGATTCAGAATATAACAATACACACACGCACATAAATATATCATTATACTTCTGTGTATTAAATCTATACTAATATTATAAAGAGGTAAGATTTGTATTTTTGTATGTATGTATGTGTGTATGTTTGTAGAGTTTTCACACAAAAACTACCGGACCGATTTCAATATTTTTTTCACTATTAGAAAGCTGCATCTTCACTGACCAGCATAGGCTATATTACATTTTCCAAAAAAATAGAGATCCCTAATAAAAATGCAATAATGTAACCCAAGGTGCGAAGAAATTGATCTTAACAATTCTATCATCGCATGCGCTGCGAAAACTATTGATGATAGAACAAAACAATGTTCTACAGTATTATAGAGCGCATCAATATCTATATAAAAGTCCGCGATAGCATATGTCCAACTACTGTAGTTATGACAATATAACCTTTTTTTATATTTTATAAGTTAACAAAAGTGCCGACAATAATCAAACCATATTATTCATACCTCTGCATTAATCCTTATCCTATTAAATGATATTTTATGAAAGATAATTTCAATACCTGTAAAATACTTTTTAAATTAATAAAATCGGATATCCCATTCAAAAGATATAACGAATTTAAAAATATCAATCTAAAGAAAATTATGTAATAATAAAAAATGCGGAGTGTGTGCCGTGTGGCCTCGCGCACCGTGGTGAGTAACTCTGCGGGGGTGAGGGGGAGGTGCATCGATATCACTAAAATTATTAAGACAGTCGATTAGATTTTTTGTTTTACACCTTAATCGTCTAATTGTAAAATTCTTTTACAATTAGACGATTAAGGTTTAAAACAATACCAAAAAAAAACCTCATATCGCGTACGCTGTGGAAATTATTGACAATAGAGCAAAGTGATGTACTACAATTTCATAGAAGACAACTACAAAAAGTTGACGATGCCATGTATAGCTGTTAGGGTTATGTTACAATAACTAATTTTCAAAGGAAAAAGTGCAAACTAGAACAGAGCCGCCATCGTAGTACAGAGGGACATATAAAATATATATATTTTATATCCTGTCATAATGAATAGCTTTAAACTTTGCATACAAAGGTATCCTGTACGTAGTCTATCATTTTTTTCATTTATTATTACCAGTACAACAGTATCGATACTAATGTGGTATCTATATTTTTATATATATTTAATATTTTTTCGCCCTTAGTGTTTTTCAGGTGGAAAACACAGACAATATTTTATTCACCATAAAAATTGTTAGTAGTTTTTATAATTCTAATATAATTAAACAATTTTTTAAAATGATCTTTCCTTGCATGCGTTGTAATAACTATCAGGAGCTATTAAACAAAACAATACATTCTCATTTTGATAAATATATTATATGTTATTACAGTATAACAATATAATATATAAGATATTATATATTATTTTAATTTTTATCTTAAAACTAGCCGCTGCGCGCAACTTTGCCTGCTTATTAGCACCCTTAGGGGTGAATCCTAAAAAAACCACGAAAAGCGTGTTCAATAAAATATTTTTAACAGTCTGAATTTAATGTTTTATAAAAATCGGTAGCGATTTAAAGATTTTTTCATATAAATTTTCAACCCCGTCCATTGTTTTTAGAATTCATCCCTAAGAGGATGAATTCTAAAAACCGTGAAACACGTGTTAAATGAAATATTTTAAAGAGTCTGCTGACTTTTAAATTTTATGAAAATCAGTGCTGTTTTAAAAAAAATCCATACAAACTTTCAATCCCTATTTCATCCGTTTAGGGTAAAAAAATTTCAAAATCCCTTATTAGTGGATGTCCAAATTATTGAAATAAATATCTGTCCAAATTTCACGTTTCTCCCATCAGTGGTTACGGCTCTGCTCTGCTCTGTGTCTTACCTCAGTCAGCCAGGTACATGTCCTTTTATATATATATAGATAAATAGATAAATAAGTGTATTTTGATCAAATTTATTTTCTTAAAAAAATTAATAGTGCACAAAAAAGCTATCATTTCTCTAGGAGGATATAAATAAATAGTTATAAAGGTCAGTTTTTTAATCATTACACCATTCGTACATGACGAATGTTACAATAAAAACAATTAAACCGATTTTACCGCTTCCGCACCGCGCTCACGTCTTAGCTCTTTAAATCGCTTAAATCGTTTCTGAGATAAGCGTCGACTAACAGAAAAACCAACAAGCAAACAAAATTTATAAATATTATTGTTTCTGGTTCTATTACTTTGTTAATTGCCCCCAATAATAATTTTTCTAATGAAAATCTAAAATGCCACCATGGTTTTAATAATTTTCCCATTAGAAATCATAAGTGCGCTGCAAGCATACATTATTTATTAAAACAGGAACGTAATTCCCTGTACCGAAACAAACAAATAATTTACAAATTTAAGCGGGTGAAGCCGCGAGCTGGTTGCTATAGTTTATAAAAGTTTATATTGGGTGTAGGTGGATAACGTGGGGATATCAATACATTTGAATCATTAGTACTTATATTCCTCAAGAGAACTTAATCAAAACTTTGTATATAAAAAATTACATGAAATAATCATGTTAAGGAAGTGCCAAATATATTTTATGAATCAACCTTAATGTTATATTCAAAACAAATGAATTATATGTAAATTTGTTAATACATTTCAAGTATGAAAAAAAGAAAAAATGCAATATAATTGCGTTACTCCTTTTCTTTCCAATGATTTATATTTCTACTATTTATATCGATATATCAGGGACGTAAATGCGGGAACAGAGCTGCCATCTTAGTACAGTGTAACCTCTAAAAAATATATTTACGTATTATAGTTAAAGAGTAAAAAGTGTGAAGAGGAATGTGTGATTCCTCTATAGATTATATTATTCTACATAATATCATAAAACAATAAGTTTAAACAGGATACATAAAGATATCCTCCTACAGTATAATTATTTTCGATCAACATTTTTTAACTTTTAATTTTGAACATTTTGAATTGAACGAAAAATTTAGACTATTTTGTCTAATTTTATCGTCATAATGGCGTGAAAATATTCAAAATATTCAAAAAAATTTTAATTTGAAAAAAATAATTTATTAACGGTAAGAATGTTGGTAGTTTCTCAAAAGGTATAAGAATTTAAAAAATGCCTGAAATATGCTTTCTTTGCAAGTGTTGTAATAACTATTGGTTGTATTCACTAAAAAATCACTATAGATATTAAATATGCTCAATTATATAGTATTTTTGTCAGTAAAACATGACGTTATGGGTTCGATTCCCACTTGGAAGATTGAATTGTAATTTAATCATATTTTCATTTCGCACGTCAGTCATATATCATACGCAGTATCTTAACACTTAAGTTCCCTCTACCTTCCCTGCTATACGGCGGGATACAGCATTAATCTGGTTTTAATTTTGTGTGAAACAATTAAAATAAAACTAATACTAAATATTTAAAGGAAGTTAGGCAAATTACAAAACTGCACTTAAATCGGTTTAAGCCCTTTCTGAGATTATCGTGAACGCACAGATAAACAGACAAACTGACCAAGTTCTATTACATTTTTAAATGTCCGTAATAACAATTTTTCTAATATATCTTCCATGTCCAGACACCGATGAGTTAGGATTTTATTGTAAGTATTGATATAACTATATAGCTATAACCATAACTTAGGCCCTAAGGACTCCTTCAGGCAAAAGTTTAAAGAAATGAATATATTGACAGCTGCATCTCTCTTATGGGAGGTACGAAAATGCTACCTAAGGTTTTAATAATTTTCACATTAGAAATTTTAAGTGCGTTGCAAACATACATTATAGGTATATTAAGACATGAATATAATTTTAGTGTTTTAAGTAAATAATTCTGTGGTTAAAGCGGGCGAAGCCGCGAGCGGGTCGCTAGTATATTATAAACAGACATACGACGACACGTCAAGCTTAAATAATGTAATTACCATTGTATACGAATTCGTTTGTTTATCAAAGTGTACATTGGTGTTTTTGATGTTCATTGACATGATATTCTGAGGATTCTGAGGAGAATCTGAGGAGATTTTTGGATTTCTTATATTGAGGATAAATAAAAAAACAATTCTCAACTATATAATTTATTCACATTCAATACAAAACGTGTGTGACAGTAATCATAATATCGAAAACAGGTCATATTATCTTATTAATAAAAAAAATATATTAATAATCACCACACACTAATAAATAATTAATTATTACAAATGTAATGAAATGATATAAAATCAATAAATAAACAATGACAAATAAAAGTAATAAATTGAGTCACACGTCACATATATGTGCTAGACAGACTAGTTCTCACAGACGTCTAATAAAGTGAAATGGCAACAACTGATAAAACATAGTAACTATTTCATTAAAATACTTCTGTTCTGCCTTAACAAAATAGATTCTTTGAATTCGAAAACATTAAATGTATATACCTACATATAGTAGGTGGCTGTAACTTTCTCTATAAATACGAATTATTACTAAGAAAACCTTCAACTAAGCACCATTCTATTCGATTACTGTTGCTCGACTGCGAGTGAGCGGTCAATACTATTCGGTTAACATTTAAACTTATGAGCTGGCTTACTGTACCGACGATAGTAAATATAAAATAATTAAAATTAACATAATGAGTTAAAACATTTGTGCAAAACACTAAAACTTGCGTCATCATCATTTCAACAAACTTGACTCTCAAATCCAGTAGCTTATGTTATAAAGGCACATAAGATCAATTCACAATAAAGTTTATAAAAAAAGGTAATATATGCAAAATATATTATTAAAATTGTATATTTCTAAGAAAGGTAATTTTAAATACAGATAAAATTGCTTACTCGTTGAAAAGTTGCAGTTGTAGTGATTATGTTTTTGGTTTAACGATCGACTAAAGAGATTTCTCGAGATGCGCTATTCGTCAATTAGTCTAAGTACTAACTGCGCAAATGCAAAAGACTAAGTGGCAAGAATTATACGCGTACTATGAAACTATCTTATAATGCTATATAGTAGTGGGGATAAAATTGAGATTTCGTAATAAATATCCGAGTTGCAATGAATTTCGTTATAAATTTCAATTTGCCTCGACCGAATGTTAGGCGACAACAAAATATTGTAATCTATAGTAACATTAATAGCGCCTCTCAGTCAATTTTCGTAGAGCGTTCTGAACCGTCGCCTTCGCCTTTAGATGTGACATTGGATCTGAAATTCAAAATCACACGGGTCATTAAACAAGCAAATGCATCAACTAGTCACTTCCGCTGATGCTCGAATGATACAAGTGTGCGTCATGATATTTATTAAATCAACGTTATTTCTACTGAATGAAACTGCTTCGTTAATAGCAGAATATATTTTGATATTATCAAAGTACTCCTTTGCATAGCTGATTATTATTTATAATGTTGAGGCTAATGTAAAACTATAAATTCTTTTATCTATGAATATATATAAATCTACAAAATATTATAAAACTTAAGCATTAGTGCTGTAAAAATTTAATTCAAAAGCGTGAAGCGTGCACAGATGTTTTTGTAGGGAAAGTTATTATTATTATTTACTTTACATGAAATAAACTCCGTCATACACACCTCGGCAATGGGTCCTTTTCGGGGTCGGGTTTCCTAGTAACGCTGATTGAATACTTTCGTTGTCTTATTTTTTCTAATATATTTTCCGGACTTGGTTCTTTTTCACTCTCTTTGAGAATAATTGCCGAGTTCCTAATCTTTTTCGGTCTGTAGGTGGCGTAGCTCCCAGGTGAGAACAAGGAGCTAGTTCTACTATACTTTTGAGATTCTCTCGGAAGACCGTAATTCTGATCTTCCGCGGGGTCTGAACTGTCGAATAAAGATTTTGTTCTCGAATATTTATTAGAGCCATAGGAGGCCGGTTGATCGTAATCTAGATAAGATCTGCCAGGATATTTCCTAAAGTCGTTGCGGTCAAGCGACCTGTACATGTCTACTTTGTCATTCAGTCCATCATATCTTAAGCTGCTTCGCGTATTTACAGGCAAGTCTGCGAGTAGAGACCGATAGCGTTCCGTGGACGGTGACAAGTCTGAGCCTATAGACAGACCTGGGGACAGGTCGTAGTTTCCCGGGGATGAGGGAGACGCGTCATATTTAGGCTCTGCCACAATCGGAGAAGTAATACGTGCCAGAGGGTCATATTCGGTAGCTCCGGGACCAACTAGACTACTTTTCCTACGCTGTTTCTTTTCGTTAAATCGTGAATAGAAACTTTTCCTTCGTATTCTTTCTGCAAGATCCTCCTTTTCGGGGGTCGTGGAGTCGTGGTTTCTCGCGGGTAAGTGATGTATGCTAAGCTTATCTTTGCCGTCAGTGCTCTGCTCAGATTTGACGTCAGAGTTCGAGTAAGTGGATCTACTCCGTGACCGACTCCTGTTGTTTGCGTCGCTAAAATCGTGATCAGGGTCGCCACCATCGGGGACAGATCCGTTCTTTTCTAAATAGCCTATATCCGTATCTTTTTCTACGTCGGATATATTAATTACTTGGGGTTCTATCACAGAATTAATAGGAACTATTTTTTTTACTCTTGGCAACCTTGAGAAATCTAATTTCAACGAATTTTTCATACTTTTAGAATCACTGTCTTTTTTAAGTACTGGGCGTTCATTATCAACGTTTATTATATTTCCGTCGTCGCTTGCCGTCCTGGCGTATCTATTTTTGCGCCCTAAGCCATTTAATAATAAAGAGTTTGGCCGTTTTGGCTTATCTTCGAGATCAACAGTCGAACTTAACGTCTCCTCACCAATAGATATATGTTCATTATTGGGCTGCTTGTGTTCCGTATCTCCTCTGTCAGTGTTATTTTTACTAATTTTTTCCTTAGGTTCAAACTTTTTAAATAAGCCGAGTACTTTAGATACAGTTGTTTTATTTTGGTTAATATTTTGATTTTCCAGAGCAGCTACATCGGTAATAGTCACAGCTCTTTTAATTAAATTCGATTCTGTGGGTGGTTGAACGTTTGCTGGAACGGAGTTCTCTCGTACAGTGCGAATCGGTTTACTTATGTCACATTTGACATTACATAATTTTTCTGGTGAGTTTGATTTGGACGATGTAAATTTTTCCAACTTATGTCCAATTGATTGTAAAACTGATTTCTTTTTGGGTACAACACTAATTTTTGTACTGTCGTCACTACTTTTCTCCTTTACCTTTTTAGTAACTTTTTTCTTTTCAACTGACGTTTTAGAACCATTAGCATCTGTTGAACTTAAATCAGTCTTTGATTTAGAAGATACCTTTTTGATAATCTTCTTCTTAATTACATTTTTCTTTTCGTTTGTTTCACCTTCTAGGGTTGTTAATTTGGTATCGTCTTTTTTATTTACAATTTTACTTTCTTTTCCTTTTGTATCATCGGTACTTAGTAAAGCGGGACCATTCTTAGTAATTTTGTCATCATCAGTACTATCAATCTTATCGCTAGTATTTGTATTAGTCACTTTGTATCTCTGTAAAGTCAGCGAAGGTTCCGTTCCTTTCTTCTCTGTAGTAGATTCAATTTTTTTCTGTGATTCAGATTTCGTCACAAACGGTTTGGTCTTTTTAGGTAAAGTGATGCTAAAGCTTACTTCTATATCAGTTTTAGTTTCAGGAGATATACTTTTTTCAGAAGTTTTATTGTCATCTTTTTTATTCATGCGATTTAGATATACCTTTTCTGGTGACGGACTACTAGCCGGATAACTTTTCGGCCTCATAAGTTTAGATTCTCTGTTAGCTTTTTTATCATCTGTATCGTTATCATTACTTCTACAACTTTCTAACGACATACTATTATTCGTGTCATCATATTGATCAACATGTTTTATAGGATAACTTTTAGGCCTTACCATCTTCGATTCCTTATTTACGATATTTTCTTTCTTTTCACTATGTTTTGATTCAGAAATTAAGGTAGAGGAATCTAATGTGGTTTCTTTAATATTATCTAGAATAGGAAAAAACGGTGTGTTAGATCTACTCCGCTCTTTTAATATTATATTACTAATTGGCGATAAGCTTTTTTTACCCGAGCTTTCATCTTTCGAATCAAATTTAAAATCACTAACTTCAGTCGGGCTCTTAGCGTTAGCTTCGAGTGATTTATTTTTCTTTTCTCGAATTTCTTTAAGAATTTTTTGGGTCTCTAATTCCTTTTCCTTTTTATGTTTAGCATATAAGCTTTCATCGGAGGGTGTATCAAAAAAGTCTGATCGCAAAAATCTTGAAATTCGTTTTTTAGGCTGATCTCCGCTTAACCTGAGGGACTGGCGTCTAAGTGTCAAGCTCGGTGAACTTGACGCGGAGGGTGCGCCATAGGCCGCTACATAGCTCGGATCAGATAATATACTACTGCTGTCCAGAGAACGGCTCTCATCTATAGATAGATTTCTTTCAGGCGCTAAATATTTACTCAGGAGCGGGCGATCCTGAATATGGCGTGATGTGTCAGTTTTGGGCTCATCTAATTTTGCGGTACTTTCATTTGCTAAAGAGCTGGTCGTGTCGGATTCCATGGAGGTAGTGGAGCGCCGCCTGGAGCGAGGCAGGGTGCAGTACTGGGGGTCGGGCTCGTCGGGCGCGCCGGCGGGCGCGTGCAGCGACAGCGTGCGGCGCAGGCGCGCGGCGGCGCGCGGCGGCAGGTGCGCCAGCAGCTGGCGCTGCAGGCGCCGCGACAGCGCCGGCGTGAGGCCCGACAGCGCGCGCATCTCGCGCTCCGAGAACTCTATGGCGCTGAGGTCCAGGTCCGACAGGTCCAGCCCCTCCGCCTTCTTACTACTACCTGCAATGTCAATCGAAAACACACGATTTCCATCATGCATGGTGGTCGCTAAGATGGCTTATTTACAGTCGATGGCAGACTATATCCACCCTTGATGGGGCCGGCTCGGCTCACGGGTCGTGAACAGATCGGAGTTATTTGTTGTGATTAGGGGATGCAAACACCGATGCGACTGGTTAAAAGTTAAATTTGAAAATTTTAGTCTAATTAGAATTAATATCAAAACGAAAAGCGAAAAAAATGCAAAAAAACCAACGCACAAAATGTATGCATTAAAATGTTGCTTTTCGAACAAGATGTATTTACCATTATTGCGACATGAGCGCAGTGACATGAGCCGGCAAACAAACAGCGATGAACAAATAAACATAGTTTAGTACCTATTGCTGCGCGGCGTGTGTCGGTGTGTCGGGGCCGCCGGGGCCGCCGTGGAGGGTCGGTTTGGGCGGAGCATGCAGTGTAACGCGCAACCCAACTGCAACCACACCAACACAACCTCACTACTGCGTCACCCCCCTCTATCTACACACCACATCGACTAGCTACGTGTATGCTGTGATCTTTCCAAACAAATTCATTAACTGACCAGTAACTGAATAGAAATGCAAAACAATTATAAAATATTCTTTAATCATACACATTAAGGCATTGCCTCGCCGCTTATTATGCAAAATGAATAAAAAAATATGCTTCTTTTTCAACACGTCATGCAATCGATACTACGAATATGAATTTGTGATAATAATCGAGAGCGACGCAACATTTTCTTGCTAATGTTAGCGGAGGCAAAGTCAACACCTGCACAAAGAATGCATTAGGTATACAATATGAACACTACGATGCAGAAACAAGTCATATTTAGTAATCAAATGTTAATAATAAAGAGGGACTAAAAAGAACACACAAAAATGTAAACGGCAATTTCGAATGATGTATTCGAAATTGTCTGTTACACGGATGTTATAGGAAAAATCACTGGCACGCGTCGCGACCCCGCCCGCCGCCCACGACCCCCGACCCCCGACCCGCGACCCCCGACTCGCGACCCCTGGGTCGGACTGTCAGTTAATCCAATTGTTTAGTGTAAGCTGTGAGGCGTGCGATATCTAACTACTAGCGGTGCCCGTGAATGCTTTATCAATTGTGTGAATCTTTGAATATACAATCTAATATTTTTTTGCACGATAAAATAAAATTAATACATCTTTATTCAATTCAATTCAATTTAAAAAAAGAGTAACAGCTTCAACATAAAATTTTGGATATATAATAAAAACATATTTATTCCCAAATAAAATTATATTATTATAGAAAAAGTAAAACAATTTCAAATCCCAATGAATCATAAAAATATATTACTCTTAAAAGCCATTATAATTTAAAAAAGAAAGTTTATAAATTTATTAATTTAACGAATTATAAAAAGAAAGAAACGTTCTCAAAGACATAAAATTTAGCAAAGAAATAACAATTTCAAATTTGATGATTTCATATGAAAATTTGTATCAGCGGAAGCGTGTTCGGGCGGTAGGGGGCGACGTGGCGGGTGCGAGGTGCGGGGTGCGGAGCGGGCGTGGCGGGTGCGGCACTCACCTCGCGGCAGCGACTGGCGGGACTTGCTGAACACCGAGTCGAACGGCGCGTGCAGGTCGCGAGATCCCCAGCCTTCACGCCTGTTTAATTAAAATCATGTTAAAATAAGTATAATACCATTTTACGCAAAATATATGTATATATATATTAAAATTATATATAATTTTGATCTTTTATTACTTTTTACATGTACTATTTCTTTAAACAATTATTATGTAAATACGATTCATATTCATCTATAATATAATTACAAAATATATAATAAAAGAACTATTGCATATTATTATTAAAATAACTAGATTGGATATATAAATATTCAATCGAAGTATTTTATATATTACTTTTAATTAAATTTACTAGCAACGAACTCACGTTTCGGACACACTTCGTTTACTTTCCATGTACCTATGAGTGCTGCGTGTAATGAAAGCGAGCGACACATTTATAATATATAAAAATAAAAATTATAGTGTACTATTAATAATATTTTTTTTGTTACCAGGTGATAAATGTTTTTATTAAAATGAGAAATACTCACAAAAGATGTCTCCGCGGTAAATGGGGGCTGCATGCGGAAAAAACGTCATTATTTATTAGTCTGTACGCAAAAAAAAGCATGCGAAAAATTTATTAGATTTTACCTGAAAATAAACCATATTAAATAACGAGTTATTGACAAAGTAAATTATCTTGTTTTATGTTATGAAAAAATAAAGGTTCATCTATAACATTTTTTTAAAATAAAATCATACTATTATAGAAAACTTATGATTTTTTTTATAGATAAATCTTTTTAACTGTTTGAATTATTGTGACCGTGTCTCACAGAAATGACGTTCAAGAGCCTGTCCCTTTGCTATGAACTGAAATATTAATGTAAGTGAATTATTAATCATAAATAACACATAAGAATAAAAAATATATATTAAAAGGATCAGACAACTCTTTTGAAATTATTAGGGTATGAGTATGATTATTTTAAATAATGATGAAACAAATCTATCAGGTCGCAATTAACATAATTATGTTTGTTATATTATGTCACCTGTTGAAAAATGGCGATTGCAAATTGTTGAATAATGAATGGGGATGCTGGAAGCCTGGACCCTCCTCACCATTCAGACGTTGGGTAAGAGCACGCACCTTAAAAAAAGAAAAAAGTATGGTAGAAATAAATTCCTTATATTTTAAATACGAAAGTGAATTTGTTACATTTTCTTTATAAAAATGTTTATACTTTATAAAAAGGTTTTATCATCTTTATCAATTTGGTAAACATATTTTTAATTATTAATTATAATTATAATATTATCGACGATATAAGATACTTTAAAAGAAATTCAATGCAAGTGAAATCGCGACCCTAGCAGCTAACCTATTATAAAGAAATATAATTAACGCTTTTGTGAAAAAATCTTCTCAGTTCTCGCTATGTCTACTTCTTTTAGGTAGAAAAGAGAAATATCATAAATATAGAATTTATCGGGCCTTTTTAATGCTTCTATAAAAAATACATATGCACGGAAATGAAAATCTAATAAATAGCTTACTCTGTGCAGTAGAGTGGAGAACAAATTCTCAGCAGTGAGTAGATGGAAGCCCTCATCTTCTTCATCTTCTTCACCAGAGCTTACAGATTCCGCTCGTGCAGCTCTAGTAGACCTGAATAAATATTTCATATTTATTACTAAGCAAGTTTATCATATTTTAAATGAAACTCTAACCAGATTAATCTCTTATGTTTAGTAATATATATTTTTTGAAACTCAACATTTCGAACACTTTGCAGTTGTTCATAATCACAAGGAGACTCACTGGTGACTACAGGAGTTTTTCGTAGACTAGAGATAGAATGAATGGAAAATATTAAGAATATAGGAAAAAAGTGAAAATTTTACTAGTAATAAGTTATTTAATAAATACTTCTCTTTAGTCAAATAACAATTCTTAGTAAAAATCTTTGTATAGCGGAAAGTACTAAAAATCTCCCTAAAAATAGAGAAAAACTTGGTATGCAATTTTATCCATACCTCAATCTGTGCATGTGTGTATCGTCTTCTTCTTCAGATTCACCACCACTCACCAAGCTACTGTAATGTAAAAAAAATATGATAATATTATATAGTTTACTAAATAAGAAACCATATTATTGACTTCCTTAAAAATAACATTCATAAGATGCCATATTGTGGTTGTAACTTTTACAACTTGTTTGACACTGTCTTGTTAATAGTCCACCCATAACTTTATTATTTTCTGCATTACTTTTTGCTTGTAAATGTTACAATTATATATCTAGGTAGACTATTTCGACACATATTAAGACGCCATTACTACGACGCAAAAAAAATATAGTAATACCTTATACGTCTTGGCCTTCCGTGTGTGTTCCGCAATCTTGTATGTAGGGGCTCGGGCTCAAGGCTTCGTTGACGTGGTGTTACATAGCCCTTGCCCTCTACCGCTATGGGTATTATAAACTCGCGCGCCGATTTCTTTATTGGTTCGCCTGGGGACGGCGTGCCTGTGTCGCTTGGAGACTCGATTGATGCTAGACGTCTGTAATTGGATGTTATTAATTAAATAAAAACTTATTCTTCACTTCATTATAACTAATATTATTTTTGATTACCAATGGAGGTAGAGATAACATAAGTGTTACATTTTGTTCTTTGGTTTTCGCCCTAATTGAATCAGTGTGTGTTGAGTGACGGAGCACAACGATGCGTATATTTATTATTAAAATAAATATATTCTATTCAGGATGGTTTGGAATGGTTGGTTGTAATCATGTGAAACTCCGAAATTTATAGTAGAGTTAACATTTCAAAATTGACATAATGTTCTTAATAGAGTTTGCAATCAAAAATATCAAGCTCGCAAGCTTGACGTTTTTATTAACCACCGTCTTACTCTACTCTACAATGGTACCAATTATAGTCCACTGGAGGAATTTTTACATAAAAAAATATCCGTATTTACCTTAAAGGCGTATTCGAAGACCTAGATGGTGGAGTAACAGGTGTTACAGGGGAAGTAACAGGCGATGCAAGAGTGGCTGGAGGCGAAACCGGAGTAACAGGAGATGCTCGAGCTGGTGGTTCTTCACTAGACATTGTGATTGGTATTATACGTTCTACTGATACACCTCTGGAATACGAAAATTTATAAAATTATTATTAATATGTATATGTAATTAATAAATAATAAATATATTGGTTAATTTAGATTTCCAAAAAGCGGAAATATTTAATTTATATACTTTAGTATTTTTTTAGTTAAACGTAGTAGACTAATAATCGATGTTAAATACGGTCGACGAGTGGTTTGGTTTTTTGGCCGCCAGAAGTTTGGTTTTTTTAACTTTTGAAGAATACAAATAATCAAAAGTAAGAAAAAAATTAAATTAGCTTCACGCTATGTCCCGCACACAGCAGGGTAGGCAGAGGAAACCTAGTGTTAAGACATTCCGTTTCCCACTTTCTGCCGAATTTTAGAGCGAAGAAATGGAAATATAAATTTAAGTAAATATTTCATCTCCTCGAGTGGGGATCGAACCCACAACCAGTCGGTTTTACAGTCACACTTTGTGCCACTGCGCCACGACTGGCCTGAAAAGTAAGAAAAAATCCTAAAATGAAATCTGCGCTGCCCTCTACGCTAAGTTCATGGTGCCGCGAGTAAGAGCACCCACCTATTCCGATGGTCTTCCACCCTGTGCGAGGCCTCGGTGCGAAAGAGGCGCGCGGCGGCGGGCGGCGTGGCGGGCGGCGACGCCAGCGACGCCACGCCCGCGGACGACGAGCGCCCGTACGGCACCGGCGGCTTGCCTGCGGAAGACACTTCAACCTTTACGCGCCGTCCAAATTGAGAGACATTGCTTGTTGTATGATGGAACTCAACGCTACGCATTGTTTTCCTAGAGCGAGGTTATGAAAAATAATCTCCTGGAAGAAAATAGAATCTCGCTGCGTTTACGTAGTCAGACGTTTTACTTCTGCGCTACGATGACCATGCATGCCACTATTCATTTTTAAATACTCGAAAATAAAATAGACAATCAAATTCTGTCGCGAATATCATTAATAATTGAACTGATAGAATTCGAAAATAATTCAATCATTATCTAATCTTTATAACGTAATACAACAGATTACCCGTACGTATGGCTGAAGATATAATATCGCGAGCGGCGCGGCGGCGGTTGTCCTCACCTGCACGCTCCTCCGCCAGCTTTGCCATTGAATTCTGAAGACTCCTAGCATACACATTTAATTATTATTTTTGCATCCCAATAAACTTTTTCTTTTTTTTTTAACTAGTGTTAAGACACTTAGTTTTCCAAGCATCGCCAAATTTTGAGAGAATTAAGCGGTGCGTGGAGAGCTGAATGTCTTAAAACTAGGGTTTATCTAACTACCCTGTTGTGTGAAGGATAGAGAGTAAATAAATAAAATATATAAATGTAAAAAAAATTCAAGAATAGTT
This sequence comes from Heliconius sara, assembly GCA_917862395.2. Classification (NCBI taxonomy): domain Eukaryota; kingdom Metazoa; phylum Arthropoda; class Insecta; order Lepidoptera; family Nymphalidae; genus Heliconius; species Heliconius sara. The sequence continues at coordinate 8,793,488 of OU860792.2, forward strand.
GATACCTCCTAGCGTCCTGCAACAGCACAGCGGGGTCGACGGCAGTGGAGTGCGCGGGCTCGCTCTCCGTCTTCTTGACGCCGCCGCGCCCCATTTCCTCCAGGCTAGGTTGCGGTGACTGAAATATATAATGTTTCTCATTTACGCCTCTATCCCGCATATAACAGGATAGACAGAGGGAACCGAGTGTTAAGACACTTCATTTCCCACGTACCGCCGAGTTTTTGAGGCATTGCGTATTAAATGGCAGAACTCGACGCAGCGCCGTTGCCTTGTTATCAAAGCTAGGAAACGCAAATATTAATAATAATTCATTCAACTCACGCATGAGCTTACATATGGGAGTCACAATTGCAGTAACTCACACACATGGATACATTAAACCTTTTTTGTTCTTTAAATTATAATCCAGAATTTTCAGAAAATTCATTAACAATAAAAAGAAATAAATAAAGTGCATTATTACCGGTGACGGTTCAATTCCAATCTGCTGTAGTCGCACGGTGCCATTATCCGGGGACTTCGCAGTGAGCTCGCGATCTTCGCTTTGAGCTTTTGGTTTGGCGATCTTTGACACAACTGTAAAAAAGCACAAATTTGTCAATGGTACATTGAATGTTTGAAATAAAATATTAATGCCTTCACTACGACAACCACAAGTAACTTACAATTATTGTTGTTATTTATAACGTAAAAGAATTAATGAAATAAATAATCTGTCTATTAAACTAATTACGAGTTTGTTTTATTACTTGCATTTACTTAACTATGTTAAAAATTATTAACAAAAGAATCTGGATTCAATTTTAATACCTGGCTTAGAAATGTTTCGTTTAATTTCAGGAGCTGTAGTGAGAGAAGCACGCCGCTCAAATTGCTCCTTGAAGCTACCTACGTGGCCTCCTAAAAATGTAAAATTAAGATAGTTTTATCTAAGCTATAGCGAAATGCTGTATATAAGCCATATAAAGATATAAGTTATATTTAATAAAATATAATTACTTTTAATAGTTATTCATATATTTTTTTAATGTACATATATGTCAATAACCAATATTTTTATAAATATGCAAATCAGCTGATTGCGAAAGAACCAATATAGATTACGTTTTAAATAAATGTCAAGACCGACTGACGTTATTGCCGAGCACATTGAGTCCAGCGTTTTCGTTAAAATTGAAATTTCAAAATGTATTTTGTTATTTGAATAAAAATTATGTATTTTTTAGTGATGTTTAAATCTTTTCTAGACTGATTAGTTGTATTTACCGGATATAGACAGCTTTTTGGGCTTGACGGGCGCGGCGGGGCCCGGCTGCGTCAGCGACAGCGATGTCAGCTTGTCTGCAGCTGATGACACAGAACTTGGCTGGTTTTCTTCCACCTTAAAAAACATATTATAATTAAGTATTTATTTTAACAAAATGAACAAAAATATATGAAATAGTTATTATATTTTGATATCTTATGTACTGTAGTTATGTACTGTAAGTTGAGTGTTAGCGGGTAGAAAATACCATGTGCTCACAATAAAAAGAGTCGTCACATGTATATAAGAACTTTGACATCTCTATAAAAACTTAATTGCTAGCGAGCGCTTGAATAGTTTAGAATAAGCGTGATTTCGTATATTGATAAACAAAAACGATCCTCACTCGAGGAAATGAAATATTTATTTAAATTTATATTTTTATTTCTTTGCTCTGGTGTTGAGGCAAAGCGCGGCATTTAGTTTCGCCGTTCAACACGCAATGCTTCCAGAATTCGGCGGAAAGTAGGGAACGGGGTATCTTAACACTAGGTTTCCCCTGCCTACTCTGCTGTGTGCGAGATGCAGAGAGAGGCTGATTTAATTTTAATGAACCGAAACAATAATAATCGAATAATACCTTTGGCTCGTCTAATTTCTCTGGTTTCTCCTCGGCCTTGGGTGACGTCACTTTTTTCTTAATAATCAGTTTAGGTTTAGGCTTTTCTTTCTCGCTTTCCTTTGGCACATCAGGTATAAATTCAGCTTGCACTTCCTTTATAGGCTCGTGGGGCAATGGCGATGGCGATATTGTCATCGTTGCTGACGATTTGAGAGTCGGTTGAGTGATCTGCAACTAAAATGAAATTAAATATAGAAAATTCTAGAAAATATTATATAAGTAAAAGTATTTTTAACGCTTATAGTAGGGCTACAGGAGCCTAGTATACTATTCTCTACTTTCTGTCCAGTTTTCTAGACATTGACCGTTGAATTCCGTTACTCAATATGATAAACGGAATTCAACGTCGCGCTTTGTCTTATTACCTGAGCTGAGCTGAGCTTTTCATTTCTTGAAAATAACTTAGTCACCCGAGTGGGAATCGGACCCACAATCGTCACGTTTATAGCGCTACGCTGTGCAGCTGCGCCTCGGCTTATAAGTTACAAATGGACGTATGGATAACGTAAGAAATATATATTTTATTTGTTAACTAATATTTTTTTGTTTTATTCACATCTTAAAGTTCAATACTTTTAAGATAATTAAACAAATATTTTGAATTTGAATATATATAAATTATATTCATCAAAGATGTGTATATAAGATAACTAATTATGCAAAGCTACACAGAGTGTTCATCGCGACTTTAAATGAAACCACAGTTTCATTTAAAGTCCCTACCTACTATAAAAACCTTATACAATTAAAAGAAAAGACTTTTCCAATAATTAATGTGATTTTGTCAAACAATAAAATTGTAATAAAATTAACGCTGTAAAATAAAACGATAATTGGCAAGAATGACGCAGACAGACAAAAATTATCAAAGCGATAACGCCGTACACGCCTCATTCACGAAATCGAATCGTAAATAATGACAGCGATGTTGAATTGCGTAAAATAGAATGAGCGATATCCCTTTCTCATTCTAGTATCTTTTTGAGTATAAAAAGTGACAAATCGGCAACGCTTGGTAGTATTTCTGTAGTAGTATGTACAACGTTATTCATAACTACGTCATAACTGCGTCACACGAAATACAGTACGGACAAACATCATACGTCTCCTATTTAAATCCTACGTCTAAACTGTTGAGGTATCTTGATTAATTTCTTTAAGTATAGGTTTGAAATATTTTACCCTACATGTTGTTTCCGTAAAAGGAGCGCTGACCCAGTACATAGCACACTCATAGTATTAACTATCATCTAAAAACCGATGTTACAATACAACAATTAAAAGTATAAGTGTTATTGTTGTGAATAAAATAAATAAAATCATTAAGAAAAATGATTACTGCATCGTCTTGCTCTGGCGGCGGCGAATCCAATTTAGCTTCTTCTTCGGGCAGCGCCGGTGAATGAGGCGCCATGCTTGCGCAACTATTAGCGGGACGAAAAAAATATTTTATTTTTTATAATATTATAACAATATAAAAATAGCAGCAAAAAGCCTTTTATATGAAATGTGAGAATTTATACACCATATTCAAACAATATTTTGAATTTGAATTTGAATGCTTAGTAAAATTTAAGAGACGTAAAAACTAAATTGAAGTTAGCAGCTTCTAGTCAGTCAGGTGAGCCACTTGTAATAATAATATTTGGGTCTTCTAAGTTGACAATTTTAGATAAAGATCATTTGGATATTACATCTCGCATAGGAAATACGGGGAAAAAATACTGTGTCTTATGTCCAAATTACGTAATATTTATGGTGAGGGCGCAAAATTATACATAGTGATTTAGTTAATGTAGCTTACCTAGCAACGCGCTCCTTTTTACGCAAACAAGAAGCACTCATGGCGGCGTCCAGCTTGCGCTTGTTGTCGCCGGCGGACACTATCGTGCGGGTCGGGGAAGGTTTAATTGCGTCTTCACCGCCCTCTGCAAAATGGCAACATTCAATTACTAATATTAGTATTACTTTGTATCATTAACAAATCTATTTATTAGATTATGTAAATTTAAATGTATTTATGATAAAAAAAATTAAATAATTGTAAAAAATTTATATCGTTTGTATTGTTACACATGTTAGACATGTCAATTTATTGGCAAAGAAATATGGAAATAAGCTGAAAAACATTGATACACAATGAAAACACGATATTTTTTATTTAACCATTATATTAAATAAAAACCTTGTTTTCATTCAGAAAATACACGAATGAACAAATTACTTATATATAACGAGGTAGGATCGATCGACCGAAATAAAAAATAAAAATTATACCGGCGACAAGTTCTAGAATTCTCTTTTCCGCCGAGTTGCTGGGCTCGACCGCCATTGATGTTGAACTAGTTAGATCCGTACCACTCTCTTCTGGTCCTAAGTTTGTCTGTACAAAAATAATTCAATCCAGTCATATTAATTAATTACAACTATTATATACATTTAAAATTTTATTTTCATTTCAACCTTATGAATGTTATTGTATATACCGAAAGATCAAATGCTAGTTCTCGATTATCGATACTGCATATATTAAGAAATAACCTAAAAAGTTCTTGTTGTATCATGTATCATGAAATATAACTTTTGTAAACATACATCAGACTGGGAAATGAAAAATATTTTAAGTATTCATGAGTAATATTTGAACCCACAACCAACATCACACCACTCCACCTAGATAAAGACTTTTTAATTGCCATTATTTCCATATTTAACAAGTACTTTAACTTAATTTAGCTTCACGCTGTATCGCTGGCGAGGTAATCAGAGAGAACGGAGCGCCAAACGGTCCGGTCTCAAATCTGCGTAGCCACTTACAGCTAACTTTATGGCGGCCTCGACTTTGCTTAATATATGTTTTATAAAACAAGATAATGAAACAGTGATGTATATATACCTCAGGCGGAACCACAACGCTGTTGGAGCTGGAGGGCGCGGCGGGCGCGAGCGACAGGAGCAGGTCGAGGCGCACTGGCGTCTCCGCTGCTAATGCCTCCGCCACTTCCAGGCAAGACGTCTCGCAGCCCGCGTTTACCCATCTGTCATTTTAACATAGATTGATGTAATGTATAATAACATAATGTATATGTTGTATGTCACTTGGGGGAATGAATCCATACCTATATTATAAATTCGAAAGTAACTCTGTCTGTCTGTCTTTCTGTCTGTCTGTCTTTTACGCAATCAGGGCAAAACCGCTAATTCAACTGTGATAAAATACTCATATAGAGATTCTTGAGGGTCTCGGGATGAACATAGGTTACTTTATTTTTCTCATAATTGTAATTTTCTTGATATATACTAATAAATTAAATTAAATTTCAATTTGACAAGCAATTTATTCTGCCATAGTAATAACAACCGTCGCCAAGCAACCGTTGCTAAGCAACAAGAAACTGTTGTTTTAATGCTTACGCGCGCTGAATCCACCTTAAGAGACATAATATAAAAATAATGTTTTATAAAAATACAAAGACATATGCTGTCGCAGTATATTTATTTTTTTTAAAGAATTACCATTTGTTCGTTACAATACATGATTTTTTTGTAATTTTACTTTACTCAAATATAAAAAAAATAGAACTTTCAGTGATCGATAGCGGAAGTTCTGGAGCAACAAAAAGACTATTATTATTTATCACGGCATTTCCACGGGATACTAAATAATCCGGGATAAACGTTTTTACACGTTTCCCGTGAACGCATACATAGATACTAAATGAAATAATATAGATACTAAACTGTTCTACATTAAATACAAAATTGTTGCGAGCAATAACAAAAAAAACCCTATTAAAATTACGATTCATAAAGTGTATAACAACGGTATAGGTAACCGAACTGAAATAACCAACCATTCTTTCCTCAATACTTAAATAATATTATGCCGATGCCGCCCAGAGCCGAAACTTACACCACACCAAGAAATTAAAAAATTCTAACCACTCTACTACTCGAATAAGCGAAGAACCAAAGAAAAATATAAATTAATAATAAACAGCAAATACCACATAAAATTTCCCAGTATATCCAAAATATATGCTAGCTCAATCAGTGATATCTTAAGTATTTATTAGAATGATGTATAGTAATTTAATAAATATTCGTATAGTTTAAGCGGGCGAAGCCGCATCCGGGTCCGCTAGTTATCTAATACTTTCGTTTTCTTGTCACTGTAAAGCCGTTCTCGTATTTATAATATTCTTATAATTATATTAAACTACCTGTCTATTTGATATGCAGTTTATTGTCTGACATGTTAATAACGACTGCTAAGCAGTTTGTTTTGAGAAAAAAATCGCCCAAAACAGGCTTTCTGAACGCTTACATGTTGTGCGCTAACTCGACCTTATAACCATAAAAGTATACCTTATAACCTCCTCAATATGTTCCTCCTTAATGTATACCTCTGAAGGTTGACCGAATAATCATTTTAATATTTTTCATTAAAATTTATATTTATCGTGTTATTCTTCGTGTATTTTCTATAATTTGGTATTCATCCTTATGAAAATAAATATAATAGTCACCTTTAGCATTGCATCTAGATTGAAATAATATTTTACTGTACATCATTATAATAAATACTTTAGGAGGTATCACTTCCTAAAGTCACTATCAAAATGGCCTAGCCTACGAGCCGCACGATGCGGGTATAGTTCAAGCAGGCGAAGCCGCGCGAGTCCGCTAGTAAAGAAATATATTGAACATTTTATTATTTATCGAATATTTTACAAAATACTACATTTGTTTGTTTTAGAAATGATCACAACTATATACTTACGGATGGTCACAGATGTATGCGATGTCAGCCCTCTTCATAGGATCCACTGTTAACATGTCTCGAATCAAAGGCGACGCAGCTAAAAAATTTAAAAAGTTAATAAGAATATACACTATAGCAATTGTTATCGTAACATAAATCTTACAACTTATTACAGCTTATTTCAGCGTACTGTATTGTTGTTTATAAACTTCTTACGAAACGGAAACTGAACCTCTCAACCATGATACACGTGGTGTGATAGCTTTTATATTTATTTATAATACAATAATGCATACACATCGACTAGCAAAAATATTTTTTATGACATTCTTCAGATGAGATGAAATAATCGATGGCAATGCGTAATGTTTAAAAACCAGTTGTTTAACCTAGATAATAAAACGGGCCTCACGTCAACGTCAGTTCTATCTAACAAAAAGTAAACTGAGCATAAATAGTGTAATACTATACTAGAAGTCAATTGTAATATTATAGTACGGTCGAAGAGTCATGACCGCCCTGGAGTTATGTTGTCCGAACGTCTGCGCAGTGTTTCGGGAAGAAAATAATCAAAATAAAAGAAAAAACGAAAATCGAATTGGCGCAGCTTTCTATCTTGTACAAGATAGGAAATAATTGTAATTGTCTTGTCATGTCTTTGTACATTTATCAAAATGCCTAACATTTTGATAAATGTACAGAGTTATGAAAGGACTTATTATTTATTATTTCATTTCGGATACGGAGACTGCGGAGTACATTGTACATTACGGCAGCGAAATATTTTAATTAGTTACAACTTATTTTAAGCTTCACGCTAGGTAGGAATAGGGAAACTAGCTTTAAGGCTCATTGTTTCTCAATTCCCACCCAATTGTCGAGACATAGTGTATTGAATAACGAAAGTGAACGCCGCGCAATACATATTTTTTATATGTAAATAAATGATCTAACAGCTTTTATTTTTTATGTTTATGTTTATCTGTCTCAGATTTAGCAAATTTTTTAACAATTAAATCATGTATATAACAACCATACTTACTGGAAGGATTTTTAGGTTCATAATAGTCGCCATTGCTAATTTGTCGAACCAGACGCTTGAAGTTTGAACCATCAAAAGGCATAGCCCCATAGACTAGAGTATATAACAATACTCCTAATGACCAACAGTCCACCTGAAATTAACAAAAGAGAAAACACTAATAAAGAATATTAACTAACACTAATAAAGAATATTACAGCCATTTCAGTGTAGTGAAACAATATTTGACTGTAAACGCGATGATTGTGGATACGATCCCTACTAGGAAGATTGACTATTTAAATTATATTAACTTCTCTTCTCTCTACAACAAGAAATATCCCAAAATCGATCGGCAAGCGGAGAATGGAGTGACTAGGGTCAGGTTCTTTTTATTTACTCTTTTTACGTAGAGCGTGAATTTCAAATGAAAAGCACCAAACTTTACCTCGGGCCCTATATAGGGAGTTCCTTTAACGATTTCTGGTGAGGCATACAGCGGTGATCCACAAAATGTTGCTAGGAGGGACGTTTCTTTAAAAACATTTGAAAGACCAAAATCAGCTATCTGAAACAAAATATTATCAAACCGATTTATTAATACAATTTAAGTTATGAAAAAGCTGAACTGAAGAAGTGTTGACTTACTTTAGCACTGCCAGTGTCGTCGAGCAATACATTTTCTAACTTTAAATCTCTATGGCAAATTTTGTGTATATGACAATAATATACTGCTGTTGCTATCTGCCGGAACAACCTGCAAGGTCGACATTTGTTAAAAATAACAAAATTATCAAATTAATTCCATTCTCTAACGCTCATCTGACCTTCTGGCTTCGTCTTCTTCTAATACTTTCTTCTGGCTGAGGTAGTCATATAATTCACCGCCCGAACAATATTCCATGACGAGGATCATCTTTTCACTGTTTTCAAATACTGAAATGTATAAGTAAAAACAATATTATGTAATACTTAATATATAGTATCCGTATTGCAATAATTTTGGGTTACATATTCATAGATAGACTGACATATTTTAAAATGTTTATTTATTTTAATTAAAATCTCAAATACGAAGAGATGTATAAAAATCATGTTTTATTCAGACAAATATTTCGAGTAAAGTTTAAAAAAGAAAATAGCTAAGAAATGCTTCTAGCAAGTAGCAATAGTTAAATTATATTACTGTTAATACGCACGACATGAGGTGACTGATATATTACATTAAGGAAAGTGTTAAAGATTCTAATCGTGACTTTTGGCACATGCACAAATATGCATTAAGTTAACCAAGACCAACATCTATGCTACTCAAGTATGTAAGTATGTGCTTTTCGCAATATACTTGAGATAATTGCAATGTACTATTGCTTCTACTGGTAAAAAAATTTTTCTACTATTATAAATAAATAATATTTTTAGAAATTATGTACACTTTCATTATGGTGTTATAATAATTATGAATTATGGCGAAAATATCGTCATATTAAATATGTGACAATAATAGCTTTTTGGTGCCAATGTTAAATTTAGCACAGCTCAAGAGACACGTGACCAATGTAGTCCAAACGCAGGACAAAGACCTATCGTCTACATGTTAGGTTATTATTTATATTTAATACTATACTTAATAAATGTATTAATTACAAATTTTAAACAGTTCAAAATATAATTTATAGTATTATATATAAATTACTATTTTATAGTATATAAATTACTATTACTATTTTATGTACAGCTAATTCATAATCGTTAGTGTTTAAACCATGGGTTTTATAAAACACCATACCTTCATAAATATGTACAATGTTAGGATGCCTCACGGAGGACATAATTTGCACCTCTCGTCGAATACGGATGAGATCTGCTTCAGTTTCAATTTTACATTTTTTAATAGTTTTAATAGCAACTTCCTGGCCTGTTTTCTTATTAATACCGAGCTGTACTTTTCCATATGTTCCTTGGCCTAATTTTCTGACTATATCAAATCTGAAATAAAAAGAAACTTATTTAACAAAATGCAAACAAAATAATTGGTGGCTAGTTTATTCCTTAAAAATATTAATAAATTTTAATTATATTTAAATTTTATTCAATCATTACAGACTAAGAAGTATGTGGGATTTTTTTCGTAACAATCATGGAACGATCAGGGACTTAGAGTTAAAACTAAGAAGAGGCTTCAATGTTATGAAAAAAACAATCAGGGAAATGGTCAGTTTTTGTGCATATTTATAGTATGGTTTCTATCTTCATCTATTACCTGTTCTCTAAATAAGATCATTCTAAAAGAGACGGTCACAATTGGTGATCTGGGTGTTACGCTAGAGTCTAGATCACCAGTTAAAATTAAATGTGCATATTGCTAATACAGGGTGGCAGTGTCAGCGCTCCTTTTACGGGAACAGCATATAAAATTTTTTAAAGTCATGCATAAAGAAATTAATCAAGATACTTCAACAGTTTAGACGTAAGATTTTTTTTATTTTACGATGTTTGATAACGTAAACACGTACTACTACAACAATACTACTAAAGGTTATTTAACTTTGAACTTTGCCGCCAATACCTACGACTCGATTTCGGAATGAGGCGTATGCGGCGGTTTCCCTTTGATAGGTTATGTGTGCGTGAGTCGTTCTTGACAAATGGCGTGTTATATTACAACGATATTTTTATTATTTATTTTGTTTGAAAAAATTACTTTTTCATTTTTAGAACAAAAATATAATTGTATTAAACTTTTATAGAGTAATTAAAACTGGGTGTATTGTGTGTTTTTGATTTAAAGTGGTGCTGACACTTCTATTCTGTATAGTAAGCAACCTAATCGAAAGACTTGGGTTTTGTAAAGTATTTAGCACGTCTGAAACCAAAATTGCTCTTTTTAATGATTTAGTCGGTCTCGAACACTGCACTACACTAGTATGGAATGGAATTAATATATTTACATTAAAAAATTCAGCGCGTGCAGAAGAGGTTTCTCTGGCACTTTTCTAATCAGTGCAATCTAAGTAAATAATGATTTACTAGCATAATGATACTGATAGACATAACTGACAGATAATTTTTGCAACATGGATACTTTGTAAAATAGAAGATATTATGTTCTTGACTGTTGATTATGTCCAAAACTACTTAGGCGTTGTAGATACGACCTATTCATCTCACATTTTTTACGAATTTACGCAAGTTCTCCCCATTAAATCATATATCCAGAAAGGTACATATCAACATTTTCTTTGACTAATGACCTTTATTTTGTTATAAAATGTTAGAGTTTATATTATTATTAAATGAATAAAAATACCTAACGCTGCTAAGGCAACATCACTTGGGCACCATAACATATATTTGTTTTGTTTTAGGTGATCGATTAGAGTTTCACATTAGAAGTTCCCGATCCTCGAGCTTAGTAGGTCAATCAATAATACTCACTCACCAGACTGAACCATTTTTGTTAAGCCAAGTCCTTAATTCTTATAATTTAGCTAGTCTTAATGAATGAATTCCACATTAGTTGTTCCTGATCCTTGAGCTTAGTATATGAATCAATAATAGTATGATTGATTACTAGATTGAGTCTATTTTTTTTAAAGGAATCATATTCCTAATTCGTATAGTTAAGCTGATCTATTATATCGACATCAGATGTTCCTGACCCTCGTGGTTAATATGTCAATCAATAATACTCATCGGAATTATACTCCTAATTCTTAAAGTTAAGCTGGTCTATGAGAGTTCCACATCAGATGTTCCTAACCATCGAGTTTAATAGGTCAATCAATAATAATCATCAGACTAAACAATTTTTGTTAAGGCACCATACCATATCTTTAATTCTTATACATTAGCTAATCTATTAGAGCTTCACATTAGATGTTCCTTATCTTCAATTTTTATATATGATCAAAAAATAGATATACACTATAGCGGATGGCATTCATTTGAAAAACTCGCCACTTGATAATTAAATGTATATATAATGTTTGAACTATGATAGCTCTGAAATACAACCACTGAGAGTTAGCAGCTATTCCACTTGTGGAAACGACCATTTCTCCTATGGTTTTTTTTTTGCGTAACAATATTGTGACGGACGACCATCATATCTCGGAAATGCAACCACTGAGAACCAGCAGACCAACTTATTTCCTCTGACATGAGCATGAAATGGGAACATAAACTGATTGATTTGATAATATTTTCATTGTCTCGCTATGGTAAGAAGGTCCAGCGTGGAGTTGACTTCCTCCATTCATCACACAACACCTAAAAAATACGGTGTAAAATGGGGAACAGAGTGCGAGGTTAGGGCGATGTTCGGATATCAATTTGCAATAAAAAAAATATTTTGGTTCAACCTTAAAAATAAGTTGAAGATAATTAGCAAATTCAACTATACTACTGCTATGAATGTTTATATAAATATAAAAATAACAACCTGTATATGACAACAATATTTAAACACTAAACAATTTTATTGTGCAATTTAAATAGGCAAATTTATACATGAATAAGCATTGAGTTTCAACAGAATGATCGGCGTGAAGGTGTGAATTGAAGTATTTAAATATTATTATGTACAATTATTTACATATTTATATAAGTAATAAGAACCTCACGAGAAGGCGAAAAGAAGTATATAAATTCGATAGTCGATGTTTTTTCTACTCGAAGTTCTTTACATTTTAGTATAATATAAAACCTAAAAATTATAGTTATCCCCATACTAATTTTCGAAACTAAATAGTTATTTAATTTTAAATTTTAACATCAGAATGCTTAAAGCCCGAATTCCATTGGAAAAAAGGAATGATACAGTAATGATTAGGGCTGCTTTTAAATAAAATAGGTTTACATTTCCACCAACAGAGTTTTGTATTTTGCAGTTTCTTCGCTCCTCTGAGCGAGTTCATTTCAACTCTTTCGGCTATATATATTATATTATAATGTATACTATGTATATGTTACCGCCAATCTGTGTAAAGCTATACATTGTCATCAAGCTACAATGAAATTCTTATATGCTTGTTACAACTTATTTATGTTGTAAGCATCTCTGTAGGGAGACGTTGCGATTTGTTTACTTTACTGATTTTTATTGATACCTACCTACATATTCATTACCTAAGCCAAGTATGTAATGTACAATAATATTCATATTATTTGTCATTGGTTTTGTATAATATAATAATTTAATATAATACAGATCACCGATAACATATATATTACATATGCTATATAAGTTACGAAAAAATTGAAGTAGTGGAACATTTCTTAAACTAATAGAAACCATTATGATCAAGTACGGTAGCCACTTTCAGTTTAAATTTCATAAAGATATATGCAACTGATAGCGAGGAAATAAATTTTAAGGTTAGGGGTTGTTAACGCTCTAATTACCTTACGGTTAGAGACAAAAATTTTGGTGTGTCTCTCGGACTACTCTCGAACAAAAAGCAATACAATCATAAAAAAAAGCAACCGCAGACAGAAGGGTAGACAGAGAGAACCTTGTGTTAAGACAATCCATTTCCCATTTCCCGCCGAATTCTCGATGCATCGAGTGGCGGAACTTAACGCCACGCTTTGCCTCGACACCAGAGCAAAGAAATGTAAATATATTTTTTTAAATAAATATTTCATTTCCTCGAGTGGGGATCGAGCCCACAACCAGCCGCGTTTACGGTTACACTTTGTGCTCTTGCACCACGACATACAATCATAGTGAAAACAATTAATTAGAAGCCAGTGCAGCTTTCCCATGCGTATGCGGCTATTCTTTCCCCTACTTTCAAACTCAAATGAATTAACTAAATTTAAATACATATATCGTTTATATAACTGCATTACTGTTCTATTATTTGAATAGATGACGTGATAAATACATGAAGGGAATCTGAAAATTTGGCTAACTCTTGTTCAGTACAATATCCAATAACCTATCGTAAATAATGACGTCATTTACAACCTTTCCACCTACTGAATATCGGAGAAGCCAAGCGTAGGTGAATAAATCGAAACGAAAATGCGGTCACTGGTTCAGCAAGACAAGAAATAATTGTAAAATATTAATATAACCGTTAAACTGTAAGTACTTTTCTAGTTTTAAATTTATGCAGTATATTAAATTAAATATTATTAGCGTCGATTTCAGTTTTATAAAATAAATTAAGTATTTTCTACGTTATTTGGTTACCTCTGTTTGAGACGGAGTCGGTGGTCGTGGAGGCGGACGTCCCCCGTGTTTTCAATACCGTCCATGATGTTGGCTGTGCGTTTACTTTCGCCCACCACCATTTTGACTGTAATAAAAAATATTTTTTAAATTGTTACCAATTTTAATTTTAATTTAATTTAAATAAATTATTCATAAAATCAAATAAATCAGCTTCACGCACAATGCAGGGTAGGCAGAGGGAACGTAGTGAAAGACACTCCGTTCCGCACTTTCTGCCGAATTCCGGAGTCATTGCGTGTTAAGTGGCAGAACTCAACGCCGCGCCTTGCCTCGACACCAAAGCGAAGAAATGGAAATATAAATTTAAGTAAATATTTCATCTCCTCGAGTGGGGATCAAACCCACAACCAGTCGGTTTACACTTTGTGCCGCTGCGCCACGACCGGCCGGCTCTTTACTGGCAGGAACTTTATTTAATCTGATTTGAAGGGTTTATTTAGGTCGTTTAGGTTAGGTTATTTAATGTAGAGCACTTGACAGGATTCTACGCAGTTTAAAGTATTTACACAATCATGTGTCAAATACCTTCTAAGTATTCAGTGTGCGTAAGTATTATAATAGCGTCCAGCTTTCCAATGAGTCATAAGGAAAGTTTTTCGTGAGCTCTAACTAGTATGTTTACAGATGAATAAATCGTAATTATTTAAAATTATTCAAGTTTATTTTAAATAAAAATTTGAAACAAAATATAATTCTCTACTTTTTTCCTCAGACAGATTTCATTTACTAGATTTTTCGAAAAATAATACGTTGATAATTGGCATTAAGATAAAAATGATAGATGTATATTATTTCCGAAGTAAATGTGGGATAGCTTGTTTATTATTATAAATAATTAATTATGTTTTACTGATAACAGTAATATTCTAAATAATAAGAGAAAAAAAAATTGTATTTTTATAATATTACGTTATATTATTTACATTCTACAAATATTATTAAACAGAAAAAAAAACAGAAATTAATTTTCTTTGTTCTCTATTAAATTTGAACACTACTTGTATGTAGGCGTAGTCGACCTGCAAGTTATTTATATATACAAATACATATTTGTTTTGTAACGTCCTTTTCGCTAGTAGACAGCATGTGAATAATTAGCGTGATGAAAGAAAGACTTAATAGGGTCATTGGTATGCCGTTTAAGGTCCTTAAACGTCATACTTTAATTAGAATAACATTCCCGTTTGAGGGAATGTCATATTCAGCACAGCAACAAATGTATGTTGCAGCGTTGGAACCACTAGAATTATTAATACAAGCAGTCTATGTCAATATGACATTTAATAAAAACAAATTATATTTAGCTTAGTATTGTACAGTAGATAATGGGAGACCAAAATTATTTAGTTCATACCAGTTACCAAATTTATATATATTTGAAATTATAAAAGAAATACAGTTTGTATGTGTGAGGCCAGTCGTGGTGCAGGGGCACAAAGTGTAACGACAATCGACGAACGGGGCACAAAACGCGACTAGTTGTGAGTTGATCCCCGCTCCAGGAAATGATATATTTATTTAAATGTTTATTTTGGTTTCGTCGCTCTGGTGTCGTGGCAAAGCACGGCGTTGTGGTCCGCCACTCAACACGCGCGTCTTAACTTCTACCCTGCTGTGTGCGGAATACAGCGTGAAGTTAATTCGATTTCATTTTGCAAAAATAGGCTTAATTTATTCGTTATACACCGCGTACGTGTAGACGCATACATGAGTTAATTAAAAAAAAAAGATATCCTGTATAATAGAATAATTTCTTTCTATTTTAGGGTAAAGTATATATAATTTAAAATATGAAGTAAACCATATGCAATTAGATGGGTGCTAGAAATAATTATTATGTTTCGTTTGACAGCGTAACAATTAAATGGCGTGTTCACTTCAATTAGTGTAGTAATACGGAACCGGAACGGCCGCCTACGTTGTTATCGCCTGTTAGCAAACCCACGGGATTGTTTCTGGTATCAACTTAATTATAATATTCTAAATTACTTGTCCATTTTTTTCCATATTTCGTAATCAAATATGTCATATTTTATTGTACAGATGTATGAAAAGTACATTTTCAGTGTAAGATAGCAGTTATACAAATATTCTACACATTTTTTTAGCTTTTAAAGGTAACCTAATGTTAAGTCACTTCGTTACCTTTAAGACCATTCCCACTTTCCTACGAATTCTATAAGTATTACGAAATTCAATGACGCACTTTGCTTCGTTATTAGGAAATGAAATAATAAAAAATATTTTGAACGGGAATCTAACCAACAATCTGTCCCGTTTACAGTTGCACGCATATGCACTTGCGCCACGACTGGCCTAAACTTTACTGGTTATATTATTATTAGGTAAAATATATTAAATCGAAGCAAAGCGCGGTGTTGAGTTCCGCCACTCAACACGCATGCCTTCACTACTTCTTAACATTAGGTTCCCTTTGCCTGTTGTGTGCAGAATACAGGGGATCTAAAAAAAAGAAAAAACAATATCTACTAATGAAAAAAAAAACATTGTCTTAATCGTTTTAGTTAGTGATTACTGATTAGTCTGTAATCTTTATTAAGGCCTATAACCTAGTAGAATTAGTTACGTAAAACTTTTGAGTCTACATGAGGCAAAAATTACACAAAAGCAAAAATAAGAATATAAATATAAACTAATATTTTTTTACCATTTTCTTCACATAAAAAAAATTTCAGCCTGAGGCTTAGAATCACACAAATTTTAAAAAAATTAACAGTTTTACATTTAAATTTAACTGCCAATTAATGTATAAGACTATTATACTACTACTATATTACTTAAATTTATCGGGGAATTTCTATAGAGGCGTCAAAACTAATTTGTTTCCGGACAAAACATCGGCATCCCACTGAGTTATGGATGAAGTGTCAATATTTCTTTCTAATAAGAATGGACAAATCAAAATCAATCATTAGTAGATATTGTTTGTCGATTTGAAGCAAACTCGTGTTCTTTTGAAAAACTATTTTAAATTGCATTTCTTGTTTATTGCTATTTATTATTGTTTTGTTGATGCATTTTTTTTTGTTTATTAAGTGACAAAAGACTTAACTTAGCTTCACGCTTTATCCCTAGCGGGGTAGTCATAGAGAACGGAGCGCCAAACGCTACGGTCTCAACATACCTCTTTCGCCTCGTCCACTGTCATCAACCTCTTCATACATGCCCTCCGGGGGATCCTCATGCTTTTTACGTGACCTTCCTCCAGTATCTTTGATACTGTGTTTTCGAAGGTCAACCGAAGTCTCCCCCTACCTCTCTTACCACTCACTTTTCCGTCATAAATCTAACAACAAAAGACGAAAACAGTTTTATCGAAATTATAATTATTTGTATGTGTTTGTCTTGAAAACATATTTAAATACTAACGTTACAAACTTTAAGTTTTTTTTTAAGTAGGTAGGCGTGTACCTTTAGTTGGGGCCACCTCTGAAAGGGCCCCACTTTTAAGCTAGTTAATACGCATACCGTCTAACTACATATTAGACTAATAATCTTTAAAATTTCAGCTTTGCTAAAACTAAGTTGGTCTGAAGGTTCTGGGATCTCAGTCAATTTTTTCTGGTGTTGAGATCAAAAATATACATTATGTTTTTGTGTCATGTAACTATTAATATGAAGTGTACTAGTGTATTAAATATAAATTTAGTGTGATATTTTTTTTGTACTCACGTAGGTAATTGTTTATATGTATCATCATGATAGTTAAAATGTGTCAATTTATAGCTAATAAATTAAAATAAAAAAGACATTAAAAATAAATAAATTTCTGTTTCTGTTCTCAAATTTTATATTCGTTTTGCATGATTTGTTTCCAATCTATTTTCGTCTATAAAAGTGTCAATGTTTGTCGGTCGAAAGTGGCCTTTTCAATGGCATTGGCGTTGTGTGAGCGGTCGTCCTGAGAAATGCGGCGCAAGTAGCCAATTAACATGCGGGATAGTGAGGCCGGCGTCTCGGCGCCTCTATAAATATCACTGTACACCGCGCGGTGCCGCAGCCACGCCGCCGCCGCCGCCAGCGACCTACCAACGCAATACTGTAAAGAACTGTATAATCTCGACAGCGAATCTAACACACGGTTCACAACGTAGTCCGACAATAATATTTTTACCTACCTATATAGGTAAGAAACAATGTGATATAAAATAAATTTTGATTGCCGTTATATGGCTCACACTCTTCAATAAGCATATTCACGACCATTGCATGACTCATTAGTACTTCGAGAGGCTCCAAATGAGGTATCCACCACATAAGCAGTCAATAAAAGCGCAACGACCGAATTTGCGTACGTGACGCATACGAAGGTATCATTAGAGTAAAATACATGTTAGTCAGCTGGTGTGAACCACGTCACATGTGTGTAAAGAAGTTTTTATATTTGTCTTTTTTAAGATGAAATGTTACCCTATTCCATCCCGGAAACGAGGCCTGTCCCAGCGCTGATGGCAGAGCGGCGTCATCAGAGGTTTACGCTAGATGCCGCGAATGATCGCGCTATTTCTGTCCACCCAACAGTTGAATAACCTCCAATCAACTATTCGCACTTAGTTCGCCTACGAATCCTAGTAGCACAGACTGGGTACAATCAACTCTATGTAGATTGTGACACGAAAATTACATTTGGGAAATTTTTATTTTTATTTTGTGGGCAACTTTTAATAAAATTCCGTTTAAGCAGTAAATTATTCAACAATTAAAAATAAATAAATATATAAATCAGTTCCACGCTTTATCCCGCACACAGCAGGGTAGGCAGAGGGAACCTAGTGTTAAAATACTCCGGCATTGCGTGTTGAGTGGCGGAACTCAACGCCGCGCTTTTGACACCAGAGTGAAGAAATAGAACTATAAATTTAAATATTTAATTTCCTCGAGTTGGGATTGAACCCAAAACCAGTCGCTTTTACAACACACCACAACTAGCCTCTTTTCTGACAAAATATGGTATTTCTAAATACATTATAACCCCTCTAACATAATACTCTTTATGAGAACATTTCTCATTTCTGAAAAATCACTTATCATAATTATTAACTAATAGAAAAAAAAAACTTCAAAAAGAACATATAAAAAACTAGTTTATAATATTATAATAGTATGCACAAGATTGTTGTGAAAAATTTAAATTAAAAACAAGTCTAAAAATTTATTTCTATAATAAAGTGAAATTATTATTCTTTTCATAATCAACAGAATCTAATTGTTGTCTAAATTATTCTTTAACTCTCTAGACTATTTATAAAAACCAACATACAAAGCAAAATCTAGTTAAGTTGCAGCTCAGTTTTCAGATAACCTTGTTATTCTTGGTTAAGTCAGCATGAGGTGCTTGCATGACAATAGGTTTATAAGTCGCTTATGTTGTACATAACAATCATATTATAAGTATAAAGCCTTAGTAAATGTAATACAGCTTAAAACAAATACAATTAAGGAAATATCAGCAAAAATTTACCTTGCGATTAATTACAGCAAAAGGAAAATAACAATGTTCAATATAGAAACACAATATTGTTCCAATAATAATAATAATAAGTTTATTTCAATTGTTTCACTGAAATAATATTTTATAAATTACTGGGAATAATATTTGTAGTTCAATGGATTAAGCCATCAAAGGATCTATTGAAATATATGTTATATTTCAATAGATCCTTTGATGACTTTTGCAACTTTCATTAACTTGAAGTATGTATATAGAGTTGAATTAAAAGTCCATAACTGAACAAAATAAATGCAAATTTAATTGAGCAATATTCATATAAAGAATCAATAAATTATCTTACAGAAATGTCGTCATGTCAAAGTGAGCCTTACAAATTTTTTTTTTGGTTAATAAGTTTTGAGATCAACAAACAAAAAACCATCTGTACATCTCAAAACTTTATTACTAATTTCATTAAGCAACATATTTTCTATTGAAAGACTGAGGTAGATATTTTTAAAGAATATTATGTCAGAGAATATTATATTCATGGAGTTGTATGTAAATTAATTATAAAATTTAAATTCAAATTATGTGTTAGTCCAATATTATCAATGTGTGTAAAGTCAAATAATTGCATTGGAATAACCAACAAACATATTTGGAAGATTGCCAAATCAACATAAATATGTATAATAAAAGTATTCTTAGGGGATTGTATTCTTTCAGTTCATACTTCTTTTAAACAATACCTAAAAATAATTTGATCTTTACTTTGTAAGTCTTAAAAATGTTTAATTTCTTTGAATCAAATAGTTTCATAAAAAACTTTTACATAATCTGTATGACAAATAATAAATGAATGGAAACAGTAGTCAACAATTGTTTTATTAAATTAGAAATCTAGTTCCACTATAATGTGAATTTGGATAAGGAAAATAATACTATTCAATTGTTTTGTCAAAGTAACAATTTTTGGGCTACCTTTGTGCATCAGTGTGGAAATGAAAATAATCAATTCTCAAGTAAGGTTTGAATCCATGATCATCACCTTTATATACAAATGCGGTTCCATTTGTCTATAAAGCGTAGCCACACACCACATGTGGCCAGATAAAATAGCATGATTTTTATATCAATAAAGTCAAAAAGTGTAATACACATACTTTTTTAACTCTGTTGTTTTGCTGAAATGTAAATAAAATATTAGTATAATTAGCTTCCATTAATTGTCATCTTTTACAATTATGGATATGAAAATTACTAAATAAAAAAAGAATAGAACATTCATTTTTACATGATAATGTTATTAATTAAAATATAATTCAACTAAAATGTATATAATTGAGTTATTACAAAAAAATGTGTTTAGTTATAATATTTATAAAAAAAATTATATTTTGAATTATTAACAATGTAAGTTAATAAATCAAATATGTTTACTTAATTCATGCAATGATCTCAATTAATTTGACCCAATCACAAAACTATGTCATGCATTCTGAGATTTAGGAAGCTACAACAAAAAACAGACCTAGTTTCTATTTTATTATTAGAATGTTACTTCTTCACAATTAGCCAAGGACACTTTTTAGCATTTGAATTATAAATTGTATTGTCACTTTTTAACCTCAGCAACTGTAATGGTTTTTATTTGTTGCAGGTATAATATATTTTTAAATATATATTTTTTCAAATGTATTTCTATTTATTATAGTAATATATAATTATCCTTAACTTAAACTTTTAATTTATATTCATAAAATATATATTCTATTTATAAAAATTGTGCTAAATGGAAAAAAAATATATGACTATATGTAACAATTATTCAAAGAAGTTATTTTCGATAAAATGTTAAAAATACATTCTCGATTATAACGTTTGATGAATCACACACCTAAATGTTTACAGCAGTTGAGTTGGTATCGCCTGCTGATGTCATGTAAGCTTGCAAAGGCTCTCAACGTCTAAAGCGACCGTGACTTCTGTCTTGAAAGCACGTACAGAAATTCCACGAACCGAACTTATGATATTTATGAACGTCGATCATAAAAACTATTACAAGTTCCAATCCTTATGGTACTCCTATTCTTATGTAATGATACCACAATACAGTCACCTGTATATATTGACGAATATGGATCGTTTTAAACTTTGGTTGCAATAGTAAAATTTAAAGCGTAGGTGTTAAATACCTTTATTTTATGTGTAATCCAATATCCTGAAGAATGTGGAAGTCTTATAATCACACGAGCAACACTGTCAATCATGTACAATAACACAACATCACAAAGCAGCACTACACAATTTTTCACTTCTAATTGATAAAAATTGTGAAAATATCACATAATGCGCCATTTTCGCAATAAATCCGTAGGACAGCAGACGGCACTCGCTGCCATCTTTTTTGTCAAATGTCTAAAAACTAAATATAGCGCTTTAAACGAACTCTAGTGTTATTTTTAGAAAGTAAATTTATGTACCCCCTGTAACGACATCTACTAGAGATTTATAACAAAATTCAATGTTTACTAGATGGCATCAGCTTGCGAGCTGTGTAAAGTCAAGAATATTTTTAATACAATAAAAATAGTATCGCAAAATCGTTATAGGTGGCGTTGAGGTTTCATATACAAAACGAATGAAATTGGCTCTATCTGTTGGCAATGGTGAAACAAATGGCAGGGTGCAAGGTACTAGGTGAGAATATCATAATCGGTCGTAGCGCTCATGGTGACCAAAAGTAGTAAAAATGTAAGCTTTGTTTGTTAATGTCAAAGCAAAATGTTCGAATTATCGTTTTATTAAATCAAGAAAACAAGAAATTCTAAAAATTAAATGACTTTTATTTCTTAAATTACATTCTGGTTTGGTATTTAAAGAATTAGTTAATAATAAACATTTTTATATTGCGTATTTTAATAATAATAAAATAATTTCTATGGTTTATTTTCTTTTTATGGTCAAAGCTACAATATATTACTGAAATCATTTTCAGTAAAATAACGTTTCAATTGACTAATATTGATATTATTATAATAATTTGCACAAGTATTTTCTAAAAAACAATAATTTGTAATAATGTACAAAGTGAAATTTAACAAAACGAAAACGCCAGAGCCAACAAATTTACGTACGCTGGGTGGCGCCGCAGACGTGCACGGAGCCACGATACCTGCAAAAATTAATATGCTTAACTGTATTTTATTAGGAAATAAAGAAAACAAAATTAATATGAAAAAAGTATTAAAATTAACAACATCAAGCTGTTCTTGTTATATACCTAAGCTTACAAGTTGTTCGAACAGTTTGTGGAATAAAGAACGCCATGAATAAATAGTATTTTTAAACTATTTTTATACATTACAGAACATTATAATATAAAATTATATATATACAAACTACAAATTTAGCCAGGCCATACGTAACCATGCGTCATAGTGCGGTACACGTTAGCACCTCTTGTTAGCGGCTGCGGTGAAAGTGCTTGTGCAATGATGCAAACATCTGCAGCAGTAAACGGGAAACGTTTACTACACTCTCAATGACATTCTTGTATAATTGAACTTGCATATTATAACAAATTGTTATAAGACATTTAGTTCCGTGTGCTTGTTTTGTTCAAAGGAAGTTTCAATTCAAATATTTTTTTGGTATAGAAAAAACTTTCGAAATTTGCTGTCTAGTTTTTGTTATTAACTGAAGCAGATTATACAATGACTAAGGAATGGGGATGTCTAAATTATAGGTTCCCGCTGCCTACTCTGCTGCGTGCGCCGTGAATCTAAAAGAACTATTCAATAACGCTTTTGGTAACGCGTCAAAGCGCGAGATTGAGTTCCGCCGCCATTATCTAGGACTCGATTTCGTGAATCAAGCGCGTGCGGCGTTATTTTACAACGATAGTTTTATTAATTATTTTGTTTGAAACAAACATATTTATTTTTGGAAAAATCTATTTTGTTTTAATTGTATTAGGTTTTTATAGAGTAGTTAAAACTGTGGTTTCATTTTTAAAGTGGTGATGACAAAAACAAAAGCATATTATTTACGGTACGTAAGTAGGTAATTTAACGTTCTGATTTTTTAAAATCAGTATATTATTATCTAGGACTCGATTTCGTGAATCAAGCGCGTGCGGCGTTATTTTACAACGATAGTTTCATTAATTATTTTGTTTGAAATAAACATATTTATTTTTGGAAAAATCTATTTTATTTTAATTGTATTAGGTTTTTATAGAGTAGTTAAAACTGTGGTTTCATTTTTAAAGTGGTGATGATAAAAACAAAAGCATATTATTTACGGTACGTAAGTAGGTAATTTAACGTTCTGATTTTTTAAAATCAGTATATTATATTAATCAGGATGTTATATTTCAAGATATTCTGTCTCTTACCATTTTTTTTAAGTATTCTTCTCAGATCTAAAAAATTAAAACCGCAGACAGACATATCTACCTAGCTATAACTAATTTTAATTAAATCTTTTCAAGAATTAAAAAAGATTACAACTTCCACTGCGCAATTACAGTTGTATCGATTTGAAATCATCTACTTACTATATAATGTATACTTTAAGTGGAATGTAACAGTAACTCAGCAACCAGGAAGGAACTGCGCTATGAATATTAAAGGCTTTGTGTAACCTGTTTACGCAATGTCTATATACTCACGTAATTAAACTGATGGCTAAATAAGTTTAAGATGCAAACCAAATTAGATAGAAAGTCTTAAGAGTCGTGTAGAAAATCACCTATTGCTTTGCAGTACAATGATGATTAATTAGTTTTAAGATTCAAAGAAGTTTTAAGATCAAAAGAAAAAAAAGAAAGAAAGAAAGAAATCGTATTATGTTAAAAGATTTTAACATTTTTAAACATTTTAATTTTTTTTCCAGGAGGTGCGGGTTCGAGTCCCGCTACGTTCAAATTTTTATACGTTTTCTAAATAAGTAAATTTTAACATAAGGTACCTGGCCCATGTAAGGCCCACCTTATTTGTTTCTAAGTATAAAAACAACCTATGAATGTTGAAGTAAAACAAAAGTGTTTATTCAATATATAAACATACAGTTTTGTTTCAGACAACAATGTTAACTATTAAATATAAGCTCTTTTTAAAAAAGTGACTTCTGGGCCTTATTTAAACCACTGTTCCTTAATAAGGCCATACCTGGGCCTTCTTATGATATATGAAAGAATTACGTTATCATTGATATTCAATACTCCAATGACAGGCACATTATTTTCTTTGGAATCAGCTTGTAATAATAAAATAAATCATATGTTTCTAATAAAATAAATCATATCAGATCAGATATAATCAGTCAGTTCTTGGAACTTTATAGGAATAATAAACTCAAAGTCTTTAAACTACTATAAATAACTTGTGTTGTCTGTCTTAGTTATCCAATTTCAGAGACAAACCACAACTTAAAAAACCTACACTTTAAATAAAATAAAATAGGAACTTCTTAGTAACAGTAATTAAGTATCTACTTATAGGAATCAGTTATTTACTAAACTATAATAAACTCTTCAGTGATTTCTCTTAAGATCCTAACAATTTTTTTAATTATTTTTAATGCATGCTACAGGGCATTCGAAAAACTCATTATCTGAATCAAGGCCAACACACATCTCGTGGTACCAGACACCACATAATCCACATTGCCTCATGTGCAACATTTTATATTCTTTGCAAGCATGACAATACCAAGTTTCAGCTAATGACTGCTGCTTCTTTCTAGTCACTCCAGATTTCTGACCTCTATCTTTGATGGTCTTTGGCCCTCCTTTTGGCTGCGTAGAAGGCGTGCTTTAATTTTTTGTTGCAAATAAATCTTTTGTTACTTGTTGCCCCTTATAATTTAATGCTTTCTTTCGTGGGGCAGCTGGGTTAATATTAAGGATTTTGGGTGTCAGAATGAGTATTTGAAAAGGTGACTTGTTCGCTCTTGTATTACGATATACGGCCGCCCTTTTCGTCCATATTATATAGGCATTCCGGTCTATTTTCAATAGTAAGTTCCTCTCGTAGCTTCTTCACTTTATTAAAATGATCACGGACAATAAATGTTAGTTGAGCCCTTGCTTGGTTCATAATTTGGAATTTTCGCCGAACTAATTGAGGATGCCGTTTTAGAAATAAATTAAGCTATTTTCTTCCAGCTGTAGAACAGGCGATTAGTTATGTTGTTTTTGGTACAAAAAACGTATGCTTGCTTTCGAACAAGTTTAGGTGTTAGGGGCATTCCCACTTCAGCCAAGCGTATTATTCTACCCACTAAATCTTCTTCTTGTTCTGGCCGATCGACCGAATTTCTTTTCCATTGAGCCAGTCCTTAAGTGATTCCTTAATGTTGTTTGTGGAATGTTATATCTTCTAGCAGCTTCTATTTGGGAAAGAATTTTCCGCTCTACAGCCATCATAGCACAAGTGATCTGGTTCTCGGACCAATTTGCACGTTTCTGCTTTGGTTTAGATGCTGATTCTTTGACTAGTTCCATAATTCTGCTCAAATATGAAAATAAAACAATCTTTAATATTACATAGTCATAATAAGGCCCAGGTCGATTCCTAGTGGGCTTTACTAGGTTACTATAGTAACCTCGTACAAAAAAAATAAAAAATATATAATGATCAATTTACCTGTCAAATTTTTAAAATAACATGAATAAAAAGCTAATAAACCACTATATATAATTAAAACAAAAATTCACTAAGTAATATTGAAAACACTTACGTATTTGTACGTCGAAATTTAATAAAGACGTACGTGGGAGCGCTCGCGCTGCCTCCTATCGACTACAAGTTCCAACAGGTTCGCCACAGCATGGCGGTTGCTATGGATACGGTGGCCATTCAGGATAAGACACTCGACGACGAAAGCTCAATCCGCTTAACTTTGTAGTTTTGGATATTTAAAATATGGGCTTTAATAAGCACTTACATGGGTCACTTACCTTAATTCCATTAATGAAAAATTGACGTCAGTGGCGAGAAATTAGTCAGAACAGGATTTCAAAAGATACAAAGACCTTATTGTAAAGTCTATATTTTTATTTCTCCCAAATATTTCATATTGTTGATATTATGAAAATATATGAGTAGTTAAAATAAATTTGGTAACTATGTTAAACCTAATCTAATGCTTCTAATATTATAATGACTTTTAAATAAAACTTCAAATTTTAGTATAAATCTATGTAGACTATGTTGATTAATCTTAATTATTTAAAACAGTTTCCGTGTGAAAGTTTCTTAAGCTCTTTTATATGAAGGTACGTATGTATTATATATACATATATGTATTATATGTACATATATATATACTTTATTACGGTTTGCATTTGTAGAAGTTAGTGAAGAAGAAAGAAGTAGTCATTATATAAATATTAAATAAAAACATGCTTTATTTTTAGATATTTTTATAAATACCTTCAAACAATTAGATATATTTTTTCTTCAAGCATCAGAAAATATATGATTGAACTTTAAAACACTTGTAAACTGAAATAACAGCGTATAGTTGTTGCAGAATAATATAGAGTAACAAAAAAATCTACATATAATATGTAAAATCTACGTATAATATTGTAAACAATACAGTCAAAGAGAGCATTGATGTAATCGCAATGCATGTAGGGGGAAGGCACTTTTCTCTCGAGTTTCTCCGGCAGCGCGCGCGCAGTCCCGGTCGCGACGTTGCCCCGTGCGCTCTATGTTATTTTTTAATATTTTTATGTTTAATAATTCGAAAGTAAACAGAACGAATCGGTGTTACACAGTGTTACATTGGATTGCTGTTACTCTTTGTGTCTTATTGCTTGACATTCTTGGATTACATACTGAAACATTAGAGCGGATAAAGAAGAACGACTTAATTTTTTTACCAGAGAACAGAGATCTGTTAGTGTAACTGTAAGGTTTGTTGTATATTTAATTTATGCTGAATACGTTCATGCAATAGACAGAAGCACGCAAAGTACTAAATTACTCTAGATAATATTATGTTTGCGTTAACTTTGTGTAAGTAAACAAAGACAATTTAGTGGCAAACTGCTCACCTAGTCATTAAAGCATACACTTTGTAATATCTAATAAACCATTATTTCTTGTGATATTTTGAAACACAGGCTGTCCTAAGGTGCCTAGGCGTAACCATTTTATATATGTATTTATTGTGGTACACCATAACAGTCGTATCTATTTTTTATCTTCGGCTTAAAAATCTTTATTCTCATTTTGATGATGTCATTTACATGAGAAATTAATTAATATTAACAGGCATTAGTGAATAAAGAGTTAACACGTAGTATCATTAGCCTTACTATTCTTATAAAATATAATATTTTTATTATATTATATATATCCGCAGTATCATAAAGTTTATGATGACCACTATTTAGTGATATTAAGAAAAAAAAATTAAATTCCTATAAAATAAGTCCGTGGGATAAAGTTACAAAATTTTTACAGATATTTCAATTCAACATCCAATATTGTATCGGAAATAAAATTTATATACGGACTTATTTTTAGTCAAAAGGGTAGTTCTTCCGTAGACTCTCCTTTGTAACTAAAAAAAAATGATTAAGGAAAGTATCTTTTTATATATTTTTATCTTAATTTTTAAAAATATAACTATAACACAATAGATTTGTTTTAATTTTAAGTACCATGACACTGTTTACCATATTTATTTATAATTTATTTTATTCTTTATTATTTAGAGTTTACTAAGAGGAAATCGAGAAAATAAGACAAGAAATAAGATTGTATGTATGTATAAGTACGGTCTTGCAAGTACGATAGTCCACAACTTCTTTTACCGCTATTGTCAAATATAATCTCACGGCACCAATTTGCAATATAAGAACTTATCGAGGTAATTAAGACAAACTTGTCCTCGTTGATACCTATATATTTTAGATGAGATCATACTATTAAGTAGCAAATGCTGACTGGCATACAAAAAATATTGTAATGAGTTCAACATATTTTTTATAGCTATTTAATATTAACATGGTACATACATGTAAACATGAGCTATCTGTAATAAGTATTAATTATTCACGAAATTTGCGACGGACATATAAAATATATTTATAAATCCAAGTTTATAATTATTATAGTATAATTAAACGTATAAATTTGGATTTATTTTTTTCTTCGGAACCAAAAAAATCATAACTATAATATGATATGATAATCTTTTTATGGTACTTTCTGTCAAATTTGGCACAAAGTGAGGATTTACAATACAAATAACGGAAGAAATTTGAAAAGTGTATTTTCCGTTATCCCACAATCCTATAATGGGCGAGCTAGACTCGAACTTGACACATACTTTTTAGTTGAAATTAAATAAAATTAACTTAAAATTTTTCTTTGTAATAGTGAATTTTTTACTTGTATAGTTTAAATACGGAATAAAGCAATTACCCACGACAAAGTAGGGAAGTGAGATAAAAATTATTTTATCCATTGTTGTTGTAGAACAGCAACAGTGGTACCAATAAAAAAACAACTTATTCGCATGCGTAACGTAGAACAATCGAGTGGCGATAGTGTCGAAACAACGCGTGATTTATTTATCAATCGGGTTGCGTTTACGAAAGTGCAATGCAACAGCAAAGTGCCTTGATTAGCGTATCCTTAGGCTCCGACCTATTATTTTTTTTAATAAAAAAACATTGTATGCTATATTTGATAGCTATACCCATACATATATCAATTTTGTTCTCGAACGTTATATAAATTATTTTTCATTTAATTATTATAATTGTTAATTGTATAAATATTAATAATATTTTTAGACTCCATTATAGCAATCTTGGCATCTACTAAATTAAGCTTTACTTATAGTTTTGAAATTTAATATGAGATATACCCGTAAGTGTTATTTCAGAAAATTAATTGTCGAAATTGACTTTTGATTGGGAGCATCGGACTGTAATCGCGACTGTTGTGGGTTCGATTTACACCAAGAGGGATGAATATTTTCTTTTCTTCTCACTGGTACAAAGCGCAAAGCGTAAAGTACAAAGCGATACCCAATACGTGTGCTCTGGCTCCAAGAGGTCCCTTGGAGACCTGAATAATTTACATTAATTCCAGCTTGGTACCTCTTCGCAATCTTGAGATAAATGGCAAATGGACGACAAAGTGATCCTATAAGAGTACTGTTTTTGCCTTTTCAGGAACTCTAAAAAAATTGACTTTGCACCGAACGAAAATATGTATATGTCGGGATACGTAAAGTTAGATAAAAATCATAATGCAATTTAATAGTACCGTTTAAATATATTTTTAACTAATGACATCTAAAATCAAACATTATGGCACATTTAAACATGTTACAATAAAATTTCCAAGTTAACTTAAGTAATTTCCCACATTAAATCGACATTATGAAAATGTATCACTTCGAGATTTTTTCTTCCTTAATATGCATGGTAATTTATATATAATATTGTGCGTAATGAGTTTTTCACAGCTTTACCGTTTAAATATTTTACTATTATTACTTTTCATTAAAAGTAAAGTATTTAGATACTTATTAACACTTATAATAAAGTACCTAAATACTCCAATTTTAATAAAAAAAATACATTTGTACGCAGCACCTGCATACGAGGGACTATTTATATTCTGATCCGATCGTATCTAACACTCATAAGCCACATTGCATAAAATAACATAATAAATATAAAGAGTAATAAAATGCATTAACATTTTTATATGCAACAAATAATGAACAACGACTAAGCGTTATGCTAAGAACGATATTACGTAACGAGAGTTCGTTGAAGTCTTTTATACGGTACAAAATTTACAAAACAAAAGTTTTACACGTACTTTGTCGTAACATTTTGTATATTTTAGGTAATGGGACAAATAAGATAAACTCTATTTATTGGACTTGCGTAAGAAAGAGACAGAATAATATAAGAAAGATAATATTTTGTTTAAAATCAACCCTTTTAAAGTGTGTTTGAAAGAGTATAAATTTATATTCCCAATAATTTATGTTATGATTGTACTCCGTTCAATTACCCGTGTAACATACTCACATTAGTGGCGCAATCTGTCTGTGGAGTGTGGATATGTATGACAGTAAAACGCGATCGTTGTTGGCTTTCGTTGCGCTTAAACCCCAGCAATTGAGAATAAATTATTTTAATTTTTCCGCTAGCATGACAAAGCGCAGCATTTAGATTTGTCACTCAATAAGCAATGGAGAAAATCCGGGCGCACAGTAGGAAATAGAGTGTCTTGATATTTGTTGTTTTAATATCATGCCTATCCTGTGAATGCGGAAATGCAGCGCTAACAGAAAAAAAAATTAAAAAAAAATCATAAAAATGTATCTGTTTTTGGGTCCTGTACCTCAAAAGGTAAAAACAGGACACTTTTTAGGGTCTTTGTTGTGGCTGTTAACAGTAGTAACGATTGTGAGTTCTATTTCCACTCAGTGGAATGAAATACCTAATCTATTCATTTTAAGAAAAGGATGAAAAATTGCTAAGAGATACTGAAAAGATATTAAAATTTTGGAACCGATAATAAATTTAAATTAAATGTATTTTTTTAAATGAAGCTCTAATTATATGTATATATAATCAAATGCGCTAAAATATATAACAGGAGTATTCAAATCTCGTGACAAGTTTTTATATCATATAAATTATGTATTGAGGATAGTTGATAGTAATTATTTTAAAGGAAAAGTTAATTTTGTACATTTTAGCGGATTTTATAGACAGCTTGAATTTTAAAAAGTTTTTTACCATGCCTAGTCAACCAAACTTAACCACAATCTCAATTATAATGTTTTTATATACGAGTATAAAACTTGATAATATTTTATAATGTTGTTGTACTTAATAGGATATTGCAATAGATACATATGATTAATTAAATTATTAAGTTTACGTTTCCTTTCCGAAATCAGATCATACTTTAGATAGAATTAAGAAAATTTCACTAAGTAATAATAAAGTACGGATTCTCGAAATACTCGAACACTCGCCGAACTCGTTCTTAACGAGTAGTAAAAATAATATATATATTCTTAAAAAAAATACCCGCAATAACTTTAACCATTCATTATATTAAGGAGCCATGATGAAATGAATATCTCAGAAGACCAATATTTGCTAACATTTATTTAATTAAATCTTTTAGTCGCTTTAAAATGATAATTTAAATGAATATCAGTGTTTAGAAAAGAGATTCAGCAAAGACTCTATATCATCACTTGATTATTTCACTGAACTGAAAAAACAAGAAAGATTTATTTTTCACATAATTTTCTTTATATGTACTTAATATGCTTAAAATCATCAAGAAGAAAAAACAGCAAACAGGCAGAGTAAAGATTGAATTTAAGTTGACTTTCTATTACCGCGCATTTCATGGTATGGCAACCTCTGCTTGAAGCAGTAATTTTACAGGCAACCATGTGTTATATATAGTGTTGGGAAAATAATAAGCTTTAATTTAATATATAATTTACTTAAAAACACATGAGTGCCAATTATCAATATATATATATATATATATATATATATATATATATATATATATATATATATATATATATATATATATATATATATATATATATATAAATATTAGATGAAGTTTGTACTATTTTCTAGACGTATATCTAACTAAAATAAAAAAGAATCATTTCGATTTCAATGTTAGTTTTAGAGAAATTCGTGGACAAATAATACAAACACAGACTTACCAAATTAAAAACACATAACACGTGGTGTGCAGTAATCATAAGTACTTATGTTTTATTTACGAATAAAAATGTATTAAGTCGCCTATTGAAACGTTTTAATTTTATTTATGGACTGAGAAATATAATGAGCCTCAACCTTCAGCCTTGGTAGAGCTTTCGAACGACATAAAGCGGCCGTGTAGCAGAGGTCGTCCGCAAGATGCGCTGAACTATTCACTTAAGTGAAAGTGTGCTTGCCGTATATCGAACTAGCCGAATCATGCCTATTCAAGTGAAATTGAAGGCAATTTAGTCACATTTCAAAATGTTTTAGAGTTAATTAAATATTTCGAAACGAATACATCACAAAAAGAAAGAGCAATTTTTATACTTTAAGGGTTTATATGTTAGTATTTACCGTGATGTATTGGGAAAGGGTCTGATTGAAAAATCGATGGTTATAAGACGACAACAAAATACCAAATATGTACAATGTCACGAACTCCACCAGAGAGCGAACGACGGAGTATCCTCTCACTATGCGTAAAGCTATAATAAATATTACTATTTAAGTAAGTTATACGTACTCTATATTATTGAAATCTTATATATGTATGTCTACATTCCACCAAAAATTTCATGAAGTAGATTTCATATATTATTATGAATATTTATATCCAACACAAGTGTCAGGGTGTAAACCATTCTTATAAAAGCGCAATCAAAATTTATATTTAAGAAAATATGAGAACTTAACTTTAAAAACCTCAGCTATAAAAAGTAAAAACAAGATGATAAACTAGAGATTAATGCTTAACAAAATATACTTATGTTGGTACAATTCTCACAGCAATTAAAAAGACTTTCCACTCGATTTACATACCATATAACCACTACCGAGCACGGCTACTGTGACAATACAACTCCGTTCTCACTTTAATTATCAGTTTACTCTTTAAGCATTTACAGGTATTGTTAATATATTATACAAAACACTACCATTAGCCGTTACCTTTAATATTTTAAAATGTTATTCCACGCTTAGTAAACAAAAATACCTATGTAGAAACGTATAAAATTTTAACGTAGTGTAACAAGCGTATATAAATTTCGAGATTTCGAGGCTTGATGATAAACATTTTTAAAAAAGTATGTATCATTATTATTTTAAGAAAGATCATATTGACTAAGAATCATCTTTGCTAACGGTAATTTATCTGATGTGTATAGTATAACTTCTGCCTACATTTAAATGCAAAGTTAAAACACAAGAAACAATAAATATGCTCTATCTCAGTGAAATTCGAAATTTAAAAATGAATATGTGCAGATATCAAATACGTAATTTTTGTATAAAAATACATAATAATATGTCTACGGACTGCTGCGTTAAATCAAAATACTCGCACGAATGGTAATTACAGGAAATTACTTAAGTAATTACAGCAATTAGCTATTATATATAATTAAAAATTTTTGCCGTGTGATCCCGGCCTAGAATAGGATCATCCTGGTACTGGTGGTGTCGTAAGAGGCAATGGCAACACGCATGGGCAGACTCGACCGGATCATTACCACCCCCGGCATTTAAAACCGGCGTGAAGTAGTGGCTTTATGCCACTGCGTTTCGCATCAGGTTATGCCGGGCCCCGGCGCCCAACCCATCTTAAAAGCCGGCAACGCACCTGTAGCTCCTCTGGGGTTGCACGGGATCGTGGGCGGCGGTAGTCACTAACCATCAGGTGACCCTCACGCTCGTTTGCCGTGTCTTTTCCATAAAAAAAAAAATCTTTCTCTTTAGTGCTCTAAATTATTAGATTACACTAGATTCATATAAAAACGTCATTTACTCGTTAAAATGTTAACGTTTTGTGCGCTTTGTTGATTCCAAATAAGGTATTTTATGCTCATTTTGCGCAATAAACTATTTGTGTCTCGCGAGTCACGACGTCAAAATATATAAGCATACATAATGTTTTGTAAGTGCTACTGAGATACTGCGCTTGGGCCAATGTCACCGTATTCATATGAAATAGCGCATCAATTGAGGTCGCAGTACGTAATATCATGATCATTGTTTCCGCTACAAACTATACGGAAGTGTGTGTAATAAAGCCGCTGTCAAACATTTGTGGTGGGTGCCTAATTAGCTTTGTCATAAAAATGTTATGGTAAAAGAGAAGCATGTATATGTAATACTGAATGAAACAATATGAAATATTGTGTATGACAAATATAATTAAAGCTAGGAATAACAATAAATTAATGTGTGTCTATTGCAAAAGAAAACATTAAGAAATTATGCATATTATCTGTATTCTTCTTCTTCTTCTTTTATGATTTAATAATCATATTATATTATAGCAAGTTAAAAATAAATTTAACATAAATTTGTCGTATAAGTTTATCAGGAAACTTAGATACGTATACGCGCTCTACCGTTCAAGCTTAATATATAACCTTTATGAGCAACTAGTTATATGAAAATAGTAGAATGAAATAAACTTTTTATCAATAACGACGACGCTACGCTCAATGTCTAGCGAAGCATGACACGATTCCAATTTACTGCATACGGGTCACTAACTTTGACCGATATGTTTGTTCAGACATAATAATTCACAATTATTAGAAATCAGTTTCAACCGACGAGTCGACGACCATTGTTCCATTCTCATACCTAACAAGCAATACTGACGGAACTCACTTACATATTTATCGTAACATTGTTGAAGTTTTTTAGTGAAGAGAACGTTACGTTTATGGTTTTGTGTTTGTTTAAAAGCTTGTTTATGTGATATGTTTTTTTCAAACAAAACAAATTGAATACGTCATATCATATTTCTCCATATTTATCCTAAGAGGAGATTTTATTTAAAGTCCATGGAAATTGCTATTACTTCTAAAATTAATGAAAAGGTGAAAGATTGAATGAGGCATTTTGGATACTTTTCTTTTCTTTATCTTATGCCGAATCCGCACGCCCGGATCGGGCTACCATTTAATTGTTTAATTTGACGTCATATATAATATTTCTTTATTATTTATGAAAGTCTTTTTAAAAATATAATACAAGACTTCGAGGTTAAAATATGATAAAAATCCACTATGTACCTGTACATAAGGAGTAAGGAGGTCGACGTGTAGTAACATAAAAATGCCTTCTTGTTTTATTTCCGTTTTGAGTCCAGCAGGATAAACATTTAATCAGAAAAATTGAAACAATAGTTTAATAAAATATTGGAAAGCTACATAATGATAAATGTATTGCAACTTCCGTTAACTATGAAATAATTTTGAATAGACATACTTTATATTCCATTTAGCTTAAAAAATCATAAAATTAATATATCCCACTTTGTGCTGTTTAACATGCTGACAACTTTTTAATAAATATCTTTCTAAGAGACTATGTACTGACATAATATTTTATTTATCCTCAAATATATATAATAACAAATATCAAATAAATTACAATATTTCATCAGAAAATTCAAACAGTTTTCAAAGCCTGTCTTGGCGCAATACAGTAGCGTCTGACTGTAAACGTTACGATTTTGGGTTCAATCTTCACTCGTAGGAATGATTTATATTTAAAAATTTTTAGTACAAAAAACACTCAACACGCTATGTCTCTACAACTGAGTGAAAAACCGGGAAATATAGTAAAAAAGATATATATACCTATAGCAGGTGGCAATGCATTAGCAATATATTTTCTTAAAAAATATAGAAAAATAATAAATATTCTTAATATAATGTGTACATTAATCTTGTTAGAAAATTTCGTTCATGGTTATTAGCCTTGTTCGTATCTCACCTTTCTCTCAGTTATAACAATTACATTTTATTAAAGCATGGAATTAAATTTTAATATGCGTACAATAAATCGTTTGTCTTCAATAAAAACAAACGACTTGAAGTTAGGGATATTTTTATGTACCTTTGTAATTTGTATAGCTTATTTAAGTGTATTAATTATAGTTTGAAAAAACCATAAATTTTTATTCTCGCCTTATTTAAGGATGTCTGCTATTATTTTATTATGCTTAGTGAAAATGGCACAACATTGGATTCTACTTCTCCCGAGGATAAATGTTGGTGATAATGTATTTTGTGTTCAAATGAAAATTTACTTTCAACTTTATATGTATCTACAGTAATATTATAGGTATATGTCGGTATTGATTATAATCTGACACCCATAGAAAAGATGCTGATATCGGTATATAATCCTTACAGGAGCCAAGACAATTTCTAAGCTCGGCAATATATAAGGGAAAGTGAAGTGTTTTATAGTGTCTAATATAAAATTTACAACAACTATCAATAAGCACCGTGGTAGAGTATTTAATAAAATTTAAGTGTTTATATTCTCCATAAAACGATTATGAGCACGGCGTTGGTCATGCGGTCAGCTAACCAGTTTCAATAAATACTATATCACATTGCATTGGTGCGCTTTGTACAGTTTATTTATACGAAAGCAATTTACAGACGCCCGTGAATGCCGCGCCGCGTGGATGGCGCCGCAAGTATGGCGGTCGCTCGCCTTCCTACTGGTAGCTGCCTCCTTCACCCTAGCTAAGTGTAAGTACCATAAAAAGATAAAATAGCTATCCAGTAACATCAATTAAAAATGTATTAAAGATTTTTTTTACATTTCTAAAGTAGCATTCTACACTTACAAAAAAAAAATTATTAAGTAAACGTATAAAACTTTGAACTTAGCGGAATTTGCACCCGCGCCGCTTTGGAAACCATCCAAGCGCTCTGATCACCTAAACCATACGTTCAGAATTCAGAAATTGGTTTATAATTGATTAACCCTGAAAAACAAAAATATGTATTGCATATTCTAAATTGAGTGTCTTGTTTAGAAAGAATTAAAAAAAAAAAATACAATGAAGTCGCACCATACACCTACATTAAATGTAGAGTCGTTAAGTTTCCCACCATACACGATGATGGGAATGGTCTCGTTTCTCGTTTCTACGAGATACTGCCCTACAGTGCCACATCAAGGCCGACAAAGACTGGCGACAGCCGCTCACCCGGAGACGGTCGCAATTTGGGTTACCTGCTTTGTGCCGTCTACGCTCTTTACATTTTAATATGTGCACCTTTGTTGGCGGTTTTACGACAAACATCATTCAACACAGATGAAAGCCGACATTTCTCCTTTTCTAAGAATATACTAACTACATAAAAGAAAAAAAATAAGAACGTATTTTAATGTAATTAGATTCTTTACTTAAAAAAGTTGAGCTACTACTTATAGACTATAAAGTAGGTAAGTATTATCTACCTACTTGTAAAATTTATACATAGTCTTATAATATGGCCAAATTAAGTGGTTTATTTTGAATAGATGCAGAATTAGAATCATGGAGAGGCAGCGGAAGGCCTGTAACGGCTGCCCAGGAGGCAGAGGACGAGCGACACGATGCAGAGCTCCTCGCTGCCGTGAGATCGTCCATGAAACAGTGGGAAATTAAAAAATCACGCACTAGGTTGTTATGTTGTGGACATTACTAATTTAAAATGTACAAATTAGGACATTTCTAAAACTATTAAGATTACAAAAGTGTACATTCGTATAATTTTACATCACTTATTAACTCAAGTTTTTGCTATTATATATAGGAATATACTATACATAACTTTTATTTTAAGCAGCCCAACTTTAGCATAATTCACTCACCTCTATAAAAAAACTTGATTCTTAAAATAATTTCGATATGGATTTTAGCCGAACGTTTATTTCGGGCAATAAGCTAAAAGGCAGTATCAGAACTTTCACTTCTCAGCTCCATGTACACTTTCTATTGTGCAAATTTATTATCTATCTAGCAATGGAGCGAGATATAAGCGATTCGACAAAAAGCGAATCATTAATTTAATTATTATTATTAATCATAGTTTACTTATAAGGACATCGTGGTACAGCGGCACTACGTCTGACTGTAAACACGACAGTTGTGGGTTCGTTTCCCACTCAGGTGTATGAAATATTTTCATCAGTAAAGCTGAAAAATATTCACGTATTCACTATTATGTAAGTCGCAAAAGCTAATTATTTTAAATATACTGTAGATAAGTCTAGGTGTAGTTCAAGACTTTTCGATATTCAAGGATTTGTTAATTATTCTAGTAATTTGTTTAAAATATATATATACGTCAGCTTCACGCTGTTTTCCGCATACAGCAGGGTAGGCAAAGGGAACCTAGTGTTAAGACACTCCGTTCCCCACTTTCTGTCGAAATCTGGAGGCCGAATTCTAATAAGAAAAACAGATCCCTGCAGATTTAAGCAATGGGATCTCGACTTATAAGGTTAATTATACCTTATTGAAATTAATAACGTAATTTATTTTTAATGTCTTCCTAAAGGATCAAACGGTCACAAGGAAGCATTTGCTATGGAGAATTCGGTTGCTTTGAGGATTCTGGTCCATTTGCATATTTGGAGACGCTACCAAGTCCACCGTCAGAAGTTGGAACGCATTTTCTTCTCTACTCTACTACAAGCAGGTTTTTATGTTTACCTTTTAACAAAATTTACTTTACAGTGCTTTTATTACACAATTTCAATGTATTTATTTATTTAGAAAACATCTTACGTTGTGAACATAATAAAAAAAGAAAATAACTCCGCGTTGAATTTGCATAAGTGGTTACGTAAAGACTTTCGGCAAATTACTTTTTATTGAAACAGGATGCAGTCAAATTTTTGGTACAGTGAAGTCATGCAGTAATCAAAAAGATTGAGGTGAAGGCTAGAAAATAATTTGTTACTGCCACGATTATATAATTTACGATTACTGAAGTGGTAAATTTACACCAAGTACCTACTTATTTCTATTAATCTTTTCTAACTATAAGATCTAAAATTATCATCACAGATGATACATCAATTTCCTTGCAAAAATGTTAAATATTTTCATATGAGAGAAAATTGATGCAAAAATCAAGTGGCCATCTTGGCGCAGTGGGATATCGTCTGACTTTGAACGTTGTGTAGCTTTGATACCTACCCTGAGGAATGATTTTTTATCCTTCCCAATTTGGTAAGAAAAAGTACGGCGTTTAGATCCAGCAATGAACGTGTAATGTCTCGAATTCGGGGGAGAATCTGAGAACGAAGTGACTCGACATCGGATTCTATCTGTATATCCTATTATGCTATATGCATGATAAATATGAAGCTGAAAGCTTAGATTTAGTTTTATTATAAGTATCTACTAAAAAAAAATCAAGTTTCTACTAATTGCGCAATATTTAAGATCTATCCAATCAACGTAATACTATGTCTAATAATCGTTACCTGTTTCAATTTTTTTGACTTTAGAGGAGACCAACCACTTATAGCTGTCCCGGCGAGCAACATGTCGGCAGCGTGGAGCTGGGCCGCGCGCGCCTTCGACACCGTCCGACCCACACGCGTCATCGTGCACGGCTTCGGCTCAAACTGTGATAATGTATGGGTGTACGAGATGCGCTCCGCCTTAATGGCTGTGGTATGCTAATCTTCACTTATTAGAAATAGAAAGGCATGTTTTACAAAATCTCATAATTGCTTCTCGTGAACATCAAGCGTAACTCGTCAATATCAATAGAAACTATGTATATTTCTTATAGGAAGAATGTAACGTAATTTGCGTAGACTGGGAAGGTGGTGCTACAATGCCAAATTACCTTCGAGCAGCAGCTAATACGAGACTTGTGGGCAAACAGTTGGCAATGCTGCTACAAGGTAAACTACTTATATAACGAATGCAGTGTACATGGAAACATTCGTATATATAGCTTTAATTTACTTGGCCACTGCATTCATTATTAAAATGCTAGTTACAAATATTTAACGAAGTGAATGCTTAACAGGTTTGACTCAACATATAGACCTGCGATTTGAGGACGTCCATTTGATTGGGTTTAGCTTGGGAGCGCATGTCGCAGGATTTGCCGGATCTGAATTAAGAAATATTAGTCGTATAACAGGTATTATAGTTATCAATTGTTATATTTCTTATATTATATTACAAGATGTTATATACTAACATATATCAAAACACTCGCTAGCGTGTCCAGCCAGTCAGCAAGTTAAATATCTGGAAACGCGCAAAGTGTATTTTACAAGAACCATTTCTAGCTACTATTTACCTAACCCTTCATAACTGGTATACCAATCAGTCTACATGAATAAAATTTTGCACATTTATTAAAACCCTCTAGATTGAGATGTATATTTCAACAGTTTAATCAATCAATGATTATCTAATATATCAATATATTTTAACGTTTAAAAACCAGTATTTTTGTGACAACTCACTCACTCATCCAAAACCTAACACACTAGAAGGTGACTCAGAAGAAATCTAAATTTCACTCAAAATTGTTTTACGTACATGTTTTATTACATTTGCAAGTTGGTTCTTCCAGCTTGTACTGGACTATTATTTAGTTAACTTGAGTTCTGTCCCGAGTGAACATTCTGTATTCACTCGGGATCCATATAGATCTCCCATTCTTTTGTAGGTGTTGTTGATTTCATCAAGAAGGACGCATTACGTAACACCAAACTTGCCTCAGCATCAGAAACATAAATGTGAATTATGTTTCTGATATACTTTAGATTATAATATTTTGCTATCTACCTCTACTTAGATAGAGTGACGCTCCATCTAAGTACAGGTAGATAACAATTACTATCGGTTTTTACCTAATGCGCTTAGGATTTTTACAGAAGTTTATATTTTCATTATATTTATTATTTGTTTAAAAAAACATCGAATATTTTTATATTCATAAAAAATATATAATGTTCAAAATAAACAAATTTCATTTAGGTTTGGATCCCGCGGGACCTCTATTCGAATTTCAAGACCCGAGAGCACGATTGGATAAAACTGATGCAAAGTTTGTAGATGTGATACACTCAAACGGTGAGACGTTAATACTCGGCGGGCTCGGCGCCGCGCAGCCTCTCGGACACGTCGACTTTTACCCCAACGGCGGCCGAGTGCAACATGGCTGTTCTAATCTGTGAGTTACTTATGTATTTAATACGTTATCGGCGCTATTCATGGTATAGAATAAGTAGGTATAATTTCTGAAACCTGTCTATTAATATCACGGTATACGGTTAGCCGTGGGGGCTAATGTACCCTACGTACTTTTATCAATATAATTATAAATATTTTAGAATAAGACCTTAGATTTACGGAGAAAGCCTTCACTCATCGCCGAACTTAAATAATTTCCACAACCGATGGCGATTTCCCTAACATACACTCACGAGTATATTTACTATAAGTTACGAATCTATATTATTATGAAAATAAAATGCAATCTTAAATATCAGGTTCGTCGGTGCAGTTTCCGATCTTGTCTTGCCATGGGCCGGCGCGTCTCCAGAAGGGCGGTCATTGTGCAATCATCGCCGCGCGTACAAGTTCTTCACTGATTCTGTTTCGCCTAAGTGTCATTTTCCAGCGTTTCCCTGCACTGATTATGATACTTTCTTAGAAGTAAGAATTTTTATTTTTATTGGCTAATAATATGGTACTTATTTAAAAGAATTTTATCTTTTATTGTTTTAAATACTTTTTGGATAACAATACTTTCGAGGCCAGTCAAGGAGCAGAGGCACAAGAATGTGACTGTAAGCGTGACAAGTTGTGGGATCAATTTCTACTGTAGGAAATTAAATATTTAATATTTTCGTTGAGTTCCGCCACTCAACACCCATTGCCTCCAGTAGCGAAACAAGGGGAACGGTAGTGTCCCGGTAGTGTAACGGTAGTGTGTGTAATAGAAACGGGGTGTCTTAACACTAGTAGTAGTAATTACAGTTTACAAGAACCATATTAAAATTTAACACTGATATACATAAATGTGGAATAAAGCGGCTTAACGTCTTATGTAATAGCTCAAAAGATATCATTTTTAATCCCGCTACTAACAATACGATGGCACAATGGATATTAAGGAATTTAATAACCTTTATTTTAGGGTCGGTGTTTTCCTTGTGATGGCGATCATCGTTGTGGCAATATGGGTTACTACGCCGACCGTTCCCTCGGACGTGGACAATTGTATCTTCTCACGAGAGAGGAAGAACCTTTCTGTGGTATGTGTAACTTGATACGTTATATCAGTTTCTTATAGTCTGTAGCCTTACACGGCGTTATATAATACACATTGTTCCTTCTCTTTATATTATTGAATTAAAAAAAACTTGTCAATAGCGCATAACGACGAATATTTCTACGACTACACTGCGATAGACACGCAATATTTTTTACAAATAAATGGTATAAATAATTTAGCAATGCCAACACTGTTTAATTGTATTATAATTAAAAATGTTTGTACATTTAAGTGTACTTGGTCTAAAAACCAATCTTGAGCTTAAAATAATAAAAATTACGTCAAGATATATATTATTTATGCGTAGTAATAAAATTGAAGTAATTAATCATGTTCTTTTTTATTTTAGCACATCAATACCACGTGGCCTTGTGGGGAGCTAGCGAAGTGGGCCAAAAACCAAACTACGGTCGAGTGACCCTCACTCTACATGGGGATTCAGGGTTAAATGAATCTTTTCCTATGACCAAGTAAGATACTTCATATATTTTCTCTATTATTTATGCAGACAAGTTGGGGCTATTTTTTACGACGACATACGTTCATGTCAAAACAAAACAAATAAAAAAATAAATAAAGTTAGGTAACTTTATTTTACACTAAGTAAAAAGGCTAAGTATGATAAATAACACGTTTGTCTTATCGTATTAAGAAGGAATGTACGTTTGTTAATTTTAAATTAATAATTGAAGATTTTAAATAAAAAAGGCCAGTCGTGGCGCAGGGGCACAAAGTGCCACTGGTAAATCGACTGATTGTGGGTTCGATCCTACTTGGAGAAATTAAATATTTATTTAAATTTATATGTTCATTTCTTTCTAGTCGCGTTGAGTTCGGCCACTTGACCCGCAATTCGGCGGAAAGTGAGGAACAGAGTGTCTTAACACTAGGTTGCCTCTGCCTCCTGATGCTGAATTAATTTAAAAAAGATTGAAGCTGATTTGATTTAAACAAAAAAACATACTTAAGGACCTTGCCGTTACCTGAGTATACTTTAATTTGTTCTTTTATATGTTGGTGTGTTGTCCATCAGGCGCGAGGCCAGCGACCGCAACGTGCGCTTCGGGCGCGTGCTGGTGCCGCACCCCGCGCTGGGCGTGCCGCTGCGCGCCTCCGTGCACTACGCCGCCTACAACGGCTGGCTCAGCGCCGGCGCGCGCGCACTCCTCGTGCACAAGCTACTCATTACTGACAGCTTTGGGAAGACGTGAGTATATTCATTATTCTGAGACGAGCCAAATATTTTTTTTTTTATTTCTGTATTATAAGATTGATTTAAAACCTATTTTTTCTATTAGTTCATCATTCTGTAAGAACCTACGACTTCTATCCGACGAATCGGCCCAACTACCGTTGCAGCCCGGGGATTGTCAAATTCAAGAAGTTAGTGTATTGGTATCATCTATTTTGCTTAAAATTGGTTATAATATATTGCATAGATATTTATATATATTCTATATTTAAATAATATATATTTTCTATAGGTTGAAGAACCGACTAATAGCACTCTATTGGCACAGGAGGTTACTCATCTCGAAAATGTAACTAGTGCTCCTCCTGATGACCCGCACGATAATGAACTACCCGAAGATCCGCAGCAGAGGCCTTTTGTCGCCGAGTCTTATGACTGGGAGGAAACAGTCGACACGGGTAGAGCATTTGGTATGACCAATACAAAAACGGCAGCCAGTGGAGCTATAGAAATTGCCGAACCAATTCTACGTCCTCGACCTCGGAAAACTCCAAGACAAAGAGCAGACTCACCTGATGAACATCGTGAAATATCAGAGCCAATACTCCGCGCTACCCAGCCTCCGCGTACTACACAAGCTCCATCCCGAAAGC
Organism: Heliconius sara; assembly: GCA_917862395.2. Lineage (NCBI taxonomy): Eukaryota > Metazoa > Arthropoda > Insecta > Lepidoptera > Nymphalidae > Heliconius > Heliconius sara. Next base: position 8,837,642 of record OU860792.2, read on the forward strand.
CTAAAAACTACGATATGTCTACAATTGCTAATGATGTACCGTGGGACGAACGAGCTGAAAAGGAAGAAACAAGTTTTGCCGTACAATTCCTGCCGGCACGTCTGGCTTCTTTCATCTCCAGAGCCGAACGTTACGCAAGAGATACACTCTTACCCCTAGTCTCTGCATATGCTCCGCGTTTACCTTTATTTGGCTCTCGTGAAGTTCCTAAAACAGTAGCAAGGTACATACCTACAGAAGAAATAAATGTGACTAATTCTGTCCCTATTCCTACACCTACTTTAGAAATGAAGATTGAATCGCTTAGAATAATGGGTCCGCCGGGGGAAAAACGTGAATTCGAGACTCCTGAGGAGCCTGACATACCAGTCGTCATTTCCACAACTACTTCAACTACTACAACGACACCATCTACGACTACTACCACCACAACTACGACAGAGGCGTTAAGACCTGCGCCAGTTGAAATGTTACAGGTAGTGGAAGGTCCGTCTGCGTCTACGAGCACTGCGCTTCCGCCAGTTGCTTTACGCAGTAAGGGGGAAAAGATTTTAATTGTTTATCCAATTAACGCTCGTGATGAAAGAAAAATCAAATCACACACAATCTCTGAGGAAATGCAATTTGAAGCACTATACAGACATACAGCCGGACCAGGTGGCGTCAGGGTAGACCTACCCACATTTACTCCGCCAATTTCTACCGAAAATCCCTTTCATTCAAGTCAGACTTCCTCCACAATATCTCCTGACTCTCATTACAATCCAATTTCAAATCTAGATAAAAGAAAATCTAACAAAAGATGAAATAGATTTAAGTGATTGAAGATTTTAAAAATGTAAATATTATTTTCATGAAGATTTTGCAGTCTTCAGTAAGTTGAATTTACTTGTAATTAAAAGTCACATATAAGACGATTTTAATAAATTTTAGGAAACTAACCAAGTGTCAGAATTATCTAATAATAAAAAAAAATATGATTAAATAAAAAATATGATGTAAATACGTTTTTATATAGCTTTAGGAGTAGAATAAGAGGCATCTCATTTTTATTAAAAAGTTATTTATTGCTAATTGTTTTTTTTTCCTTTGTAATAAAATCCACAGAAATTGTCATAAGGAATCTAACAGTATTTATGAACTTAAAACTTATCTCACTTCTTTAAATTATAGGCTACGCTTAGGCACTTTGTATTGGAATCAAACCGAAAACTATTTACTTATTAAAAAAGTAAAGAAGGCAAAATAGTTACAGTACGGTCGGCGAGTCATATCAGCCCTGAAGCTTGGTGGAGATTGTTGCGCAGACTTGATTTTGACACATTTATTACTTTTTATTTTCCTACCGACAGAACAATGCGCAAAAGTCAGGCTATGACCAGTCGGTTTTACTGTAAGATATCTTGAAGCCATGGTAAAGTACAAACACATAGTTAAAAGTATTAACTACTGTAATTTTAAAATTAACACTAATGAAAAGAAGGCCAGTCGTAGCGCAGGGGCACAGTGTGACTGTAAAATCGACTGGTTGTGGTTCGATTCCCATTCGGAGAAATGAAATATGTATTTACATCTATATAGTCATTTCTTCGCTCTGGTGTCGTGGCAAAGCGTGGCGTTAAGTTCCGCCACACAACACGCATTGCCTTGAAAACTCGGCGAAAAGTGAGGAATGGAGTGCCTTAACACTAGTTTCCCTCTACCTACCCTGCTGTGCGCGCAATACAGCATGAAGCTGACTAACCAATTTGCGACTAACCAGTTGGAAAACCAATTTTAATAGCTTAGAAAAAATGTACGAAAATAACAATATTTATTGATTGAATTAAAAAATACCTATGAATACACACTCGACTAAAATTTTTATCATTCAAGTACATTACATATACCAATAAAAAAATTAGACATGAGAAAACATGGCGCCTAGTATATACGCTCAATATTATATCACAATTATGTTATAAAATTAAATGATTTTTTGATACCAAGCAAATATAGGAATATTTTAAATACACTTTAAAAATCCAATGTATAATAGCTAACTAGCCAGAACCCTGCTAACACACGTATTATGCTATTTATTAATTACTACAATAATATTATTATTAATAAAATATTAATAGTGACGCAGCGGCACAGTGTATGACTATAAACATCGGGCGGTTGTCGGTTAATTGTCTGTTGTGGGTTCGATGTCCGCTGCGGGGTGAATTATTTTGATTTTCTCATTGGGACAAGACAAAGCGCGGCTTTGAGTTCCGCAACTATCCACAATGCCTCAAAAATAAAGTGAAAATTGGGTAACTTCGTGTTTTAACACTAAGTTTCCTATACCCTACCTTGTTATATGCGGGATACAGTGGGAAGGTAAACGAAAAGTAATAAAATATCGAGCATATAAAGGCGCTTGAAGTTAACAATAAAGTAAATTACTTCATATATTTATCAGAATGTTGTGTTAGAATACGGGCAGATGATTTAGCGTCCAAAAATAGCGTGTGCACTGCCCGTATGTGCTGCGGCGCGATACGAGACGCGCCCTCGGCGCGGGCTGCCAGCGCCGCGGGCGTTAGGAGCTGCGCTGCGTACCTGTGTATGAAAACGATATATTAAAATATTATGGTACATAGACATACTTTAGACACTTTGTAGCTTCATTTGTAAGCAATCATAAAATTTTATGTTTCATGATAATTCTAATATATTCAAATTATAACTTCTGATTTTATATGCTACTAAGACCATAATTTACACAGGTTGGTTGTGAGAGTGAAAACCTTAAAGATTTTAAATATTTTTTTTCCTTAGACTACTTTTACGTGACATCTTTAAAAAAGTACCAAAATACCTCAATCAACTGTAAGCACTAAAAAAACCACAACGATGAATCCTCAATATCTTACCTGAGCGTACTGTTGGCCCCAACTTCAGACAACGCAGTCAACGCTTCATCTTCTATAGCTATACCTTCCGTTGCTGCGCGTAATTTTAATATCTAAAACGCATATTAAAAACAAAATTATATTTTCATAAAAAGCAAATTAAAACCAAACATTAGCTAAAATTGAAATAAATATTTGTTACCTGTAAAAGTTCTGCTTTATTGTAAGGCAATGTGCGAATTATTAAGAGTCTATCTAGCAAATCTAATGGAATACCATGCGGTGAGATAATGTCCTCTGTCCCTCTAAAAAAAAACCACACATCATTATTAATTTAGCCGTCGTGGCACAGCGTTAGAGCGCCTGACTGTTAATGTGACGTTAATGGGTTCGATTCCCATTCGCGGGATATATATTATTTTTATTTCCTTGCTCTGAAAACTTGTCAAACGTCGACATTGAGTTCCTCCCACTCAACACGCAATGTCATAGTGCGTGGGAAACGAGTTTCTTTATACTAGATTTTCCTCTGTTTACACAAATACAATTCAATATATTTTTCAAACATTTTATTTTTTTAATTAAGTATATACATAAAATAACACTAACCTTATTTGACATTTCCCTCTATTAGTTGCAAAAATTACTATGGGAGCTATGGCTGATTCTAAAGCCCGATGCAAATATGTGAATGTTTCTAAGTCTAGCATATGTATCTGTAATACAGAATAAAATATAAATATTAAGTGAGGTCTTTATCGGCGCATTGACAAGTCTATTCATAAACACAATGGTCGATCCCCACTTGAGGAAATTATTTTTATCATTTACCGCTATGGCAAAACAAAGTGCGTTATTGAGTGTCGCCAAGTTACACTCAATGTTTTAAATTTGGATGGCAAGTTGAAAACTGTATTATGACATTGGATTTTCTCTGCATTTCCCTGCTACATATGGGATCAAATGTGAAGCCTACTCCTCTTAAACAAGTGGACTGATTTGGATAAAAAATATTGCAATGGGACCCTGGTACAATTTGAAAGTATAATTGGAACTGGTACTGTAATTCACAAGGTAAACTATAAGAAATCATAAAGTAAATCAAATAATACTGGGGAACTTAAAATATAATAATGATTGTGACCCCTCATTTTTACACAGGACAATCTCTGTAGGGACAGATATTTTTATTTCTTTATAAAAATTACAGTTATTTCTATACATGCCTATACTCACATGTATATACAATATACATACCTCATCAATGAACAATACTCCTGGAACTAGCTCTGCTATTCCTTGGTCAATGTATTTATTGACAACTTTATTTATTTCTTTTCTCAGTTTATCTAAAAAATTTAAATATTTAAAATGTGGGTTAATTAGTTTCATTTAACTATTCATTACAAAAGCATTTAGTAGAAACGTTTACCAATCATGGTAATGTGTGGAAGTGTTTTGCAGTAAGTAAACTTGTTTTGGGTTCCATTTCATTCCAAACGATTTTCTATTCCCCAAGAAGGATTAAATTGAAAATATTATTATGCAAGGTAGAACCGTCTGTGCTGTTTTTACGGGAGCACACATCGTAAAATATTTCAAACCGATACCTAATAAATTTATCGAGATTTGTAAACAGGAGCTTAGACGTTTTTATCCATATATATTTATCCTGTATTACGTGTGTGAGGCGGTTACGAACAGATAACGTAAGCATCTATTACTACAAAAATATTACTAAACGTTGCCAATCTGCCACTTTTTATTCTTAAAAAACATACCCGAACGAGAAAGGAATACCTCCCGTTCTATTTTACGCGATTATCTATGTTTCTATAATAAACCATTGGTGAACATTGTTTACGTTCCACTATACCTCCATTTTCTACGACTAGATTTCGTGAATGAGGCGTGTGATGTTGTCGCTTTAATAGCTTAGTGTCTGTGTGTGTCATTCTTAACAAATAGCGTTTAATTTTAGAACGATCATTGTATTATTCATTTTGTTCGAAAAAATCAGTTCTCAATGTTTGGTAATATTTTTTTTGTTTTAATTGTATCAGGCTTAAAATAGTGGTTAATACTATGCTTTCATTTAAAGTGGTGAAGATAAAAACAACTGATAACTTTTGAAATAGAGTCCATCTCTGAATTGTGGGTGAGTGCCCACACTCATTTCCACACCAGATACAGGAAATTAATTTATGAAGAAAAAAATCTTTATCACCCACTTCTCAGGGTCATGACATTTAAAGTTCTCTGCTCTACTCCACTTAAGCTATAATAAATTTTCAACATACCTGTTATTTCAGTTTTCTTAGGCTTCATTAGCTGTCCCATCATAGACATGATATCATGTCCCCCTTGAGGTCTTGCATTAGCAGAGTCTAAATCATGCAAAGTGACATCTTGTACAACTTCTTTCTTTTTATGAACATCACCTTTTGGCAAGGGTACATATTCTTCTGCCTAGAATATACAAAATGATTTAAATTATTATATTTAGCCAGAAATGTATATATAAATCTATATTGTCATAATGTAGATAGTATTTCAAAGGTAAAAAATATTTATAAATACAAACAACTGTTACAAGTTCAATTCCCTCAGAGAAATGGTTATATTTAAATTATTTTCATTTCCAACTCTGAATAGACAAAATGTGGCATTAAGTTCTGCCACTCAACATGCATTGTTTTACCATTTTATGGAAAGTGGATAACAGAAAATCTTCAGTCTTCCCATTATAATGGGAAGTTTTTTTCTGTAAATAATTATAAAATAATAAAAGATGTTGTCATAATATTATATTAAGCAATTTTTTTGTTTAACTACATAAACTAATGTATGGTTAAACATTTTTGAAGTATATTTTGCTATATACATAATTTTCCTACTTATTTTAGGAAATGTGTTTCCAAAAATAAGTATTTTTACCTAAGTGTGGAATAACACTTTACAAATGAGAAAAATTTACTCCTATTATTCACTGCTATATGTGAGATAAAGCATAACTATAAATAAATAATAAGTAATTTTCTTCACTAAGTTACAAGATATATAACAAATTACCTCTAAATCAAATTCTGTAGCAAAAGTATCACTTCTGCCTTGCCTTTTGACAGCACCTGAATTTGCTTCTATGTAAATTACATCACCCACTTCAACTTTTTCCTTTTGAAGTGATTCATAAATTGTTGGATCAAGTTTCAGTTGTTTTGTGCCTTTTGCTGTTTTCAATCCAATAATTACATGTGAAACTGTTTTTCCATAACCTAGAATATATATAAAAAGTTAAGTAAATGAGTATATTGTGGTGTCTGACTGTAAATACGTTAGGGTTTGATTATCATTCATGAATTATTTTCATGTCATAATAAATGTGGTGCTGTTTTACCACATAACAGTTTGTCTTGCAAGTTAGGTGGAAAGTCAGAACAGCGTTTGAACACTAAGTTCCTTCTGTTTACCCTGCTATATGTGGAATACTACATTAAACTAAAAAATCTAAGCATATTGCTAAGTAAGTTTATACTAAAATTACCTCCAGCTGGATTTTCAGTTTCAACTGGTGTAAGTTCAGTAACTTCTCCTTCGTAGACTTCTTTTGTTTCTCTAATACGCAAGCCAATAGCTCGGCGGAAATTTTCCATTAGGACCTCTGTTTTTTTAATCTCTGTACTATACACTTCACTGCCAACCATTGGGCAAAAAGGTACCTAAATATGGGCAAAAAAAATTATGTATAATTTTGGATAGATAGATGCAGTCTTAATGAGATGTGTTATGTAAGAACTTTTCGTACCAGAAAAATCACAAGCAACAAAGCAGCTGCCATTACAGGAATGTAAAGTACAACTGATTTTATAAAACAATTTCCAAAAAAGGGTTTTAGAAATATTACATCCCTAACATATCTGTGTAAAATAATGTAATAGTTATCTCAAATATTACCAGCATACCTTATCTATTTTATACCTAAAGGTAGAATAAATCAAAGAGGGTGGGAGAGAAATTAAGGAAAAAAATATTAAAGAGTAAACATTTATTTTCACCTTATTTCCCAGCTCTTGTGCAATTGCTAGGGCTATAGCAGTTTTTCCGGTGCCCGGGGGTCCAGCAAGTAAAAGAGCTCGACCAGCCATTTTCTTACTTCTAATCATATCGACGACAATACCAGCTGCCTGTAAAGAAAAATAAAAACAAAAATATATTTAATTAATGCGTTAAACGGTGTATCAAATAGACATGTTTTAAATTCATTTAAACAAAAAGTGTTCTAAACTCCATAGCAACCATGTAAATTAACCTAAATGTTTCATCAATATTTCGTATAAGGTGATAAGCAAACATTAAAGTTATTAAAACGGGTTGAATGAGCTAATCCTAGATAGATATCATGTCTATAGCATGCTTCAAACTATAAAATTTCTTAATGCTTACCTCTCGTGCTGCTTCTTGGCCCACGAGACCGGCTGCCATTTGAATTGGAACTCCATTTTCATCTAAGCCTAAGCCTTTTATATGGCTATGTGCTGATATTCTTTGAGTTTTCGCAGTGCTCTTTACCTCTTCGATTTTCATTTTAGGTATAATTCAGTAACAAAGTTTAATTTTGAACACTGATATCAACAATTCCGTGACAGCTATCGAAATTCGCAAAAGTGACAGCTAACAAATTTCAAATTTTAATATTACCAGCCTGCAGTTCAAATTCACACAGAGTAAAAAAAATAATATAATTTATATATAATTATATAATATAATTTAATATAATTTGCTTTTATATTATATCTAGGTAACATACCTACTTATTTTGTACCTACGGTACGGAACCTGCGCTATGTAACGGTATCGTTATGATGGAAAAAATATAATCATGGTTAAGTATTTGAGGCCATCGTGGCGCGCAATGGAAACCAATTTAAATAAATATTTAAGTCTCTAGCGTCTAACTCCTCGAGTGGAGATCAAACCTACAACCGTTGCGTTGCAGTCACACCCTTGTGAAACTGGTCCACGACGGCCTCACATAAAAATAACTATTTATTTTATCAAGTCTTGAAGGTAATATAAGTTAAGAAGGTAAAAAATAGTAATATAAGGTAAAATAGGTAGAAGGAATCGAACGTTCTTTGTTTTTTTATCTGAACTCGAGCCAAACCCAACGTAGCGTAGAAATACAAATAATTGACCCACAACTATAAATTAGATTTTGGGATGTTCCTCACTCTTGATTATTCATCCTGAATAAACAATGCTTAAAAGTTCAGAAAACTTCACTTCAGGACAGTCATGACTCATCCACCAAAGAGTACTATCTCTCAATTCACACTCTCATTATGCTAGTATTTTAATAACGAGTAATTTAGTAGCTAAAAGTGTCTAAGCACAAGTTGATAAGCTTAGTCTTAAATCTATGTAATTTTCATATTAAATTAAATGTAATTTACATATTAAAATAAATTAATATACATATATTTAATTTTAATTTTCATATTGAAATAAATTTATATATACTTAATATGATTTTGAATTTTTATTTATTCTGATTTAACAATGAAATATTACACTAATAGTATTGTTTTTATATTTTTTTTCTTTTCAAAAATATATATTTTTTAATATGTCCTATATTCCAGTAGATAGTACAATTCTCTTTAATTTTTTTCTATGTAATTTATTATAATATCGCACTGCAAAACACGTCCGTTCAACACGAATTCAGGCTGAATATGCGCCAACGTCTTGCAAGCATTTCCCGCAAGGACTCCCTTTGATCTGTATTCAAAATCCGACACTGGTCCAAGTTCGAAGCCTTCACAAGGGTATAAATGCCCAACGGGCTATTAAGTTTCAACATATATATCTATAGAGTATATTTTTAAACATTTTTTAAAGTGTTAATCCACACTTAGGAAAGATAAATACTTAATTAGAAAACGTATAAAAATTTGAACGTAGCGGGACTCGAACCCGCGCCCCCTGGAAACCGACCAGGCGCTCTGACCACTGAGGCATACGTTCTCGCCAAGCTACGTCGAAATTCTTATACGCTTGTTACAACTTATGTTGTTAGCATATCTGTAGGGAGATTTTTACAAATTTCCGCTACCCAAAGATAATTACTAAGAATTATCGTTTGGCAAGAGAGAATACTATTTTTTAAATATTTTTAAACATTTTTTAAAGTGTTAATCCACACTTAGGAAAGATAAATACTTAATTAGAAAACGTATAAAAATTTGAACGTAGCGGGACTCGAACCCGCGCCTCCTGGAAACCGACCAGGCGCTCTGACCACTGAGCCATACGTTCTCGCCAAGCTACGTCGAAATTCTTATACGCTTGTTACAACTCATGTTGTTAGCATCTCTGAAACAACTTATGTTGTTAGCATCTCTGTAACAACTTATGTTGTTAGCATCTCTGTAACAACTTATGTTGTTAGCATCTCTGTAACAACATAAGTTGTAACAAGCGTATAAGAATTTCGACGTAGCTTGGCGAGAACGTATGGCTCAGTGGTCAGAGCGCCTGGTCGGTTTCCAGGAGGCGCGGGTTCGAGTCCCGCTACGTTCAAATTTTTATACGTTTTCTAATTAAGTATAGAGTATATGTTTCTTGCAACCACAGAACACATAAACCCGAAGGGTAGGTTGGTTATATGTGGTTGTGCTTGCAACATAGTATTGTTAATGTCATAAGAATCTTGACATTTGTGTCACTTGTAATATGAAATACATTATTGACAAGTGAATATTTGCTATTTATCCATATTTTAAGAGTGGCTAGCTAATTTAAAAATATATTATAATTGATACTAGTTTTAAAACATCGCCTTTAACGTTTATTAATTCTTTAAAAGTTCCAAATGTTTATCAATTAGTGATAATGCTTTAAGTGTAAAAAGATTGAAAAAATTCTTATAATAATGGAATATACAGCTCAAAATTTAGAATATGCGGTTTCAGTATTTTATAACGGCGAACAAGAAGATAGGGCAAAAGCTCATGCGTGGCTTACAGCAGCGCAACGGGTATCAGAAGCCTGGACATTTGTTTGGGATTTGCTTCAGCCCAGCAAGGTAATGTTCCTGATTTTCCATAAATTACCCACATTATTGACTAAATAATAAAATAATATATATGAAATATTATTTTACTATCATTGTCATTAATATTTATTTCTCATATATACAAAGCAGATGATATATTAGTAAGTGCTGAGATATGCAAGATTAATTTATAACCACAATTTTTTGTAGGGCACAGAAATACAATTTTATGCTGCAACAACTTTACATACAAAAATTTTGAGATGCTGGAATGAGGTACCTCCAGAAATGTATCCACAATTAAAGGAAAAATTGTTACAGGCTGTTATTGGTTACTCCAAAGGTCCTAAAATAGTTACTAACAGATTATGTATAAGTGTAAGTAATATAAATTTCATATACATTTCGTAGCACTTTTTTTAATTAATTAAATTTTATTCATTTCTTATGGTATTGTACTTCCAGCTAGCAGCATTTATTTTACAACAAGGCTCTGTAGATTTAGCAGATACTTTAAGACCACTTTCAGCAGCTGAAAATACATCACTTTTACTGGAAGTACTTACTGTGATACCTGAAGAAGTAAGTATAATTAAGTTATAATTATACAAAAAATAAAAAATACACTATTTTAATTATTTCTATATCCAAAGTGGATTGTAGTAATAATTTATAATAAAACATTAATTTAAAAAAGAAAAAAAATATATGAGCCCGGTTGTGGCAGTGTGGCACACAAAGTGTGACTGTAAAATCAACTAGTTGTGGGTTCAATCCCCACTCAAGGAAGTAAAATATTTTTTTAATTTCATCGCTCTGGGTCGAGGCAAAGCGCGATTGAATTCCACCATTCAGCATGCAATGCCTCCAGACTTTGGTGGAAAGTGGGGAATGGAGTGTTTTAACACTAGGTACCCTCTGCCATACAGTACACAGTGTGAAGCTGATTTAATTTAATTATATATATATATATATATATATATATATATATATATATATATATATATATATATATATATATATATATATATACATATATATATATATATATATATAAATAATTATAATTTAATTTCCATTTTGTTTATATAATAAACTCATATAAGTAATTTTAAGGTGCAAATATGTCTTTTTTGATAGCTTTTTATATTTCGTAATTATTTTCAGTATAACAGTATGACAATGGGTACAACATTACGCCAAAAAAATCGTGCAGCCTTAAACCAAGCAAGCAAAATGGTCTTGGATGACATGCTAAGATATCTACAGAGCGTTTATAAGTTAGTATGTGACAATAAAAATAGTAAATATTTTTTTAAACATTAAAGAAGCTTCTCACGTTTAGAGTTTAATATCAGGTTGATTCTCCACTTACAATTAAATTTAAGACATTGTGTTTTATATGGTGAAACTCAATACTGTTTTTGGTTTCACATTCAGTTTTCTTGATGCTGGGTTCCCAAATTCAAACTGTCATATACATGGTGCAAGTGTCAGCGAACCATATGCGGTAAGAGAATATAGGGTAAAATATATCAAATCCATACACAAAGAAATTAATCAAGATGCCTCAACAGTTTGGATGTAGGATTTTTTTTTCATTTTACGATTTTTATCCATATCTGTATTTCGTGTGACGCGATTACGCATAGATACCAATAATGTTAACACTTATTAATACAAAAATACTACTAAAGGTTAAACAATTTTGAACTTTATCGCCAATACTCGATTTCGGAATGAGGTGTGTGTGGCGGTGTTCCTTTGATAGATTTATGTGTACGTGCTTCGTCCTTATAAATGGCTTTTTACTTTACAACGATATTTTTATTATTTATTTTGTTTGAAAAAAATACTTTTTTATTTTTGAAAAAAAAAAATTAGATAGACTTTTATAGAATAGTTAAAACTGTGGTCTCATTTAATGAGGTGCTAACACTTCCACCCTGTATAAGGAAGTAGCTATCCCAAATTTTATAATATAAAAATAAATATTATTGTCATTCAGAGATTACATGTTTATCATTAGAGCAAGGTATTGCACATAGTAAAGTTAATTGTAAGAAACTAGCATAATGTTATAACAACATATACATAAAATTGTGAGAGAATTAGACAACATATTATTAATTACTGCTACCCTTTTTATACGACTTTCAGTGACTACAGTAAAGAACCACCAACTGAAGATACAATACAATCATGGACTATAGCGGCAACGTGTGCCGCAAGTTGGCTCACCCTAGGAGAGGAGGATGCAGTAGACTGTGCCACTACACTACCCGAACGCGCCCCGTTATACCGCGCCCTGTTGGCCGCTGTTCATGTTATATGCAGGTGTGTTACATTATTACAAAGAACTGAAGACATGGATTGTAACAAAATCTTTTTACTTGACATATTCTAAAATTTAATAGAATAAGCTGAGGAAACACTTTGTCGAAACTACATTTTCAACTTAAAATTGTTGGTTATTTTATGAATGTAATGTATGAAGAGTGATATGCATTGCTTGGTGCATTTCATTTTACCTAATTGAGGAAATATTTTTAAATGAAGAATATTTTACAAAATGTGTATGTGTAAATAAAGCGAAAACCCGACAGCTAGCTAACTAGCAGATTCATGTTTCAGCGGTTTTCTTGCATATACAAGGTTGAAATTTGTATTTAAAATATGAATTTATATTTTAACATTATTCAATTTCATTACTAAATATTGTTTTTTTTTACTTATGATAATAGTATATAAAGCATTTTTTATTTATATGTTAAACTAATTACATATATTTATTATTATATAATGTTAAAATTATGACTTTGCGCTTATTGACAATTCGAAAAAAAAACCATATCTTAAAACCGGTTTGGATTACGATACGAAAACCATATATGGGTTTCATAACCATTAGCATAAAAAAAACGATAACGCCCATGTCTAGTGGGTGACTGCTGCTGAGTATCAGATATCATGTGTAGCACTCTAACGTAATCTTATACTTGTTTCTTCCTAGAACAACTTTATCAAGGGGCTGCTTAGACTAGCATTTATAACTTTTTCCTTACGGCTTACGGCTGTCTCCACACAGATGGAACGAAGCCGTCAGCGACACGGCGCTCGAGGCGTGCGAGGCGTGCCTGTCGGCGGTGCGCGCGGCGGGCACGGCGGGCGGCGCCTGCCGCCACCCGGGCGCGGCCAGGGACCTCCTGGCCAGTGTCTCTGAGCTAGCCACACCGCTGTTTAATGCTAATAATGTGCCAAATTCTATTAACGAAGTAAGTTTATTTGGAATTATACTTTATGAAAATTTTAAATAAATGCGTAAATTATTATGCCGATATATGTATACGATACGTATACACAATTTTCAAATAATTTGTTTGCAGGAGCTCCTTTCAGCTCTAATAACGTGTTGCGTTTCAATAAGCGAGTGCCACTCGCGCGAGATAGTGCGCGCGGTGGAGTCGCCGGCCGAGCGCGACCAGGCCGCCAGGAGTGTGTTGGAGCTGTTGCTGGCCGCGCAGGCCGCGCCCGGACACTACCCGCTGCACGAGACGCGGTCGAATCTTGTGTTCGGCATTTGGTATACTTTACAGGTGAGTGAAAATACCGAGATTAGGCCGTTAAACATTTTTCACTTTACATAATGATTATTACACAAATAAAATGCGTATAACCGTATATAATGTTTGATAATTAGTAACAAAGTTGCATACACATTATTGGTATTATTGAATAATGTCAAATTACTATACATATTGGCAATTAATGAAGGTACCCGTTGAGATGATTTTAATTTTTTAATTAAATAAACAAAATTGATATTTTTAATAAACTTAAATAGTTTTTATTAACAATTAAACAAATATTGCTCAAACAAAAAAAAGGAGAATTTTAAAAAAAGAAGATCGTAAGTAAAATGAACAAAATAAAATAAATGTTAGAACACTTAAAAAATATATTTAAGATTGAAACATTTTGTAAAAATAAAAGAATATTTTGATAAGAAAAAATATGCGCATATGTGTGTCGTTTTGCAATCTTTGCCGCTTGTACAGTCAGATCATGAAATATAAATTAAATAAAAAAATATTATTATGTTAAACGGTTTTATTACAATAAAAATAATGTAGGTAATGTACTAAAAGCTAAAAAATAATTCGGTAAGTCCTAGCTACCAGATCGCATCAATCTTCTCATCACTCTGGGGTAGTGATCAGACAAATAATAAAATCGTTGGGCGCGTGAAACCATCATATATTAACTCTAGATACGCAACGCCAGCCATCTTAGTTAAAAGAAAGATATTATTATCAGAATCCTAATCCTGATAATTTTAGACCCTCATTTCCGCTTACTGTAATGATCGCTTGATTTATCGAGCTCCATCCATCCGAATAATTCTCTAACATGTCGTACAACAAAGACATAAGCCTACTTTATCCGCTGTCTTTACATATATACGAAGCTAATAACATCTTGTTAATTAAAAATAAAAACTTAAAAACTCTTTTATGAAAAAAATAATGTGTAATATAAAATAAATATGTAATAAAAAATATTTTGCAATGTATACTATAATTGTTTCACTTTTTAGTTATTTTTTTCCCAAATCGTGTTTATAATAACGACATTTTTTAACTATTGAGGAATTAACAAAATAATAACTTAGAAAATGAAGTAATATTTAAACAAATTTTACAATAAATATTTATACAGGTGGATAATAATAATTTTTATTATTCAATCATTTATTTTTTTTATTAAAGGACGAAATATTAAATGCCAATGCGGAAATAAATCCAGTGTGGCGTGAAGTTTTTACGCAACTTCTCTTGACGTTGGTGAAGAAATCCGAGATGCCTCCGGGGTCGGCGCTTTCTAAAGACGATCAGGAATTGCTACGGTGCTACAGACAAGACATTGCTGATATTGTGGTAAACGAATATCAGTTATTTTTATGTTAATAATTTAAATGATGAATTTTTATCAGTACTGATGTAATACGAAGATGAAGTCCAATTAGGTATCGTTAAAGATCATTTGAAACCGATCGCCAAACGCCACGGTCTCTGCATATCTCAACTAATTAATGAACAATTATTGCATTTTTACTCACTTCATCTATTACTGTTCCCTTTTTTATTTTCTAAAACATTTAATACTGTAAAATTTTCAATTTTATTATTGCACAGTATAAATAGACATAATTTGATAAAAATAAAATACCAAGTCCTTTTTAATGTGTAAGAAATTACGTCAGATGTACTGCTACATGTTCCTGGGCGAGGCGTGCTGGTCGCTAGTGGAGAGCGCGTACGCGCGCGCCGGCGACCGCGCCGCCGCGCGCGAGGCGGCGCTGCACGTGTGCCTCGCGCTGGCGGACGCGGCCGGCCACGCCGCGGCGCCCGCCGCGCTGCTGCACCACGCGCTGCGCTGCGCCGCCGACCTCGGCGAGGACGCCCGCGTGCTGCACACGGCGCTGGACTGCCTCGGCGCGTACGCGTCGTGGCTGAGCGCCGCGGCGCCGGGGCGGGCGGCGCTGGCGCGCGCGGCCGTGCGCGCGGCGGGCGGCGCGCTGGGGCGCAGCGCCGCGCCGGCCGCGCTGGCGCTGCGCCGCCTGTGCCTCGACTGCAGCGCGCCCGCCGCCGAGCTGGTCGACGACATCGTGAGGGTGGCGCAGGCGCAGGTGTAGTAGACGATGAGCTCATCGTTAAGATTAATATTCGCCTCGTTTCCTTATCGTGGTTAGTTAAAAGACGCTTTTTTTGTTTTGCGATTCAGTATTATTAACATTTGGCGTCTGGATACAAGAAGAACACAGATCGAATTCGCTTGTGTTTATATTTTAGTCTGTGTTAATTACGGGTATGAAACATAGAAAAACGTGCTTTTCAACCGAAATAACGTCACACCATATTTTTTTGGCAAAAATTCTAATAGCCGTTAAGATATAAACTAAAGGACTATTTCGATAATTTCGAAATCGTCGTTTAGTTTAAATTTCATAAAGCTACCTCCAATAGATAACTAGAAAATAAACTTTAACGTTAAGAGTTGCAAGCCCTATGACTCCCTTACTGTAATGGTCACAGATAAAAAAATGTTATGAGGCTATTTTAGATAAAAAGAAACATGTATATATTTCTTTATTTAGTTAGAAGCGCCACAGACTTGTCGGCCGTGCCATTTTTTGTTCTTGATTAATAATCAGCTTGACGCTGTATCCCGCACACAGCAGGGTAGGCAGAGGGAATGTAGTATTAAGACTCCTCGAGTGGGGATCGAACCCACAACCGGTCAGCTTCATAGTCACACTTTGTGCCCCTGCGCCACGACTGATCAAAATATGTTTCGAGAATCTATTATTTATAGCCCTTTTTACATTCTTGTAAAGGTGCCATCTGTCTTGTCGTTTGTGACATTTGTAGCTGTGATATGTTTGTGGTTTGCCAGTGTGCCGGCACGGGCGTGGACGCGTGGGCGCGCCGCCAGCTGCTGAGCGCGGCGGGCGCGGCGCTGGCGGCCAGCGCGCCCGACCGCGCCGCGCCGCTGCTGCGGGACCTGGCCGCTACGTTGCGGGAGAAGCTTGTCAGTCAGGTGCAATGCCTTTAGTATTTGGCTTTGTGTTAGTTGTGGGAGACGAGAGGCCATAGGTAGGCTTTCCCTTCTATCAAAATAAGACTTGATAAATTAAGTAATTTATACTTATTTTGGGGGTTAATCGTGGCGCAGGGGCTAAAATGTATGATTGTAAAAGCTTCTGGTTGTGGGTTCGATCCCAACTCGAAGAAAATTGAATGTTTATTTCAACTTATATTTACGCCCTGGTATCGAAACTAAACGGGGCGTTGAGTTCCGCCACTCAACACTTACGTTATTATACAGTCTGGACGCGTCTGTTCTCCTTTTACAGGCATATTGGGGAAAATATTTCACACCTAACAAAAAAATTCAATACGTCAACAGTTTAGACTTCACCATTTTCATTTCACGATGTTTATCCATACCATATTACGTGTGACGTAAACACTGACTACTACAAAAATATTCTTAAAAGTTGAACAACTTAGAACTGTGCCGCCAATATTTTAGTTTATTTACAACTCGATTTAGTGAACGTACGTAGAAGCGTGTACCGCGGTGTCTTTTTGATCGTTATATGTCTGCGTGCGGCGTTCTAAAAAAAGTCGTTTTATTTTACAACGATAAGTTTATTCATTATTTTGTTTGAAAAAATCACTTGTTTATTTTTGCATTTTTTTTGGTTTTAAATGTATTAGGCTTTTATATAGTAGTTAAAATTGTGGTTTCTTTTAAAGTGGTGATGACAAAAAAACTCTGTATACATATATTTCTATGTTTATCAAGAGAGTCAATATTATATTCATTTCAGTTGCCAGTAACCAACTTAATTAGAACGCTATAATCTAAGTCTACATGCATAAAAAAATTCAACTTTAATAATAAATAAACTTTACCTATTTGATTACGAATAAAAAACGTGTATTACGAATTTCCATGCATACTCATATTACGGACCATCGATAAATGACGACACACGAAGTGATGAGGAGGGGTTTTAATTTTCGTGACATGCTATACAGTTACAATTTAATAATTTCCATATATGAAACTACAGAAATATATGCTATAACAATAACAAGTCATAACAAGGACGTAGAAGGAGCAAGTATAATGGAATTCGTGTGACGTAATTTATGGATGGCCCGTTAGAAGGAGCATATATAAATAGTCGTGTTGTTGCTATGGTGGTGCAGATCGGCGAGGGCGGCGCGGTGTGCGCGTCCGAGGTGATAGCGCTGATGGGCGCGCTGGGCGCCAGCGCGCACCTCGCCGCCGCGCTCTACCGCGCGCTGCACCCCGCGCTCGTGCTCATGCTGGCCACCGCCAGGATGCCGCAGGTTATTCAGACATATTTTTACACTTTACGGGCATTTTTTATATACATTATTGAGACCATTTAATTTAACATTTGATTTGTTAACATTCCTTCAAACAGGAATCGAATTCACGAAACCATTCGGGCCTCCGCGAGATGGACAACAATATGATCCTGATACATATATAGATCTTAAGGGTTTTTGTACACAATTTATCATCTCATTCAATATGTTTTATTTTTTCAGCCAGTGTTCCAAGTGTTGAAGCATACTGTATCAGCAATGATGGGTGACATTATAACACTAATAGAAGATATTGCAGACTTGACTATAGCCGGTTTTGAAATAGAACCATGCCCTGTTGGCCTGGAAGTTATTAAATTAGTGAGTAATAGTATTTTTTTTAGTTTAGTAATTATTGTTATCTCTTAAAAATTCATTTTTTAAATATTTACTGAATACCCTAGAGTTTTTTTTAATTTGAGATTTGCTTTCATTTGATCTCATAAAACGTCATATTATATATTTTTTTTGTACTATAATTTTTTTTCTGGGCCAGCACGACCTACTCTTCTTATTGGTGTAATATAATATATTGCAGGTAACAGTACTCGTAGGCAACGAGTGGAACGGGGCGTGTCGTCTCGTACGTGCGGGTGTATTGAGCAGTGCGCGTGCCGTATCTCCCCCTTCCTCCCCCTCCCCTACATGTACCGCGCCAGACCTCGCCGAAGCCTTGTTTACATTACTTGTAGCCTTAACTAAGAAACAAGCTCAGTCGATCGATTGGCTGGAAGATTTGTTGCCAGATTTGGTCGATTTGGGTTAGTTATTTTCATCTATTTAATTGTTGTTGTGTGTTGACACTCCGCTCTACGTTTTCTTTCAATATTCGAAACATTTTATCTCGAAATTGCTACGGAATCCTCGACGAGCGAGACCGAGTAGCACTGGGCTGGTTTCTTACATAGATAAAATAATAATAGAAATATAAAATGTATAATTCCAGCATGTAGCTGCGTGCGCGTGTGGGAGGCGCGCGCGGCGGGCGCGGCGTGCGCGTGGCTGTCGGCGCTGGCGCAGCGCCGCGCCGGCGCCCTGCAGCGTTGTGCGCCAAATCTTACGCATACCGCTCTGTCTTGTATTGGTATGTTTTGTTTCCATTGTAGAGAAATTTAAAAACTTTTTAGTAACTTAACTTAACTTCACGCTTTATCCCTAGCGGGGTAGTCAGAGAGAACGGAGCGCCAAACGCTACGGTCTCTACATACCTCTTTCGCCTCGTCCACTGTCATCAACCTCTTCATACATGCCCTCCGGGGGATCCTCATGCTTTTTACGTGACCTTCCTCCAGTATCGTTGATACTGTGTTTTCGAAGGTCAACCGAGGTTTCCCCCTACCTCTCTTACCACTCACTTTTCCATCATAAATCTTTTTTGCCATTCTTTCCTCGCTCATTCGTTCGACGTGCCCAAACCAGCTGAGCTCGTTCTTCTTCATTCTCACCGTGACTTCCTCGCTGGTACCTGCCATTCTGTGTACCTCTTCATTGCGGATTCGATCAGCTAGGCTGACTCCGCATATCCTACGAAGAGATCGCATCTCCACAGCATTCATCTTTCTTTCATTCTTCTTCTGTAATACCCACGTTTCGCTGCCGTATAACAGGGTCGGTACCAAAACTGCATTGTGTACGGCCAAACGCGCAGCTGTGCTGACGTTTCGCCGTCTCATCAATGCAGCCAAGGCCCCGTTAACCTTGTTACCGGCAGCAATACGCCTTTCCACATCCATCTCGTATCTTCCATCTCTACTGAACATACTTCCCAAATATACCACTTCATTCACCTGTTCTAATATCTTATCATTTACTCTGATCTTGCATTCCGTCCTTTCTTCATCTCGTTCATCTAGTAATATGTAGTAATTAACATAATTATTTACAATTTTATCTAGTTTACTCAGAAAAATGGAAAAGTTTGTTTTTGGTATTGTTTATTTAATATTCGTAAGCCAATGTTTGTTTTGTTAAATTGATTTAACTTTGGAAAATGTTATAAAACTTAATACAAATATGACGCAGCACCAAATGTGTTAAATCATTTTAATAACAAAGAAAGAAAAAATAGACTGTTTTGTTCTATTCGTGTATAGGTGGCGCGACACCCCGCAATCAAATGGAGCCCTTAGCAGAACTATTACTGGCGTTAAACCGCGCACAATGGGGCGAAGGGGAAAACAACGCGGGAGGAGAGTTCGGTGCGTGGTTAAGAGACGCGTTAGCACGTGCGGGGTTCCCCTCCGCGCACGCTACGGATGCGCATAAACAGAAGTTTATACAGGCTGTGCTTAAGTAAGTCTGGTATCGTATTTACAACATTTATTACAAGCAACAGCAAAAAACAAAAGGAAAAATACAAAATAATGAAAAATCTAAATGTAAAACTCCTATAAGGATCTTCTGGTGGCTTGTTATGGTTTAAAATTCATACAATTACCTTTTAATAAAGCTTATCACTTCTGGAAATATTTCTCATGATATATTTATCTTTTTAGAGAAAAGAAAAGCAAAAGGCGGCTATTAGAAAGCGTGCAAGAATTCTCATTGGCATGTCGCGGCCTCATCGGAACGGAGTACGCGCGGCAGTCGCTCGCCTCCAAGCAGATGGTGGCTTGAACACCGTACACACAACGCGACGGTTGTGGGTACAATCCACTCGAGGGGGAATGGTAGATAAAGTTCAGCGTTGAGTTCCGTCACTCAATCACCGTCTTCAATGACTAGAAAATTGGGCGGAGAAATGTATCTCCTCAGCATACCTGCTATATGCGGCATACAATGTGAAATTGCTTACCATTTTTTTAACTAAAAAAAACATGTCTATAAATTATTTTTTTAATTTAATATAAATAAAATCAGCTTCACGCTGTATCCCGCACACAACAGGGTAGGTATAGGGAACCTTGTGTTAAGACACTCCGTTCCCCATTGCGTGTTGAGTGGCAGAAATCAACGCCGCGCTTAGCCTTGATACCAGAGCGAATTCCAAGAAATGGAAATATAAATTTAAGTAAATATTTCATCTCCTCGAGTGGGGATCGAACCCACAACTAGTCGGTTTTACAGTCACACTTCGTGCCACTGCGCCACGACTGGCCTTTAATTTAATATGATGAGAAAAAATGGTTAGTCTTTTTGAAACTTTGAATAGTTTTTTTCTTATTTGTTTTATTTATGATGATATGTATGATGCAAAAGTGTAAGTAGTTACTGCACTACATTACTGTAGTGTTAAATTATATTAATATAGCATTTTAAATATTAATAAATGTTAGGTTGGCAAATCAATGTGATAATTAAATTTAATAAGATTTTAGTTTTGTATTTACTAATTTCTGTAGAAGATCGAAAAGGGTGCATGACATTAGTGTCCAATATTAACAATGCAGAAAGAATTATGTAATAGACAAAAAATAGAACTATATATACTAAATACACATAGCAATTTTTTAATTTTTTATCTAAATTTATTAACAAAATTTCCGTATGCACCATTTGTTTGTAAATGGACATATCACGCAAATAATAATTCATTTAGTGCTTAGTTTTAAGATTTGAAATAAAAATGACAAATATATTTAAATGCCTTTATTTTATTTTATGGTAGTGGCATACATAATCACCTTAACCTTATATTATTATAAAAATATTTAGATAAGCGACTTATAACTAGGTTCTCTGCCGCATCATGCAGGAACTTTTTAAAAGTAAAAAAAAACGTTGCGGGGGCCGCAGAAGACGTCGCTAATGCAATTAATAACCAAAAATCACAGATATAAAACTTAATATTATATATGATATCTTTTGAACACAATTAATTGAATAAATAAAATAAAATAGTAATTTATAAAAAAAACAATATAATATGTTGCATTGCGAATATGAACTTCTAACTTAGGTTCTTCAAAATATGTATTTACGAATTTCTAATAACCAGAAAGTCAGTATAATACTCATAAATCGATATTTTAAATAGGTCGAAACTAAATTAACATTATTCTTTTTCCCTCCACTGAAATCAAATTTAAAATAGTAACGAAATTAAATTGTGATCTTCAAAAATAATTTACAATATTAGTTTAAAAAACACAATAATAGCAATTTATACAAAAGAGAATTAACAAATGACAAATAATATTTAAAAAGTTATGAATAATTAACAAAATATTTTTAAAAAAGGAAAACAAAAGTAAGATATTTCAATTATATTTGTATTTATTTTGAAATAATTTATTTTTTATTATAAATATTTATTATAAATTTTTATAACTATGACTTATTTATTTGTGTAGGAAAAACGAACGGTAACTTCTAGCTTTCTATCGAGTGTTTATAAAGGCAATATCAGTCTGTACTTCAGATAATAGTTTTATATAATACGACAACTTCACCTGTAGTTTAGCCTCTATACCCTTGACGATACTATAATTCCTACATATAATGCCAATACGTAATAAGAACTATGCAATTCTTATTGTCCTTATTATATATTTTCGGATTATACACCAAATGTCCGACTTGTGGACTGTGGACTTTTGAAGAAACATTTATAATTAAAATATTTTCGGTTTGATTAAACAAAGTGTGGCATCGGTCACTAAAAATAGGTGGAAAGTTTAGAACAAATTGGAGAAAAAACTATATAATAAGTCCTCTCAGGCTTTTTACAGTTTAAAGTCAGACATACGTATCATACTAATATAAATAAATAATTAAATCAGCTTCACGCTGTATCCCACACACAGCACGGTAGGCAGAGGGAACCTAGTGTTAAGACACTCCGTTCCCCACTTTCTGCCGAATTCTGGAAGCATTGCGTGTTGAGTTGCAGAACTCAACGCCGCATCATACTAATATAAAGAGTTTATATAATAAAATACTAATAATATCAATCAAGTTAGAGATACAATTACATATTAATTAAATATAATCACATTTAACTGTATACAAGAATGCATATACGTAATATAAAAATATATTGTTACTTAGAAAAAAGTATTTACTCCGTTAATATATCCATTGACCGCCTTAAGGCGTTTTAAATACATATAAAAACTTAAAAACGAGAAGACTTAATTAATTTTCCATAACTCAATATAACTATTACGTATTAAAGCAACGTTTATGAAAAAAAACATTGAGGACCGCGAATAAAAGATCATTTTACTCTAGTAGAAGTATATGATAAGAGATAATAAAAATGTAATATTTAATATACGAAGAGTAGTACAATACACATTATGCCGATTAAAATAGAATATAACAAAGTTTTACTAATTTAACAAACATTAAGCATAATTTTAAGAATTCGCCGAAACAAAATGATTACACATTATCACATTATATCGGCGATCCACGTCTAAATAAAAAAGCTACATATAAAACCTTTAATACATCATAATATAGAGTTATAAGAATAAAATGTTTAAGAAATGGTTTTTTAGAGACCCGCACCTTGTTGGCCTTTTATGAAGCCCAGAAACAAAAGGTTCTAAGTCAACGAAATCAAAAGATACAAGCGTTTATGCTCTGTTTTCCCACATATTCTATGAAATTTGTCGCGTAGATCTTACAAGACAAATAAAGGGAAAAAAAGGAATGTATTTGTATGTTAATGAAAAAAAAACCATTACAAAGTTAAATTTGCAGTTTATTTACATACAAAATAAGTGCAAATGCCCCCGCAAAATTAACTTTATCAATTTTTATAAGCTGTTCCTACATCCCGTTGACTTGTAACCATGAAATTGGCGCGGAACTCTCGGTACGCAAGTCCGGCTCCCACTTGACCGGTTATTTCTGAACGTGCAAGTCCTTCACTGGGTCTCAGGCGCGTCAGCAATGCCGTGCGTCTCGTATCTGACGATGCGGCCCTCGCTAACGTACACCACACACTCTAATCAAGAATCCGGTTCGTCCGTCACACTTTCTACAGGCTCTTCGCATTTACTAATATCCACTGTGAAATCTAGAAACTTGTCGAGTTCCCGAGTGTTATGTTTAATTCTTCTTAATTTTAGGAAGTTATGGGCCTGGTCCAAGGGCAAGTGGAAACAGTCTTGGCGGCTTACGTTGAGTGCTGAGCTTTCAAGGTCGCTGTGTGTAGCTCTCGTGTAGACTAGCTTTCTGTTGTTATGTTCGCCCGTCACCGTCACCTGTTAAGAACATATTTGTCTTGCAGTACAAAAATATGTGCTTATAATTAAAATAGTGGGTACCATCTAAAATCTGCACTATAATCAAATAGTAAAAAAAAGTACATAGAATATATTATTAGAATTAAACTGATAGAACAATCTATGATTTGTAAAATTTTTGTATGTCTGTTTGTATCCTGCGCATCTTCTGAATCACTGGACAAATATGAAACTTTTTTGTTGGGTAAGCTCTGGGCAGGAATTAGGTTATATTTAAATTTGAAGACTTGTACACTTGATGCAGTTCCGTAGTGGTCCAGCTATGAGAAATAACTAAATGCGTCCATAATAAAAGTTGTACATTTAAATAATATTAAATAAAAAAGAAGCGGGCGAAGCCGGCGGACACTATTAATGAAATAAATCCTCATATAAAATAATTTAAAAAAAACGCAGTTGCATAGTACATTATAAAAAAAGCTTAGAAAATTATTATCGAGGTTAAGTATAATTAATTCTTGATCTCACTTTAAAACAAATCATACTATCTTACTAATATTATAAGCGTAAATGTTTGTGAGGATGGATATTTGTCATCCATTTCCACGCAAAAACTACTGAACGGATTAAGGTGAAACTTTACTGTAATATATCTTATATATGAAGCATACCAGAAAATTACAATTTATTTAAAGATTTTATAAAATATGACTATAATACCAACTAGTCAAAATTAGCAGAGCCGCGTTTTGGTCGCTAATTAAATATAAATACAGAAATGTAGCTGATAAATTTTGACCAACTCAAAAAAAAAACATACAGCAAGATGAAAAATGATACATTAGTAGAACAAAACTTTGTAAAAAAACCTAACCTACTACTAAATAAAACGACTAGCGTTACATATAGATTAAAATATGAGAATAATTCCACTTTTGAACGCAGTGTTAGTTAGTATTTATAAACGGGCACAAATAAAAGACCAACTTATTAAGTAGAAGTATATGGACACAGAATAATAAAAAGAAGTATTTAATATACAAATATAGCATAGTACATAGTCAATACACAATAAATGAGACAAAACTACAGACAGGTCGACGAGTAAAGGCCGCTTTAAGATTAAAACTTTCTTAACTGTTGTGTATTGTTCAGTCCGGAAGAAAATAATTAAAAGTAAGAATAAATATAAAATCGAATTTGCGCAGCCATTTACAGCTTCTTCAGGGTGGTCACGGTTTGTCAAATGTACTGCACACATTATAACAAACAGTAAAGTAAATCATTACACGCACTCACCTCGTAAACGAAACGACTAGCGTTGCATTTAGGTCCAATGTATGCGACGTACACCACCACGCCCCACGTGCGTATGTCGACGTCGATACGTAAGTGGAACATGTCGCGGGCGACCATCACGAACCAATTGTCGAAGTGAGTTGTATTCACTCGTACTGAGAATTTGTGTTTGCGTCCCAGTTTCAGCATTGGTAGGTGTTCCGCCTGAAAGTGTTACAATTGAGAGGGAAAAGTCAGTGGTTGCTATTTGTTCACAAAATAAAAGTAGTCGTGAATTGCTCGTAATGATTAGTGAAGATATGAAACCATTATCGAGTTATCATTTAAAAAAAAAAGTTAGGTAAATGACCCGTGCGTGCGCGGCGAGGCCGGGCAGCGGCAGCGGCGCGCGCGCGGCGCAGGGCGCGGCGGGGCAGCGGTAGCGGCGCGCGGCGCAGCTGGCCTCGTGCGCGGCGCGGCGCCGCAGCCGCGCGCTGCGCCCGCAGTCGTGGCGGCACGGGTAGCGCAGCAGCTCCGCCACGGCCTCCATGGCGCGGTTGCGCACGGAGGAGAAGGCGGTGCGGCACACGGGGCAGGCGGCGAGGCGCGCGCGGCAGCGCCCGCACACGAGGTGGCCGCGCCGGCACTGCGACATGGGCGGCTCCATGCACTCCAGGCACACCGGGCACTCCAGCAGGCCCAGTAGACACTGCCCACGGGCACGTAATCTTACTTATATTTCATTATATTATTATATTCATATCAAACTACATTTTTTATCTATTTTAAATATGAGAAGCAAAAGCCGCCTTAATGTGATATCTTACGGTCTTATAACCAAAGTGTCAACAATCAACATAACCTTTGTTTATTAATTATTACCATTATTAGTGCATTTATTTAAAAAAATAAAAAATACCAACTGATGTTATAGTGGAGTAACATGGCACCCAACGTTTCTAGCAGAATATATTATTTTTTTTTTTTTAGTGGTCTATTTTAATTTAATATAAAAATTTTAGACACTTTATATCTGTTTTTCTTTTACACTGTTAAGTTGATATTCCAATATAATTAAATCAAAGGAAAAATTGGGTTTGATTGGCAATGCAATAGCTTTCTAATCAAAATTACAATCAATTTAAATATTTACTTAAATTTGAATACACAAAACATTAATTAATATTTTTCTTTAATATTCCAAATGACATTAGCAAAAACAAAAATGACAAAATAGAATTACTTAACTATAAATATGTAATAAGCTCACCTGATTAAACTCTTTGACCGTCTCCGGCTCAACATTCTCATGAGCTGTAAAATCAATAAATAAATAAATTAACGAAATTTATATTTATGTCTATACTTATTATATAACCGTAACTGATCGGTGTCTGTTCATGAAAGATATATCACAATAGATAGAACCCCAAAATTATGATTATAATTTTTTTTATCTGTCTGTGCGTTTATTTACGCTAATTTCAGAAATGGCTTAAATGCAGTTTCACTATTGGATTCTAGCAAGCTTCCTTTCGCATTTAGTGCTAGTTTTATTACAATCGGTTCATAAATAAAAGAACTTATATCAATTTAAAGTATATTGTTCGACAGAATTGCTACTTCCTGAAAGAATTATTTTATACCACTTTTATATTAAATGGTTAAATCAGTAGTTTTCAATGTTTTGTTGTTTAATACTGTTTGTAAAATTGTGATTTTTGTGATTATAGAAAAAAATCGAGATTGTACGATCATAAAATACATCGAGATTTTAAGATTAGAATTCTCCAATGTAAGTACACCTTCTTAATGTAAGTAGACACTCACTCAAACAGCCACGTAGTGGTTGTAATTTATCAATAAAAGATATAGGGGATTGTGAAACAATATACGAGTATAATCGATTTTATTAGCCCGATACTTTTGCGGAATTGGGATTTATGTGGGAAAAACTACGTTTGCATCGTGTGCACAGTTACGGTTTACCTGGACAGATGTGAAATAACTAAATAGCTTTCTATAAAATACGACAAATTTTGCGAGAAAAATGGCAATAAATAAATAAATAAAAGTGTAAAACAGTATAGATGACCATATTTTTTTGATGATTTCAATATCATTAGGAGATAGTTTAAAAATATTTAGAAGAAAATTGGATTATTCATTTACCTAGCTTCATTTATCTAGCTAAGACTGGTTGTGAAAACCTGCCGGTTGACATTGTGTTCGCTTTATAGACTGCTGAAATGTATGTCTTACTATATTTCGGATGTCTCCTGCAGTTTATAATTTTAATACACGCAGAAAATCATAAAAATAAATTTACTAATAAATAAAAAATTAAGTCCATCACGTCTGTTTGACCGACCCCGGCCGCCCGTATACCTTAGTGGGGACTGCGATTGGAAGAGTAGATTGGATATCAGTTACAAAAATAAAGTAAAGGGACTCAACTCCCAAAAAAAAAATAATACATGGTCCTACTTTCAAAAAAACATGCAATTTTGTAAGTGACTACATATTTGAGAAGGCATCGGAAGCCCGAACTAATACATTTTGCTCGCAAGTATTTTAGACAAGAATGCCATTTAAACATATTAAGAAGAATTTTACTATCTACACATTCTTTATTTTAATGACGATAGACGAGAGCGTCTATCCAAACACTGAACAAAAATATCTTAGACACCGGCATGAGCTGTAAAGTTAATGAAGAAAAAAACATATTGGAGGGAGAAGAATTTCCTAGCCACTTTGATTATCTTTGCACCACTACTTTAGACATTTTAAAACTTCTTTTTGTTCATATAACACATCTATGTGTTGTCTATCTTGAAGTCATATAAGTAAAATAAAATGCTATTTGTTTTGGAATATTTGGTGATTTTTCTTGTTTTTTTTATAAATTACGTTATAAATGATAAGCAGATGATATGTAGAAAACAAAATAAAATATATTTTTCTTTGATCTTTATTAATGAATAATACTTTTGGATAAGTTTTCGGGAAATCACCCTACAGTGAGGCGGCCTTCGTTACAGAATAATTACATATTTATAATTACTTACTTTCTCGTCTTCTTTTAACTGTTTGCGATGATTGTGGTGGAGGACATTGGGCTGATGGCTCCTATGAAACATAATAAAATACAAACTAACAAATTCATACTAAATGATAATAAAAATATTATCTAAATAATATTTAACGTAAAGCTTTATAAATGATAGAGCCGAAAGTCTATTCATTTATGTTTTATATCTGGTTTCCCTTGAAATTGAATGACATTAATTTAAATTTTTATCTCAAGATAAAAATTTAAATTAATTTTGCTAATTATTCACTCGAGTAGTCAACTACTCGAGTGAATAATTAGCAAAAGTTCAGAAAACCTAACTTCAGGACGAGCACGACTGGTCGATCCCTCGCCCGTATGGTAAATTACATGAGCTCAAACAATGAACGCTCAATTGCTATTAGTTCAATTGCTATTACTCAATTATTGTACCTCAGGTTCATCTTCATTTTCAGGCAGTACTTCTACATCATTTTCATTATCGTTGTCGTCCTCGTGCATTTCCTCGCCTCCGTCCACTTCTACCACATCTTCCTCTAACTGTACACTTTCTGATACATCCACTGTTAAGCATATATTTATATTACTTGTTAAATACCACAACCGACATTACTTAAAATCATCTAAAATATTAATTATATTACTTAACATTTTCATTTCAATACATTAAATGCACTTATATATTGTACCATCATATAACATAAAAAAGCTCTATTGAGAATTGTACTTAAATTATAAACTAAGTACGAAAGAATAAGTGATTACAATATAATATTTGTAACATATCTTTTCACACGCTATAAAATGTGTTATTTATGATAACTTTACTCTCATTAAAAAAATACTCACATATTTTGCTCTTACAAATCGATATTGGATATTTTAATTATCCTGCTGGCTAAAAAATTTTACAATTATTTGGCCGTAATGGCGGCACAGCAGCTGACTTGGGGTAAAAAATTGACTTATCAGATGAATTATAAAAGGTAGAATAACATACTCTCTATACTTTCTGGTTCCTGAGTATTACTATCATCATTGTTTTCTTCCATATTTTCATTATTATTTCCATTATTTTCTTCAATGACGAATGTTGATCGCACGGGTGGATCTGAATCTAGAAAGAAATACAATACAATACTTCTGACAAACGTCGACATCACATTCCTTATAGTGTCTTATAAAATTACAAAAATAAAATGCCAAGAAAATTTAAAAAGTACCACATGTTCATAGCAAACGGGCAATCCAAATAAAAAAAGATAATTTTGAATTCCAACATTTATTACTAAAATGGAAGGAAGCAAATAGTTAACTAAGCTGAATAAATTATACTAAATCAAACCAACCATCATCGGAGTTTTGTTCCTGTTCAGTATTTTGTGCTTGTTCGTGATTATTGCGGGCAGATGAGGAGCTTTCCTCGTCCATTACAGGAGATATAACTGAGTTAAACAAATATGTTTTTCATAAATTTGGAATCAATAATTATATAAAAAAAATCTTCCGTTACTCTCTGAGTGACTGTTAGAAAACCAAAACTAAAAACTTGAAATTGGCTTGGCATGTAGAGAAAATTGATGGTCCGGGAAAAGGAATAATAATGTCGTTGTTTTATCTGGTATAGGGTAGACTTCTACTTGTAGTACATATAAATTTTATCACACCAATATCAAGTATGAATGCCAATGTCATGCGTCTTGTTTGTCTACGAACGCACCCTCGGTCTTTTAGCGCGCTGTTATACAAACTGTGGATAATTGGACGAATACGTATATATGGATGACGTTCTCATTAGACAATTCGAACGGCACTTGAACGATTAAGAGAGGTTCTTAAAAAAAATGTTCCTTTATGAAATATACAGTTGAACGATTCGAAATCTATCAACGCAAAACTTGACCCAACCTCAAAAAGATTGAAGCTCTAACGGCTTTACCATTCACAGAGACCGTGATCAAGTTACGCCAGTTTATTGGTTTATCATCTTACTTCAGGCAATTTGTACCTAAGTTTGAGACATTGGCATCTTTATATTGTTTAACATCGGTAGTAGCAATATTGGCTGGAAACCAGAACACAAGGCAGTCAGGTGTAAAACCCTATCCATTTTAACAAGTTAACCAGTTTTGTCTGTTTTTGATCTCAACCGTGAAACCGAATTACATACTGACGCTAGCTCTATCAGTTATGGTAGTATATTGATTCAAAATAGATAACGTGCTCCATGTAGGGGCTCATTGTGGGGTCGATTCCCACTTCACGAAATGAAATATTTAATATTTGCATTTCATCGCTCGAGTCAAGCGTGGCGTTAAGTCCCGCCACTCAACACGCAATGCCTTCAGAATTCGGCGGAAAATGAGAAACAGAAGTGTCCTAATGGGAACGGAGTGTTAAATACTAGATTCCCAGTTTACATCTACCTACACTACTAAGTGTGGAATACAGCGTGAATCTAATAAAAAATAATAATAATACGTACTACTGCTTCTAGCAGAGGGCAGTGGAGCTCGATGGGAAGGCCGTCTTCTGATACGAATGGTTCCTAACGCTGCTGTCACATTCGTTTGCATTGATGGATTAAACACTACATTACGAGATGCCCCTCCTATAGTATAATAATTACAAAGTTGTAGGCTTGCAACGAATAGTATTTTCGGCTGTATACTGAATATAAAAAACCTATAAGATGTCCGCGATGGTATATGTATAGATTAAGAGATTGAGCCACAGTAACGATTTTAATATATTTAATTTCAATTTAAATTTATCTTGTTATTGTTAATGTATTTTCTAAAATTTAACCCTTATTGTAAATAAATATGATATACACCCTCGGCATTTCCTCTAGATTGAAAAAGTACTTTACTAGACAGCTTTATAGCTTAGCCTACTTTAGACTACTTTTAGAGTTGTTTTTATTATTTTAGGTAGATAATATTAATACAACAGCTGGATTTGTCTAGATTTTTTCAAGATTTTTGTCTAGATTAATAATTTCCTTTAGTTACGCTTATTTCTTATTTTTGTTCATTTTAAATAGGTATTTTTTTAACATTAAGAATTTTATTTCCGTCATGTCTACTTTCATTTATCATTAAGTCCTTACTATTCCTATTGAAAATTGAAAATAATTTTATATTCGTACAGCTCAAGCGGGCGAAGCCGCGTGGGTCCGCTAGTATTCTATATAAATAAATATTCATTGCAAGTCTATAAATTTGGTTAAAAATTTGCTTAAAATTAAATGGTCTTTGTCCTGGTGATTTTGGTAAGAATATTTAGGTATGAAAATATTGCGTCATCGTTAGCATAAAAAATTTGCGTAAATTTTCAAGCAAATCAGACAAGCAATCAGTTGTCACATTTTCTTATATTAATAAATATATGCCTATAGAATAGTGAGGGCCGAGGCCATCGTGGCGCAGCGGGACAGTATCTGCCTTTTAACGTGATATTTGCCGTTTTGATCTAACAAAATTTGAATTATTTTCATTTCTTCGTTCGAGTGAAAGCTGTGGCGTTCATTTCGCCACTTAACATACGTTTGTTTGTAAATTAGACGGAAACCAAAGAACCGAGTGTCTTGACACGTGTTTCCCTCTGATTGAAAAAATAATATTACAAAAAACATACCGCGCTGTACAAATTGTGGACGAAAATTGCGCGTCAGTCTGTTGATAGCCTGCATTAGTCTTAAATCATGAGCTCCTGGCTGATCTCGAGATCTATGAGAAAGAACTTTATTATAAAATGGTAACATAGAACATTAATATTCTTTTTAAGCAAAATTAGGCCGTGTCTAGTGCTAAATGCGATGTCTAGTGCTAAATGCGATGGATGTGGATTTGAATCCCAACTTTGGGGAATGAATTGGGGAATTCATAGTGTGTCGTCGAATTTCGTCACTCAACACAAAACGTCTCGAAAAGTAAGAACTTACTTTTACTTATCCTACTATATAACAGATAGAGCTTTTATCTGAAAAAAATAAGTCCATAAATAAAATATATTATTTATATATAAGATACATAGATATTTACCGTGGAGGACCCGAATCGTTATTTTGATTGCTTTCAGACCAGTATGTTCGGTCCGTTTCTGGTTGATTTCTTCGTGTAGGAGATAAGTTGGATGGGTTTCCTGCTGTAATTATTACAAAGTATAAAATAATAAAAGACTAGTCCTGGCGCAGATGAACGGGAGTGTGACTGTAAACGCGACAAATTGTGGGTTCAATTTCCATTCGAGGAAATTAAATATTTCGTATGATCATTTCTTCGCTTCGGTGTTGAGCCAAAGAGCCGCCTTTAATTTTTCCACTCAACACGCAATGCCGATTAACGGATAAGATATAAAAAATGCCGAAAACTATGTATGTTGCGTTAAAAAATATACGATCGGTAACAGTCAATAGTATCTAATAAACATAGCCTTTAATTTTGTGCCGTGTGATCCCGGCCTAGAATAGGATCATCCTGGTACTGGTGGTGTCGTAAGAGGCGACTAAAGTACGTGTGGTAGAGTCACGTTGCCAGCAATGGCAACACGCATGGGCAGACTCGAGCGGATCATTACCACCCCCGGCATTTAAAACCGGCGTGAAGTAGTGGCTTTGTGCCACTGCGTTTCGCATCAGGTAATGCCGGGCCCCGGCGCCCAACCCATCTTATAGGCCGGCAACGCACCTGTAGCTCCTCTGGGGTTGCACAGTGCCGTGGGCGGCGGTAGTCACTTACCATCAGGTGACACGCAGCGTGCGTGCGTTTGCCGTGTCTTTTCCATAAAAAAAAAAAAGCCTATATAACTCAAGGATAAGGTGGCATTCTAATGTGAAAAATATCTGAAAACAGCGTAGGAGTTTTTGATTTTATTTGATTAAAATAATCAAAACATATAAACTTTTCTTCTTTATATGTATTACAGATTATAAATAAGTAAAAAAAAAATACCACTGGGTTGTGTAGTGTCGCTGTCAAGATTTCGTCGTCTGCCAGGCACCGCTTCTTCATTAATCGTCGAATTGTCTTCGCTAGCTAAAAATAAAATTATTAATTCATTGAAATAAAAAAAATAACTTAACGTATATACACACATTTGTATTTAACAAAGGTATTTTATTATATATAAATGAACGGCGCAGTTCAACAGTTATAAATTTAAGTAAGTATACATTTTTATAATTGAATGTATATGTATATAATTTATTTACTATAATTATTATTATTAAATGAAAAAACTTACATGTTGGCCAAAATATATCTTCCAAATTTGGCGTCAGTCTCGTAAATGCCAGTATATTGGGATTGCGAGATCTGTAATTAATAAAAACTAAGCTACATGCTTCACTATGCATAAACATGTTTTATTGTAAAGAATAACATAAAAATATTACTACAATGTTACGTGAGAAAACAACTTGTGCACATTAGAAGATGGCTTTGGCATATCGTCGGCTAAGAGTATGAACTTGCTAAATCAGTTTTTTGTCGTTATGTACTCATATATTTTTACACCATTTGTAAATTTGTAATTGTAAAAAACGTATAAAACAACCGTTATCCTATTTCATATAGAAGAGATTGTAAAAATCTCCTAATAATAATATGTACGTATATTCGTAATTTTTAATAGACGTTTCTTTCCTCTCCTGAGAATTCACTTAATAGGCAGTTTATGCAGCAGCAGAAGGTTTACATTCCCACACATGAGAATGTAATGGTACCAATGGTACAAATGGTAACAACCATGGTGTTTGAGGTACCTAGCAAGATAAAGAATATAAAAAAATATATATATATATTTACCGTGAAGGAGGAACTGGTACATTTATTATACTTGGATTATTCTGCAGAGACCAGTACAAATCCCGTTCTAACCGTGTTGGATTTCTTCTTGTTGGTGAAATGCCAGATGAAGATGTGCCTACACCTATATAATACAGTTATAAAAAAAACAGCTGTACCATATTTTATCACATTAAGAAAAAGTCAGCTTAAGATATTTTTATGTACTTGAAAGAAAGCTGTCATGCTGCTTTAGCCACTAATTTTACTTATTTATTTAGGTTTATTACTACGGACTTAAATATATATATTTATATTTCTTCTGCTAGTCTTTTTCTTATTCTATTTTATTACTTTTGCTAGAACAATTTTAAATAAAAAACTTACCATAATTTATGTAGTAATGAAACACAACATATTTTTTGCATTGTTGCTGTTATGTCAACTTAAGTGGGTGGTTATTATTTATCTTATTAATTGTTGGGAAATTGTAATAAAATTATTAATTAATCATTAATATTATCAGATTACTATCTAAAACTTTATTGGTACCCAATAAAACTTCCTTTACAAATAGTTCTATCTTATTTATTGACTTACCGCTGGATCCAGATACAGGAGTATCACTTTCAAGAAATCTTCTGGTTGCAGGTGACTGCTCTTGATTTGTTCCTGGATTATCTTCGTCATCTAAAATTGTAGTTGTTTGCAAGTTGCAACATTATCTAAATTTTGATGTATATGATCTGTTATAAACTTTTAAGCAGATTCTTATTTTATTATAATTTATTAAATATTAGGTACCCAAACCAATGAACTTGCATGAACACTACAGTGATGTGTGCAGGGTGCACACATCACTGTAGTGTGAGCAAGCAAGTTTGAAGTAAGGGGCACTATATGATATGTAATATAGAACTAGAAAATCCTTATTTTAAAGTGTTAATACTATTAGTATGGCTGTATACTTGTCTATACACATACATGCATTATCTATTCTTTCAAAACAACTCAATAATTTATTCATTTAAACCTTATAAATTACTCTATTCACAATATTAAATGTACTGTCTGTGATCTCCTAAAATATCTGCTGCTGCTGACTGATAGCCATTCAAAGTCTTAAGAATTTTTTATCTCAAAATGGAGGGTACAATACAAACTAATATTTACAGGTACTAGTCACCAGCCTAAAAACCAGTCTAAAAATTATCTCTACAAAATGTAAATCAAAGAATATATTTCTTTCGATATTGAAGAGACGACATTTTAGTTTTTTAATACATTACAAGACATTTTCTCTTAAAATATAAGTGATAGATATGTATACATTTGTGTACCTACCAGAACTCCAAGGATACTCTGTGATACCAAGAGATTTTTTCAAGCTCTCCTTTCTATTGCTCATTTTCTTATGAGAATAAAACAAGAAATATAGACGTGAAAAGCATAAAATAACACTTAATTGATTAACAACGCCAATAAATAAACTCGGATTCAATGTCCTAATGTCATGACTGTTATAGAAACACCGGTGACAGCTGACTACTGAGCCAGAGTTAGACGTCAATTGATATTTTTTAACATAGATATTTACCGAAAAACGATAAACTTTGATATTTTTATACCATGAATGCTTATTGTAAACGTACGGGGTCGTTTGGAAGAATATTTAAAAATATAACCTTGTATATGTTATTGATCATTTTAATAAATAGTGGCAACTTCGTTTTGTTTACTTGACAATTGACATCAAGGAACATATACTAGAGATACCCGATGTTAGAAAAATCGATGTTGATATCGATGTTCGATAAAAATCGAAAGAAACACAACGTTGTTAGCTAATATCGATGTCAGCCAACACTCATTTTTTTCCCGATTTGATGACGATATAATAAATAAAAAACCAGACAAGTAAAATAAATAAAAAATCGGGCTAGCCCACGGAGGGTTTCGTACAAAGATTGGAAGTCTCAAGCTTTTCTATCAGTTTCAAAGGTATCATTGTCACAGATAAATGAATATATATTTGCTTAAAATTGATTTTAAAACCAATAAGTCCGGCTGTATTTCTTGCGCCGGTTCTTCTCAGGTCTTCTCAGGCATTAACTTTAGTGAACTGGTGTTAAATTATTTGACGTTCAAAAAATAAAGCATATAACTTCTTATTTGCAATAAAATTATTTGAATTTAAATTTGATTTTTTCTAAAATTCAGGCTAAGCTTAGCCAAAGCCCTTACATCTGACATCTCATTTGAACTAGCAGCTATGATACCAAATCTTGGCCCCCTTTTAAGCCTATTATTTTTTAAGATTATTATTTTAGATGCTAGATGCCAAATTTCATAATTCTAGGTCAACCGAAAGCGCGTTTTATGCAATATATGCGGCCATATCTCTTTTTAATTAAATGTAGAATTTTTTTTTTCAGGTAATCTTGGGACCGTTGGTCTGAGTATATGAGTTTCAACTCGATATTGCCAAACGTTTTTCAGATAAAGGCTCTTGACAGACAGATCGATGGACGGACAACAAAATGATCAGATATGGGTTCCATTTTAACCTTAAAAGGTGTGGAACGGGAGTGGGACGTGTTGTGTTTGAAAGGACAAGTACGTGATAAAATATCGATTATGAGTTCTTGCTAACGTCGATGTTACGATGTTTTATAAATACATCTATGTTAAAAAATCGATATTTTATTATTTTATTTTAACATCGACAATCGATGGTCATCGGACATCCCTAGTCTTGACATTAATTAAATAACTGCTTTGAATCACAGCTTTAAATCGTGTGTTCAACTGTTCATGTTGTGACAAGTTTGAAAATTGTTAATAGTAATAAATATGAATGATCTACCTTACCAAGTAGAATATGCTAAATCTGGTAGAGCATCATGTAAGGCATGTAAAAACAAAATTGATCAAGGTGAATTACGAGTAGCTATTATGGTACAGGTAAGCTTTTACAAATAAAATATATAACATATACGTATTAAATGTTTGGTTGGTGCAATTCTAGAACTTCATTGTTATATCAGAAATAATACCTAGTACATTACAACATTAAAAATATATTTTCCAACAGTTTAAATATTTATTAATATTCCTTTAGTTCTCTATTTTTTTTCTACGTACTGTTAATATCCCAACATTATATTTAATAATAATCACATTATCAAAGAATACAGCACATATTAAATGTCACTCTCTTATAAGTAAGTAAAAAGTTGCACTATATTATATTCCAGTTATATATATATAGTATTTGTAAAATACAGGCATAGATGCCACGTAAACATTAAAGTTTAAATGATACATAGTTATTAGTTTAAGGCGATAATAGGTAAAATAATGTGAAGCTAAATAAAGTGTGTGACAGTTAATGTATTAATTTATACATTTTATACCTACAAACAAAATCCAGCTTTATTAAAATTTCACTTTTCTTAGGGCTTGATTAGCAGTCATAATATGATAACATGAAAAAGAAAATAATTATATTTGGCATAGAATCAAAACATTAAACAGCTGCTGGTTAAATCAATGTTAAATTAATTTTGAGTAAATGTGATGTTTATGTTGAATATTGAATCCAAACATAAAACTATATATTTTATCAATTAATAGCATAATAAATGTCCTTATATTCTTACATTGAAATATAATAAATAGAAATTAGTCTCAGTAATTATTGAATAAAAAAAATTGATATGAGTTGAAGTTTGTAAGTATGAATGTTGAGACATTAATCATTTCATATAAGCATTTCATTCAATTTCACTAAAGACAGAAGTAAGAAAAAAGAGGCATTTGAAAGGTAATAAAAATTGTATCAAAATTGAATTTTTAGTCTGCATTCCATGATGGAAAACAACCTAATTGGCACCATGAAGATTGTTTTTTCAAGAAAAAATGTCCCCAAAGTATTGCTGAAATAGCTAATTTTAATAAGTTGAAACATGATGACCAAACTAGAATAAAAAGCAAGTTAGGTAAGTTTAGTAAAAGATGATACATTTACTAATGATATTTTATAATATAAATCTGTGAGATGGTCATTAGCCTCATGCATATATTGCAGATTGATAAGAAGACTGTCACTATATGAAGAATTGTCAAAAACCCAATTGTCCAACGTATATAATAGTGAGTCTTTTTATCATTGTGCAATATATTCATTCTGCATATAATAAGGTAGACAGAATGAACCTGCTTTATCACACTTTCTCCTCTGCTTTCTGCCTAAATGTTGAGTACTAAGCTACTTGATGCACAACTATAGATGTTTAATGAATGTGACTCAATTTGAATATATATTATATTCAATACTGATTTAAACTATATTTTTTTCCAGTTTATAACTACAGTTGTTTATTATTTGTAGTTAAAGTAAATAGAAAAACAATATATGTATAATTGTTATTGATACTTCCCAATATAAATATTAAATATAAGAGATCATTGTGGTACAGTGCTATGTCTTACCATAAGCACAACTGTTGTAGGTTCCATTCAGATTCTGGGGCATGAATTATTTCCTTGCACATAGAGTTCCGCCATATTATACCTTGAAAATGGATTATTTTAATTCTTCTGCCTACCATGCTATATGCATACAGCATAAACATAAAAAAAATGTTTCAGGTGGTTCATCTGGTATTGTAATGCCAGCTGAAAAGGGCAAGAAAGGCAAAGGTACAAAAAGAGAAAATTCTGATAGGGCAGCACTTTCAAATTATTCGATAGA
This sequence comes from Heliconius sara, assembly GCA_917862395.2. Taxonomy (NCBI): domain Eukaryota; kingdom Metazoa; phylum Arthropoda; class Insecta; order Lepidoptera; family Nymphalidae; genus Heliconius; species Heliconius sara. Next base: position 8,876,584 of record OU860792.2, read on the forward strand.
ATATTCTAAATCTAGCAGAGCTACATGTAAACACTGTGATATTAAAATTTGTAAGGTAATTTAATATTAAACTAGCATTTGTAGTTTATCTATAATATTATTATTTTTACTAAAAAAAAAAGATTTTCACCTCATCCCTCATCATATCAATGTGTATCCTTTTCAATAAAAAAATCATAGAAATGGTTTGCCGTGATATTGAGTTACTTGTCTATTTGTCGAGCACATAATATAAATTAAGGACTTATGTAAGTTTCTCATTGATAATATTATCTGAAATGGACCACACAGGAAGCACCAGCTTTCAAATAAAAAAATAATCTTCAAAATCGGTTCACCCAGTCAAAAGTTCTGAGGTAATAAGTGTTAAAGGTAATAAATAAAAAAAATACAGTCGAATTAATAACCTCCTCTTCACGGAAGTCCTTTAAAAATTTATGCATTTTGAAAAACATTTAAATACCGCACCCAAATCATTTCTCTTAACATCTCCTACATTCAGGGGTTTCTGGTAGAGACCTCTATTAGCTATTATGTAACCCTACAATTAGGACATTTGGCAGATTGGAGAACTTAATGAGGAAATTTAATACAAATAAAAACTATTACATACATGTAATTGTTTTATTTCTTACAAAAAGAATCCATACTTTCTCGTACTCTCGTAGTTTGTCAGCTTTAATAAGTGGTTCTTCTCATTGAAGGGAATCTGAAAATTACGAAATCGGAAAAACACGGAAACGGGACGGTAGGCGAGTCCGACTCGCACTTGCAGTCAAGTTTTTCTTGTATTAAATTGATTTATTTATTGTAGGAAATGAAATATTTTTCTATTTAATGTTTCAGGGAGAAGTAAGAATATCTAAAGTAGAGTATGATCCTAAATATGGGGATCATCCCAAGTGGCACCACGTCAATTGTTTTGCTGAAAAAAAAAATGAATACTTATTCTTGGCTGGTGGAGAAGATCTGCCAGGATTTAAAAGCCTTAAAAAGGAGGATCAGACGATAGTCAAAGACACTGTAAAGTATGTAAAACATATATATTTTAATATTGTATTACTTTAAGCGTGAAGCAATATATGTATGTATGCATATACTTCATAGAAGAAACAACTAAATTTATGAAAGTTGATAATTACATAAAAAATGTAGTGCATATTTTTTATGATTTTTTTAACTTCATGCTGGATTCATCATAATTTCAATCCCCCCATTTTCTTCTTTATTTTTAATAGAAATCAGACCAAGGGCATGAAAATCAATTATTCCTCCGAATGGGAATTAAACTCGGACAACACCCGATTACAAGCATACCAAGGTAGGCTGAGGGAACTTGGGGACCTAATGTTCAGATGCTTCGTTCGTTCGTAGGCATTGCGTGTTGAGTGGCGGCAATGAACACGTTACTAGAGTGAAGAAAATGTAAATATAAAATATTTTATTTCCTCGAGTGGGAATCGAACCCGTAACCTATCGCATTTACATAGAACGCTTGTTTCCCTGCTCCACGACGGTCTCATGAAATCAATTTATTTATAATGTAATATTAGAGCGTCAAAACCAGATGAAGTGGAGGTAAAAAAATTGAAGTTAGAACCAAAAGACGAGAAAGAAATTAAAGCTGAGAAGGAGTTGGAAAAGAAAATAGAGAAACAAAATAAAACATTCCATAAATACAGGAGTGCACTTACTGAATTGTCTAAACAGGATGTAAATGATATTCTTGACCAAAATGCATTGAATGCTGGTACCCGTGATGAGGTAAACATTAAAAAAATATATTAGATTTCTTTACTTTTTCTTTAGTTTTATTCTTGGGTAGGACAAGAATTTGTGATGAGACACTTCATTTTTCACTATGATTTACAGCAGAATTGAAAATAATTAATATGTCACACATTACTCTAAAAGAATTCCATCCGAAATCTGAAATTATTAGTTATCAGAGACTTTCCAATTATCATATGGTGGCATCTTAAATATTTAAGCATTTTGTGTAAAAACAATATGCTTTATATTAGCGCCGTGCTTTGTCTTTTTACCAGAGTGACGAATTGAAAATATTAAGTAATTAATTTCCCCGAGTGGGAATAGAACCCACAATCTTCGCTTACAGTCACACCTGTGCCACTTCACCAAAATGGCTCCTATTATATTTAATATACTTATTCTTTTACAGTCTTTGGATCTTTTAGCTGATATAATGACATTTGGTGTGCCATTGCCATGTCCAGATTGCAAAGGCCAGCTTGAATTAGATATATTTTATTATAAGTGTACTGGTATGTGATTTACTTATTAGTATAATAACACGTAACAGTGAGATAAATTCTTATAGCCGTATACCTGCTATACATTTTTTTTTTTGTGTCATGAATTTCAATATGTTTATACTAATCCATACCTATATTATAAATACGAAAGTGTCTGTCTGCGTAGCAATCAGGCCCAAACCACTGATCCAATTGTGATAAAATACACTTATAGAGATACTTGAGGGTCTTGGGATTATATATAAATATATATTTAACTATTTAATTTTAATACTTCAATATATTTATTTTACGTTGATAATACAGCTGATGTTAGATTTGTTTAGTTTTTTTTATTTATGTTGTTTACTTGTTTTTGTTAATTTCAATTACTCAGGTATTTTTGTAATAAGATTTTTTTCTAATTATTACTCTTTTTCGGCTTATTTTGATTATTTAGGCTTATATTTTCTTACTAATCCTTTTGAAAAATGAATATAATTTGATAATTCATAAGATTCAGATAATTCAGAAGCATTCATATAATACAAGCAGACGAAACCGCTGGTCCGCTATTTACTTATAAAAATGTTTATAACTAACCCGCTTGCGTCGTCGCGAGCTTGAAGTAAACAATGATTTACATACTAGCCTGGAATATTTTCTTGTTCTTATAAAATTTCATCAGCTTACAGACTATAGTAAAGAACCCTCTTAAATATTGATTTTAGTCTGTTTTTTAGTATTTGTTGTTATAAAAGCAACAGAAATACATTATCTGCGTAAATTTCAGCTGTCACGGTTCATAACATAAAGCCTGGTAACAGACGGACAGACATATATGCAGACGGATGGACCGAATCTAAGTAATAGATCCTGTTTTTCCACTTACATATACATATCAATCTGGACATATCATATGATATACAATCATAAAAATTAAAGTTCCAGCCAACTGTATATTAATATTATTGTTTTATTTGTGAACGAAGAAATAAAATAAACAGAATACAAACCCCAGCTAACCAACGAAATACACCAACAATAGACACCAATCAGTTAAAATTGTATTACAAGTATAGATAACATTTTATTGAAAACAATTTTCTTCCCAACCAGGTAACATAAGTGAATGGTCCAAATGTAGATACACTGTGAAAATTCCAAAACGAGTTCCAATGAATATTCCTAAGGAATATAAAGATGTTAAGCCATTCAAAGGTTTTAAATCAAAATGTAGCGATCGTATATTTGAGAGTGAGCCACCGCCTAGTACCGTTGTAATAAAAAAGGAAGAACCAGAAAGGTAAGTTATAAATATTCTCTACTTATTTATTTATTCTTTCTCTCAGTTACTCGTTTACTCATTCTTTAATTTATATTTTTATTTCATTTGCCTATATCTATAATCTCTATATAGTATAAAATAAAGTCGTCCTCCGCCTCTGTCTGTGCCTTTCTATTCAGTCTTCTTCTAAACCACCCAATGGCTTTTAATGTGGTTTTCATCATTAGGTAGAGTATTTCTCCAGGAAGATTTTAATAATTTTTACATTAGTAGTAATTTTAAGTGCTTTGCAGACATACTCGTACATTATATATTAAAACAGGAACGTATTTCAGCGTATAAAGTAAATAATTCAGTAGTTAAAGCGGGCGAAGCCTCGAGCAGGTCCCTAGTATACTATAAAACAACCTTAAGACCTTAAGTATGTGTACAATCAAATTTGAGGCAAACACTGCATGCAAAAAAAATATAGTTTTCTATAATGTGTAATAGAAATATAAAAATAAAAGAAGATAAATGTGATGAACATTTCTTCATTGCGGCGTTTCGACATTAAACTATGTCTTGATAATTGGGCGGAAAGTGAAGAACGAAATGTCTTAACCTTAGGTTCCCTCTTCAATTCTGATTAACGACAATAAGCGTAAAACTGCTAACTAAACATATTACTGACCAATATATCCTAATCTCGAATATATACTAATCATAGTCCTACTAATATTATAGATGTAAAAGTTTATTTTACGTGAAACCTAATGGATGTCTCATTATGTTTCACTTAAAAAATAGTTTTAAGAAGCTTACTCTCTAATCCGACGATATATAATTTTAAAATGTTTTAGCTCTCAGTCTTCAATACCCATACCGCCATTAAAAAATCTGCAATTCTTTATATATGGTAAATTTAAGTCATCCAAGGAAGATATAAAGCATAAGATTTTGAAACTTGGTGGTCTCGTAGTAAACCAACTGACAGACACACTAGCCGCAGTAGTTTCCTCTACAAAAGAAATAGAAAAAATGAACATTAAAATGGAGCAAATACAAGAAAGTGATATTATAGTATGTATTAAGAATACTATTATATGTTATATCAAATGTGTGAGATTCTTTTTTAAATAAAAGGTTGATAAAAAAAAATACAATACAAACGCTTAGGCTGTGTGTATGTCTCATAAACCATGGCATTTGACCACGAGTCGCTCGTAGCAGCTAGGAATTTCAATAAGAATTATATATATTAATCATATTATAGGTTGTAGACGAAACATTCTTTGATTTGATTGATCCAAAAACTGGGAGCATTGCAAAGACACTTCAGCTGATAAAAGAAAACAACATTGCGGATTGGGGATCAGATGTAAGTATTCATCACTTATTTATTATAATTTTATATATTTTTTATTAATGTATTTTAATTATTTCTTGTAAAATAGCCAACTGTACGAGTTCCCCAAGATGTCATGGATGGAAAGTCCATACAAAAATCTGGAAGTATGTACGCAAAATCTAAATCAACTACAACAAAATTAAAAATTAAAGGTAACTAATCTTCTTTATATTTATATTATTATGAGTATAATTTATATTACATATATTTGTTAATTTTAAGTAATATCTTCACAAGTGACCTTTTTGTAATGACATGACTGATTACACGTGGTCGTAGGTTCGATCCTCACTTGCTGGATTTATTATTAATTCTCTGCTTTGGTAAATGAATGTCCCTAGTTCTAGTCGAAAGTCGACTACGGTATGCAAGGTATTTTGGCACTAGATTCTCATCAAGTTAAAAAAATTACGTTTCCCTAGCCTAAATAAAAAAAATTGAAGAGCCGTTTTTTTAACTTTGCTATCACTGACAGTATATAACAGTAGATATAGTTATAATATATATAAGTCTAAAAACGAAAATTTAATATATATAATTGCTATCAAGGTGGTACAGCAGTGGATCCAGATTCGAATCTCCAGAACGAAGCTCACGTGTATCAAGACCGTGATGGTAATAAATATACCGTAGTGCTCGGAAAGACTGACGTAGTTGCCGGAAAGAATTCTTTCTATAAACTACAGGTGCTGCGTGCCGATAATAAAAATAAGTCAGTATTATATTGTTCAATATTAATAAATTGTTTTCTTGAACAATTATAAATATTTTCTCATTAATTTCGTATATAATAGAATAGACAAAACCTAATGTTTTTCGTTCTCGCGTGGAATTCGGAACATTGCTTGCTTAGAGATCGAACTCATAGCCTTGTTGTCCTGTTATCAAAGGAAGATAATTAATTCCCCTAAGTGAGAATGTTCATCCATTGCGCAAGCATGGGCTCAAAATATACATCAACCAAAGACTAGTGATGAATTAGAATTAGATTATAATGCTTGAATTGAAACAATATATTGTAGGTAAAAAACATAAACAACCTTTTGAATTATCAAAACATTTTAAAAAACAAGCTAAAAACACATATCTCGTATGTTTCTAAACTATTAGGAAAGAGCAACAACAACAACACAACACAGCTTCATGCTTCATCTCTTGCGGGGTACTCAGAGAGAACAGAGCGTCAAACGCTACGCTCTGTGCATACCTCTCTATCGCCTCGTCCACTGTCAACAACCATGCCATGTTCATACATGCCCTCCGGGAGGTCCTTCTTTTGACCTTTCTCCAGTATTTATATAATTCGGAAAAAGAGATTCTACATAATTGCAATATATATGTATCATCACCCAACAATATTTCTTATATTTTTTTCATGTTTATTTGCTAACAATGCATATATATTTTTTAATTTATTAAGATTTTGGCTGTTCCGTGCATGGGGAAGAATTGGTACACCTATAGGTGGCAGCAAAGTAGAAGAATGTAGCACACTCGATAAAGCAATTGACAAATTCGAAAATCTTTACATGGAAAGGACACAAAATCCATGGAGCGAACGTCACAACTTTGTCAAAGTAAAATTATTAGTCTATACTTAACATAATAAAGCTGAAAAGTTTATTTAGTTAAACATGGTAATCTCGAGAACTACTGGTTTGAATACATTTTTTTTATTTGATGGTCTATTTTATGAACAATACGAGCGAAATCACATTCTCCTCATTGAGCGCATTTTTATTGTGTTTATGTGTAATGTTTTCCTCTAATGATAATTGAGCCCTTGATTTACAGTTAGATTTCCAAATACTATATACTATTTTAAGTAAATATAATTATGATACATACATTTTAGATGCCAGAATGCTACTGTCCAATTGATTTGGACTATGGTGATGAAGAAACGTCAAAATTAGAAACAGACATACAATGTTCACTGGCCATGCCCGTACAGAAACTTATGCAGAAAATATTTGATATAGATACCATGAAAAAAACTCTTTTGGAATTTGAGGTAATTGACTGTCATAGCTACATGCTGTATGTCACATTTTGTGAGGTAGGCGGAGGAAACCTAGTGCTAAGACACTTAGTTAAAATATCACTGCCCAATTTTCATGCCACTCGCTAACTTCATCTTGTTACCAAAGCAACAGAATTAAAATAATTCATTATATTTTTGAGGCCACACAAAAATTTGTTGAATAAATATTTATTTTTATTTTAGCTTGATACAGAAAAAATGCCACTAGGAAAGCTGTCTAAGAAACAAATCAAAGCAGGTTATAGTGTACTCTCAGAGCTACTTAAGTTGCTGGAAAACAACTCTAGTAACGAAAACAAAATTATTGATGCAACAAACAGGTTCTTTTTTTAATATTTTTTTTGTCAGCTTCACGCTGTGTCCCGCACACAACAGGGTAGGCAGAGGGAACCTTGTGTTAAGACACACCGTTCCCCACTTTCGGCCGAATTCTTGAGGCATTGCGTGTTGAGTGGCAGAACTCAACACCGCGCTTGGCCTCGAAATCAGAGCGAAGAAATGGAAATACAAATTTAAATAAATATTTCTTCTCCTCGAGTGGGGATCGAACCCACAACCAGTCGGTTTTGAAGTCACACTTCGTGCCGCTGCGCTACGACTGGCCTATTATTTTGTAAGTATAGTAAATTAAAGAAATCTTAATAACATTTTTAGGTGTACCAATATATAATTATTTATCTGTATTAACATTCACAAAAGATTTAAAAGATTCAAATGACTTAAAAAAAAGTCTTTACTAAATTCCAAATAAAGCTAATAAAAAGCATTTTTTTTTATTTTAGATTTTACACATTAGTTCCACATAGCTTTGGCACTGATAATCCTCCACTTCTTGATAATGTGGAGTCTATCAAAACCAAAACCGAAATGTTAGATAATTTACTGGAGATAGAAATCGCCTATAGCTTGCTTAAGACAGGTAAATACAGACATAATTAATATTTTTCTGAGGGTTTTGCTTTATCTACCATATATCAAGTTGGCCACAGGTTATGTCTGTCGCCGCTTTCTGTCTGAATTCAAGGCATAGCCCGTCTGCATTCGTTGCGGCGCTTTGTCTTCCCAGAAAAGGTAAATGATAATATTAGGATCCAGAAGAGATTGAACCCAAAACCATCTAAATCTGTTTTTTGTTGTTTTTTCGCTATGTACATTTTTATACCATTCGAAAATGAAAAAAAAAACCTTTATTTTATATAGTATAAGGAGAACCCTCATAATACATAATATAACTAAGTGGACGATGATTACAGTCACACATTGTGCTTCTGCGCCACAAATGACCTTGCAAATATTTTAGGTTTATATTTTTCATTAACTATACCCAAAGATTACTGCCTAAAGGCGTTCATTAGTTATACTTCTATATATAGTTGAAGTGACTGACCTTTACGCGCGGTGGATAATGGGTTTCATATCCAAACAGTATTTGAAAATATTCTATTTAACCCTAGACTTAGTAAATAAAATACATAAACAAGTGTCCAAAGTTCACTCTAAAATTTAGAGTAGAAATTGGAGAATAGTTTCTTGTTACTAAGTTATACCTATAAAACTAAAAAGATACTATTAAATATATTTAATTATCATCAGATAAGAGCGACGACATGGTACCAATAGAATCTCACTATCGCAAATTAAAAGCGGAAATCGTTCCGCTGGATAAAAACTCCGATGAATTCCAAATGGTGGTTGAGTATACACGTAATACGCACGCCACCACGCACACATTCTACACGCTGGAAGTTGAAGAGGTAATTATAAGAAATAACTATAATTGATAGAAATAAATGTCATTTTATTACGTCATTTTATGGGCGTCCATTTTTTTAAAGGAGATATCTCTTTTTGAGTAGCGGGACCTATTTTCTTGTTACCAGAGGGAGAAAAGGAATATAATTCATTACGAATGGTAAACGAACCCACAACCGTCGCGTTTGCAGTTAATCGTCCCGCTGGACCACGACGTACTCGTTTTTTTTAATAATTATAGATATAAGCTAATATTTACGAAATTACTTTTTTTGTCTCAATTTTTGTGTTGTCTCAATTGGGGTAAACAAAGATAATAATATCAAAAATAATTATTTAGATTAAGATTTTAAATTTTTTAATTATTTAGTTTTCTAAATAATTATTTTTCTTTCCTAAATGTGAAATAACATTTCAAAAATGTAAAAAATATATAATAATATCACTATGAAATATTTTTTTTGTTACGAGATTGTATGTTACATACATATTTATATTTTGTTTGCTTTTAAGGTAAATAGTGATATCTACATAAGTCTTATATAATTAATTATTCCAAAAGTAAAGATATTAAATTTTTCGCCCATTTGCCTAAAGCACAACAATCGCCAGCAACAAATGACGTAAACTGACCTTCCTACTTTTTGTTATAAAAAATGAAAAAAAAAAATGACATTATAAATTTTTTGTATGAAAAATTGTTTTACAGGTATTTAAAGTGGTTCGTGAAGGTGAAGAAAAACGATTTAAGCCATTCAAGAAACTTCACAACAGAAGATTATTATGGCATGGTTCAAGAACCACCAATTTTGCAGGAATACTTTCACAAGGTACCACCTTCACCTTTACAAAAAATATCTATTATTGTGTACAATAAAGTGTTTTTATTTAAAATACCTAAAAAATATAAAGATAACATTGATCCTATAGTTAGACCACAAAAAATCCAAATTGGTTATTAGTGTAAACAAATATTATTACTAATCAATTTATTAAGGTCATTGTGGCTTCATGACAAAGCATCTAGCTGTTAATAGTTTCGGGTTCGATTCCACTGGATTTAATGAGTTATTTTCAATCCCTGGTATCGAGACACAGGGCGACGTTGAGTTCCGCCTCCTAACACTTCCTCCTACCAAGTCTCAAAAATTGGGTAAAAAGTGGTATCTGCCTTCCTTACTTTATGCTGCATACAACATGTAGCTTAAAAAAAGTAAATCTCGAAATCCAATAATAATTTATAATATTATTTACCAGGTCTTCGTATAGCGCCTCCTGAAGCCCCAGTCACGGGTTACATGTTCGGAAAAGGCATATATTTTGCGGATATGGTGTCGAAATCTGCGAATTATTGTTGTACTGATAGAAGGAATAATGTCGGTTTAATGTTACTTAGCGATGTCGCTCTTGGAAATATGTTAGTATTGATTATTTATACTTAAGCGTGAAAGTCTGAAAATTCTTACTCTATTTTATATATTATAATATATTTCTGGTTTGTATTAGTAACTATCTTATTCAGTATTATAGATGAATAGTAAAAACAATATATTTGGATTGTACAGTTGAGAAGTTTATCTACACACACTAGTATGTGGATTCATTATTTATTTAATTACATTTTTATTTAATTGGTTTAGTTTTTCCGGAATGGTATGTCAGTGTGGCGTTCCTCTATTCAACAGGGTCTCCAGTGTTTGAAACCAAAAAAATACTTATATTGTACAACTACAACTTTAATTTGAGACCATTCATAGCACAGGGACACAAAGTGTGACTGTAAAATCGACTCGATCGAGGTGTGGGTTCGATTCCCACCCGAAGAAATAAAAGATTTTATTATTTTTATACTTTCGTTTCTTTGCTCTGGTGTTGAAGCAAATTGCGGCGTTGAGTTCCGCCACTCAATCAAATCAATGCTTTCGCAATGTATTCAACGAAAAGGGGGGGGGGTAATGGAGTGTTTTTAGTCTAGGTTCCCTCTGCGTGCCCTGCTGTGTGTGGGATACAGCGTGAAGCTGTAATTTATTTATAATTTAATTTTTTTTTTAGGAAGGAATGTATGAAAGCAGAGTATGTGACAAAGTTGCCAGCTGACAAACATTCAGTATGGGGTATAGGACGTACCCAGCCCGACCCGGAGCAGGCACGGACAGTTGGCGACGTCACCGTGCCCCTGGGCAAACCAGTAACACACGACAATAACGCCTACTTACTGTATAATGAGTATCCTTTTATATTATATAGAAGACAGAACAAACTATTTAGCATTGTGAGCATAGTGTGTCAAGGTGTTGTGGCAGGGTGAAAATCTCGGAGCAGTGACCCACGCTCACTACCACTATCCACCTGCACCAAATTCTACTTGTGCTATCTTCAAAGTACCTTCTACAAATGAACTGATCTTTTAGCAATCTATAGTCAGATTAAGCTTTTATACCTATCTCTTACCTTTACCGCATACCGATTTGCTTTTAATTCCTGGCCATTTCCTTGGTAAGTTCGAATTTTTATGTTAAAATTTTTATTCATTTTCGAGACTTTTTGTTACAGTAAATTTATAATATTTCATGTTCCTGTAGGGATTTCGGGATATCCTTCCTTTCAGTTCCCCTACACTCTCTCAAAGAACCTACATGATAAAAAGAAAATATAGAATTGTAAAGTTTGGCGTCTGACTACCAGATAGGAGGGTAATTTTTTTGGAGTGATTACCATTTTAGAATATTAAGTTAGTACCAATTTGGTTCATTTAAATAATATCTGATTATCTACGTGTTGGTGACTGTTTGAGCAATAATATTTTTATTTCCCCAGTCTCAAAAAAAAACATGCGATCATCACCTAACACAAGCAACACATATCCGTATTATAATTTACTATCAATTTTTCTTTGTTATAAATAGGCATATAACAGAATTTTTTAAGTGTTATTCCATGCTAAGGATAGGAAAATATTTTGAAATTTGAGGACTCGAACCCACGCCTCTTGGAGGTTACTAGGATAATAGTCAATGGTCAGTCTTCAAGGACAAATCTCTTAATTTTAAAATTTTTAAAAAGTTTCTTAAATAGAAGAAGTATATTTGCTTAACATAGTACCTCAGATTTATCGTATATGATGTAGCGCAAGTTAATGTCAAGTACTTAGTGCAGATGAAATTCATATACAGATCCTAAAAGAAAACATTGTTCAAGACATCTACTGAACTGTAGATATTTAACGTCTTTATTTTTTTTTCAGCCACCTATTATGTCATGATTATTTTTAAAATAAAGTTAAAACTGCAATGTGATTAAAATAATTTATTCAATTGGCAGCAATTTTTTAAATTTTTGTTAAATTTAATCATTTTACTTCTTAAAGTTGCAAATTGTTTTCATGACCATTATGATAATAATGTTATTGTTAGTTTATGCTTAGATAAACTTACATAGAATTGTGTACTGGTTACATTTGAAGTGTTATTTCGTAAATTCCTTTCATTATTTTTTTAATTCTTATTGTTATAATGATAAAATACTATGATTATTATTATTTTTTTTCTCTTTAATTACCTATATTACATTTTTATTTTGAATTTAATATAGTTTTATTTATAAACAACACACATAATTTATAATTCCGGGCTCAGTGGCAGAAGTATGTTATGTTACCTGTCGCCGAATTTTCTAACTGCACAGCTAAAACGTCCTACGTCATAAGCTAAAATATCATCCACATCATCTGGATACATCTCCCATGAACTTCCTTCCATGTGCCACGAAACTGGAATTTCCTACCCGCGGCAGATTCCATAAAAAAAATGTCTTCATACAGTTATGGGTTCGATTACCATTTGGGGGAAAACGCGGCATTGAATTTCAATTAACACTGGATTCCATCTACGTACCCTACTATATGCGTGATACGGCGTGAAGCTATAAAAAAATTATGACTACTTTATACAACTTCACCATTTTTATCAAAATTAAATTCAATTTTGAATTAGTCATTTTTTCTTCAAATGTCAGCTTCACAATTCACAATTATAAATTCTAATCGCAATGGGGCAATTGTTTATAATACCTGTATCATGAGTGTTGAACATTTAAATACAGTGAATTAAGTGTCCATTTGTACATTTGTTTAATACGTATTAAGGATTTGATTTATTTAATAAATTATATACGGGAAAAAGGTGAAAGTTAATTAACATATCCCTTCTCTTGGCAAAATACGGCAAAGCGTTTGTTTCCATGTTGCTTTGCAGTAAAGTTATTGTAGTATTATTGTAAAATATCATAATACATTATATACAGATAACAAACCACTGCATTGATATTTTTACATTGTTGTCGATGTCATCTTTAAGTCAAGTTTCGCTCAAAATTATTTTTTTTCAATATTTATCACGCTCAAAGCGCCATAAATGAAGAACTGAACTGAACTGAATATTTATCACTTGTCAAATCGACAACGTCACTGTCAAATTAAAAATCATAACATTGGTGTGCTGTCACAGTGACATTATACACTGTACATGAATATCGGATCATATTATTAATCTGAGTTTCGCGCAGATCGGTGTTAAGAGAAATTAAGAGTGACAGTAAAATCAACAATATGTTTATATAAACCAAAGATTTCACCCTATGATATTAGTTTCGACGATAGATTTAACAATATTATTTATATGTACAGTTACTTTCATAAATAGTGCGTGCGATCGAAATTAAAAAAATGGATGTGGATATTATTAAGTGGAGCAACAAAGAAGTTTTAGAAACATTACATAAAGAGAAGATATCCAGTTTCATAATAGATATATGTAAATCTCAAGACATAGATGGACAGTGTCTCCTATCCTTTGTAGACCGAGATTTTTACGACTATCCTTTCGATCAGCTAAAATTAGGAGAAAGGAAAAGGTTTATTTTATTAGTGAAAAAATTACAAAGAAACAATCGAAATGCAATGTATGAACTTGGTTTATGTGAAGATCAAACATTAAATAATCCTGCAACTAATATTAATTTTGTTGGTACCAATTTATCACATTTGAGCTATAATCTCCATAATCAATTGCAAAATGAACTATATGAGAGAAATTCAGAATGCCCCTCAACTTTTAGTACAGATGTTAAGGCTTCAAAACTTAAACCTGAAGTGTGGAAAACTGCTATAGCTTTAGGTAATTTTTTAATATGTAATAATAATATGATTATATAGTCAAAATAAATTATATTTTATTTACCTTTATAAGGCAATAAATATTAATATAAATAAATAGGGATTAAAATGTGTATAACTTTATCTCAGGTTATGTATTTCTGGTAACTTGGGTCACTGCTGTAGTGATGGTAATTGTTCATGATAAAGTGCCAGATATGAAAAAATATCCTCCATTGCCTGATCTCTTTCTCGACAATGTGCCCCACATACCTTGGGCCTTTGACATGTGTGAAATAACAGGTTCATTTCTTATGGCTATATGGGTTGTAGTATTGTTCTTCCATAAACATAGGTGAGTTCAAATTATCTTTATGCTATTCTATTCTAAGCAACAAAAAACATTCTAGTCTGTTTAAATGTTGATTGAAATAAAAATATTGACACATAAATGCTTATCATAATTGTGTCAGTGATAACAAATTGTACATTCTTTTGTTTATGTATACATTATATTTTTTCTTTGTGTGTTTGAAAGTCATTATTTGTCTTTTGTTCAATATACATAAGTCATCTTTATTACTTATTTTCAACATGAACTTTGTATCAACAATTTATTACTATATAAAATGCATTTAAATTTTTTTCCCTGAAGAGGAACTAGAAATTTAAGTTCAATGTAAATAAAATTATTTACATAATATTTTTATCAACTTCATGCTGTATCCCGCTCACAGCAAGATAGGCAGAGGGAACCTTAGTGTTAAGACACTCCATTCCCTACTTCTGCCAAATTCTGGAAGCACTGCATGTTAAGTGTCAGAACTAATATAACACATAAAAATGAAATAAAAGAGGCATATCATTATTATTAATTATTATATATACAATTTTGAAATAACAAAGAAATATTCATTCATTCGTTGAATATTCATTTCATCATTCATCAACTTATATAAATTAATTTTTAAGAGTAATTTACCAGCTAGATTCAAAAATTTCAAGAGAAAATTTCAGATTCATAATTCTGAGGAGATTCTTTGCATTGGCTGGGACAGTATTTCTATTGCGCTGTTTTACTATGTTGATAACATCATTATCAGTACCAGGATCACATTTAAAATGTGAGCCTCGGTTTTACCCCCCTGCTGATGATCTTACTGTGTGGGGTCGAAGGCTCCGCCAGGCATATGACATTTGGAGTGGAGCAGGCATGTCTGTACGAGGAGTACGCACATGTGGGGACTACATGTTCTCTGGACACACTGTTGCATTGACATTACTGAACTTTTTTATCACTGAATGTAAGTATTTTTTTTACTATTATAAGTGGCCTTGCATAAATAGTGGCAATATTTAGTTGGCTTGCAATGAATAAAACATTCATACTTTTCTTCCCCACCCCACTTTTCGCTGAGTTCTGGAGGCATTGCGTACTAAGTGGCGGATCTCAACGCCACACTTAGTCTAGAAACCAGAACGAAGTAATGAAAGTACAAATTTAAATAAATATTTCATTTCCTCGAGTGGGGATCAAACCCACAACCAGTTGGTTTTACAGTTACACTTCGTGCCCCCGCGCCACGACTGGCAACTTAAGCACTACTGGCAAGTATTTAGAATAGCCAAGTATGATAAAATTTGCCAAATATGCTGAATATTCCAAGTATAATATTTAATATCTTATATGGTACATTTTGTTTTTATTTGACTTCATGTACCCAAAGTAAATGATATTGACTGTCCTCAAACCTCAAGTCGTTACGAAAAGCATCTAATTAGATAACCCTAATAAACTACTGACACATTTAGGGTACAATTTAATGATTCAAAGAGTGTAAATATATTGACCAAACTTCAATTGTATGAAGGTATTCAATCAAACTTATTAAAGTAATATTTAGAATGGCTAAAAATAATATATTATATAAATAAATGTTACATAAGTGATGAATGAAACAATCTTATTAATTTTGGATTTTCCCGATGTGAGCCTAATGAAGAATAGCTTTATCATTAATGTTTTTTGTGAAGTTTTCACTTAATTCCATTAGGTTTAAGAACTTTTCAAGATTAAAAATACTAATTTACTAAACGTTTTTTTAAATCACTAATTGCTTGTACCTTATATATAATAAAAAAAATATCATATTTACCACGAGTATACGCGTTTTAATCCGCGTCATCCTACATTTTTGACATATATCACTTATCAATGTATCTCTAATCAATTACGTAGTATCTCTTTCCAAATACTTTAGAATCATATAGACGATTTCTATCGTGTTTTTTTAAACAATAACCCCTCCGATTTCTAACACAATAGTATCGTATCATACAAAAAAAATATATCGCAACTAGTTCGAGGACCCACTGTCATTGTTACCCGAACGAGCCAAAGTTTTCCAAATTGATTGTACATTATTTTTAAATATTTTTTTGAGGTAGCGCTTAATTTTACGTTTAAAAACACTTAAACTGTTTTACCTTATTTCTTATTACTTTAAAATATAATCAAATAAGTAAGAACTATTTATAAAGTAAAGGATTCTTACACTATTGCATAAATCATTTGTTTACAATAAAGATCAATATATTATTGTAGAGGTAAAATACCTATTGCCCTTACCTTAGTAATTCCTTAGTTTCCAACATTATGACAAATAGAATAAATTATTTGACGCAATGTTTGTATTTCAATATTTTATGTAAGCAATAAGCATAATATTATAATTTATTTATTATACTGACTATTTTTTACTAGCATTTTTTAAGCATAATATTATAATTTATTACTGACAATGATATAATAACGGACCATAATTTTTCGCAACCTACTTTACTTTAATGAGTAACAGTTAACTAATAATAATATATAAATGAACTGGTGAAAGAAAGCTAAACAAAGACAGTGTGAATGATTTTCAACACTTTATTTGTAATTTCTGAAGTACCTATAATCCATATGAGTCACTCGGTACAATACAGTAAATGTGACAAGAGGTTCAAAGAACAATTTTATTGTGCGTGAATTTGGTTCAGTACTTGATCAATAGCTTATAGACCAATATGATGTACTTATGTACATACGCGTATATCTAATGTCACTCAATCAACAATCAACGTCAGTATACAATACGCTATACAGAGTGTTTTTGTCAGCACCAGTTTAAACGAAACCTCAGTTTTAACTACTCTATAAAAGCTTAATAATTGTATTAAGTAGTTAAAAGTGTGGTTTTTATTTTATGTCTTTTTTCCCAAACTGAAAAAATTTGTCAAGAATGACGCACGCAGCATAAACATATCAAAGGGAAACCGCTACACACGCCTTATACCGAAACCGAGTCGTAGGTATTGACGGCAAAGTTGTTTAACCTTTAGTGGTATTTTTGTAGTAGTATGCGTATGCATTATATGTATCTATTGCGTAAATGTGTCACACGAAATACAAGTTTAAAAAATTTTATGTGTCCGACCGAAACAAAGCTTTTATCCGAAACAGAAACCGAACCTTCGGCTTTGCTCTCCGGTTCGGCTGAAATCGAAACTGAAACACATAAGTAAACAGTATAATTAAAGACTAACTGAAACGGTCAACAGAGGAGGTCATTACCAACTTTTTTTACTCTATATTGCATCGTCAATAGTTTTACAGTTAATGAAAACAGTTAACCGTGTAAGTCAATAGAGTTACACGGTTTGTAATTGCGGGTTCGAGTTTAAGTACGTTCAAGTTTAAAGTATTTTTGGGACGTAGTTACTTAACTATAAAAACCTTTCCACGCAAGATTTACGTGCATTTGTTAAACCGAAACCGAAAGCGAATCTTTGGTCGGTTACTAAAATTTTACCCTATATGCTGTTTCTGTAAAAGGAGCGCTGTTGCTTCCACTCTGTATATGACTGTAAAAAATAACTTATAATAAGAAATGAACAACAAAGTATTTAATTACAAATAAGATTTCATTGATTATCTTAAACAAAAGTTACTTAGGTAACATGTACAAAAAAAGTACGATGAATTTTGTTAAATAACCACTAAATAGGTTTTAAAGAAACGCTTAAAATTATTTTTTCATTATCCTGGAGGTCCTGGTAGCAAGGACATGAAATTTTTGCTATGAAAATATTGTAATGTCTTCTGATAAAATCAACAAATTGCGTTACAAGTTTTTCTTTTCTTACATTGATTATTTGTTAGATAAATACAAGCCTGTAGTTTGGGTTAAAAAGAGATTAAATTTTTTACTCGATTGAGTAAAAAATTAAATGTCTTTACAGACAGATTGTGACAGATATGTCACAATTAGCATACTTACTTATACTCGAAATATTTCTGTACTCATATTTTGTAAATAAAAGTTGGTTAGGTGTAGAAAACACATTTTGTGATTTTTTCCATTCATTATAAGTTATGCAATATTTTGCTTCATTTAGTAGGAGAGAGGTAGGATTATAAAGAGAAAAAACATTAATTGTGAATATTATTATAATATTTTCTACGAAGCAATGCGTTTGCGTAATTATACATGTTTTCCACGCACGTATTATTTTACTTGAAGAATATATACGGATAATAATTATTTTTGGCGTTTATATGGAATCTTAACAAGATATACACAATGAAAAAAGTACGCCGTAACTTGTAAATTACAAAATGTAATGCATGAACACATTGTGTTAGTACTACAGAATATATATTTTATTTAAATTTTTTTTCAAAAAATATAAATTACATAATAATTTTGTATAGGTATGCATACAATAAAAAACTGCAATTTACATTTAATAATAAATTTCATATTTCCAAGCAGAACTGTAGTTAAGTGAAGGTCAACGATACCACGGTTTAATAATTGTTGTTATGAGAAAAAAAAACTTATATTATGTAAATACTAATTACGTATTAGAATTATTTAAAAAAGTTTCCTATTTATTTCTCCAGCAAATTTGATATTATATTGTTATTGAAGTGATTAAAATTTACCAATAATAGTTACGTGCGTTATAACATAATTCATTTGGAAATAATCACTGATTACAAAAAGATTGCAGTTAAAACCTTCAGGAAACGTCTGGAAGAGATGCCGTTTAAGTAGACATTTTATTGTTATTAATATATTGTTTGTAATATATAATCTATAATTGATTCTTTAGCATCTATTGAAAGAAAATTAAAAATAAACAGTATCTATTTAGTTTTATATTTTGTTGAAGGCTTTATAGGCACTACTATATGAACATATAAAACAATGTAAGAAAAGTGGTATAAACATTTTTTAGTTTATATTGCTGTTTTTATAACACGTTAAGAGATAATATTGCATTGTTGAGATGCTATGATACTTTGTTTACAGTTACATCGATTCGATCACAACACGACATTAGTGACGTAGAGTGTAATATTTTGTTTCTATTGACTCTGTGCCATTAAGATTATTTCTGTATCGTAATGTTTGCAAACCCTAATTTATTGCTATGTTTATTAATAACATATACAGTATACGTCATTAGATAACAGAATATCCGAAGTAGTATTGTTAGTCTATGCGTTAGCTAGTTAAGCTCTGCGACTCAACTCGCAAAGGCTCAGAATGGGGTGGAAAAAATGGGAAACGGAACTGTCTTAATGGGATGGGAGTGTCTTACACATAGTTATAATGAACAACTTGAATGTACTTTTCCTCCTTAATGGCCATAATCAAATGTTGTCTAACACTTTACTAAATGACACTTTACTAAAATTAAATTAAGAAGACCGTAGAATAATCATAAGTATTTTCCTTTAGTATTTACCATTCCATGGTATAATCCGAAATTGATTTACAACATTTACCTTACAAAACATTCGAATTTCTAATAAAACAACGCAGATCAAAAGATATCACTATTTTATATTATCACCTTTGTTATTGGTGTTAAATGCAAATAAATAATATATTTATTAGTCACTATTACCTTGAAACGTATTCAATAATAGTTCGTGGCATTTTTGTGAATTTACGCGACAAGTTACTCTTATCAAATCAAGGTCGTGATAAGAAAAACCATTTTTAAAAGTTATATCGATACTTAACTGACTGGCATGTTTATTAGGTTTACAAAATATTTCTTTTGTGGATATGCATCGTAAGTAGGTAAAATACCTAATTGCCATTTAGGACGATAAGAGTTCACAACAGACAATATCGTTGTTCGTAACAATTTATAAATATTTATAATGTTGTTATTTGTTATTCTTGTATGTATACGGAAACAAATTATTATCATAAACTAATGACTGAAACGCTTAGTTATTATGATTTATCGTTCACGTGCAAAGTTCACTTCTATACGTACACCACATGAGGTACATATATGTTAGATGTTTTTATCATTAGTTTTGTAATATAGTTTATAATATAATTAGTATTAAAAAACAATAAGTCTTGTTAAAAAGCAACTACCTACTCTAAAGTGGTGCTTCGGGCAGATACATACATATTCAGCAGATTATTTTAGTAAGTATTTCCTTTTAAAAGGAGAGGACAGGAGAGCACAAAGATGGACTTAAAAAACAAGCGTTGTTATCGTTTCGTGGTGAATCCGATAATTTTCTTTCAAATAAAGAGGCCGTCGTGGCAAAGGGGCACAAAAGTGCGACTGTAACCGTGACGGTTGTAAGTTCGAAGTTTTTTATTATCTATACTAATATAATAAAGCAGTAGAGTTTGGTTGTTTGCTTAAACGCTAAGATCTCTGGATCTACTGATCCGATTTACTTTCTTTTTATTTTGTATAAAAGCTGCATTCTTCAGAAGCGCTATAGGCTATATAGCGTATGCGTATGTTGCATTTCACGCGAAGCGGACAGGTAGAGAAAGTCGTATATTAGACCTACACGGGTCCTCGACACAATTGCACAATATTTTGATAGTACAGGGTTTATGGGGTTTCGGTCATGGTGACTGGTTGACATGCATTCATACAAACCTCATTATCCAGTATTAATAATGACAAATAAATAAAGTAATGGAATAGATATCTTTTTATTTTTTTAACAGCTTTTTAGTAAAATAAAACTATTTTATATTTCGTAAAAAAATGTTTATATGACATGAAATTTCAAATTTTGCTTATTAAATTTAGGAAACTATCCCATCCAAAAATTAAAGGCAGTCATCTTAAAAAAATAACAATGTCTTTGCAAACCCTACGAAACAAACTAAAGTATCTAAGTCACTCTAAACTTTATAGCATGGCTAAGCTTTGTTTTATTAGTCAAACGTTTTTTGAAATAATAAAGTAGCAAACTATTTTTTTTATGAAAAGCATACACAATGTTTGTTTTCATATAATTGTTATAAAGGATAACATAAAATAAGAATATTTTTTCAGTATGTATTGGTACTTGTATGTAATTTGTGTAACAGTGAAATAGCAGAAGCAAAGCAAAGCCAATTGCCAATTTGACAAATCGATGTTCTATATAATGTTCTAGGATTCAGCACATAGTCTTTTACGAAACTGGCTTCAAGATGCCGCATAATGAATGTTGCACAATGTTATTTCTCATAATTTTATATAGAATAATTACACCAAATATTTTAAAAACATTTGTTTTCTTTCATTCGACACCATG
This sequence comes from Heliconius sara, assembly GCA_917862395.2. Taxonomy (NCBI): domain Eukaryota; kingdom Metazoa; phylum Arthropoda; class Insecta; order Lepidoptera; family Nymphalidae; genus Heliconius; species Heliconius sara. Next base: position 8,898,089 of record OU860792.2, read on the forward strand.
TGAGTGATATTTAAATTATTCATTTTAAGATACTACATAGTGAACCTCAATTTATTAAATTCTTGCCTGTTCTATTTTTGAAATCGTATAATTAAAATTTGAATGTTGTAGATGTTGTGCCATACGTTCTTATCAAGATGTTAGATATCTTGATAAGAACGTATGGCTTACTCGTGAAAGCGTTTAGACGGTTCGCAATTGATGCGGGTTCGAGTCTAGCTTCTTTCAAATATTTATAATTTTATACGACTTCTAAAAATATATTTATATGGTTATCTTGAAATAACACTTAATAACGATAAATATGTAATAACGATAAATGTGTAGCGTATCAAATAAATAACTTTTACTTGAAAAAAGACAAGAATTAAGCACGCTCTTATTTCACTCATCTCCGAAGCTACAAAAAAAACGTTTTCATTACTACCAACCAATCAAATTTAAAATATTTTTTGGTAAATAGATACTCTACTATGAAAACTCTTTCCATCAAAAATTTACTTGTACATGCAGTTATTATAAATAATTACATTTTTATAATTTGGAATTAATAAACTGACTCATTATAACTCATGGACCGTAATAATTAGAAGAGTTACGACTAACAAGTACTTAGTTTTCGTTTTTGTCGAAAGTTCGGCCGTATTTTGGCTGAAACCGAAACGGAGGCCAAAAACTACAATTTTTGGCCTAAACTGGCCGAACTCGAACCCAAATCGGTCATTGATTTCTTAGTTGTGGTGACGAAGAAAATAGGGAACTGGAACGGAATGTCTTAGCACTACGTTCCCTGGTTCCCTTTGCCTACCGTGTGCGGGCTCTACAGCCTAATGCTAAAATAAAAAAATATTTGATTTTCCCAACTATAAGACTATAGTTGGTAATTAGCTGATAGGCTTAAGGAAATTTTAGCTCCGTAGTGCACCGTCACGCTATGACTCATAATAACTTCGCAAATCACAGGACTTTTATTTCACAAATTAAAGAAGGGAAACAATAAATGACAATGGGTTTATTTTGCTACGTCACATTAAGACGTTGTTCATATGTTATTGTTCATTGGTAATATTCACAGTATTAATGTGAGATTATTTATATAATTGAAGCAATGATGTTACTTAAAACATGATATCTACTAGGTAGTTTATAGAAACTCATATATATTACGTGACTTATGCATCATATTCATCACATTTTATGTTACTTATGCATTATATTATTGTAGTAAAGTGTGTGCCAAAAGTTCTGTGTTGCAGCCAAACGACGTGGACATAAATTGGACCTGATTCTGTACACAATGTATGAGCTATGAAAATACACAGACGGATTATTAGAGTACTTCAAAATTTATATTTTAAAATTAAAAAAAAACTACTATAAAAAGAACCAACTTCAAGAACTAAACAGTATAAAATAACTTAATAAAGATTTAATTTAGAATATTTCTTATGCACACCGAACTACCTTTAATGTTAATACAATAATATATATGTTAATACAATACGCTACTTTCTGTATATGCTACTTTCTGAGGGGTTTGAAATAGGTGGGAAGACCTAAAAAAATTTAAGTTAGATTAAGATAAAAAAATGGTTAATACCTACTTAAGTTAAAACTTACGTTTTAGTGTTACAAGAGCTAATAATTGACAACTTTTGTATATCTATTACTAATATATATATATGTTATTTATAATTTGAAGCTTTCGTGGCTCAGTGTGACAGTGTCGGACTGTAAGCGTCATAGTTGTAGGTACGATACTATAAATTATTTTCAGTTACATAACTAAAGACGCAGTGTCTTGAACGATTATAGTGACTTGACATTAGTTTTTCTCTGTCCTCCCTACTATAGACGATAAAGCTTCCAGTTGTATAATTATAATAATAAATTAAACATTTTATTCCAGACACCTCACGCAGCCTGTACCTCCTGCACATACTGACGTGGGTGATGAACATGTTCGGCATATTCTTTATTCTGGCGGCTCACGAACATTACTCTATTGATGTTTTCATTGCATTCTACATAACATCGCGTCTCTTCCTTTATTATCACACTCTGTCTAATAACCAAGCTTTGATGCAAAATGATTCTTCTCGGTAAGTAATACTTTGAACGATAAATATTAAAAATATAATATCTAATATCTATACATTTTCTACTTCTTTATCTTTACCAGTGGGGACACTGGCAAAGATAAAGAATAGCATACCCCCATACCCATAGAGGTTTTATTGGCGCTAATCAGCCCCTTTTTAAATGGACCACTGCAGTGTGGTATCAACCAAAAGTATCCATAACTATGGGCGTAGGAAGGCAGAGAGCCGAGTAGGCTGTGATATGTTTACTTACAACAACAATTTGCCGCAAAAATTTAAAAAACAACATTTACATGAACATATCTGTTCAAAGCTAAAGGCTCTCCCCAAAAAATATGTCTAGATACGCTTGTGTCCATAACCTGAATATTAGATATTATATAATTATATAACTTAAATATATAATTAGTGTGGTAGTTTTCGAGAATTGTATCTATTAGGTAATAAGATACCTATCTATTTTATTTATAGAAAGATTCTTAATTATATAAATTCATTAATTTCCGTACGTAATTAAGATAAAATTTTTAAGAAGCAGTTTCTTAACGCGTTATAAAGTTAAAGTGTATAAATTTTCTCATGTATTAAATTAAACCAATCCACCCATCAGTGGCAACATCGTTGGCGTCAATTATACCACCATTTCCATAATACTTTCATTTACATACCATAATTAGATTAGCTTTGAAATTTGGAGCCATATATTCGAGACATTGCTTTTGTTGAGTGGCGGAACTCAACGACGCGCTTTGTTTTATCGGAACAGGAAAAATAAACAATTTATATATTATTTTACAGAACGCGAATTTGGTTCCCTCTATTGTCCTTCTTCGAATCTGAAGTGGATGGCATAGTACCTAACGAGTACGAGGGGCCTATGGAAATTGTAACCAACTTGAAGATATGGCTTATCCAATTTGTCGTCGACGTGAAAAAATCATCTATGGCTAAGATAGCAGGCAGTAAATTACAAGAAGGAGCCGCCATGGGGGAGTACTCAGTGGTGCGACTCGTCGACGGTATTAAAAGGAATCTCAGTCTTATTGAAGAATATAAAAGCTCTCGGCAGCGACTCGTGACTCTTGACAAGAATGTGCAAGCTGGTCTATTGGAAGAGCTACCAGACGCTGAAATACGTCGTAGAAATCTCGCAGAATTGGCGAGTGACTCGCTTTTCAAAGAATTTAGCAACCCACCTTCACCTGTCATGAAAAAAAATATATGAACTATGTCATATAATACATTTAGATGCATAGAGGTCTACGTCTGTTCAACATTTCCATTTTAAATTTTATATATCATATTATTCCATATTTACAATAAGTCATAGTTAAGTAGAAAATTACAAAGATTAATTTGCTCAAGATGATTGATTGCGCTGAAATATTATATGTTTAATTACTTTTTATTTGTTTCTTTTTATTTCTTATCTTTTATAATTTTTTTTATGGTTTCCGTAATTAATGTCTACTTTTGCTTTTTTTTATCTATTTACAGCAAATAAAGAGCAGCACATTTTTTTTTAAATATTTAGATAAATATATAAAAAATATTTAATATCAATGAAATTAATAACATACTGCAGCATAAAAATCTATACTTGCCTGTAAAACATCTGTATTAGCTATAAAATCAATTCTTTCGAACTTTCTTTTAAAGTAAATGCTTTATTAGCAATGAAAAAAAAACTAAAAATAGTTAAGTATCTTTAAACTTTGTTGGTGCATATATTACTTGCTAAAGTAAGTAGAGTTGTCGGATAATATATTCTTATTCTGAAGTTCCCAATGTTTTATCATTACATTTATTTCATAATAATGGATAGAATAAGCAATTAAAATGCAACACTTACGAATGCATTCAATGATAAAATAAAAAGCAAGATATATCATATTTTCATATTAAAAGAGATAAAGGTATTGATTAATTATTACATAAATTGATATAATGATAGTCTTAGTGAGTTATTATGATTATAAATGATTCTTTGCATATAAATATAATATTTATTATAATTCTATTGTTGTGCTTTTTCTAACATTAAAAAATAAGCTAAACATTACATGCTGGAACTCTGTAACAAATTTTGTCATAGGTTTTACAGCCATGCGGAACGTGGCTTTATACCCGCTTAACTGACTAAGTATATAAAAGTGCAAAAACAAAACATTTTTGATTAAATTTGGTGCTTGTATCTTTTCTTTCTTTAAATATAGTATTTTTTTTTTAATTTTCACCTAGAGGAATTTGGTAACAAGATTTAAATCAATCAAAACATAACAGAAATTGAAGGTTTCTCGCGGCGAAAAGCAAGGAAAACGGTGGCTTAAATGCTTAGCCATTAAGTTACTGTCTCAAAATTCTCAATTTTGTACAAAATATAAATTCTATATATAGATAACAAAATTGTCCTGTAAAAAAATATTCTTAAATCTTATTTGGTATAATAACTTGGTTTGTCACCAATTCCTACAGTGAAACTGGAAATTACAAACTAAACTTAAATCACACCCCCATCGCATAGAAAAACTGGCAACCTTCCGTTCGTTCCTTCAAATGTTTCTGTCTTTTAACCTTATATTACCAAGATCTCTTGTAAGATCGCAAAATTGTTTATGCTTCTCGCCCAATATACAATTAATGTTTTATAAAATATTCAAGACATTGGGTGTTGAGTGGCATAACTTAACGCCTTGCTTTGTATTCTCTCATTGTGGTAGTAATGAGATGAAATTACCTTACATATAAAATTATTCTAACAAGTGTATAAGAATTTCGAAGTAGCTCGATGAGAACGTATGGCTTAGTTGGTCAGAGCGCTGGGACGGTTACCAAAGTGGTGCGGGTTCAAATCTCGCTACGTTCAAATTTTAATACATTTTTTTAATAAGTATTTTAATTATTGCTTACCTAGTGTGCAAATAACATTTTGAAATATTTGAATCAATAGTCAATATTGTTTTTATTGAACCTATGAGTACGTACGAGTGTTCACAAAATACGAATATTTACTTATTAATATTTATCCATTTTTAAATATAAATTATTAAAAAAAAAACATGCTCTTTCTACGGTGGGAGAAGGGTCCAGGCAGTCGGTGAATAGGGGGCCCCCAGAAAGAGCTTCGCTATTAAACTGAAACCACGGTTAAGTCTAAATATTTAGATATTTTTCTTTTCGGCCTTCACGAGATTGTTATTATGTGGGATAGCATCGTCAACAATCACTGCGCGGCGCGCCACTCGGGTCTACTATTACTATATCAGGTATATTTTTATCTAAATATTTTATTAATAAGTGACATAGTAGACATCTACATCACACATTCGCCGAAAGAAGCCGATGCGGGTAGTTAAATAAATTATATTTAGTTTTATTCTTTTGATTAAGGAACGAAGATATGCTTTACATTTTAGTTGATCATATAAATGTTAAAAACATGTAAAGCTATTAACAATAATTAGGAAATCACATAAAATTTACAACAAATGAATGTTTTTCTTTAGGTCATGTTTTTGGTGTAGTTTCTAGATCACGGGAAGGGCGAAATACGAAACTCAATATTTATATTTAATTATTTTTATAATAATATGTTTAAAATAAAAGTTCTTAATTATGTAGCATTTATATAATTGATATGAAAAAAAATATTAGTAAAAATGTCTTTAAAATAACATGATGACATCAAAGGATGTAAAATAAAAATTAAGAAAAGATTAATTTCATAGAATGCCCATTTATATATAAAACAAAGAAATATAAAATCAGCACCTTAGACTACAAAGTCTTACATTACTTAACAATAATGTCATGTAAATGATAACATTTGAGTTTCTTAAGCAAATGAGCACTCCAAAGTAAATAGTTATTTAATTTAAGTATATAAATATTTTAGTGAAAAAAAATATACAAATTAATACTTTTAAATAATACATGTCTATGTTAATTAATAAACTCTTACGTTAGAGAATGATAATTTGATTAATCTCATAAACAATTTAAATAGGCCATGATAGCAATAACTAGAAGATGTAACATTATAAACCAACAAGTATTAGCAATGAGCTCCCCTCCTGTACAATGTGAGGATGATATAATGAGTGACTAGTACATGTAGCGTTATCAATTGTTTTGGAAAAATATTACAATTTCAATCTTATATATAAACAATCTTTATGGCTTTACTTTCTAAAGCTACATTTTCATCATTTAATTTATATATCAGTATTTCTACTAACTAGTCACAAGGCAACTGGTTCAAACTTTGCTATCAACAAGGTTGACACAAAATCCATTTAACAATAGACTATTACAGCATATGCCTCACAAGGTCATATGAATCATAAGGGAGTTCACTGAATTTGCATTATATACAAGACGAAAGTATGCCAAAAAATATGATTGATGCAATATAAATAATGCAATGATGATGTATAGTGCTTAGTGCTAAATAAATGATTTGAGCTGATAACATGAGCCCGAAAAATGACGGTGGATTATTCTGTAGAAGCCAGCTGTTCATTCTGAATAAGCGCTTCTGAGGCATTCTCTGCACTTTGTTGATTTTCTTCATTTTTCTCTTCTGATTGATCACGAGACCTTGCACCATTCTTGGCTACATCTATAGACGCTTCACTTTCTGAAATTTGTTTAGATTCAACTTCAGTCTCATTAGGTTTTTGATCATCTTCAGCAGATTCTTCCTTGTCATGGGAAGGGTCTCTTGCAGGTGAGGATTCTTTTACTACTGATGCTGCTGCAATCTCGGGAGAATTTTCTTTTGAATGGCCTTCGTCAACAGAAACTTCATTTGTGTCTTTAGATTTGTCTGCCTGTTCAGCTAAATCTTGTTCTGGGGATATTTCTTTTGACTCCTTTTCATTATCGTTGTTTTGAAGCACACCATTAATAACATTACTCTGAAAGAAATGGAATAAGTCTGTTAGTATTCCATGGTTTCACCATTGTAAGTGTGCCTAGCACATTGTTTCTTTCCAGGGTAAAGAGCTCAGAGAAATGCTTTGAGACTTACATTGCCGAAAAATCTAGGTTTAAATAACTCCTTTAATTATATAAAATAATGCGCGTACACACACTCTACTGGTACTAACAAAGCTTCTCTGTACTAATACCAAATATGCATATATTCTGCTAGTCCTGCCTTCAAAATATGTTCTAGAAATTAGTTGATGATGATTGATGATAATTCTAGTCACACCAAATGACAGGTAAAAACCATAATAAATGTCACAAATATACTGAATTATTGAAAGTACTCAAATAACTATTGAATAAATTAAAAGGTCAACCTTATTGTTTAATTGAGGTTCCTCAGTAGGGACTTCTACCTTCAGAAATTGTTCCAGTGTATCTACTTCATTAGCCAAGTCAAATTGATCATAGTCCTGCAATAAACCACAAATTCAAATAAAGTTAATTATAATGAATATTTTTTTAATTAAGTAAATTTTAATTATTTCTTTTTTTAAGAAAACATAGTAAGAACAGCTCTAAAGTAACTAAAACAAATTTTATAAATGAAATAAAAACGACAACACTTACCCCACAGTACTCGACATCGTTGAACACTTGGGGAGGTAAAGGTGTTCGAGGATTGGGGTCACTAACAGTGCCTCCATTCGATTTTGAATTATTTTGCATGAAGTCCTTATCATCTTCTCTACCAGGTTCCGTTATGTCAATTATTTCATATTTGATATTTTTGGAATCAAGTATCATTAAAACACGCTGCTGTCTCTTTTTTACCTTAAAAGTGCACGAAAAAAAGTTAAAAACAAATCGAACTATGAATCAGCACTGAAAAAAGTCAAGCAAAGCACCCGGTTGTCCCAGGAAGTTTCTAATATTATACTTGCCTCTTTGTTTCCTGAAATACCACTTATATACACTTTAACAACCATGTCTGTAAGAGTCCTGTTACCAGTGTGTTATTCAAAATAAAATAATTTCTAATCAAATCTTAACAGAGAAAGATATAGATAGGCTTGGCCATTAGACAATCTGTTGTAATAATAATTACCAAAGTTGTCAAAGTGACAGTGAATTGTTGCCACTATTCAATTAATATTATAATGATTACTACCATTCTCTAATAACAATATAACTGTGAATGTTTTATATTGTTATAAAATTGCTCATAAATTAACGAAAATTTGAATTGGCTATGCTTGTAAACAAACTTATAATAATGAATATTTCCCTTTATATAGAATTATTATAAAGAGAAAAATCATCGTGGCAGTGGGGATTTCAACACAGTGGCGGTGAATTCGATGTTCATTTGGTGGATTCGATTTTCATTTCATTCTCATGTATATAATTAAACTTTTTTTTAATTTTCCTGCCTAGTAGTAGTAATTTAAGGACGTAAGGAAGTCGTAAAGGGGAAACATGCGTATTTCTGTTTTTCGGGTGTACAAGTGCTGTGGCAGATTAAAATTTTAAGCTACCTCCGCCGTTTTGGGTCTGACCGTCATAGCATACTTGCTTTATATGGTACATCCGTGTACATAATACAATTTACTATAAATCCAATAGGATTTACTATAAATCCAATAGGATTTATAGTAAAACTTATTTATGAAATAAAAAAGGAACAAAAGGAAAAATAAAACAATATAGGTTACTCATACAAATTTACTTCATTTGATGTTATACAAATGTGTATTGTCTTGTAAACGATGTATATTGCTCGATGCAACTTATACCTAACGAAGCAAGGCTTTACGCGCTTTTTTATAAGTACTACTGCTGAGATGACTCTCAATTATCATTATTATCTCATATATTATAACCTAATAGCGCAATATCTAATATTTATGAATATCCATTTATGCAACAGGTTCCATATATGTATACAAAATAATATTTTATTAACAGAATTTCGTTATTTCTTATTATAATAATTGATTAATGAAGTCATATATTATTATTATTGTTTCTAAATTTTCTACCTAATAGGTTGTGGGTACTACTATAAAAAGTGAGAATGAAATTAAATTTAGATTTTTATATAAAAGCGCAAATACACAAACCTTACTTAATAATTCCTCAATGATTACTAATACAATTTTAAAATTCACGAATTTAATTATAGTTACATATTAAATAGAGATCACTGCTCATCTCCACATTAACACAAAATTATTATACATCATATAATATGAAATAGTCTTTAGATATAAATAAGAACAATATAACTAAAACATAATATGTATTAGATGGTATGACAAATAACATTACAATTATAACTTTATCACTGGTTATAAATAAAGTTGTTTTGTAGCGTATATTTACTTACGCGTATTACGTTATATATATTGGCGTATATCCAAACAGCTGTTGGATATATTTGCATCCCATTATTATTATTATTATTGACAACAATTACTTAATAAATTACATTAATAGACTGTCTTCATCGGATCTTGTACGAAATCATTAATTTTAACAGGTATGTATGTGTTTAAAATAAATAATAATATTTAAACATAGTGATGTTATGACTTATGTGAATGGAACAATTTTTATTCATAAAAATATATAGGAATTGAAAAAAAAAAGTAATACGACTTAAATAAAAATGTTTTTTTTTTACTGTTGAACGTCATTACATTGTTTTCGAGCTAAACGCCAAGAATTTTGAAAGAATTCGGTGACCAATTTAGATCAATTAACACACAAATATTGTAAAGGCATATTTGAAAGAAAATACAAAAATGCAGGCTTTATTAATAGACTTCAAAGTATAAAAAGAGACCGATATACTAAAGGTGTTGCGTAAAATATTTACGTTGTCAAGTGGTGACAGTCCAAGACGCGTGGGAGTTGAAAAATTCTACGTTGCGGACTAATTTACCGTAACGTGAGATGTCTCGTCGATCTTATAAGATTTTTTATTGTTTTGGGAATGCCAAATATTTTAAATGTGAATGTAAGTCGTCATTTATAAAATTATTCCAACATTTAATAACTAAGCCGTAATAAATAGCATAAAATATTAAAAATATTATGAAGTATTTCGATAGAATGGTAAAATAAAATGTTATACATACAAAATAGAAATTAAATAAATATAATATAAAAAAAGTAACAAAAAAATATTTTTACAAATAAGTGTTAAATTATTTTTTTTCCATTTAAATTCTACATCACAAGCCTTACTTATAATAAAATTAAATATCAATCGGGGCTCCTTGGAATGCACGACCAAGTGCTTCATTTCACTGAGCTATACTACCATTATATATATTTCTCACAGTGGCGGAATGAACGAGACAGAGAACAGTAAAACTAAGCATAATTAAAATTATATATATTATATATGTACAGGGAAAATATCTAGGCTTCAAGCCGGCAAACGACAGGTCATTAAGAGATCAAAGAAGAGGGAAAGCTGCGTCTCGTGTAAAGGAAGCCAATGTGTGTTTTTATTTAAATTGTAATTTTATACTAATTTTGTAATTTAGAAGTAAATCACTCAAATTTTGTGCGTTGTCGTAAACCAATAAGTAATTCTAATTTTTATTTATTTATAGTTTTTTTTATTGCTTGCCTATTTCTTACTAGAGGCAGTAAAAATAGTTTCAATTGCACTACAATCTTAAAACTTAACGATATTCATTTTATTAATGATAGACCAGATAATATAGTCACGTATTCATTAATTCAAATTTCAAATAGTAAGAATTTTTCTATAGCTTCACGATTTATCCCGCATGCAGCATGGTAAGCAAAAGGAACCTAGTGTTAAGACCTAATTTTCCGCTGGTTACTAGAGGTATTGCGTGTTGAGTGGCGAAACTTAACAGTGAGTTTTGCCTCGACACCAAAGCGAGGAAACGAAAATATTGAATATTTCATTTCCTCGAGTAGAAATAAACCCACAACTTGTCGTATTCACAGTCACATGTTTCTGTTCATGCGCCACGACTGACCTCAACATTATTTGATTATAATTTATACTCAATTCAGTTCTGATTACGGCGTTTCGAGCGTGCACGAATCTATCCAAAACTGTCATGCAGAATGGAAACACAATCAACATAGCGTTTTAAGCGGAAAAGCGAAAATAAATGGTAACATTATGTTCAAATTTTACAAAAGTATGATTTTAAGTATCATATTAATATTGTTACATAACAATTATATTGTTATTTGAGTATGTATACAAATTTATTTTTAACTACTTTTGCGGTTCGTCATGGTTTTGACTCATAGAAGCTAGCATCAAGTTTTTTTGTTTTGTTTTTTTTATTTTGAGTGGTTTTTGTCTGTACTGCTTCCCATGCCGCTGCAATGTTTACAATCGTACCATGTAAAGTCAAGGATCGTTAGTTTATTAAGTAACACGTGTGGTGCGTTGAGTTAAGAAATGTATGAACACATGACTCAAGTCTCAAGAACGTTCATAAAATGGGGAACCCTAGCCTCAGAAGCCTCAGCTACTTAATATTTATATCGATTATAATAATAATTTAAAGGATAACTATATGTTGAGGAATGTTTTTCGGGATGTTATTTTTTTATCACAAAATAATTAAATCACAGGATATGTAGAGCCTTAATAATTTTGTAAAATTATTTAAATATTTTGGATTTTTTTAAATTACATGTTACAGATTGATGATTTCTTAGGACAATTGAATTAGTGAAGTTAATATTTTGTACTACGTCGCTATCATGCAGCCAATTAAAACTATTCAAACGTCTGACTGTGTAAACAGGGTTGTGGGTTCAATTACCACATCCGGCAAAACAAGCGCAGTGTCGAGTTTCGCCACTCATCACGCAATGTCTCAAATTTCGACGATGAGCGGGGAAACCCCTTTTTATTATGCCGGATAATATTGAAAAGTAAAGCGGTAAACAAACTTTGAATATCATTTATTAAGAAACACAAAAAACCTCTTTAAAGGAGACTTGACTTCTTTTTGAAATATTTTCGAATTTGTTTTAATATTATTTAGATCATTGTTATTAATATCAATGTTATTATATGAATGACTTCAAAATGATATATGGAAGTCGACGCCAGTTTACACTTTCCACGTTTTGACCTTTTTATTTAATCCTAGACAATATTAATTAAAAATATAATGTGAAATATCAAAATATTACGTTCTAAAATCATTCAATACATTGTCTAGTGTAAGAATATGATAATTAGACGCATCGTGACCCACATTTATACATACGTCGCATCACTAGGTTATATACGACATTGAAATAATAAGAGGCCATCCATAAGTTACGTTACACATATTTCACGATTCTGGATAGTTTGTCACAACTGGTCGTGTAGTAAAGGTACTTTGTGTGACGTCAATTATTTTGCAACTTTACACATAGACATTACTTAATGAAAATAAAAGTTCCGCAATTATGTCTCTATATTATATTTTTAAATATTACGTCACGTATCTTAGGACCCCTCTCTACTCCTTTCCACACGACAACTTTCAACTACAAAAAAGGCGGCTTATTAGACCGATTAGCTCGTAACCACAAATGATAAGTACATATAATATATAAATGTATTAGAGTACAAGCAAAACTAGCTAGCGACACTAGTGCGAACGGGGAACGAAACGAAGCGAAGGGAATCGAGGCGAGTCCAAGCGAGCGTAGGCGAGTCGAAGCGAGGCGGGCTCAGACGGGCGTGCCGAAGTCGGGGTCGCCGCGGCCCGGCAGCAGGCGCGGCGGCCGGCGCTCGCGCTCCGCCTCCGTCACGCGGCGCGCCGAGCCGATCCTGTCGGCAGGGCGAGCCATTTGTATCACAGCACATTCATTCGCTATCGTACATTGTTGTAAATTTAAATTAATATATATTTTTATATATTGTCAATGTGTTATTACTCGCAAATTAATATATTTATTTTGATAAAAAAAACAAATTAATTTCATTCTCTTTAAAATAAGTTTTATAAGATAAACGCCATATTGAACAGTACTATATGTCACACACGGAGAAATAAATAATTTTCATTTACTCGCCCTGAAAACAGACAAAGCACGGCGTTGTGTTTAGCCACTCATCACACCTCGACTGGGAGGAGCGTGGGAAACGGAGTGTCTTAATAGTAGTAGTAGGCTCCCTCTGCATAATATACTAAAAAATATTGAATAGAACTGTTTCGTTCGTTGTATCGTTTATAAATTTAAGATCAATTTACCGAAATCCTTTAGTATCTTTCCTCGAACGACTATCGCCATTTGCTTTGCTTTTTGGCAAAACTGATGCAGAAGACGTCACCGTGATAGTTGATGTAACAGCAGATGTCACTTTAGACGTGACGGAAGGTGGCACATCTGCCGGGACGGATGACGTCACAAACGTTAATGTAACGGTGGACGTCACGTTTGACGTGACGGTAGACGTCACAGCCGTGCCGGGGGCCGTCAACGCGCATGACGTCTCGTGCGCAGGAGAGGGGATTGAGATCGGTAGGTATCCAGATGGTGGAGTTTCTTTTGTATCGTTTGTAGCTGAAAAATATTTTAATTATATTGACTTCAAATTTCATATTTTCAATTTTTTTTTATGCGATTTTGATTAATGCCATATTGGTCTAATATGACGTCAGTTAGTCTTGTAAGCAAATATACTGACATTGGTAATAACTATGAATAAATTTGATGTTTCGTTGAGATTTTGTATACAACACCGCTTGGTATGATATATGCTGCATTATAAACATTTTAAGAGTTTGATGAATTTTCAAATTATTTTTTTATTTTATCATCTAAAATAAAAAAAAAATCTTATTACCTAAGCTATCTCAAACGCAGATGTATTTTTTTTTGTCATATACAGTAAAATATCCTATTATCTAGTTAATTTTTAAGGCCAGTAGTGGGCAAAAGTGAGCGACATTAAACGCCACAGTTTGTGACATACTTAATATTTTCATTTCTTTATTCTGGTACCGAGTCAAAGCGCAGCGGTTGTAGTACAATCGTATTTTTATTAAATAAAAAAATAATTGCTTTAAATTAATACATTCGGTAAAACAAATATTTAAAAGTACTGTTACAGATATTAAAATCGATGTAACAAGGAAGGTTATATTGCATCATGTAAATCCTGCAATGTAACACCTTACACAGGTGTAAGTGTAAACGATCAATATGATGCGGTTCGGTATTTGTGCTCAGAGTTACACAGGCCACTTAGAACTTGTTATGCGTCATACACAACTTTTAGTTATTTCCATACAACTACGCGAGCAAAGCCACAGGAAAAAGCTAGTTTGAATATATTCATTTATATACATACGCAGGTCGTCTGAGGATTGCGCATCCGACACCGCGCAGTACGCACCTTTGGTCCTCCAGTCCTGTAAACAACCATTTATTTTAAATACGTTTTTTTTGCTAAAAAAGACAAATAATAAATAGACAAAACAAGAAAATAAAAGTTTTAGTAATGAGCTCTTATTGTACGTAATGTAAAGTCAAAAATGTACAAACACCATTGTACTTAGCTAGCACAGATTTTGCTACAATACTATTCTTGATTAGGTAAGTTTCGTAATCGTTTTGTATTTTTCCAACTAAAAGTATAAAATGAAGCTCTTCAGTTCCTAAATAAAAATTTAATATATTATTTAAAAACTGACCCGCTGAACAAAAATTTAGATTTTTTTACGAATCTATCATAGTAGAGTTGAAGTGAGCATTAAAAAAAGAATTTTGGAAAATAAGAGAACTTTTAAAGGTCGACGTGGATTTTAAAATTTAAATTCTTAGTAAAAAAATATGGTACGGAAGCACGGAAAGCTAATTTACTTTTTGACGTGGCTATAATATAATAATACGTTTGATCAAGCGAGCCCGCGAGTGGATCGCTACTTAGTAACAATAGTTTACCTGAGGCTTACGCTTCTTTTTCAGCGAGTTACGGTTATGTACGGGCGTGGAGCGAGCTGACGTGGAGCCCGACAGCGCGCCGGACGTCTAGGGAATGTTGCTTTTTATTAGAATTTCACTTTACTTCACTAGGATTATAATTGATTATGTGTTAATGTGATAATTGAAAAAAAATATTTGCAAAAATATAACTACTTTTATACAGCTACAATAATGATAATAAAATATATTTTACATAAAAGTCAGCTTCACGCTGCATCCTGCACACAGAGGGAACCTGTCCGTTCCCTATTTTCTGCGGAGTTCTGGAGGCATTGCGTGTTGAGTGGCGGAACTCAACGCCGCGCTTTGCCTTGGCATAAAATCGCCCCGAGTGGGGATCGAACCCACAACCAATCGGTTTTATAGTCACACTCTGTGCCCCTGCGCCATAACTGGTTTCAAATATATTATATACTTAATACTTATTTAATATAATACAAAAAATATATAAAAAAATCTGAAATATCAACAGTTCTCATTGGGAAAATGTGACTTTGACAATAATTAAAACATTACCTCGAGTCGAGCTTCTATTTTAATAGAATCATCATCCATATCTAATATGGACAAGTTATTGATATTGTTATAATCAGCATAATGCGTGACGCTATCTACCGCTCTCTCCTGGACGTAAGGTCTGTTTTCATCTTTTGATTTCGACTCATGCGACTTATCGTAAGGTCCGTTTTCATCCTTATGTCCATATTTATCATATGGCCCGTTTTCATTCTTCAGTCCATACGAGTTATCGTAAGGTCCGTTTACCTCTCTTGGTTCATATGATTTATCATAAGGCCCGTTTACATCTCTCAGTTCATACGCTTTATCATAAGGTCCATTTACATCCCTCGGCTCATATGGTTTATCATAAGGTCCGTTTTCATCCCTCGTTCCATACTTATTGAAGGGTCCATTCTCGTTACGATCGTAAGTTCTCCGTTCTGGTTCATACAAAGGCACCGAGTCTCGTACACCGTCGTGAAGACAGACACGATGGGGATCATAAACAGGTTCGCGAGCATACGAATTATCTTCATCGCATTCACTTGCTGAATTGTCACTGTAGAAAATATTTTATTTTAGTCAATATAATCAATTAAAACTCCTTTTGTATATAAACTTTCATAAGAAAACTCACTTGTGGTTGTATTCTGGAGTACGAGGCGCGGTGGGCGTAGCGCCAGACGCATCTGGTTCTTCGAAACCTTCACCGTCTTCTGGATATAGAGGAAATCTGAAAGTTTGACATTGTTCACTCGGGAAGAAAATAATCGAAAGTAAGAAATTTTCTATATTCAATATCGTGATAGCTTATATATTCTAAGAGAGCGAAATGCAAACCTGTAATTATCTTCAGAAAGTCTATCATCATCGTCGGTAGCGATGAATTGAACACAGAGGGCACAATCTCCTTTCACACTTTGCAATGCTTGAACTGCTTCTTTGTGACACGCCTGTCACAAAATTAAAATTTAAGTTCAAAAGTTTATTTTTAACAATTTTTAAAGTGTTAGGTTTCAAGAAAGAGAAACGCTTTTATAGAACATTGGATTTGAACCTACTTGACAAGCTGACCGCTAACGCTCTGCGTCCAAACATTTTAAGTTATTTCTTATTATCTTCAAACTTTTCTTGAATTTTTAAACAAAGAGAGTAGAGCTAGTAACACCGCTTTTCATTCACTCGGGGGCATTGCGTGTTGGATAAAGGATACAATAGTGCACTTTGTCTTTAAATCAATAATATTTATTATTATTTATTAGTTGACAGATTTAATTCATTCTTTTAATGTATTCTCTCGTAATAATCTCGTAAGAGTACAACACAATACTATATCATGTTAATAATCTTCACAAGTTAGTATTTATAACTGTGTACAAAAGATATTAATAAAATTCTTCCGAAATTAAAATGGGCAATCCACGTGAGCGACCTCAAGTTCCGCCTCTCAACACGTCTTGGATTCCAATGGATATTGGAGTTTCGAGTGTGTTGACGTTAGCTTCTCTGTCTACTTTGTTATAATCGGGATAACGCGGTGCATGTATTAACGCCACGATTTAACGGTTTTTGAGATGATTATATTGGTTTAAGAATTTTAAAACTTAAAAATTAAACTAGAACCGCCATATCTGTAGATGCGGTAACGTTAATACATAAGCACCTAACGCTTAAAACAACAAAAAAAATAAAAAAAACAAGTAAATAACACGAAATACAATACCTGAGTTAGGTCTAAGTCGTTGATCGCCAGTATAGCGTCGCCCACATACAGCTCGCCGGTGAGCGCGGCCGGCCCGCCCGCCTCCAGCTCCGATATGAGAATGGGCACGCCGTGTTCGCGCCCGCCCTGTGCATAAGCATTCATTGCAATACAGGCCAGACGTGGCGCAGCGGCACGAATTGTGACTGTAAAAGCGACTGGTTGTGGGTTCGATCACCACTCGAGAACATTAAATATTTATTTACATTTATATTTTTATTTCTTCGCTCTGTGTTGAGTTGAGTTACCGGAAACTAGTCGACAAGAAACGAAAAGAAAAGAAATTTTTATATAAGCCATGCGTTGTAATTATTTATACATAATATGTCTAAAAATCTTAACAATATAATAATAACAACATAGAAATTAAAAGATTTTCAAAAATCTGCTCACTATAAAAGAATTCTATCGTACTTTAAGCATATAAATTAACCTACTGTAACAGAGATTCCAAGTCCCAAATGCGGAGATCGACGGACGCGCACAGTGCGCGGCGCTGGCGGCGCGTGCGAGGCGGGCGGGCGCGGCGCTCGCGGCGCTAAGCCGCGGCACACGCGGACCAACGTTTTATGACGTTGGAGGAGGATTTCTGCTTCCACCTTTAAATAGAATAATTGAATATTTTTTTTAGTTTGACGCTGTATTCCGTATATACTATACATGAGGGAGGCAAAGGATATCTAGTGTTTGTTAAGACATTCCGTTTCCCACTTTCCGACCAATATGATTATTATTTTGGTTAAATACATTTTGTGTATGTTTGGGCTAATGTTTTATTGTTACCTATAGGTAACAATAAAACATTCGCCCAAAAAATTATAATAGTATAAATAATATAGGCGAAATATGTTTCTTGTCGTATCAACGTAAGGAGTAGAAAAAAATTTAAATAGCCATCGTAACAGCAACATAAAAGTTTACTAATTACTTATGTTATTTTATATATTGAATTTAAAAAAAACTTAAATTCCTACTGCATGCTACATACATGCCGAACACAATAACGGCTTTTTTTTAATATTACTATACCATTTGATCAAATTACAAAAAGAAAGTGTTCCAATTTCACAGTAGACATTTTATTCATATAAAACAATGAGTTATTAGTAGTATAATATAAATACTTGAGCCCATAACGAATCTCTCAATTCGGCACGCATGTCGCTACCGAGCAACTGCAACTGCTGTATCCGTCCCGCCAGCTCCTTATCGAGGTACTTAGTTGCTAACCTGTAAAAGTCAGTTACAATATATGGCATATTAGTTAGTATGTGTTGAAAATATTTGTTAGTCAGTAAGGGAAGTCTGTGGACTTGTGGTTTCCATTTCCACTCGGTAAAAAGTCATTATTTAAAATTATCTTGATTTTCCTAATAAGTTGAGACAAAACGCTACATTGATTTCTGTCAGTAAAGATGTCTAAAATGGGTTACAAATGGCGCAATATTAATATATTGCGCCATTTGTAAATTATTGCGCCATTTGCACTCAAGACTATTTCTGACATATTATATTATTGCGTCAACTCGGAAGTAATATATATTTTATAATGGATTATTACCTAGCGCCAAAAAGCTCAGAATGTAAGGCAAGCACTGTTTCTCTTAAAGCAGCGTTCTCACGAGCAAGTTGGGCAGCTTCAGCGCGCGCGCGCGCCGACTGCGATATATTAGCCGTAATGTCTCCACACTTTTGTCCTGTAAATTAATCAACAACATTAACAATAAAATAGATCACAAATACATAAGAAAAAGTTTTTAATTTTAAATCTTTTTAAATTAGTTTTTTGTGTCGCAATGCGACAGTTCTATTAGGGTAAAAAATATATTTTTTTAGCTTCAGGCTGTATCCCGCACATAGCATGGTAGGCAGAGGGAACCTGGAAACTTACTGACAGACTTGCATTCTACACTTTCCACCGAATTCTCAGGCGCAACGTTGCGCTTTGCCTCGATACCAGAGCGAGGAGATGAAAATATTAAATGTTTTATTCTCATGCGTGGGAATCGAATCTACAACTTGTCGCGTTTACAGTCGCATGCAAGTTCCCCTGCGCTAAGGCTGGCCTCGATATCTGGATATCTTATTACCTACAAAGACGCCTATTGTTTAGGAACAATAAAAAGATTAAGCCTTACCTGCTGCCCGAAGTTGTATTAATTCAGCTCTGATATCTACAAGTTCCGCCTAAAAAAAGAAAAGAAGAAACATGAAACTCGTAGATTCAAATAACATCGAATTGCAAAAATAGGGCGTTTTAAATTTTCTAAGAGTTTTCTGTTAAATATAATATTTGGCGTTTAAAATCCTAAACAATTGAGATGGCGTACTACATGTGGGTGTAAGGTCTGATCAAATAATGCACTGCAACAAAAAAAATTGATGTAGGTATAAACAACTAAAGTTTGAAGATAAAACCCTTATAATTCTATTATTTATATAAAGCACTTCAGTGTCTATTAAAGCATTTCATATAATATTACATTTTATTATATCCACCAATTTATATTCCTTAATGGAGGTGTGATTTATTATTATTTCAACTGTCAAACAAACGCCAAGCCCTGCGGGCGACATTAGTATCAATATTGACGTCTACTGGATATTGCTCGTCATGGGTCTCACTCTCAATTGATGGCAAAAACACTCCAAGTTCGTTTATTATCATATCATTAATACTTTTACATTGTGAAACATATATTATCTAACAAGTTTCACTTTTATTTCAAATTAAGTACAGATGCATTCAATCAAGTACTTGCTGCTATTATTTATGTATATAACTACGAGTAGTGGATGTATTATATAACTCTTGCAATGTAAAGGTGCGGAAGCAAATCGATATCGTTGTTATTAAGGCAACACAATTAAGCATACTTAATCTCCATTTATTACTGTTATTACATATTGGAGTTGAAATAATTAAAAACGAGGTGCTTGTGAAATAAAAACTAAACACGCAATTTAAAAAATATAAGTAAACATAAATATAAGTTAAAATAGTTAGTAAATAACGACCTCTGCGTGTACAACACAAAGTTACTTCGTGTCTTATCGGGCGTATTGTCAATGCTATCATAAGCTATTTCTAGTGTTTACGTTGTTAAATACTAGTTCATATTAGTAAGTTTGCTTTATGTGCAGGTATAATTACGTAAAAATTAAAATTAATTTAAAACAGCTTCACGCTGTATCCCACACAGCAGGGTAGCCGAATCCTGGATGCGTTGAGTGTGGTTTGGCGGAACTCAACGCCGCTTTGCCTCGACACCAAAACGAAAAAATGAAAATATAAATGTAAGTAAATATTTAATTTCTTCGAGTGGGGATCGAACTCACAACCAGTCGATTTTACAGTCACACTTTGTGCCCCTGCGCCACGACTAGCCTCATAATATAATTACGTAAAACCCAAAAATATAATTTAATTTCAATTTTGAGACATTTGCAACATGTAATCTATGAGGCCACCGTCTTTAATAATGTTATATTAAAATTTTATACTAAACTTTTATTATTTTACATAACTGTAAACAAGAAGGAAACACTTCAGAATATAATATAAAATTGGAATCCAAAGCTTATAAATGCAGATCTTTGCACGGGCATAATAAATTATGCAAGGCATTCATATTATAGCCTTTGTATAACATTCATATTCAATAAATACGTCCTACGCTGATCTCAAGATCATTATCGTCTTCGCTTTTAGTGGGCGTGTGTTTTAACGGTCAATTGTGAATATTACAATAATAACAACGCTTTTCAACAAGTGAAATTATAAAATTATTACGAAATGTAACGGTCTATTTATAAAGTGAACTGTCTCTATTTAACACTTAATAAAGAATCAATGATAAATTGTATGTAAGGAACTACATAAAAACGGATCATTGATGTCGAGAAAATTTGTCTAAATTTCTGTCTCTAGTAAACTACCTTACACAATATAATTTTGAAAATAACATATGCAAGTAGGTTTTTTTAGCGTCCCGATGTACGCCGCACACATCAGGGTAGGCAGAGGGAACCTAGTATTATGGGCATAGGAAGGGGGGAACCGGGTGGGCCGTGTCCACTTTAGAATAGTCTGGTGACCACCCTAAAAATTTTACTTACAACAAGATTTGCTCCGAAAAATTAAAACAACATTTGCACGAACATCTGTTCAAGGTTTAGGTCCAGGCCCTCTTAGAAAATATATTATATTAAGACACTCCGTTCCCCAAGTAGATATTTAGGTTTTTCCTTTTTTAGTAACATTAACCGGCAAGGAAAATACAGTACCATACAACCATTCATACACACAGTGCCTAAGTACCGTTGCTTCATTCATCGCACGTGGTGACCGATGGCAGATGAAATCAAACATAGCAAAGATTGATTCATAACAGTTCTATATCACCGCACACATCTAAGATACATTACGATTAGACAAAGTTGCGCACGTGCCGCGCGTCGGCCGCTGGCTACGCTAACACACGAATAAACCACTTTTTTATTCATGGCGCTAAGTAACTATAAATCTTGACGGGTTGTGTCGACACTGTTTTTCGTATAAAACGAAATTTGACTCTTATTTATAAAATATCTTCAAGCACTTTAGTGTCGTAGTTACCTAATCCAATATCGCATTTGTATGTGACCACACAGTCAGATTAAATAAAATAAATAGACGCGACAGTCAACAAAACAGCTTCGAAAAGAAAGAAATGGGGAAACATCTAACTTGAAAGCTGCATCGTGTAATAACTGTCGTTCGTATAATATAATCATTTTTAACGATTTCAAGCATAAATAATATTAAAATCTTAAAAATGTAAAAAAAAATACATGTAAAAGCATCTTCAAGACCTCAAGTAACAACAAAACGGAAACCTGTAACAACAAACGAATTGTAACGACTCAAGGCTGTTAATAGTATTAAAAAAAAAACAAAAGCAGGTGTACCAACACTGTTACATGACTCGTACCTCTGGAGGCAACACAACACGGTTTTCATTTACATAAAACGTTTCCAGTCTGTCACGAGGAGGCACGATTGTCCTGCCGCTTTTCACCTGATGTCACTCAGTATGCAAACATTCTTCTTTACGCTAACTGTTCTTAAACATTTTAAGGGCAGTTAGGTTAATTGCTTGCATGCATTTTTGTTTTCTTTATGGTTTTACGAGCTTCCTTTTGTGTACATGATGATATACTACTTTGTTTATAACTATGCTCGAATTTCAAAGTGAAAACTAGAGTTAGTAGTACACTAACTTAGGAGCATCTAAGTGATGAGTTGTATTAAATAATAAAGTTTAAAAGAAATAAGTTCGCATTTTTTCTGCAATGCATTACTGATAAAGTTTTGCGGCATTGCATTATTAAAGATATGTAACTATTGTTTAAGCAAAGATGATAACCGCTAGGCCGTACGATCTCATCAAGCTACGTGTCGAAATTCTTATAGGCTTATTTATATTTTTTATATTTATATTTATATTTTTTAAGCTGTACGGAGATTTTTTACAAATTTCTGCTACCCAAAGGTGATAGTTCAGAATTGTCACTTGGCAAGGGAGAAGAAAATTTTTATATTTTTTTTTAATTAGTATTTTTCTTTCCCAAGTGTGGAATAACACTCTAAATATGTCAAAAATATTAGGTTATCTTATATACTATATCTACCCAATTAACAAAATATTCAATTTACAATAAACTCGAATGAATTTGTAAGACCCAAAGATGATAAACAATAGAAAGGCTTTTGAAGAACTGAACCACCCAACTAACTAACGGATTTTATCTCCGAAAGGTTCTGATCTCAGCGGGTGCTCATTTGCTTAACACTGTCTTATCGGAGTTACATTATATATTAAAAAGAGCCGCTTCAACTGGCAACCGGATGCATATGCTTTGTTTTTAAATGAGAATGTATAAGTGTAGGTATATTTAAGATTTCTTAGGTTACGGAACGACATACGGTTTAACCATTTGTTGAAGAAAGCCAATGTCTTGCACGTTGTCTAACAATGGCGTGATTTAAACGGTATGCAGCGAAACAAATGACGAGACAGTACAATAATGCACTCGTAATAGAGAACATAGTTAATGAATACTACCAGTAACAAACTGGGAGACGGTCGCCCGCCACCGTGAGTTGGAGTCATTCCAAGCGTTCAGCGTTGATTATTTAAATTTATCTTTAAGTAGCATGAGCATATTTTATAATTAAATAATAAAATATTTATGAAATAAAAATAAATCAGCTTCACTCAGTGTTAAGATCCCATCCTCACTTTCCGCCGAGTTTTGGAGGCATTGCGTGTTGAGTGGCGGAACTCAACGCCGCGCTTTGCCTCGACACCGGAACGAAGAAATGAAATGAAAATATAAATGTAAAAAAATATTACATTTCCTCGAGTGGGGATCAAATTATATTATTTTTTTATGATATGAAAGATCCTCCTAATTAGACGTATTCTGTATAATAAGACTACTATTATAAATAGAGTGAGATATTACAGAAACTTAAATAAATTACATTCTTAAGTAACCTCGGTAAGGTAACTAATACCTCAAGTGAAGACAGTCAATATTTCATTGATAACATTTTTAAAACTTACACATTTGTATGCAACAAAATGTTATATCTAATTTGGGTGTATAATTTCTTCGAAAACTATTTAGATTTTGTCAGTGTGAGAAGTGTGCTCAAGAAAGTTTGTCATTCGTCCCCGCTTATGATTACAGTCGCGCTCGTACCTGGCAATCAACGGTGCAATATGCACGTGTGGACGTCATGTCGTCTACAACCACGGACGGTTCCAAGAATCCTGTGTATGTATTTAACGTACCGATCGTCCAGACACCAGAACATGACGACATGCAAAAGTAATGCATTCTTATAAACGTCCTGTATTAAATTACAAATTCTCAATAAACACATCACAACTCATTTGTGATTTAGTTCGATATTTTTTCTTTTATAGTAAAGTATAAGATAAATAACTTTTGAAATAATTGTATTAGGAATATTAAAGTTAATTGTGTTAATGTGAATTTATGATGGTGAAGTTTTTGTGAAAGTAGTCAACACTAGCGCATAAGTTACCATTATACTAAAATTAAATTAAAGCAACATCTCCACTTTCGGTATCATCTAATCTATTTCTCTGTTTATTTCCACTAATCCTTGTTTATTATACATTTTCTTTACGTATTTTAAAAATATTTTTCTGATGATTTTTGAATGTACAGTATCTTATCTTATAAACACAATATTATATTTTATAACAAAAATATAATTTCAGGTGTTTACATTGATTACACAAGGTACACATATTAAGAGATAAAATTCCGCGATGACATAAATATGACGTGAAGGTTTATTCAGGGTGAACAATTTAAATTTATGAATTATGGAACTATTAACAAAAACGCACTGTTATTTTTTAACTCTACTAATTGCCCAAGATCTGAGGCTCGCCAGGCCTACGTCATTTTAGCAAAACTGAATTTTTGACTTTTAGTCTAATATGTAGTTAAGACAATATGCGTACTCATTAACTTGAACGTGGGGCCCTTTCAGAGGTAGCGCCAAATAAAGGTACTCTGTCTAGAGGTGGATGATCCATCTGTGAGCGTCTAGAAATAGTCCATTAATAATATATGTAGAATGAAAATTGCTAGTTTGTCCCAATTTTGAACAACCTTTAAGACGTCTGGCAGGAGTAAAGGTCCACGTGAAGGGTCTAGTAATAATAAATATACATTTTTTATATTATGCTTTAAAACATATTTAAATACGAACGTTTCTGCTTTAACATATGAGGGCTTGTAGCAGCTTTGCTAAAATAACGTATACGTAATCTAAGCTCGTTTTGCTTAATGTAATGATCAAAAAAGCTCAAAAAAATAATATTGTATTTTTTTATTATGGCATTGGTATTATAGTAAGATTAGTAGTAAGCTCAAGAGCAAAAAAATCAAAAGTAACAACAACATTTTAGTTTAACTAAAATAAAAATATGTAATATGATTTTTGCACATTAAAATTTATTATACAAAACAACGAATGTTAAACGTCTATGTATGAGTTTTACAAGCTTTTATTTAACTTGTCGCATTAGTGTCTTAGTGTATGTGAAATCTTGCAAGTCTATTTTGACCCACTTCTCAGTTCTCGATTGAGCTGAAATTTAGATTTATTCAATTCTGAATGATCATAAAATAATATATAAATAATATTGTGGTTAATCCAAAATAGCTGCAATTACTATTTTTTGCACAATCCATCTAGTATGGTTGTCAAATGAAAGGGCTTAATTTGCTAAGTAAACACAATAAAACAACATGAAACATCTAGAAAGCTTGTTTTTCAAATGGTTCTTCAATCAATAATTACATATCTATTAGGTCTTTCAAAGCTTATATACTAAACAAGCAGGACACATTTTTATTTCTTACACTAATAAATTGACTTATATTTTCAGGATATATTTATGATATTGATAAACTTTCTTCAAATTTCTATTTCTTTTTTTTTTATTTTTCGATTCAATATAAATAAACAGTTATAAACATTTTATTATTCAGAAAATCCAGGTTTTACTTTAGAAAATTATCTTAAATACACACAAGGTGATCATTATCGAGTGAAAATGAAGAAGCTCAGCATATTTTATGACATTTAATTATGGTTGCTAATTTTAGTAATCCACACGAGTTAGTAATAAATGTTAAAATCATTTCCCGTAGTAAGCATATAGAATGGTTTGTGGGCGTTCCAGTGAGTAGTAAAATCAAACGGTAACGAAACGAACTAAGCTCTGCTAATTAGTAATATTCGAAGGATGAATTTAAAAAATACAGGGGCGTGCGATAGGTTTTGAGTTCGATTCCCAATCGGGAAAATAAAACATTCGTCGTAATTTCGTCGCACTGGTGAAGCTCGAGGCAAAAAGTGCGACGTTGAGTTCCGTCACTCAACTTCAGAATTCGGCGGAATCGAACATCGCTAGACGCCAGTTTTACGCTGTATCCGTCAGAGAAAAAAAAAACTTAAGTCGAGTCAATCGATCAAGACACTCCGACCTCCGCGGTCTGTCCAAATTCTACGTATTATCTAAGAAAAAGCTAAAAGACAAATATGTAATATTAAAATATTTTTTTATATAAATATTGAATTACTTAATATCGTTGCGAACAAGCTAATATATATATTTTTATCGAGGCGTATCATGCGTGACATTAATATTTAATTTATCTTCCACATATGTATAGACAAAATTATAGAGTCTTTAGCATACAAACAGGTTTATATTGTCTTGCTGTTTGCGGTCACTATGGCCGAGGATGTCTTCGGTTGAATGGGTCACAAAGTGGACCGCGCGTCTTCCTGTCGTCTAGAGTATTCTCAAATGAGTTGAGATCGTGAGATATAGTTTTTGAGGACATGGAGCGTATTATTACGCAGTATTGAATAACACTTAAAAACGAAAATTGTATATGAAAAATATATAAAACATGTAGGTATGTGAAAAAAAGGTAAATTTAAAACGAGAAAACAGCCTCTTATGTTTTAACCTTACCTTACCTTGTTTACGTGTTATACCTACTCATCAATTCAATATAAGAAGATATCTTTGTCCAAGCCAAACCAGCCTGTGTGCCTTAAATTAATAAGTGAAAAATAGCAACATTATTAACTAAACAATTATCTTTATATTCCTTAATGTAATATGACGTGTAGTAAAATTTTTTTTTGTAGAAAAAATAAATAGTTGACAAATGGTATTTTGTATCCAGAAGAAAAATGCAAGTGATTAACAAACAGATACTCAACGTGACTCGCGATAAAATTATTGTATCTATTTAAATATGAATAACTTTTGAAGTATGCTATAAATCACAACATAACGATTTTGAGAAAGTTTTACAATGTGATTGTTATTCATGCATGATGCATAATAAATATTAAGCCTATTTATCAATTTCTTAATATCGAAGTCATATGAAAGACTATTAATATAAGATAACCAAAATAACGGTAAATCTAATGTCTATATATCATTCAAATAAAAATTTGCATCATACACACCATGGTATGGTAATATTGAATGTACCTATGTACCTATGTATATTATAAGTATATCATAGTAGTATATTTCAAAACATTTTCTGTATTGATGAAAAGAAAACTTGTGTTTATGTTGATTGCAACATTTAAAACATCATCTACGTATTCATTAATTAGAAAGAGAATAGATCGTAATAAAAAGCTCCATAAAACAGTGAATCTCATTACAGAAGCAATTAAGTAGAACAAACACGTCAATCAAAGCGATAGTAGTGCGGATGCGCGCACGCACGGAGGGACAGGGCCGGCGGAAAGCTTGTTTCTCTTTTTCTACCGGCATTGTCCGAGAGGGAGAAAGATTGATTTACTGCATGTCACGATAATTTATGAATGTAACGTTATGCTCCAAACATATAACTTCTGGTGATAGTAAAATTTCGCATAATAACATTATCTAGGCTGTCATCGATCATGTCTTGGCAATTGTAGAAATAAACGAGCTCGTTTGAGTTAATGATGACACATCTGTCTGTATACCGGTATAAACATGTAACAAAACTATATAAGTAAATTACCATCCACCGCGAATCAATTATACGATACGAGTCGGAGATACACATATAATCAAATCGGACTAGTTTGTGTTATTCCAAGAATATGAATCGAGACTCGCGTGTAGCTCATCTGGGAATAAAACCTGTCGCGCTGCTCTATCATCTCACGATTGCGATGCAAATGTGACGGCCCGACCGAGCTCATCTTCGCAAACTACACCGGTTACGTACGTATACGTGTATGCGCACGGGTAAACCTTGGCCGGCTTACATCTAAACAGATTCTTTAAGCGCATAATAAACTTGATTTGTACCTATACAACACCCACGTAGTGTCGTTTTAATTATTCTGTATCATTTAATATCAATAAATTTCTTAATAAATAATTTTCCGCGCTCGACTTAATTGCATAGTCATGTCAAGCATGCCTAAGCAGGTGATTTGTTTACATTTTTAATACATTAAAAAATAGTGATTTAATTAGCACGCGTTGAGGAATATGCTTTTAAGAGTCGTAAATCGCCCACACTTTAATGAACCATTTCTACTAATATTTTTGTAAATACTATTTTATTTTGACTCTACCATCGTAGAACAAAAAGAAGATTCAAAAAAATAAGATAAAAACAAACATTGTATGCCGATTTTACAATGTTTATTAATATTTTATGTGCCATAAACTTAATTACACATCTCAGTTCATAACCTTCCAAATGAAACTTTGTAACGTCAAAGTGAGGTATTAAAACCGGCGCAGTATTGATCAGTATTTTGTTACTTATTGCGTTATAAATTTATATGTATTTTAAAATTTAAAATGGTGATAAAATAAAATCCTCTTAAATATCACACCAAAAAACTAAAACCTGAAGTAGTAGTATTTTTAACCATAAAATATAATAAAATAGCTTAACTAACTATTATATCTACAAAAGGTACATTTTAAAATAAAATCAAAATAAGTTTCGCGCTGTATCCCGCACACAGCAGGGTAGGCAGAGGGAACCTAGTGTTAAGCGTTCCCCACTTTCTGCCGAATTTTGGAGGCATTGCGTGTTGAGTGGCAGAACTCAACGCCGCGCTCAGTCTCGACATCAGAGCGAAGAAATTATATTTCCAAATTTAAGTAAATATTTCATCTCCTCGAGTGGGGATCGAACCCGATCGGTTTTACAATCACACTTCGTTCCACGGCGCCGCGACTGGCCTCTATGTTTTTTTGTACGATGTAACCAAGGTCTTAATCAATGAAAAAAAGCTTCTATCTATAGAGCCTGATTCTGTATTCAATTTCTTAAAAGATTGCCTATTGAGAGCTTCTTCGAAGTTTTATCCTTTAGGCCTTTTTTACCGAAACGTGGGTAAAATAAATTGCATCGACACTCAATACTGAGTTTAATTTGACAAACTTTAGTCAAGCTCAATGTGACACTAGTATTTTGGTATCACTGTTAGTCTAAGCTAGTAATATCTTAATCAGAATACTTAATATTATTAAATGTAGCAATCAGATATTATTTACCACAATGCTACTTTATTAGCGGAATTATTTGAACAAATCTGGTCATTCTGTCCTTATAATGTCGCAATGCAAAGCCATTAGATTAACGAGCAAAATGTGATAGCGAAAGATTTGCAAATTGTCGATATTGATAATGCTCAGCAGACCTTTGATAAGGTACGTAAATAAATTCGAGAGTAATGACAGTAGTTGGTTGACCAATAGGTAGATAACCTGAAATTACAAGTTAAAGGAATTCTTAAAATTCCTTTAATTGTAATTTTCATTTGAATGATAATAATTTATGTTGTTCTACTACTAGTAAAATAATTTCAATGATAAATGCAAGCAACAGATATTGTAGGCAAATCATGAACTGATGGCGGGCCGGCCGCCAGAAGTTTCGAACAAATTTTGTTTTTGGTTTTATTCTGGAATAGAATTCAATATTTTCAAATGTACGAGAGTATTATTTTTGCTGTCGGCGGGCGACCGGTATTCGACCGGCGGGCCACGGTCCATCCATGTTCTAAAGGAACAAAATCTTGATTTCTACTAAAATCCAGTAAAAATGAGAAACAGACCAAAAAAAATCAAATGTATTTAATATCATGCTGTAGACTAGAGCAATAGCTTTCTAGAACACGATACGAGAAACCACAAACTATCTTAGAAAATCGCGATGAAGTTTAATAATCGTGTGGTATGTTACTGACAGAACTAAAGTTGCTACCAGCATTTCACATAAATTGATTTATAGACAATCGGTCACCCGCGACCACCAGACACTATGTCAAGTGAGTTCGTGAGCCGATAGTATATCACGGGATTAACGTTAGTTCGACGGCGAGAGGCCAATATCCCGCTTGCCCCTAAAATTTAATTGGCTCGTTACGCTTGCATGCGTCCAGGCACGCGGCGCAGATTGAAAATATAAGAGTAGGAGCCGTGTAACATTCCTGGTTCATTATGAATCGATTATTTTGATGTACTTATACGTCAAGTCGTTGTAAGCGAAGAACAGATTAGTTATTTTTTATCACACTTAGTGTCACTAATAACTTTTTACGAAATTCGCATCAAAAATCATCGAAACTTCTATTCAATGTATATAAAATTTTAATACAAATTATGCATAATAAAATAATCAGTTAGTTTTTAACGTATTCTTAGTACAAAACATGTAGTGAAATACGTATATAACGGAACGGGGGAAGATAACGGTAAGGAAGCTCCGAAATATAACCCACTCTCTCTTCCCGTCATCTGTTTAGTGCATGAAACAATATCTGCCCTATATTATTTTATTTTAACACTAAAAACTTTTACTCAACCATTATTATAAAAGATAGTTGCGGCAAAAATGATTTACGCATGCATTGACTAGACTATTGAACAGTTGATCTATACTAATATAATAAAGCGGAACAGTTTGTTTGTTTAAACGCTAAGATTTCTTTAACTACTGGTTGGTTTTACGTTTTTATGTTTAATATGAAAGCTACATTCTTCAGAAGTGCTAAAGACTGAAGATGAGAAAGTTTTTGTTTATTACTACTGAGTCATCAAGGATTTTTTTATAAAAATCAGCTTAAGACGTTTAAGCATGTAAATTGAACGTATACTTTTCGAGAAAGAGTAAAATGCAGATAATTGAAAGTCCTGTATATGGCCGCAAACTCGTGTCCCGCGGGGAGCGCCCTTGCCGCTGATGATATCGTCTCAAGCAGCCACGTAATACTTGCACTTTCTTAGAATTATGACAAATGATTGAATGTATAAATTTTATAATCAGTCTGATGGCAAATACAGCATAATAAAAGAATTATAGGTGGTACCTGTTCGGGCGAAGCCGCGAGAAGGTCGCTAGGTATTACAATGAATAATACTACTGACAAAAAAATACTTCGTAGAAAATAGAATTCTGTACACACAGATATACATACATGATTACTATTAATGTAACTTATTAAATGGAGGACACTGTGCCGCCACCGTATGTAACGCAATTATGATTTACAAGCTCTGTGTCGATTCTTAATTCTCATCATGATTGAAAGATGTAGTGCTAATAAAAAAATATTACTTGCTTGTACGCCGTACATATAAGTACATAGCAGGTACTAATCATAACAATACTATGTTAATAATTATATGATAATTTATTAGTTTCGATTTTATGAAAAAGACTATATAATTGGTTTTTTTAGAACAACAAATATTACAAATGAATTCCAACAATGCCTGTCGAAGTTTGAAGTGAGTTTCTTTAATAACAAAGTAAAGTACAATGTGTAAAAATTATACTTGATTGGAATATACAAAAAAGTACTTTGTTGCAAATTTATTCTTATCTGAGCTAGCAATTACTGAAGACATAGCAGAAAACTAGTTGACTCTTGTTGATGACACTTTTCTAGTCTAGTGTCTACTTAAACTCGCGCCAAGCAGTCGACAAATAATAGAAAGTCAATTTATATAACTGAAAGTTACAACATAACAAATATTGATTGAAATGATGGATAATAATTTGAATGTTTAATAAATACAACATCAGCTCCGCGAAAGGAGTGTCAGCATGATTCCAATAATTATATGAGACAGCGTTTCACTGCAAAGAGAGCTAGCTAGCTGTAACACAAAAATTTCTTCGTTTCTCAATTAGCATCTAATCAAGGGACTCATTTAGTAGTAACCGTCATACGATTTATGAGTATTGGACGGTAGACTTTCTCACGCGCTTCACATCCCAGATTCAGCGTACCGCACTTTGCTTTATGATCGCCACTTGCAACTCGTCTCATAGATATGCTCTTTGATAGCTTAATTAAACACGCCGATTATTATTTTAGTTAATTAACATGCTTACATATTTAACGATGATGGTATGTCTTGGTTTTATCAAAGACAAATATTTAATCGTTTATTTTTCCGTGAGATAATATAACGTACAGAAAATAATAAAATTATACACACTTAAATATATATAGTACCTAAGTAGGTAAGATACAAAATTACTTAATTGAAGCATATTCGGAATAATGAAATAAGAGAATTTATATGAATTATATATTATATTTAAAGGAAAAAGCTGAAATTACAATTTAAGAGGCTTCAGCGCTGGGGCGGGCGGGGAGGTGCGCGCACGCACGGGGCGTGGTCATAGCGCTATTCGCGTCAGAGCCGCCGTGGATGCTGCGGTGGTCGCACCTGTCGATTCGCGTTTGCTTTGCAATCGGTAACACCGCGCGGACGATTGTAACGTAAAAGAAAATGCAATAAAAATCGAAGCCAGTGATATGAATAGAGACATGAGTTCAGTGATAGTGACAGCCAATATATAGAAGCATTTACCTCTACGCTACTTAGGAATATCCCTAGGTTAGTATTTAAACATATTCTATATTGGGGCATAATTTAAAAAAATATATAAAAATATTATTATATTAAAACATTGTATTTCTCTTGCGAATTGCATAGGTATGGTATACGGTTAAAGTAAATTATATAATTTATGCAGGTATATATGATATTAAACATTTTGAAAACAGGAAAAATATATAATCATAATAAAACAATTTATAAGCTTAATGTAAATGAGTATATTGGAATCGTCACATAAATGTGTGGTATATTTATGGGACATAAATAGTTTTAGTCTAAAAATTTTGATTGTAAGTAATCGGAATTTTTTGATTATTACCAAAATTAAGTTAGAAGTTACTTTGTGTATTTGTTTTCAATATAATTGGCGAATTGATTTTGTACAAAAGGGAACGGTACCCAAAATTCACAGATATCTTGTTAAATTAAATAATATTTTTTAAAGTAAAAGTCGTTATTTAATAAGAATGTTTACAGTAAAGCTAAATAATGAAAAATATCAAATAAATATTAAAATATCAAAACATCTGATCTGATAACACAAATCAAGTAAAACAAAAGCAGGAAAATATAATTAAATCAAATCGTTTAGAATATATATAACAATCTAAATGGATTTCTATCTAGTAAATTTTATGAGATATACAGATCTCTCGTTGTTAAGAATACAATTATCATCAGTAATGTCAAAATAAACAAGCGTAGAGCTTAGTATGATTTCTTCGTATTTCCTCTTCCTGTTAAAAAATAACAACTTTTACGTGTCACCTGGTAATGCCTTTTAAGAAAAAAATCATTTCTCATATAATTGTTCCTTCTTTGTAAAAGCCAAACTATGTGGATGTGAAAGCCTTGAAGACGATTGAGTAAGGTCGCCAATACACGTATATACATACAAATGTAAGTATTTATATTTAAAATTTAACGATAAGTATTTAAACAAACACTTCTAATAAGTTTCTTGTATTTAGATTTTCTACTTAGTTTATTTTAATATATCCCATTCGTTAATAGAAACAGCAGTAAAACGTCCAGGGTGACCGCAGCTTATTCTCATAATCAATCAACTATCGGGACTTGTAGCTATGTAAGCTTTACTTCCCATAAACGATTTACATTCCGTATCCAATGTTGGGCCGTAATAGAAAACGCTTTTCACATGTCTAGAACTAAGTATAAACAATTTCAATCACATTCCTCCAGAAAATACATAAGTTGTTGGTATATCTATCATGATTAATTAACGATACTCCGTCTTATAACTAATTAGTTGAATTAAATTATTTATCTAGAACAAAATTACTACTGTAGTTTTCTCGTAACATAATGAACTAAAAACAACTACCTACATTTGGGCAGTATTTACTTTCAGAGACGATGGGGTGTAAGTGAATTGGGAGGTATGCATGTCAACGTTAGCAAACAAGCAACAAGTGGTAGTTCCCGCGTGCCACGAGTGTGTTGTATTTGCTCACCACAAACACTGCTCCCGACATGTCTCCCAAGAAGACGCTCATATTATTTTATTACATGAAATCTACTTATTTGTTAAAACATACACAGATAATGGATAAGTCGCAAAACATAAACACCAGATCTTCCACTAAATTTAAGTTATTTAAAAATTAATATTATAAGTAGAACATTTTTTTTTTACTATTGAATAAAAGCAAAATGAAATATTATTTTATGCATTTTTGTAAAGAAGGCACTGTTTTCTTAACCTTTATATAGGAGTTTCGAAAAGAGAGAAAGTATCGGCAC
Source organism: Heliconius sara (assembly GCA_917862395.2). Classification (NCBI taxonomy): domain Eukaryota; kingdom Metazoa; phylum Arthropoda; class Insecta; order Lepidoptera; family Nymphalidae; genus Heliconius; species Heliconius sara. The sequence continues at coordinate 8,932,657 of OU860792.2, forward strand.
ATGTAAAGTATTTCGTAACTTGAGTGACTTTAGTCACGTTTAAAATAATAATAAATTATTTTCTTCCCAATACATTGTGTATTGACCTAGTAACTGTTTGAAATAAATGATAAATAGATTTAAAAATGTGTTTACTAAATGATATTGTAAGTTGCCAAATTCATCTTCGTAAATCGAGGTCGCAGAAGCAGTAATCTCGTAGATGCTCTTACGCAGTTAATTAAAGTACCTAATATATAAATTTATGGTTCCACCAAAGTAATGATCGTTACCCAGCGTGTAATAGAAATAATGTATAAATTAAACGGTTATAAATAATAAAATAAATCGGTTTATTTAAATTTATGAGATCCCAAAAGTTGGCAGGACTCGTATTTTGTTTGTTAGACTAGGTGTAGTATTAGTATAAAAATATAATACCCACAAGTATTAAGCTAATCCAATATGCATGCTGTTCTTAAAATCCGTGATTTATTTTCACGTATTTACTTTTTCAATTACTATTATTTTTTACAATATATAAAACACCTTCGATACTAAGTGACTGACAGACAAAAAACAGCCGAAACTCATCAATATTAATCGCTGAAATTATTTGGGGACTATAGACTATAATGAAACACTAAGGGATTAGTATTATTGTATAATAATAATTAAAAAAATTACAAATATAAAACTGAATATGAAACTATTTAGACACATACATTTGAATACTGGACAAAATTTTCAAATGCAAATTATGCTATCAGAGTCAATACAGTTCTTTTTACCTTCCAATTGTTCTATAGCTAAGTTACGAAAAAGACGCACGTTCGGTCAACGCAATACATTCTAACAATGTATTCGAAGAAGTTCGTCCTCCTTTTTATATGACAAATGTTTTAACATTGTTTACTCTATATGCACATTACTCGTGCAAATTTTGTACTTCAATTTAAAAAATATTCAAAAGAAAAAGGAGGTCATTTTTAGGCTAAAAAAAAGTATTATGATGCCTTTTTAAGCACTCATGAAAGATATATATTAATCTAACGGCAATAAGGATACTTAAGGAAAACACGCGGTACACACAAAGTATTTAATTTTTTTTCATATACCTATCAGTGGCGACTGATTCATGTTCTCCGTTTTTTTTCTCGTAGAGTAAAAATGATAAATATTTACAAACTTTCAAGCTGATTTACTTAATGAAGTAAGTAAAGTTTTAGTTGTTCCCTTATCATATTTTTTCATAATACATCCTAAGTTTTACTTCTAATTCCAAAAAGAATGCATAGCTTGAAATGAGTCCGAATGGAACATACGCTGCATTCCAAACGGCAAAGCTTCTTAGCTTCTTATAGACCGTCGTTGACCACTTAAATTTTAGGCTACATTGTTCCTTTTCATATTATCTTTTATGGTATATTGTTTGAAACATATTATTTATATGATTATTTACCAAAAGACATTGAACTTATTGAGTGTATTGGCCATGAATCAGTTGTTTCTACATTTTTTTTTCAGTTTATGTCAACAATGACATCAGAGATACTAAATATGATTAAATATTTGAGGAGGACATTTTATAGTAGGCAATAACCATGTACAAACAGTTTGTTGATGCTGATAATTTATATCACTAACTCATAGAGTTAGCAAGCAAGTAATGATAAATTACAGTTACTTTTTATAAATCCAAACATACGAATAAAAGTAAGTATAATATGATATGTAAAGATTACACAAATTTTAAATTGTATAGCGTATGAATTTATTATTTAGTGAAATAAGTAGTATAAGGTGTTCATTGTCACTTAAATTGTTGTTGTAAGAGTACTTTAAATATGCAGTTCTGAGAGTGCACAATCAACAGTAAACGGCTGCAAGGGATAGTGTTGATGTCCGACTATTTGATCATATGATAAAATGTACGTAAGGTGTTTGTTTTGAGAATACATTGTTGTTATATGTAAGATATCTATGTTAAACTCGTATGCCAGTTAAGTACAGATAAAAGATAATAAAATCAGTATACTTAAATCTCAAGATTAATTTTTTAAATAATGCCCTAAGCATTGCACAAAACTAACAATATATTTTGATGATGATTGTCCCAGAAAATTTATTGAATATTAATATGAAAATAGGTTTACATCATCTTAATCACTGAGAGTATGTAATTTTCGTCGGGTCTTATATGTTAATTTTGTTAACATCCTAAAGATTCTTGATCGCGATTGAACGATTTGGTATCGCCTACAGGCTACACACGCAATATACCTTCACCATACACATATTTGGGCTAAATTAAAAGTAAAGATACCACCTCCCATCTGGTATTTAACCAAACACAAAATAATGTAGTAGGTAACAAATAGGTTAGACAAAAAACTGCATTTACTTTTAGAAAAAAATATAGCTACACGATAGACACGCAACTAAGAATATATTTTAAGCATCGCTCTAATGATAGACCATTTGTCTTCATTGTGGTGTACTTGCTATTCACGGAATTTTCAAGACTATACTTATAATTAGACATTGACAATCATTGGCATTATACGTAAAGGTTTAACCACAAAGTTATTGTGTTTAAAAATGGAATATGTTATTAACTCTCTAAATCTGCTAAGGTTCCTTTAAGTATGTTTGACAACAGATTTCGATCGTCTTTTTACTCAAACCGACTTCGAAAGAAAGAAGTGTTATTTTCAACCGACTTCAGTAAGAAAAGGAGGTTATCAATTCGACTGTATTATCAAAATAATTAAGTTAGTATTATTGAAATTATTGTTAATTAAATTAAATCAGCTTCACGCTGTATCCCTAACATAGCAGGGTAGGCAGAGGGAACCTAGTGTTAAGACACTACGTTCCCCACTGTCTGCCGAGTTCTGGAGGCATTGCGTGTTGAGTGGCGGAACTCAATGCCACTCTTTGTCTCGACAGAGCGAACGAGAAAAATAAAAATGTAAATAAATGTTTCATTTCCTCGAGTGGGGATCGAGACCTCTGGAAAGTGATGTTACCTGTATATGATGGTTTTTTGTCCTGATTATCATATAATGCTATTTATTGCAACTTTTTGAATTTTATCAATCTGATAAGAAATAACGAGGTCGAGTACTATGTTAACAATTTAACATCATAATAATAAACGAACCGTGTGGTAGCAGCTAATACGAATTAATTGCTATAAATGCTCGTCTTTATATTTATGTAAAGATAGGCACGTGTTACTCAAAGTAACCGATGAATCATAATTCTTTATTTAAAAGAAAAGGTTTATATCCTTTGTCCATTAGTAAGTTTTTGTTTTTAATGTTCGGAAGATAAGGGGTCCTGTATTGTTAAGCCGACTAATTTTTGTGCCAAGATTATCGTAACTATAGTTTTAATACAATATTAAAAAGTAAATGTGAGTAGGTGAGATTTCCTTTACGATATTTTCATAAGTAATCAGTTCATACTACATTTATTATGTATCTAAAGGTGAAGCTATCTTTAGTTAGTGCTGCTGGTCAATTGGCGACCGACTCCCGCCGCCGCGCAGTCTGTCGCGCCATATAACCTACTTTCGTAAGTTTTCAACAATTCAATTGAAAAGTAATAAATAATAGTTAAGATATTTTATTAACATATTATTAAAGACTAGCGGGCCACTCGCGGCTTCGCCCGCATACCACCTATGCGTACCTATTTACCGTAATTACTTTATTGTATTGCATTGCCGTAAGATTGATTATCTATTTATAGGAAATTTTATAAAGAAAATCTTTGGCTTTAGTATAATTTATATTCAATGCAAGCACTACGTAGCTGCTTGTGAGAATGAAGGGTGCCCCCCGCGGGACTCAAGCCTATGCTTGCGGCCGTAAACAGAACGTAGAACTATTTTAATTTTACATTTTCTCGAAGAGGTATATTTTCGAGAAAATGTCCTAATCACAAGCTATATAAGTCAATGCTTATCTTCATAAAATTTCCTTGATGATGGAGTAACTTTCCCTCGAAGTTTCAATATCTTTGTCAAATAAAAATCGTTAAAATTTTAGGGAATCTGAATGTTATTGTAGTAAAATGTACGTACATACATTTAACTATTTCTGCAGCGCACGCGGTTAAAGTAATACGATTTTGTGTTCCTAATTATTGTTATTTAATTATTTAAGGGTAACAATTAAATCGTAATGTTATAAAGTACCTTTACATAAAACAAACAAAAAATAAAGCTCCCCAGTAGTTCCAAACATCTCAGCGTTTAAGTAAACAAACAAACTCTTCCGCTTTATTATATTAGTATAGATTCAACTCTTTAAAAAAAACTAGGATTTGAACTACAACTAAGGTGATTCACCTATTGACTAGAAATTTCAAAAGGAGGACGAACAGTGACACGACCTAAGACAAGCAGATAAGGCGATCTAGGAGAATTCTTAGTATATATATCTTTGTATATATAGATATATAAACGTGTTTATAGTAAGCAGGTTGCAGGTATTGCGAGACCAAACACAATGTACACATTACGTGGGACACAACATTTTGAAATAGTGCTGATTATTTTCGGATACCATAAGTGTAAGCCTCTTTAGATGACAGCATCATGTGAATTTTTTAACGATAACATGGGATGAAAGCACAACTAGCACAGCAAACCAATTCATGATAAATAATGAAAATGAATTGTTTTTGTAATTATTAGGCGAGTACGGCTGAGTTTATTGTCAAATGTCATTTATTATAGCGAATCACGTTTTCATTAGTAACCTAAAGCAAATTATATATCAGTCACCCAACGACATTCCACGATGCGTACGAACTGCCTGCCACCTTTGCTGACTTCACTAAACTTTGTAATTTATTTCTCGCTCATTATGAATATCAGACAAGTATTACCTTGGATTCTGTCCCCATATAATTAAATAATATTCATTACTTCAGTTCACAGATGCTAAGTTAAAATAGTGAATGGGTCATAAAATAAATACAATACAGATTATTTAATAATTTAAAAAAAAATTAAAAATATATACGGTTTTTAAAAAGTACAATATAGATTATTTAAAATGAGGGTCAAATATTAAAAAGTTCAATAACAATAAAAAATATTTTTTAATCGATTCTAAGTTTTACTATTCATACAACACATGTCCCCGTCAGACTAATTTAAATAATAATAATAAAAAATATATATATAATTAGTTTACCTTCCGTTTTTGAAACGGAAGCTGCATGATAAGGCGAAAAAATTAAATTGATTCTTCTTTTATCATGTTCCTTACAAAACGACCTTAATTTGATGGGACCGACACTAATATGTAGACAAAGAAATGTTACGGCAAATATATATGCTTAGATATAAACGTGATCTCACCAGGAAGCTCCTGCATACAATAGAACAAGGGAAGGACGGTGAGGCCAACGACTTTAGTGAAAACAAATAAATATTCCTATAAATGATAGCAGCCTCTTCAGAACTATTGTGTTTCTTCTCTTTCCATTATTATTAATTAGTGTAGAAAATAATGTGTTATAATAATTCGCAAATACTATGAACATCAAAGAGAGTAACAAGACTCAGCAATTAGTTTTATTAGACCACTAACTAGAACGATAATAACGATCATAGGGAATCTATATTGCACCTGGAAGTGCAATCTAACCGTATTGGCTCAACTCCAGTTCTACTGAACTTTGACAAACCGCCACTGCAAATTACGTTTCTGCAAATCAACTGTAAATCACGAGTGGTTAGATATGAATTGAAGCAGCATTTTGCCTCAATAACAAGTGAAATGAAAATATATCATTATTTTTTATTTATTTTCATATAAGCCCTATAAATATCCCAAGTTTGTCCTTGTAATTCTGCGCGTATAGTCGCGTTGCAAGTTTTAAGCACGATGAGGTCATCGTGCTCCAAAATTACACATTCCTTTCCCTTTCTGAATTTATTGTTGTATAAATTTAACAATATTTAAAAAAATAAATCCTGAACATCGTAGCATTAAAAAATATACCCTATTAAACATTTTAATATTTACAAAATACAATGTGACGTTTTTTGTGTATATGTGATGATAGTTTTTTTATATATACATACATATATAATTCTCAATTATTATTTATTATAGCTAATATTTGTACTGCAACTAGCTTTAAAAAAAATCATTGATGTACCTTCTATTTTGGCTATCGTCGTACTTTGCAAAGTAAAGCTCTATCGTCCAGTCATTCTAAAGTTAGAAAAACAAAACTTTAGTGAGTTTTTATTTTATAAGATTTTAATCAGAAGCTATGATTGACGTTATAATAGCGAGACGTTGTTGGATTATGCAACGAATCTCATGGGAGCAGTCAGGGCTGATGAAAGGTCGACCTCGGTCTTGTGTGGGCGCAGTTCGACAATGATAATCTGACTCGGGGTCCACGAACTGCACCGGAATGCAAATAAATAGATGCATATAAGCAGGACGAGAGAGCACACCTGCCGGTGATCGTTGGAATAAACAATTCATGTCAACACGCGCCTCGAATAATGGAACGCACCGTGCGTCTAGTCACGATCAAGTGTCTCTCTTCCGGATCCGTCTATTGATCTTGGGAATGGAGCTATAAAAACTATATCTACTTTCAAATATTTACAAATAATAAATCACAGTGTGCTCTTTTAGTCCCATAAGCCCAGTGCATCAATACAATTAGATGTTCATAAATCATAATACGTAACTATCAAATTACCACTTAGACTTAATAACATTTTATTATTAAAATAACAATGTTAAAATATATCTACCTTTCGTGTGCATGACTAATTGTTTATAAAAATAATTCAAAGTGACACCAGCAGACCCACCCACTAGAGATAATAATAATTATTATAGTATGTCGTGAATTTTTATAGTCATCGATCATTTGGGTTAAACTTATTAACCATATATGTATTAAAAATAGCACATTACGGCTTGAAAGACATACCTGGAGACCACTGGTTTACCTTGTTGTAGTACAAAAGTAATTATTTTTCAGAAATTGGTGTTCTGACACACGCAAATATTTTAGGTTTGTTTGTTATAACAACATTGTTGATATACAAATAATAAAATGTTATATTTTCAACGTCTAGCGTTTGATAGTTTATAATAATTTCATCTCATTCGTACTAATGCTTACAAAGAGTGGCAAACTGATAAAAAATATTTTTCGGCAATATGTTTCTTTTATATTTAGATTAGTGAACTCATTACGTGATCTTTAACTGCGTGGCCTAAGTAATAAAAATGATTAAATATTTTATAACTACCGACTGCCTGCGGCTTTGCACGCAAGTGAATTAGAAATAAAGTACTCTGAACCTTTAACATGGTAACATTCACATTCATAATTTTAATATACTTACATAAATATATTATATACTTATTGATTAAAGCTTTTAAATTTAGAATTTAAAATTATATGACTGCAGTGTTATAACAAACTTGTCTAGATTCTAGACTAGGTATCTATTCCTGAATGCTCTATATTAGTGGGGATGTGCATATAATCTTTTTCTAAATAGAACGTTGTGGAACTGTACCAGAAGAGAATATTTATATAAAACTAGCGGCCTGCTCGCGGCTTTGCCCGCTTGAAGTACATGATTATTCATTTAAGTAATATAGATACTACAAACAGCCTTATTTATTAAATAATTGATTTGGCTAGGTATTCACGATATTCTTTGTAAAATAACTTACATTAGCTCCTGTATAGTTTTTAAATTAGTTACATATATTATTAGTTAAATATATAATTGGTATACAGAATATACATAGAAAGCAAGTTTTTAGGCATGTTTATATAATCTATATAAAATAATCAACATTTTCGGTCAAGCTCAAGTCGTACTCATGACCGAGAGTTTCATACCAGTTTCATGAATGGAGATACAACAAAAGAATAACTAATTAGGGTATCTTTTGTATCAAATTAAGTACAGATTGAAATTTATACCTAATGGTTTTATTCTGTGACACAAATACAATAAGTAGTCAATTTTTGAAAAATAATTTTGGAATTTTCTTTTATACCTGCCGTAAGTTTTAACTTCTTAACAAATTTCGTAATTGTATATCAACGGGAAGTACCCAACAGTTATGATAGAAAATGCGACAAAACACGAAGCGTAAACGCTCATATTTCATCGTCATTTGATTGCGATGATTTAGAAGATAGATTTTATTGTGCTCTAATATAGACTTGAGGTATCTAACCTTTAACCGAGCTTGTACAAAATAGTCTTGACAGACGGACAGGCGGACGAACAACAAAGTTATCTTATAAGGATTTTGAGGTATGTACCCTAAAATACCCTTGGCACATACATACAGGTGCAATAGTGCAATGTCTAGTCTAGTGCAATAGTGATATTTTTATAAACAGTGTAAGAGCATTTTTTTCTTGAGACACAATTTTTTAAAGGTTGCTCCCAAAAGTTAATTTTTTTATGCGTTTCTTAAAAATATATTAATAATATAAACGAACGAACGGAGTGAAGAACCTATTCAAAATATTTCTTGGAATATTAAGTCATTCTTTATCACCGTGTTAAATAATTACGAATTAAGCTAGACTGTTACGAAGGTAATCTTCACCAAAAATTCAAATTAGTTTACTTTGTAGTTAGTACTATGAACAATTGTACTTTAAAAATACGTAAATTTATCAACAATCAAATAAATAAGACGTTTCTAAAGTCATTCTTTTGGCCAAAATCTTGCCAGCGCGTTTCAGAAAACGACGTTTTATGTAAAGGGCCATTGGACTTTTGAACTTATGCATTCGAACATTGTTAGAAAAATACTACTATGTTTATGTTAAATTTATTATAATTATAGATTACACTTACACGACGTAATTAACGTTTAACAAATAACAACTCAACAATATGTTTTATACGTTATGAACATTTATTATCATATGTAGTCAATAGATATCGTTACGTTTACGTTTCTATTTTTTTTTTCAAATATCTTAAAAACTTTAAGTACATTATTTTTTGATAGTGTAGCGGTAACCTCTCCAAACTATAAAAATATAAAGTTTTTTGTGCACAGCGCCATCTATTTATGATTGTCAATAGATAGCGTTACATGTAGGATAGAGTATCAAGATTCGTTAGTACCTTTTTTTAAACATTTTTAAAGTGGAAAAGGAAAGTAAGTGGAATAAATTTGAACGTAGCAGGACTCGAACCCGCGCCTCCTGGAAACCGCTCTGACCACTAAGCCATAGTTCTCGCCAAGCTACGCCGAAATTCTTATACGCTTGTTACAACTTATGTTGTTAGCATCTCTGTAGGGAGATTTTTACAAATTTCCGCTACCCAAAGATAATTACTAAGAACTATCGTTTGGCAAGAGAGAATAAGAATGTTATTCCACACTTCGGAAAAAAATACTTATTTAGGAAACGTATAAAAATTGGAACGTAGCGTTCGTTAGTACCTACTATATGTAGTCAATAGATAGCGTTACTTGTATCGATTTCTACTATATCAAATATAAACTTCTTGGAAACTTAAATCTTTTGATAGAGTGAAGCGATTACAATGAAATAAACATTAAAAGTTACTTTGATTTACTTGTAATTTTTGTGTATAAGAGTTGCTTAAATATATTGTCTACTTTTTACATGATGCGTTGTCACATAAACCGATAAACAGACAAACAGACAAAAATTCCAAAAATGTTGGAAATGGATTCTGTTAGTTAACCTTTAACACCCTGGCTAATTTTTTTTTTAATATTTTCAATGTACAGGAACGACTTTTCTACAGATTTATTATAAGAATAGATTATAGTATAAGTATGTCTATATTTAAGGAAAGCAGAAGAAAATCAACAAGTAATATGTCTTAAATACGCAAAAACTGCAAGGCACTACGAGTGTCTTGACACTGGGTTCGCGACATTAAACGACAGGAAATCAGTTAAATATTATATGTTATTTGTTACAGGCGGGGCGATGTTAAGTGTGGCTGTGGCGGCGTTCGCTTGCCTTTGGCTGGCGCGCGCCTCGCCGGCTGAATCGCACGGTTTGCGATCCTATACGATTAACACTTACACACCTAAGGTAATTAAAAAAAAACGATAGATTCCTATTACTCAACATATATTTTTGATGAATTATTGTGAAATTATATAATTATTTGACGTTGAAAAAACCTTAATCCCCCAGAAATAAAAAATTAAACTTTCATATTTTTTTATATATATATATTGATAACTTATAAAATAATGTTTTGTTTATTTATAGGATTTAGGTATAATTCTAGGAAATATAGACGAACGTTTACGTTTACTGGACACCATAAGCGCGGTACAAGAGAAACAAGCGCGACGATTGGATGTAATACAAGACAAATTAGGTAATATAGTACTTCTCATTTTACATTTCATTACCTGTACATGAAACATTGTCATTTACGTTCTAAATATATCAACATATAGGACGCAATAAAACAATTGCCAGGAAATTGAACATTACTGTGTTTTTATAATCTATGAAAAATAATTAATTTCAACACAACACAGAAAAAAGTGATGATAAAAATCTTTTTTACAATCTAAAAGAAAAGCCTAACATATTATTTCAGACAACCATAAAAATTTATTGACAACCATATTTTTATACCTTAGGACTGTACCAATTATTATTTTTGTTTTTATGCCCCGAATTAAGAAGAAAGTAAGTCTAGATTAAAGCCTAAAACTTGCCGTATAACGTCATAGAAGCTATAAAGAATGTTATAATACGACTCTGTATAATTCGAAAGGCTGCTGAAGAATGTTATGTTTCAAAATATTTGATTAGCCTTAGATAGAATAAAGGATTTATATTAAATAATTTGGTAATTATCACTCCTTTATTCTAAAATAAAATGGAATAATAAATTTCTCGTATAAACACATTTCGTTAGTATCCCGTCACTGTTCCAAGTACCTTCAAACTGTACCTTGGGACAAAATTACAAATGACTGTTTATTTTTTTTATACTCAAAAAAATATATTTTTTTGTAGTTTTATGTATAACTGTATATTAATATTAATATGATGATGTGACATATGGGAAATCAATACTTCAAGTTAATGAAAACAGAAGTTGTGGGATTAAAGAAAGGTATCCTAAGGTACAAGGATCTGCCCTGTAGCACTAATTAACGTAGCACTAATTAATATTTTCATAATTTAGGTTTAGCTATGCAAAATTATATGAAAATCCTAGCAGTAACCCATTATTGTTAAAACACGGCCGGCACTACTGACACATTGACTTATTACAAATACAATATCCCATTTGAAGTTCCGACCTAAATTTTATTTGTACGTGTGTACTCCAAAGAAACGTATTTCTCAATGTGCAACGATGAGTCATGACATCCTTATTGTGTCATATCCTATTTTAGAATACGTATTATGTCAACATTCGCAATATTGCCTCTATTTATCATTCGCAATTGAACAGAATAGGGGCATCGTTTAATCAGAAGCGTTCATCGTCAAACGGTGTTTATATAAATACGGAAATAAGATGTTTATATCTTTCAGATCATCTAGAAACTACTCTATCCATAAAACTGGAAAGAGCTCAATTGGCTGCTGAAAGATTGGAGCACAGGCTTCATATGCTGCAAACTAGTGTTCAGGTTCGTATAAATATAAAATAATATACTATAATTTAATCATCTTTTTATTTCAATTATACTAATTTTCATATTCTTTCAGACTTCTATCAAGGAGAGCAGCGCCAAAATAGAAAAAAGTCAAGCTAAAATAATGGAAGTAGCCCAAAACTTGACAAATCGTATAGAATCGCATACACATTTGTTAGAAAAAGTAAGACCCTTCATTAAAAGAAAAAGTTTTGCCATTATAGGCAAAGGCATAGGGTAATAGAAGTAATTGAATATTTTTGCCACAATGTTAGGTAAGTGGTGCGTATGCCGACACGTGGCGGCGCGGCCTTCTGCTGGAGTCCTTGGCGAGAGACGGAATGTCGTTGGTAAACGTGACGCGGCGGGAGCTGGCGGACGGTCTACGCACGCTCGCCAGGAGACAGCGGGAGGCGCGCCTGTCCTCTGTCGACTTGGAAGCAGCGTTTTCAAGACGCATCGAAGACAACACTTATAAGATAGACATGAAGGTAAGTTAATTCAGATTAACCGAGGTATGTGGTAACCCATTACATTAATATATTAAGATTGAGCCGGTTTTGATTTGATCGCAGTGATTAAGTGAATAGTATTTTTTTTAAAGCAGCTTAAGCAATGTCGATTCAAATATTTAATATTCATAAAAGCTACAGTAGCATTAAAGGTAAACCTACCCACTATATTGCAGTACAAGCACAGGGCTTTGCATGGTTAATAAGGTTAAGAAACAACAACCATGCTCACCATACTTACAAATAAGATTTAGAAATATGAAGGCCATAGTGGACATGTATTACTAGTTACGATAGTGATAATGGCAATAGATAATTGATATATTAATAAATTTTAATAAATTATAAATGACAAAATCAATTTAGCGTACAAAATATTTTGAAAGGTTACTCGTGTAAGTACTTACATACATAATTAATTTTGTATTTATCTATATAAAGAAAATTATACCCTGAATGATTACGCGTCATGTTTATGGTAAAATGTTCAATTTACATAATAAATTTAAAATATTGGTATTACCTACTTTATAGTCTAGCTTACGTAAAAGTGCGAAGGACAATAACGTTCACTATTGTAAACAATATCTCGAAATAATTAATGAATTTATGAGAAATTACTATTTAAATAAATAATATCAAACATAAATATATTGATCTAAAACTTAATTCCAGATGCAAGAAGTCCTGAACGTGCAAAAACGCTTCGCCGATTCTTGTCAACGAGTGCAACTGGACGACCCAACGCACGTAGCGGACGTGCTAGATAAATTGATAGACTCGCTTATAAATAAGTATGCATTGTTATTAAGCTTTTAGTGCATAATAATACCTATTGTATTTTAAACATGAATGATTTAATTTCAGAACGGCGTCTACATTTCACGAGTTGCAAAATATTCAAGTTACTATGAGAAACCATGATAGTAAAGTCATAAAACTACTTAACACTCGACCGACACAGGTCAGTATGAAACGAGAAAAGTAGGAATGAGAGCACTCTTGGATAAACCTCGAGGGTTTTCGCATATTCAATGACGCAATTCAATGTGTTTTGCAAATCTGGTGTAAATTTTAATATTTTTATCCATTAATATAATTACTAAAATATTTTTGATGATATCTGACTGTAAACGTAAAGTATTTTTTAATTGTTTTTAATTTGCTTTGGTCTGAATCTGATGTATTGTTTGCACTATGGTGCTTCTATTCATCACATATAGTTAGAGTTAAAGAAAAAACATTTTTGTAATTAAGCTTTGATGCAACTATATTTTCAGCCACCTGAAGTTTCATGTAAGCGTCTCGAAACCTTATTTAAAAATTCATCACATTCAACTTTCAATGAGAAAGAATTACAACAACTGACTGAAAAATTCATAGCGTTAACAAACAGAGCCGATGCTGCTCTGCAGCGATTAGAAGGACATATCAGTGAAGAGTCAGAAGAACCTATACCTGGCACGGATGTCACTGATGCAGCAGATCGGCTTTTGTTAAAACTTAAAGGAATCAAGTACGAGATACATTTATATTAATGTTCATACATTTAATATGCAAAAAATTTTTTTTTTTCAATTATTTTTATCATTTTAAAAATATTATATTAAATACATATATTTTAGGTAGTTATGCTTGAAGCAGTAAATGTAATATTGGACTTGAAGAGTTAACTTGTAGTGAAACTTGAACACTCCTCTTGAAAACAGTCCAAGGGCCATATGTTTAAACATATAATTATAGCATAGTGCATAGCATAGCATTAACAATTATTTTATCCAGAATTAGTCCAGATTTTACCATAAACCATTATTTCATTCCCAGGAGTGAGCAAAGTTCCGAGGAAAATGACTGGGAAGATGAGCAAGACAGCAATTATTTTGACAATAATATGAATGACTTCTCACAAGAAAATCAAGAAATATTGAATAATGTGTTAAACAGAGAAAAGTTTACAACCACAGAAAGCACTATAACTAAGCCTCACCGGAGACATCTTCATAAACATCCTTATGACCGTGGTCCTATGTAAATATAGTGTCATGATTTTAAATAAATATCTTTGTTTCATTTCAATTTACATATATAATGTTTATTTATAATTTTTAAGGAAAAGGAGAAAAAAAATCCATATAAAAGAGATAACAACACACAATAGGATGTTGCAATTTGTCTCATCTGAAGAACCTATCCTGTGCAAAGTACAAAGCTGTGTCTTTGCAAATAGGACATTATTATGGGGATGTTAAAAGAAATTATACAATATTATGAACATATTTGTCTGTCTGACTAATATCTTTGTTTGATTATACACTTTATCACACATTTTAATCTAAATTCTGAAGATGTATAAAAAGCAGTAAATGAAAGGTAGTGTAAAATAGTTTCTATTTTACCATAGTATGTATTTTTGTATGATACCTTTTTACCTAACTTTTGGTGCACTTTAAATATTCAATATCATTCATATGGTTTACTAATGGGAAAAATTATCTTTATATTTTTACCTCCATACAGCCTTTATCAGAACTGTTAAGTAAAAATATTTCACTCACCTGTGTGAGGATCAAACCCACAATCGCATTTACAGTTAGATACTGCCCCAATGTGCCAAATATAAGTATGGCTAGCAAACTTTAGTTAAACTAGGATTTTAATACATACATCAAGTTTTGCACTGTTTTGGAAAATTGTTAGAGCCTTATGAGTCAACTGAGCAAAACAGGAGCTTAAAGTTGCTATCTTCTGCCGGGATGAAAACACAACATCTGGTTCTTCGCTTTCTAGTTCGGCTGCAACAGTAATTTTATTTGATTAAAAATATAATTCAATTTATATTTTCTTAATATGAAGGAAAAAATAATGTTGTTAAAATCTATAAGATTTAAGGAAGTTAATTAAGTAAACGATTTAATAATTTAGGGTAAAAACAATACCTAATTTTAATTACTCTAAAAATTTATTATTGTTGTTGTTCTTTATCTACCTCTAAAAACAATATATGTTTATAGTGAAGTAGCATATAGTAAAGATTTATATAAGGAGAACTCATAAAAGGGTAGTAGTCCTTAAGCCATGATTACATATTCTCTCACGTCACTGGCGAATTTATATTTATATATTCAAATAAAATATTTCCTACAAAATCATAAACTAAACTTTCATGAATCTTGATGTAAACAACTAAAACATCTCCAATTAATTAACAATTACAAGATTTTTATTAATGTCATTGTAAAACTCCTCGATAGATATCTAAATATTGCTTAATTCTTCACATGTGCAACTAAGTAAATTAACTTAACTAGAAGTTCATATTTAAGACTTACATAAAGAAGTATCTAATTCGACACATGCTTTATCAAATTCTTTTTCTAATAAATCTAACCACCGAAAACCAACTCCAGACGTCGCCATCTTCACAATAAACTTGTTGTTGATAACAATTGAACGTCACTTTGACATATTTAGCAACTATAGATAAAATACATTTCAGTATAGCTTAAAAAATAAATCAACATTATAAGAAACTACCCTAAAGTGAGAATTCAGACCATGAATTTAAAAATAATTCGTATTGAAGAATGAGTTAACACTGATTTTAAATGTACTATGTAGAAAATAGTGATTTTACAATAATAATATTTCGTAAAATGCATAAATTAAATATTTTTTTACTTAGTCAATTTGTGGGGTAATAGACATACTATATGTGGTGAATAGAAAAAAAATATCTTAGGGTTTCTACCGTTTATTTATTAATAATACTGTTGAGCGATATACCTGCAATATCGCCCGCTTGAACCATTTATTTATATTAGTATACATATAGATAATATTATGCGCCACGTGTCAGATCGGTTATTTGTTTCAATAAATTATGAATTTGCAACAGACGTCTTTAAATTAAATTAAAAAAATAGAGAAAGTAATAAAGAACAAAATATTTGTTAATAGTACTGTAACAACGGAACATAGACATGTGTCAACACTAATAACAGTTTATTAAACACTCCTTTCTTGTTTCTATACAAACATTTTATTTGTTCATACTATGTGTCTATTCTCCTCTTTTCCGTCTCTATGCACCCCAAATAATATAAAATTATACATGTGCCATTATTTTCATTGATATCCTTGACTACTACATAATTGTACTTACCAAAACTTATTCATGATTAAATACAGAGTAATAAAATCGGATATTCAAATTAAATAATTTTCCGAAGCTCAAATTAACGCAATTTAACCCACGACATTTTATACAACAAATTCTGTTTTACCTTTCTGATTTCTCTAATTTTTAAAATTTAGTAACGAAAATCACTAGATAGAGGGCAGTGGTGACCTAGAGGTACAAGTGTGTGACTGTATACGCGACTGGCTATTGTTGGTTACACCAGGAAATGAAATATTTATTTAAATGTATATTTTCATTTCTTCGCTCTGGTGTCGTGCAAATCGCGGCGTTGATCCCACCCCTCAACACGTAATGCTTTCTCTTAACATTGGGCAGCATAACAAATCTTAACATTGGGCAGCATAATAAAGTTTCTAAATTTTAATAACACGTCAAGACACCAAAAGCAATAAAAAAAATATAATTCACATGGGAAATTTGCTTATATCTAAGTGAATTTTAATGACGACAAAATAAAAAACAGATAATATAAATATGAATAGCTCTTTAATTTAACCACTTATATTTACATACAGTAATCTATATAGGTCCACCGAGGTATTTTTTTAAGTTGAAAACAAAAAAAAAACTTTCATTTTCAATTAATTTAAGATAATTATACATATTACTGAATAAAAATTCTTTTTCATAGAAATCTCTACTCTACAAACCAGACTTGTAGATTAATAAGTATACCAGTGGCGTATTTACCAGCGGGCGAGTAGTCGAATACGTACAAATCAGTGATATGCCATCTCTGACGACAATAATTCGACGTGATATAAGTATTTATGCAGTATGCTGATAGAAAAATTACTTTTGGAGGTAAATTACGCGAGTTTTTATTCATTAATATTTAAAGATTGATTGATTGATTGTTATAATTATGATGGAAAATGGCGTTAATGGAGCGGGCAGTAATATAGGTTCGCTTAACATTATAAAATATAACAGCAGCAGCGTCTTCAGTGACTCAAATTTAAAAGCTACACAGTGACTCATGAGTCACTATGTACTCACGAGTCTTCGTTTGTTAAGTACCCAACTAACCAATTTCCAAAATTCCAATATTTCAATAAATTGTCCAGCAATTCATGTTATAGGCAATTTATTTCCACATTGCCATAATATAGACTATCAATTTATATTTCTTTACTTTTTAGAATGCCGCGTCGCAAGGGACCTGCCACTTGGTGGAAAATTACAAATAGCTCCGAAGATGATACATGACGTGGAATTGTTTTTACTAGGAATGGACTTTCATTGCATAAAGTATCGAAAGAAGTCACCAGACTAGTAGACCAGTACCGGTACACAGTGACTCGCTTCTTATATTTTAAAAAATGTAATCAGACAACTTTTATATTAATTTCACTAGAAAAGTGATAATGCAGGATTAACTAAGGTATGTTGTGTGTAATTTCAACTCGTTGTTTTAACTAAAAAAACGAGTTACTGTTTCCAACTTGATTCTACACTTGAGAATAGGGTGGCAAATTTATGTATCTTTTTTTTTATTGCTATCATGCACTTCATACAGGAGATTTCTGATGTCATACAAATAGTAAAACATGAGAGTAGCATACTACATTTCGCTAGCTCAGAAGTTTGCTCAAAAACCACAATATTTTAGGAAGTGACAATTGTGATGGAAAAGTCGATAAAAACTTCACATTCTCATATGTACCGTGAAAACATGTAAATCCGCCACTTTATTATACTTTAGGTTGCAAGATTAAGTTTTATATAAGTTTATAAAAAACCAGTTTAATGTTTTAAGCATTGAAATAGTTTTTAAGACCTCGGCGGTTACACACGCTGATGTTGTACATATATGGAATCATAAAAAATTTACAAATTACACTATGACTGGGCTTATGTATTACACAATAAAAATCATCTGTTAAAAACTATTTAAAAATCATTACTACAAGGCTTATAGTTAAAAACATACCGTTGTGATAGGTTAATGATACAGAAAACAATTTTACTAAAATAACGGTTGTATTGTGCCATAAAAACACAGCAACGAAACTTGATTCGTAAATGTATCTTTCTAACTTATAAAAATAAAATTGTTATGTACATTATTACAAGCTATTTATAGGCTTTACGTTTAACAAAGTAGCAGTTTAGCAGTAAGTAGACATTGCGACTGCCACACCACTAACCATCTAAAGCTAAGCTATAATATGAAGGACATAGCTTTAATTACAATATAAACTTGTTTTGATAATTATTTTAATTAACGGGAATCACTACTGTAGTCGTCTACAATAATTAATAATAAGCTTCGATAAATTAAAAATAGATGTGTTACGTTATTGTGTGTAAATGTAAATTGATCTTGTATTTGAACTAATTCAAATTAGTATATAGCGTGTGTTTTTTTTTTAAACTCTTGATTGTTGTCTTAATGCTCATAATGTAGTTGACTACTAAATGCTTTTCGTCGAGTCATTATCTTTTAACCTACAATGTTTCTAGTTTTAAATATACAAATTCAATAATTATAAAAAAGATCATGAATATATTATATAAAATTACAAAGAAATGTCACAGAACTTATAAGAGATGTACTTATAACTATTTATTTCGTTTCGAAATATTACTTTATATAAAATTCTTATTTTGGAGCCAATATTGACATTCTATGTTTTTGTTTCTCAAACTTGTTCACTTTGCAAAAACAATTTTGCCAAAAAGAATAATATATAATTTAAAAACATTTTCAAAATGTTAATTCACACTTAGGAAAGAAAAATATTATTTAGAGACGAATAGAAATTTTAACGTGGCGACGATTTAATCGCCCCTCTTGGAAACCGTCCATACGCTCTGACCACTAATATATAAAACGATATGAAAACAAAAGTTACAATAACGTTAATTGTTATCATTGATGAAATACCCTCATAGACATATTTTTTTGTATAAAGAAAAATAATTTTATCGGATATATTATGATATCTACATATTTAAGTTTAGACTTTTCAAGAATATACTTTTATTAACTAACGCGTGATGTGCAATATATATACATACATTTATATACTTTATATGTATATCTGTTTATTTTCATTATTTTTGATATTCATATAAAAATTACAAGCACTATAATATACCAACAGTTATTGATTTGAGAAATAAATTAACATAATTGTAGAAAATGCATATATATATAAGTCGACAATTTTAATTCTGGGATTTTAATATATTTTTGCTTTTATCCTACAGACGGCAGGGTATGCAGAGAGCACGTGTCTTCATATTCTCTTTTCCATTTCCTGCTTAAATTCGAGACGTTACGTATTGAGTGACAGATTTCAACGCCAAGCTCAATCCTTATCAGAGCACGAAAATGAAAATAACTCATACTCCTGAACGGGGACATAACCCACAAACATTGCGTTTTTAGTCAGATACTGTAGTACAACGCAACGATTGCCATAAATTGTTACTATTATTACTAAAAATATATATGTATAAAATTATTGGTACAATATAATAACAAAAAGTTGGCAATTAATTTCTTCTAATAATATTCCAAAATTTTATATCCCAAAGGACAATGGGCAGTTTGGGACCATCATCATAATACATATAGACCATCATCATACTTTTTAATACTTTTATATGACACAAAGTTTTACAAAAAAAAATTATGACATTTTTTATTGTGCTTACTACTTTTAATATATGGTAATACCTAATTCCGCGAACTGTCAGGTCCTCACGCCTGCCCAATCGCGTCTAGGTATGGCATGGGATAGATCTGAAGTTACATGGTCCTTAATCATGCATACTTTAAATACCAGACTAGAGATATTGTAATGAATTTAATTCATAGTGCTTATGAATGTAATTATAATAACAAATAATTATCAGTTAATCTTTTTTTTTTACCCGAAGAAAATATTTATTTTGACCCTTAACAAGATAATGCAAAACTTATAACTATTATATCTCTAAACGGACAAGTGGGACTGCAAAGTTGTCACAAAAGTCGTTCCTACGGAAATAACCTGCATCACATCCATAATTACTATAGGAGGGTGGTTGGTCCAAGGTTCCATACATTTTTGCCTAATATCCTTTCCATCAAATTTATATTAGACAAAATATTCAAACAAATTCTCATTTTTTTAATGAAAAAAACACAAGGCAAACGAGCGTACAGATCACGTGTGGTAAGTCATCACCGCCGCCCAAGAAAATCTAAAATCAGTTAAATTCTTTTTTCGATTCAATGATAACTGTATCAAATGTTGATTTAAATTTTAATCTTTATAATTATTTAAAGATGTGAATGAATTCCTTCCATTTCCTCTTCCTGGTAAGAAGACAAATTGCTGCGTCGATTTCTGTCATTGAATACGCAATTACGCGGGGAACTGAGTTATCAACAATAGGTTTCCTCTGATACCCTGCTACAGTACACTCAGTGTATTCTTGCCGCCTTGAACATAGGCTTTTTGAACTATTGCACATTGTTTAGTCGGGAACGAACTAATAAAAAGTAACCAACATCCTGAAATCAATTCTGTTCAGACACGTCATATACATACAACGTGAAGCTAAAAACATATTGAAATGTACATAAAAATCTTCATTTACGAAGACCTTTGAGAATAACCAAAGTAGCGACCTTCATTAATTTGTTAATACTTTTTATATAGTTTTCTTCATTGCATATATCAGAAAACATGAATGGCGCATACAAATGGACAAGCCATTCGTCAAATTTTATTTCTTTTTATATCATTGTATGTTTAGTGACTTGACTACTTTTTTACAATAAGTATATAAAATTTACAAACTTAAAAATTATTAACATGATGAATGAGTATATAAAATAAATGAGCATATATAATTTACATAACATAATAAAAAGAAATGGAGAAATTGTATGAACAAATTATGTAGATACATTCTATTACATTGTTTGTTTTGTTTAAAAATAACATAAGATTTTATAACAAAAAGATCTTAAAATAACCTTAACTACTGCTGGCTCTATTATACTATTACAATTTATATTTAATGAACACACAAATATGAGTTGTGAGCAAAATTTTTAAGGATATTTATGTTGTGATTTATATAAAAATAAGCTTTGATTGAATATTTGGTTGCACTCATACCTTTTGTCAATATACTACTTACTCTCTAGTACCAAAGTGCAAAAAAAAAACAGTTGCAGTGTCATTCATATCATTATTGAAAAAAGTAAAACATTTTCTAGAAATGGAAATAATTAATTCCTCTGAATGAGATTTGAAGCCACAACCTGTAGTGCTGCTTGGCAACACCAAAAAAAAAATTTTTTAATGCCATTTAACATGTATGTGTAGCAATCCCAATATATTTGCATACATTTTTAATGGATATAAGCCTATGTCCTTTTCATTCATGTGCAACAAATATTGCTTGCATAGGCATTAAGTGAGCCATCAAAATTTGTAACAGTAGCTTAATGAGGTACATTATACATTGAACAGCACTTAAAGTTGCCACACATTTAACTTAAATCTGATATAATTATATTATTAATAAAAAGATATTTAAATATATATATTTTTTACACCTGATAATTTATATTGCTCCATATATTCTGTTATTGTAGAAAAATATATGTCTACAATTAAATGTGTGAAAACTCTTAAGGAGTTACTAAGTAACTACAAATTATTGCTATTACATTAGCTGTGCATAAACTATCAATAACTTACTTTCACTTTGCATAAACAAACACTTTGTCCCTTAAATATTTTCTATTAAGAAATAACACATCCATTTTTCTCCGGCATGTGTCCATCTGATCTTTCTATTTCTGATAGCATTGCATGAAACATATCTGTCACTGACTGAAATGATTGAAATGATAAATTTATTAACAACAAAATATAATAGATGAATCCAAACAATTTAATAAAGGGAATTGTGATAAAGTGGCACTACCATATAACTGTAAATGCGACATCTGTGGGTTTGATTTCCACTTAGGGAATCTACCACCAATTTTTATTTTCCCATTCAGGTAATTATGCAAAATGCAGTGTTGAACATTGTGCCAAACAACACTTGAAATGTCTTGAGAATTCAGCAGAAAGCGGGGAACAGAATGTCAACAGAACACAAGATTCTGCCTGCTCTGCTTATGTACAAGATAAATATACACATCAATAAATAAATAAATAAATAAAAATTTCAATGGTCCCAAGGAAAAGTATTGAAAGCGAAAACTCACAATCTATTTATTGCTCTTTTAAACTACAAAGTGTACTTTTAATTTTTTTTTTTCAATATTTCTAAAATTGTTATTTATGCATTTTGTAAAGGTTCGAAAATTAAAATTACCCTTGTTAGTCGTTCAAAACAGCAAATAAAAATCCTTCAAATTTTCACTTTCAATACTTTACTAAGAGACCGTTGTTATGTAAAAAAAAATAAATAAAAAAAGGAAAATTTATATAAAGACAATTGGCAAAATAAAAGAAAATATTGACTTATTTTTGTTGTCATTGGTACATAATAAACCTATAACAAACCTAGATTGTGATCTGGAAT
The DNA here is from genome assembly GCA_917862395.2 of Heliconius sara. Taxonomy (NCBI): domain Eukaryota; kingdom Metazoa; phylum Arthropoda; class Insecta; order Lepidoptera; family Nymphalidae; genus Heliconius; species Heliconius sara. The sequence continues at coordinate 8,955,597 of OU860792.2, forward strand.
CTTATAATTTTATGTAAGAACAACTAATTATTAATAATATTTAGTTTAATTTTTTTGTTTCACACCTCTATAACAGTACATGAAGTTAATCATGTATAGTTTTTAAAAAATACAAATATATTCATAAAAATGTACAATACCTCATTTCTTTTAGCACTAGTTTCTACAAAAGCTGCATTCCATTTTTCAGCCAATCGTTTCCCTTCGTCTGTACTGATTTTTCTTTCTAAATGTAAATCTGTCTTATTTCCCACAAGTACAATTGGTACACTAAGAAAAATTTTAATTAAAAATTATTAATATTAATAATAAATTTTACAGTTGAAAAAATGAGAGCTACATGAAGTTTGGCAATAATTAATGGATGCAATTATAGAAAAGAGACTAACATGTAGCATTACACAAATAAATATAACCTTTGAACTTACTGTATCTTTCCAACCATATCCAGTAGCTTGTCATATATTATTTGCACAATCTGAAAGCTTTTACTTGAAGTAATTGAGTACACTAAAACATATCCATGAAAGTCCATACTGTATTGTAAAGGAAAGATACTATATTCATCTTGACCTGCAGTATCAACTAATTTTACCTCATACTCTGTAGAATTCAATCTAATAAACTTTGTAAATGCTGAAAATTTGTAAAAAAGTTAGAAATGCAAAGGAGTAAATATTATTCGTATATTTTATTAAGTAAGACAGTCAAACAAATATTATAGTACTTACCTATAAAAATACCTTTTAAACTTACATATTAAAGTCAACATATAATAAGCCTTGTTTAATTTGATGGACCGAAAATATAAAAAAGCAACAAAATGTAACTAAGGTTATTTAAAAACTATTATAGTACATTGTATATTCAACGCACAAACAATAATTTTATTAGTGAAAATACTGCAAAAATTAAACTTATTTTATGTCGGAGAAAATAAATATTTGAACTTACTATTTTCTATTGTAGGATCGTAGGAATCCACAAATTGCCCCTCAACAAATTGTATAATAAGTGATGATTTGCCTGTAAATATTTTTTATAATACATAACGTCATAACAATAAATAAGACGCATAAATATATCACAAAACAATAAAGGTATACCTTACCCACAGATCTGTAGCCCATCATGGCAATCTTTCTCTGTTTCGATGGCATTATATTAATTTAAATTTGAGTCACAATATACATAAAATATTAAGAATATTTTTACAACTTTTTTTATCACACTTTAAGACTTAAGTCACAAATCACACAATTGTCAAATGTCAAAATCAAACTACAAATGTATGAAATTGCAGATTATTAAAAAAAATATATTAAAAATATATTATTTTTTTCTAATGCACGGTAAAACTCGAATGACTTTATGATTGCACCTTGAATGTATATTTATTAATACTCTGTAATAGTCTACTTAAATAAATAAATAATAATAATAATATTTACATTTTCTAAGGCGTACCTACGCATTTGAGTGGCACACTGGCATAAAACGATACTGTACCGAATCACACTCAATAATGTTACCATTTTTCAAGCACGTTTCTTGGAAAAACTCTCAACAATTTTACAATCTGAAGGTCTAACTCATCTATATTATACTTTTCTTAACAAAATACAATAAAATTTAATCAGCTTCAAATTTATACCTGAACGTTCTGCACATAGTAAGGAAGGCAAAAAGATCTTAGTCTTAAGACATTCCGTTTCCCACTTTCCGCCGAATTATGAAAGTATTGTGTCTTGAGTGGAGTAGGTCTGAGGATCGGCCAAGATCTATTTTCATATCCTTTATTGATAAGGGTTGTCCACCCTTAACATTTTTTAAATTTTTAATTTGACATACAAACAACCCTAAATTTACACCCTTTTATCACCAATAGAATAGGGATATTTATTTTATTAATGATAATAAAATTATTAATTAAGTTTAAGCGGAGTCAGCTTAGCTGATCGAATCCGCAAAGAAGAGTTACACAGAATGTCAGCTACTAGCCGGAATGGTGTCACGGTGAGAATGAAGAAGAACGTGCTCAGCTGGTTTGGACACGTCGAACGAATGAGTGCAACAAGAATGGAAAAAAAGATTTATGATGGAAAAATGAGTGGTAAGAGAGGTAGGGGGAGATCTCGGTTGACCTTCGAAGCCACAGTATCAAAGATACTGTTTTTTCTAGTTTACTTTTATTATTAAAAATTTTAACTATAGATTTATTTCATTGAAAGTAGCAAAAAAAATTATATAGTTTAATTACGAATATTTTTGATAAGAATTGAACTAAGAATACACCAAAAAAACACGTAAAATATTTATTTTTTGAAGGTTTTTTTTCTTAAAATATATTTTCGTAAACATGTAGTTATTAAACTTGTCTAAACTACTTGTTTATTATTTAGTTAAGTATTTAATATAATATTCATCTTTTTAATATAATTTACTATTATTAATGAGTAAACATATGAAACTTGAAATATATGCGTTTCTGAGATGTCTTTTGTCATAGTCAATGTCAAAATTGTCAAATAAACATAAAAAATTGTGAATCACAACTAAAAACATTATTAAATTAGTAGTCATTTTTTTTAAAGATATATATGTATGTATATCTTGTCACTGACTTCTCTGTAATTGAATATTTAATTGTCAACGTGCTAGTACATTGAAACGAACACAATGTCCGTAAATATCCCAGAATGCCCACCAAGCTTAAAATCAATTCAACATTTTCTGAAAACTGCAGCTGAACATGACACCAGGGATCCAATTGTTGCATACTGGTGCAGGCTACACGCTTTGCAAGTTGGCCTCAAGTTGACAACGAAGAAAACTCCAGAGGAAACAAAAGTGTTAATGGGTAAATCAATTTTAAAGTTTTAAAGTGCAAAACAGAGTAATATTTCTGGCTATATTAAATTCTCTTATTCATGATTAATATGTATAAATATATATACATAATAACATATAAAGATTTTACCTATTTAACAATATAACAGAATAGAGTTGATGTTATATAGAGAGAATGTTATGTAGAGGTATTTTTTTTTAATAAAAATAATTGTATTTTACAAATTATAATATGCTCTAGTATAATATGAGAACATATATTATTAGGCATTTATTAATACATAATAGAAATAGAACCCAAAACAATGTTTTTGAAATTTATTAATCTGTTTGTCTGTGTGTTTGTTCAATCTAGCTTAACAGATTTGAATGCAATTTTTACTATTGTATTTTGGCAATTTTGTCGTGACTTTGCGTTTCTTTTATTTCAATTGGTTGTCTTTAATTCAGTTGAGAAAATAAATAATTGTGTAGTACATGTGAGCAAAGCTGCGAATAGATTATCAGCCAATAAATAAAATCTACATTGACTACCATACCACTATTTAAAAAGAAAAATCATATATTTTTAAAACATAAGTAAAATTTATTGGTTTTCATAGTAAAATAAGAATAAAAAACTTCTATCTAGGTGATTTAATTTTCAAATTTCATATTATTAAGTAGTTATTTATGTATTGTTATTTATGACTATTTTCTCAACCCCTTGGTGTATCAGGCATGCAATTTTGCCCTTATGTGTTCAAGTAAGACTATGATTTGATCCATTCTTATCTTTTTCGGGTAAAACACAGTGGGTGATAGTATTATTATTCATGATTGACTTAACATTGATGTTTTTCTCTTTGATGACAATATTTTGTTTATTTAAGAAATATATGAAGTTTAATATACAACATATCTCTTATCCTACAGCTATAATGGATTGGTTGGAAGAAGCTAAGAAAATATTTAAAGACAATGAGGCTATTTCTAATGAAGTAGTAGCACAGGCACATTTAGAGAATTATGCTCTCAAACTATTTCTATTTGCTGATAAACAAGATCAAGAATTAAATTATGGAAAGTATGTATATATTTACATATAATAAATGTTATAAAAGGTCCTAAAATATTGCTTTATTTTTTATGTATTACTGTAATACTCAGTTGTATCAGGTAGGCAGAGCAGTGGCCTGTAAAGCAGTATAGATGTAGATTCTGCTCTTGGGGCTGTCCCTCCTCTATTTAGGGACAGCAATCACTTGCGTCTGGTATAAATAGGGTTCGCGCCAGGTGATCAATTGGAGAGTAAAAGAAGGAGTAGAGAATTTATTGTTCCACTTATATATGAGGTTTGATGTCTACACTCAACCAGCGCCAGTGTTCCAACCCAGGGGAGCATCTAGAAGGCTCCCGAGATGTGCTCTTAGCCGGCCTAACTTAGAGCTGGCCGAAGACGCTGCAACTGTCGCAAGGTGGAGTTCCCAAAGCAATATGATGAGTTATAGCTCAAATGTTAAAGTATTTTTTTGTTATGGAAGAAGACAAGTCAAACGAGCGCACGGGAGACCTGATGGTAAGTGATCACCGCCGCCTACCAGACCGCAGCCAACCAGAGTGTGTAACACCAGAGGAGCTAAAGGTCCGATCTTTAAAGTGGAGATAGATGCGCTTTTTCAAAGTATCCAAATCGTATCGACCTGGAAACACTGCCGCAAGTATGGCATTCCACAGTTGTGTGGCGTATATATGGTGTGGATGCTACATAAGCTTCTGACGTACTATGCGGTTCGAAAATTCGGCAGCAGCTAACAGGTTAAACAGTTCTCCAGAACACTCCCCATGATAAAAGCGGTAGAGAACGCACAGCGAAGAGACATCTATATCTCTTTCGAATCACGCCCCTGGCGCTACACACAAAGGGGCGCCAAAAGGTCTGCAAAACCATTTAAATGTATTAAATTGGGAGTATATTTTATATATACAATTATATGATGTTCGTCTGGGGGGCGCTGAATAGGTATTTTGCACCGGGCGCCGAGTTACGCCCGCTGCATGCCAGTGGCGACACTGGCATGGAGTGCCTCTATATTCGGCGGTTGCTAGATAACTACCTCCAGCTGGCGTCGAAGCTAGTAACTGCTGCCGGATTATTCGCGTATATTTTGTATTTTTATACATTTTTGGAAACCCGACGTTTCGAACAAAGAACTTATTATGAAAATACATAGTTAATCTTGTATGTTATGTATTTATAACTTACAAAAATACTTTTATTTCAAACTAGCGGCCCACATGCGGCTTATATAGCCCATTACACTCCTGAAGAATATAGCTTTTATACAAAACAAAACAAAAATAAAATAAATCGGACTAGTAGATCCAGATATCTTAGCATTTAAACAAACAAACTCTTCCGTTTTATTATAGATTTAATATTTCTAGGAACATTGTCAAAGCATTTTACACAGCGGGTGTAATTTATGATGTTCTCACTACTTTTGGAGATTTGACTGATGAGGCATCACAAAACCGCAAATATGCAAGATGGAAAGCTGCTTATATTCATAACTGCCTTAAAAATGGAGAGACACCTGTACCAGGTAAATATATAACTACATATATTGGGATTCCACTAACTTCAATCCATGTGAATGTCCTACTCAAATATAAGAAACATTTCTAGCCAGCGAGTCTATACAATTATATTCATTGATAGATATTCCAATATATTCTAAATAAAGCTATCATTGTACAAATAACATAAGTACAAAGCAAGTTAAACATTTTAAAAACTTGATATTTGAACAAGTAGAATTTGACCTATATATTTATATTAATTAAAGGTCCTATGCAGCCTGAAAATATAAATGAAGAAGATGGAGAGTCTACAAGCGATGTACCAAGTCAACCTAGAGTTGCAGACCCCGGGAGCTCTTTTGGATTTACTTCAGTGACACCAGCAACTCCTCAAGACTTATTACCAAGTGTTCCAACAAGTTTTAACAATAGCCTTCCTGATCCTAATATGGCTATGAGAGCAGCCTCTCAATTACCACCAGTTCCTTATACTCCAGATCCAAACCCTGGGGGTTTTATTCCATACGATCCCTCCCAACAGCCAGCACCGACTCCGTCAAGTACATTTTATGGTGATAATACCACATCAGTTGCTCAACTAAGTCCAGATCAAATAGCAAAAGCTCAGAAATACTGTAAATGGGCCAGCAGCGCTCTAAACTATGACGATATTAAAACTGCAATCAATAATCTAAGAAATGCTTTAGAACTGCTGCAAACTGGACGTGATCCTGCCTAAGTATTGTATACTGATAATGTAGATGATATTTAAACTGTTTCAATCACAAGGCTTACAAGAGAATATATTCATTTCATGTGCTCATTGCACTTTACAAATGCATATTATTACATCATTTACATTTGCTTGTCACTTATTATTATTACTGCTTCGGTTTTACAAATTTCTATACTTTAAGGGAAAAAGTGGCAATGTGATCTTTTAATAAAATATACAAAATGATTTTATTTTTTAACCACATTTTAATCATACTTAGGTTATACTTTAACTTCCTGTTAAATAACAATACTAATTATAACAAGTCCAAGTAAATATATTTTACCAATTCGTTTTAAATTCTCAGTTATGTAAAGACAATGAGAACTCTTATATTATTATAAATGTGTATGTGGCACTCGTTATAATATTTATACATAATATATTATTTAGTTATATAAGTATGTAGCAGTTATCAAAACGATTTTTTAATATAATAAAAATATATGATTTGTATATAACCCAATTTTATTATATTGTACCTTCATTTTTTTATACGCATTTTCAAGTAGTCTTGCAGATATTTTTTTCCGTATGTTACGACAACCTGTATAGTGCAGGTATTCTATACCTCGGCAAAGTATAGAATACCTGGGGCATTCAGGCAATGAATGAAATATTATGAATAGTATAATCCATTGCCTAAATAATTTATTAAATTCCTAGGGGATCTTATTGCTGCTGTTTCACCGGCAATATGTAAAATAAATAGATATTGGTCTATATTCGAGCTACAGCTCCTCCCTTCCTTGATCTCTAAATTAAATGACCGGCTGCATATTCAGTATTGTATAGAATGTCTATACAAAGTCTATACATTGACGTTGTGTTGTATAGAATAGAACTGAACTATACAGATTGCCAATAACAGATACATGTTCGTCTTTTTTTATATCAAAGCTATTTTTTATATCATTACCTGTTGGCGATTTTTTTTTGTTTATCTTATGTAGTACATGCTAATTTATTTGTTCACAAAACATTAAAAAGTTATGTCTTAAAAACTTTTAAGACTTTTCCCCGGTTCAAAAAAATATAAACAAAAACACAATTATATATAAGTAGTGTGATTATTAAGTAAAATATAAACATCTTATTCTTGCTTTAGTTGAATTAACACCGCATACTTTATTTGATCGATCGATGTCTTATAAAGTTTTTTTTAATTGATGATTTTGTTAATTTTTAATTGATCGACGTCTGCGCACGGAAGACACATGAGAACTATTATTGGAAGCCTTTATAAAGGTAACAGAACTGAAAACAATGTCTTTTATTTGTTTGTGCCTTTGTGTACGCTTATCTCAGAACCAATTCTCAGAAACAATTTAAATACAGTTTTCAATATTGTATTTTGTCAAACTTCCCTTTAACACTTGCTGTTTTTTTATTACAATCAGTTCATAATTAAAAAAAAAAATTTCATAAAGCATTGATTGTCACAAAATGAGTGTTGTATTGAATTGACTAGTTTAGAAATCGTCTTTAAATGATAATTTTATTTGATCGCAAAAGGAATTAAGTTGAAAAAATAAATATTTTTGTAGTATAAGCGGGGGAAGTTGCGAGTCGTGTTCAATTAAACTATTTCATGTTATGTATACCATTTATTCACTTGACATTTGCAAACACGTTACACGACACGCTTTGTAAATCAATTTATGGTAGTATCGAATTTGTTAAACAATATCAATTGTTATTTTAACAATTAACTTTTTGATATAAAGTAAACAAATGCATGTCACTGTTTATTTTACTTATAGGAAGGATTACTTACATCTACGATACTTACGATTATCGATATTTAACACATGTTGGTGACTTTATTATTAAAGTGCTTATTAAATACATGTTTGTATAATTTTATATTATTGTAACCCCATTTAAAATTAAGAGGTCAGTGTTAATATTAATACGTTGCAGCTAGTTTATTTTACAGATGATTATGACATTGATATTCAGTCATAATAATCCTCAGTCACCATTGACTAGTATAATAAAGGTAGGTCTAAAATCTAAAAATCCGCACTTATTTTGTACATGGTTGTCACATTCCAAATTACAATTGAGCAAAATGTATTATATATACATATTATTATATGTATCTTTACTAAAATAATGTGCATTAATCAATAAACGTCAACACTACACGTCTACCGTAAAGTGGCAGTACCGAGGTCCTACGTCTACATCAGGGAAATTACGGTTGCAACATTTAGGATATGGATATAAGGAGATTTTTATATTGGTTACAAATATTACTTAATTTCGGACCCGTTACTTTCGATTTCGGTAATCGATGTCCGACAATTTCGGTTATGGTTCACCATCCACTCTCCACATCCCTGGTCTACATGTTAGCTTATTCACGTGCTCTACACTCACTCACTTACAAAATGAACTTAGTTTTACTGCTTAAATTAATATCACTTTTAGATAAGTTTTCTATGGCATCTAAACTTAGAATTACGTTAAGAAATTAATTTAGATTAACTTGAGATTGAGTGTGCCCAAGAAGGAAAACTGAGCGGCAAAAGACACTTATTGTAACTAAAAGCGTACTAATAGGATACATTTTTAAAACGATGACTAGTTATAATCACAGTACAAATCCGTATAAAATACTTCACACTTTCTACAAAATCAGGTCATACATTTGTGCTATTTTGAATTAATGTGCATGGGACTGTTATTGATAGAATGTAAGTATTGAATATTATTTTAGTCTCTCTTCAAGCCGTTGCCGTTTTGCGTGGCCGCAGACTTCTCGCGCTCCTCCCGGCGGCTGGTCTGGTACCTTTAAAAATAAATGACAATTCAAGTACTGCGTCACATGAATTTTATGATTTTTCACCCTTCCCCTGCCGTGAGGCTTAGTATGACCTTAAATATATTTGGTAAAATTCGGAAATTATTATGTTTAAAAAAAAATCACAATTGAACAGCAACGTCAAGAAATATAAGACCCCTCGTAACCCTTATTACACAACGTCAAATTTTGACGTACTTTATGGATGCCCCCTTATAAATGCCGCCCGTACTGGATGAGGTACGGAGACCTTGATTCAGCGAAATATATAACACATTACATTACGTAACATCTGAATTACGCTCCAAGTCTAAGTCATCATTTTTCAATGCTGTGCAATGAACGCTATTTATTTGTAACGAGAAATAGTTCGCCGATTGAAGGCGGCCACATGCGGATGAATTGAAATAGGTACCTACATTAATATTTAAGCGACAAGCGATTCGTCATAGCGAATTTTTGGCGCCCGGCCATAGTGATACTCGGGTTATAGAACTAATTTTATTTCGTAACTCATGTTTACATCGCTTAAATAACTCAAGGTGCACGCGGTTACTATTTGGTTTTTTAAGCTTTATAGTTGCTAATATTTATACTTTTATCTTAGCCGTTACGTACATGAAAGCCTCGTTGCAAGCACCGGGCTCATTAAAAGCAACGTGTTAAAATGTTCATTACTGGTAAAATTAACTAGTTAACTAGCACGTATAATGACTGGATCAAAGCTATCTTGTACGCGAGGCAAATTCTTCGGTTAATTCGTTTTAGAATATACAATGACGCAAACTCTGCCCACGACGCGGCCGTGGTCATGACGGACGGCTATTTCGCTCTGACAACTTCAAATATATTTTATTTCCGAAGCGAACTGTTATGATATATAACACAAATATACAAATCACTGTACAAAAATCTCCAGTGAATATAATATGTAAATGTACAGTTCTGTTTAAAACGTTTGTACTGGAAATAATTTACGAGACAACATTGAGCGTGGTGTTGGGGGCGTCCTTAATTATTGTTATTGGTGCTCTTAAAAATATACATTTGCTATCGCTATTATTACGAAAGTGCAAAAACCTTTTTATTACTTAAGTTTTTTATCTTTTATTTCTTAAATAAACTCGTTTGTAGCCCGCAACTGATACAAAAGAAATACATTCTAAAGTTATAAACAGATTCTTCTATTTAACCTGTTTCGTGCTGTATGTAACGTATGATAACGGAACAATGAAAATCTCATAAATTCAAGTTTATGAGATATATTATACTATTTTATATTATTGTGGCAATAGAAGATACTAAATCGTTTCTGATTTGCGTTTTTAGCGTTTATGGATGAAATAAGTTAAGGAAGTTAAAATAAACAAACAAAATTGACCTTTACATTTGAAAAAAATACGTAGTAATCAGCACATTACTACAACTTACCAAACAACAAGTCTTCCGGTGAGCATAAAGAAGAAGACGAGGGAAGGTGCACAACGGTCGAAGGGGTCGCCGACCATCACATGCGAATACGCCGCCAGGATCATTAGCAGTACGAGACCAATGTTAGCCGTGTTCTTTATTTTATCTGTTAATGTATTTTTATTATTATTATTATTTAAATGTATATATTGAGGCCGGTCGTGGCGCAGTGGCTCAAAGTGGGACTGTAAACCGACTGGTTGTGGGTTCGATCCCCACTCGAGGAGATGAAATATTTACTTAAATTTATATTTCCATTTCTTCGCTCTGGTGTCGAGGTAAAGCGCGGCGTTGAGTTCTGCCACTTAACACGCAATGCCTCCGGAATTCGGCAGAAAGTGGGGAACGGAGTGTCTTTCACTACGTTCCCTCTGCCTACCCTGCAGTGTGCGGGATACAGCGTAAAGCTGATTTATTTATTTATTTAAATGTATATATTAGATATTATAAACTTCAAAGCATGCATAATGGTGGCTGCATACATGGTAATGCAGTGGGACCCTCCACGGGGGGGAATGAATTATTTGGAGGCTTCTAATGAAAAATACCTATATTCGGCAAAACACTGAGTTCCAAATATTCGGCGAGCTCTCTGACCAAATAGTGGGATAAACCTACCACCTATTAGGCGAAAATATTCCGCCGATGTGTGACGGGAAAACTTATAAACTATTTATTTAATATAAATTTATAAACATTTGATCTAATGAACTCATACCCATACAGTTCTCCGATGGACTTGACGACACAAAACGGTTTGGTACGATATTTAAACTCATAAATTAAAATGTATTTTTTAAATACTAAATCTTTATTTTCTGTAAAAATATGATGTACGTTGTACTTATAATATATTTTTCAATTTTATTAAACAGTTTCTCAAAATCAGCCATCATGCCTATTTCTACGGAGAGCAGGGAACGGAGTGTCTAATGCTACGTTTATCCACATAAGCGTGAACGTTTACGCATCTATTGCAGCTCGTCGAAGTACAACCTAGTAATGAAAATCTACGTTCTCGGCTGTTTGCTTTTATTAAATACTTAAGTAAATACGTTTTCATTTCAGTTAATTTATGAGTTAGGGAATATTATTTTAATATAAACATTTTCTCAATTGCGCCTTGATGACGTTTTAATTAAATCAAAATATTATAAATCAAAATGGATTTTTCCCCACATCATATTAATAGATTTTTTGTCTAACGATCCCAGAAAGTAATTATTATACTTGTTATATTATTGCAAACAATAACTCTATAAAATAGATATTCAGGTAAATATATGAATATGTGAATAAACTTACGACTTGGTATGATGGCAAGACAAAGCCCAAACAAAATTTCAAGCCCGCCAACACTTCTCCGATACCATTTTGACGGCACTTTAAAATCCAACATGCCCGTTAGTGGGAATACTTTTGCATATCTCACATACTCTTTCCTCTGAAAATATAATCATATAATGTTTATTACATTTAATTAAAGTCCGCAGAATTTTAAAACAATATGTTAATATATTATAGAGCTTTTATTACTATTTTGTCATTTTCCTATTCATTTTAATTAAAATATTATAACTAACTGTAACAACTTTTTCAAGTAGTATTTTTAATAAACCAATTACCCACACACAGGGGCACAGGCGTGTAACTGTAAACGCAAGAAATTGTGGGTTCGATTAGTACTTGATGAAAATTTAATTTCTTAAATATTTAATATTTTCATATCTTCGCTCTGGTGTCAAGCAAAGCGCGGCGTTGAGTTCCGCCACTCAATACGCAATGCCTCTAGAATTCGGTTGAAATTGGGAAACCGTGTTTTGTTGGGTGTGAAGTATTTTAATCGTAACGGAGTGTCTTAATACTAGATTCTAGGTTCCCTAGGCCAATCCTTCTATGTGCGGGACACTACGTAGGCCAAAAACATTTATAAAATGTATAGCTTATATTTATTCTTGATGATTAAAAGATAAAAATGATATCTATTTACCCAATATTAAGCAGACTATAAATAAGGATAACATATTTAATTTAATAGTTGATAAACTAAAACGGGCAAGCTTTTGCTAGCCTTAACTTTATCATATACGATTCATATAGATATACTAAATATAGATTGATTGTGCTAATCCACATTTTACGCCATATGTCGCATCGGAATTTTAAGTATTCGTTACTTGCTCGCATGCCGATAACTCTCAAAATTGACGACAGTCAGAAAACATAATACCTCTTGTAACGTATTGTTTTTATTGCGTTGTATGAGCACATGAATTGTCATAAATCTTGACTTGTTTACAATACAAAATGTTGTCTTGTTATTTATATGTTAGGCAGATTTAGGACACTGGGCACAGTCTCCTTAGTTACATTGGATAAATAAATCTTGATACAATATTTTTGTCGTACATCATATCGGTATTGAAACCAACATCACATACTGGTGTGACAAATTAAGATGCCGTGAATAATATCGCAAAACGAATTTGTGTATCGTGCAATCTTCACTATACTCTAGTCACCAAGAAATATAAGCTGTTGATCAATATAAACGTTATATAATACGTTTATTATTTTACTACTGGCTAGTGAATTGCTTGTCTTGCATCATAGTGGTGCTTTACAAGTGAGACCTGATAAATTTTGATAATAACTCAGTTCGAGCAGAGAGATATCTTGCTAAGGTTGAAGAAAATATATTTTTAAAAGTATAATCTCTAGTAATAGTCTATCCTGTATTATATCTTGCACCTAGTCTATAAGCTTTACGTTGATGACAATTTTTTTTCTTTTATTTTCTCAAGACAAATAGCAGAATAGACAAACATTTTTAGGCTGTTACATAAAACTTTAAGCAAGACAGATATGCTTATAATTAAGATAAAATTGTGAACTAGCGTATTAATGTAATTTATATTTTGTATTTCAAACTTGATCATCATTTGAAAAATCAACAATTGAAATCAACATTTAAAACGTACAACATAATGGAATAAATAAATATATAAATAATAATGATATTTATTTTTAAGTTTTTCTAATATTTTTTAGCTGTAAAGAAATATTATAACATCAGATCATATCCACTGTCACAATAAGCAGCACTGCTAGGCATTAGGCGTCTGGCCAAATACTAAAATAGCAAGCCACATTGCTCCGCAACCAAAATCTTTATGCATCTAACGAACGGTCTTTTTTATTTTTGATCCAATTACAGCAAAAAAAATAACAGTACTTACCAAGTCTTTATGTAATTCTTTTGATATGAGCGGTGTCAGTTTAGTTATGCCAACAAATATGAAGAAAATTCCTAACAGAACAGACAGACTCTTAAGAACGATGGAACCCATTTTGTTTGCACAAATAAAATCACGAAGAATTAATAAAAAATTACACTTTGAACTGCATTTTTATTTATAAATAAAATATAATGAAATATTATTCAATAAGAAATTACTTTAGAAAGAAAAGTGAATAAGTATTAAGATTATATACCGCAAAGATCACGCATTAATACACATTATTGTTACTTATTAAATATTCGATCGACTACGGGGAATTTTGCAAGGCACGTTTCGACGTTCGCGCCGGCGCGAAAAAAATCCATACCACATTTTAATAATGTTGATATAGACGCGAATATTTTGGCTCGTATATATGAACAGGATTGCCATCGTTAAAAATATTATTACTCTATCACGTGTACTTTTAAATTATCCTTATTAAACGGGGTAAATAGAAATCTCAAGGCAACCACCTTAGTTTTTTATATCATATTATCAAATAATTTTCGTAAGTACGTAAGTATATTAAATATATTTGTTTAAATTAACATAATTATTTTATACTGGAATACACTGTATTTACAGAAGTTAAGCAATAAAAGAAAGAACTAATACTAGCCACACACACACAATATCATTGTCAATAAAGTACGTATTGCCAATAATATTGTGTGTATGCTATGATGTGTATGAAAAAATTGTATTGAATCAGGGTTTTTCGGGTTGCTTAGCAACGGTTGTAATTAACATGTCAGACAATAAATTGCCTTTTAAATAGAAAGGTATTTTAATACATTAGTAGATATCGAGAATATTATAAATGTGAGAAATAAATAGCCCATGTTTATATCAAGATCCTCAAGTATCTTTCTCTATATGAAATTTTGTCACAATCAACTCAGTGGCTTGGCCGTGTTTGCGTCACAGGCAGACAACTGTTTCGAATTTATAATATAGAAATGGATATATATTATACGGTAACTTTAGTATCAGTTTTATTTCAAAATCTGTTTAAATTAAAAATGCAGTAGTATTCTAATATTCTTCTTCTTTTTATGAGAAACAAAGAGTGTAATAAGCTTTTAATAACATAAAGCCTTTTAAAACGATAAATAATTAATTTAGTCATTTACCATCTTAGAGCTTTATGTCAAACATTACTTTCCTCCTGAAAGAATGAGATAATATTGAAAATGCTAGAATTGACTACGTATTAATAACAGCTATATGAGCTGTTAAACTGCTTAACATAAACATATTTTCAATCAGTTACTGAATTGTTGTTTTATCGTAAGCATACCATCACATTTTCGTATTTTTTATAATTTTAGGTATTTTTCATAATTTTAGGTGCTATATTTTAGATCATTCCATTTGGTTATTTTTTAATAGACAATGAACATGGATATACTGCGATATACCGGCGTGGAACGTGATTAGAACGACCATTACCATATACCATTTCCTTGTAGCATATATACCTTTTCCGGGTATGAAATCCACCGGGAAACATACTAAAAATTGGCAAGTTCCCTTCAAAACGGGACGTCTGGTTACATTAGGTATACCACAAAACACAGGACTAACACTAAGATTGTAAATAAAACGAGTTGGCATAGAAAAATTATTGAATATTATTTATATTCTTTTCTGAACAAACGGCAACTAATTAGGTTTTTAATTAGAAGCTGTTTATTTTCTATTTTTTTACTATGTGATCAGGAACATTAAATTAATTGCAATTTGTAATAATGTAGTAATATTGATTTGTAATGCTTCAGGACTACTTCAAAAATAATTTAAAACAAATGGATAAAATAAACATTCAAAATACAACTATATTTGCTGATGTATTCAATAAACATTTTTTATACTCATCCATAAATTCCTTTGAACCACATAATAATATCTGATCAGTAGATAATAATTTGTAGTTATCTAAATATTTTATATTAAATTTTTCTGCAACTAATGGCTCTTCATACTTTGCAATTTTTAAAACATCTTTATTTTCAGTACTAAGAAAAACTGAATAAGTGAAATTCCAATACGAGCGGTATTCATATAAAACATTTCTAAATAAAATTTCTTCAATGTTCTTACAGCAAAACAATAAAATTATTTTAGTCATGTCATCTTCACTATTCAGTATATTGTCAATAATAGATAAGAATGGTGCTATTCCTGTTCCCTGCGCAATCATTATAATTCTACTATATTTATCTGGTTCCCTCACATAAAATCCATAAGGTCCTCGCCATAAAGTATCATCTCCTATTTTTAAATTAAATAAGTAGTTAGATACCACACCTTTATTATATTTTTTAACAACCACTAAAAAGTCATAATCTTCATGACTGTTGTTTTTTAATCTAATAGGAGTGTATTGTCTGCTACAAGTAAAGTCATTAAAAGAATATTTAAGGAGAAAATGATCACCAGGTTTCCACCAAATATTACAATTATCATGACACATTTTTTTAAATTTTATGACTATTACTGAACAACATATTTTTACAATGTCCATTATAACAAATTTTGTGTATTCAATTTCTGAAATACCATTAAGTATAAAATTATCATAATTAACAAAATAAGCATTCTTATTTTTCTCATATATTTTCATTTGTTTTTCATACACATCAAATACACATGGATTACAACCACTATGACAACAGTCTTCTTCTGTTGGTTTGCAGGGTGCCTGCATATTTTAATATTCCCCCTGCTTTTTTTATGTAATTATACAAGGGGATTATATCATTAAATTAGATAGCTTATAGCTAAGGATAACAGCTAGATACTATTTAAAGTTTATACTTTAATTATTGTTTTTAAAAAAACCGTCACACCAGAAGTTTTCGGTTTTATATTTGATTTTACTGATTTTGTCTTAACTCCTAAGTCGATACAAATTGAAACTCTCAAAATCATACACCAAATTACATAACTTAAATCTTTATGAACTGAGTATTTTATATCACACACAATAACTTATTATAATATTTAATTTTGATGCTAATAATTTTCCATAAAAATTGAAATAAACATTGAAAGGAGACTTTATAGAGTATTTTTAGAAATTAAATTAATAATTTATTAGGTAATGTTATGCCTATAGGCTACAGACAAAGTACAGACTGCAGAACTGCCAACTGCCCTTTTGGTATATGTGTTCTGTGAGAACTGCAGATAATAAAATATATTACTTTCGGCGTTCGGTTTAATTACGGTGAAAAACATTAAATCAGTGGCGTAGCTGGGAGGGTGCGAGCGGTGCCGTCGCACCGGGTCAAAAGGATAGGGGCATCAAAGTCTACCATCAATTCTTCTATATTTTTTTTAAATCAAGAAATGTACAAGAAAAGTGAAAGAATGAAAATGAAACATACAATTTCGCTATCATGTCACTATCACTAGCCGATACTATTGATTTTGAAAATGTGATTTATTAATCATCACTTTGTTTCGCGCGTAATGTCGGTTTTTAAATTTGTGCAATACTATATAATTTCTACCGTGCAATATAATATAATTTCTACCAAAATGTAATGTTATAACTTGTATATAGTTATTATAGTCTTAAAGCAATAAAAATTTATGTATCTACTCGAAATCTGAAATTATTTTGACCATTTTAAAGAGCATCAAGTCCTAAGCTGCACCAGGCAGCAAATACCCTACCCTTCGCCGTTCGCTTAGCTTCGGCGAAGTATATATATTTAATTATGTTTTGTTATTAAAGCAGTCTCACAATTTAATACATTTATCGAAAAGCCAAGCCAAGAGGAATATAACAAAAAAAAAATTATAACTGTCTGTCTGTCTGTCTGACTTATAAGTCGTGGTTATTCTTAATTTAAAAATAACCTTAATAAATAATGTACAGAAAGCGAGGAACGATGTCAGTAAATAATATTAATAATTCGTCAAGAAATGCTTAAACTGGAGTATAGAAAATTCGCAGTGAGAATAGACACAAAACCGGGAATGTTTATGATGTCATAATATCCATCCAATTTTATTCCTTTATAATTAGAATACAAAATTATCATAGTAATGATCGTTGATATATTGATGTTAAGCCAGAAGATATTAAAGTACAATACTTTTGAATGGCGTTGCTTGAACTACTATAGTTTCCATCTACCCCATTTTTCTGTATAGTTTCTAGTTATATTTTTTAAAAGTCTAGTATCATATATTACTATAGCGCCCTCTACACTGACGCCAAATAAACACCGGCTAGCGGCTAGCGTTCAGCCCGCCATAATATTCTTTTTAGCTACTGCTATATCGTTGGCTGTAAACAATTCTGTGAGTACGCTTTATAGTTTTATTAATTTGTAATTTAATTTTATAAATATCAAATAAAGGTGTAATTTTCTTGCTCTATAGAAATATTTTGGTACTTTTAAGTTGCCTAGTTTGGATATAATCTTTAATTACCTAATGGCAGACTCCATTATATTGGCTTGGGACTCGTAAAATAGTGAACATTGTATTAAAAATGCTGTAGTGTAGAGTAAAAAAAAATCTAATTATTTCTGCTTTTTTATAGCAAAATTAAGAAAGTGTGGAAAAGCGTCTAACTTTTTTTCAGTCTATATTTGTACAAGGCCTATATAATCGACTTTATATTTAACAAACGTGAGCGTCCTAAAGGCTAATGACTTTTAGTTTTGTTTATTTTCTTATACGTTTCCTTTGTTTCTTTCATTAAATATCTATATTTAATAACAATATTTTTAAAAAAGAATCTTAGAAGAATCTATCTATAATATATATATATATATTTTTCAAATTATTTATTTATTTATATATGATTTATTTTGTAAAATTATATTATTTTACATTTTTTGTAATTAATTTTATAATTATGCAAGCCTATCACATTTTCAGATTTTAATTTCGTGCATAGCTGTATTTAATATTTACCAAAATGTCGGACGATGGATCAACAGCAGTTGAAAAGAAAGGACGCGGTAGACCTAAATCTAATGGGACACAATCAGTGAGCATTTTCATATAAAAATGTATAGTGCTTTTTTTATATATACATATATTATTTTAACTGTTTATTTGTATATTTTAGGAAGCCAAAGGTGATGGTAAGAAAAGAGGAAGGCCAGCAGTACCAGCTGCTAAATCTAAAGAATCAAAAAATTCTTCTGATGATGAACAAGCACCAATAGCAAAACGAGGAAGAGGCAGACCCAAAGGCTCTAAGAAAAAGGCTGCTGCACCTAAATCTAAGGTATGGTTCCTAATATAATTTGCAAATAAATAACAATATATCTTTAATATAAAATATATATAATTTTTATGTTTTATAATTTTAAGAGTTCCTCTGGAGAGGGACGGTCTCGTGGTCGGCCACGCAAAGATGCACCTCCACCTAAAAAAGATGCAGGATCTACTGAAGAAGAACAAGAAGATGAAGAAGAAGAGGAAGGTTCTGATCAGTAAACACATATGTTTCTCTCACAACTCACTCTTAGTGTAATTTGATTGTCATCATAACTCCTTACAGTGTAACTATTCATAAAAAATATTCGTGAATATGCTATATATAGGGGTTATCATAACAACAAGTCTCAAATGAGATTGCTCCTAAATTTTAATCATGTAAGGAAAATTTTAAATTAAAAATAATTAACACATAAATTAAGAGATCATTTTTCATGATTTTACTGCATTTACTTGGTCTATTTTATTGCAGAAGGTCTTACATGGTTGAAATTTTGGGCAGATACAGCTCTCCCTAGCAACGTACAAGTCTAAGATATAATTTGTAAGATCTTTTTTTTGTAGATTTATTCTATTTCTATTAAAATAAGTATTTTGTAATCTCCTGATTTATATTGTAAGAAATCAAATAATACAATTTTTAGATTTATCAATTTGACTGAAAAGTCAAGTATTATTTTCTATAACAATAAATATTTCATTTCATTTAGTTATTTTTTTCTCCCTTTTCTGTTATTTAACATTATTTGTCAAATGCTTTACATGAAATTGTAATTAATTAGATTTTTTTGTTTTGGTATTTAATCATGTTTAGTGCCATTCATATATTTGGAGCAGACTGAAAAGTAATATAATTTTGAAAATAAAATTTACTGTGTGTTTGTGCGTGAATGTACAATTTTAGAACAATATTAAATAAATCTATAAAATTATGATTTTTCTTTGCCAATGATCATATAGCTCTATATACCAAAGTCGTTGAATATGACTTATTTACTTTAGAATGAACACTACAAAGTTATTGAAATTCTAAGCAAAGCATCTACTGTACATTGTAATATATTTACAAATAAACAATTATAGTAATATACTAATTAACTGCTAACATTAGTACCAAATAAGGTCGTTTTTTTAGTGAGCTTAATTCCGTTTTGTTGGCTATTTACAGAAACAAACATATTTACTTAAGCTATTTAAAATTTTTAAATATGTTAAAATTATTTCTATTCAGCATTTTTTAAATAGTATATAAAAATATGTAATTAAGTTTTTTCAGTTTATGGAATTATTTATAGTAAAGATTTTTATTTAGCGTCACGTTTTATTCTGCGCAAACAGAGTAGGCACAGAGAACATGAGAACCTAGTGTAAAGACACTCCGTTTCCCATTCGATGCTGAGCTCTGAAGGCATTGCGTGTTGAATGGCGGAACTCAATGTTGCGCTTTGCCTCGTTATTAGAGCGATGAATTTAAAATATTAAATATTTTATTAGTAGGTAAGGAACCCAAAACCGTTCCTTGTGCGCCTTGTTGCACCGTGCTCCTGCACCATCTCTGTTTAAAATTATAATCATAATATTTTTTAATATTTCTATTCTGTAATGAATGTCATAAAATGTGAAAGTCTTAAATTAAAGTTCAAATTTAATTTACTAGGAAAATTTTGCCATAGTCGTTGGTTCAGAAACGTCCAGTTCATATTTTTTTAATCTATTTATAAAGTATTATAAACAAAAAAGTAGAAAAATTACGCAATGTCTGAAGTCTCGAATAAACAAACTAGTTGATTATTTCACAAGGAACTATAGATCTTTTACAAAATTCAAGCCCTTTGAAGTTTAATCATTAATGTAATAATATCAAATGTTGCAAGTATAAATTAAGGAGTTAATTGTGGTACTTTTTATGCACGACAACATAAAACAACATTTACTATAATAATAATAAAAAGAAAAAAAATGAATCTCGGGTCGTCCGTCAGAAGCGGTTTACACTCTCATAAGAAGTTACCACTTCAAAATGCTATATTTCACTTTTACTGAATTTTAGTTTTTTCACTAAGAAGTAGCCTCTGTACTTTTTTAAATGACATCTGTGTACTTGTAATTCTCGTGTCATCTTCTAGGTAACTGGATTGGAACAAAAGTTGAAAACAAAAAAGTATTATAAATAAATATTTTTGAGTCTTATTCCACAATTACAAGAAAATACTTTTTAGAAAACGTATAAAAATTGGAAATGCGTGAAGTTACGTTAGATTTTTTACACGTTTTCATTAAAAAATACTAAATAAATATATTATATTTAGGTAAAAATAGATGTCCGATAGAAATGATATCAAATTGAAACAAATGATTATGATATCATTATGGCGGTGTGCAATCAGTCACGATATAATTATTTTGACATTTTAATGCGAGTGATTCACAGTCTTTTCACAGAAAATTTAAATATTTAAAGTTATAAATATGAAACTGAATTACTTATTGTGTTATATAGTAAGTATAATATAATTTATATTTAAAATTTAAGTGAAATGCAGTATTTTTCCGCTTTTTCTAATCTCAAAAAAAAAAAAACTTTTGTTATTTTACAAATAAATATATTTATCAATTTATTTACTTATAATTTATAATTTAATATAATCCTTAACATCTAACTCGTAATTCATGAGACGTTATATTGCTTAAACGTAAAAAGGAGGTAAAATAAAAGTTTAAGTGGTAACACCTGACGCTTGGTATGTGGATATTGGATAGATATAAGCATAAGTATAATTTATACATTGAGTGTTGAATGTTGATACTTGCGCATTTCCCGTTTTGTAAACTTCGCTGCTTGCGTCAGTTTGCTAGGTTGGGATAAAGTTTCTCCGTAACGTATATTTGTTTTATTCAAAATATCATTTATACTTGTTTACTCGTAAAGGTTAGAACGTTTCGTTTGAATATATCAAATAACTTGCTTTTACGTTATCTTAAGTGAACAAGTGAAAACAATAGTGTGATGAGGTGTTTTAGTATTTGTGCTGTCAAAAAGTTTTGAAAGTTGCTGAACTTTTCATTGTGTGTTTTTGTGATAAAATGTTGGAATATTGGAATGCAGTAAATATTGTTAACGATGTTATTTTTAAAGGTTTGTATTCCTAACTCTTATACTACGTAAATACTTTTATATAACTTTACTGCTTCACTTTTTTAAATTATTAAGTTTTATATATACTTTCTAAACAATTCAACACTTTTATTTAAATTAAAAAAAAAAATTATATTTGTTTTATGTACCATACTTAATAAACATGAGTATAGCAATAGTTTTTATCAAAATAACTGCTCTACTATTATTGCACAAATAATATGTAAAAACAACAATTTGAATAATTATAATAGTAAATAGTAAATTCTAATTTATTCTTGCAAGCTTATAACAGGATAAGTTTGTTGCTAGGTTACAAGCAGAGTTGTGTTTAAGGGCAAAACTTTAAATCAGATTCTGTTCAGTACGAATGAATCATACTTGTCATTTTTAATCATCTTTTTATAAGGTATAAATGTAAACAACAACAACAAGTAACAAAATATGAAAAAAATATATAAAATACTGTGTGCCTTATATTATGAAAAATAAAAACACATAATTTGTAAGAAAATTTGAACAATTCATAGAAAATTACGAAAATTATTATTGTTATACACCATCCTCCACCACCACCATACCATTTATTTGCACATAGACTTCATAGACTACAGACTATATTAAAACAAAATGTAAATTATATTTACTTACTTGATATATATTATTTGATATATATACTTGATGTATATTATTTGTTGCAATATGTAAATTATATTCTATCAAGTGGTTTTGTTGTTGTTTTTTTCATTTCTTTTTATTCCAGCAGCAACATTTAGAGATCAGAAAGTCATTGCATTGGTTATTATTCTCATCTACCTCATTTCATCTTCAGCTATTTTTAATGCAGATAGTGAGATTGCTAGTAATCAATACTTTATTCCATTCTGTTTTGTTTTTTGAATATACACCATATATTCAAACATACCAGTTAAGCACTAATCACTTTGCTGATGTCATGTTGTATGCAGAACACACAGCAGGTTGTATAGTAAAATAGAGATAATTTTACACAGTATGAGAATGCATATTATAAAGTGATCCCGAGAGATACCAAAGATATTATTTCACATTAACGGCTCAGTGGATCTCTGCTTAGTAATTTTTTTTCTATTCGTCTAGTTACAATCAACGCTATAACCAGTATATGCAATTAATTAACATTTTTGTCTTCAAAATATAGCCTGCAATTAGGAGAATAAATATTGTTACACATTTTTTATTTTTCCTTTATATTTATCCAAATTCAAAAAATTCTATTAACTTGTTACTTATTGTTGATTTTGCTTGTATTAACAAAAAAATGTCTATAGCTTTTGGAACATAACAATTAATTGTTTAAGAGACCTTAAAAAGAGACCAATCATGGTGCAGTGGCACTAAGTGTGACTGTAAAATTGACTGGTTGTGGGTTTGATCCTCACTTGAGGATATGAATGTATTTACATTTATCATTTCATTTTTTCGCTCTGGTGTCGAGGCAAAGCGCGGCGTTGAGTTCCGTCACTCAACACGCAATGCCTCCAGAACTTGGCGGAAAATTAAAGGTTATCTTTTTACTCAAGATACTTATACACCATACCTATGTTTCATTGGTGTTGAGTCATGACGCATGTTATAATCCGTTGACTCTATAGCATTGTATTGAATGACTATAGTATGTGAAGGCACTGTTATGAATTTTAATTGACTTATATGGTCTTTATTACGAAACTAGGACTCGAAAATCCGACTTGGTATCATTTTCGGTGTAATCGTGGGCGTAGGAATAAGGAGGGCCGGATGGGCCGTGTCCACCCCAGAAATTTTATTAACAAAAAAAATTTACCGCAAAAAATTAGGATAACAACGCTTACATGAACATATATATGTTCAATGCTCAAATTTAAGCTCCCTCTCAAAAAATATATGGAAATAGGCTAATGGGCGTAATATTTCGAAAAAAACCCTTGCGGTATGCAGAATATAAAGCATTATATAAATATTTAAAATTAAAATGCAAATGTGTGCTATACATATAAAAATTGGTAAATTCGTGATAATTTTCTTACCTCTTGTTTTGTTTTCAAGTGCTTTTGTTGGGACATCAACATTTCAAAGAAAATATGTATGAATAATCAAAATCTACTAAAATTAATTTAGTACGTCAATTTTTTTATATAAAATATTAAAATTAAAATGAATTCACGCAACATTAAACTCGGTTTTATTATTAACTAGCGACTTAAATTTATTGTTATATTATAGCTAAATTATATATTTTTTCACATATTGTAGCCTATTTATTATTTCGATATATAAGCTATATTATTGTAAAGTTTCATGTAAATCCATCCTCACATACTTCAGATTTATAATATTGTTAGGTTTTCCATTAGGCCACTTTTTTTTAACTTCACGCTGTAAGCCGCATGCAACAGAGTAGGAAGAAGGAGCCTCCATCGAGCTCCCCACTTTCCGCCAGCATTCTGAAGGCATTGCAGGTTGAGTGCCGCAACTTAACGCCTAATCGCCTTTGCCTATTATATTTCTTTTCCTCGTGTAGGAATCAAACCCACAACCTGTCGCGTTTAGCGTCACACGCTTGTGCCACTGCGCCATGGATGGCCACTTCACAAATTTAATTTGTTTTATTAACGTAAGGTATACGAAACGTTAGATAGACTATTGCCCTGAATGGTGAATATGAGTAGTTTTATGTTTAGATCTTACTTGTTTTGGATTTTACATTTATGCTTAAGTAAGATTCGATTATTCAAGAATTCATTAACCAAATGTGTAAATTATATTAAAAAGAAATAGTGTTTTTGAAACAGCTAACATAAATTTGATATATTTTTATAACAAAGTCACTAAAATTAAAAAGAAACCTTACGTCTTGGACTTATTAAGAAGTATATGTTATTAAACAAAAGTATAAACATATATTTATATTATGCTTCATAGAATAAATACACGAAAATTTGTAGAGAAATTGGATGACAATTGGTAATATAAAGGTTTTTTAAACATTTTTAAAGTGTTAATCCACACTTAGGAAAGATAAATACTTAATTAGAAAACGTATAAAAATTTGAACGTAGCGGGACTCGAACCCGCGCCTCCTGGAAACCGACCTGGTCGGTTTCCAGGAGGCGCGGGTTCGAGTCCCGCTACGTTCAAATTTTTATACGTTTTCTAATTAAGTAATATAAAGGTTGTTCGTTCGATTCCTACTCGAGGAAATGAAATATTTCATATTCTCTGGGGTGGAGGCAAAGCGCGGTGTTGAGTTGACCCACTCAAGACGCAATGCCTCTAGAATTCGGGGGAAAATGGTTAACGGAGTGTCTTAACACCAGGTTCTCTCAAACAAACATTCACAACATTAACGTACCTCCAAATTACCACATTATTTCTTATTATTTTAACTAAAGGTGAGATTATTAAGAATTTCTTATTATCAATAGTAATCAAATTTATGTTATTGTATTTTGATGGGTCTTTTCCTAGACAATATATATAATGCTGACCGACATGCATGTTTATTATCAATTAAGGCTATTATTGCAACTGCGTTAATGAATGACCTTATTACGGCACTGCTCTAATTTCCATCCATCAAATTATATAATCATTGTAATGGCATAATTTGACTTGTTTCAGATAGTATGGTGTGAATGCACTGCACTTTAGTATCCGTGGCCCACACGTCACATTCCTACAAGGTGAGTGATCTTGAAATGTTATTTATACTCTAATAGAGGCCCACCGCGGTCTCCTTTATTGCGAATTCAATTTTTCATACAGTATCAAAAAATAATTAGAAAAATAATTAGAAAAATCTAGTTAAATCATAACGTATATTTTATTAACCATATCACACACATCTCATTTCCGTCACTGGCCACGTGAAGTTATGTCGAATACCATATCAACGATAAGTACATGAACCTCGCAGTGGGTCAAAGCTTGTTGGATGTCCTGAATTTTTAAGTAAGCTATTACGCTTGTACTATGTTAGCTATCGCGCTCTTTTCTCTCGTTGATTGCGTCTTTACTTTCACATGACACGATGGTTTCACTATAAGGGACATTTCCATCAGCTTTCTGCTTTCGACGGACATTGGCTTGAACTCTTTTCCGTTTGACGCAATCACTGTATAAATAGCATTTCCTGTTTTTTATTGACTTACGATAAAATATTGTTTTCTTTAACAACAGTTTTTTTTAATAATTTCATTACAATGAATACCAGTTATGGTTATAACATAATTCATATAAATAGCCTAATATTATTAGGTATATTTTACTTAATATGAAACATATTAAGCAATATTATATAGTGTTATATTTAAATATATAGAATGATTTTATTGCAAGTAATAAGAACAAAGGCATATTGAGGTATAGAGTACCATATCAACAGGGCGATTGCTTCTAATTCAATTAGTCTGCAAGTAGAACGTGTCTGGCATTCTTACAAACGGCTTCAGCCTCGTATTATGGGTTTTAAAAGTATAACACGACCCTAGGAGCGATCATTGAAGAATGAAAGAACAGAGAATTGTCATAGTACGTCCTATAGGCTAACTCAAA
Organism: Heliconius sara; assembly: GCA_917862395.2. NCBI lineage: Eukaryota > Metazoa > Arthropoda > Insecta > Lepidoptera > Nymphalidae > Heliconius > Heliconius sara. Next base: position 8,982,308 of record OU860792.2, read on the forward strand.
AATCATTCAACATTCTTGTGGACTCTACAATAGTATTAATGTAAATATTTGTGATATAAAATCGATAATATTTACAAACCTATAATTATATTAATATATTTTGAATTACATATAGGCCCAAGCACTCATAACTGTCTATGATTTAATTTAGTCTTGAAATATTACCATAACAAACTATCCTAAATATTTTCATAAGTGACGTCCAGTAATAACGGAAAGCCGACTGGTTGTGGGTTCAATCCCCCATCGAGGAGATGAAATATTTACTTAAATTTATATTTCCATTTCTTCGCTCTGGTGTCGAGGTAAAGCGCGGCGTTGAGTTCTACCACTCAACACGCAATGGCTCCAAAAATTCGGCAGAAAGTGGGGAACGGAGTGTCTTAACACTAGGTTCCCTCTGCTTACTCTGCTGTGTGCGGAATATAGCGTGAAGCTAATTTAATTTTTTTAAACATATAGTACAATACACTGTAATCGCTTCGGATAGGATTTGTGACGTGGTGACGGTCACGTAGGGACTAATCTAATAGTGCATCTATTGATTCTCACATTCCTGGCGTTTTTTTCTTTTGTATGCTTAAAATTATGTGTTACGTTACTCTAGTTTAAAAGTTATTTCTTGCTAAATTAATGTCTATTTCGAATGAACTCGTTTCTCCTCATTAATATTTCGCATCTAGCTGATTATTGGTTTACAATTGGTTCATTCTTACCAAGATATGCAATTTACGAGTAACCAAGGCTCAACAGTTTTTAAAAACAATGGCTTGTAAAGTATGTGTTGTATTTTGGATGAACATCATTGACGCAATATGTTCATTGTGCGATTTAATCTTTCATTTCCGAATGGATGCCTTTGTTATTAGATTTTAATTTCATTTATAACCGGTGTTTCAATATATGATTTTTTTGATATAGGCATTGTAATATAAGATTTATGACATTTACAATTCTTCTTTATCGTGTATAATTTTTATCCCTAACTTAAATATATTTTGTATCCTATTATTAAATATAACGTTTTTAGGAAAAAAATGCGTGAGTGCATTAAGGCACGCCGCTCGGTACCTGGCTCCGATTTACTCGTAACCTGGTGGTGGTCGATATGCCGACTGAATCACAATGAAATATAGGTATATTGCTCCCTTAAATGTCATTAACCGACTAAACTACATTACGTTTATTCCGGGCTTCCGTATGTCTTAAAAATACAGTTTCATGCAGGATAAATTACAATGAGCTAGCTAGATATTAAAATTACATTTTAAAAAAATATGTAGATTTTTATAATGTATTTTATTTATTTAAAAATCCAAAGTCCAAGTCATTTGAAATTATAAAATAGAAAATAGAAAATCGAAAGTCATATGTTATAGCGTCGCGAATACAAGACGGAACATATTTTTTTTGTTACGCGTCCGAAGTATTCGAGAGCGGCTAGACGTTGCCGTGTAGAGCTCGACTTGTGAAGCTCTCACTGACGCACCGGAACGAAACCCGACTGCTAAACTATTGCCCTACTATCACTTTGCCAACTACTCTCTAAATAAATTACATAGATGGATAGTATTTACTAAAAAAGAATTCGCAATGAACTTGTTTCGATTCCAATTTTACTTTTGTTTTATATTTGCAGTAATTATTTACCAACTTAAAATAAAATATTGAGAAAATAGTTGCATTATTATATAATTTTTTAGTGTAATACACAAATAATTTAAAATTAATGTGAATTTAAATATAATTAATTTCAATAAAATAATTGATATTAATTCTGTTGTAATTGTAACCATAATGTAATATGTGTCATGTTTTTATATTCTATTTGTTTTTCTACTTCTTATAAAGTCTACGGTCGTATTGTCGTCTTGGCACTTAAAAATAATGTGTACCAGTTTTCAAAATAGGACTAGTCAGGTGTGCCTTGAGTAATAGAACTTTATTTTATCATTCTTGCTTAAGTCTATAAAAAATACGTATATCTTACAATATATTTTCTCTTTGTAATTAAATATTAATATTTTTGAGATATGTAAGTCTTTATTACAGCAATGATTTACTTGATCACTGGTACATATAAAAACGAATTTTAATACACTATTTAAATTGTATAATTTTTTAACGTCTTAAAAAGAATTATAAAAATAAATAAATAAATTAGCTTTACGCTGTATCCCGCACACAGCAGGGTAGGCAGAGGGAACCTTGTGTTAAGACACTCCGTTCCCCACTTTCTACCGAATTCTGGAAGCATTGCGTCTTGAGTGGCGGAACTCAACGCCGCGCTTAGCCTTGACACCAGAGCGAAGAAATGGAAATATAAATTTAAGAAAATATTTCATCTCCTCGAGTGGGGATCGAACCCACAACCAGTCGGTTTTACAGTCACACTTCGTGCCGCTGCTCACCACGCCAAAAGAATTATAAATATGGTTAATCCTTAAGAATTATGTATAACTTATTGAGTATCGCTATTGGTAGTGTATAATTTAGTGAAGTGCTTTGCATAACTTCTATGTGAGTCACACTCGCCTTTAGTTCCATACTGGCATTCTAATGTAATGGAGCAATTGTACATAAAAATAAAATAATACTGTATTTTTTTAACATACATTTATTTTCATTGTTCACTGGATTATCTATAAATTCGACTTAGTTATTAATGTTATCAAGTGCTAATCTGCAACGATAATATTTATTACACATGTCATAATTACTGCAAAAGCGGCAGTTCCACAGTAAACGGTAAAATTTTAAACTAGGCGACCTTCTTGAAAGTTGAAACGTGGTGAAGCAGGTGTTCACAAACTACTGCATCTGTCAATTTAAGAGAATCTATCCTCAGATTAAATCTAATTATAAAAATATGTAAACAAATTTAATTAATTAATGTTAATGTGATGCAACCGACATCAGCATCCAGTTACATAACCTACATGGGAGTGTTCTCAGTTCACACAAAGGCCTTGTTCTCAGGCCCGTTTCGCACCACTCGCGTCATGCGACGGCACTCGGCACCCGGCAGACATCAAGTTTCCAGATTCCCGTAACACGAGTTGAAGATCGCGCTATCATATAAATGGACTGATAGATGTGTGTATGCGTGCAGCTTCGTGTGGTTTGACATGAGAGGCACTGCTGGCGCATATACCGCTACCACGACCTGACTGATGATTGCTCATGATAATATAATTGAACTCAATTATATATAAGAAATACCTGCTATTGTACTTTTACAATTTATAGATTGGATGAGAAATTAAGATCAGATTCGTTGTGCTTCATGTATGCAGTCATTAATTTTGCTATAATATTTATAGATTATAGAAGTATATAACGGAATGTACAACATTCTTTGAAACAATGTTTTCAAAATTATATTATTAAAGCACCGTAGGTTGCGAGGTTCGGCGTAATGTTGCGATACGTCCACTTGTTACGCCCCTATGCACTTGCCGTGGGGGTCGGTGCTCACTTTAGTTTTTGCACCCCTTCAAAGTTTAACTTAATTTGTTCCCACGATACGGCTAGCTTATGTTATATGTATTTTATGTTAAACATGATATAGCCTCAGTATATGATATAGTACCCTTCCACTAGATGCTTTTTCAACCAAATCCAAACTTGTTAGTTGTACGATTGTTTCTCCACTTAAAACAGCTTCGTAATAGTTTCATACAAATTGGGACATATCTCGTTACGATCAAAATATTATTCCTTTAAATATATTAATAAGGTATACGGTATATATACACTAATGCAAACATAGAGATTATATACCATATCATAGTTTTTAGAAGTAGCACCACTTTTATATGATTAGGTATACCAATTCTGTCTTTTTCAAAAGCCGTTGCACATTTTTATAATATGAATTTATACTACAGCTATCATATAACTGTCCAAAGGTAACTATAACATAGGCAAGTGCGGCGTGAACCCAAGCGTTAACTTCCGACACGATTGACAACATCGTGACCAATTACTAATATGTATGTACAATGTCGATGCACTACTCGATAAATAATATTTAGAGTTTAATAATAAATTAAAAGAGACAAAAGTAAATTTCAAAGCATTTTTTAATGATTAAGATAGAAAGTTGTTATGTTATTTCAATTAATTCATCATCAAGTAGTGGATAACGATTTATCATATCAATGTTATACGATATCTATGGTTATTAAATTATAATACAAAAATCTTATCAATTTGTGGTTGCCGCAGTCAATCCTTGTTTGTGGTTTGTTTTATTTTAAACGTCGCTACTTATTTATAGAGTGTACAATGTTATTTGTTTGTCAAAATATTTTGTTGACATCTATTATTTTCATTTAATATGCGAAATGAAACTAATAATTTCATGCCTTTCATACTTTTTTGTTCTACTTACAAACTACTATTTGTTTGGAGTAACTTATAAAATTTTAACAATTATGTTATATTTTTTATATATTTTGAGTATATTATAAAAGAACTGTCATATATTATATAGGTGTGTTGAGTAAACCATATTAAGTTAGATAATATAACTAAAAGACGACAAAGACACAGATTTTCTTGTAACTAGGTTCAAATGTTCTATGATTTTTTTTACAATTTGTAATACTTTACACATTACTAATGTGTAAGAAGAAAATGATGTATGCACAAAAATCGTTCTGTAGAAGCGCAATTTACAGCTCCAACGCTAGGTCGGTTAAAACTACATTCGGAGTTCGGATGGGCCATATGTTTACGTTATAAATACAAACACGCGTGTAGGTGCGCAGGCGAACATGATGAATGCCAGAAACCGCCCACAAACATTTTTCTTATTTCTGTATTTTATAATACGTAAATGCGATTTTTTATATTAAAACTAAGTCATAGTGATACAGGCGGAAAGTGGTGATAATGTTAAGAATGTCTATCTGAATCTACAAATATTAAGACTCGCTACTTCGCTAAGATATCACGTATTCTTGTCCTCTGTTTAAAGCGCATTGCGTAAAATATAGTACATCTGAGGAAGAAAAAAATATCTCAATAAAAAAAACTCAGCTTCACGCTGTATCCCGCATACTGCAGAGTGTTAAGACACTTCCCCACATTCCGCTGAATTCTGGAGGCATTGCGTGTTTAGTGGTAGAACTCAACTAAAAATATATGTATGCTCAGATAGATATTTTTAGATAATTATGTTATTGTTTAAAAAATAACATTATGATGTAATTATTATTGCACATCAAGTAGTGCATATATATATTACTGTCGTTACTGTATATTTATTAAGTTTTAAAGAATGAAAACTAAACCATTATCGTTTTTATCTAAATTATTTCTCTTATCTCCAGGTATCTGGTGTAAATGTAGGCGCGGCGGATGTGTTACGACTTATTTTTGTTTTATTGTTGTTATGTTTTTAGATATCCATTCTATTACAGTAATAATATAGAAAATCCTATATTTATAAATATCTAAAACCTCTAAAATAAACATTTATTGATATATTTCTATGGTCGTTAGAGCAACGAACAATTAATAAATTCCTTCTACTCACAAGCCAGTTTATTATATCTGGGTATAGTCATTGAACAATTATTAAATATATTTCACAACGATCGTAGAAATAACATGATAGACCTACCTTATTTAAAATGGTTTTTATATCAATTTTAATTTAAAGACAATACATATAAGATATTGTTTTACTTTATTTGAATTAATTGATAATACAATTATTACAGGCGGTGCTTAATGTGGTGACAGGATGGACGCGGCGGACAAGCGGATGTTGGATCGCGAGGCGCTCCGCAACATGATCCAGCAATGGAACGCCAACCGCCTCGACCTGTTCGAACTCAGCGAACCCAACGAGGTAACCGATACTATTGTTTAGGCTAAGCTATGCTGCTCCGCGCTTGAAATAACAGTATTCTAGGAATTAGGTATATCAATATTTTAGATACAATTTAACAATATTATGAATATCAAGTTTTATATGCACTGTAGTATTTAATACTATTCTATACTTACGTGTCATATTTATAAACAGAGAAAAGCGTTTGAAGCGATTTAGTTTCAGAGTAGCTATTACTTTTGTGTATTTTAAAACGTGACTCATACAGGTAATTTGCTTAGATAAGTTTGTCGTCATACTTTATCTTGGATACTAAGAACGGGATCGCGATAGCGTTCTTCCGTTTACAATGCTTTATCTTGCAGTGGTCTATTTTATTGTTAATTTTTTTCCCAGTTCTTAAGCACCGTAACATGAGCTAGCTTTTTACTTCATACTCGGCGAATATTAAATGTCTCACAAGACCAGATAGATATATTATATTATCTTCAATAAGCTTAAACAATTATAATTATTATGTGTGGGAAAAGTTCTAATTTCTTTTCATTAATGTTTTATTTTCTTCGTCTTTAATAATATTTGGTTTCTTTAATGTTTTATCTTCTTTTAATAATTAAAACTTCACGTTATATTCCTTACATACATGGTAGGCAGAGGGAACCTGGGAGCCCAGGGTTCATATATTCCGTTCTTATTAAGACACTTTCGTGCCCCACATTGACATGTTATATTTCACGAAGAAATTTGCGCGAATTTGCTTGGACTCTAAGTTCTAACATCGTACATACAAGTACTCAGATAATAATAATAATAACAACAAAAACTATATTAGGAGTTAATTTTTAAGGTAACGATTACTATTGCATTATTTTTTTATTTACAGAACTTAGAATTCCATGGTGTAATGCGCTTCTACTTTCAAGATTCGGGTCAGAAGATAGCAACCAAGTGCATCCGTGTTGGCTCTGATGCTACTGTCAGTGATGTTATAGGTAAGTCTGTGTGAACGTTATTTCTGTACTCAGTTAGTATTTTTAACTGTTCCACTGCGCCTCCATTGCCTTAATATATGTTGCAATTTAATAATTTACTTTCATTCCATTCTTAATTTAAAATATTTAACAATATTAATATATTATTTTTATTCTGAAAGACGAGGAAAGTGTCTATTTTATAATTACAGAAACCCTCATAGAAAAATTCCGTCCAGACATGCGTATGTTATCGCTCGGTTCCTACTCGCTGTGGGAAACACACGGGCCCGATGATGAAAGAAAGTTGGAGCCTCACGAGAAACCCTTACTGGTCCAGCTCAACTGGCACGCCGATGACCGCGAAGGGAGATTTCTACTTAAGTGCCTTACAAATAATGAGGTAATTATTTTAGTAATACTGGTGCATAACAGGTACCATAATGTTGATACGAGTATATTTAAAATCTGAAATAAAATTTGAACTTCAACCAGCACTTACTAGTAGTGTTCAAGTGCTTTAAAATATTTTAAGTTTACCGTTTAATACAAGGGGATCAGAATTTGAGAACTTGGCGATAAGCTTCGTTTATTTAGAAATTTAACATTTTAAAAGTGCATTCTTACAGTATATTTTAATATTATTGACGTTGACAAATTACGAAACATGAACTTATTTTATTTTATTTTTAGAAATGTATAAAAAATATTCTTCTTGTGTGTTTTTTCCCTGTATATCCTATCCTAAATCCGTTCTTGATTTTCCTCGCGAATTCTAGACATTGCTTATTGAGTGACGGAGATTAACGCTGTGTTTTGTTTTATTATAGCGATAAAATTATTCACATACCCCAACAGGAAAATATAATAATAACTAGATTTCTAACAAGTCATTGCGATTTTTCTTAAATACATGATTTATTTATTTATTTTGCAGGTCTCACTGTCTTCAGTTAATGAAAAAGCTGACCAAAACTTCAAACGAAAATTATCGAAACGTGAGAAGAAAGAACTTAAAAAGAAGGAAAAGTTATCGCGATTAAAATCTGACACTAACAATGAAAATCGACCAGTTGCGGAAAAGTTATATACAGGTGAATTACAATTATAACAAGTTACGCATATAATGCTGATTTATTTTATTAACGTGTAAAAAATTCAAAATTTGTGCCATTGCCCATATGTTAATGCAATCGATTAGATTGGTTTTCAGCAAAAAGATTAGTACAAACAAGCTATAAAAATAATCTTTAACAGAAAAACAGTCCTTATAATAATAATATGGGTAAATTACTGATTATGTGTAAAATACCACATTGTGGCCGCCACGACCTAAGGAGGTCGTCGTGGCCTAGGAGCTCAAGGGTGTGTCTGTAACGCGACGGTTGTGGGTTCGATCACCACTCGAGGAAATGAAATATTTTTTTAAATGAATATTTCCATTCTTTCGCTGTGGTGTCGAGGCAAAGAGCAGCGTTGAGCTCCGCCACTCAGCACGCAATGCCTCCAAAATTTGGCGGAAAGTGGGAAACGGAGTGTCTTAATACTAGGTTCTCTGCCTACCCTGCTGTGTGCGGGCTACTGCGTGAAGCTGTTTTATTAGTTTAATTTAATTTTATATAGTGTGGTTATTATATATAATTTTTACTTAATGTTTGTTGATGTTGTCTGCCTGGTAGTTAGAATAACTGTGTCTTTTTCATAATGTGTTTATATTTTTTATGTTGTCTATTTTTTATTGATAGACCTTATATATCAATAAATATTATTTTTTTCTAGAACTGCCTGAAACATCTTTTACCCGAAGTATTAGTAACCCTGAAGCGGTTATGCGTCGACGACGCCAACAAAAACTTGAGAGAAAATTGCAACAATTCCGTTCTAAGGATGGTGGACCTGATACTGGTCAGTATTAATTTTTTTTATTTAACTTTACGCTGTATTTAGCAGGCCATATATAGCAAGGCAGGTAGAAGTAAGTTCTTTCCTATAGATATGTGTAGTGTAGATACACTACAATACTCGGACACTTCATTCCCAACTTTTCACAAAATTTCGAGACGTTACGTATTGAGTGAACTTAACGCTGTAACTTGCAGTATTCCTAGAGCGAGGAAATGAAAAGATTTTATACCCCCGAGAGAAAATGAACCCACAACTGTAGCGTTCACAATCGGAATGCCGCCGCGCCACGACGGATTTCACCTATTAAGTTAACATATAAATCTGAATACGTACATTATGTAGTATTGCATAGACTGGTTGAAACGATAGTTGTAGGACCTACTAATTACTGGGTATGTTATATTCAATATTTGTTTTTATAACATTTTGAGAGTTACTTCTTGATTTAAGCATTTAGTCTTTAAGTTAGCTTTTAATCGAGTATATCCGATACTGCAGTGGTGAACGGTGAAATTTTGTTGATGGTAGGACAGTCGAAAAACTTTTAAAACATTGTACTGTACGCCAAGGACACAAGAAGATTTTAATTTCATTTTGAAATTTTATATAATTGTTACCCATCATTTTGACTATAGAAAACGTCATTCTGTTATTTGCAATACATCGACATAAGAATAATAAAACATGGTAAACATATATGACTGTTCTTTTCATTTTATTAATCAAACCGAGTAGATATAAAACATTCTGAAGATTACATAAAACACTTATAAACTCTTAAAGCGAAGGCTTTGAGGCCGTGGTGGCTTCGGGGCACAAGGGTGTGACTGTAACGCTACTGGTTGTGGGTTCGATCCCCACTCGAGGAGATGAAATATTAACTTAAATTTATATTTCCATTTCTTCGCTCTGGTGTCGATGCAAAGCGCGGCGTTGAGTTCTGGCACCCAACCCGCAATGCCTCCAGAATTGCGTAGAAAGTGGCGAAAGGAGTGTCTTAACATTAGGTTCCCTCTGCCTACCCTGCTTTGGACGGAATATAGCGTGAAACTGAAAAAATTAAATAAAAAACGAACTCTTAAAGCATCTACTGTATTTTTTATCTTATTGGGTAATGCCACAGGTGGCACGCTAAAGATCTACGGCTCGTCGCTGTGCGCGGACGTGCCGTACAAGACGCTGCTGCTGTCGGTGGGCGACTCGGCGGCGGCCGTCGTGCGCGAGATGCTCGACAAGTACGCGCTGGCGCGCCACGACCCGCACCACTACTGCATCGTGCAGGTCCTAACTTGTCAAATACATATTGAAATTGTGTTTCAAATGTTTGATTTATAACCTTCTGTTTATCCATGTTATACAAAATAATATATTATCATGATACTCATCATGTACATGTATTTAGATATATTATATCTTATAAGCTTTAAAAGGCAAAACTAGCCTTATTTAGTCCTAATTCATTATATTATTTCAATACTTATTGTATCTACATTTATAGTAGAACTTATATTTATTTATGTAAACAAATTAAACAAAAAAACTAAAACTGGTCGTTGGTCGTGAATGTGTGAAACCTGGCAGCCATTACTTTTTCGATTCCATAAATCATTTTCTTTTAAACGAAGTCGGGTTCACTAAAAAATCATGTATCTAGAAAAGTTCTATTAAAAACAGGTACCTGTAGACTTTTGTTGTGGGATCTTGGACTTTTAAACAAGATATGCATGAGCTTAAAAAATATAATTAAATATATTTTTTGTATTTTAGTAGATAGCGAATAACAATTAAGCTTTGTTTTTCTTTATACCATTGTATGAATAAACATTTAATCCAAATATTGAATATGAATGTACATTTGAGGTCGTCATGGTACAGTAAGATAGCGTTTGATTGTAAACTCAATGGTTGTGAGTTCAATTCCGCTCAAGGGAATGATTATATTTAGATTATTATTATTTCCACACTCTTGTCGACAGAGCGCAGTGTTGAATTTCGCCACTCAACACGCGAAAATTCGCAACGGAGTTTCTTCACATCATGCACCAAAGCGTCGAGCTCCTTTTTTAATTTATTATATTTATTTGGTAGGTGGATACGGCTGACAACTTGGAATACGTACTGGAAGACGACGAATGTCCTCTCGCGATCGTAATGTCGCACCCACACCGCAGTGAGTAATTCGTTTTTTTATTACTAATATTTTTATTGTTGTCATAATCTATTGGCCATCATGGTGCAATGGGACAGCATCTGATTGTAAACGTGATGATTGTGGGTTTGATTGCTTGCGCTTTGAAATAAAAGCAATAATTTATATTCATTTCCCGGCTCTGGCAAGACTCACTCCTTCACCACGCAATGTTTTATTCAGGCGAAAAGCGTAGTATGAAATGTGCTGGGATGTATGTGTGTGTGTGTGTGTGTGTGTGTGTGTGTGTTTGTGTGTTTGTGTGTGTGTATGTGTGGGGTGTGTGTGCGTGTGTGTTTTCAGTGAGTTTATAATTTAAGTATTTAAGTAATTTCTCTACTTTATTCTTTACGATGTGTTTGTTATACGAGTATAATTTTTTTAGTCTTGTTAACGTTATTGTAGACCACGGCACTAATAACCCTGTACTGCCCAATGGCAAAAGTGGGAAACTATTGTGCAGATATCTCTATTAGAACGTTTGCTTACATTATACTTGGCAGGAACTTCAGAAGTTTGCGAAGAATGAACAGTTTGCAAAGAATAAACAGTTTTCTAACTGTAACAGTTTTCTAACATTAGCTTATTTATGACACTCCATTAAGACATTCCGTCCCCCCACTTTCCTCTGAATTTTTCGAGGCATTACATGTTGAACGGAACTCAACGCCGATTTTTTTCCTTGTTGTCAGAGCGAAGAAATAAAAATATTAATAAATCATAATTCATTCCCTAGAGTGTCACACCCCTTGTCAATTCATTCCCTAGAGAGTCACACCCTTGTCGCCACGACAGCCTCATTCAGTATTGGTTAGTACTCTTGTGCTGGAGACTTTTTAACTTGGCGAATTTTTAAGTAAAAAATGGTCCAGAAGAACAGCTTGCACTAATGATGCATTAATAAAAATGAGAAAATTAGGAGAATACAGTAAAACAAATAATAAATAAAAGTAAAATTTTGTGAAGTCTGTGCATATAAGTATAGTTTTGAAGCCAGTTTTTATTCAATTATTTAAATTTTTCAATTTTAAATTATTATTTGTTGTTTTCAGAAAGACTACTTTACATTACAAAATAATTAATCAGTTCTTGTCCACTGCTGAATTTAGACCTCAATATTCTCTAATAAACATTAATATACAAGAATAACGACGATTTTTTCAACTACTTACAATTTTAACAGAAACGATCGAGCGTGTGACTGTAAACGCGACGGTTGTAGGTTCGATTTCCAATCCGGAGAATCAATTATTATTTGTTAACTAGAGGCCGCCCGCGCCTTTGTCCGCGTTTCCACCCTATGATAACGTAATAATATTATTAACATAAGAAATATGGTAATTAAGTATTGCAAAGCTCTAATCATAAGTCTATCGTTAGCTACTGCAGTATGCTCCTATCGTTAGAATTAAAAAAATGAAGTACTTTTCTTAACAAAAACACGTAATACCTTTAAAATTCTAATTCTAATTAGCCAATTTGAAAACAAAACCACGCTTCCGTGGGTCTATTAATTTCAAAAAAATTAAGTATCATACAAAAAACAGTCTGCCAATAACCTAACCTTGGCCCTGCATATTACGACAATGCGTTTATAACAACTGAAAATTCGCAAAACGGACACAACGGATAAATGTATCTATTTTCAATTAGGAATCAATCTCGCGAGAACTCCGGGATAAAAAGTAGCCTATATGTTTATTCTGGGTCTTCAGCTACCTACAGACCAAATTTCATCGTAATCGGTTCAGTAGTATTTGCGTGAGAGAGTAACAAACATCCATACATACATACTCACAAACTTTCGCATTTATAATATTAGTAGAATAGTAGAATATTTTCCTTTCATTGCTCTAGTACCAAGGCGCGGCTAAAAATAATACCTACCTAACTATCGTTAAATTATTAAGCTCAATTTTTTTTTCTATTAGAAATGACGTCCTTTGCTATTTTGCCAGTCACTCAGCACTTAACCCTCTGCCAGTCACCTCTGAAATACAAGCGCCTAAGAATCAAATGAACTTAAGTAAAAAATATTATTTGCTCCTAAAATTCTCGTAGGCGCTTATAGCGTGTAGGATTTTGAAGTGTCCTGCAATAGACAACGTTATTTATAATGTTAGTCCCAAGAAAATATTAAGAAATAGAAATTGGTTGTTTACCGAAAGTTAAGTATTATTTTTTGGCTGTTGTTGGGTGTATTACCCACATAAATTTTCAAGCTTTATGAAATAACGAAAGTCTGGCTACTATGAGCTCTTGTGTGATAGGAGGTATGTGTCGTTACATAAATTATTCTGTTTTATCTTTAAGCAATTTGGCATTACACTGCCAGTTGTCAGTTTGCGAGCATTTGAATTTTAATGAAGTTATCTTTGCATTTCCTGCATTTATAATAAATCAAGTTGTAACATCAGACTAAATCAAAATAGTAACACGAATTTCAATATTTATTATCTTCATTAAGTTTATATTCGGTGTGGATGACAAAAATTGCACGTATCGTGTTTATTACAAGCAAAATTAAAATAATCACGTTTATTAGTCGTTTCTTTTTTAAATATAGATAATAATATTAATTCAAATGCATTGAATGAAATCTTTCTTCTTTACTTTTGAAATAATATTGTTCTGTATGAATCGTAGATATTTTTTAAAAAAATTATCATATCTTTAATGTAAGGTTAGTGTGAGTTTTTTTTAATTTGAATGTCATTTTAGAGTACCATTTCAGATCATTTAAAAAAAGTCGGCTTTAAATTATTTAACTTGTATTCCTCTGAATCTTCTCTCAATCTCAGTTAAACTGTAAAATAAACTGTAAAATCTGAAAATATGTATAGGTTTAGGTTTGTGACTATTTATGCATACAAATATGCATAAATAGTCTACTTAAAGCTCAAGGTAACTTTTATAAAAAAAAAACATATTATAATTTTGAAAGGCTTTAATTTAACAATTGGTAAATATCGAGCCGTGTTGTAGGGACGATTCTTATTGGGGAAATTATTTTTATGTAAGTTCAATTTTCAAGCGAAATATGGGGTACGAAGGTTCTTAATATTAGGTTGTTCATCATTAACTATTTTAACAAACTAACAATATATGTGTATGCAAACTACACCATAAGTTTAATAAACTTGTGAACACTATAAATGAGAAGTCGGCGTCTGTGCCCTGTAAGTAGTAGTATTCGCGCGTAGACCTCTGGAGCGGACAATGGTCGTTGTGCTCACAACGGGAGCGCGCGGGCGGCAGGACGCGCCAGTAGTCTCGCCGACGTCGCGCCGCGTGCCGCCCGCTCCGCGCACCTTTCCGAAATGGATTGGGGCATTCGTCGTAAGTTCGATCAGAATCAGACCAACTATTTTTTAGAACTCCCGAGAGTACCTCGTAGTGAATTCGGACGCTTCGTTCGCTGCCGTCGTGATCGAAGCCGATAGTAAACAAACGCATGTGGCACCGCCGAGTAGTTCGACCGGTGTGTCCGCTGATGCCGGTCCACTTGCCCGTGTTGGTATTTTTAACTCGTTTCTCAGTTCGATGCCCGTTGTTTCGCCGAATCGATATGCATAATAACGTCCTTGAAAGTTTTAAAAGTGTTCATGATCTCCTAAGGCCAAAGCTTAGCTTGCACTAACTTTCGCCGCTCACTCGTAAGTCACAAACTTGTTTTGAACTTTGCTACGCATGATTTTGTTCACTTTCTTATCTAACGGTGACTTTCCAACTTAAATTTAATAATTTGTTACTGTTAAAACAACAAGATAGCGGTAAAACTGAAAGAAGGTTTGTGTCCCTCAACAAATGCCATTTTTATAAAACTTTGTATCGGCGCCTTCAAGCAATTGACCTTTAGCTTTAGTGAGATCACCCTTAATGCAATATTATTTGCAGTGTATGTTTAATTAATATTGCATGTTTTCTTTTTAACTAAATTTATTTGAGGCAAATTTTCTGTTTCATTTTGTATTCCGCAATACTTACATTTCATATTCTTCGCGGTATGCTCTATATAATATATACTTCGAAGCATTTATTAAATATCTTCCTATCACTATCACTGTATTGTTCGATCTTGAGATTAATCGTTTTATAACATCATTATTTTTTTTATCATTATATCATAAAAATCGAAGCGAACAGCTGCGGATACTTGACTCAGTAACCTTATAAAGCAGCCTCACAAGACAAATAGATCGTAATATTAGCTCGGAAACAAGCCTATAAAGATGGATGATTTGTACCTAATTTTGTGTCTATGAACAATTATGTTATACCTATGCTATAGCAATATTCTTTTTATTAATGTTTTTAGAATATGAAGGTTAGAGATATACGTTTAAAGCGCTATTAAAGTTATGCATAACTAATACATTGATCTCTATAATAAATACCTTTACTAGCTATGAGTGTAGGGATATTATGCAGGATAAACTACGACGTCTACGTTGTTCTCCTTAATTTATTCAGGTTTCTACATTGTTTGCAATCACAATAGGTTAATTTAAATGTTAACTGAATGTATTAACAATTATATGATTATTATATTAAAGTTTTAATTTCTATACACACTATATTTCACACTATGATAGAGTAAATTTGAGTCGTGGCGCAAAGTCATGGCGTTTGACTGCAAATGTGATGGTTGTGGGTTCTGTTCCCGCTCTTGTGAATTGATTATACCTATTTACTCGTTTTGGTAATAAGACAAAGCGCGGCGTTGAGTTCCGCCACTGATCAAAACAAGCAATGTCTTAAAAATTGGGAGTAAAGCGGAACGGAGTGTCTTAATATTAGGATTCCTTTGCCCACATTTCTTCAACTTCTTTAAACAGTTAATTATTTTTTTTAACTTCACGCTACATACTGCATATAACACGGTTGCTGTATTTACATGTGGGTTACAGCGAAAATCTTAAAAAAAAATTAAACAACTGTTGCAACTTGTAAAGTGCTGTTACTCGCTTGGACTTCTCTAAAAAGTTTCTTATTCTTTTTTAAGATTAACATAAAACTATTAAAAAAACGATGAACGCGACTTTGCAATCATGTGTGGAATGCCTGAAAATTAAGCTAATACACGTGATGTAAAAGTAAACGAAGCATTACGCTTGCAAAGGGTGGATCTACGTCTTTGTTAGTAAATCGTAACTTTAGGGATTACGACTGCTTATGAGGAACGGAGCTCGGCGTCTGTCTTTTATGGTCGTTTGTCACGCACGCCCATAATTGTTATATTAACAATTTTATGATTGATAGCAATATGTTTAATCTCCATTTTTTTATATAGACATAAGTAAGACGAATCGAGTTGAAGCCAGGAGCGAAAGCGTGTGATTGTAAACACGACAGGTTATGGGTTCGATTCCCACTCGAGAAAATATTTTTTTTATATTTACATTTCTTCGCTACGGTCGAAGCAAAACGCTATTTTCCGCCACTCAAAATGCTATGGCTCCACAATTCGGCGGAAAGTGGGGAGCGGAGTGTCTTAACATCTCTCTCTGCCTACTCTGCTAGATGCGGGATACAGCGTGAAACTGAAAAAAATAAATAAATGTAGTTGCTCACTTATAATATTATTGCTTATTTTCAATTATATATTTATACTTACAACTACTATATTGAATTTTATTTTTTATATCGAATACTTGTAACTTTAATATCGCATGTGTAGTGAACTTAAATTAAATATTTTTTATTTTAATATATTTAACTTGACGTATTTCTCAGAAGTCAGTTAAAATTGAACTGTCGCTTTGGTTTCATACAAAAGTGAAACGCTATTTGTACTCTACATCGGCGGAGTCCCGAAAACTACGTTACAAACAGATCACGTCCTACTTCTGTAAAGGTCACGTCCCAACGTCTATTACGTTATATGCCACTAAAGCTAAGGATGATAAAACTTCACATTTGTTTTACCTACTACTTTTAAGTTTAAGTTTTTATACATTTTTTTTGTCGAAAAATATTATTTTGATAATTTAACAAAGATCACTGATTATAAACTTTCTTTGAGGCTGTCGTGGTGCAGTGGCTGCGAGTTATTGTAAATGCGACGGTTCTGAGTTCAAATCCCATTGAGGGAAATGACTTATTTAACATATTTTTATTCATTTCTCTTGTTACAACATAAGCCGCGGCGTTGAGTTCTGCCGTTCAACTTACAATGTATCGAAAATGCGGCGGAAAGTGGAAAATAAAGCTTCTTCATCATTAAATTCCCTCCGCGTACTCTGCTTTATATGTCTCTGGGTATAAAGCGTAAAGTTGAAAAGAAACTTTTTTTACATAACGACAAGTTTCAATTCATTTCAAAGTATTTCAATATAATTTTACATATATTCGTAAATTGGGTGACTTTATTTCTTTCACAATTGTTGGGTAAAAAGTAAATAGTGCAACCGCCTCCATTGTATAACTAACTGGTTATCAGTTTATTGTAATGAATTGGTATCTGGAATTATTTTCTATTTAAGCCATTTTTGTAGGAAAATTTAAATGATTAATGTTAGCCGTGAAGAGTGACTCTACACGGGCGAAAAAGTATTTAGGGTTATATTTATGTGTAGTCAATTCACTGACTTCAAATTGACTGCAAATTAAGCTTATCTAAACTTTAACTCATCAGTTTTTCTTAAGAAATTTTATGGATAGTAAACTTTTCTATCGCTAATATAAAATTGAGTATGTATACTCGTATGTATATAGAAAGACTTATAAAACATTTTAGAAACCATATATAGTTATATCTTTAGAACTGTGTCCTAAAAGGTCTCTTAACTTAAGTGAAAGAGCTGTCGTCTAAAAGGTTGCCAAAAACCCGATAAGTAGATTCTTTAAAAGGTATATTGCGTTACAGTACTACTTGCACATAAAGTAGTATAGTAGTATGTATAAAGATGGTGGGAGTTTCATATCAAAAGTAAACTTCTCGTGTAAAACAACTCGTGTCCGATAATAACCAATATAATAGTTTCAGCTGGTTAATTGTTTAGGGTTAAATTTTCGATAGTAATCTGTAACGAAAAGCTTTTAACGGAACATCTTATTTAAGTAGCTATAATATATTTGCAATTTTTACATATAAAAACATAACTATAATATTCAAATAAAATATAAATAATATAATTTTAAGACGACTATAAGTAAGAATATCTTAAAATGTTTGTAATACGTTTACATTTTCATTAAACAATTGAAATGCAGTATCATATCAAGCATATTTTGCTTATTCCGCTGCAGTGTTGAGAGGCTCTCGTTACAGAATACCGCTCGGTAGATGCTTGAATACTTTTTTTTATATCAAAGCGTCTTGGCTATGAAAGATATGATGATGATATTTCTATAAAACATTTTAGAACTTTGGTTGACTAAACTATTGTTATAAAAGCAATCGTTCGCTTAGCTTATTTAAATTCATGTATAATTATCGCCAGGTGTACCTAGATCGTGTTGTTGAATGACGTATTTTGTTAGTAGGTCACTACTCTATGTTTATTTGCTGTACATACGTACAAACATATGACAATGAACTAGCCACTCCTGCGGGTGGTCGATCGATGATCTAGTTTAGATTAAAATTTTGACTTCGAATCTCTCAATGTGTCAAGTGGCTTTGATTTGTGCGTAAAAATAATCATAAGTAGAATTGTGTTAGTGAAACTCATGTTAAATTTTTTTAAATGTGATTTTGAAGACTTTTGAGTAGCCCTTTAAGTAAATAAGTAATTGTAAATTCTGCCGTGGCTAATTTATAATTATAATGTTCTTGTATGAAGCTTACGATATGACGTTGACTTATAATGTATGAAGATATTTTGGATATGGGAATAAAATTCTTATTCTTTCGGATTCATAAGATAAAGTATAAATAAAAACTATAAATTACACATACATCGATTTCCTTTGTTTTCATAATTTACACACTAGAGACTTATGGTTGAAGTTGAATAATTATACCGTCGCGTGGCGGTGGTTAAATAGCAACAAGTGAGACAATTAGTGGGACCCTACATGTCACGTAACCACCATACAACCAGCTCTCACAAGGACGCCGGTCGCCCGTCGTCAACACTCGCCCTATTGTTATAATATTGTAAAAAAATATGTTGTTTGATGAAAAAGAAAAAAAAGAAAACAAAAACATTTTACGTTTACAATTTTTTAAACTTCATGATGAATAAATAAATGTAATATTTTCTATATTTGCTTTTTAATTATTAATATTAACATGACTGTTAGCTTATAAAAGGAATAGGTATTATTGGTTATGCGTTTGATAACGAAAAAACGATATTCTCATTTTACTTTAATTTCTACAATGGATGCCGCTTGTCAATATTCATAGACTAATAAAAGGACTTACCCCTGATATATGTTCGGGTCAAATATACAATGGAATATAGTCATTAAATTTTGTAATATATATCAGACGGAGCATATACGTTTTACTTGTTGTAAACCCTGTATGCTCCGTCTGATATATATGGACAGTTACGAGAACAAAAACAATGCTTAAGTTATATCATTGAGAAAAAAAACATTAAAAATTAAAATTTGTGATTTTTTCTAAAATAAAATATTTTTCTTTGAATGACATTGGTAGTTGATCCATTTAATGTGACGTAGACTTACCACAATTAGACAGTCGCGTGGCGCGTTGCTTTGGAGTAACATGCCGTCTACGCGCCTTAGGCGGGTCATGGCTCACACTATATTCCCACTACCGTGATATGCTTTATAGCCGATCATTTAGTTCACGAATGCGATACGGTCAAAAGGAAGTCGTACTCGGTAACAAACGCACACAATTGTATTGTTGCTTTCATTATTCAATCGCAAAAGTTCTCTTTAAAATATATTGAATAGGCTTATTTAATTTTAATCACCTCTATAAAATTAATTGCTAAATTCATAAACTCTTTTTTCACCAACTAATTTATAGTAATGTAAAGATTTTATTGATAAAATGTCTTATTGTGAAAATGATTTTATTATTATAAGCAATCAAATCAAATCAATATATCATATTATAATTGGCAAGTTCCTCAGTTTCGATAAAACAAACATCAATCATAAAATACTAGTTCGAAGACGAACTGTCTTAATAACAAAACCAAGAAATTTAAGCTTTCGTATAATACATAGAAAAGTTAAATATCTACCTTAGTAATGAAAGTTGATTAACAATTTTGTGTCATATAATGTAACTTATTGATTTTTGTTATTTTCAGCTAGATTCTATTGCATAATTATAAATATACATACTTATATTAGATAGTAAAGACTAAATGCATATGGACTTTTAGGCAATATTTATCTAACCGTTAAAGGTATTTCTATGTTGTCCTGGCGCAGTGGGACATTTAAAGTGTGATCGTGATGGTCTGGGGTTTGGTCCCCACTTGGGGCATATTTAAATTATTGTCATATCTCCGCTCTGGTAAGCAAAGCAAAAGTACGAGTATTCAATATCGAGCTTCATTATTTTTTTCCAAATACAACCGATGGGTAATATCAATCCAATACAAACGCTATCCCAGCAAAAATATGATGGCCAAGTTTCATTTTGAATAATGCGTTATATGGGTGCCAAGTTCTGTATTCACTCGGAATGTAATTCCTAGCTTCATTATTTTACTTGATAGTTTTCTTATTGAAATTTTTGAAAATTACACTATTGAAAATTTTTATACATGATTGTGGTAAAAAAAGTAAGAACATTATATTACCGATTTTAACGTAGTTCTTAGATAGTAAGATAGGATTTTATTTTTTCTAAGCTTTT
The DNA here is from genome assembly GCA_917862395.2 of Heliconius sara. NCBI lineage: Eukaryota > Metazoa > Arthropoda > Insecta > Lepidoptera > Nymphalidae > Heliconius > Heliconius sara. Next base: position 9,003,013 of record OU860792.2, read on the forward strand.
TTTAATAATAATTGCTTACTTGTCAGTTAGAAATCCCTTCACTTTTGCAATACGTACAAAAACAGTACCCATAAGTTATGCAGATGTATATCTCACCGAACATACTTAATTAATACTTCCAATTAAAATATTTAGTATTTGTTTAAAATTCGTGTTCGTAATAAAAATTTATATAAATCCTATTAACAAATGATTATATTTTATTTTAACTTAAAAGTTTGGCTTAAAAGAATGTAATATTTCTTTCGGATTTGTTTTGTTTGAAAGTCACAGTCAAGTTTTAGTGACCTTTAAAAGTCAACAGTATGCCATTATATCGGTATATTTACAGTCGGTCTACGATTAACGGAGCAGAACTTCAATAGAAAAATAGAGTACCTATACATGTAATGTTATATGTTGTATTAGCGAATGATTACCCGGTTGAGGGCCAACATACAATAAAATATAGTTGTATTACCTTCAGGTATATAATAAACATTCACTGAAATTCTTTATATTTCGTTATAACGTATTCAATTTAAATAAATCTAATATAAAGACAATAACAAATATGAAATTCGATAACGTTATCGTTTGGCGCAGCCATTCACTAACGATGTTGACACTAGATACAAATCTTCAGTTTCAGGAGTGGGGACCTACTTAGCGCAATATAGACTTACCTAATTTTTTTTTAAAAACTTACTATAACTTATTAAGTCATATTCCATAAGTTTACTTATACATACTATAAGTAATTTTCTATTATATTTTTTTAATATAGTCATATGTTTTTTTTTAATTTAAAATATTTAACAGAAAAAAAAAATGGTGACTTTAATAGCTTTAAGTTATTTGAAGTTTAAATATCTTTTGTTTCTGGGATAGTTAGTAATTGTCAATCTGTATTTTGTTTATATAAGCGCACATCATAGCACGGCAGTCAGAGGACACTTGGGAACCTAGTGTTAAGATACTCAGTTCGCTACTTTCCGTAGAAATCTAGAGGCATTGCATGTTGAGTGGACTTACTTAACGCCTCGCTTTGCTTTGTTACGAGAGCGAGGAAATGAAAATATAAAAAAAATCATGACCTCGAGTGGGAACCGAACCCACAATCTGTTGCGTTTACAGTCGCACGTTTGTGCGCAACGATTCGCCGTAAATTATTTAATTTATATCTAAAATAAAATGTAACGATGTACGTGAAACTAGAGAAGATACTTAAGGATAGTAGATCACTATCCTACACATTGGTATTGGTGGTATTATTCTTGCCTTCCATGTAGAATTTAATATTTTTTCTTCACGTTGATTAAATCTAATAATAATATTGTAATCCTCTTGTGTGTGAAGGCTCCATCATGTTCCACGTGCGACGACGACCATCAGATGCCCAACCACGACGAAGGAAGAAAAAGACTGGTGCGGGCACGGGCAGCGCGCGGCCTGGCAACGAGCCCATGCTGGTAGAAGTAACCCCTGAGGGAACAGTCCTAGAAAATGGCCGACGTGTTCGCATCACAGACGTTATTGAGGTAGACGTCAACATTTTACCAATAAAATACATGGCAGAAAGCTGCTAAGTGACGTCGACTACGTGACGACCCCTTTATCAAATTTGCCATCGAAAACACGACCTGGTTCGATGACGCTAAGTAATGTGCAATTATAACATTGCAATAAATAACTTTTAAGATACAATTAAAATTAAACTCTTTAACTGGATATGAAACTCTTTAATCGCGTGTATTTATTGTTATATATTTTGTATTGATGCCAACTCAGTCTACCCGTGACCACGGAATACTGCAAAATGTTCAAAATGTGGGGATTCCAAAAATGTATAACACTAAATATATACGATTAACTCCGGTTAGAGAGTATCATTAAAATTTGTAATATCGCGAAAATAATAGCGATATTTATTACGAATTTACATTTAATAATCGCGAAAATCACTTGTCATTAATGTATCATTATTGAATAATATAATTATAGTATAGACCAACAAAGTTATAAAAAAATGGAAATAATGGTTGAACAATAAATATTGTCTCTAGAGTCTGTCTAGCCAAAATCTACACAATTCATATCCCAGAAGAGCATAACGAAGCGCAATGCAGTAAAGCTTAAGTAGCGGGCTTTCTAAACTTAATCAATATAAACTCAAGGGTTAAATGCATATTATTATTATTATGATATTCATTTTAGTGATGTTATGAAAAACACATGTCTAAAATATTTTAAAAGCTTTTCGCGCGTAACACGACACGTGGGTTTTCCCACTTTTAAAATATTTAAATAATTTTCATCCTCTTTTATAAATAGAGAAGAATATGAGTATTTTCACTGAATGAAATAAAAATGATTGATCATATTTGAATTTCAATATACATATGAAACCCATTTCATTGGAAAGCTTTTCAGATTTCAAGTGTGTAGAACCGACGTGTTTATTAGTCTTTGTATTTTTATATTTTGGCGGGAGACACGTTAGTTTACTTTATTGTATGAAAATAACTAAATATATTTTAGTGTAACATGTTTATTACACTATAATATATTATTAATTAAAAAAATATATGTATTCACTTACAAATATACTTAAAGTTATTGTGTGTAAAGTGTTATTATTAAACGTTGATAGAAAAAACAATTAATAACAATTTATTATTCTACAACAGTCTTATAACAAGATGAAACACGTTATCCGTTTTATTTTTAAGCTTAGCTATTAACTTAGAAAAGATCTCCTCTGACCCTCGTAAAACGCACATATCAAAATTTCTAAATTTAACGAAGTTCTTTGAGATGAAGATAGGCAAAATACACTACTGACTATTCTTAAATGGGACCCATCGAAACATTCGCTCGGTAAGTTAGTATGTAATATCAATAAAGTGACAAAGTGATACTCTATATCGGCATAATTTTTTAATATAATTCTCTGAAACGCCTTCTTGACTTTTTCAGTACATAACATATTCTAAACGACTTCACGTGCAATTCGTCTCTATTTTTGTTCTTTTTCTAATAATTAATCTAATCTAGCTTCACCGTAGCGTTTGGCGCTCCGTTCTCTCTGACTCTAGCGTCACGCTGTACCCTAGCGGGTTAATCACAGAGAACTTTCGGAGTGTTTCATTTTCTTCCATTTTTTTTTATTTTGAATCGTGAATCGTATATACAACTTGCCATCGACACCTTTTTACATGAAAAGCGTGTGTATATAGAAAATGGACTGAAGACAAAGGCACGACCGTATTAAAAATGCATCTTATTTTCCAGTGTATGGAATTAGTAATCGTAATCGTGTGAATTATGTACAAAATTTATATTCTTGTGTTCGTTAGGCATTAGGCATATTTTCGCTAGTGCGCTCTTTCTCATTGACCTGCAAACTATATTAACCATGTCAATTATTTATGTATTTTGTGTGTTTCTATCCACTTGCAATTTAGTCGTAGTGTTTTATGAGTTATGGCAGATTAGGTGCCAAGATGTAGCAGAGAAAAAAAAACCTAATCATTTCCAAAACTAATTGCTTAACCTTCTTCTCTTCTCATCAGAAGCCTTCTCATTAGCCGGTGGTAACTTTATGTTCATTTGATATAATTGCCAAAAAATTATATATTTTTTTAATGAATACAAGTTATTTTGAATTTGAACCTGGGCACCACTTCGTACTACTTGTTTTTGTAACCGCTCTTATGGCAAGATGATATTACCTGAAATTTATATTACCCATTTATAATGCCGAAGAGGCATGGGAAATATACATTGTGGATTTTTCGAAATTCGTAACAATATATTATGTTGGCGTTTCTTTATTGAATACAGCAGCAAATCCATCATGATACGGGTGTAAACATGCGTCATTTTCGTTATACAGAAATCATATTATGTTACATGTTTTTTTTTATTAAAAAAATATAGATGAAATATACATAAATTTTGCGTGGGCGAAGAAATTCTATTTCTCTATATATGGCAGGTGAAGAAATTTTTCTGAGAATTTTACTTGATACTCTTCAACGAAGTTATTGAAATTTGGGACATTTTTAATAAAACATACTTAAACGAAGTAAAAAATAATATTAACATTATACACCTAAGGTATATTACACATACCTACTGCTAAGAAATTATGTTATTGATACGTATCACAACCATTTACTTTCAATGATTTCAAATCGAAATACAAAGTAAGTACCTACAACTTAGTCACCAACGACGTAGACGATGAAGTAAAAAATATCAAAGCAAAAATCTGTAAATGTAAGCATCACCTGTGTTTAGTGACATGAATCAAATATTGTATCTTATGACGCAACCAAAGACACTATAGCTATAGGAAGCATAAACGGTGACATTTATTTTATTTAATATGTACGTTGCAGTATGATTGAAACATTGGGAAAGGACGGTAAAACCATTTTACTGCCCGCTACTCTTCTTTCATACTTAAATAGAAAGCCCACTGGGGTAGTGTATTGGTAGGGTAGCCTAATCTCAAAGTTTAGTTATTGTGACTAGATAGCGGCAAGGATCATTTAATCTGAGAACATATAATTAAAAAGAAATGTTTTTACGGCATATAATTTGTCTATTCACTTAAAAATTTTGGAAAAAAGATAGAATAATATATAGCTTTATATATAATTAATTATTGTTGTACAAATGATTTCTAATAAATATTTACAAAAACAAAATGAATTAATTCGGCAGAAAGTGGGGAACGGAGTGTCTTAACACAAGGTTCCCTCTGCCTACCCTGCTGGGTGCGGGGTACAGCGTGAAGCTGATTTTTTTTTAAATGAAGTTATATAAAAAAAGTTGATATTTTTGTAAGCAGATCGGTTCTGGAAACGGCACAGCGTTGCAATTATACGGGCCATCCATCCAGCCTCGACACTGCGTGGTGGCGGCGGCGGACGGCGGCGGGTACTCTGTGACGCCGCTACACGCTGACGCACACGTCTATGTGAACGGCCGCAGGACAATGCATTCACAGAGATTACAGGTACAAACTTATTTTTAGATTAATACTTATTTAAAAAACGTATAACATTTTTTTGAACGTACCAGATTTATTTATTTGAATTTTTTGAATCGACCAGGTCGACTTCCAGGAGGCGCGGTTTCGAGTCCCGCTACGTTCAAATTTTTATACGTTTTCTAAATAAGTATTTTTCTTTTCTTGGTGTGGGATAACACTTTAAAAATAAAAAAATATTTTTAGATATTATTAGAGTGACATAATAAACATAATTCATATACGAGTATGTACTTCTAAAGTTTCACTATACAAATATTATGACAAAAAAAAATTATAAGAGTTGAGATTTTATTCTGTTTTTGTAATACGCTGTTGAAAAGTCGTAAATAGATTTAGTCTGTTTCCTTCTAGAATTGAAACACAGACTTCTAGAATTGAAAATATATTTGAATGAGATGGAAACAATCTTTATTTACAATTAAACCTATGATTTCTTCTTTAGGTTTTAATTCAATTTCTTTCTATTCTAACCATCCATTTTTTTATATCATAAGTATAAGGTACATTTAACTCAATTCAGTCACACTGAATGGCGTGAAGTTTAACATTTTATGTCCATTTTTTATGAAATACATGTAATAATATAAAAAAAACGATGAGTAAATGAATATTGAAAAAACACTTAACTTAACTTACCTACAAAATTTTTATATTATTATGTTACCCTGCCCATGTATATCTTATATACTGTAGAAATATAGAGCGTTAGAAATATAAAAATATGTACACATTTATATATTTATATTGGAACATTTTTATAAAACCTTTTCATTACAACAAATAAGAACAATTATTGAATTTTGCTCAATAACTTATGTGCGGTTTACCGTGCCAAAGTTGTAGTTGTCCAATAAAATATTAACGCGACATGCGCAGAATACAAGGCCCCCCTAGCTTGTAAACATTTACACAGGCACCGCATTCCTTTTTGTCGTCTTTTCAAAGCCTACCTATTCCCTTGGCTATTCAATTTACCAACTACTTCTTAGACTATTTTTTCCAAGCATATCAATATATTACGTGTCCGTACATACATTACTATGTTATATAATAAGATATCTAGTTATGGATCATTCTTCTCATTTGTACAAAACGAACGAATATACAGCGTGATTTATTGGGAAATCAGGAAAATCCAGTTATCATTTGTAATTTGAAATTCGGTTTGTTCTTAGGATGTTTGTAATGCAAGGGAGTCGTAAATAAAAAAAGTAAATAATTTATTTATTTATTAAAATTTATAAATATTGTATGGCACGAGAAAAAAGTACTTTTTAATATTTTTTTTATTTCTAAATTAAGGTTTGTACTACTCATCAACAACATAACATTATAAAAAAATATTTAAGTAATTGTAAGTTATATGTTTATATGTGAAGAAAGATTCTAACTACTTTGACATATTACATATTAGTCCATCCGGTTTGCCATGTACGCCTGCATAAGAAAAATGTTTAATTTATAAGTTATAAATTTATTTTATGAGTATGTTTTTGTATTTTTATTTCCTAGCACGGCTGCTTATTAAAATTTGGTCGAGTGTCCACTTTTCGCTTCGTGGATCCTGCTCAAGAGAACCTTATGAATCGGAATCTCTCACAGTCGCAACACTTCGGCTCCGGCTCTATATACGACAGGTGAAAAAAATATCTATTTTACAAATGTATATTTTCAATATTCCTTATTTAGAAATATATAGCTATCTTTTACAATATGTAGCTTTTTCTTGTATACTTAGAATGAAATCCTAGACTAGTCTAGAGAATCACACGCCACTCTGTAGCGTTAATTTTTATTTACTTCTTTTTAATCTTAACTTTACATCACTGTATCGATCCGCTTCTATCCACTGTTATATGTTGTGTTCGATTATGTTGTTCATGTATGATCGTCGTTTTCTTTTCTTTCGTTGCATGTGTGTCACTGGCTCACCGACATGCGCTTGTGTATTGCAATTGTTAGATCGCCGTCCGGCGAGAACAGCGGAGCCATGTCGCCCACCTCGCTGGCGTCGCACCATCCCGACCCGCTAGACCCCAACGCGAACGTCGCCGACCCCGACTACCCCCGGCCCGGCAGTCCCGCATCGCACGACCATTACGACCCGCCCTACAATAACAACACGCTTAAGCTAGACAACGAGTCGCTCATGATGTCGCAGCATCTGAGCGACTCGAAGGACGAGTACTTGCGCGACGAGCTCGAGCAGAGCGCGCCCGCCGGCCGCGCGCCCGCCCCCTTCAAGGACAACTACGAAACCACCTTCGATTTAGACGGCAACGTCGAGACTAAGAGCATCTGTAGCGCTAAAAGTGGAGGGTCGGGACAGGACAACAGGTATGATTTTATTTTGTATATATATTTTCTTTCTTTTGTTTTGTAAATCTTGGATGTTGTTTTTAATTCCTCGTAGTTTCGCTAACTTTTGTCATCCGTGTACTGAAGCTAGTCTCTCACCTCTGTTAATTTTATTGCAGTAGAATAAGACGAAATTACTTTGCTATTGATTTATGAAGACAAATAATTTAAAATTTTATAATAGGGAAATTTCAGCTCTGAACTAGACCTATTCAAATATACTTAATTATTTAAAGATTTTCACATCTGACACCTTAGCACCTACTTTAAGTTACCTGTAACATATCGCCACTTCTATCTACGAAAATATACATCTATTATCTATACATTCAAATTCATACCCAATCCTCGTAATAAGACTATATAATATATATAATAAGTATAAATGTATCAGGAGTGCATTGAGCTCTCGTGGCCAAGAAGCCATCCTACCAGCAGTGTTGGAGTTTCCTGAAGCAGGTCAGGCGCAGTTCTTAGCGGCCGTTATCACTCGGTTGGACCCACACGCCCCCGCCTTTAAACTGGCACCTGTTTATACACTGTATTTATGTGCGAGGTTAGTATTATGTTTATAATTTACTTATTTTTTTAATTACTTAATAATTTTATTAAATAATGCACATGTGATAATAATGAGTGTGTATCACGACGGTTGTGGGATTGACCCCCATTATTGGGGGAATAAATTATTATTTATTAATATTTTCATTTCCTCGCTCTGGCACCAAGACCTGTGTTGAGTTGAGTTGAAAAGTCCTGTGTTGAGTTCCGCCACTCAACACGCAATGCATCGAAAAATTCGGCGGAAAATGGGAAACGGAGTGTCCTAACACTAGGTTCCCTCTGTATAGTCTGCTATATGCGGGATACGGCGGGAGGACATTTGATTTATTAAAATAAAACTTTTTAATTTTTCAAATATTTCATTGAAATTTTAGAATCGATTGTACGTGATGAATAGAAAGTAGAATTTTATATCTTAAAATTATTTTCATCCTTTTTCATTTGGTTAGACATACTCGTAGCTCAGTGTTGAGTTCCGCTACTCCAAATTACATTGTATGATACTGATGACAGCAGCGTGATTTTTACTTTGTATTGATTCGCTATCTTTTATTGCTAAGTGCAGTAGATGCGTAAAAATGTGTAACATAGTTAAATCTTTTAACGACTATTACATATTTTAACACAGACGAATGCCACCTCAGTCTACCCGTTACCATGGACTGGTCGGGTTTCCAAAAATGTATAATTAATACTAAATATACGCGATTAATCCGGTTAATAGTTTCATTTAAAATGTGTAAAATATTTATTATATATAAATATAAAAACCATGCGTTCATTTAGAAATGCCATTAATATATCGGTTGTTGTATTGGAGGAAATATACATTTTTTACACTTGGTATTTGACCCAATATTGCTTATTATTCGGCCATTCGAATAACGAACTTATTAGTAGTCATGAAACCTTGAAATTACTCGCTATCAAATGTATCCGTATCAAATTTCAACGAATACATGTGAACTTTATGCAAGAGAATCAATAGCAATCTTTAAAAATCAGTATGAGACAAAAATAACATTCTTAGAAATAATAAATATCGATGGCCGATTTCTTATCTTATTTTCACCCAGATTTTAGATTTTGTCATAAATTTACTCTCGTACATACTTACATAAATTTAGATTATTAAATAATTTTACCTTTTGCTTTATTTTACATTTTTTAGCTACTTTATATTATATTTTTTTTATAGACATTGTCGCGTTTATAGAGACTGTAGCGATGAGTCACAGCGCTTTAAGTTTTAAGAATTATTTTAAAGTTAAATAGCAAATAAACTAAAAAATAACATAATATTGCATATATTTCGTAGGTACCGCGCATCCACACACTACCGGCCGGAGCTGACGCCGACTGAGCGCGCTCACAAGCTCACCGCCTTCCTACACCACGTCGCCACACTCATACACGCAACTGTACAGGTTGTTGAAAATTTAAATTTACTTTTAATGTAATTAAGTTATATAATGTTTAAAGGTTTTTTTTATATTTTTGTCTAATTTATACAAACACATTATCTTTTTCTAAATTATAAGGTCTATTTTTTCTTTTTCTTTTACTTAAATAAACTTAGAATTGAATTAGAAATAATTATTTCTACGTATGTATACATGAATATAGTCACAATGGATTTTTGTAATTTTAGAATTTTTTAATGCATATTTTAAATTACAAACCACTCCTTTTTTTATTTTTGTTTAAATTATTTTGGTTATAAAAAGTAAGTGAGAGAAGTTAACACAGATTGTACGTTACAATTTTATGCCTTTCCTATTATAACAATATTTGTTATTTCTTCTTGTTTACATTTTTAAATTTTTATGTAAAACTAAAAAAATATATATGTTTAAGTTTTGGAAAACATCTCTTCTATATATTACTCTATTAGTCTTTATTCATTCATAAATCATTTAATTTCAGGAAAGACGAACCGATTCCGCCGCACAAGCGTTTTGGATGGCTAACGCGAGTGAGCTGCTGCATTTTTTAAAATTCGATAGACACATCTCATCATTTTCAACGCAAGCTCAGGACTTGCTTCCGAAAACCGTCCAAAACGCATTCAGGTAGGGTTTTCTATCACTTATAAAATGAGACTAATCTGTCCCCAACTTTGGACGCCAGGCCCAAATGACTAATGACTCAACAAACTTGGACAGCAACCTGGTGACGTGCTTCCAAGAGGAGCTGTCGCGCGCGCTGGCCGAGCTGGGCGCGGGCGCGGGCGACGCCACGGACGCCACGGCGCCCACGCTGCAGGCGCTGGCGGCCGCCATGGTGCTGCTGCGGCGCTGCCGCGTCAACGCCGCGCTCACCATACAGCTGTTCTCGCATCTCTTCCACTACATCAACGCCTGTTGCTTCAATAAGGTGCGTTGCGACTTCCCAGCACCACTCCCATCCGTCCTTCTGGCGTTCTAACGAGGTACTTCACGTCCATTCCAGCTGGTTACGGAACCGGGATGTGTGACGGGGCGCTGGGGCGCCGCGCTGTCGGCCCGGCTGGCGCTGTTGGCGGCGTGGGCGGAGCGCCAGGGTTTAGAGCTGGCCGCTGATTGTCATTTGGCAAGGACTCATCAGGCTGGTTAGTTTTTGACAATCATTATTGTATTCTTCATAATTGGTTAATTTTAAAATTAAAATGGCTGTGTGAATTCAATAAGAACTAATTTTTTTTAAAAATAAGGAACTTATTTTTTTCAAGTTGGCATTAATTAGAAATTGTCTATTTTTTTAATTAAAATTTTTAGTTAATGATTTTAATAATATTTAATGTAAATCGATACACACTAATAATTTTCGTTTCTATATACGCAAAAGTATACTTAACTGAAAATCCTATTTCAAATAAAAGAGTTGTATTTTTTTTACATTTTTTATTTATGATTTATAATAAATAAACAAATGTACGAGAACCTGTAACATCTGTTACTTCTGTTATTAAAAACGGTAAATTTTCTATTACAGCACGTTTAATATCTGGCACATACCGTTCACCGGAGGAAGTATGTGGTGCTCTAGGTGCATGTTTCAAGCTTAATTCAGTACAAGTGCGCGCTTTATTGAACCCAATACTACCTCCCGACTTGGTCGACGCGGCCGCTGCACATGCACGTGCTCATGCCGATGAGTTATATAGAGCTGATGGAAGAGAGGTATGGATTAAATTAAAACTTTGATTGAATTTTATTTAGCGTCACGCATTATTTTGCATTGAGCAGTGTAAGTCGAAAACATTGTTACTGTCCCTAGTATTATTGTCTTGATAAATCAATTTCATATATATATGTGCGCGTCTATAATATAATGATATATCATTAGACTGCATTTTTACGTTTTGAAATTTTAAAAAATATTATTAAAAATTATTGTATTTGTCCAGATAACCCTAGAAGAAAGCGTATGGCTCGGTGCAGCACTACTGATACCAGGCGATGGATTTAGTCCAGAAGTAGTTCGTGGTGTGCCCCCCGGACTAGCAGAATTTGTGGCCCCCTTACAACGTGGTGGACTATGTCGTTTAGCCCATCAACCCCATGCCAAGGGTGAATGGACCGTATATATGCATAGTTTTGCTCCAGCTCATGCACCTCATGATATGCACCCGAGAGTGCATATAGTGCAGCTGCACAAGAATACGAATGGAATGGGACTTAGTATTGTTGCTGCTAAGGTAAATTAATTGTTTTAATATATTTTTAATATACAGGTTGGAAGGGTAGTCTGTGCTTCGTTTGCGGGAGCAGAGTATAGGGTAAAATATTTCAAACCCATACCTAAAAAAAATAATTAAGATTTCTCAATCAACAGTTTATACACGTAGGATTATTATTTTCATTTCATTAATTTTTATTCATACTTTATTATACCAGTAGCAGGTAGGTGTATTAGCTTCGTTTTGGTTCGTGTTTGTTTCGTAGTATTTTTGTAGTAGTAGTAGTACTACAAAAATACTATGTAACATTCCCGATCTACCATCTTTCATTCTTAAAAATATACCAGAACGAAAAAGGAATACCTCTAGTTCTGTTTTCCGCAATTATATATTTTCTATAACAAACCTAAAACACCTTAGAACTTTGAGGCATGTGCGGCGTTGCCGCTTTGATAGGTTTGTGCCTGTGTGCGTCATTCTTAACAAATATCGTTTTAGTTTACAACGATAATTTTATTATTTATTTTGTTTGAATTTTTTTTTTATTTTTGGCAAAATGTGGCGAAACACTCGGTATATTAATATTTTTTGCAAACTACTGGATACACACATTTTTTTTTAATGTGGAATTTTAACAGAAAAATATCTCGATTCAATTGGTACGAATAGATTACGACACTATACACTGTCCACCTAGTGTACACATCGAGTGTCTTGAGTGTATACTTTCAATATATCGCACGGCGTTCTATTAATGCATTATATTGTCACCAGTTTGTGTGACATTACAAAAAAACTGTACAAGTTTAAACAGTACATACATTTATATGTGACGTTTTTGTCGGAATATCTGTAGAAATCTATTCGTACTAATATTTATGGCTCTAAAATCTGCGAAAACTAGAGATAGGTGTGACTTGATTGTATATTTTCCATTTCCACCAGGGTGCAGGCCAAAGCAAGCTAGGCATTTACATAAAGTCGGTGGTGCCGGGCGGCGCGGCGGCGGCGGACGGGCGCCTGGCCGCCGGCGACCAGCTGCTGTCCGTCGACGGACACTCCCTCGTTGGCATCACACAGGAAAAAGTAAATTACCAGTATCATATTATTGCATACTTTTTAGTATGCAAGGATGTTATTCTTGTCCTCTTTTATGTATATTTAAAATATACGTAAATCAACAGTGAATAGTTCAAAAGCGCAGAGTTCAATATTCGGTTCCCTTTGCTTAAACGTATATGATTCCCATATGCCGGATACAGCGTGATGTTAAAAAATAAAATAACAGTTTAGCTTCATTATAATTAATGGTCAAAAATTCTAAACTAACATTGTTTATTTTAGTTGAGACCATCTGCAATCAAACGATCCTATTTTTCACTAATAAAATTATAATCTTAAATAAATAATTAGAATATTGTATTTCCCTCCAGGCCGCGGAGTATTTAGTCCGCACGGGGCCTACAGTGACGCTGGAAGTGGCGAAGCAAGGCGCTGTACTGCACGGACTGGCGACCCTTTTACATCAACCTACCTATAACCAACAAAGTTAGTATCGTTTTATTACTATAGTCTTATTTAAACCGGAACCATGATATTGTAAATATGGCTCGTATTAAGGAAACTGCATTTGTAACTTTATAATTATAAACATTTTAAATAAAAAAAATCATGCTGTTAAGTTCATATTTACATCGCATATATTACGCAGGAGAACACATTAAATGTACCATACTTTATGAATTGTAGAAGTATATATTTTTTTGTTCTATAAGTATTATATTAGGTGTCTAACAACTTTTCCATAGATGATGAAGTCCAATACGAGGATCGCGCGCGTCGTAACTCTGGTACTTTCATAAATCCACATCCAGCATTATTGAAGCCGGCGTCCCCGCTCACTGAACTCGTTACCGCAGGCAAATTATTGAGAAAATTATATTTTTGTTTTTATTTGCGACTTTATATTTTATTTTCAGCGTAAATTTTATTCAATATTTTTTATAATCTTGTATGAGATTTGTAAATCTGGTCATCAAATATTCATTGTTTATTTGGCTTCTTATCATTTTTACGTTTTATCTCTCTTGTGGTTTTAAAGTTCCTCTCATTACAGGAAACGGCCGTTATTCTTATCGAAATCGTCTTTTAATAGACGAAACGTCCGAATCTAGTACGGATGAAACTGAAGAATATCAAACGCAATATCACGGCTCCATACCGAAGCTCGTTATTACTTTAGATCGCGAAAACAATCAATTGCAAGATGATCAGTCACCAGACACACCGGGATGTCATTTAGAACTTAAATCCGAATATATTCCTCAACCAATACCAATTTTTACATTTACATGTGAAGATGTAGATGCACACATGTCTAGTGACAACTTGTGTCGAGACACTTATGTGCCGGAACCGCCCGCGGTGCCCGACCCGCCGCCCAACTATGACCAGTCAAGTGAAAGTGGCGAAGCTATTTGCTTGCCGCCGGAGATGAAGCCGATAGATACTAAACTAACTCTAGATTTATTTAATGCACGTTCCAAGGATGAAGATTATAGACGTAGATGTACAGGTGTCGACGAGTGCGTTAGTGCCTGTGAATGTTGCCGAACTCCCCAACCTGAAGCACAACAAATACCCTACATAGATGAACCTAATTCTGAACCTGTGATATTTGAAAATGATTGTTTTCATAACAAAGTTGCAACCCCTAAAATACGACGTATATTACCTTCGCTTTCGTTAGATTTGACGACGGATGAGAAGAAACCAAAAACTGCCGACGCCACGTGCCAAACTCCCAATTCTCCCTTAGAGACTGATATTAAACCTCGTATTGTGGAAGTTACAAAAAAAGTTGATTTAAATCTCAACTTGAAACGCACCTCTCATGACATACAAAATATACAGTGTCAATTGAAAAAAACTTTGTATAATATATCAAAATCACTCTCTACCAAATCGGACGATACAGATGGTCCATCTATATCAACTTCAGAATCTTTTGATGAGGATTTCATAGACGTGGCACCTCTTAGGAAGGTACCACCTGTCGATACAGAAGTTAATGATATTTTAGACAACGTTGCAAAAAAATCCTGGAAATCGCCAGATGAATATCGACCGGCTTTTGGGAAAGTAAAAGCCTTAACCAAACATTTTAATCAAATTAATCTTAGGTATTGTGCGAAGAGTTACAAACGTAACTGTAGATCCAGTCCTAACCTCAGCTCAGGTGTCAATCACGAACCCTTTGCTGTCAAAGAACATTTGCCAGCGAGTGCTAGTTTGGCGGACATTCAATACGAATGTGAAAAAACTGACACCGACGACGGAAAGACCGACAAAATGTCTGAAGATGAAGTAAAAAGCATTCTTATACAACTCGAAGATTGGTCGAAATTTGGTTCTCGCGGAAGCGAGGATACTCTGGCCCAAGGAAATGAATTCGAGTTACCAAATCTTCCCTCCGAGGATCACACCGAAACCATTCTATCCACCGCGGGTAGTCTTATATTTAACGAAATTTTAGATAAGAAGCCGAAAACTATTACACTTGAAGATATAAAATTGAAATCTAACTTGACGAGAGTGAAGCGCCCTGAATGCTTTGAAAGTTTAAAAATAAGGACTGGTAGTTTAGAAAGTATGGACGAGAGTCGAGTGTTTGATAGCAAGTTTTCACGCAAGCACGTGTCGTCGGCGGACGTGTCGCGTTGGCGCCGGGAACCCCGCACGTGTAAGCCGACTCTCGCACCGAGCATGAAATAGGTGTGTTACACACGCACGGCTTACGATTTACGTTATTTATTATTTTTTATTATAGGAGCATGCATTGCAGACGTTACTTTCTGTCACGACGGTCTTTATTTTTTGACGTTTTATTAGTTTTTATTTGTTCAACTTATACACTAGTAATTATTATATTACATTTTTTTCTTTGAAAATGTTGCATGTTATTTTACCGCTGTAATTATTATTTTTGTTTCAACACTATAATGCAAGGTATTTATTAATGTGAGGATGTTGACATATTTTTAGTAAACGATATGAAGCCATCGTGACACGATGGCATTGCTTCTGACTGTAAACGCTGTCTTGATACTAGGTAAACTCAGTCTACCCTGCTATAAACGGTATAAAGCGTGATTTAAAAAAACAATATATTCAACTTTGTCAACATTCCAGCTGTATGCAATTTTAATTTTATTATTTTGTTTATTTCCTGCATATTACATTTAATTACATTGTAGCAAAATCACCTCACCAATATTTATTTAAGACAGTAAAAATTATATTTAATTTGACTAATCTATTTCGACTAAATTATAATTACATTAAAATAACAGGGGCAGGCGGTGCTACAGAGGGTGTTGGGGCGGCGCGGCGTGCCTCGGAACGCGATCTTCCTTCGCGCCTAGCAGCGGAACCAGTAAAGCCAAGTAAAAGCACTCCGGCGCTAAACCACGCGCTGGCGTCGCCCGTGCACACGCCGCACATGCCCCACGCTCCCCTCACCAACGTGCCCATGTCTCAAACGCAACACTCGGGGAAGATATCGCCGCACTCCTACATAATGCCGAGGTAAGAAACCTGACGCTCCGCTCCCTAACGTAATATCTCAAATTTTAAAGATGTCATTCGATTTTCATCATTTTGTGTATCTAGTATGATATAGTTATATACTTCTTACTTAATGCTATCTGTAAAAAATATTATTCCAAAACGTTGTTCACCTGTATAAAACGATATAACCTCTAAAACAATCATGGTAGCCACAATTTCGCCGTACAAAGCGATGAGTTCCTTTTATTGCTTCACTCTGGTAACAAGACAAAGCACGGTATGATGTTCCATAACTCTAGTGTTTCCAGAAATGTGCTATATATGTATATGCAAATAGTGAAATAAGAAAAGGAAAATAATACATTTATTGGTAACAGTGGCTATGCAAAAGGAGGATCGCCGGCATGGAACGATGTATCAGCTAACAAATCCCGTAGTAGCCACAACTTAACGGCGCAGAACGATTCGTTCTACCAGAACTTATCGTCTGTGCACGCTCAACATCCTTTACAAGACAGGTTAGTTATACGTATCATGTCGGCTAGCGAATCCGACAGACTTTGTCTTTCCCTTAAAGAAGCACTATCATAAACATGATATAAATTATTTCTTGTAGTTTTGCTGATCTTTTAAAATACGTATCTATTACGGCGTTACCTACCGGTTCCAATTGTGTTTTCATAGTAAAATGTGAGTGTAGTGTCATTTTTTTTATAGTGTAATTTTAAAAAGCTTACAAATATTTAAGTTTAAAGCTTTTGACATTCGCTTGCTGTAAACATTATCCTCACATTTAATGTCACATATGTAAACATAAAATATTTTAGCGTATTTACATAGCTCCTATAATGTTTAATTATGGAAAATGTAAACAAACAAAACTGTATATTTACCGTTCTTTATATAGATGGTCATCGCTTCGTAGTTCAAGTGGAAGCGGTCGACCTCAATCTGCACACTTCCCAGCCACTACTCCTGATAAGCCCTCGGACGGTACAAGCACTTTACCAAATCAGGTATATTCTATTCCTACTAATATTATAAATGTATGTTTGTGGGAATAGAAATTTCTTCCACTTTCACGCAAACATACTGAATGGATTTAAATGAAACTTTATAGAAGTATAGTTTATCAGAATGTATCAGAATAACAGCTAAAGGCTTCAGTTTATATAAACATTTCTATAATTAACTATAATTGACAGACTTAAGGAGGCGAAGTCACGTTTGGGTCATAATAATAATTCATATGTAAACTATTATAACTACATTTTTTAGTTTCACCACTGTATTATATATTTATTTAAATTTATATTTCCATTTCTTCGCTCTGGTGCAGAATGTAAGTCGTTGGATGATGTGCGGTTGCACCTCGACTGCTCTAGTTTAGTCTTTAGTTATATCTAGTTTAGTCTATACAATACTATTGACGATTTTTATTTAATATGTATATGTTAATAATTAAATGTTTAAAAACGAAAAGAAACTTAAGACTCACCACAAGGGAAACACTTCCCTTGTGGGAAGGGAATTACCGTTTGGTATATAATAAATAAATTTAATGATATTGTATCTATAGTAGATATCAGGGAAATTTAGTATAAAATATCCTGGATTCTACGCAAAATACAATTAATACTTAAGTTCTTCATTTTTTTTTGTTTGCTTAAATTATTTTCGGCTGTTGGTTCTACGCAAATTAGACAATTACTACTCAACTTTTTAATTTTTTTTTGTTAAAATTATTTTCGGCTATTTTCTTTTTAATATGATTAACAGTTTTCTATTAAACCTAATTTTTTTTTGTATTTTCTTAAGCTGATCAAAAATATTTAATACACTTATACCAAACGCTCTAGACTGATTGTCCATTTTTTTTGTAAAATCTGTTAATAAATAAAAACATAACCAATATTGCCTATATTATTAAGAAAAATAATGATGACTACCATTTTATGAATGCTAATAAAACAAAAACACTCTTACAATGTGGTTTAAATTTTAAGACAGTGTAAAATATTACAACAAATTAGAACGTCTTCAAAATCTCGCCATACGCTTTAAATTATGGCTTACGTAATTATGATCATGTATCTCAATTTCGAACTCAGCTTAAGTAGCTCCCAATCCGTCTTCGCCGTGATATGCACATCCTTACCTTACTTTTTAAAATCCTTAACTACAAGAATTTTCCTACATACCTACGCTCCCGCTTCAACCTTCTTCCTCCTCCCTCACGCTCTAGGCGGTCGTGTGTCGTCCCGGCGCTTGACATACCTATGAGCAACACCAAATTCTTGCAAAACTCCTTCTCCGTATATGCCGCATCCCTTTGGAACCAACTCCCTAACCCTATCCAGAGAACCTCTTCACTAAAGTCCTTTAAATCTCAATTAAAAAAAAACATTTACTTGCTACTGAGAACAATTAGTTTATATTCGAACAGTTTCAATATATTGCAGCTTCACATCTTTCATTTTTCTTTTCTTTTAACCCATTTAAATTACATGTATTCATATAGTATGTGTTTAAGTATATGTATATGTGTATATATATATATATATATATATATATATATATATATATATATATATATATATATATATATATATATATGTATATGTATGTTTAATAGTATATATGTTTATGTAGTTTCATATGCATTATTGTATATATGTATTTATATTTGTGGATATGGTGTTTCTTCTATTAGTTTATTTTGTTTCTTATTTTTTTAAGTAATTGCATTATACTCTCCCCGCTGTTTTGATAGATATCCACTTCCACTGGTTGGCTGGAAGTGATTTTTTTTTAGAAATAAGCCAACTTTTCAATTTATTTTACTGTATGTTTTGTTTGATGCAATAAAGAATATATAAAATATCGCTCGTATCTGTCAAAGTTACCCAGATGGACTGTAGTGCAACTATAATAATTATTGTAACAACAATTTTAGATTAATCAAACAAATGCAGCGAATGCAAGGGCAGCTAAGTTAGCAGAGATGTCTGAAGAAGTAACTAGACGTCAGCAACAACAGCAACAATTCTTACAACAACAATACCAGCAACATCAACAACAGCAACACCAACAACAGCAACAACATCAACAAAATCTACAAAATCATCAACAACATTTACAACAACAGTATCAACAACAACAAATACAAAAGACAAACACCTATCCAAACCAACCTATGCACGTTCATGCGAACCAGGCCTTGCATATGCACGCAAGCCCGCAGAACCAGGGTATGCATATACATGCAAGTCCGCAAAGTCATAGCATGCACGTGCACGCGGGCATGCATGTCAATATGCATACGCAATACGCGGCAACGCCGACGCAACCCAATCAAGTGTATCAAAATCACGCTCAGTCTCAAAGGTATTATTTGTTTTTTTTTGTGCAGTAGACATTATATACTGACTGGTGGGACGCGCTTTGTCTTGTTACAAGACTAAGCGCGGAGACTGAGGTATTAAAAATAATTCATTCCCCCGATGGGAATTGAACCCACAACCGTCATGTTTACAGTCAGACGCTGTGACGGCCGGCCTCTTTATTTTAAAATTATTTTCATTTCCTTGTTTTTATAACATGACAAAGCACAGCCTTAAGTTCTACTACTCAATAGGCAAAGGAAGTTTTAACACTAGTTTCCAATACACCAAACAGCGTTAACAGCGTAAACCTAAAAAAGTATCGAAAGATAATTAATATTTCTGATATAGATTTTTCAATAGTAGTAACATTCAAGTCGAATTTAAAATGTATGTATTATAGGTACGACTGGTACCCGCCAGGACCTCCTTCACCGCAGCGCACGCAGCCGCCTGTCGCACCTAAGCCGTTACCACAGGTAAGACTGAATTATGTAGCTGAGTATTTAGGCCTGCAACAAATTGTTTATTCGGCCGTATACTGAATACCGAATCGTAATACTTTTCCTAATATTCGAAAATGATTTCATTTTTAATCAAATAGCCGATTAGTTGACAAAAATATTTTACTTCTATAGTTAGCTATCTCTAGAAACTACTTTTTGAAAATTGCATTCTACAATATAAAATTCCGCTTCTAAATTTTGATTACGATAATAATTCGCACTATCGGCCAACTTTTCAACGTGTTGAGTGGCAGGAAATTACCAAAGTGGAAATCAAAATATTAATAGTGATCAAAATATTAACAAATAGAATTCAACCACCCGAGTGGGAATCGAACCTAAACCCGTCGCGTTTAGTCTTACGTGTGTGCCACTGCGTCCAAATATCCAAATCCAGTCCAAATATAAAGTGTACTCGGTCGAGTACGATAAAGTCAACCGAATAGGCTGAATGCGGAATAAGGGCCACATATTTATTGCTAGTTTCAATTTAAGATAGTATGCACCTTTTATGAATTATCTAAATTTGATTGTTTTAGTTATTTTCCTAAATTTAATTTGCAGTCTAATAGAAGATCTGAAACTGAACAAGATGATTTATATCAACAATCACAGCAGTCTCAGCAACAGCCCTCAACTGTACAGGCCGAAGATGGTAATAAATATTGTCAATATTTTTTTTGTAGCTTTACGTAGTATCCCGCACACAACATGGTAGGCAGACGGGATCTGGCAACCTAGCGTTAAGACACTCCATTTCCATTAAAACACTTTTGTGTCCAACTGTCTGCCGAATTCTTGACGCGGCGGAAGTCAACATGGAATGCTTCAAGAATTCGCCGCGAGTAAATGAAAATATTTTATATTTCATTTCTACGAGAGTGAATCGAATCCACTACCGTTGCGTTTACAATCGCACACTCGTACCCTTACGCGACGACTGCCTCTTTGGTTTTTATTTAAGTTTTTTTTTTATTAAAATCAATTTTTTTATATATAGTTTTTTTCTCCGTTGCTTAAATATTTGGAGGGTTCGATCCCCACTTGAGGAGATGAAATATTTACTTAAATTTATATTTCCATTTCTTCGTTCCGGTGTCGAGGCGAAGCGCGGCGTTGAGTTCTGCCACTCAACACGCAATGCCTCCAAAAATTCGGCAGAAAGTGGGGAACGGAATGTCTTAACACTAGGTTCCCTCTGCCTACCCTGCTGTGTGCGGGATACAGCGTGAAGCTAATTTAATTTTATAAATTTATGTGGGTTTATGTTATATTAACAGACCTGATAAATTAAATTAGTTAAAATATCGCATCTTCATTCGAATACATATATATATTATAATAGGCTTTATTAGAAAAGGCTAAACAAAACAATATATAATTTTTAAACCGTACGTATAATTATAATAGTTGAGTGTTTATAACATCCAGAGCGCTACGTGGCGAGTGCCATGGAGCCGCCAGCGGTGTCGGTGTACCCGGTGGCGGGCGCGGGCGCGGCGGCGCGCGCGCAGCCCGCGCACAACCCGTGGCAGCGCGAGGAGCGCGAGCGGCAGGCGGAGGCCAAGCGCGCCGCTAATCGAGCACGGAGGTAGCATTTTAGAAGGATCTTTTTGCAGCTTCCAGCTTATTTTGCAAGGAATAGGCAGCAGGCACCTTAGTGTTAAGTCATTTTCTTTATAACTTTCTGATCAATATTAGAGACATTGTGGCGAAAATTGATACCGCACTTTATTCCTGTCTCAATACGACACGACAGACACAATGTATGTTATATATCGAATTCCGAGAATAAATTATTTACTTTGTTACTGTTATAAAATATTAATACGTTGAAGTGGAATAATTTATTTTTGTATTCTTACTTTTTACACTTTCGTACATATTTGTCATAAATTTTGTGCAATAGCACATAATTTAAAACGAATATGTACAAAAGTCTAAAGAGCATTCTCTGCTAACCGAACATATCCGATGTGTGTGTGGACATTATATTAATATTTATGTAATCTTAATAAATTATTAACATACTTATATTAATCTACAAACTACATAAACCTATTTTACCATCAGCATAATTCAATTTTACGGAAAAAAATAATAACTAGCAATATTAAATGTTTTCCAACAGAGACGCGGCCATAACGCAACTGGTCGCGTTAGGCAGCATGCGCACTCCCGTACAGAACCAGCAGCTGCGGGCGTTACAACTGGAACGTGATTTCGAGCGTCGTGCAACACAACACCAGGTATATTATATTGTTGCCATTTTTTTCTACAATTTTAGTATTACGCATAGAGCAGGTTAAAGGTAGAAATCTAGTGCAACATTGGGCATCAAGGACATTGGGCGGTGGCGAACTCACCGCCGTGTTTTTTCTAACCACCATAATAACACAATAAAAATAATTCATTTCTTCAAGTGAAAAGCAAACGCAATTATAATGATTTTTTTAAATATTTAATTTCTTTTAATTTCTCTTAATCTTAAACTCTTTCAAGTAATTAATAATTTTAATTTTTAGTAGTCTGAATATTTGCATTCACATTTGTCAAGGATGTCGTTTCATTACTACTATGTTATATACATTTTTACTTACCTACATCTCAATTTTGTACACAATAAAAAAAAATGGAAATAAAAATACTGTTTATATTATCATGTTCTCTACTTGTATGTTTATATCAAGTTAGTGTATTGATTATATGTTGTTATTTCGCGAATGACCTATTTTTTTTAATTAAGGATGACGGTGGAGGCCCAGATGGTGGGAACGAAGAAGAAAGTCCGTCACCGGAGCCCGACCTCGAAAGGGAGCCTGAACGCGAACGACAACCACCGCAACCCAAATCAATACTTAAGACCAACCAACGCGTGGATCTTACTAATGGATATGCCACGCATTCGTCGCATACGGTATGTAAGAGTTTTTTAATGTACAGTGCGGGCAATGAGTTGTGGGCGCTCTTATAAGTTAGCTGTAGATGGCACGTGTCTTTCTTTTAATTACTCACTTCCCGAATGTAACCATGACTTTTTGATTGTGCTGTATTTTTGGTTAAAGTTTTTATCTATTTCTTTTTTTTATTGAGAATATTTTATAATTATTATATTTAAAAAAAAAGATATTAATGAGAAATAATATTTTTGCAGCCAAAAGCTTTAGAATAGCTATAATATTTTAATGTTTCTTGAATGAGAATATGGAGCACAAATATATGTACATTTATTTATTGTGAACATTGTGACACTGAATTTTACGAGTCTTCTAATACTAAACATGTAAATAAAAGTTTAATGTATTACAAAACTAATTACTACATTTACACCTACAATATGCCAAAAATTGTCCACAGGTGACAGAAGAAACACGCATATCGGAGTTAAGCTCCAGTATGGCCACCATCTCCGTAGCCAGCTCGGCCGTCAGCCCGCCGCCGCCGCCGGAGCGCGGCTCGTCCTTCGCGGTGATGGCGGGGCGCCGCCTGGACGCGCCGCCCGCGGCCCTCGATGCGCCCCCGCTGTGAGTGGACTCGCCTTTAATAAGCATAAACATATTAGTGACCACACTGCATTTTTTTTTCGATTTCCACTTTCTAATTAATTGAATATTTTTGGAAAAGGAATTATTTTCTCTAGAAAGCTCTTAATTTTTTTTAAATCTATTTACATATTTTAAAAATATATTTATATTATTTACATATTTTAAAAATTATTGAGTTACTGTCATTGTAATATCATCATCAATTATATATATATATATATATATATATATATATATATATATATATATATATATATATATATATATACATACACATATATATATTAGTTTTACCACCTTAAATTAATTATTACCATGACGGGCATTTAATTGTTGTATACACAAACTGTATGCTCGAAGCGTATAACATGTCTTACACAATTATAATCAATTATACACAATATATATATCCCTACACCCATATAAAACAATTATAATTTAATATTTATACTGTAATATACTTACTATATTTATACTATCATTGTATTCTGCACAGGTCACCAATTGGTACTCGAGACAAACGCGTCTCGTTCCACGAACGAGCGCAACCAGTCCCTACGGCGTGTCCCCCCTCCTCCTCCCCCGCGCCCGCCCCCGCCCCTCCCGCCTCCTCGCCGCCGCCGCTGGACATGCCGCCCGCTAGGGAGGATCCTGATGTACGTATTACCACTATCACTACTTTAATTTCTAAATTAGAATACAAAGGACTTGGATTGAACTGTTCTATTTACAGCGATTGGATAGCTAATATGAATTTAACCCTTGGATGTAGTTTGTGGCTCAAAGGGGCACGTACAGATCGCCGACCAATCGGAGTCCGATCGATGACGCGATGCCCTGGTTGCCTTCCGTTTCTTGAATGCACACATAGTAAAATCGACGTGTCACGATCGCCCTGAATTATAAATTCCTGCTTTTGCGCATTGTCCACTTCGGTAGAAAATTATCAAAAGTAAGCAAAATCTTTGAAACGAATGAGTGCAGCGAGCTCACTTCAGGGCGGACACGATTCGTCGACCAAACTGAACTTGTGTTTTTTTAGCTTCACATTGTATCCCGCATAAAGCAGGGCAAGCAGAATGAACCTAGTGTTAACCTGTGTGAACCTAAAACATTCCGTTCGTTGAGTAGCGGAACTCAAATTGAAGGAATCATTAGGTTCTCTCTGCTCACTCTCTTTAATATGAAAAACGCGCGTGTAATAAAACCAAATAAAACATATTTTCTTGAATTTTATTGACTTATTATCATTTCATTATATCATCATTTAGTACTTTTGTATTAGGTACTTTACTTGATATTTCTATTACTTTGTTATATCTAAAGTAAAGGATTTATAATATAATTGTAAGTGAATAAATGTTGTATAATTATAAATTTATTTGTGTCAATTGCAGCGTTTCATCGAAGAAGCGGAAAGCATGTTATCGGGCGGCGTGTCGCCGGGCGCGGCGGCCGGCGCGCCCGCGCACGCGCACGCGCACACGCCCGGCGTCATCGGCGCGCAGGAGGTGTACAGGTGACGGACTACCATTGTTAAATGTGTTTTTTCCATTAGTATCACATTTATGCTGCTCTTATTGATACCGCATTTAGTCCGTAAACCGCACAAATTTTATTTGCCGCGTTCATTTTTACAGTTTTTGTATTAAAACTTTAAAATGTACCGAATTTCTTCG
Source organism: Heliconius sara (assembly GCA_917862395.2). Lineage (NCBI taxonomy): Eukaryota > Metazoa > Arthropoda > Insecta > Lepidoptera > Nymphalidae > Heliconius > Heliconius sara. The sequence continues at coordinate 9,028,322 of OU860792.2, forward strand.
TTAGATACGTTCATTTTGCTTGCTTGAAAAATGACGGGAGCAATTTTTTTTTAATATGTTACATTTTCAGAATGTCACATTTAAAGGTATTATAACCAGCCAGTAACATTCAGTACATCCAAAGAGGTTTGATTACTTGCCCCGGCCTATTATTTTCTTATGCTATTTTTTGCTATTACGTTTACTGAGTTACAAATGATTAATAGAAAATGATTTAATAAGAGTTTAAGAGTAGAACGTTTCTAATAGGAATATATATATATATATATATATATATTATTGGACAAAGCTACCATTCAATCCTAGACTACTATTATAATAATAATGCGTGAAGTTAAAAGCTCTCGCTGTTTTCTCGGGAAGCTAATGATGGTTATATTTATAATATATATTTATTATAAAAAACAAATGTTGAGTTTCTTGCCAGCTCTTCTCAATAGAACTGCTTTCCGAGCCGATGCTGCTTTATCTATTATCATTAAATTCCATAAGTATTTCATAACAAAACTGACGAAGACTATAAAAAGTGTATGTTGAACAAATGTGCTGTTATAACTTGGCTATTATATCTTGGGTCTAAATAGACCCCAGATGTAAATTCATTTAAGCAGCTAGTTTGGTGCTATTATTTTGTCAGGCTTGTAAGCAAATGTGTTCAGTCGACATGTTTTGTTTTTCATTTTAAATGTCCAATGAAAAATCTCCTATACGTCTACAATGTATTTGTTGTAAAATAAAAAAAAAAAATAGCTTCACGCTGTATCCCGTACACAGCAGGGGAAGGCAGAGGGAACCTGGTTTTAAGACACTTTGTTCCCCAATTCTGCCGAATTTTTGAGGCATTGCGTGTTGAGTGGTAGAAGTCAACACCAGGTCGAAGTAATGGAAATATAAGTGAATATTTCATCTTCTCGAGTGGGGATCGAACCCACAACCAGTCGGTTTTACAGTCACACTTTGTGCCACTGCGCCACAACTGGCTTCTTATTGTAAAATTGGTTTTATTGTTTCTGGCACACCCTGTTTTTCTCGCTCTGGCGAACACAGCGCGGAGTTGCGGTCCGTCACTCAATCTCAAATATTTGGCGGTGCTACGGGATACAGCTTGAAGCTAAAACATATCCTTTTACCTACAGAGATCCACGCGCTCGTCGTCTCGCCGAAGCGCAAGCTCGGGCCGCGCCTGCGCCTGTCCCGGAACACCTCTCTTTTAAAGAGAAAATGAAAATGTTTGCCCTGGAGTCCGGCGAAGCCAGCACACCCAAGGATAAGGTATAATTGTACTGTTCACTTGTATATTATTAATATATATTATATTAATTTAATATTATTAGTAATCTCGTTTAATAATAGGGTACCTGTGGATGAAAAACTCTATGAGAGACAATCTATACATTACACTATAGGAATATCACGATTTTTCGACTCCATCCCGTCCTGGTTTCAAGACAAATCTAGCAATTAATAAATTAAAACAGCAATTCCGAAATGATGTTTGCATATTTTATTAAAAATGAGATATCACGATATTTTACGTTTTATTTTACCTTTCCTTGTCACACAATGTGACACTTCTTAGACGACCTACCTTCTTAACTTGTAACGGAATTCATGAACAGTCGCCATATATCAATCAATCCAGTTAATTGTAAGTCGTTACCTACGTTTATGGAAAGGGAAATATTCTGAAATATTGCCAATCAGAATTACGTAGAAACTCTGTCCGAATAATTTACAAACATTTGGACTATATGTTATTCTTTTTTTGTTTCATAAATACGTTAAGTAAGCACTTCTGATTTTTTACAATACAAAATTTTATCTTTCTTTATGTTTTTCTGTTTACATTGTGCAAATATAATAAACATTATCATCTAATGATTGAAACTTAAATGCCCATTCTTTTGATTACGACGTAAAAAAAATATGCTAAATAGTAAGTATTAGCAATCAGCATGAATAATATTTTTTTTTATTTTCAGGTGAAAATATCACGGGCACAGCGAGACATCGATGCAGTACACTAAACCTAATTATGACGTGAAATCGACATCATATAAATTAAATAACTTTTTCATATTAACCATATAAGTTTTAGATGAATATATAAAAATTATATGGTATAGTGGCGCAACGAAAGTAAATGAATCCTGTATGATTTGTTTACAATTTTTCAGTATTACAATGAGGATTCGTTTAACGCGTTCTAACATCCGTTTTTGTGCTTTATACGTGCATCGTTTACACATTTATGGACCAGAAAGATTTTTTTATATTTTGGAAATTATTCCTCAAAAATCATTTACCAATATTGGCACCGATTTTATGTCAATCATAGATTTAAGGCATGTCTTATAAAGGAATATATTTTTATGACAGGGATTTTAATCGGTATTTTATATATATATCGCCTTAGCAGCTAGTGCAATGTTTTACAGTGATTTATAGCATCTACCGTTTACATAGAAATTATTTGAGTATATTTGAAATTTAGATATCTATATATGTATAAGGATATTTTCGAAGATATAAATGGCACATAGAAAATAAATAATTATAGAAAAATATAGCCCGTAATCCAAATTTGTCGCGTGCCATTATTATAATAACATTTTATGTGTACGAATTTTTTGTCAGAAGGACCAATATTAATTACAAATTTAATCTGTGGGTGCCTTTGTGTGTTTAGCAAGTAATCAAATTATAATTTTCTTTTACATATAAATTATATTTAACAGTTAAACTTCGTTACATTCCAAAGAATGATTCTATTTGCTGTCTCTTGTAAGCATTCCTCTTTATATCATCAGCCACAATTCTGTGTATGACACAATTTCATCACGAGTATCGCTAATCATCTTCTTACTTAACACCATTTGTTAACCTTAATTCGTAAGCAATAAAAACTTTGCCTTCTTGTAAATACTGACAAAAGAACGTTTAGTGCCAAAAGAATGTTCACCTCGTCGCCTTTAGGGGCCTTTCATAAATTACTTCACGACACAAGGGGTGGGATGGGTTCCTAAATTTCGTGACATCACATTTCGAAATATAATATGCAAACATAATATCGAAACTGCTGTTTTATAAATTTCTGAGTGTAAATTGCTCACAAAAGTGTAGAAAATTCTCACAAATGTGACCAGCCGTGACAAGGGCGATTTATGTGGATCAAAAAATTGTCAAATTCATAAGACGTAATGTATGGTTGGCCCTTTATTTGAACGCGAGGCAGCTTCACGACTGCAGGTCACAACTACGGTAGCTCGTAGGTATTTAATCATTAGCAACTACTTAGCTTTACATTTGGTGGCACCAGTTTATTATTGTATATAGAGTAGCTTATAAGATCCTAACACCGCATTGAGGTTTTTACTCCCGTTGTATTTGTAAAAGTTTATTTAATGAAATTACGATTATATCGAAAGTTAACGGATTATATGCGAGGCCTATTGGAGGTAGGTGTTAGAGTAGTCACTGAGCGACTTATTGTCCTCAATATTTCACCCAACGATAGTCAATTAGCGAGAATAAATATTTTATAGAACGGTTTCGGCTCACTTGTATATATTTATACTGTAGAAATGGGAGCAACTCCCGTATTCCACGTTAGAAGTCTCTTACGAATGGACCCTCAATATTGTTAACTGATATTATACTTATTACACAAATCATTGTATCGCTTATAGAGTTTAGTGTATTTACTTTAACTATTATCAACATTAAAATAAATTAATTAACATTGAGGTTGTTTTATTACTACCATTGAAATCCCTTTACGAGTAAGTTTATTGTAGATTTTTTTTTTGGCTTATCCGCAATACAGAGCAACCTCTCGACTTAAGACAGTACGCCGAAATAGTAAAAGGATGAAACATCATTATTGTGAATGGTAACATGATATATTTAATAAAAAAAGATGTTGTTATTATTATTCTACTATCACTTATAAATTCAAATTCAAATAATTTTATTCAAAATAAGAAGTTATATGCTTAATTTTTTGAACGTCAAATAATTAACCACCAGTACACTAAAGTTAATGGCCTCAGACCTGAGAAGAACCGGCGCAAGAAACTCAGCGGGATTTATTTTTTCAAATAAATTTTATACAAATACATATTTAATTATCTGTGGCAATGATATGTTGAAACAGACTGAAGCGAGCATTTTATTCGCAAGGCATGTTATCATTTATAAATAAGAAAATAAAACAGCTTCAATCTGTATCCCGCAGACAGCAGGGTAGGCAGAGGGAACCTAGTGTCACTCTATTCCCTATTTTCTGCCGAATTCTGGAGGCATTGCGTGTTGAGGGGCAGAACTCCACGCCGCGCTTAGCCTCGACAACAGAGCGAAGAAATGGAAATATAAATGTAAGTAAATATTCCAACTCTTCGAGTAGGGATTGAACCCACAACCAGTCGGTTTTACATTCACGCTTCGTGCCGCTGCGCCACGACTGGTCTCATTTATAAAATCATCAATTTGGTAATAACCTTTAACACACAAACGTCTATTCACAAATTTTTAAAATCGTGATATAGAAAATTCTGGGTTTTCTGGGATCCTATTGTAAAAGCCTACACGTTATCCCATAAAACAACACTAAGATTAAGCCTGTTCCTGCTGTTAATATTATGAACGTCACTAATTTTGTAAAAATTATTAATGCTTTTTTTTACATACATAACATTTTCAAAAATATATTGAGATGCAACTGTCAATATATTAATTTCGTTTAACTTTTGCCTTATAGAGTATTTAGGGCCTTTTTTTTCGTGAGGAAATCCCTTTACGGATACCAGCCCGAGTAGGGACTCGAGCGGGTTATGTGGGGCTTACGGACTGGCAGATGGTAGGCTGTCCGAATACCCAATAAAATCTCACAGTGCTCCTCCTCGACCGCCACTGCCCACGAGACACGGGGACATTAGTCGTCCACGAAACGCGGCGGCGGGAGCCTGCAAGGCACGTCGCGGAGTCAAGGGTGTGAAAAAACTGACAACGGCAAAAAGAAAGGAGCTCCGGCACCAAACGGAGGAGGAAGTCGTAAGCTTGGCCGAGACGGTTCAACTGAGAGCAAACGCCAGGCTCTCAGACTTGGACACTCCTAGGGTGGATGGGCCCCTGATTTGAGATCTGCAGCTGCAGGTCGCGGACAGCGTGGCCAAAATTAACCAAGACGCATGCACATCCGGCAACCTTAAAGGCACTTTTACAAAAGCCCTTATGGAAGCCGCTGGGGCCATTAGCACGGCCTTGGAGATCCTGGCCAGGAAAAATGCCAACGAGGAGGTCACGCAGCTGCGGGCGGAAAACAGCCGCTTTACACAGGAGCTGTCGGAACTGCGGGAAGAGGTGTCGCTAATGCGGGAGGAGCTCAAGCGTTCTAGGGCCATGCAAGAGAGCCCTGTAGAAAAGAAAAAGGAGGATGGAATGGCGAGGACAGTAATGCTGCAGGTGGGCACATTGCTGAACACGCGGCTGGCAGCGCTGGAGGACAGGCTCCTACCGGCAAAGCCAGTTTGTCCTCATTTGGCGGCGGATAGAAGGCGTCAGGCGGCCGTCCAAGCAGGCGGCGGCAGAGAGGTCTCCCGTGACGACCCTGGCAGCGCCTTCCAACCCAGGCCCGACGCAGAAGCATGACCCCAAGAAGAGCAAAGGCAAGAAGGGGGGAAAGAAAGCTCTTCAAGCCCTTCAACGGTCCTGTTCCTTCTCCTTCCAGTATCGGAAGAGCCGGAGTTGTTCTTCTTACTCCTGATCCTTTTTCGATATTTGGAGCACTCTCCTTGCATTACTGCGTTTTGTAACTCCTTGGAGACACAACTGTCCTCAGATTCAGAGGCCGCCCGGAGACGACCTCGTGAAGACTCAGAGCACGACCTGGGACTCCCGGTGATAATGGAGGTGATATTCCCCAAGTCCAGCCGCTCCAACACCACTCTCGCGTCCTTAACCACCAACCGCCCGCTACGGGCACAACAAACCTCTTCTCATCTTTTTTGTTTAAATTTAAATTAATTACCATGGCGGGCCCAGCAGTAGCGACTGATCAACCTATCAGCCACGCACCCCTCGCGCTGCTTCGCCGCTTGAGTTGGGGTAATTTTTTATAGAGGTTTTCTTCCTCGCAGCCCAGCCGGTAAAGGCAAGACCCTCGGTTCCACTCATGATTACGACACATGACCGCAACCACGAGTGGAGTTCCGATATAGTCGGCGCTGGTACATATAAATGTACCTGCCTGGAGGTAGTGTGAGTATACACAACGCGCAAGTAAACAAATCGAGCCGTTTCTATGTCAGTTAATGATAAAAATTTTTTGACCGAGAAACGCGGAGCTAAGTCTATTCGCTAATTCAATCAATATGCAGTCCCCACTTCAATTTGGAGTTTATAGTGATACCGAGAAATACCGTAGGATCGACAGTATCTACGGGTTCACCATACAAGAGTACATCGGCTTTAACAACTTTAGTGTTAAGTGTTGTAAATATCGTAACGCGACGGTTCAGTATTTGATTCCCACTCGAAAAAAGTGGGGAACGGAGTGTTTTAACACTAGGTTCCCTCTGCCTAACCTGCTGGATAGGATAGCATGAAGCTGATTTAAGACTTAATTTTATTAAGAAAATGTGTACATAAAACCACTAGCGACCACACACGGCTTCGCTCACTTACACTTCCTGTTACAGCCAAATTGTAGCCTGTGTCTCATACGTGAGTAATATAAATGTTAAATAAAAAAAGTAAAATAGTGTCAATGTGAAGTTTCATCCAAATCCCTTCAGTAATTTTTGCGTGAAAGTTAAAAAATTAAATTAAATTAGCTTCACGCTATATCCCGCACACAGCAGGGTAGGCAGAGGGAACCTAGTGTTAAGACACTCCGTTCCCCACTTTCTGCCGATTTTGAAGGCCTTGCGTGTTGAGTGGCAGAATTCAACGCCGCGCTTTGCCTTGACACCAGAGCGAAGAAATGGAAATATAAATTTAAGTAAATATTTCATCTCCTCGAGTGGGGATCGAACCCACAACCAGTCGGTTTTACAGTCACACTTCGTGCCACTGCGCCACGGCCGGCCTCAAGTTTTACTCCATTTTTAAAATTTCTTAAATTTAACTTTTTTCTTTTGCGTACGCATTTTTATGATCGAAGCACTTTATATTATAAAGATCTTTGCTTGAATTTTGAATTTATTAGAAGCCATTCTCATAAACTTGTGTTCTATTGCAAATCTTTGCAATAATACAATTTAAGTGCACCACTATCCTAACAAAAAAAAACAAGCGCGGCGTAGATTTCTGCTACCCAATACGCAACGTCCCGAAAATTGGCGATGCAGTGAGATCGACTAATTCGCAATTAATAAGATGAAAACACCTTTTATTACAAATTATAAATGAAGTTTTTTAATAAACATAAATTAAATTGTAATATTTTTGTCGATAGCTTTTCGACTATTTTCCTTAGTTATTTTATGTTCGAGTTAAAGCTACATCTTTATAAATGTATTCTACAACATTTCTCGGAACTTTGTAAAAGACATTTAAAAAAACGACTGCCTTTTAAATCTATTTGTGGTAAATTAAATAAATATTATGATGTAATGAGCTAAGCTAAGCTTGCGGCAATAACATAAGTGCATCAGATATTAGATTATAAAAAAAATACTAAAAAAGGAATTTTAAGAGAAATGAAAAACAAATAGTTTAACAGTGTTTATATTTCGTTTTGAGGTTAACTTTATGTTTGCCGTGTGGCATTCATGAATTTGTACAAGACCTTCTATATTATGTGCGATACAAATTTTCAAGACAAGACACCTCAATCGCTTGTCGCAAAGATTTTATAAATAATACACAAAAGGAATTAAAAAAAAATACATTAAATTCTCACAGAATTTGTTGCAATGAATCTTACAGGTACATAAATTTGCCGTTTCATTTTATCAGGGTTTGATTCTCACGCGAATGCGACATATGGCGTATGGCTGTCGATAATATGAGAATACTTTATTTAAGTCTTAATTATTAAAATAATATTTTATGTTATAGCTTCTAGGTGTCGCTAGTGAAAATCAGACTCCGAAACTAAACTAACGGCATACAATGACGTTACATGTAAATTTCAGGCTTTGGTGATTTTGTGCAAATACGATTTACCATAAAATTACGTCTAGAAATATAAAACTCGAGTATATCGTGCAACTAAATCTAAAAAAATGATATCACCATCGCCCTTACATACTCGCGCGGAGTACAGGAATACAAATACACATAAAACGTTCACAAAATGTTAATAACTGTTTCAACGTGAAGCTTATAACGAGTGATGACCGCTTGGCATCGATAGGAAGTCCAATCTCATCTCATATAAATGGCCACCCGTTGATTACGTCAAATGAGGGGGAGGAGGGAAGGAGACTCCCCATCTCTCTTAAATATCGTGACATCACGTTTCAAAATATAATATGCACACAATTTTGTCACTGCCGTTTTAATTTTATAAGTTGTAGGTGCTAAATTGCAAGATATGTGACGTCACACTAGACAGGGCGGTCTCACATATAGACTTACATATAGAGGATTAAATATGAAATTTGTGTGACGTAACTAAAGGGCGGCCCCTAAGACTTAGTCTACAACAAATTTACAATTTGTAACAATTCACTACAATACCGTAACATACTTAACATTAAAGCTTGATTTATTTACATATAGTATTTAGGAGACGGTGAAATAAAATTTTGACAATATAGAAAAATATGACGATTTAACAGCACTTCAAAAATAAATGCCAATTGAAATATAATAACTGTATAAAATCAATATATCACGTAAATACTGGCGTTGCTGCAGCTACTGTAGTTTTTTTTAATATAAAAATACACATTTATAAGCGTGACTAATGGCTAAACATTTAAAATATTATCAACTATAGAAAGGAATCGTTTGAGGTTACAGAATTCACGTTACAGGTTACGAGAAGATCAATAGAAAAATAAACAATAGTATTTATGTTTAGTCTATTTTAACTATAAATATATTCTTCGATTTTAAACTTTAAATATATGGATATAGCAGCAGTCGAAGTTCAGCTGCGTCCCATCTATCTGTGCGCTCAAACGCAATGACAACTAACTAGTTAACTAAGATTAAAATAATTAATTATTAGAGGTGGGCGATTATAAATAAGAGATAAAAAGTTTTTGTAAAAAATAATATTACGAACGTACATAATAATTATGTTAATACCGTTATCTCGTTACAATAGTGTATATATAAAAAGTATCTATTTAACTATAAATACGCAACAGTTGCCGTCGTACGGCGCCGGCCAGTCGCACTCCGCACGACCGTTTAAGTGTCACGTAACGCATTCTTTAAGGATTTTACTCGCCGACTTATTCTACCTGCCACGTGTCGCGCCGTCACGTTCTTTTATATCTCTCCCACCACAACTCTTCTCCGTCACGTCACATAACTATGTCACTATGTCATTTGTATTCTTTTTGTTTGAAAAAAAAAGTAGAAAGAACAATAGTAGAGTACAATGTAGGAAAGGATAATCTTTAAAACATAAACGAGCAAGCTTGGTTTAGTTCCTCTCCAGGCACGCGTGGCGCGCGTCGGCCCAGCGGTCGAACTCGATGCCGGAGTCGGGCGACACGCCGCACAGCGCGCAGGGCGGCGGCGCGCAGCCGCACGCCGCGCACGCCGCCTCACGCACGCCCAGCTCCGCCAGCACCTGCGCACGCACGACCGCACTGCACAACGCCACGTACGTCACGCCACAAGTACCGATACGGGCATAGTGGCGCACCGAGTATATCACGCCGGAGATTTCACATTCGTCTCATTTCGCCTTTCCGCCTATTTAGGATATATTGAGTAGTTAATCGGGTTCTGTCGAAACGAACGAGGAAAATGATTATATTTTTATATGCTTTACTTAAACTGTAACAGCAATTAAAGGGTATTGCTACAATTTGCTTCACTCGTTTGCACAGCAGATCATCTAAGTAAACTATTACCAAAAAAATTTCAAGACTGTTGCATTAACTTTAATATTCAATCAAAATAAAGTGAAATCACAAATGATTCACACCTTGGGAAGGTTGGCACTCCGCTCGTGCAAGCCCAGGTCCCGTTCAAACGAGTGCAGCTGCCTCATGAAGTGGAAGTTGGGGGCGATGTCGGTCTTGCGGCTGCGCACGAGCTCGAAGGCGTCGCGCAGGCACAGGCGGTGACGCTGCATCAGGTACGCGAGCGTCACCGTCACGGAGCGCGACACGCCCGCCACGCAGTGCACCAGCACCCCGCAGTGGGCTGACATTGCTTCTTCTGCAGCACAAGAATAGACATCTTAGCATTTTAATGTATCCCACATATAGAAGGTAGGAAGTATTTAGAGGGAATTCTCAGAAGGAGAGAAGGGACAGAAGGAGGGTGTGTTAAGACACTGTTCCCAACGCACCCTCCTTCTTTGAGACATTATGCGTCAGTGGCACTCAATGCCGCGCTTTGCCTCGTGACCAGAAATAATTATTATTTTCTATGTACGAATTGAGCTCACGACCAGTTCGTATACAGTCAGGCGTAGTGCTACCACGTCATGACGACCGACATATAGTAAAAATTTTACTCTACAATATATTTATCACATCAAACTATTTTGTACATTCAATTTGAGGAAGAAGATACTAAAATATGTCTTTTAAGACATTTTTAAGCTTTGTGTATTTTAATAGTAGATAAATAATTAACCGAGTTCTTGAGGCATTCGTGTTAAGTGGCGGAACTCAACGCCGCGCGTTGCCTCGACACCAGGGCGAAGAAATGGAAATATAAATATAAATAAATATCTCATTTCCTCGAGTGGGGACCATACCCACAACCAGTCGATTTTACAGTCACACTTTTTACCGACTGGCCTCAATGTAACTTATTTACTAATAATAAAATTTACGTAGTCACAGAGCCGTATTAGTGCATTGCCCCACTGCATGGTAATAATTGCCTTAAGACTTAACGGAAGTAAAAGGTGAAATATAAAAAAAAATTGCCAACCTTCGAATTGTGTAAAGAGCTCGCGAACGAGCAGGTTCTAGTCATATATTTCATAATGGATATTTATGTGAAAACATTAGTTAAATTATGTACGATTGACCTAAATGATATCCTACAGTGAAAGTGTTTAATAGGCAGGTTTTGAATAAAAGACACATTAAATGCAAAACTATAAGCAATAACAGTAAATATGTAAAAATAATAGATTTTACAAAAATTATCTTATCATATAATGATATTGAACCAACTTCAAGTTGCTTATCTAACTAATAAATATCTATCAAAATGTAAATGACATTTCAATCCAAGTTACTTTATAAGGGTATTAGGGTAACCAAAGATGACTAAGTGTGTGAGACATTGCGTATTGAGCAGCAAAATTCAACGCCGCGGTTTATAGTATAAAAAAAAGAAAATAATTCACTATAGAGAACCCGAATTGAATCCGCAACCATCGCATTCATAATCACACGATGTACTACTTCAATATACATTATACAAGCTACATTATAAATGAACCGACTCATACAGGGATCTCTGTTGACCCTCAAGACCACAGTATCGATAAGGAACATCTAAATAAAGGTACCTTCCGGAGAGCATATATGAAGAGAGCATAACATGAAGAGCAAGGCTGGATGCCAGTGGACGAGGAGAAATGAGACTAACACAAAAAACACGTATAAATACGTACCTATAAATCGTATGGCCTGTGGAAAGTGCACTGCGAGATTTTGACTCCAGTGGTCCGCGATGGGTATCTTCAGATAGTTGATGTCGCATCCTTCCGCCTCGAACGTGTTAGGCAGATCCGGCGTCACGTTCAACACGTACTGGAAAATTATAATAAACATATTATTATAATTAGCATTCGCAATTATATTGATACGCTAGTTAACTATGTAGCTAAATTTAAAGTCAAAACTTTAAATCAAAAGTAATTTTACGATGTAAAAGCAATATTGTTAGACATCATTATTTCCCCGAGTGATGATAGAACCAACAATATAACGCTCAGACGACACTGTAACTAGTGCCCCTCACGACGCCTATCAAATATTAAAATTATAAAACATTACATTCAGAAATCAAAATTATATTTATATTAAATTATACCTTGATATTATGCCTAGCGAGGGCCTCGCAGTCCCCGCTGTTCGTGGAATTGCCAAGGTAGAGGTTCGGCAGTATTTCTACGGGAAAGTCCTGTTGCACATGAGTGTGTGCATCCTCGCATTCGGACGACGAACCGGACGACAGCGCGTCGTCGCAGCCCGAGCCGGATATACGAAGTGACCTGTAAATTACAGTTAAAAGATTAACTTTAATAATGTAATATTAATGCAAAGATCACGCCTTTAGGTATTTAGCAAAGGTGAAATTTATTTTAGGTTCAGTTTTAATTACAGGCTTTAAAGTCCTAACTTGGAGCTGTTACTTTGAGTTACATATATCGTCATTCCGCCCACACAATATTATACCAATAGCGGATAAATGACAAAACTCTCAATTTTATCACACTACTAATGGGGTAACCATACCGTTTTACACTACCTACATGGTACATATGTAACTATTGTATAATAGGTGTAGGAACTATATCCTGCGGATTCTGGGCGTATACCTCCTATTTTATTTAATTAACATGACGTAAAGATATAAACTTGTAATAGAGAACTATCTATTAGTCCATTAATAATGATAAGAAACACCCTTATTATATATTTCTAATCATATCGCAAAATTTCCATATATATATAAGCGATGCAATTTACATCGCATCAATAACATCTAACGTAATATAAAGAAGTTTGACACATAATTTATCAAATTAGGTTGAAGTTTGCGCCGTCAGTATGTAACCTCGTGGCTCGGGCGAGGGCGGCGGGGGCGTCGAGGGCGGCGGGGCACCCGGGCCTTGGTGAGATCGATCGGGGTTGTTCAATGAGGGAGGGGTGCCCCATTCACCTGCCCCCGTGGATCAATGGCCGCCTTACTCCAGCCCCCGCCGCCCCACGCCAGCCCGCGCGACGCCAACGCGTCTACACCCACGCGGTAACTTTCCCGAATTCGCCCTCTCAATTGCGACTCGCGAGACGCCATTCAGTTCACTTTATTGAAAACAATCTTTGCTACTTGAACACGCATCCGATACGCAATTATTATTTTTCATACGAATAAGTAGTATCAATAAAGGTACTACTATAATAATTCAGTAAAAAAAAGCTTTTATTGAGAAAACAGTCATGTTTATGTGTATTTCTTTAAAATTTTCATTACTAAAATAAATTGATGCCACCATCATGTTTTAAAAATTGTTTAAAACGCTTAAGATACCTAAGTCAGTTTCTCAGTGCAGTGGTACTAGAGTTTTTTGCTACTTTAATAATTCAAACTATGTACGTAGGTAGAATGAGATAATTGACAACATTTTATTCATTTATTTTTTCTATTCTTGTTGTTTATTAATTACGTGTTATTTATATAAAAGAGTAGGTACTAGATAGTAGTAGGCAATAAGCACCTATAGTAGGTAGCGTCAAAGGAGCGCGCGTAGGCCGCGCGTGGGCGACGCTCGACACGTCCATTCAGGGGAGCTCGCCCACGCGCCGCGCCGTTCTAACCGATCTGATACTGACAACATAGCTATTTACTTCGATTTGGATGTGGGCGGGCGGACCAATTTTATCGCAAACTCACCTGTTTATTTATACCTTCTCAATATATACTAGTTAATAATATCGTGGCCCTCGCAAGTATGAAACAAAGGACCGACAGGACGGGCCGCGCACGATAGCTAGTCGCTTCTATAAGCTTCATCTGATAGAACGAAATGTAATTTGTATTTGAATGAAGGCGAGCGAGAGGGGCCGCCGGAAGCCGTGACACGGCCGGTGGCGTTATTAATGAACGAGCTCTATATACGAGGCGAGTGCGCGCGTGTGTGTGGGCGTGCTGTGCGTGCGCTGGCGCACAGGAATGCGGCCCGCCGACCCGCCGCCCGCCGCCCGCAGCCAATGACCGCCTGCAAGGGACGCTTTTTTAATGTCTGACTTACTAGTTCTCATCCTGGCAGGACGTTAACGAGCTAACTTGACCGGACAAAGAATATCGTCATCTTATATATTACAAATGTTTATAGAGTACATCGAGTGTGCCGAGGCCGCAAACCACAATCATTTACCTAGTATTTTCTTCTTTAAATCGTTTATTAAAGACATTACCAACGCTATCGTATCGAATAACACAACACGATGTGTCATAAACGTTGTGTTTACTAATTAAAAGTGGTTATAATATAATATTATAGTGTGATATAGAAAATATAATTTTATAATTGCACTAGCAAATGGAAAACTTTATGTTTGCTAAATTTAATATATGTATATGCAAATAAAATAACATAACAAGAAATTTTACAAAGGTTTCAAGTTTTATCATAGTTTTAAGAAATAAATGTTAATTAAAATTAAAATTAAATAATTACATTTAATTCTGCAACTAGTAAAAATAGTGACCTTCAAACTGCGTGGAAATTTACAGGAAAAAAATCATATTACACCGTTCAGTGGGCATTGATAAAGTAATCTTATAGTTGCTAAGTTACGATATGGTACGATTGCGATCAAATAGACTAATGCGTATTTTATAATCATTTTTCCAAAGCAATCTACGATGCTTTCATTTATATTACTTTTCATCACTTCCTACATAGTATTGTTCTGCAAAATTGACAGAGAAAACTAAGCACCTAATCACACAGTACAGCCTTAAGATGAATTCAAATCTCAGACAAAGTAATTGATCATATAATTTTTTCTTCTTTTGTATTGCCCCCAGTGTTTGCTTCAACAGTAAAACGTATACAATGTTACATTCATTGTTTTAAAGCTACATGCTGAAATTCGCAGGATAGGCAGACATGTAGTGTGTAGTGACAAGACCCTCTGTTTTCCGTTTGCCGCCCGAATTCGACACAATGCGTGTTTAGTGACGGCACTTATTCCGTCACACTTTGTCTTTTACTTTATAAGCGCTTAACGAATTTCATATTTATCTAGACTAAGTTAGTAACTAATACGATAGGTCACTTTGATATTAGAATTCTAACCCTAAGCACTGAGAGACGATATTTTCATAAATTGCTACCTACACATTTCCGTCAGCTCTTTTACTCTACTCTGTATAAATAGAATTTTGCTAATGTTATTGAAAGCACCTATTGGTTGTATTTATAGGTATATATTTATATTACAGGTGTAAATTAAGCCGTGATCGTCGTAGTCATAGACGTATTCGTGAATGGAGTCACGAGAGTGGCTGACGCTGACGTCAGACGTTTCCATGACGTAAGGTTGATAGCATCATATTATAGAGTTTCCTAAGTTCTTTTTTTATGTAAAAGTGTATTTCGCCAGTCTTTATTAACTTTGTAGGATGTAATGAATGGATTTTTTATGAAAATCTACAGAGTTTTAAATTCAAGTTTAGTAGATTTTCATTTACCACGGCCGTATATAAAATATACTTTAATCTTTGACGGGCTCTCCTGTAAAGTTGCCGATTTTGACATCCAACAATGTTAAGGATAAGGATTGGCGATTTCACCTCATTGCTGATTATAAATTACAAATCAAATATAAGTTCAAAGGACCTTAATTAAATTGCTTATCGAAATATATTAACAACAAGTACTAACTAACATTCGGTAGTTGATCGCGATAATATTCCAGATATTGAATTTTCTTTATAGAATTAAGATAATATTAATAATAAACTAACTGATTGGAACACATTGAAGAAAAGTCAATATTAACTAAACTAAATTTCACATACGTGTTACAGAGAACATCACGGCTTCCAGTATGAAAGCCTAGATAATCATTAATTCAAACACAATGAAATTAAGCATTTCGCACGATGGACTTGTGTAAGTCGCAATCTGGCAAACAGTATGAAATAATTGAGGAACCTGAATTCGAAACGTCCAGAGGTAAAGTTAGCAAGGTCGACGCGCAGGGGTTAGGTCAGCCGCTAATACTCAAATAATATTTTAACATATTCAAAATGTCATCAATATTTGAATTATATGCTTTAAAAACCCTAATTTAATAAAAAAATTAATAATAGATTTTGTTACATATATTTATTCGTTCTTCACACTTTATCTCATTTTGGCTGGGTAGACAGAGAGAGCCTACACTCCGTTCTGTTCACTTATTACATTATTTTTTAGATTGTCTATAAAAAATCAGCATACTGCAAGGCAAATTTAACCACATTTCGGACATGTAACATTAGTCGTATATAACAATATTAATAATAGTCATTCTAGAAGTTCCAGTCCCAGCCCCTAACCCTGTATCGTAAGTAAAGAGTGTTATAATGATACAAGTTCTGGAGATAAAATTATAATATGAATATCAGTTTTTTAGAAGCAACGTTGTATCAACCGTAGCGTTTGGCGCTCCATTCTGTCTGACTACCCCGCTAGGGATAAAGCGTGAAGCTGGTTTAGTTTTAACGTTGTATCGAAATATACAGATTATTACAAAATATGTATATGAAATGTTATACATTTCTGAACTTTTTTAAAATTCAGAAACGAATATGGCAATTTTAATGTTATTTCAATAATTATTTTTAAATAAATTTTCGTCTTTTACGGATATTTTGTAAGTCTATATAAGTAACTTTTCGAGCAACTCCCTTATCTTATCAGACAATAGTCAATTTTGAGCAATACTTTTATACAAAATTTTAAAATAGCATACACAAATTATATTACGCACTTCGATGTAACTTAAAATCAAGGTATAATAATAAAACATCAAATATTTGTGGCTTTTTGTTAAGCGTCTTACGGCATGTATTTAAATCAAATTAAAAAATATTTTCCTGTTCTATTACTAACTCCAATAGTACATAAACAGTTGAAATGTAGCTTAAAAGAGGTACAGTCCGCGAGCCTCAAGCTGAGCTTTTGCAAAGATAGTGTGATGACGATGGTGTGAAGCATGATGGTCCTTTGCTTTACTTAACCCGATTAATGCTTTTTGACGCGCATCCCTTATTTGACTTTACAACTCTACTTTGTACTGGTAGCAACACCACGTGTTTAATGAAATATTTATATTTTATTCTTTGTTCGACTTATTACAAGTGAAATAAAAAGAAATAAAAATCGTAGTCACAACGTAGTCTTGTTGATATATCGGACGGAAATACAACAGACAAGAGTGAAAATGATAGGATGCAAGTCCGGTATTCAAATATTATTTGTTTATATTTTTATTGATTGATGAATAAATGTTATTTTTAAGTCTTTTTTCTGGCACTACTTTTGGTTATCAATCGCATAAATGGTTAGCTCACGCCTCCCGCACTGTACGTAACTTGTCAAAAATAAAAGAAAAATATTTTAAATGAAACTATTTTAACGGAAAGGGTAGACAGGATAGTCCACCCGTGACCACGGACTACTGCGAAGTGTTCTAAAAAAATGTATAATCTTAAATATATGCGATTAATCCGGTTAAAATAGTTTCATTTAAAATGTGTAATAATCGTGAAAATCAAAGAACTTATTGAAAAAAAATTAACAAAAGGAACATAGACCTCTTTTTTATATACTTTTATAGGTTGAATATAATAAATATATATATAAATGTGTCCGAAGACATTTTTATTACATATTTTGTTTACTCTTTCGTCGCTTTAACATAAAAAGTAACATATTTTATTTACAAGTGTTGTTTACCCAATCTTCATATAAAAAAAATGTAAAAATATTTTATTATATTTTTAAAATGTTATACAATTTTTTTTTAAGTTTTAAAAAAGTATGAAGCTTATTTATTTAGCAGTAATAAGTCACTGTATATCAAAAAGATTTTTAAGAAAAATATAAAAATAGTAAAAATGTTTCTTACATTTTTACTTTATCAACACAGTAGTAGCAGATTTATTAACAACGACAACTTAGAAAAGCGATTGCGTAGGAGTACTAACATTCACAACATATACATTACTATTTATAGACAAGAGAACGATGCCGCGAAAGAGAAACTCGTGGGCGGAAAACGGATTATATGAAACAGAATTAAACTTTTTGATTTATTTTTATTTTTAGAATTAAACTTGGTTTTCTATATTAATAAAAAAAAATACTCAAAGAATGAATTAAACCTGTGTACTTATTCGGGTGACGTCAGCAATCAGTTCATTGACTCGCCGGTGCGAGTTTATTATTTACGGTGGCACAATATAACTGCTCGTATACAAACTGAAGCAAGTACGATTTTGCCGTGAAAGGTGAAAAAGTGAATAGTGAACGGTTCCACTTCCGTGTGCGCGGCCGTCGCATGAATGAAGCGGACGCCATTGAAGGCGCAACCCGCGTTTCTCTAATGCAATACGTGCATAACTCAGTTACTTTGCACTAATCGCGCACACCCACATCGACGACGACGCCGCACTCACGAATCAAAAATGAATGAGTTCATTAAACCATTTTTTTTTTCTTTGAGTGTTGTGCATGCGTGTGCAGTGTGTCATTTGTGTGGCGGTGTACACCTGCGTATGTGTTGCGCTCCGTAGGCACCTATTACTAATCATGTTTGATTATTATTCATATACATACATACATTGATTTTATGTGTAATGCGTTATACTTTTAACTCATAGCCTTGTCAAATTAAGTAAAAGGAAAATAATTACGTAAAACATTACAATTACCGAATCTCATTAAAATAATTTGCAATTTCCACCTACTTTTACGTGTTTCTAGTTGTAAATAATCAAATATTGATGAATATTGCGTATTTACTCAACAAAAGTTTATAATTTCTACTCTGTAATATTCTTCACGTTGTGTTACTGGCAAGACGATTAATTTTAATATCATAATATACTTAACTTAATCAACGAGTAAGTGCTTATTATGAACGAACGCTAAGTGGCCGTCTACCATCTAGTACACGCCTTATTTAATGGAACAATCAAACCAAATACCAAACTCGATACTTGTATTTGTGAATGAGTGAATAATTCGACATTGAAAAGTATTATGAATTGCCGGATAGCCTTCAATGAACGAACGCTTATTTGCAAAACTGTGTGGGACAATTAGTATGAGCAGTATAATTCAACGTTTTTAGCGACTATATATAGTCCAATACCTAATACATATACGTGACGAGTGATGACCGATATCCTCGATGTTTCTACATACTAACTACTCTTTAACATTTGTTTATTTTTATAACTCCCACGTCGAAATGTGTTAAAATAATTTAAATTCTGCAAATTCTGTATATTTAAAAATAAATGTACCTATGTTATGTATCAATCAAAATATCAAAAGTTTAGTATTCTCCATTAATATCAAACGTAGAGGAAATGAAAGTTACAAAGTGCAAGTAATTTAGATGTACACTGACAAGGTCGTTCTGTGCCATGAAACGAATGAAGTCGTGACTCTAAGAGTAGGTACCTATCTAAGTCACTTCGCTCGACGAGCAGCCTTTCTGAATCGATTAAAAGGTGATCGGAGAAAAAGACTCACATGAAATCGAATTCCCACGCGTACAAGTTTTTCTTGTTCGATTAATTAGACCCTAACCTAACCGGCTGCGTTACATTAGCAACCGGGTAAAGCAGCAAAACTGCTAATAATTATTTATCGATAATTTTATGTTGCAAACTTTTTCTTTTTCTTGCATTCGAATAAATTATATACATATAACCGATGTATTTTTAATTGAGAACTTAATAGCGATTTAAAGTAACATTTAATAGTAAGACATTCAATGTCATAGATGGAATTAGAAAGGGTTTTCTGTAAGTTTTGGCTTTATATCTATAGACCGGTCTTACCGTAGTCCCATTAGCGGCAAATGTGGCACGTGCTGCGCACTAGCCTCGCTGCACCACTCAGGGTAGGCGCGGCGGAACTCTGCGAAATCTCCTGGTGACAATAAAATAAATATTCAAACATTAATAAATATATATATAAGACATTTATGTTAAGAAATGCGAATGCCAACGAAAATAAAAAGACCTAACGTTCATATGTTGAACGTTTAAGTAGTAGTTACTACTCGTCATTTAGTTTATAAGTCGAACTAATAAAGTTAATTTGAAACATGAGCACGTTTATATTAAAAATCAATTGTGCTTAGAGAACATTAATGCACAGCAGTGCTTGGTGCCGACTATAGCCGACATTTCCTGTGCGGGCCGCCTGTTTCCTGCGCTCAGTCGGCATTGTTATGATAATGGTCATTCCAGTTGGTAAGTATATAAGGCGAAATTGCAATATATTTTCTTTTATAGTCGACAATATTATAAACTTCCTTTTAACTAGTACAAAATCGTTTAACTAGATGACTAGATTACCTTGCGTAATGCCAATGTAAAATAATAGAAAAAGGTTTTGTTTCATAAAACAGTAACTTCCATGGTTAGATTAGAGTTTAGTGTCATATTGCGCTATCCAACACGCATTGTTTGGAAAATGACCGAATATATATATTTATAAAGCGTTTTCCCTGCCAACTCTTGCATGGAAAATGCAAGAATTTGAAAAATAGGAATCCTTGTCCGTCCCTGGTTTGTACTATTGGTTGTCTCAAGTATTCATAAGTACATAACGCTTAACCGAGATAGCAAAATAAAAACATAAAAAAATTTAAAAATTGCCGCATATTGAAAGTTTCAGAACAAAAAAGTCATAATGAAAGCTTCATAATTGAACACAGCTACACTGCAGGTCGTTTCAGCGGAGGCGGAGTTGCAGACCGGGCCAGCACGCAGCCGCGGGGGTGCTCGCATCGATCCGATGACTCATCGCGGCCCATTCATCCGCCGCTCTCAATGAACGCCGTAAACCCCCCAGGCTACCCACCGTCAGCGCCAGCCGCCCCCGCCCCCGCGCGTGTCCTCGCTTCCAAGGACTCCATTAAATTCGTTATTCGCCCCTCGCCAGCTGAATCAAATCCTTTAGCCCGTAACACCCACACACGAAAACATCATCGTTTAAACAACCGAAAGTTTTGCATGAGTAAACGCCTACACATTGTTATATCGGTATATGTTTTGTTAAATATTGTAAAAATGTAAGCAATTTATTTTATACAAACAGAAAGAGAAATAAATAAAACGTATATACAAGTTTCCTTAAAATTTCTCATCCACCCTCAAATATGGCATATGATGCAATACTTCATAACAGAATCCTAACAAATCACCTATAGAGCCGTATGTTATTATATTTTTACTAACACTTACTTATACAAGAAAGACATTCTTAGAAATGAAAGCCAAGTTAATATTTAACTAAACATCATTATAATGTTTATGCACATCTCCTATAAACAACAGTTTATGTGGAGATAAGGTACATCTTAATAAAATGTGATAAAAGGAACAATGTGTTACTTTTATCAACCATACATACAACAATAATACATAATTTATGCAAAATTTAATGTATACAAAGTAAACTATTTCTAGAATATTTACGTGACATATAAAACATATTTTCCATAGAGTTCATAAACAACGTAATTAGTAAGTCATACTCATATTTATTACATGACATAACATAGATAGCATAATAGCAAGAGGGGAGGAATGGGGAGCGAGGGGGGCTTTTACAACGCTAGCCGTCTGCTGGCGGGCAGCGAGCGGGCGCTGGTGCGCGTGGGAGGCAGGTGCGAGCCTCGGCCCGCGTCCTCCGCACTACCGATAACCTTGCGCTAACCACAACCCACTAAAAACCACCTATGGATAATCAAATTGCTTGTTTATGCGCTTATATAGTGTAGAATGATACTTCTTGATCTCATAACACGAGTTTGGTCTGGTATGATCTTTGTATATAATAATAATTTATTTATTAAGTAGATATTGGATCTTGTAAAACCACTAACTGTATTTTATGCTTTAATCCGGGAATCCACTATCCTAAATATATACGGAGGTCAACATTGGAGGTAACCGTGACCCGTAGGTACACACTGGGTTTAAACCGGGTATACCTATAATTTAACTTGAAATAAGTATAGCGAATGTTCTCTCGACATTTTTGAATTGAACCTGCTTAAAAAAAAATATTGACATATTTCAAATAGAATAAAGCGATAAAATAGACATATTGACTCTATTATACTGATGAAACATCATATAAATACTGGACGAGTGCGTAACAATTATAACTGAGTGTCACTAATTTTTCGCCTCAAATAGAGTTTAATCAAGCCAGTTGGTACAATTTATATCAATTTAAAGGAATGGTGGGCGAGATATCACCGCATGGGCTCCGGCTACGAGTGGCTCATGTACCCAAAGATAGGTCAATTGTATCAAGTCGATCAAAGGCACGGTTTATTATGTTGCGACATAAAGATCGTCTATTATTAGAACGTAAAGAATGAAATTGAAAAGAACTTTTCATTCCTTTAAGAATGGTGCTTGTTTATATTATATTTACATGGTGCTTGTTTATATTATAGATATTTTTTCGTTTATTCGTGTCCGTTCTAACTTACGTATAGTAGATACTGTTTTGAAGGGTATATACCATTGAAATATGTAAAATTCGCAAATTTGCTAAAGAATGAAAGTTAAGTTATTAGAAGTTTCTTTATCAAAACTACGATTACATCAATACTTATGATCAGGCCTAAATTTCATATAGAAGAACCAATCACTTACACACATATTAATATAAGTGATTGATATCCAATAATGCTTAACAGAAAAATAGATGACAATGTTCCGTACGGAATCGAAAAAGCCTTCTGCCAAAACACAATCTATATCACTAAAACGTACCATTAATCTTCTACAAAATACAAAAGTATGATTTTCAACTTTAATACTTATACGAGTATATAATATTAGTTATATTATTATTAACATATCACGTACAAAGTCATTCTCAATTATTTGGCAATAGAATTGAAGTAAAAAGTTAATAATAAATCATAGAATTTAAATTAATGTTAATATACATCAAAAATAATGTAATTAGACATGCTTAACTCACGTGAAATTATAATGTACATTTATATACATAATTTAAATACATAATATTCAAGATGACTAATATCGAGACTATAAATTCTTATATTTATAAAACTAGCAACAATAGCATATTTGGTTGCTTAGTGTTTGATCGATTCTATCCAGTTTGCTTCTTGGAATATACATACAGTACTGACGTCAATGTTTCAGATTGAGATTCTGGGAAACGGGAGAAGGATGTATAAAGCGCTGTAACCAAATTAGACTAAGGTGTTAACAGCATAGCAAGACATGATTCTTGTTTTAGTACGATTAGATTAAATATATAAAAAATTGGGAGAAGTACGTTTTTGAAATAGTTAATTATTTAGATTTTACAGGTTTTTTATAAATGTCTCTATATTTTTTATAAATATAACCTATAAATATTTGTTACTAGATTTTTTTTACGTTGTATGCTGATCAAATACTTTAAACGTTAGATTATTATTATTAAAATTAGACAAATAATCTAAAGTTGTTATTTCTATTCTGTTTATAATATACATAGGGTTTAAAATATTTCCCAATATATTGGGGACTTGTTTCTAGAGAAGTAAAAATTCATAAGTATTTTTTTGTTATCATAATAATTATTATGGATGATTTAAAGCGGTTATATTATACGAGGCCTACTAGTTGAGCACAAAAAATTACGTATGAACAAGTGTTGCTGTTTTTTCTAATTATCTTGTATTTTTTTTGAAAATCACTAAAGTTTAAATATCTATACTATAAAAGCTATACTATACAAAATCGCTGCACAAACATGGAGGTTTCACTCATGAGCTACTGTTGATCAGCCGATACAGATATACCTCTTTATAAATATTTTATTGGAATAAGGTGAACGACTAGGCCTTATAACGAATCCTGTGATATAATTAGTTTTACTTAAATAGTTGAATAAATAAAATTTGTAAAACTTCAAATAGCTAATACACACATTGGCCCATTTAGAAGATGAGTCGATAATGGCATGGCGCCGTTGAACGAGCGATAATTCCCAGATAACAGTATCAACGGAATAAAGTCGCCGCAGCGGCGCACCAAGCGGCAAGCACCCGACCTCATACTTACATTATGACTAATAAACTATCATCACTTCCATCGACTTGATGCATTTAAACTATTTAATTAATTAATATTGTCTTTAAATAATCTATTATTGACTTGGCAAAGCCGAAAAACAAGTTACTATTTCTATATGAGTTTATTAAGTTTAATAGTTTTTATATCTTTAAGGCCGTCGTGGCATGGTGGGATCTTTTGAAGACGTCTCAGAACCTCTTTCGGCATTAAGTTCAGCTAAAGTGGAGAACCAAGTGTCTTAATTCAACAAAATTCTCCCAGCCTACACTGCCATGCCGTAAAAAACAAGTTTTTTTTAAAGGAATTATCTCTTGTTTCATTGCGCATAAAAAAATTGAAAAATAAAAAAGTATTCAATTAGTATTGTTTGTTTAGAATTTTTCCAGTTAATTAATCCAATAATTTATTCTCAAGAAAATCGAGTTTTCTATTCATCGCACTTGATTAAAAAAATGTATAACATAAAAAAAATATTTAATTTTTAAAAATTGCAAGGCGCAAAATTTTCAATTCCATAGTAAAGATAATCAAGAGCAAAAAACAAAACTGAAAACTTTAGCGAGAGGAATTTAAGTTTGTAATAAAAAATTGTAATAAGAATTAATAATTTGTATATATTTTTACACAAATTTTTATTCTTGATCACTGTTGCGCAACGATACGAAACAGAGAGGTACCAAGTGTATTGTATAACTACGAACAATAATATTATTAGTATAATATTATTATTATATTCATAATAAATATAAAAACTAATGTTTTAGATTAAGTAAAAGAACAACTACCATAAAATGCTAAAGGTTATTATAAGCATTGAAGTAAGTAAACAAGCAATGTATTTTTTTAAATAATATAAAAGATTAAAGAAGAGGTTGCGTAAAGTAATTAATATAAAGCAATTTATATATATATATATTTTTATGCTTTTTTTAGATTTAGGTTTGTTATAAAGTACATATATGAATGTAAGCAGAAGGAATCTTCTGTCGAGAAACTCAGTTTTCAGCTTTCCTCCCACTTTGCCACGCTAAAATGGGGAAATGAAAATAATTAACATGCCGATTGGAGATTCAACTCACAATCATCGTGATTAAAGTCAGACCCTGTCCCACAGCCACAGACAGGTCAGCTATACATAGAACAAAATTAAACTGCTCAGTCTGTAATTAACAACACTGTCTATTCAATGTAATAGAACCCAAAACAATATTTCTCAAAAATGTTATTTTTGCGTTTGGGCACGATAATCTCAGGAACGTACGTATTTAAATGCGGTTTTCATCATTTTATTTTGGCAAACTTACCTTAACATTTAGTTAGTTTAATTTGGTTAGTTCAGTTAAGCATATATAATCTATATAAAGCATTTTGTTTCATAAAATTGCTTCACAATAACATTTTTGTTTTTCAACAAATTTTAATGTATAGACTTTGTCTTCAAAAATGATGAATGTTATTAGAACATGAAAGTGATTCAGAATAGTAAATAAATATCAGTATAGTTCAAGCGGGTGAAGTCGCGAGCGGGCCACTAGTAATTAATAAAACTATAATTATATCACGTATAGTTTTTATGAATGCATACGTGGTCTAGTTCGGTAAGATATCGCATCCTTTTACTATTTCGTTTTCCTCTATGAGCTCATTATGTCCGGTTACGAGAACCAGATGCATGGTATTTCCTCTGTTAATAAAATGAAAAGCATCTAAGATGAGACGCTGTGGTAGCATCCTGTTAGTTATACACACACTGTTGTTATTTTGCATATAGTATATAAATTACTAGATAAAGCATTAGGTTTCCAGTATTTATCTGTGTATTGTTGGCAATTACTGTCTTATTTGAGATACATGAAGAATAACGTAGTTTAAAAGTTTTTCAAAATTCAAATAGTAAACAATGGGGTAGATACATATCAAATCAAACCAAAATTTTGAAATATTATTGTTTTCTTTTATTTGCCAATTTAATATGTACCTATATATTATATTATAGTCTATTGTGATAAAAGCTGATTTTGAATGAACTACTGATTCCAAATTATAATAAGATGTGGGAGCGAGAGCATGATTTTTATTTCATTGTTGTTTTCATTTGGCCCAGCGGGCGAAGTCGCGGGTAAAACTAGACTAATATAAACATTTACATTACAGACTAGAGTATGTTATGTTGGAGTTCTCACCCTCATTAATTAAGTACCTAGTGATAAGACTAAAAGTGTAAACAAGTATTTAGGTGTAAACATGTAATTAGCTTATTAGGTCTTTAGTAATCTTCCATACTTAGTTAAGTATCTTTGACACTGTAAATATAAACATTCCCACATCCCTTCCACAAACCAAAATGATCCTTTATAAGATCCCGACCTCGCTCGACGAGGCAGTCACTACCAAATCTCAACCTCGACATCACTTAAATCTTTTATACCATATTCGTAAATTTAGTTATAAATCGTATAATAAAGTATTAGTTCTTAAAAACAGTGTTTATAAATTCGCCACATAACAAATTTGGCGCAGTCGGTAGGATTGGAACAGCCGAGCTGTATAGCTAGACGACGCAAGAACGTGCCAACGGACAACATCGCCGAGTACGGTTCCCGAAGGGATTTAAAAAGCGTCGCACGAACCATGTTCCAGTTATTGTTGCTGTGGTGAGTTGTTGAATATTGTTTGCTCATTTCCTCAATTATCTACTTACCAGTATCCATAACTCCTAATATCTAATTTCATTATTTAAACATATATCTAAAAATTATCTTTACAACCATGCCAAACACAGAGAGTGTCACTTCTTCTAGATCAGCCTTAAGCCTTGATAATTTAATCAACCTCATTCCTGTATTTAATACGGCCCTTAGTTCAGAAGTTTACAGATTTGTTCGGTCTTGCAACGCCGCTTTTGACTTAGTAAAAGAAACGGACACTAACATTTTGCTTATATATACTTTAAATCGAATAATCGGTCCATGTTCCGCAGACGTCCATGCTAGACAATTTGAAACATGGGACGAATTACGAGCATTTCTTATCGAGAAATTTTCTCAAGTAAAAACGATGTCCCACCTTTCACTAGAACTTCAATCAATGTTTCAACGTGATCGAGAAACCATTACTGATTATTATCATCGTGTCGATCTATTGAGAAGTAAAATTATTGAAAAATTGTCAGCAGAGGTCAAAGATAGTTCTTTACTAGGCAGAAAATTAAGTATCGAAGAGACTGCACTAAGCGTCTTTATCAACGGCCTTAACAGTGATCTAGGGACTATGTTACGAACAAAAGAATTCCGACAGTTATCAGATGCGGGGCGTTTTGCTATGCAAGAAGACAAAATACGTGCTATGAATAAAGATCGGCAATTGCTTTACAAAACAAGTCTCGCGATGCATAAGCCACCAAATAACATTTCAAGACTTCCGAACACACAAAACTTCAACCATCGACCCGCGAGACCTTTAAACAATTTTAATTCAAATGAACAATCATACAACACCAAAATATGTAATTATTGTAAAAATCCGGGACATCTTATTCACGAATGTCGAAAACGAGCGTACAACAATCAAAGGTTTGGTCAAAAACCACCAAGCCAACCCATGAAAGCACCACCTGAACCAAAAATAAATTCTTTAAACTCCAAGGCGGCCATCGAACAGGGCAGCTCGATGGAAACCGCTTTAGATTACTTCCCTTCGACCCAGATGCCCACAACGTCTCAATACAATTAAATCGAAAACCTACAGATAGACGATTAAATTTAACTACTACATATTCTCTTCCAAATCAAAAGTGTGATGCATCGACACAAATAAATGCAGTCTATCGCAGACAAACTTGCGATGCATCTACGCAAACTTCAGCAAATACTAAATTATCTTCAACGGCCTACAGACAGGGTAACCAGCCCCAAACTCTTGGCCATAAACTTCCTGAACCGATTTCGTTAGCCCACGAACAGGGTAACCAGCCCCAAACTCTCGGCTCTAACAAATCAAATCCTAAATCCAAGTCTAAATCCCAATTCAAAAACCGGTTCAAGAACAAATCAAAATCTCAATCCAATTCTAATTCGAACCACAATAATTCCAAATCAAAACCTAACACAACTTCTGAGCCTGAACTAGTTTCTATATCGGCATTAAATATTCCACCGGAAAATCTGCTCTACTGCAAATTTCACATAGACGGTGAACCTATTACATTACTAATAGATACAGGAGCAGCGATATCCGTTTTACAAAAAAACAAACTCGGAGCTAACCCTCTAGATGTATCGAATATAGTATCGATAGTAGGTGTGGCAGGTAAAGACAGTCCTATTCAAAGCTACGGCACAGCTAACGTTTCAATAGACAATTTCCGTAAACATAAATTCTACATAGCGGATTTAAATATCGAAGCAGACGGCATTCTAGGTTTAGATTTCATGTCTAAATCCGACGTAAATATATACATCGCATCTAAAACTATGCACGTAGGCAAACGACATTATAAACTTTTCCATAACGGCGAAAGCAAAACCAATATTAAAGACGATAAACAATTCATAGAGCATAGGACTGAAACTGTTATTACATGTACTACTCAAGATATTCAATGCGGAACAGCTATTGTCGAAAAACAAGATATCGGAAACGGACTTTCAATTCCCAACGCCCTTGTAAACATAGTTGATTATAAATTCCTAATCACATGCATTAACAAAACAAACGAAGATAAATCAATCATTATGCCCGTCGTACGAACAACTTTATATCTAAACGAGGCCCTAGATAATGAGATCGTAAATATCAATACGATAAACATGAAAAACAAAACAGACCGACGTGACATAGTACACAAACTTATTAGACGAGATCATTTAAATGCAGAAGAAAACGAGTCCCTAAATAAGAATATTGACGAATTCCCTGGAATTTTCTATATTAAAGGCGACCCTCTGTCGTTTACGAGTCACACAAAACATAATATACCTACCACATCTGAAGTACCCATTCACGCTAAAACTTATCGATTCCCACAAGTTCACGAACAAGAGGTAAAAACTCAAGTACAAAAACTTTTAGAACAAAAAATCATTAGACCAAGCACTTCACCATGGACAAGCCCCATTTGGATTGTACCAAAGAAATTAGACGCTTCTGGGAAACGAAAATGGCGTATGGTCATAGATTACCGTAAACTAAACGAAATAACAATAGGTGATAGCTATCCCTTGCCGAACATCACTGATATCCTCGACAAATTAGGTCATTCGAAATATTTTACAACTCTAGATCTTGCATCAGGGTTTCACCAAATCGAACTAGACTCTAAAGACGTCTCCAAAACGGCTTTTAGCACACCTTACGGTCATTACGAATTTCTGCGCATGCCATTTGGCCTTAAAAATGCTCCAGCCACATTTCAACGAGTCATGGACAACATTCTTTACGGCCTCCAAGGCGAACGTTGTTTTGTCTATCTAGATGACATTGTTGTGTTTGCATCCAGCCTACAAGAACATGAAGAAAAACTTCGAGAAGTCTTTTCCAGATTAAACGATTTCCATCTCAAAATTCAACCTGATAAATGTGAGTTCCTCAGACATGAAGTAGCTTACCTAGGACACATAATTTCGAGCGAAGGCGTAAAACCCAATCCAGATAAAGTTACCGCTGTTCAAAACTTCACAACTCCTAAATCATGTAAAGATATCAAGGCTTTCTTAGGACTTACAGGTTATTACCGTAGGTTCATCGCTAATTTCAGTAACATCACAAAACCTTTGACAGCCTTACTCAAGAAAGACGTTCCTTTCGTTTGGGGAGAAACACAAGAAAAAGCTTTTAATGAATGCAAACGTTTATTAACAAGTCCTCCGATTCTACAATATCCTGATTTCAGCAAAGAGTTCATTCTTACAACCGACGCTTCAGTCTATGCAATAGGCGCAGTATTGTCTCAAGGTGATATAGGTAAAGATTTGCCAATTGCATACGCTTCACGGACGCTGAACAAAGCCGAAAGTAACTATTCTACTATAGAGCGAGAGTTACTCGCAATCGTTTGGGCTGTAAAGCATTTCAGACCTTATTTGTTTGGACGAAAGTTTACAATCGTAACAGATCACAAACCATTAACTTGGCTCTTCTCTGTTAAAGACCCGGGCAGTAGATTAGTTCGTTGGAGACTTAAACTAGAAGAATTTGAATATAACATCGTTTACAAAGCTGGTAAAAGCAACACTAATGCCGACGCTCTTTCTCGACCTCCAGTAATGCACACGAACGCAATTGACTTGACGCACAACTGTGAAGACAATTTCAATGACCCAGACGAATACTTGCAAACTAACTATGAACACTTTCTTTCCATTCCCACTCATAGTTATGACACACCCAACTTTAAA
The DNA here is from genome assembly GCA_917862395.2 of Heliconius sara. Classification (NCBI taxonomy): domain Eukaryota; kingdom Metazoa; phylum Arthropoda; class Insecta; order Lepidoptera; family Nymphalidae; genus Heliconius; species Heliconius sara. Next base: position 9,058,954 of record OU860792.2, read on the forward strand.
ACATCACCTGACACCCTCTTAGACGAACGTCATAAAAATATTCTCATTCCCATATCAGCACAACTATCGGACAAAAACGACACTTTCAACAAAGCCATAAGTCTTTGTTCTAATGTGATGCCATATCTTGAAAAGTCAAAAGAGCTTTACCAGACAGATTTATTAGTTACGGACAAAAAACAAAACATTATATTTGGAGTAACACGACCGACACATTTCGACCCTTGGAATAGTGAGAGCTATTTTAAAATACTCTTATCTTGCTTACAAAAACACAACCTCAAAACACTCTGCATACCTGACCTAACGAATGATCCCACTTGTAAACTAATGGGAAACCAACAATCTCATATTACAGCATACCTAGCAGATTGTTATGACTGTGAAATAACAATTTGCCAAGACAAAGTCAAATATCCCAGCAAAGACGAAATTCCCACAATTCTAAAAACGTATCACGACGACCCACTTTCTGGTCATAGAGGCATTGTAGAAACTACGCGCAAAATCCGAGAAGAATTCTATTGGAAAGGAATGACCGATAATATAAAATCATACATCGAAAATTGTCATGTCTGTCAACGTAGTAAAATTCAGAGAAAAACGTTTAAAGCACCTATGGTCATTACTTCTTCTTCAACTGAACCTTTTGAACGCGTTACCATTGACTTGGTTTCATATTCGGATATTACCGGTGACTCTAATAAATACATCCTCACTCTTCAAGACGACCTAACTAGATTTGTTCAAGCATACCCCATCCCCGACAAACAAGCGAATACAGTTGCTAAAACTCTTCTTATATTCTGCCAACACTATGGAATTCCAAAACGGTTTCACTCTGATCAAGGAGGCGAATTCATGAACAACGTCTTAAAACATTTGATGAAATTATTCGGTACGAAACAGACATTTAGCACAGCCTATCATCCTCAAACGAATGGGTCTTTAGAAAGGTTCCATGCCACACTCCGTGATCACATCAGAATGTATCATCAAAGAAACAAAGGAGACTGGGATCAAATTGTTCCACTTGCAATAATGTGTCACAACACATCTCTGAATCAATCAACGGGTTACACCCCACATGAGCTTTTATTCGGGTTCAAACCTCGTCTTTTATATTCTATGAAAGATACCAATGACGACTACACGACTCACGACTACCTGGATGACCTAAATGAACGACTTAAGATTTCTCGCAAAATAGCTTTAGAAAATATTCAGTCCATGAAAGAAAAGGCTAAGGAACGTTACGACAAAAATATAAAAAACGTGGCTGATTTTAAGTTAGGAGAGAAGGTTATGCTGAAAGTACAAAATCCAAACAACTTGGATAACAAATGGGACGGCCCATATGAAGTCATACGAAAAGGCTTTAACGAAAATTATGTCATAAGAAAAGCGGGCAGAAATCAACTAGTGCATGCAAATCGCTTGCGACCCATGCATGATTCACTTCAACCTCATCAAGTTGGCTAAATAAACAAAATTAAAAATTATAATATATTACTTAAAAATTATAATGTTTCATATTTACAACCACTTGATGATAGTTTACAAAATACTTAGTTCTTTTATTAAGGTTATAATATACATCCTCTTTTATCAAATAAACTTATATATTAAGGTTTATATTTACAAAATCCTACTAGAAATAATTAGGCATCAATCAACATAGGCAGGCAATCTCTTTTCAGGTTCTCTGCAACCTTAGTTGTAGGAGACCACGTTATTGAACCCTTACCTTCAAAATCTCTTGGAAACTCGTTATTTATCGTAACTTAGAGCCATTATTCCTATCCCGAGATTCAATTCAACGTTTAAATAATAACTACTTTTCATTAATTTCTAAATACCCAACTTTTGCTCAAAGTACTACTAGTTCTTTTATAAAAATAAACATTAACAAGATAAATACTCGTCTTGCTGAATTGAGTTTATACACCAAATCAAGAGTCAAACGAGAGTTATTTGATGGCTTTGGCACCGCGCTTAAATGGCTAATTGGCACACCAGACGCTAAAGACGCCCTTCATTATGAGAACTGTATCCAACTCTTAGAAAAACGCGAAATAGAAGAAGCTGATATTTTAAAACAACAAATTCAAATAATTTCATCAACTATCACAAATTTCAATGTAACAATATTTAAACTATCATACGATAAATATACATTAAATGAAAATCTTGAAAGAATCGCTAATAATTTAAATAAAACCAATAGAATAATATTTGATCTCAAAACTGCTGAAGAAATTTCATCAGTTTCTATACAAATCCTCAAAAGTGTAATGTCCCTAGAAACTGACATCGATGAAATCCTCACGTCTATACTTTTTATAAAATCAGGCGCCGTACATCCTTCTATAATATCAGTTAAAATACTACGAAGTTTTACTCTCGTCTTCCCACATGCGAAATGACAAAAACTTAGTTCTTCCCATCACACTTGAGAATACTCATAAAATCTTAGATTCCGCAAACCTTACGTCATACATATTCATGAACAAAATAACATATATACTTGACTTTCCCCTAGTCCGACTTAATCATTTTACTCTTTACCACCTCTATTCTATTCCTATTTCACACCGTAACTCATCCCTTTACTCCGCCATCCTTCCCGAGCAAACTTATTTGGCAACAGATCCAACAAGGCAACAATACATGTCCACGAGTTCCATCGACGAATGCAAGATCTTCGCGCCAGCCAGATGGGTCTGCATCTTTCCAGTCTACAATTTCAACGCGAGGCCTATCTGTGAAATGGATGTTCATACTCCAAAATGAAACAGCTTCTATAGTACAATGTGAAGAAACAACGAAACATATTACTCTTCCTGGAGCCGGTATTCTTAAACTCGATAGAGGTTGCAAGTTTTACTCCAGTCTCATAACTTTGGCCGCAGCAGATGAAAACTTTCTCAACATCACACATCCTATACTAACTGTGGACATCGAAGATGCCTGTGCTGATCTAAAGGACTTGCCACAATCTCCAAAATTAATCCCAATCCGCATAAACCACGTTCCGACAGACGCATTACACTCAATCAAAGAAGATCTGAAAAAGCAATCATCAAGAATCAAACAATTTAATGAAAGGACTTTTATTGAAAAGCATTCCAACAATTTATCCCTCTTCTCTTACTTAGCAGGGATAACAATATTGGTGTATATTCTGTTCAAACTATTTCAATGTCTGCCTAGAAAATTTAATCGACGCCGTAACAACAACCATGACAACGGATGCATCCAGATTTTCAATAACTGCTTCGATAAAAGGAGGCAGCGTACTTCAGCTCATGTCGCCATCCCGATGTCTACGTTGAACACTACTTCGAGCCCTGCCATCTCCGAAGACTCAGAATCTGACGACGCCACAACTTTCGACGCCGCAACGTCACATCCTCAAAGATCGGGCAAATTCGAACCCGCCCAATCTTTGTTTTAAAGGGGGGAGATGTTATGTTGGAGTTCTCACCCTCATTAATTAAGTACCTAGTGATAAGACTAAAAGTGTAAACAAGTATTTAGGTGTAAACATGTAATTAGCTTATTAGGTCTTTAGTAATCTTCCATACTTAGTTAAGTATCTTTGACACTGTAAATATAAACATTCCCACATCCCTTCCACAAACCAAAATGATCCTTTATAAGATCCCGACCTCGCTCGACGAGGCAGTCACTACCAAATCTCAACCTCGACATCACTTAAATCTTTTATACCATATTCGTAAATTTAGTTATAAATCGTATAATAAAGTATTAGTTCTTAAAAACAGTGTTTATAAATTCGCCACATAACAAGTACACCTACATTTTAACAACGTTCAGCATTAAGTCGCCCAAAAACTGGTTAGCTTAACCGGTTAAATATTTGAAACTTAACACAGTAAAGAAACATATTCGATTTTTTTTTTCTTAGATATAAGTACACATTATGTAATAGTTTTCGATATTGGCGTAAAATCTAGGAGCCTTTTTACTACGTTATAAAATTATCAATTGAAAGTATGGGAATTATTTTAAGTAACCAAAATATGACTTGATAGAATTGGCAGGACGTGAATGAAACAGGAACTTATTAATAAAATTGCGGCACTCTTCCGTTTGACGAAGACCGCAGCGATGCAGGCATCCGGCCTCCTTTGATCGTATGTTTATTATTAGTGTTAATGCTTCATTCACAGTTCCTTCACCAGAACCCATGATATTTGGCGAGTTTGAGTTGAAAATGTTCGTATAATATAATAATTAAAAGAATGTGTGAAGTCAAAGGATGTGCGTGAAGCTGTCACGCATAGCAGGCCGGCAGAGGGAACCCAGTGGTAAAACACACCGTTACCCACGCACCGCCCACCGCCCAATTTTGAACATATTTTATGTTGTGGCGATACATAAAGACGTCGCAGTTTATTATAATACAATATTTAATAAAAATCAAAACAAATAACTAAGTAGGAATGCTACTTAGTTATTTAAAAATTGCCTCAGATATACTAAAGCAGATGCCACTTCAACTAATACTACGTAACGATATCAACAAGAAAAGTGATTCATAACTGTATATTACGCAATTCATCGAGAATATACTCATGTTTACATAGCTTTTAATACTTTATCATAGTTTTAAATATAATCTTTATTTATAAGTCGAGTTCCTAGCGCATTGCCGAAAAACTAACTAATTCGGAAAAACTATTGCCGAAAAAAAAATTAATATGAATATTAAGAATTTAATACGAATATTAGAACTCTTGAGAAAGCTCTTCTGGTGTTTGTGTGCTTTCGAGATGGGCAGGCAAAGAGAAACCAAACTCAACTTGACCTACGGACAGACATTTACTATGGAAAATAAGAGGAATGGTGACCCCTACTAAGTCATAAGTGTGCGTAGCATTTTGAGAAACAACTTAAAAAAAATTGCACTAGAACAAAATATTACATTAAAAAACGGCAGATCGCTATACTCTCACGATATAGTTTTTTTAATAGCCCATAAAACATACCATAGGCGGAAACGCGAACGGGCGGGCCCGAGTTAGTTAGTACCTACGGCGATCATAATCTATCGTCTCGCATTGAGGAGCACAATAAGTAGCAGACATCCTCTCCCACGTTTGGAAGAGCGGATGCCTCACTTTCGGCCTCCGTCTTTACTTTTAGAGATATGTCTTTAGGCAATTCAGTGATTAGAACAAACTAATTAGAAATGATAACTGTATTTAATATTTCTATAAAAATGTTTTCACTATGTACTGTGATAATAATCACTTGTATTTATATTAGAAGTGGATGTTACTTTATTTAATGTGACATTGAAATCAAAATTATATATTAAAAAAAGCTATTTCAGTTTGTATATGGGAGTATTATTAAACAAATAAATATCGTTTATATGTGCGTAAAACATAATTAAAAATTTTTACTAAATAGTAACTTATACAATCTTAACGAATGCAAGTACTTCCCCTATAATATAAATTTTAAAAAATGTGCAGACACAGATATTAAAAACATGGCCGGAATGCAAGAACGAAGTAGCATTACCTACTTCGTTCTTTATAATTGCGGCGTGTAAGAACGCGCGATTGTTTTGATTTCCAATCCCCTCCTGGGGTTCTGTATGTATCGTAAATTAAAAAACGAAGGCTAATCTATATGCGTCATGAACTTAACGGAAAGAAGATTACATATTGAACAAAAAACCAATTCTATATAATATTATTAATAGACCAATATTGATAATCATTGGAAAATGTTTATTTAAAAAAAAAACTAATTGTGGTACAGGAGCACAAAAGTGTGACTGTAAGATCGACTGGTTGTGGGTTCCCCCACTTGAGGAAATATTTACTTACATTAATATTTTCATTTCTTCACTTAGGTGTTGAAGCAAAAGCATGGCATTAAGTTCCACCACTCAACGCACAATGCCTCCAGAACTGGGCAGAAAGTGGAGACCCAGTGTGTCTTAATACTAGGTTCTTTCTGTCTACCCTGCTGTGTACAAGATACAGCATGAAGCTGATTTGATTTTGATATAATAATATTAATAAAGTAATAATAACAAAAAAGGATTTTTATAACATTTATTGCAAATATAATATTTTTTATCAGGGGAAATTAAACCGATCACATATGCATTGCATATGCAGTCAGACTCTTGTGCCACTCACCAGAACTGGCCTGACATTGGCATTTTAGGTGTATAGTAATCATTTAGTTATACTTAATATATATAATATGCTTGTAAGTATTACTTAGAGTTCTATAATTTGTTTTTTACTTTTAACACAATATGTATAAAATCAATAACTTATAGAAATAATTTTTAATAACTAAAATATATTAAATAAAGTAAAATGATGTTAATAAAATTGTTTTGTTTTTGTCAGTCAGTAATTACCTGCTATAACTCAATCAGTGAAATAGAGATTTTACTCATTATGTAAACACAGCTATAGTTAGTTGTGGATTCTATTCGGTTTCTTATTTATTTCTGTGGATTGGGGAATGACTTTAGTATGATATTATACAATTATGTTCTAACATCTTGATAATTTAAAATTCAATACTTCAATATTCAATTTCCATTGTGGTTTTCTATTAAACTACAACTTTGTACATTATACATGTAGTCTTCTTATTTTGGTATAGTTGATTGAATGAATTTTCCTTAAACTTAATGGGAGTTTTATTTTTTTTATTTACAACAAGACTTGAAATATAAGATCAAAACTCTCGTAAAGATTAAGGAAGCTACACTAATAGATAAAATATGTAGAAAAATAAGATAATTATTGAAAATTGAGTTTACCTTCAAGACAAACAACCTGCACGCCATCTTGCTTCAGACGCTTCAGCAGGATACCATGAACGGAGTCCGGATCCCTTGGAGCACCATCACTGTACAACACAAAGGTGCCCTGTGCACAACAATGGCTTATCCTGGCTTTAAGTTCTTTACACTGAACAGTCGATGCCAGTTCTATTTTCCCTGCAGCTAACCGCCTGAGCATAATACTTGGTATTGAGAAGTTTACTGCTGAACGTATATGGGATATGGAATACTCATTCGATCCTCGACAATCTATAAGAATTGTGTCCCTTTCATCTGAGCGTAGTTTGGCTAGAAGCCACTCCTTCGACACAACATCGCAGCCACTTTCTGAATCTGTAGGCATTTTGTATTCACAATGTACTTCTCTGTTTACACGGGCCCTTTAGAACGCCTGTTGCACTTCTTCACCTCTGCGTATAAATTACGCAAAAATGCAGTTTATAAACAAGAACATATTTAAAATCACAAATAAACAAAAAGTAATTATTGTAAGTGTTAATAATTAAATCCACCTATAAATAAACACTACGCGGATCTCACGTCCATAGCGTACAAGATACCAAACGAGACGACAAATGCTAAACGGCGCGAGGCGTAACGGCAACAACTATGTTGTCTTCTATTTCACCCAGTGCGGAATGGGGATACCATACACTCGGCGCACCCAAGCCTAAGAAAATTACAAATATTTTATGAGCAGATGATTAAACTATTATTCAATATTGGTGATTTTAATAATATTAACCTATGAACCATTATACCTTTTTCTATGTTCCTCTAAGAATATTTTTAATTAGACGAAATACTAATTAGCTACTAAATATTTTGTTTTACCTACTTATATTGATTTACTTATAAACAAAGATAATTGTATAGATATAGAACTATATTTTAATTACAAATTTGAAAATATATGATGTAGCCTACCGTACCATACCATTTTACTAACCATATGATATATACATATAAGAAATTAATTTTAAAATATAAATAAGTGCAGTTTAATAAAATTTCTAAATTTGAATTTTTGTTTTAAATGTGTTAAAACACTTTATGATTTAAATTAAAAAAAAACTTTATTTCTGCATTGCATGGCAAGTTTTATAAAATGTCAAAAAGTGTAACTTGTCTGGCGTCGTTTATCACTATTTTTAATTTAAGTGTTTTAATATTTTTATTTAATACTCATTTTTAGTTGAATGTTAATGTGTTTTGCCTACATTATTACTTAAAAAAATATATTTGCTGCAATGGATGATATATATGATAACTTGGAAAATTATGAACATGTAAATGACGTTACTGAGGTATCGCATTTTAGCGCCAATTGTTATTTATCATTTATTTCGATAATTTGTTAATAACCAGCAATCTAAACTCAGCAATTAAGTATATATAAATTTTTTTCTAGCTTAAAAATGAAAATAAGGAACTTAAACAAAAACTGGAAAAATATTCTATTACTATGAATCAATTGCAAAAAGTAGGTATTTCAACAATTACTTTAATTTCCTTAATATTAGCATATTAAGTATTTAGTTATTAAGTAGTCATATTTCGAATAGATTAAGAAGTACCATTTCATTTTAAATATAATAATCCAGAAAAGTAAAATGTGCTTATAATGCTAATGTTTCATTTATTAACTATCTTACATCATCATTGATAAGAATGGATGTGCACTGATAATGTAGAATATTTTGCAGGATTTTGAAAAATTAAATTCAGAATATAAAAAGTTGGAACTTAACTATTCATCCCTTCTAATAACTGCTCGAGCTGAAATTGAAAGAAAAGGTGAAATTATTAAGAACTTAAATACAGAGTAAGTATGATTTTGTTTTATTTTTGTGGGCCTGTCAACACACCATATTCTCCTTTTACTTTTTACACAAATTTCAAATGCTATGAATTGACTGGTAGGACATCATTATATATGACAATATTAGGGTTGTTATAGAAAACTGACCATAATTGGAACCATAATAAAATATGGGATATCCAAAATCAAAAATATTAATTATTTATTTTCTTGTACATGTGATGATATTGTGTTAGATATTATTAATTTCTTTTAGAAAAGACAAGTTAATAATCAATGCATTGCAAACTAAGGGAAGATGCATTTCAAGGAACACTAATAACTTTAATGAAAATCAAAAATTTTCCAAGGGTCAAAATAATTATGCTAACATAGATAAAGGCAAACAAAAACAATTTTGTGCTGAGTCAAAAGATAAACCTTGTGGAAACATAAATAATAGGTATGACATTATATACATTTTTTATTTATTAAGGTGTTTATTTATAATTATTTTTTTTAGCTTCAAGTTTTATCAGAGGGTGCCCTGAACAATAGTTCAGACATACTATTTCACTCTTTTACCACATTTTTGAGTTAAGTGGTAAAATTCAATGCTTAGCTTTATCTTGTTTTGTACCAGAGTATAAAAATAACTCACCCCAAGTAGGCAATGAATGCACAAAAGTTGTATTTATTGTTAAACATTGTGCTGCTATACCACAACAACACTAGTCAATAAATAAATAAAAAAAAAATCCTAAAATTTGTAGATTAGAGACTGGAGCACCGTCACATCCTATAAGTTCAAATGCAAATAAAAATAAAACCACTACAATTACTACTAGTGTAGATAAATTATTAAATTTTGATAAAAAACCAGTAATTAATACTGAAATGAAAGAGAATGTATCTAAAAACGACATACACTCTAATAAAACTTCTTCAAACCAGAGAATTTCAAATAGAAGAAAATCAATGCCAGCAGCCAGGTAAGATTAAATTATAGAAATATATAAAGAAATTAATGTAATAAGATTCCAACCCATTGGAAACCATCACTTCACTATATAGATTCTTATTCTGTGTTGAAATTTTTATATATTTTCTAATTTTTTTTTTCTTTTTGGTAAAAACTGCTTAGAAATGTATATTCTAAGCAATTGTTTATTATTAATAAATTATTCTAAGTAATTTGAATATACATTTCCAATGGTTAGTTTAGAATATTCTTTTATTATGTTAAAAATTGAAATGATATTATATTTTAAGTATGTATTGAGTTTGGCAGCAAGAAGTAAAGTGTCACAATTATGTTATTATTGTATTTCCACTTGATGTAACTTTTTATACAAAGAGATAAACAAATGATCATAATATATGTATAACACAATATTATTGAAGCAAATGTTATTGACATCAGCTAGGGTGCAGTGGCACAAGTATGCAGCTGTAAATGTGACAAGTTGTGGGTTGGATTCTCAATAGAGGAAATGAAATATTTAATATTTTTATTTCGTCTTTCTGGGAACAAGGCAAAGCACGGCGATGAGTTAGGCTATTCTTTCCAGCACATGCAATGTCTCCAAAATTTGTAGAAAGTAATAAACAGAAGTATCTTAATTAGTATTCAGTGTCTAAACACTTAGTTCCCTAGTTCCCTCTGCCTACCCTGCAAAGTGCAAATACAGTAAAATAATTTTCCCTTAAGCTTTTAGCTTAAATGTTACTGAAAACGATTCTAATATAGTTTTCAGGAAGCAAAATTTAGTTCTGATGAAGAAACAGATAAACTGAATCACAAAAACATTAGTAAAACGCCTCCTAAGAATTTAAGGCATGATAATCGAGATTATAGGACAGACATACACAGTCACTGTTCGAGTGACTCAAGTAGAAGCAGAAATAGCAATAACTTCGACCATAACACTCAAAGACAAAATGACTATGATATGAAAAGATATCACAGGAACTACAGTCCAGAAAGATATCAACATAGATATAGTGATTATAATAGACAAAGAGTATTAAAAAGTCCACCTTCTGACAAATATAGTCGTTCTAAAAGTAGGGATAGGAGGTACAATTACGAAAAAGAACCCTATCATGAAAGACATCGACATTACGAAACTTCTAGCCTAAAACATAAAACCAGGAATAGTTTTGATGAACCAAACAGTAAACGACAAAAAACTGAGATATACAGCAAATGTCCTTCACAAGATAGTAATTATATTAGTGACAGGGAAAAGGAATTTTCCGATAGAAGATATATAGCCGAGCCTGAATTTGAACAGATATCCTGCCAGTCACCAGATTATATACATAATGACAATCATTTCCCTCAACATTTGATAAAAGGTAAAAAGTAAACATTTTTAAACATACATATGATATGAAATTAGCATGATTTTATAGATATTAAGACAAAAAATTTTATCAATAAATTCCATATATGATCTGTTCTAGAAATTAGGAACATTGCTGCAACTTCACTTGAAGATCCAAGAATTTCGAGTAAAAAATATTTTTTACATTCTCACAATGATCAAACATTTTTATTCATACCTTCCGCTCGGGATATAGATATTCCATGCATAGATAAAGTGTTATGGGGACTAGAGAATGTAAAACTTCCGGATGCCTTAAAAAAGAAACCATGTACTGTTTCTGAAAGTGAAAACTATTTAAATCAAATTTACAACACTATGGATGACAATGAATCAATTGAATCAGGGGAAATTCGAAGTTTAGAAGATGATGTTATTTTGTCAAAGGCTCCAGAAAATTATAAGGAACCAAATCTTGATTTTAATAGAAAAAATGTAAGCTCTAACACTACTGATACTGGGCAAAATATAAATAAACTAGAAGTACGGCAAAGTTCTTCAACCTGTGGTTATAAAATATCCAAAATTAAAAAAGTTCAAGAATGCAGTAATAAACTAGACAAAAATACTAAAATTTGTGATGATATAAATGTAACTGTAAAGAAGAGTACAGAAAACAATTTAGAATTAAAGGAGTCTGATAAAAAATCAAAACCCAGTGAAGAAAAACATAAACAAGTTGTGGAAAATGTTCAAGTTAGTGTTAAATCTAAAAAATCTAATAATAATAAGCAAAGTAATATAGATAAGGCAATACAAGATAAAATAAGAACTGTTGAAGGTGATTTGGAATTGAGTGACGAAGAAAGTGACACAATGGAATTTCAGAAAGAAATTGAGGAGAAAATAGTAAATAGTGAAAGCAATCATAAAACAAGAGCAATCAATAAACAAGAGATAAAAATTGACAAACCTTACATAAATTCTAGTTTTGTAGACAAAAAAGAAACAGATGTTTATGAAAATGAAGTGATAGACAAAAATACAACTGATAATACTGTAACACTAGATAATTCTAGTATAAAAAAGAGCTCATCTAAAGATTCAAGTCGGGATAGTAAAAAGCATCGAAGTAAGAAAAAATCGGAATCCAAAGAAACTACATCTAAGGATCAAAAGGATATAAAAGATAAAAAGAAAAGTAATGAAAAAAATAATAAAAAGATTATTCCCGAGCAAACTGTAAATAAATTTAGTGATCTATTCGGTGACACTAGTAGCTTAATAACACCTGATGATTTAGGTATACCAGTGAGTAATAATAAATTACCAGATGTTAAATATGCATTAATGTTTGAAAATACGCAAGACGCCGTGGATTTAAATATTCAAGAAGTCCATAAAGCGGAAATCGAGCAATCAATTCACCCACCTCCTACAAACACTGACTTTAACACTATAATTGCAACTGTACCAAATAAAGAAAAGAATAAAACAGATAATAAGTTTTCTAGTATCAATATATCAGATAGTAAATGTGAAATGGCAGATAAAGAAGAACATTTAAATGACAATAATGAAAATCCAACAGGAGAAAGTCTGATAGAGAAAAATAACGTAGTTAAGACAGTTATCATATCAACAGGGGTTCAGCCTCAGCGAGAGGACAATAACCTTCCAGAACTTTCAGTTTTAAATGTAAAAAACGGTAATGAAAAAGATATTATTAAAGAAGACGCGCTGAGCGAAGTACATGCTTTGGCTACTTCAACTCCATATAAACCCGTTGTCAATGATGATAAAATTATAACTTCACAAAATTCTGATACTACAAATAATGTTAGCTTAGGATTAAGTTCTTCAAATTTAAATAATTCAAGTTTCAATACAAGTCATAATGAAGATGTACCAGACGTTAGAATAATTGTTCGAAGAAAACGAAAAGTTATCAGGAAGCCTACTTAGTTTTTACAAAGAACGAATTATAAAGCTAAGTTTTATAGAATTACTTTATAGAAGTATTCTAATTTTGAATACGTTTTTGTTACTGTATAAAGTTAGATATACTCTCTTTTAAACAGACTGAGATTTAGATTTGTATTTCTAAATAAAATAAAACAAGGTATTATTCCCATAGCAGTCTTTATTTTCCTTACAATAGTCTGTACTCTTACCGCAGGTATTATATTTACATACATATTTTAAACACATTGTACACTTGCAATCACTTAAGTAATAAATACATGATGTTTTATTTACATTGAATTGAATTGAAAGGTTGATGGAGAAAATATATATTATATAAAATTATTAGAGTTAAACTCGCAACCATGTTTACCAAATTGTATAAAATGTTACAACCATCAATACTCCGCAGCCTGCCATCAAATTAATGTGTTTGGGAAGACAATACACAACATTCTCATAACGTTCAATCATTTACAGTTTAATTTAGTTGTTCATAATTATTTACAAAACTAAAATAATTATAATTAGGGACATAATAATAGTTATTACAATAAGCGATTATTGTTATAATATATATATGTTTGACTTAATTTAAATAGATGTAGGATAGGCAGCCCTTTAAGTGATTTGTGTATAAAAAAAATAAATAAAACAAACTATTTCATCAGTTTTAAAGTCAATTCATGCCTTAATACTTTCATCCTTTCAATCTTGTCAGGAAATCGTGAACTTAGATTTACATACAAATAGTACAAATATTAAATAAACTTGTTTGTGTGTAATTTTAAATAATCTTGTTTATGGTATTTTGTACATACAATTAACCATATCATATTTAAATTTTAGTAAATGGGGTAGTTAGTTACTCAAACTTTCAATAAATCTAGGAATAAAAATTGAAAGTTTTCATCTTTGACAGCATTTATATTGGTAAACAAATGTTTTTTTATATAATAAAGATTCTAATAACTTTTTGTTTATATAATATGACAAAATGAAAGTAAGTAAAATAACATTCACATATTTTAAGAATTAAAAAATGCAAATTTATTGTAAACCTTTCACACATATTACAAGAAATGCTGGGATGTCTTTATTTCTATATTTAAATATAGCAGCCATATCTAAAAGAACTATATAATAAAATACATACAAAATTATAGTCTTATTAAATATTTTAGCTTTAATAATGTATTGCGACCCTGAATTTGGAAGATGAATACATTTTGAAAAATAACGTAACTTTAAATTTTAATAAAATTAATTAATTAGGTTTTTAAAAAATACAATTATTATTTATATAGGGTGGAAGTGTCCAGCACCACTTTAAATAAAACCATAGTTTTAACTTTTCCATAAAAGAATCAACAAAAAAAGACCAAAGCTGAGTGATTTTTTCAAACAAAATAAATAATAAAATTGTCGTTTTGAAATAAAATGCATTTGTCAAGAACGACACACGCACACATAAACCAATCAAAGAGAAACCTCCGCATACGCCTCATTTCGAAATCGAGTATTGGCGGCAAAGTTCAAAGGTGTTTAACGATTAGTATTATTTTTGTAGTAGTATGCGTTTATGTTATTCGCATCTATGCGTAACTGCGTCACACGAAATACATTGTGAAATGAAAAAAAAATCCTATGCTGTTGTGGTATCTTGATTAATTTCTTGAAGTATTGGTTTGAAATAGTTTACCCTATATGCTGTTCACGTAAAAGGAGCGCTGCCTCTTCCACTCTGTATAAATATTAATAATAGATATAAGCTAGATGTGGTAAGTGTAGCCTTGTCGCAGCGCAAAAATATTATCAATTTCAATTTATACAGGATATAAAAAGACTGGCTTCTAATGAATTGTTTTTATCATGTTTGAACACTTAATTTTTCGTCCGTAAGGGATGAGCTGGTCACAATCCTATACTATTTTTTTAGTAAAATTTAACCTGAACCAGACTATCGATGAGCTTAATATATTTTATGTTCACTATTTTTTTGTAAAGCACTCTCATCATGCAATTACCGTATGTTTAAATTACATAGAATTGTACAAAAGCCACCAATAACGAGATTTCAATAATTGAAAGAGAAATTAATGAACTTGATTTAACTTTTTGTTATTTACTTGAATTTTACATTTCAATCAAAATCAAAATCATTTTTTTTCTATGTATTTTCATATATAGATTCAATTGGCACAAGATTCACAAAACGTAGACCGAATCTCTTTTGTCCGAATCGGACAATAATATTGGAATATATGTGTTCTGTCCCCCAGCACTCAGAAAGTGGGGTATAATTATTAAAATTATTCACTTTATTTATAAAAAACTGCATAAAGCATGCTTTAATATGATTGATTGATATAGACACCGCATAATGGGCAATTCATAAATGACATCACATGTAAATGTTGTGTGACAAAGGGTTCTAAATTTCGCGACATCACATTTCAAAATGTAATATAATATACAAACATAATTTTAAATTAAAACAGCAGTTTCGGCTGTTTTAATAATTTGTACATCATTAGAAAAATCATGAAATTCGTGACTGTCATAAATTTATAAATTAATAGATTTCCCATTTATGACGAAACAAACCAGACCTTAACAATCAACAGGGTTGCCACTACACTAATAAAAATAATTTATCACAGCTTATTCACTCCGAGTACTATAACCTTCTTTGCGGATTGATTGCGTTCATAATGTTGGCAGCCATGGGGACGTCGTCGGGGAGGGGCAGGGGGTTGGAAGTCGAGGGGAGGGGTTGAGTGTCACCTATTTCAGTGGACCTCGAGATATGTTGGTAGCACACGGCTGAAGCGTGTCCGGAGCGAACTGAACTTAGAGATGTGCCGTTTTTCCATGAGTTTGTCGATGGGTCGTATATTTCTACTATGTCAAGGAAGGATGCGCCGTCGTAGCCGCCTAGGGAAATAAACACAGTTTATAAAATATTATTCTTGTAAACCATCTTTTGTATTATTAAAAATTGATGATTTACATAATTTTTTTAATATTATAACACACATTATAATACAAGCACAGTTAAAATATATCTATAAAATAAATATAAATAAAGTTCTGTAGTAAATAATAGCGTCTAAGAAATCATTTACTATAATTAACCCAAGTCAATAGCTACAAACAAAAATAACTACTCATACAAAACAATGTTACACTCTAGCACTAGTCTCCGTCTCCATGCTGGTATGCCCTAAATCAATGCTCACACAGAAACCATCATCGTCCCATAAAACAAATTCTCGAGTGCCAGAGTGAGTGACAATACAGACTGACTAAGCCAAAGTGAAAGTTGAAGTAAATATAACTTTATTTACATTATATTAGGCTCATTATTCAGTACGGCGAGAGACAATGTAAAATAACCACAACGTAGATGCGGATGTACTAGTTTAAAGCTGCTACGTCTTAAGTCTTAAGTTAAGAGAGCAGTACGGCAGAAGCTCTGGCTCGAACTTAGCTGTAGATGGCAGCGCAGATTTGTTTTTGGGGTTCATTTCTTACTACTCACCCATAGCGTAGAGCTTGTTGTCGAGCACGGCGAGCGACAGCGCGGAGCGGGCGGCGCGCATGGGCGCCACCTCCTCCCACGCGTTGCGCTCCGTGTCGTAGCGCTCCACGGACGCGAGCTGCGACGCGCCGTCGTAGCCGCCCACCACGTAGATGTATTGATTCCACGCCGCCACGCCTGCGACCATGTACATTTATATAATGGGCTTATTTCATTTGTGCAACACCTATTTTCCGGGTTTCAACAAATAAAATAATTTATTACAGATTAATATCCATATAGTATTAGTGTGACGACGCACTTTATCTTTGTTAGAGGGGAAAACAATAAATAATTGAATCACTCGAGTGGGTACACAACCGTCCCATTTACATTAAGTTACAGTAACAACAAATTCCCTCACCAGCTCCACTCCTGGCGTAATGCATGGTCGCAACTTCAGTCCAACAGTTGTTCTCCGGGTGGTAGCACTCCACGGAGTTGGATCTCCTCGCGCCGTCGAAGCCGCCTACGGCGTACAGCAGGCGGTTGACGACGGCCACGCCGACGCCGAGGCGCGCGCGGCCCATGGACGCTACGTACGTCCATGCATCTTTTTCTGGGTCGTAACTGAGGAGATACAGAGGAATAGTTTAACATTTAGCGTGTAGCTGTAAACGCGACCTGAACACGATTTAATATTTTCAATTCCTCATTCTAGTAACGAGACAAAGCGCGGCGTTAAGTTCCAACACGATGGCATGATTTCTACGTAAAAATGTAGAACGGAGTGTCTTAACTACTTCTAAAACTCGTACTATGAGCTATTACAATTATTTTTAATCATCAGTGACTGTAATGTGTAAACAGACCCTAACTTCGCGGAGCGGCTGTCTTGTTGTTTACTTTATTTTCAAGTCTTTAGATTTTCAGTGACTATTAAGTATTTTAAATTATTTGGATGTTATTTAATATTAATTTTATCATTGTGACAAATATGGCATGTGATTACTGAGTATTTCTCTTAAATGTGTGTCAGTGTTTGAGGGTACCATCAAAAATACATTCTTTTAAGACTAGAAACAAACAAATGTTAAGTTTTTTATTTTATTAATATTACTTATGATAAAAATATTAGTAGTTATTTCTAAATAATTTCATATTAAAGGAGATATAATAAATTGCCTAAAAGTAGGATTTTAACTAAATAATTACCATTCAACAGTCTTGTGGTATTCAGAGCCGGCGGACCCGCCGACTGCGTATAGTAAACCGTCCATTACCGCTACTCCTACCTATGAAGAACAACATATTGAGTTTATTAAATTAATATACGTTACTTGCTTCTTCTTCGTTTTTCGTTCTTACTGTTGATTATTTTTTTCCCTAGTGGTTAATGTAGAAAATTTCAGAAAGCCATACTTCATGGAAGCCACGATACATTGACGGTACGGTACGGTTTACAAGAATTGTCGATTTTAATATTTTCTCTTATGTTTCAGGGGTAAAACAGAATTTGACGACGTTGTAATTATTGTTAAAGTGATTTTATATAGTAATTATACTTAATTATATAGCATTACCAAAACAAAAGCGTTAGTCTGACGTAAAATATTATTAAATGGAATGCAAATCGCAAAGATAAAAAATGACTACAACAAAATAAAGAAACAGAATATATACCCTATGCCGTGGCGTGGACATTGGACTGCAAGGACGCCAATGCTCAGCGGCGGGACTATACACATCTACCCAATCACTATCGTACGATGAGCCTGGCGATGTATTTCTACCACCCACTGCATAGAACAAACCCTGAAAATGATATTTATTATTAGTACTTCTTAATAGTGTTCTTTCTCGCCAAATAATTTTTCTAAATATTTACGCCTCTCTCCCTCTTGTTTCTCTTTACGCATTTTTGTAGCGGCTATTTGTAAAAAATAATAATAAAAAAACCAAATGGAAAAAATTACGTTAAAAGGAGTACTTAACATTTTTTGAATTGAAAAACTGATTTCAAGTTCCTGAGATTACCGCAATCAACCAAACAAACTCTTCAGTTTCATAATATTAGTATAGGAGTATTGATTCGAATTTTACCTTAAGAAAAGCTGCCCCTAATCCAGATCTCGGCACAGTTAGTCTAGGTAACGTTGTCCAACAGTTATCATCTATATTATAAGCTTCAAAGGTATCTATAGAATGTCTGAAATATCCACCGGCCACGTATATAATTCGAGGCGTGTTCGGTCTCCGCTCTTTGACTATTGGTTTTTTATGTAATGTTAGATCCTGTAACATAAATCATAGTTAAAACGTATTATTCCAATAAAGTCACAATAATAGATTTTCTTATATTTCTTCCGTAGACAATAATTTTTAAAATGTTTGTCTGTGCGTTTGTGCATGTTAAATTCAGAATTTAACCTAATTTAAATGCTGTTGTATTTAGGCAAATTTCCCTAAATATTTAATGTGTTTGTTTTATTTGAGTCAATTTTTAAATAAAAAAATAAATCAATATGAAGTATTTTGCTTAATAAAATTGCTATAAAATAAAAGTTTAAATGATAATTTTTAAATGATAATGCTACAAGAACATGAAGGCCATTTAGATTAGTAAACAAATAATCGTTTAGTTCAAGCAGGCGCCGCGAGCGGACCGCTATTTAAAAATAAACATAATATCTCTTCATGAAAATTTATGGCAAATGGCATACCTTAAATATTTTAGCTAAATACTCTCTACACGCTGGAACCTTTTTCAAAACAGAACACGTACTCATTTGTTCCTTTAGAAAGCTGGGAGTCAGGTATTGACATCGAACGGCTTGCAATATGTGTTCCATAAGAGGGTACCTTCGATCTTCGTCGAATTTAACCTTAAAAAAAAAGAAACTTAAATTATGTCTAATTAAGTTGAAATTAGTTTTTTTTCTATAATATGTATTTTCTTCTACCTATGTGTGTGTGTGTGTTCATTACCAATGCCACATCTCCAAAATAGGTGAAAATTTGAGAACAGAATGGATCGTCAGTCGCTTTGATTTACTTTCGGTCGGTACGGTTTTAAGATACTTTATATATATTTTTTTTTCATAAAGAACAAGTCATCGCAAACCCACTAAAAGAGTACGCTACTTCAAGGAAACGACACTGGTAATATGCTACACAGATTTCTCATTTTCCTTGAGGAATAAGTAAAAATGAGACACAAATATATTAAAAGTCACGGTTACTTACAACATTTTAGTAATAATTACAATTCCAATAAAACAACATACGATAGGTACGCCGATTTGTATATATATTGATAACATCATTTACAACATTAAAATTGTTTAGCTTATGATGGGACATTGGTCAAAAATATATATATAGACGACACGAAATTTCTATGTATATTATTTTTACAAAAAGAATCTTAATTGCACACTAACGGCTATAAAGCTTTTTCTCATCTGGGGATTTACCATTGATAAAAAGGTACAATGAGATTATTTTATATTTATTTGATTTTTCCAATCAATCTAATACACAAACTTTGTCAAAACATTATGAAAAGAAAATGAAAATGAGGTAAAAGTTTTATAGTTTGAACTATTTTTTTAAATTGTTAAGCAGCAATCCAATAGTGCGGACTCACTTCTATCAAGAAGAGTTTTTTTTTAATGCTATTCAAATGCAAATATAAAATAATTTATTCATATTATATACTAAATTTATAGTAGTTATACACTTTTTGTGAAAAAAAAAACTTTTACTTGTTTGTTTGTAACATAAACTATAATCACAAACCCTTTGGTACCGTTAACGATAAGTTTTTATCGTTAATTATTTATTAATAAATAAGAGTGCTCCGTCAACTACACTTACCCAACTTAAAACTGCATTATAAACTTCTCTCTCTTCCCGGACGTTAAGTTCATCTTTTCGTATTAAACAAATAAGTTCTTGAGCCGTTAATTGTAAAAACTCTTCCTCCTGGCACACCTAAAACAGAAATTAAATATAGACATAAATCTAATTAAGATAATATTTAAGATGCAGTCGTGACATAAGGACACAGGTGCGTGACTATAACGCAACGGTTGTAGGTTCGATTCCTACTCGGGGGTATGAAATATAATTTATCAATATTTTAATTTCCTCGCTCTGATACAAAGGCAAAAGAAAAATTGTAGCTCATAAATTGCATTAAAATAAAGAAACAAATACAAATAGTAATGAATGTAATAAGTATTATATAATAAAGCCAAGTAAACTAATACCTATATGTTATTGGTAAAGCATTATTTTATAATTTAAAATCTCATCGTTGTACGTGACGTACACCTTTGTTGTCATAAAGATAGCTCGTCGTGCTGCAAAGCAGATCTAGGTCTACAATAACAATTCCAATTTCAAGGTTGTTTAATGTTTAACCTTATTTATTGAAAATATTATCAAACATATATTTTATAATTTGTTGCGTTGTTGTTGATAACAAAAAAGAAATTATAAACAAACGACTAATCAAAATAGCGCATATCTCCAGTCAGTTATGAGTTATGACGTAAATGTAACATTAAATTCAAAAATGTGGTTACCGCCATTACACAACAAATAAACACAAATGACGAGTAAAATGACATGGCATTTTTTACATTCAGTCGATAGTGTTTGTGGAATAGATAAAATACTGCAAGCAACGTTTACACTCAATCATCAATCAATGTAAATCTTTAAAAAAATTGCATTTTGGTGTGTGGTTTATTTTGTTATTTAAAATTGATATTTTTACTAAAAAAAAGATTAACATATTCGATTACGAATCAGCTTGAGACATTTACAAATGTCTACAAAACAAATATGTTGTATGAAAATAGTTTCAAAACATAGTCATTTTGTTTACACTTTTACAAACACATGGCAATAAAGAGAATGTTGAACTAAAACATGTTGAAAGTAACAAAGTTCTTGCGTATAATACAATTATAATAAATACTTAAAAACAATAAAAAAACCTAATGTTAAATCTCAAAACATTTACATGATATCCGGCAATGTATCAGTTCGAAATAACATATTATCTTTTCGATAAATACATATTTACTAAAATAGCCTTAAAAGCCTTTATTTTAAAGTTTGTTTTTTTCTATTAACACATGTTTGCAAAAAACATCTGATGTTTATAATATTCAACAACTCGGAGTTATCATGTTATAATGTAAAAAGCTAAGATCTAAGTAAATGAAATATAATGTGGCACGTGAATATACTTTTAAAAGAAAATTTACAAAAATGCAAAAGAAAGGCAAAGTGAATATAATATTATACAGGATTTATGTAAAAAGTAAGTACTCACTTGTGTAAAATGTCTTTCGATGAATTGGTTTGCTTTTTGTTTGAGTTCAACGCAGCCATGTTGCTCCGCAAAGTTAGCTATTCCGATCGCGTTCGACGGGTCCAGCTGCCGCTCGAGAAACGCGCAGCAAGCATCTATTACGTTTGTTATCTGGAGCACACAACTACTATATATGTCATTTCACATTCTAGCACACCTTGTTATTGGTGTTGATATTATAAAAGCAATTTTGAGGGCAGTCATGGCGCAGGGGAGCAAGCGTGTGTTGTGAGTTCGATTCCCACTTGAAGGAATGAAATATATGGGCGCCATACAGACGCAATGCCTCGAAAATTACGGAACGGAAGTGGGAAACGGAAGTGTGATACTAGGATCGATGTGCCTTAACACTAGATTCCCTGGTTCCCATAACTGGGTGCTACGTGCGGGGTATAGCGTAAAGCTAATAAAAAAAAAGAAAAGCAGCTCTAACTCGACCAACAATTCAAGAATTAAACGTTTATATATATAATAACACAGTAATAAATTAACATAATTTTAATCATAATTATAAATAAATAATTGAATAAAGACTTGTCAGTAATTCTCATAACATTACTGACGATGTGAAGCAAACTCGCAGGTATTGTTAGAATGTGCAAAAACATTTTCGTCAGATTAAGATAGCTATATATGGTTCATTTTCATGCCCTAGACATGCTATCTCATAATCTGAGGATTATCTGAAGGATATGATATCTTATAATCTTTAATATGATTTTTTTAAAATCATTAATCGTAATCAATTCAAAAAGCTCAACAAATAGCATGAAAATAAAAGAGTGTATGTTTATTTATAAAAAAATATTATGAAAAAATATTTTTATATTATTTAAATGATCAAATTCATCGGTGAATGAGATAGTAATAGATAGAGAAAGATTGACTGAGAAATATAAACACGGAGAGAGGAACAAAGGCAACTCGTAGGTGCATCATATTATATATGTTTTGTAATCCTTGAATTATTCCCTTCAAAATATAAAGAAATAGCCACGCTCGAGAATGTCGAGATAACGTTTTTTTTTCACAACTTTGTACTTTAACACGGTTTAGTAAATCCCGTTCCCGCTTCGGCTCCTCTACCATTACGTTACATTGTGACTCTGACAACTTCGTGCAAGGTCATGACAACGCATAAATAATGTGTCACTTTATTACAATTTTAAGCTATGCTTTAGTTTTTTTTTGTTTGAAAACCATACATTACTAACGCCAGACTAGTGAGATTTCGTTTTTATTCATATATTATAATTTATGAATAAGAACGGAATCCCTACATTGCTCTCAAGATGAATCTTAGAGTTGAGAGCAGTTTATACATACGGGCCTAAGGAGGTATAAAGATTCTGGGACAAGCCCTTGTTTTTTTGAAGTGTATGTGTACTGCAAATAATTTATATGGTTGACATAAATCTCACATATATATGACATGACAGAACTGAGGTAGACCCAATAGGTCTACCTCAGTTCTGTCATGTAGTAAAGAATTAGTATAATAATGTAAAAATTGTTTTAAGGGTTTGGCAGGGAAAGTAGTGAAGTCACTTCGTTAAGACAAAGGCGTAAATAAAATAAAAACTATCGCTCACTTAATTAAGTTTAAAACAAGCACAAGCGTATGACTTGTAAGCGCGACGGTTGTGGGTTCAATTCCTCCTATTGGAACTGAATAATTTTGTTATCTTGTAACAAAGATAAGTGCGGTGTTGAGTACTGCCACTCAACACGCAATGCCTCGAGATTTAAGGCGAAAAGTGAAGAACGAAGTGTCCAATCACTAGTTTCTCTCTGCCTACCACGCTATATGAGGGATAACACGTGAAGCTGAAGAGTGTAAGTGTATACTTTCGTAATTT
Organism: Heliconius sara; assembly: GCA_917862395.2. Lineage (NCBI taxonomy): Eukaryota > Metazoa > Arthropoda > Insecta > Lepidoptera > Nymphalidae > Heliconius > Heliconius sara. The sequence goes on from OU860792.2 coordinate 9,082,671, forward strand.
ATTATAGACTAAGATAATCAAATGTTAAAACATCCGTTTCCATTTTGGTTAATTTATAATATACTGAGTGTTTTTCACACATTCACCGCTAATTTCAAAGTGATAAAAAAAAACATTGTCATCCTTGAATTACTACGTAAAGTGACACGTTCTTATGTGAATATAAATAAGATAGTTATTTATATTATACGATAAGGTTATTACGTCGTCTTTAAAGATAGCAAAATCAAAAATTATTATCTTGTAATGGTAAAATTAATTTTCGTCAAGTAATGGTCTCGTATATGATTAGGCATTTTCAGACCGGATACTAGATACATTTAAGTCTTACTAATATTATAATTCTACTGATCCTACAAACATTATTAATGTGTAAGTTTCTGAGGATGTTTATTCCACTTTCGCGCAAAAACTCAACGGATTTTGGTGTAACTTTACAGTTATATAGCTTATATATCAGAAACACATATGCTACAATTTATGTAAGGATTTTGATTAATTTGATATATTTGGCTATGATATAGCAATAAGTTTAAGTGTCCAGTCAGTTTAAGGCCAGTCGTGGCGCAGTGGCACAAAGTGTGACTGTGAAACCGACTGGTTGTGGGTTCGATTCCCCACTCGAGGAGATGAAATATTTACTTAAATTTATATTTCCATTTCTTCGCTCTGGTGTCGAGGCTAAGCGCGGCGTTGAGTTCTGCTACTCAACACGCAATGCCTCCAGAATTCGCCAGAAAGTGGGAAACGGAGTGTCTTAACACTAGATTCCCTCTGCCTACCCTGCTGTGTGCGGGATACAGCGTGAAGCTGATTATTTTTTTTAAGTTGAAGCGTTCGAAGCCATGTTTGAGTCGTTAGTTCAATACAAATGTTATGTAAAACATTATATTAATTACATACATGTAGAAATCTTTTTCTGTATTTACGTTTTGATTAAATGTGAGTAAGCATTAAAAAAACAAGTATTTGTATTTTTTTTATACTTTCAAATAAGTTATTACACCAAGTGTAGCTTATTTTTTAATGAATATATTTAAAATGTTAGCAGTTTTGTTAACCGTATTTTTCTTAATCTCTAGAAAATAATTATTTAAGAGCAATATTACAAGGTTTTGTAATTTGTTTTTTGTAAAATGGTTATTTTACATAACAATGCATAAAAAACTTAAGCTAAGTAGATACCTACGTAATATGTAAATGTATTTTAAATTAATTTATCATACTTATATAGAGATTCAGACGTTATTAGATTTATGACGATCATTTTTAATGTTTTATTCGGCAGTAAGTGAGGAACGGAGTGTCTTAACATTAGATTCCCTCTGCTATCTGCCATAAAGCTGATTTGTTTAAGATTTTTTTAATTTAATTTCTAATGTTTTTAGGGTCGATTGATAGATATCATTATTTCAGCGATAAAATTAAATAATAATAAAATGTTCCTTAAAATATATGTATAATAACATTAATATATAATAAAAAATATGTACAATGACGGAGGTATAGTACCGTCGACGAGTCTTGGGCGACCTGAAGTTGAGCTTTCTGAACGTTTGTGCATTGTTCTCTCGGTAAGAAAATATTAAATACTCTCACTCTCACTCGTCGACTGTGCTGTATCATCATATTAGATAAATAACTCTTAAGGTAAATATAATACCTGGAACATAGTAGCAGCCGGTAGCAGCTGGCACACCGTGACTTCGGTAATGCGAACTTTGCCTGTGTACATGAAATACACCAGCCAAGCCATAGCGGACGGACAGACACCTTGGAGACGAACTCGAGACATTTCACTCTCTTTGAGCCCGCTCGTAAACATTGCCTGGTGACGACATCAAAACAAGTTCATCATACTAAAAATAAAGCTAAAACTAAAATAAAATAACTTCACGCTTTATCCCTAGCGGGTTAATCAGAGAGAACGGAGCGCGAAACGGTCTCTAAATACCTGTTTCGCTTCGTCCACTGTCATCAACCTCTTCATACATGCACTCCGGGGGGTCCTCATGTTTTTTACGTGACCTTCCTCCAGTGTCTTTGATACTGTGTTTTCGAAGGTTAACCGAGGTCTCCCCCTACCTCTCTTACCGCTCACATGATGGAACCATCATAAATCTTTTTTGCCATACTTTCATCATTCATTCTCTCTCGATTCTTTCGAGACTCGTTCGATGTGACACGATGACGCACAGAAACTAAAACATTCCGTGTGCGGCAAATGAAAACAAATATTTATATAACTTTGCTATTATATAACTAACTTTGACTTTACTATATAAGTATATGGAAAATTAGTAAGCATTTACCTTAAAATATGGACTTCCCGCGGCTAAAACTACTTTGTGGACGTGAAATAATTCCTTTCCGACTTCTAAAACTACATCGGTAAGCATGTGATGTGATCGCATTGTGAATAGCATCTGAAAAAAAAATGGATATGAAAATAAAATATCTATACTTAATTGAAATTTAAGGATAACCTAAAACGTTCAACGTTTCAATTCAAATGATTTTTTTTTCAATTTCATGCCATCTTTCTCCATAGTAATGTAGTCAAAGAGAACCTAGTGAAAAAACATTTTTTCTGTGATAATGAGTGGCGGAACAACGGAACTGAACGTCCCACTTTGTCCTGCTAGATAAAGGCTATGGATATCAATTTTTCCCATGAGTGTGGATTGAACTCCCCTCCTTCGATTATTACCGCGTTTACATTTAGATGTTTTTCTACTGCGCCACGATGCAAATTTATATGATAATCTATTATTGTTTGCAAATGATATTAAGTTGTTAAGCATTTTTTATGGGAAAAGGCTTTTAATATTTTTTTTAAATATATAATATATAAACTTTTCGGAATTTTATCATTAAATACATAAAATTTTTGCTTCCTGCTTATCAATGGTTGGCAAATAGGTTATAGATTAGTGTGGTGTATCTCTTAAATAGATATTTTAGAAAATTTTTGTGTGACAATTTTTTATAATATATGTATTTAGTGATAAGATTTTACAATAAATGCCAAAAGGAAAACATACTAATTTTTTTTACAAAAAGTTGTTTCTTTTGTTTTCTTCCCTATCAACACTTAAGAAACGATTAATGACTACTAAACTTAAATACAGTTTGCAAATAAATAAAACTAACTGAACCACATTTTGTTGTAGTATGTAGTCAAAAGCAAAAAAAAACTTGAATATGTACTAGAAATTTATTTTTTTTAAATGGGAAAAACTACAATAATAAGAAAAAAAACATGAAATAAAATTCAGTAACATTAACTCAACGACTATTCACAAGAATATACCTATTATTTTTTTAAGAAACGAAGGCAAACCTTAGATTTGAATATACTAAGTATATTAAATTTTTTTACATTTTTGAGAAATAATCAAGAAAAATATATGAAACAAGCAAGAGGTAAAAAATGATGATATTGAGTGGAGTCACGAAAAAATTATGAGGACTAGTGGAGAAGGGCATGTATGTACATAGTATAGGTTGACTATAGTGGACGACGCGAAAGTATCCAGAGACCGTAGCATTTGGTTCTCCGTTCTCTCTGGCCACCGCGCTATGAATAAATTATAAAGCGCGTTTTATTAATATTAACACGTTAACAAAGGTAGTAGTGGAATTTAGAACGAGTTTAAAAACACTTTTTATGTGGTAAAAGTACATTTTGTTTTAATTATTTTTTCCTTTTAACACACAGGTACCTTGATAAAATTTATTAAAAATACTCATCTTACTAACATTTATTACTCTTTAATATTTAAAATGATATATAAAATTACTGGTTAAAAATATTATATGTAATTAAATTTCTATAATAATATCATTTATATACAGCGTTGTAAAGTAATATTTTGCAGAGTCATGGCGGCTTGCGTTATTTCAACATTGAGCGATAAGAAGATAATTTTAGAAACGAATGTATAATATTTTAATATTTTCAATGACAAAAAGGATCTTTTCAAATAAAAATATTTTTTTCCCTTTAAAAAATAAATAGTCGTAAGTTGAGGATTCAATATATCTATATATATATTTTCTTAGACAGGAATTATAAACTTTTTTAGGACCTCATAAATTATCGCATTATATTTATGTTGGACAGTACAGACAGTATTTATTCTCAAGTATATATTCATCTGCTTTACAAACAACAAACACTTAGTGTTGTAATTTGTGAAATGATACAATAACATAACCATCTAACATCACCGGTGACAAGATATTTTTTTATGCTTTACGCTGTATCCCGGAACCTGGGAACCTACTGTTGAGATACCGTTCTCACTAAGAGACTTGAAACGGAAGTCAAGGCCGCGCTTTGCCTCGTTATCAGAGCGAGTAAATGTTGTTTTAACAATCATTCTTACAATTTTTTCACGATTAAAATAGAAAAAGTAAATTTAGTATTTCGTTAGCCTATACTTATTACGCCGGGATAGTACGATGCAGTATCAGGATATTAACGTCCTCAAAGAAATAATAAGATTGCATATTTTTCGCTTTATAATCCTAATAACGAAGGTAATCCTAACAAAGTGTTAAATAAAAAAAAATAAACCATAAAACCCGACTGCATTAAACTAACTACAAAGAAAAAAAGCAAACGAAATGATATTTTCCGAGCCCTCTTGAACTATTGGGCTTGTAGTTTAATTTTCAGTTTTATGTAATAGGGTTTTTTTTTATGGAAAAGACAAGGCAAACGAGCGTTTGGGTCACCTGATGGTAAGTGATTACCGCCACCCACGACCCCGTGCAACACCTCAGGAGCTGCAGGTGCGTTGCCTGTCTTTGAGGTGGATTGGGCGCCGGAGCCCGGCATTACCTGATGCGAAACGCAGTGGCATAAAGCCACTACTTCACGCCGGTTTTAAATGCCAGGGGTGGTAATGATCCGGTCGAGTCTGCCCATGCATGTTGCCATTGCTGGCGACGTGACTCTACCACACGTAAAACGGGTTTTTTTATGTTCTTTATATTTATATTTAAATAATATTTGTATCTAATACTCGTTGTCGGTCATAAGCCGAAATATAAAAATTATTATAATCTTAATCGTCTTATTCATTATCTTGAGTGATGAAAGAAGGTAAAAAAGATTTATGACGGAGAACCGTGCGATAAGAGAGGTAGGGGGTGACCTCGGTGGACCTTCGAAAACAGAGCATCACAGGTACCGAAGGAAGGTCACGTAAAAAGCACGAGGACCTCTCGAAGGGCATGTATGAAGAGGTTGATGACAGTAGACGAGGTGAAAGAGGTATACAGAGACGGTGGCGTTTGGCGCTCCGTTCTCTCTGATTACCCTGCTAAGGATAGAGCATGAAGCTAGTTTAGTTTAGTTTGTTTTATGATAGTTTGAAAGTGGGAGTTGACTAATATCCAATAATAAATTATATATTAAAGTCACTGTGGCGCAGTTAGAGGAATTCATTATATATTTTCTCTTCCCTGTACTGATAGACAAATGCGGCGTTAAGCTCTGCTACTACACAAGCTCTGTTTTAAATTCTAATGGAGTAATAAGTATTATATTCTCTCTGCCTACATTGTCATATGTTGGCACAACACAAAGCAAAAAAAAGTCTTATTCATTATCTGTTCTGTTGCTGGAAAGTTTTTAAGCTATGTCACTATTTTGCTACGATCATATTAAGATAAAAATGTCGCACATTCATTATCTCTAACAAAAGAATAAATAAAACACATTGTTATTATTATACAACATTGAAAAATATACGATTTTGACATTGTGTTATATTCTACCTATCTAACTGGTACTTGTTTTGATACGTACTTTAAAATTAAATTAGATAAATAAACAAAAAAACCATAATAAAAAGAAAGTACATATAAGTATATGTATATCATAAGACAAATATTTTGGTATAAAGTGGAAATTTTGCTTAAAGCATAAATTTAGGTCACTTATATGAATGAAGCGATGTTCCGACGCGCCACGCTGTGCCTCAAGCTATGCGATAAGATTGAAAATTAAATAAGCGTACTCGGATTACCAGTTTCTGAAATACGCGCCTGCGTGTACCTGAAATGCAGCGACTTCATCTTGAATGACAATAAGATTATATTTTTTCGATAATAAATTTGATCTTACTATAAAAAAAACCATGTAAATGTTAAATGTTGTGTTTTGCTTTGCCTTTTTAGGTTCCCTATCCAAAAGGTAAAACGTGACAATTACTAGGACTTCGTTGTTAGTTTCATGTTACAGCAGGTAAGAGGAATGAATCCACATTCAATGTGTCTACATTGTACCAATGGCAGATTACTGAAAAAAAGTGCTTGCAAAAATCGAATTAGAGTTTGAAAAACTGTCACACTGCGCTACGAGCACACTCTCGTACACAATTGTACATAATTTTACTTACTACTGCTTTTTAAAATACGCAAAATCCATACATTAATTGTATAATTTCATTAATTAATTTTATTGTTAGTGAAGCAACAGTCTTAATTCCTTGCATCTAATACGTAACTATTAGACGCAAGCAATTAGTTTTAATTAAATAAGAGACAATTCATGACAAGTTTATTTTTTTGTCTAGAGGATTCGTATCATATAAAATAAGATTTTTTTTAGCTTATTTATACATCTGTTAAGATTCAGTAACGTATTTTTAATAATATCACCCCATGTTTTCTTAAAAAATAAAAAAAAATATTTATTCTTTATAAATTAATTAATAAGATTATTTTATAAAATATCTGCGATATATTTCGTGTTTAACCAGAGCGGAGAAAAGAAAAAATTTGAAATATAATTATTACCACGATTGAGGATCGAATCTACAACCATCGTGTTTAGTTGTAATTAGACTCATAGGACAATAGTGACCATTAACTTAATAAAAAAGTTACTTAGTAGTACAGTAATGGCAAAAAATTATATCAGCATCTTTATTTGCGTGTTTACCCTAAATTAGCTAAAGCTATTTGGCGAAACATAATGGCATATGTGACAACAAGTTTTTATCTTTTTTTATTGTAGGTATACGATTAGATCAGCTGACAATCGACGTACAATGACAATCAATAATATTTATGTTGAATTAGAAATATTAATAAGGTTAACATTATTTTTGCGATTGTAAGTTATATAAACTAAAGTAAGGTATATTTTTCTAAGGTTTTTGATATTCATAGACTTATTTTTCGGCAAATCGACCTTGTGCACGGCTACTATATAGAATTTCTTTCGAGCGATCCAAAACTCCCTTAATTACGAGAAACAAGCTCTAGAGGAAAATAGCATATGCTAATATGTAGGCCATTTCCCTCTAGAGCTTGGTGCAGAGGCAAAACCAGATATTCGGTTTGGCTCTGCACCAAGCTCTAGAGGAAAATTAAAACATTGCAAATTTTCTGACTATCTACTACCTACCATCTCCCTAAACATCAATGGAGAACCGAAGGCAAACAGATTTAAATACATGGGGTCAGTGCTAAGTAAGGATACGGATAAGGTAAATACTTCCTGGTAAAAATTGGTAATACTCTCCACAGCATTATTTAACCCAATCATAACAATACAAATAAAAGGTAAAGTGTATAAAACAGCAGTAAGACCAGTTATGATGTATGGTACAGAATGTTGGGCCATCAAAAAAACAGCATGAACAAAAAATGCACATAAACGAAATGAAAATGCTACTCGGGGCAGCGGAAGCCACAACATTGGATAAAGTACGAAACGAGTACATTAAAAATTAATATTCAAAGTCGCACCAACTGTAGATAAAATGGTGGAAAGCTGGCGATGGTATCTGATGAAAAGAGACGCATGTAATGACGTAAGAATTATCTAGGCTATGCCAGATACAAAAAAGCGTAAAGGAAGACCACAGGCCGCTTGATGTCCGTCGCCAAAGAACTGACGAAAAAATCTGAGTTAAATTAGATATAGGGGCAATGCAAGATAGTTTGACTTGGCCTCTATGTAAAGAGGGCCGACCCTAAATAACAGTACTGTAACTTATAATAATAATACATAAATAATGTATAAAGTAATACACGAAATAGACTTCACTTTACTTTTATAACAATAATACGAAACAAATAAACGTGTGTATGTTCGCAACAAAAATACAAAAATACACGTATGCATCGGCCTTACGATTAAATTCGAAATAATTTGACTAGGATATCATGTAGGATAAAGTTTTTTTTTTCCTGTATAAACGAAAAACAACTTGTCTATCATATGACTCATATGTAGATAATGTATTATATTTAATTTAAGCTTCTCTCTATAATGAAAAGGAGGAAAACCTTTTTATTTAAATTAGTCCCAGTATTTTAATAAATAATGGAATTATTATTTATATCCGAATTAAGTTTTCCATAAATTAAAATATTTGTGCGATAGAAAATTGAGAAATCTTTCTAGTTGATCCGTATCCAGAAGTAATAAAGCTGAGATATGGCATGACTCATTACGATATTTACAACTATCGGCTTCCCTATACAGAATGTCCGGCATCTTGCTGGTTACTCATTTACTATAAAATTAACACATATTTGTCCTACTTCACACTTCAATATCTCATTCAGTTTGACGTTCAAGGTGAATTACCTTAATCGCAGCAACAAGAACGAGTTAGCTGTCCGTGCGGCCACGGTTAAGGACAGATAATGTGAAAATTATTTGACTGATAACATGAACCTTTTTTCATAGCATTAATGCTTACCTTCATAAAATCAGGGACGTAATTTCCAAGACAAAAGGTCATATCACCAATATCATTACTTCCCACGTAGGGTCCTTCAAAAAGATCACAGTTGATCGGTGGCATATCGTCTAATAAATTACGCCCAATATCATCTTCTTTCTCCATTTTACCTGAGAACAATATATTAAGAAATTTTAGTAACCAAGGAAATCTTTTTATAATATTTTCGTTATGGCGTCTAATGAAAGAAGAAAATTCTTTGTGAAATTTGTAATAAAATGTAGATAAGTATTGTCTAAAATATTTTTAGTTACCAAGTACAGTAATTCTATATATTTAAAAAAAAACAAAGCAGATTAGGGCTTCCAATCCTGCGATACCGAGATCTCGGAATCCCGCATCATTTGCAGGATTTGTTGACTAGTGTGAAAGCCAAAAGGGCCTTTTCTGTTGCTGGTTATATTATCTTTAAAATACAAGGTAGTTCGGCCAACGTAACAAAGATACATTATGTTTCTTTCCCTAACATTTTTAAGTGAACGCTGATGAAATAACGAAAACCAAAAAAGTATACAGTTTTCACTATTGTATTTTGGCAAGCTTGTTCTAAAGTTTAGTTTTTATTTTATTTCAATCGGTTCATAAATAAAAAAGATATGTCAATATAATGAGTTGAATGCCACAATATTGCAACAACATAAGTATTTTATTGAATTGGCTAAACTTTTGCAATCAATGCATGGATGTTATCTTTAAAATATACTTACTAACAAAAAAATATTAGATCACAAAATTAATTCAGATGAGAAAATAAACAAGCGGATGAAGCCGCGAGCGGGTCGCTAGTATATAATAAGCAGTAAGTCATGATTATTTCATATTTAGTTTTTCGCTGTTTGTTTCTATTTACTATATTCATTAAACGGTGTAATTTGATTGATCTCATGCCAATTTCAATAATTAAATAGATTTGGAGATGTAAGTCATTGTCTTATATTTCAATTAATATTTTCTGTATGCGGAATCCGGCAGGATTTAAAAATTCCTAGCCCCGCAACCTACCGAGATTGAATAAAGGCTGTGGAATTGGAAGTTCTAAAGTCGACACAAATTAATCTAAATTAAAGAAACGTAATAGGTTTTATGCAGGTGATGTTTTTGTTGAAATCATTTCATATCAAAATGCTTCCTTTTAATTCATTAAATTATATTATAAACATATATTGATAGCAGTTCTCTATGCCCACTTAAAATTTGAACAAGTGTAAATAAGACGATTTGTGAAAATAGTACATAAAATAAACAATCAAATATCTATCAATAGATTATTTTAAATCAATCTCATATATTATTATGAGTTTCGGTTTTTGAAAACAACTGTAGTTGTAGGATAAGATAGTTTTGGCTTGTTTGCAAAAAATATTGTTTTCTATTGTCTTTAATTTTACATAGGTTTTTAATGATTAATCTGTTTTATCAAAACGAACAAATGCAAAGTAACTCCACAACCTCGTATGATAAAAATCGTGTAACGTACATAACAAGAGATTTATTTATATTAAAATATAAAATACTAGCGATCCGCTCGCGGCTTCGCTCGCTTCAACTACCAGATTACGAGTTTAACAATCTGGATTACTTTCGTTTTTTAAATAATAATATCACTTTAAAAACAATATACATATATACCTATATTGAATAGTTAAGTTTCAGCCAATCAATTAAAGCAGCAACCGATTGAAATAAAACAAATACATTTTTATTAGCGAAATATGAAGAATAAATTTTGTTTAGATTCGTCCGGATTATCTGCCCCCTAATAACGCACAGAACAGAATATTTCACATCAATAATTTATTCAATTAAGCCTAATCATAAAAAAGTCATACAATAAATTCAAATTTATTAATAATTGATCTACAATTAAAGCTTTTCTACTCACCTAGACATTATTGCAATATTTATTTTCTGTTGCACTTAAATCCAAAAATAAATGCACATTATCACATGAAGTATTTCGTAAACACTATTATATTATTGAATAAGTGATTGTTCAAACACGATCGTTCTGACCGCTGCCACCTTAGAGACTGCTCAAAAGCATCACGAAAACGTAACACTAACCTGACTCAGCAAAATATTTGTACGTTACGGGATTTATCGGAAAACAACAATAGTCATCGTTAGAATAAATTTCATTGGTGAGTTTAAATTAAAATATTGATATTCATTTATTTGTAATGTAAATAAGTTGTTGTTACCCACTGCCACACTTATAGCAACAGTGACATAGTAGGTTATGATGAAAATCACGGTTTTGATTTGTGAATCACAGTTTTTGTCTGGTTTTACCAGTTGGTCTTTGTAAAACTCATGAAGAAATCATTTCTTCTCCTATTAAATAAATATCGATTAAGGAAACGAAATTGTAAATTTTGGTGAGAATAAATAACAATGTTTACTTACAGCGTCACGCTGTATCCCGCACATAGTAGGGTAGGCAGAGAGAACCTTCCCACTTTTCCGCCGAATTTTTCAACGGATTGCGTGTTTATTGGTAGACCTCAACGTCTTTTGCCTTGGTGCCAGAGCCAGAAAATATTGATAAAAAATCATTTACTTCCCCGAGTGGGAATCGAAACCACAACCGTCGCGTTACACACTTTTGTGCCCCTGGGCCTCAATGTAATTTAAAATTATAAAATAAATTTGTAGGGAACATAATATATTTAGAAGAAAATCCTAACTGATTAGTTAACTATAAAACCTGTAAATAATCTTTGTGATTTTGTTAAATTATGATGTTGAACATAAAACGTTTGAAATATTGCATATAATGTGGTGCAGATATGCAAGAAAAATGTTCGAAAATTGGCAACATTAAATAATAAGTTGTAGGATTAAATAAAAAAAGAACGAAAAAAAACAGCTTGCGGGATACAGCATCCCGCAAACAGCCGGGTAGGCAGAGGGACCTAGTGTTAAGACACTCAGTTCCCTATTTTCTGCCAAATTCTGGCGGCATTGCATGTTGAGTGGCAGAACTCAACGCCGCGCTTTGTTTGACACCAGAGCAAAGAAATGTCATCTCCTCAAGTGGGGATCGAACCCACAACCAGTCAGTTTTACAGTCACACTCTGTGCCCTCATTTGTCAAATTGTGATAAATATTTCACAACCTACAGGGGAACAGATAAACATACATACCAATCAAAATCATAAGCTTCCTTTTGGCTAAGCTTACCCAGTTAAAAATATGCAATTAACAATGAGAAGTTTATTTTGTAAATCCATATAACAATATACAGATGCATATAAATCTGATCTAATGATGACAAATATTTTATATGACAAATGTTTGTCCAAAAGTATCAATAATAACTTCCTAAATTTGAATAAAACTAATGTAATTATAACATTTTTTATCTATATTTTTAGCTGCATCCCACACTAATAAAGGGGAGCATATCATTTAGTTTTTTTGCACTCAATACACAATATCTCAAAAAATTGATTTGTGTGTAAATGGAGTATCTTAATACTAAAGTAGCCTCTGTTTGTCCCTTGCTATAAGCAAGATACACACAATCTTAATAAAAACTACAACAAATGACAAACAAACATATTTTATGAAGCAATTAAATTGTTATACAAGAGACAAGTGACTATAGTATATGCTTATTGAAAAAATACCAAAAAGAAATAAGGTTAATTATAGATTTATATGATTATAATTGTGTAAAAAAAAAGTCAGCTTCACCCTGTCTCCCGCACACGGCAGGGTAGGCAGAGGGAATCTAGTGTTAAGACACACCATTCCCCACTTTCCTCCGAGTTCTGGATTCCTGTTGAGTGGCGGAACTCAATTCTGCACTTTGCCTCGACACCAGATTGAAGAAATGAAAATATAAATGTAAGTAAATATTTTATATCCTCGATCGGGATCAATCCCACAACCAGTTGATTTTACAGTCGCACTCTGTGCTCCTGTGCCACTACTGGCCTCTAATGTAAAGTATGCTATTTACCATAACTATTGTACTTACTAAAGAATTAGAAGTAGTTTTACATAAATAAACAATTTTTACCCTAATTGAAATTGAATATGATATTATTTTACTTACATACATATATACTAAATTAATAAATAACTTACATACTAAATACACCAGATGAAATATATAGCTTAAAATATATTTTCTCTTAATTTATATCAAACACGACACTTAGTAGCGCTAGTATACATATATTACATTCTATGCATATCTAACCATATTTAAATATTTTTCATATTAAAATTGTTGACCTTTTTGTATATTGATAAAAAAACAAAATGGATTTTTTTATGGATATGGCACTTACCTTTTTCTTGTTAATATTTTGATATCACTACACTTTAGCTCTTACTTAATTATTTTTAATTTCTCTCGACAATCTTTTATTATCACTAGCTCAAATACTACACGAAAACTTAACAATATAATTATCATTTACTATTGCTTATTAGAATTAATATGGAATGTTTCTTTAGAATATATATTTTAATAAAAATGCAATTTAACTCACAAAATCACTATTTCCATGACTATGAAGTATGACTGATATCAACTGACAACTACTGACATAATTATAATGTCATGGCTAATGACAATCACAATGCAGTGGTCCTGTTAAAAGTGACTTTGACATAAAGATAATATTGAACATATTATTAGTTATTACCGTTACTTAAAAGAATGTTTTATTTAATTTAAAAAATATATACATTTAATATTTTAAAAATGGTTATATTTATGTGCACGCGCACGTTTATACTCCCTCAAAAAATATACTAACAGGTCAAAATCATTTACGGTGGGGCACATTTAATTTAATAAATGTTACAATGTTAGACTTAAAATATAAAATAGGTAATATTAAATATAGTTACGCATACGAGTTAAGAGTGAATCTTTACTTTGAATGACATATTATTTTGTAAAACATGTTATTGGATGTTTTTGTTTTTTTTTTTGTATTTAATGAGAATAAAACCTTCTAAAACTGTAAGATCCTTAGATATATCACAAAATAGTTATCATAAAAATACTTGATAATATTAAGAAATGTTTTTAAATCAATAAAAGCTAATGACTCAACCGTGGCGAGTCCAGTTTTCAGTTTTTTATTCTGTATATGTAGGTTGCCGTTGCAGACTCTTATATTATTAGTCTGTGTCATAGAAGTAGCATTCTCAGTTCCACTCATATTGTTATGTTAATCTGTGTCATCTTAAATCCATGAATATTCGACAATGGCAGATGCTAAGCAAGGTAAGCTTATTTATTACATTAATATAGTTGTAGATAGCTTTAATAATTATTTTGAACACTATTTCTATTATTTTTAACATAATCAATATTTATATTGGTGTCAAAAGTTCGATGCTATTCACACGAGTCGTTAATAACCATACCTTACTGCATCAGCATTTTTTGCTTCAAATTCACAAAAACAGTAATTTCAAATGTTGAGCAGAAATATATCAGTGAACCTTTTTAACATATTAACTTGTATATTTATTGAACAAGCACATCCTTTTTACTATACCGTAACAAAAGTGTACAAAATAAGTTCATTTTTGTTTGAACGTTCATTGAAAAAATTACTTTATTTGTTCTATTACTTAAGTTATTAAAAAATAATAACAAAAGAAATCATATAATGTTTTGCATTGTGCTTGTTTATTGACATTTTTTTAATTTGTTAGTATATTAATATCTTATAACATATTATGTTACTTAACTATTTTACGTTTTTAGGCAAAACACCAGAAGACTTTTATAATGGATCATCACAATCTCGAGTTGTCCTTGCTAAACCGCGTCTTGGTGGCTTTGGATCTTCTAGTTTTGCTTCAAGTTCAAGTAAAAATTGCAATCCATTTGGTAAATAGTCATAATTTTTTATTATACCACTAATTAAATGTAACTTTATTAAATCAACTAAAGTTGATGAACTAAAGCTATCAATAAAAGTTGACATAAATTTCTAATTTTTTTATCAAAATGTTTAAATGTTATATATTTTAAACATAAGCCCACTATGACTTACAAAGTTATAATAACCTAGAATTACAAAACAATATAAATAAAAATATACATACATATCATCACACATATCATGGTATGGCAGTGTTATAAATACTAGTTAGGTTGTTAAATAAAATGAATCTAAAGGGAAACATATTGGGCTACAATGAGTACATTGTTTGATAACATTTCTAATTAGAAGTAAAATACAATGCTTGCTAATTACATTTTAATTATACGTAATAAATATATTTGAGATGCTTGTAACACATAAAGTTATTACATTACAATCAAAAGTATTTTTAAGCTCCTAGTGGGACAGTGTTTGATTGGAAACAGAAATTAATTATTTTCATTTGATTTTGCTTGTTCAGTGACAGACCTCGTTGCAAGACAAAGTACAGCATTGAGGTTTGTTACTCAACAAGCAAACTCTTGAATTTGTGTCAATGTCAAAGCGTGATGAGTGTTTTAAAACTAGGTATTGTCTGCCTACATGCAGGATACAGTGTGAAGCTAAAAATATATTTTTTTATCACCACAATCCTTACAGGGTCAGTCCTTCGTCCGCCACAATTAAAACCAGGGAACAATCCCTTTCTTAAAGTATCTGAAGCAGATGATGCTAAATTAGAAAAAGATAAAGATACAGAAGGTGTAGAGGACAGACTAAAAGAATCTAAAGAGCAAGAAGCACCCAAGTTTGTACCATTAGGATCAGGTAGTGCCGCTCCAAGGTCAAACACATCGGTCCCTGCACCTGTACAGCCAGCTACTAGTGCATCTTCATCAGGATTTGTGTTCGGGCAGAATTTAAGTGAGAGGGTTGTCATAAAAGAAAATGTTAATAATGGAGAAGCAACAGTGGACCACAGTTCGTCAAATGGGGCTTCTGAATTACTGTTTACAAGTGCAGCAGCTTCAGTGAAAGAGAATAATCAAGTAAGTAATATGTTTTACGCATTAAGATATAAAGAAATACTATTTTTTTTTATAATAATTTTTATTAGATGAGTCTCATATTTATTTGAGGCCAGTCGTAACACAGAGGCACAAAGTGTCTGTAAAATCGACTTGTTGTGGGTTTAATCCCCACTCGAGGAAGTGAAGTATTTATTTACATTTATATTTTCGTTTCTTTGCTCAGGTGTCTGGCAAAGGGTGGCATTGAGTTCTGGCACTCGGCATGCAATGCCTCCAGTTTTCGGCAGAAAGTGGGGAACAGCATGTCTTAACACTAGGTTTCCTCTGCCTATCCTGCTGCGTGCAGGATACAGTATGAAGCTGATTTAATTTAATTTAATTTTTTAATTTAAATGTATAATTGCATTTCTTCAGTTTGGTGTCAAGGCAAAGCGTGGCGTTGAGTTCCGCCACTCAACATGCAATGCCTTCAGAATTCGGCGGAAAGTGGGAACGGAGTGTCTTAACACTAGGTTTTCTCTGCCTACCCTGCGGTGTGGGAAACAACGTGAAACAGATTTTTGAATAAATAATCGTGTAGTTCAAGCTGTCGAAGTCATGAGCGGTACCTTTAATTATTACAGCCACAAGATGAAACAAGTGAAAGTGGAGAAGGTCTAGCGGCAGCGGCGGCGGAGTACGAACGCTCCCACGCCAGACCTCCACCGCCCGCTGCCTATTGCACTATGACTGGGGAAGAAGACGAGATTAATATTTTACAGGTAATTGAAGTACAGGTAGTAGACAGCTGTGGGTACAATCTCAAAGCTTAAAAAATGTATTTTCGACCTAAAGCGCTTTTATTATACCCCTCGCATATGACGCACATGTACAGATATAATTTCACATTCACACATGTAAACGTATACGTGTGATTACACATCCAAAAGAAACGCCAATACAAAAAGCCGCGTTTAGAAATCGAAAAAAAATAATTTTGCATCAATTAATGTTTAAAAACAAAAGGTTACATTGACATTGACAGTTGAAATTTAAAAAATATTTTGTTGTATAGGAAACGATAGCAATGGTTACTTCAAATTGTTCAATGGTTAATTGTAATTTTATATTATCTTATAAAGTAACCTTCAAATGTACAATTGTATTTTTTTCCTAAAATGTTGTTTTGTTATTAGACAATAATTATTGTGATTACTTTTTAAACATAGAATACTAAACTATCAAAAATTTATGATTTTACGGCAAAACGACGATGAACATTGTTCCTATTCTCCCAGCTTTGCAGTACCTTACGTCCTACCTACCTCCTTATTTGTATCATATGTTCCTCAACCGGCAACAATTGAAAATTCAAATTGAAGAAAAAACTATGTGCATTTTTTCCTTCTATGACCAAAACCATGGTAACAAAATGTTGCCTGAAATACCAATTAGTCTCATAGAGGATGCAGTGCATAAAACCAAAACTGTAAGTTTCATTTCGACTCATGGTAGTCAATTATTTTTAATTCCTTGCGCTGGTTATAAGATAAAGAGCGGCGTTAAGTATCTCTCGCAATGTCTCGAATATTTGACGGTGATAAAAACGAATGTACCATGTGTCCACAGTTTAAAAATAAACAAGCCAATAAGCGAACTATTCAATTCTTAATATTTTTTTGAATGTTCTTGATTTGAATTCACTAACCAGTATCAAAATCTTGCCTGACATAGTTGTACTATCTATCCATTTATACATTCCTAGATATCCTGTCGCCTTTTCGCATGGGAAAGCGGTAGCTGGCGTGAGAGGGGGCGCGGGGTTCTTCGACTGAACGACGCAGGTGGGGCCGTTGCGGGCGGGGGGCAAGGGGCAAGAGGGGGACAGGGGGCAGGGGGAGCACGTCTTGTAGCACGGGTATCGGGATCACTACGAGTAGTACTGAATACAAAGCTATGGCCAGAAATGGTGGTGGAGAGGGCAGGGAACAAGTCATTGAGGATAACAGCGGCTGATGCCCAACAGCAAGTTAAATTGTTTTTGATTATGGTGAGAATTTTTTATTTGATAAATACGTTTTTATTTTCCTCACATATTTTTTTTATGTACATAAATTGTTTCTTATATTCCTAGTTATCTATACTTGGTAATTTTTATTGGAAAAATTTCTTGTTAATCAATTAATCAATCTTGTTATAATTTCTTAGTAGCACTCTGCATATTTATTTATATCTTCTTGTGAATGTTGTGAAAAGTTTAATTTCGTACTAGTTTATAAGTATAAATAATATTTAAATACTATCTTTTTAAAAATTTTATTAAAATGATTATGGATTTAACAATATGGATAAATGTAATAAAAAAAATTATAAAATTTCAGGGTGCTCCAGGAGATATTTCACAGTTACACCGAGCATTAATGGCCCGTATTTCACTTAGTAAACGTAACTCACTAAGCGCTAAAGAAGACGAAAATTCCCAAAGATCAGCCGAAAGACTTGAAGCCGCCACTGATGAAAATGACTATTTGGAAACGGAAAAATCAGTAGATGACTCCAACCAAGAGGATGATGACACACAAGCTACTGATGAAACTGCTAGTAGACAAACTATTGAAGTTAATAGACTAGAAAGTAGCGAAGACAAGACTGATGATGCAACATGTATGGATGAACATGTAGAAAAAGAAACTAAAGCATTGAAACGGAAAGAGCCAATACAGGATGAAAAGTCACCCAAAAGAGTGTGCCAAGAAGTTTAATTAAGTGGCAGTCTCAGTGTAAATGTGTTAACCTAAAATATGAACATTTTTAATCAATTCCTTGCTAAAAGCTATAAATATAATGAAAATGAGTAGGGGTATTTATGATTAAATTAATATAAAAAAACAATCAATTCAGTTTGTAGTTAGAATTTATGGGACATGATTCTTTTCTAAAATTTCACTTCTCAAATTGTTTGGTTACATATGTAATATCATCGGCTAAAAATGTGAACCTGCTAACAGCCTATTAAGCTAATTATCAGAAGAGCCAAAAATCGTATTTAAAAATATGAGTTTTTATGTATTATCAAAAGGTTGTTACAATTAAAAAAAAATGGTTTGTATTCTTTATTATATTAAATAAGATAAAGGTTGATTTTGTAATTTTTTTTACAATTTCGATTGGTATAGAAATGTGATTTAGCAGGTTTACACTAAGCTGACTAAATGTTGAAATTATTAACTTTGGCGATTGTTACACATTCCAATATGAAACTTGAACGAAATAAATTAGCATTCGGCCGAAGCTGCAAGCCAAATACATAATAAACATGTGATTTATTTTCTGAAATATGATAACAATAAAGAGTTTTACTTTTATGTTTTTTTGTTACTTAATTTTTTGATGTTCTCATTTAATCTAAGCAATACCTACAAGAGTCGATGATAAAATGTTAGTATTTTCTATACTATTTCTTTTCTCTTTCTGTATCATATTTAGCCTCTTTAGAGAACTACGTTATCTTGTAAAGTAATGGTCGAGAGCAGGTTTATTGATTAAAATTAAAATTCAATAAATAATTTTAATTTCAATGAATCCACCTGCTCTCGTCGCATTCTCAAGGCGTTGAGTGGTGGAATTCAACGCCGCGCTTTGCGGCGGCATGGCGGCATAATGAATTTGTTAATAACAAAAAACCAACTTGATACTATCCAATGAGCTGATTTCAATCTACTTAGTCTTGCCATAAATATTGTAACAAAGATTTTTTTTATTAAAATTATATTATTAAAAATATAAAAGCTTATTCGAAGTTGTCTGTCTCCATTGGCAGCACAGTTTACAGTCCCTTAAAAGTTGAGGCCAGTCATCAATAGCAGCAAGCATTCTTTCAATGGGAGAATTCTTCACTGCCAATCGCTTGAATTGTGCTAGGGACTCCAAATTATCATAGCGCTTAGAGCAAGCTTTACTCTACCTGACCATGAATGAAATCCAGTGGCACAGCATTTTACCTATCCCTATCAAAAACCCGGTACACAAACATTCAACTAACACCAATCGTATGGAGGATTTTTAAAATTATATTTGGCTCTATGCCTATTTTATGTAATGCAATCACCGCTATTCAGTTCTCTTTATCACCCTATTCCATTTAAGAAAAAATGACATTTACCAAATTGAAAAGTAATATTATTCTTAATTGTAACATTTATGGTCAGACTAAGTATATCTACTTATACTTATAATAAAATGGAGCTGTGTCTGTACATGGAATATACTAATACCATTTTATATTACGTTATTAAATGCAAATTTAAAAAATGCCAGTTTTTCTATGGGTATGCTAATTTCAAGCAGAAACGGCTTAACCGATTTAAATGCAGTTTTCACTATTATATTTTGGGCAAGCTTCACTTAACCTTCTCTTTAGTTTTTGTTTTATTAGAATCGGTTCATAAATAAAAAACCTGTAAAGTGCGAGTCGCCAACTCGCCCACCAAAGCTTCCATACGAATTTCAGTATTGTAGGTTAACGGGAAGTACAGTACTCATGAAAGTTGATAAATTTATAATATATACACTGCTACTGTATATACTACCTAAAAGTGCAGTAAGCCTAACTTAAAGGCGGCTACGACACATCGGATATACTGTATGTTATCATAAATATCATACCTATTTGTAAAACATCAGTCAAGTTAAACACGATCTTCGTACCCTCAATAATTAGTAATATATCGAAACATAAATTAATAACTTTTTAATATGTCCTGAAATGTAGAGTGCTCATTATGCTAACGACATAATTAGCGTTAAATATCAGCTTTCTGACGATAATTACTTGCTTCTCCAAACAAACACTATGGTTTGCTCTCTTATATACAGAGTGCTGTTAACCGATTTTTTATATAAAATATTTACACATAGATTATTTACATTTTCGACTTTTTAAAATGAAATTGTCTTGTAAGTTTTTTTGTGTGGGGAAAATTTATTAGTGAAAACGTATAGTATGTTGTGTCTTTCCTACAACCATTCCTTGAAATGAGAGATTGATTGAGGATTATTTTTCACATTCATAAACTTAATATTAGGACCTTACATATGATATTGGCTTTTGGTATGGGAGGACTATAAAACCGAATATTTTTTATTTATTACAAAGTACGAACGATATACAAAGTATGAAGGATTGTTATCTATAAACTTGTCTGCCTTAATCGTCTGGCCAGATTTGGGAAAATTGTAAAGAACGACACCGGCGATTACCGGTTTGCTTCACCCAATTAGAGAGGACCCATCTTTGAAGCTTTTGATTCTTCCCAGATTGCTTTAAGTGGATTAAAATAGTTTTATTACTAACACCGGAGCCTGCAGCTTATTGGGACGTGGTTAGCAATGGTTCCGCCTCCACTATAGCCTTCAATTCTTTATTACCTACTTAGGTCAGCCGACAGTCAACGACCCTAGTGCTGCAGGTCGAAATTCCCAGAACGAAAACGTTGAAAACAAAAAAGCACTGTATTTCCTTTTGAGACACTACCGCCATATACATACATCATTCAGCTTTCGATCCCTTTCCGCCGCACTGGTGCTGCGGTGGGCCTCGTACTCGTAAATAACATGATATTTCAAGTTTTCCATTTTGTAAATTGAATGACGCAATCAGAAGAAAAGACTTCCCTTTTCTTCTAATTGCGAAAAAAAAAACAATTGAAAAAAAAGAACAATGCGGTTATCGAGATATTTATTACACAAATACATGTGTAAATATCTATATAAAGTTGAATTTGGAATTCTTTACCAATGAGGAGAAATTTGTGATTAAAGTGGCCAGTACTCCAAAATTAGAATTTCATTTGTAAGGAACTAATAAATCATTCTGATAGCACACAGGTTACACAAATGCATTAAAATATATTAATTTTGTAAAACATGAAATTCTACGAATAATTCTACTAAGAAAGTTTTTACACCCTGTTGTTTGTACTTTAAATTATAGTAAATCTAGCAATAACATTGTGCCATTAATTATTTTAACAACTTTATCGCTACCTCTAACAATCATTAAAATTTTACTTGAGGTGAATATAAAAGAAATATGTTTGTGTCACTGAGACTGAAGTGAGAAAAACAAACAAAATTTTATTAAAATGTATGGTACTTTTCAAGCATTTCGTCCCTACTTTGATGCTATGGCCCGAGTTGGTTATTTTAAAGTGGTTTTAAAGCCAGAAACGAAACGGCAGAAAAGAATACACGATTTTTATAGGGTATTCATGTGGATTGCAGTCGTTACGTATAACGTACAGCATATTGTGCGAGCGATTAAAGCAAGTTCTATCAGCTCCTTTTATGAATGTGTAAAAATATAAAGGACTATTATAGTTTGTGGAATAGATATGTAACGGAGATATAAAAATAATCTGTTTTTCTTTCTAATGTATTTGTGTTATAAAAGATAGAAGAGAAGCAGATGTTAGCATTATTTAAATTAGTATAGATGTTAACGCAACGATTGTGGGTTGAACTCCCAATTGGGTGAATCTCAATCGTTGCTCTCATGTTGAGCTCCACTACTCAACACGTAAAGTTTCGAAATGTCTCGAAAATTGGGTGACAAGTGGGGAAGTGGGGAGTGTCTCACAATAAGTTCCCTCTGCTTCGCTCAATATATGCGGCATTGAACATGGAGCTAAAAATATTAAGTGATGAAGTAAAACTATTTCAGATCTTTTGATATTGAACTTATTTTTTGTTTAATCAGGTGAGACATCAAATTGACCAGCTTATTGGAACTATGTTTCTTTTGTTGACTACTTTGAACACACTTGGAAAACAATTAACTTTCAATTTTCGAGTTCAACGCATCGATAAAATTATTGAAACGATAAACAGTGAGTAAATTAAAGCATTAGTAGCCTCCATATAGATATAGCAATACGTACACGGGATTCTCATTAGGTATGTAAACGGTTACTTTTTGGTGATAATGAAAAAAACTATTAGTGCCGAAATATACATATTAACTGAATGTGTGTAGTTAATGAAATAATCTTCAACCTTAATTATTATTAAGGTTCAAAATTATTTGGTTTAATTGAGACACATAATTATTAATAATTACTAATTTACAATTATTTTGTTTAATTCATATATGTAATAAATGAATATTTTATTATATATTTATTATCATTTTATAGATTCATGGTGTGGGTGCGATCCCATCGCGTACAGAGAACCCAGGGCACCGTTCTGTGTTCTGTATTGTTGAAGTGTTGTACTTCTACCGCATACGAATTAACCCCTAATTTTTTTCTTGGTCAGTTTGTCCGTGAGTTACTTACCGGAGTAATTATTTACTTTTAGTTATCATCTTTCTGAATATGTGTTACGCGTTTTAGTCTTCTGGTCTCGATGACGAAACAACAACGACCAACATCCTAAGGGATTTTGTACTGGTTTTTGCAGGTATCCATAATGAGATTCTAAAATTGAGTAACGCTTTTGTGTAGTTTTTTAAAGGGGCCTTCATATATTCTATTGATTGTTTGTTGGTTGTTATATTTGTCTGTGGTATTGCTACAAAAGACTAATTGTAACAGTATACATAATTCTTCTGGTTATCAGTGTTATTTGTATTTAGGTCTTGAACTTTACTATTTGAATTTAACCATACTCTTACATTCATACTTCGGTACCTAAATGTGGCATTTCTAGTCTTCAAACAATTGTTTATGTAAAAATGATTAATTTAGTAAATTTTTAAATTACTTTGTTTTGAGTTATATTTAGAAATATTTTTTTACATAGCGTGACTCGAACCCGCGGCACTAGGAAACTGTCCATACCTTAATCACGTTAGTGACTTAGGTCAGAATGTTTCTAATAGACGTTTCCTTGGGCGGTTTCCATTACGTTAAAGTTTTAAATAGCATATAGAAAAATATTGATATATCTTTAGTGTGGAATAACATTTCAAAAATGTTAAAAATGTTTCACGTTATACTCGTTGAGTTGCAGTCCTACGTTCAATTCTTTTGTTACAGGTCCTATCTTTGCACCGAAAAATAAAGAACACGATGCTCTCATAAAAGCAAATGTTAAATATATGTCTCGATTTTTAGCTGTTTGTCATATTGGTGGTCTTACCTGTTCGGCGATTTACAGTGTTTGCCTTATCATAGAAAAGCTGCTGGGGCATGAAGTTGTTCTTACAGCTTCTTTCCCATTTGATGTTAGCGAGTTTATCCCGTAAGTATTTATGTATTTTTGAATAAGATATTCAATAATTAGATATTGTAATGACACAAATTATTATAGATGTGTGTATGTTATAGTAATATTTTTTTTGTACCACGCTGTATCCCGCATATAGCAGGGTAGGCAAGTAATAAATATTTTATTTCTCTGGGTAGGAATCAAAGCCACGACCACGTTTCCAGGCACGCGCTGTACTACTGCGCCTCCTCGGCCTCAACTATTAAAACTTTAATTGAAGTTAGAATTAAGAAAATACTTTTGATAACATTTAAACTTAGTTTAAGTAGCAGATTTAGAAGGTTTGTTTACTTGCAGATTTTTGATAGCTAATTTATATATGGGAATTCTAATATCTATGCAAGCGTATGCGCACATTACTATGGACTGCCTTATTGTAGCGTTTTATGTTTGCGTTAAAAATCAATTACAACTGTTTCGCTATGATTTAGAACACCTAACGGATGATTTCAAATTACGAAATAGAAACTTGAAATACGTCGACGACGATCGCGAATATCGTAAAATATTGCATAATAAAATTGTAGCCTGTGTCAAACATTATGATAAAATTTTTTGGTAATGTTGTTTTGCTTTTATTTATTTATATATTTTTTACTTTATACTGTATCCCGAATCTGACAAGGTAGGCAGGTGCAACCTGGGAACATAGTATTAAGACACTTCCGTTCCCCACTTTCCATCGAATTCTTGAGGAACTCAACGCCGCGCTTTGTCTTGTTACCAGAGCGAGGATATGAAAATATCTAAACTTCATACATGCCTTTTGCCTCATTTTAGCATAAATTTTACTACCCACGCTAATCCTATGGCTTGCGCAGTTTATCCGCGAACCTTTGCCTTTTATGAAAAAGCACGATGACTGCACCTCGCGAATCGAAATCTGGGACCTCCCCTGATGTCCAGCATAAATTACACAAAAACCAGAACAAGTGCAAGACGCGTGGCCCACCATATATGGTCATTTTGCTAAAATTCCTTTTCTGTTTTCTTCATACAATTCCTGAGGTTCTGCCAGCATTCTTTAATATTTTCATTTCCAGATTCGCTGCAGTCTAGGTTTTTGGAATATCTTTCTTGATATTCCTCTCTTATTGGTGGATCTTCAAGCTTCTTATACGGTAATTCGACACCAAGTTTGAACACCTCATGTAGCTGTGTCACCCTGCGAACAGACCCCTTATTCTAGCTACGACTAGATAGTGGTCTTTTTTTTTTTTTTTTTTTTTTATGGAAAAGACACGGCAAACGAGCGTGCGGGTCACCTGATGGTAAGTGACTACCGCCGCCCACGACCCCGTGCAACCCCAGAGGAGTTACAGGTGCGTTGCCGGCCTTTACGATGGGTTGGGCGCCGGGGCCCGGCATTACCTGATGCGAAACGCAGTGACATAAAGCCACTACTTCACGCCGGTTTTAAATGCCGGGGGTGGTTAATGATCCGGTCGAGTCTGCCCATGCGTGTTGCCATTGCTGGCGACGTGACTCTACCACACGTACTTTAGTCGCCTCTTACGACACCACCAGTACCAGGATGATCCTATTCTAGGCCGGGATCACACGGCACAAAACGGCGCAAACGGTCTGTCCCCAGATTAGAACCCCTAAACATTCGTGTGCCCGTACCTTGGCTTCGAATACGCTAATCTTACTTACTTTTCTCTTCTGTTTGCTGCACCTCCTGCAGTTACGGGCATGA
Source organism: Heliconius sara (assembly GCA_917862395.2). Classification (NCBI taxonomy): domain Eukaryota; kingdom Metazoa; phylum Arthropoda; class Insecta; order Lepidoptera; family Nymphalidae; genus Heliconius; species Heliconius sara. The sequence goes on from OU860792.2 coordinate 9,108,329, forward strand.
CATTTTGGGTGGCGGTCCCCAACGCACCTTGACATACCAGAGGGGACGCACTAGTATGCGTCGCCTTGGGGCGACGCCCTAGCAGTGCGCTCTCGTGAGTTGCACGTGGTGGATGGAACGTTGCAGCCCTCGTAAGGCCTGGCAGGGGTCGCTGCGGACAATCCTTTCATCGTGGACCCTCCCGAATGAAAATATTGATAATAAAATATTTATTTAATGCTTACCAGTGGGCATCGAGCCCGCAACCATCGCATTTACTGTCCCACAGCCGTCGCGCTTACAGGTTTGTGCCATGCGGCACGATAGTATTTTTTTTTAAGAAAATTATAACTTATATGTATGCCCAAAATTATAGGTTTTCCCAAGAAATACAGTCAATATTTAATGGAGCGACAGCAATGCAGTTTTTTGTAACAACATGGGTTATTTGTACAACAGCCTACAAAATAGTAGGGGTAAATATGTTTTTATACATTTACATACTTAGATAAAGCACTGTGCGTGAAAGGTCCTACAACAATTACGACTCATCAGGTAATTTATTAGAGTAATTATTGACCACTGTTTTTTTTTAAATTGGGCTGTTATTCTATTTATTTATTTCGTTTATATGATGTTTTTTTAATCAAATCTGATATGCAATAATATATCGTTTATTTTTCAGCTGCCTTTATTTACACCGGGTTTTTTTTCATCAATCATGTATCTTTGTTGTATTATGGGACAATTGTATATATATTGCTATTTTGGAACACATTTGAAGGATGAGGTAAACTTAAGGTCTTAAACATTCTTAAGTTTTCAATTATTAGGTTACTCTTAAGTTAGATTTCAATTCATTTTTCTTAAATTCGTAACTAACAGCTCTGCCTAAACTTACTTCATAGAATTACTATTACTTAATATATTTTGCTGATTTAAAGTTATTATTATAGTAAGTTATTTTTCTATGAAATATAAACACAGACTGGACTAGTAATCGACTCCATCTATCGATCGGATTGGTTATCAATGTCACCGGCGTTCCGTCGTTATTTGGTCATCTTTATGGAGAGATGTAAGCGCAAGATAGAGCCGCGTGCAGCGTTTATTATTCCAATGTCGCTTGACACATATATTTCTGTGAGTAAAAGTTACAAAATGTACTAAAATTTAAATTATTATTTTAGTTTTAAAGATGACATTAAATAATAAGTATGTAACCTTTTCTTATTATGTTAAAAATGAAGCTAATACATAGAAATGATTAAGTAAATCAGTAGAATGTTTATATAATTTGTTTTCTTTTTCAGGTTTTGAGATCGTCTTACGCACTATTTACAATATTAAATCGTAAAGAGTAACTTATGAATACAATATCCGTTGTAGTTGTCTTAGTAATATAGAACATGACAATTTTAAAAAATAAATAATTTTTAAACTATCTTCAATCTATTTTTAACGCTTTTGAAGTGTTATTCCACATTTTGACAAGAAAAATGCTTTTTTAGAAAATGCACAACAATTAGAACGGTTGCTAGGGGGGTTCATATCCCGCTACGTTTAATTTCATATTTATACGTTTCCTAAAAAAACTTTCGGACCAATAAATAAAAAAATGTTATGAGTTGGAAATAGAATATCTATAGTTTTTTTTAGGAAAACAAGAATTATTTTGAGATATGACTATTACGAGTTACGAGCTTCCGAACATGTAATTCCGCTTGTCATTTTGACAAGTCTATTATTATTAGTCGAATATGGCCGATTTTAGGTCGCGAAATTGTGAGAAGTGTAAATATTTGTTGGGATTATTAATTGACGAATGATAAAATAATATTCAAGTATATTATTGTAATATACGATTTTTTTTTTTGCACTGAATTTAAAATCATTTATTTTATGTTCTGATTGCGTTCATTTTTTGTTCATCGGAACTCAATATAAATAATAATAAAAAATGCTTTTCTTATGTTATTGATTTTTTAAAGTTAATTAATTCAACTCAAAAGAAACTTGAAAGATGAAGAACGTCTTTGATATTTACCATTCCATAACACTTCCACAGTATACGGCCAACCAAAATTTGTGGTGTTAAGTTTTCTATTTACGAAATATAAAAACAAATTGTAGCATGCGGGTCACTATAAATATCCTATTATTTATGTGCCACAAGGTTCTCGTATACGTGTAATTATTTCGATAGTCGCATTTTTGTATTCGAAAACCGCTGAGCGAGGGCGGTTGACTCACTGCTCACGAGCTCACAGTATCGGTAGACAATCCAGGAACTCTTCAGTGCTCCGTTCGTCGTAAGTGCTGAAAGTCGTGTAAAAAGTTGTATCCGGCCGCGAATAGCGCGTGTGGAATTTCGTTTATAAATATAGGATCGTAGTGTAGCGGCGCGGCCGGCTATGCGCGCGCGCCGATGATATTCACCGGCGGGGGGGCGCGCCGTCGCACCTCGCCCGCGCCGCCGCGCTCGCGCCCTCCCGCTTACCAGCGTCTGTATGCTGAAAATGTAAGTTTGAGTTTTTGTCCAATGAACTTCTTAAAGAAGTATAAAGAAGGATAGCAATTGTAGCTTACTATATATATACATTATACCCGTCGCACACATATGTTGTATAGTCACATGTGAAAGACATTGTTTTAGAACAATAATGTTATATTGAATAGCCAATGAATACAGGTTAAAGCATCTAAAATTACATACGTCCATAAACATAAGTAAATACGTAATATTTTTTTTCCCATACCGGTTTGCAATAAACGATACACCTTAAGCTACGTACAGCTGAAGCTGAAGCTACAATACAAGCTTATATAAAAGCTTTCAGCCTGGTTTACTTCTTTATATTAATATTTCTTTACTTTTTATAAATATATTAAGATATAATAAATCAATCAAATGCCAGTCTTGACTTTAAAATCTTTTAACATAATAGCATTTGAAGACTTGTTGATACTTACAGATCTCATAAAAACAGTTTTAAGATTTTAAAATAGTAATTTAACGACCTTAATAAATAGCACTGTTAATTCTGAAATTGTGAATCAGAATTTTTTGTATATTCTATGTAGGAGTTCTATTTTATTTATACTTTAACCCTTAAATTTTAAAATTTCAATAAAAAATTATAACTATTTCAGTGCGATCACTTATTATTATTAACACATAATACTAACGACTAATGTCCAAAATATGTAGGTTTAAATAACAACAGAGAAGGTAAAATATGAAATTTAAACGTATCACTTTAAGCTATTGGTCTTTCCGTCTTTCACCTACTAGAAAGTTCTAATCTTTCCAGCTGGGAGGCTCACTTAACGTCAACTTGGGGCGATTGAGGAAAAGAACCTTGAGGTTTTAGTTGGTATTCGGAAGGTCTTTATCTCGCGTTCCGTGAATCTTACATAACAGATTACTCACAATTAAAAAGAACGGTATCTTATCTTTATTGCCGGTGTAGATTTTAAGATCCATATCTTATAAAATCGCCTTCGATTCCATCATATCACTAAAATACTGTGTAGCTGTACACATTATAACTAGATATCGTATAAAATGTAAAATTATTTTGCACTCTTGGAAGATGTTGATAGTATACTTGCGTATCGTAAACATAATCTTTACAAAAGCTCAGACCACTTAGCAGTAAACTTCTTATAAGAATTAATCGTATAAGAAAAAAAACCGGGCAAGCGCGAATTGGGCTCGCCAACCGAGGGTTCCGTACAAAAATTGGATGTCTCGCGCATTTTTTTTGGCTATTTTTTATTATTTCACCACATATATATTTTTTTCTGTACTAGTGCAACTTGTAGATGCTACTTACCAAATTTCATAATTCTAGGTTAACCGGATGTACCTATGAATTTTGATTCGCTTTATATACGAAATATACCTTTTTTGCTATATAAACGGTAATATCTATTTTTAAGTAATTGTAGAAATAAGTTTTTCATTCAGGAAATCATAGGGCCGTAGATTTCGGTATATAGTTTGAAGTTTGACTCAATATTTTCAAACGTTCCTGAGATTAAGGCTCTTGGCAGATAGACAGACGGACAACAAAGTGATCTTATAGGGGTTCCTTTTTTCTTTAATAAATACGGAATCCCAAAAAACGAATTGAAATACTTTATGCTATTATAGCATTAAGCAACAATCTCTGAGAATGGTTTTAACGTTCCTACTGAAAATACCAAATCAATCGGTCAGTCAACTGATTCAATTAACGTTTTCAAAACAAATAATATTACGGAGTCGAATAGAAAGTGTGATGATTGAAAAGTTGATTAATCTATAATATTAAAAATATAAATAGATCACAAAATAAAATATGAATTAAAACGATTCTTTTTAAAGTCAGCTTTTATTTAAAAGGTCAGTGTGCTATCCAGTCTCTAGATGTTTTTTCATGGTGGATTGAATTTTACAAATCAAGCAGTTTCAAAAATTTGTAATCCGGCATTTTATTACGGCGGCCGTTTTTTATGAACAACAATAGGTAATTTTAATGTCATCAGAATTGATGTGAGTGAGCATGCAAGACACACACCGACTAACATGACAAGTAAAGTAAAAGCTTCTAAAAAAATTAAAAAGTCTAAAAATAAATAGTCAATAAAATAATTTAAACAATAAAAAGAATGCGTCTATTTTTTTTTATTTTCGTTACCCCTGTCACCCTGGAAGTGATAACAGGTGGATGGTCAGGTGGCAAGAGGCGCTTCAAATTAACGTCTTAATTGATATACGAGTATCATGTACAAATATAATAAATAATAGATAATGCTCAGGCTTATAAAAGTACTTTAATATGTAGGTACATATAGTATTTAACTTAAAACAAAAATGACTTTTAATTACAAAAAGTACCTTTTTCGAAAATAAAATTATAACAGACCTAAAACATGATTAGACATATGAAGGCACCTGCTAAGCTGAAATGGTAGAATTGAGTAAGAATCAAGGTTGAGTGGCGTATAGCTCAGTAAATGCGTGGATATAAATAGAGGGTACTAACGTTAAACGTTTGATGGAATCGTTACGCGTATTGTGAGTTCTCGTAGAACTTGCACAATAAATTTTAAACATAAATATAATTATTATAAAAGAGAAATTGGTTTTCTTTTATTCGCTGTGTATGATAACTAGTGTCCCGATCGCAGCTTCGCCTACTTTGAATACACTTATAGTACGAGGTTCAATGTATTCTCGGTATCGACATGATTTACTTAGTACAGTCATTGGACAAGTCATTTCGTCAATGGCGATATTAACGATAAGTAAAAACACTATTGCGAAGAAAATTGAGCACTATGCTAACACTATGTGCAATGTTTAAATTCCTTACTAATCATAGAAAAATTCAAAAAACTATTAATAGAGTGTTGGTAGCTGGTTGATAAGAAACTGCACCTTCATTATCTACTGTTCAAAAGTGGTCAAGTGACTTCAAATGAGGCAGGAGAGAGCATTGAAGACGACCCTCATTCAAGCGACCCGGTTACTGTACAGACCCTCCAAAGAAATCGGCGCATATTTCCAAGACTGCTATTCACGATTGTTGCTTTTATGAGATCAACCCATCCTATAGTTTAGATTTGGCATGTAGTGATTATTATTTGTCCCCAACATTGAAAAGAGATATACGTGGTAAACGATGTCCTTTTTTCAGGCCAGGTGAAAAGTATTTTTTTACAGGAAATGGACAAGTTAATATCACGATGTTATAAATGTATTAGGTTATGGGGCACTATGTAAAAAATAAAAATATTTTTGGGTTACTATACCGAGAATACATTGAACGTCACTCATATGTGCATGTATTGTTTCTACAGGAAGGAAGATTCCTGTGTAAAGATAACATAATATAAATAAATCTTACAGATGGTAAACTAAAATATATAAAAATGGTAAGTAAATGGTAGAGCAAAGATATAAATTACACTCTTAGACATCTTCATTAGTACAAACAAAGATAGGGAACCAATCAGAGTAAAACGATTTAAGAAAGAAAAAAATATACCTGTATTTTATTTTACTTAACACTTATACTGAAACTTACACGTATAATGAAAACATTTTTTTATGTATAAAAAATATTTTTTATGAAAAAACAAAAACCCCGATTGCATAAAATTAAAAGGAAAATAAACAAGCCTAATAGTTTATTAGGATTAACAGTCGGGACCTCTTTAAGTTATGCGGGGCTCCTAGTAAAGATTTTATTGATTGAAGAATTACTTATAGGTCCCAACTATTAATCTTAATGAACTATTGGGCTTGTTTTTTTCTTTTTAGTATTATGCAGTCGGAGTTTGGTTTGTACAAATATTTTATTTATTTTTCACTTTTTTGTTAGAATTCATTATTTATTTATTTCAAACATTGACCAAAGTCATACAAGAAACAATTAGTACGATAATAACCGCATTAATGAAACACTGTGTCGCGGCTATTAACGCCCACCTCTCAAACGTTGCTTACTATGAAATAAAAATATAAATTACCAATTATTATAAATACAGATATGAAACCAAACAAAATTTACAATAAAAGAAATGTATATAATAAAGTAAGGTAAAATAAATATATGTGTGTTTGTTTGTGTGAGCGTGCATGTAAGTGTGTGTGGGAATGTGTAAGCGTCTGAGCTACGCGTGTATACGTGTGTGTGCGTGAGTGAGTGGCTATGGGTTTTTTTTTTTTTTTTGGAAAAGACACGGCAAACGAGCGTGTGGGTCACCTGATGGTAAGTGACTACCGCCGCCCACGACCCCGTGCAACCCCAGAGGAGTTACAGGTGCGTTGCCGGCCTTTAAGATGGGTTGGGCGCCGGGGCCCGGCATTACCTGATGCGAAACGCAGTGACATAAAGCCACTACTTCACGCCGGTTTTAAATGCCGGGGGTGGTAATGATCCGGACGAATCTGCCCATGCGTGTTGCCATTGCTGGCGACGTGACTCTACCACACGTACTTTAGTCGCCTCTTACGACACCACCAGTACCAGGATGATCCTATTCTAGGCCGGGATCACACGGCACGGGTTTGTGTATATGGGGGTGCTTATGTATACATTTGAAATATAAGCCTCATATTGCAAGGATTATGATAATGATTATCATGATGTACCCTTTTGAAATCATCGATTTTTTTTTCACTTAGTCCAATGGCGCCCCACAGCCGCCATGATTGTTTTTTTAACGTCACCTATCTAAGAACACTTGGGCTGCTAATACGATACCTGAAATATGTAAATCCGTTCAGCGGTTCTGTAGATATGAGGTAATAAAGAATATTACATACGTACATACATACATACATACATACATACATACATACATACATACATACATACATACATACATACAAGATACGCGCGAGAAACATAATCCTTTTTTAGCAGTCGGAAAAAACAATATACAATATACAGGATGATATTTGGAGGAAAACTGTTATTAACATAATTTAAATACCAATAATATATTTTAATTAAATAGATACATACATATATAGCCTACAGGCACATATCTCAGATCTATCTATTTTTACATTTTACTTTTGATATAAGTATTGTAAATTTAAATCATTAATTTGCACGAGAACTTTAGTCCTAGGTATACCATATTCATAAAATTAAACATTTTAATTAGATCTTTAATATACATATAAACACCCAAAACACTCATTGGCAAGATATGTTTATCATTTTTTTTTCAACATTGGCAAATCCATCCACGTAAAAGTTTATTTAAGGCATCTGCCTCAAAGCTGAGAGCTTTTAATATTTTTCACGTTTGCCGTTCCAATGTTGTTAAGGAAATATATCGAAATAAGAAAATATTATGATAATTCAAGTGTACCTCGGCTTCGAGCCCTTGGAATTTAGATTGAGTTACTGCTGACTCCAGGTATTAACAATGTGACCTATAACAGCTGAAACTCCTTGAAAAGAAAACGAGAGTAACTAAGCTCATTTCGCTCATCTAAATGAGCCTAATATAAAAACTTTACGCTTATTGTAGGTTAAATGGGCTTTATTTAGAATAGCAATCTTTTCATATATTTTTTTAATACAGAAAGGAATTCTTATTTTCTAAATATTTACAGCCGAAAGTTCTCATAATAGTTAAAAGCTATAAATTGATATACATACAAGAAACAATAAAGAGATATGTATAACATAAACACAGCATTCCCTCGTGATTCTCTTAATAAAAGCCGAATATTAATAGGTATGATGCGTTTCCGCCAATTTGTATCGATATCGTCAATGGTAGTAGTTGTTAGAGATTCACGTGAATGAGGTACGTATGTAGGTACGTACTCTAGATGAGTCACACACAAACATACAAGCCGTGTCAGGTAAATTCACAATATAACCGCACCAACCAATGCGTTGCGGACTCATGCCAGGGAATTCATAAAGGAGACCTTGGGTGGCGACGTCTTCTTAACGGAAATGACACTAGTAGCGTACCTTCGATTGTAAGGGCGCCACATCAGTAAGCAAAATGTAAATAAACAAAGCTTCAATTGACTTCATAGTTTTCGCGATAGATCGAGACATCGTTCCTACGGATCTGAGATGTCAAAGTGGTTTCGGGTATGTTTATAAAAGTTATAATATAGTATAAACTGGTCTACATTTTGAATGGGCGAGATAAACCATTGTCGTAGACTGGATACTAAGAAATATAAAATTATATTTTAAAGGAGTATAGTATACTTCTAAAAAGAAATTTCTTTTTTAAAAATTAAGATGATATAAAATACGAATGTACATAAAACATATGAGATTATTAACTAAAATTGTTGTATAACATTTTTCAGTGTTTATAAATGATGTTATCAAAGCAAGGTCTTGGCATCTACACTCTTTTTCACACTTACGTAGATTTTGTGACGAGTATAAATTGCATTTTAAATGCCCGCATTTACATACGTTCTTTCCACCTCACTCAAAAATAAATTGACACTACTGCTAAAATAAAAAAACTCATACTCATAGAAGTGAGCGCAAATAAGCTTAGCAGAATTATAAATAGTTTTTTAGGTAAGATCTTATATGTTTTTTGGATTAAATATAAAAAAAATAAAAATAAAATTGATACTACTACTACGTAATCCTATAAGTAAAATAACGTGCAGCAGATTTGAGACTTACACATCTGTCTTATTGAATTTAATGTGAAATTATCTTTTTACTTTTAGGGAATGAACTTGTACTATAAAATATTTAAAATGAATTGAATAACTGTGTTTTGTACCAATTATACATTTTGTGTAAAAAGATTGTAAAAATCTTTATATCACATAGCTAAATATACAATAAATGTTGTAATTGCCATTAAAAAATTGCGTGACGCGATAAAAACGTATAGCTTAATTGGCTAGAGCGCTTGGACGGATTCCAAAAGGCACGGGTTCAAATTTTTTGTGTTTTAAAATGTTATAAGAAATTTCTGTATTTTCAAAACATAAGATATTTAAAAACATAGTTCAGCGTCATTGTGACAAACATTGTTCACCCACTGTTCATTTTTATAATACGTAAATGTACAATATAAGCATAAAAGACACGTACTTTATTGTCTACATATATCTTATATAAAACCTAAATCTATCCACACTTCCATATCTTTATTATAAATTCGAAAGTGACTCTGTCTGTCTGTCAGTTTGTCTGTCTTTTATGCAATCAGGGCCAAACTGCTAATTCAATTGTGATAAAATACTCATATAGAGTCTCTATATGAGTCTCTATAATAGAGATACTTGAGGGTCTTGGGATGAACATAGGTTACTTTATTTTTCTCATGATTGTAATTTTCTCGATAATCGCTTGTTATATGATATAATTTAATATATTATATTTCAATTTGACAAGCAATTTATTCTGCTATATAAATAACAACCGTCGCTAAGTAACCGTGGCTAAGCAACAAGGAACTTTGTTGTTTTAACAAAAAGTTGCCCAAAATGGGTTTCCTGAACTCTTACGTGCGCTGACTCAACTTTAAGAGACATAATATAGAAATAATGTTTTATAAAAATATTGTCCTTTAAAAAATCTTTCTTACCAATCCTATTGGAAACCAAAAATAATTTCATAAATATATTTAATAAATATTCATATAGTTCAAGCGGGCGAAGCCGCGGCCGGGTGGGCTAAATAAAATCGTTAATGATCAGTGCCTGCCTGTACATGGATGCGTTCGCTAATCTAAGAAGTGGTTTTGCACATTTTAAATGCAGTTTATATAATTGTATTTTGGCAAACCTCATTTAATATTTATTGTTTGTTTTATTTCAATCGGATCGTAAATAAAAAAAAAAAATTCGAGTAAAATAGCAATAAATAAATAAATGCCTCTACGCCATTTCAAGCGGGCGAGCGAGCGTTCACAATCGATTGCTAGTATAAAATATGTTAAGTATGTATATACATATATGCCTATTAAAACAAAACAGCCAAGAGTAAAATATGATAAAGCTTTGCAAATTTACTTATATAATTCATTTGATATAAAAGTTTTTTTATTTAATTTACAAATGAATTAGTAGAGCCTTAAAGGTTAAACGAATAAACAAATTACTGAGAAAATATTTATTACAATATTGTCATTAGAATACATTGATACAGTTTAATGACTCGTGATAGTCGATGATACTAGGTACTACTGTAAATTAAAAAAATACAAATAAGTTTTGTAATATTATTATAAATAAATTATATAAAATCATTACTGCATCCATAACAAACAATAGTGCCCAATAAGAAAATTTGCTATGAAGATACTTATTTAAGAAAGGTTTACGTTATACTAGTAGGGTTCGGTACTAACAAAAGATAACTGCTCGTTGTAAATTTAAAAAGTTATTTATTATATATATATATATATATATATATATATATATATATATATATATATGGATATATATATATATATATATATATATATATATATATATATATATATATATATATATATATATATATATATATATATATATATATCATTTGGCGTTGGCTTAGAAGTTAAGTTTTTTTCACAAATATGATATAAGTTTGAGCTTGATACCTCCACGCGTTCATGAGAAAAAGAAGGTCTTGAAAGAAGGTCTTGAAAGACGGACGAACAGATGGACAACAGAGTGATCCTATAAGGGTTTCGTTTTTTCCTTTCGAGATACCGTACCCTAAAAACGACGACGAGAAGGACAAAAACAAATTAACGCTACTTTAATTAGACACTATTATTATTAACGTATGCATAAAACTATTCAATGTCAATTTTAAATCAAATATTTGAAAATGTTATTTTTTTTACATTTTTCTAACTTTCCAGTGGTTGCCGGGTGCGGCCGACGGGCGAGGCCGCGAGCGTGGCGATGGCGAGCAGGAGGTGCGTCGCTCCTGCGCCAAGCGCATCACACAGCGGCGGTGCGCCATCAAACATCATAAGTGAGTTGATTAAACAAATGGGTATATGTATTGAATACGATAGAAGTGGATTTCGTAGTTGACAGAGATGCATAATAGGTCAGGATACAAAAGTGATACCCAAAATATTAAATTATAAATACTGTTGCCTATGTTTCGATTATGTAGTATTAATCCAAATTTTATAATTTAGATCTTTTTATTAGTTTTCGAGATTAAAGTATTTAATAATATGACATATAAACTGAATGGCATTGTACTTACTATGTATTTACATATAAAGTATCGCAGAGGGATTATAGTAATTAGTAATTAAGACACTCCGTTCTCTACGGTGAAAAGTCGAAAAATATTTTGTTTTTGTTCATGATTCATGCAAAATAACAGGATGCTTTATCTATCGGTATCATATAAGGGGCATTTAAGGGTCTAAATACCTGATCAATCTCATCTATAAGAGATAATAGTGATCTATGCCTTCGGATGACTCAGTCAACATGATTAGCGTTTTCTGTTGATATAAAAAAACTTAAGTTTGGTACGGAACCCTAGTAGCGCAGCTAAACCATAAGAGATAATGATATGAATATAGGCCTTGGGAAAAGTTGTTCAGCGTGGTAAGCTTTTTTGAGTGACGTTATAAAATCAAAGGTCTAGAATCCACGATGAGATATCCTAGCAACCTGTGTATATTAAAAGAGATATCAATATAGTGCCTATAGAGCAAAAAATACTTAATATGATTACTATTTTCATAAATGGAAGGAGCGCAGCAAAAGTCACAAATATCAATCTGTTACGAAAACAAAATTGCGAGCAGGAAATAATCACATATAAATAAGTGAGCTAATTTCAAAAATTAGATATTTATGCGGTTTCTTTTCCAAGTAAAATTTTGAGCAATGATGTGCACCATTCACGTTCAGTATTGCAGAAAATTAACTACGTAACTGTTTTTCCATCAGTGACTGTCTATCATTTAACATAGCTTTTTGTTTATAAAGCAACTATTATAAATCAGACATTTTTTTGGCAGAACGAGACTCGTTAATTAAAACGTCTGGTGCGCGCGGCCATTTGTTTAGTTAAATAGATCCATTTGTAAAAGCTCGCCGTGCTGAATTGATGTTGATGAACACTCGGCTACACACATAACTACCTTGTTAATACTTAAAATACTACATACAATTAATTAATAATACAGTACAGTCATAATAGTTAATAATTTTTCATAACTTTTTAAATATTTTTTTATAACTTTTCATATATATTTTATTACACTTAAAAGAAGCTTATATCTGACGAATACTACGACTAACGTTGGCGTAGCAATGGCTTCGGCTCCAGAATTTGAACACTCCGTCCTCACTTTCCGCCGAATTCTTAACACTAGTATGAGTATGCGTATCTTCCCTCTGCCGATCCTGCTGTGTACAGCATACAGCGTGAAGCTGATTTCCGATAAGAATTTTGACGTAGCTTGGCGAGAACGTATGGCTCAGTGGTCAGAGCGCCTGGTCGATTTCCAGGAGGCGCGGGTTCGAGTCCCGCTAAGTTCTAATTTTTATACGTTTTCTAAATAAGTATTTATCTGTCCTAAGTGTGGATTAACACTTTAAAAATGTTTAAAAAAATATTTAAAAAATAGTATTCTCTCCTGCCAAACGATAATAAGTACTAAGAAACTACTGTTTAATAACTTTTACCCTTTTATTTTCTTTACAGAATTCATGAAGTCAACGGACATCGATTCGTAGCAAAATTTTTCCGGCAGCCGACGTTTTGCACCTTTTGTAAAGAGTTTTTATGGGGTTTTGGAAAGCAAGGCTACCGCTGCATAGTGTGTCAGACGGCTGTTCACAAACGATGTCATAGCAAGCTACTCGGGAAATGTCCCGGATCTACGGCTTATTCAGATGCTACTGTGGTAAAGATATATTTTTTTATAGTGTCTTTGGTTGTACATTGGTTTGGTTGTACATACACATTATATAAAATACGTTATATATTTAAATGTTAATGATTGTCTTAGTTGTAAGCGTACCTAACCCTGTAAATGTTCGTTATCTAATTATATCTGTAGTAAATAAATTGATTCATAATAATTATTTGCATACATAGAAAATATCAACGAAAATATATGAAAGTTGGTAACTTTGAATGTAACTTACAAATAAATATCAAGTACCTTTGGTATCTCTAGTATCAGGTGAACGTTGTCAAAGCATGAAATACTGCTGATTGCAACTTAAAGGTAATTATTAAAAATACTCGCAGTTCGGAATTACCCAAATGTTTCATACTTTTTATTATCAAGAATTTTATTTATATAAAATATTACACTTTATATGTTATTTACACATAAATTAATTGCTGACTCTTCGTATTATTGTTATATAAATAAAAATAAAGTATATAAGAAAATTAATGTTAGTAAGGAGTAGTAGGTATTTAATTTTTTTTATTAGATTTTATGTAAACTGAATATGTAAAATATTTATCCACCTTTCACTTATTTATTTATTTTTTTTGTAATTGATAAGTAAAGAGGCCAATTGTGGCGCAGGGGCACAAAGTATGATTGTAAACGCGACTGATTGTAGGTTCTATCCTCACTGGAGGAAATGAAATATTTACTTAAATTTATATTTCCATTTCTTCGCTCTGGTGCCGAGGCAAAGCGCGGCGTTGAGTTCGGCCACTCAACGCGCAATGCTTTGGCTCCTGTTTATAAAAGTAAACAAAGTTAAGTTTTTGGGCATATGCACACATTTTATATGACATAAACTGTGTATAAATATAAGTATATAATATTTTTTTTCTATGAAATACTATATTTGTATGTATTTTTATTTCTCACTTCGTGCCAAAAATCATAAGTAATTCCAAAATACGATATTTCATACAAAATACACCAAAACCGTATCCTTGAATTATGCAATGTGGTGCCCTGAGAGAGAAATGAAAGCCGAAACTGTTAAGTAGATGCTGATCATATTTCCACTAATTCATACATTAAATAACTACAAATTGACTTTTGCTACAATGTAATTTATTGGTATTATTAAAAGTATAGTTGTTTCACATCTATTTATTTTACGCAATTTACTAGGGTGAATTCCGGGCCCGCGAGAATTTCGGAGTATTAATGTCGGGGGCTGCTCCACAACACCCTCTAATTTTCAATATTAGCTCCATAACAATCAGTTCTGAAGGTCTGGATGAACAAAAAGACAGACAGACATTTTTTTTTATTGTTTGATTCTGTTTTGGTGTCGTGTAATTAGCACTTAAAAATACACCGTTATTTTGAAATCACAAATACACTATTCAATTTTATGAATTAGTGGAATGTGATCAGTTGAGTAGATTTCAATTACGATTTACTTACCGCATTACTGTAATTATACTAAAATAATGAATATTTTTTCTTCCAAGCATTTAAATAAATATACGTATAGTTTAAGTGGGTCCAACCGCGAGGTGTCCGCCAGTACTATAATAAAATAGTAAGCATATTCAATATTTTTACAAACAATATTAAGAATATTTGAAAAACACGCATGGTCTATATTTTTTTTAAATTTTTGTCTGTGTATACGCACATAGTCCACTAGTGACGTATAGAATAGGAATGGCTACTAGGTTGTAAAGAAAACGTTTTTATTTAATTTTTTTTATTTTTTTTTACTTTGAAACACATGATAATAAATAAAATACTGAAAAAAAATCTTATAAATATATATGATTCCAAAAAAACTCATATTAGACAAGTCCTTTCAGATAATCGTCATATTATGAGACAGCGCGTCTAGGGCATGAAGACGAACCTTGACGCGCTTGAGTATTTCAAAATTACGAAATTGTTTTTGCACATTCTAACAATGCTGCGAGCTTGCGTCACATTGACATCGTCAGATTATTATATAAGCGCTTTTTTTCAAGTTCACTTTCCATCCACTTAGAAAATTTGACGCGCTCGATCAATTTTTTTTATTGTTTTACACCTTACGTATGACCACCTCACTTACATACATACAATGAAGAATTCGTAGTACATGGATGATATCAATGCCTGACGGGCTCGACTATGTCCATGCAACAGTTATTTTTACATTTTTGAAAATCTATAGCTGCTCATCCCACCGATCAAAAGATATATATTATATGACATTTTTTTCTTCTTATCATGTCAGCTTCGCACCCCAATGGATCTCTATGACGCCCCAGTAATACTGATTTAACATCGTCAGCTCCCCCATTGTAAAGCGCGTTAAGATTAACATCACCTAATGAAATATAATAGTAGCCTAGATAAATTATAAGAAATAATGAAATACCTCCTTAACAAAAGTTGTTTAGAATAAAAGATAAACATTTCTCATAAATCTCTCAAGCTGTTTAAGGACCACATGTCAACTATACCTAGTTAGTTACAAGCTTTAACAAATGTTGTTCATTATAGTAGGTTTTGAAGTTAGGTTTTATAAAATATTTTTTAATAAAATTCCATTATTGATATACCACTACTGATATAACTATTGATATAATACTACTATTGATATAACATCGTGATGAAATGATTATATTTAAATTGTTTATTTTTTGTCTCAAATTTTGGCTCTACATTTTATTGATAGGTAGCAAATAAAAGTAGAAGAGGAAATGATCAAACCAAGTTGCGGGTGGCACCCTAGTTTACAACGAAGTTGTATAAATTTTTGAACATATTATTATTTTATTTACGACAAATAATATAAAAAAAGGAATTTGGTTCGCTTTTTAGATATATCATATATCCATGCTTCTATGCTTCCTACTTCGTGTATCTATAAATATTTAAATTAAATGAAAAAAGGAATGATATCAGCACTAGATGATAAAACAATTATAATATAAAATCCGAAGAGGCCAGTCGTGGCGCAGAGGCACAAAGTGTGACTGTCGATCGACTGGTTGTGGGTCCGATCCCCACTCGAGGATATGAAATATTTATTTAAATTTATTACGCCATTCGATGCCTCGAAAATTGCGAGGAAAGTGAGGAAAGCAGTGTTTTAACACTAGATTCCCTCTGCATACTCTGCTATGCTCGTAGGTGGGTATATTAGTTATAGTGAAAGCTGAAAGATAAACTCAAATTACTGCTTATACTATATTTATACGTCTATACATATAAATAAAATTAAAGAATCAGTCTTTGATATCATCATAACTGTGTTTTTTCAAGTGCATATAGTTACACGATACCAAACCACAAATAAACAATTTTAACATTTTTGTCTGTCTGTCTTTCTGTTTATCCGGGTTAACTTCCAGACCAGCTAAACCGGATATCATCGGATTAACATTGGAAGATAGAGAGGGTTGTTTAACAACATAAAAGCTATTTTGATACATTAATAAAGTTATATCAATTTAAAGTATGTTTTTCGATAAAATTGCTACTCCGTAAAAGAATTATTACCAGGCTAAAACTTTAATTTCAATATTTTGTTGTTTGATTTTATTTTTGAACTATTATTTATTTGATGATAGAAAATACTCGAGATTGTATGATTATAAAATAGACCGGAATTTCGAGATTTAGCATTCTCCATTGTAAGTCGACACTATTTCAAGCTACTTAGTGCTTGCAAATCTTGCTTGCTCAATGATATATACACGTAGCGCTTGCAATTTCACAATGAAATAGATATTTGTTGAGCTATATAATAATAATCTATGTTTCAACCTGGAATTTTTGCGGAATCGGAATTTATGTGGGAAAAACTAGCTTGCAGTGTGGAGGTAGATGTAAAAAAACTAAACATTTGTCTATTAAGTACGACAATTTTTGCGAGCAAAATCAAATCAATTACCAAAACATTTTGTACTATTAGGTATTTTTTTAATGCCTAAAAGTATAGATAATGAGGATAGTCGTGGCGCAGGGGCACAAAGTGTGAATGTAAACGCGACTGGTTGTGGGTTCGATTCCCACTCGAGGAAATGAAATATTTTCTCAAGTGGGAACAACACAACACAGGGGCCGCTAGTAATTTAAATAATACAATCCTTCTTGTTTGTTTATTGTAGAGACCCAGTATCACGTGTACAGTGCACAGTTAGAAAGTTTTCTACTGCACTATGATGGCCAGTTGTTTAATGCCGATGCCTGTACTCTGTAGGCTCCTTCTCTGCAAGTAAACGTAGAAAAAACACTACTATACATTTTACATACTGTAGCATTCAAATCATTGAATTAAATTTGTTTAGCCAACATAAGAAGTTGTCGGTATCATGGAGTTATTAATTTTGAATGCATTTTTTTTTATATGTATGACTCAGTTGTTATGAATATTCATTCATATTTCTTGTGAATTCTACGTGTTGCAAACCGTCTTATGAACGCTTATTGTTCAACCGTCAATATTCCAACGTAATTAAAATATAATATAATTTAAATATTATTCTTGTTATAGTACTTACGGGAACGTTTCAAAGTCGACGTTCCCCATCGCTTTCGTCCACATCAATTTATGTCCCCAACATTTTGTGACCATTGCGGGGCTCTTCTGTACGGTTTCTTCAAACAAGGATTGAAATGCGAAGGTAATTATAATTTATTTTATCTTTTTAAAGCCATAATAAAGATAATTTTCATTTATTTTTTAATAGAAAAAAATGATTAATTTAAAATCAACATGATACCTACATAAAACTATAATATTAGGCTTTACTATGGTTACATAATTAAAATCTAGAAAAATAAAAAAGGCGTCATTTGTCTGTTAGAGCGAGGAAGGTCACGTAAAAAGCATGAGGATCCCCCGGAGGGCATGTATGAAGAGGTTAATGACAGTGGACGAGGCGAAAGAGGTATACAGAGACCGTAGGGTTTGGCGCTCTGACTACCCCGCTAGGGATATAGCGTGAAGCTAGCTTAGTTTAGTTTTTTTAAACATTATTAGTCTTGTTACTTGTAAATATAACTTTATTTTATTATTATTCTTTTGCACAATCTCTTTATTTATAATATAATAGTTAACCTGTAGATATGGTTTATAGGTAGAAAATATAACTTTATACAATGTTGTATAATAAATGCTATCTGCTAATGTGTTACTTATTTCGATTATGTAATAATGTTGCTGTTGTAACTAGCACGTTTTGTTGATATGGGTGTATTTTTTGTTGTTTATTGTAATATTAACATTAAGCTTCGCACTGCATATATATAGTGTTATGACACTATGTTTTCCGCTCCCCGCCAATATTAATTTATTGATATATTTATTACATTGTTCTGTTTGAAGAACTTCGTAGCTTGGTGCTACGAGGCTACGAAACTATAAAACTTTATAACATACACTTAAATTGGTGTAAATTCTACTCTTTATCTACTTAATATTTTAAATATTTAATACTATACTATAATACATTATGCAAAAGGAACAAAAATTTATAATATGCAACAATTCTTGTTTCGGTATATTTTACGTACTAAAATATACATATTAGTATTTTTACATATAGTACTAGGTTAATACTAGTCACATGTATTGTATATTAATACGCGCACATAATATATTATGGTTGATCAATACCAATATTTTTTACTGACAAAAAAAATGTAAAATAGTACCTGGGCTTTGTTTTAGTTCATAACGATAATATTTATTCGTTGTGTACCTTTTTTACAAATAATCTATATTTATTTATGTTTTTTAAACACTGCGCGCAAAATATTATTAGATTAAGCTAAATCTAAATATAATGATTCGTATGATTTATTTTCGTCTCTCGTAGCAAAAGCGAGCCAACACATGCATTAAGTTTCTTTGAAGAAGAAAGATTGTAATATGTAATAAAAAAAATTGCGATAAATTTAAAGGTGCATGTTTCCATGTAAAGCATGTATTAAAAATGAAATTGTCACTGAGGCGTCATCCATCAATCAAGAGGGTGGGTTAGTGGGCGGAGCTCACACCTGCGCGAGCGCGCGTTCCCCACTCAGTCTGTGTCTCGCGTCCGTTGGCTGCCGTCGCGGCGTCTGTGTAACGATTATGCTATCTATCAAATAACCATGCCGCTGTTTTCGGAACATATTACGAACATGTATTACAGTGGAAGCCCTTATAGTGCACCATATAGTTATAGTAGTTCAATGGCCCCATATGGATCATCCTACAGTGCATCATATTTAAATCCTGGTGGCAATTACAGTAGTCACTCTTCTCTCGGAGGCTACTCACGAGCCCCTTTGCCTTCACGATGGATAAGCAGCAGCCGTACTTATTCACCTATCTTAAGTACTATTTCGGAAAAAGGTACGTCTAGTCCAGTGAGAATAAATAGTCCTAGAAGAACACCAATTAATAGTAGAAGTTATATATCATCTACTTATATAGCACGTCCTATCAATATAAATACCGCTGATATAGATGTATCCAGAGATAAATATCGCAATAAAATTTCTAGTACAAATTTATTAACAACACCCCCTAGACGGCCGAGTCCCAAAGTTCAAAGAGATAATGATCACGATAAACCAGATACTGGTATTGATTCCTCCCCGGGTTCACAGCGCACTACGATTAAACGCGATCGAGCAGTAGTTAGGCTACATACTATAAAACGAAAAGATAGAGATTCTCCAAGGAAACCTATGGAGACAAAACCTACAAACCTACAAAATAATAACAACATTGAACTATCGAAACGTACAGAATGTGAGGAAAAATCAGAACCTGTTAAATGGAGGGAAAAACTAGCCGATGATTTAACATTTAAAGTTCAAAAGGAAAAAAAATCAATTGGAGCTAAGTTAGTAGAAAAGTTTACACTGAAAGACAAAGATAATGAATCTTTAGCTGTTGTATCAAAACAATCTCCGCCAAAGAAAAATGACGAGGATATATGTTTAATTCAGCCGCCTACAGATGAAAGTGCTCATAATAAGTTGTTAGGAAGACGTTGTTCTATGGAGCTTTTAGCTGAACAAGCTTCTTTATTCGATTCATTAATAAGGAGAGAGAATTTAAGCACTGCACCATTAGATTTAAGTAAAGTTGGCACTGATAATGTACCCGACAGTGGCGAAGCGGAAGAAAAAAAGAGAAAATTATCAAAACATGAAAATCCCTTAGCAACTACAAAGTCAGACCACTCATTACATGACAACTTACAATCTAAAGAAACCAACGACCAGAAACACTCTAAAAGACGAAGCCTAAGAAAATGTTCATCTGGTGGTAGTATTTGTAAGTTAGATTGTATATCTGAAGTACCCAGTAGCACAACATCTAAAAACCTACTTCATACAAAGGAAACTAAAATAGTGAACAAAAAATGTAATAAAAATCTTAAACCCAAAATTAAAACAAAAATTACATCAACGGTTGAAGTAACAACACCTACCACACCATTAAAGTTAATTGTTGAGCAAGTAACTGTAGAAGAAAAACCACGCATATTTAAAAAAGGTATAATATTTAGTAGCACAGTTGATGACATTGATGATAAATTAGAAGTTAAAAGTGTTCCCAAAAGTCCAGATGGACATAGAATGAGTATAAAATGTAAAAAATCGAATAATCAAAGTCCAAAACTGCCTAGCCCTGAAGTAGAATTAAACACAAAAGATTTCAATATAGAAAAAGAAGAACATCGAAAAAGTATAAAAGTTAAACCTATTGAAAGCCCTGAGCCTGAGGACGGAAATTTTTGGAATAAAATAGGTAAACGAGAAACAATATATTTAATTAAAAGGAAACAAAATATAGAGGAAAATATGGAAAAAAACAAGCGTTCATTATTTTGGTTCCCCGAAAATGATGAATCTTCCACTGACAATGTCAATAATAATGAAAAATTTACGGATAACCAAGATATACTTAAAGTTATTGAACCTGAAAAGTGCTCAGATGAGGAGGCAGGGACAATATCCGTATCATCTTCCACAGTGGACAAAATTTGTGAGAATAAAAAGCAAACTGAAATCAATGCACCAATAAAAGAATCAGAACTACTAAAAACATCAGAAACGGAAAAAACACAGATTAATGACTATGAAGACAATATTTCCAGTAAAAAAAATACTTATATGTTAAATGAAAACGATGATTATAGTAAAATTAAAACACAGAATATGCTTTTAAATTTGATTTCAAATGAGAACAAGGAGACAAAATTAATTAAAAGTGACTTGTCAGTAAAAGATGAATCATCAAGTTCATCTGAAAATTTGAGTCAAGAATTAATAGAAACAGTGAATCAAACTGCCTTTGAAGTTGAAGATAGGGAAACACGCAAAGAGCCTAATATAAAAGAATCTAAAACACCACTTAAAAATATGCCGTCAAATATAGAAAAAAATACTGAAAATGAAAAGATATTAGTGAGTGAGTTTCCAGACAAAAGTGAATCAGAAAAATCTCTTAAGAATGCAATTTCAATAGAATCTAAGAAAAATGAATATGAAAAAGTACCTATAAAGATCCAGAAAGCTGTAGAGACATCCAAACAATTAAATAAAAATGAAAACTATAACATAGAAAAAGCATGCAACCAATTCCAAATAGCAATTAAGGAATCTAAGAAGGATTATAATTTGGTTGAAGATGTGCAATCTAATATAGAAGAAGTTGTATCTGAAGCAAACAATAAACCAGTAGAATTTAATGTATGTAGTGAACCAAACAATTTCAAAACTAAAAATAATAAATGTGATTTAGTAGATATCAATAATTTAGATATTAAAAAAGAAAACCAATTAAAAAATGAACCCAAAAAAAATAGTCTTAAAACTAATAACTCGAATCCGAGCGTTGATGTTAAAATAGACAAGGATCCAACAGTGAGAATTATTGAATCAAACGTCATCAGTAATGAAGTAAGTTTAAATAGAAATATACAAGAAATGGACATAAACAAAACTGAGATATATACGGAATTATATCATAAAAATACGTTTGAAAATAGTACCGCACCGCTTTTTAAAGATGAAAGTCCAAATGTTAATGATATTCATAAAACACTCGAAAATCTAAATATTGTAAATAAAAAAATAGTTTCCCCTATGGACAAAAAGGAAAATAATAAAGAACAGGAGGTGAGAAATCGTCCTGAGCTAGAAGACAAATCATTAGATAGCAAAAGCATTCCAGATAACAATGATCAAAAGAATATTACAATTCAAAAAGATGTAAAAGCAAAATCAAATGAAGTAATAAATACTGTTGTGAAGGATGTAAAAGAAGACAAGATAACTCCCTCACCCGCTGTGGCAGTTGGACAGTTTGTTTTGAAAAAACCTGTGAAAGAGGAAAAGGCACCAAAAATATTGATAGCTACACCTCGACCTCTACAAAAGAGAAAACCACAAGTAATTCACACTACATCATCATCTTCATCGTCAGACGATGAATCATCAGATGGAGATGATGATGATTCTGAAGAGTCAGAATCGAGTCAAAGTTCTGCAGAATTTTTAGAATGTGAAAACAACACTGATGGAAGGACTTCAACGGGCTCTAATGATTCAGGATTCGATTCGTCGGCACCGACGTCACCTTCGTCGTTCGTCTATGCAAAGAAAGGTAAAAAGATAAAATTGTCTTAATATGTATTTTGTTAATTAACTAGTATGCATGTATCGGCATGGAAGCTTTTGCACGGCTTTAGCACACGAACGTAAGTATAGGAACGTAAGCATTAAGGATTTCATCTTAGTTATCTAGGAAAATGCTTTATATGATTGTTATAGACTGCGATGTAAATTGTCATCGAAAGTGTGAAAAATTGACAGCAAATTTGTGTGGAGTGAACCAGCGGCTTTTAGTCGAAGCATTGGCAACTCGTACAACATCAAAAAGAGGTCAGTAATGGAGTGAAATAAAAAAAAAAACAATTAATTTTTAACAAAAAATAAATAATGTTTTAAATTATTTACTTATATTTTCTAATTAAAAATATAAAATGTAAAAAATATATCAAGACTTTATCTATAATAATACATACTCCGTTGTATACACATTAAAAAACCGCGTGGGAGCACTATGCGGCTGCTACTGTCTGGATATAAGCCAGTCACTCACAACTTATATATGAAGGATTAATAGCAATTATCACTTCTTAAATTAACAAACACTTATCTATTTTCCTTATTACTTTCTTCGTAATAAAAAATTGAATAAAAAAATCGCTAACCGCGCTTACAAATAACCTATGTTCAATTATTTGATCATTATGTCATTGCTGTAAAATATTTGAAACTATCCTTTCATTTCCGAATTATAATATACTTAAAGAAAAATAATACTAAAGTAGGAACATATGCAGGTATGAACTTTTCGTAAACAATCGAAAGTTAGAATAGTCATCGATTTATTTGGCCGCACTTCAAAAATCGCGTATTTTTATCTAAACAGACCGTACGCCCCTCGTTGGCAATGCTCTTTAGACGCTTAGTTAATTCGATTAATATATAGCTGATTGTATTTATATATACTGATTTAAAAACCTCTTACGGAAAATATTTCAAAAATATATGAATGTTTCGATTTAACTAGAAAGTGAAAGTTAATGTATAAAGTATTCTAAAAGAGAATAACTGAAATAATAAAGAAAATGATACGCGGAAGCATTCATTATCACATTAAAATCTTTTTCAATCAACACACAGTCATATATATCACAATATGTATATATTTAATAATCTCATTATAAAC
The DNA here is from genome assembly GCA_917862395.2 of Heliconius sara. Classification (NCBI taxonomy): domain Eukaryota; kingdom Metazoa; phylum Arthropoda; class Insecta; order Lepidoptera; family Nymphalidae; genus Heliconius; species Heliconius sara. The sequence continues at coordinate 9,132,483 of OU860792.2, forward strand.
ATTAGGGAAGTTTGTTTTATCGTCTTTATCTACAGGTGCAGACCCCGGCACCTCAACAGCTTCCACACCATCTCAAACGTATACCCACGACGTCTTAGAACAAGAGTTGGGTAAGAAAATATGCACCTATTTTTAACAATAATTATAAAACTCCTCTTCATTTAATATCTCTCATACTATTTTCTCTTGTAAATAGTGATTACTTTGCTTCGCCTGCTGTCTGTTCACTAAAACTTTCATTACAGTGCTATTTAATTGATGTAAAAATTGTCTGGTAAAGGTAAGTCTATTTTATTTATTACAGCGAACGTTCAGATTTATTTTAGTCAGTACAAACAAGCTATTGAATAAACTCTATTTCGAGAAGATCTTTTAGCCTGTGGGCAATAAATTTATACTTCCTGACACAATTGGCAAAAACCAAATTGTATTTCGAAACCCTCTAAAAATACCCGCGCTAAAACCGAGTCAGGACTTTCTTTGTAGATACTGCAACAATTTACTTTTATTTCCGCGTTCCAAGTATTATATAAGAAACAACTGCACAAAAGCAGCGTCTGTTTTAAAGTAGTTAAAATAGGGATAGTTCACCCAATTCGGTAGAAACAACACAACTAGTGGTTGTATAGATGATGTAGATTGTAGAGGTTAATTTTCATTACAATTTATGTTCAATTTTATTATAATCAAGTAAAATAATTAAAAAAACCATTTATTTATTCGAAAAACAACTTCTAACTTTTAGAAAAATTGTTGCTCCAGAGTTTGTTTATTGTCGTCGTAAAACACGTAATCGTTAACTCTCTCAACATAGTATATTTGAACGCAAACGCGTGGATGTGGCGTGACTCCATTTCATCAGATTGCATACGATTTACTTTTGTTTCTTTTCTTAAATTTTTTATTAAATGGGAAAACCGAGTTTCCCGTTCTCGTAGCAGTAATGAGATTTCGAGTAATCTGTACCTTAGTGGTCTCCTATCGTCCCAATTCTACATAAGTGCCAAATAAAAAATTTTCAAAATCCCATAATTTTATCTGAGCGAAAAACAGGCAAAAAAATTATAAACTATTGTTTTAGATTCTATTACACATCGATAGATGCCCCTAACGGTAGATTTGCTCATACATCATCCACATACAAACAGCAGTAAGTTACAATTTTATTACATTTATCGATTAGCTGAATCGATAAGGAAAATCTTTTAAATGCGCTTTTGACTTTGTTTAATGTTTTTGTGATGTTCCTTGAATTCAAAACAAAACATACTGCATATAAACATTCAAAGATGCTTGTCGGTCATGAAGAATCGAGCTTTGGTATTTTCCTTAATATAGCGTCCAAATCCTCTGCAGATCTGATAAACAGTGTTAATAATTTTCTTCTTAAATATCAGGTATCAGACCTTCTATTATATAGATTATGTGATTTATGTATATAGAACAGATATTGTTTAGAAGGTCATAGGAATAATAGTTTCCATTTTTAATATATTTTTTTATTTTCAAATATTGTTTTATTTATTAATATTAATAAATATCTATATTATGTTCAGATCCATATGTCGTGTTTTATTCGAAAATATAACATGACAGAATTTACGAGTATATTGGCTTATAAACAGTGCCAAAGTCACTAATTGTGGCAATTATTTACTACATTAGCTATCAAGATACATAATTATTACGGTGACTTAAATAATCTATCTAGTTAATTACGATCTATAAATACTATTTTCAAAAATAAAATGGCTAAAACGTTGGAGTTTCACATCCTAACATATTTAATGACGACAACAATATCATAATATTATGTTAAATTCTTTTTATATTATAAAAAAGAAGAAAAGTTTTGATAATAAATTTACTGATTTACTGAGACGACCTTGATTTTGCTGCCTGAGGCGAGTATTTTTAGAGGACATGTGATTTTTTCTAGAACTATCAAATTATTTTGTCGTTGTATTGTGCTGATATGACATAATGATAATCTATTATTCATCAAAAATCCGGTGTTACGTTACCTATTTTCACTATATACTTTTAGCTACAACTAAGAAGATTTAACAATTCAAAATTATGATAAATGAATATGTTAAAAATGTCTATATTATTTTGATAATCATCTAACTCTTACTATTTATATCGACATTGATCAATTGAGAAGGTAATATTTTTGAGTCCATAGATCTTACAGCTGCAGGGTAGGCGGAGGGAACCTAGACTTAACACAATCCATTCCTCATTTTTCGCGGCATTTCGTGTTGAGTTACGCAAAACTCAACGCAGGGCTTTGGTGCCAGAGCAAAGAAATGAAAATATTAATAAATTCTAATTCATTCCCCCGAGTGGGGTTTGAAGCCATAGGCAACAGTCGCGTTAATGTCACATCCTTGTGCCTTACTAGCATGAATGATCTCTACATAATATAAAAGGTGAATTTACGACTGCTCAGATATTGAAATGACTTAGTGAATGAGCAATTTTAAAAAATTCAGATGTTTCGTAACATTATTGTTTTCTCTCTCTGTCAGAAATAGAGAGCCCATTCTCTCTCTTTCAGCTTTACGCTGTATCCCGCACACAACAGGATAGGCAGAGGGAACCTAGGGTTAAGACACTCCTTTCCCCACTTTCTGCCGAGTTCTGGAGGCATTGCGTGTTGAGTGGCGGAACTGAACGCCGCGCTTTTGCCTCGACACCAGAGCCAAAAAATGAAAATATAAATATAAATAAATATTTCATTTCGTCGAGTGGGGATCGAATCCTCAACCAATCGATTTTACAGTCACACTTTGTGCCCCTGCGCAACTACTGGCCCTAATTTGAGTTTCATATTATTGTTACTTTAAAATTGAAATTTAAATTGCATTTACATTCTCTACGCATGACTATGAAAATGCTTGCATTGCTTAAAATTTCATTTTCTTGTAGTCAATAACAAACGTAATGCGAAAAATATGTTCGATAAATAATTAAACTTAATACATATTTATATATGTTATAAATTATAATTATCCCATTTTTCATTTATGATTTAATTGATTGAACTTTAAAAAAAATATATAAATATTAATTACGTGTCTCTGTATTGTTTTTATAATGTTAAAAAATATATTAAAACAATATTATTATATGAAAATATGTATACATGTGTATAAAAACATTTTTATTTTCACAGAACAATCGACGGCGTACGAGCTTTTTAGAAAAACTGGTCGCTTTACGCCCCCCGCTAGATCCATACCGAGATTCAAAAAATATACAATTGAAGACTTTCAATTTATAAAGGTGCTGGGCAAAGGAAGTTTTGGCAAGGTAGGCTATTTTATATGTTTATTTTATTTTATAAATTTCAATGTCTAAAAATATTCTAGGTCCGGGATGGTTACCTTAGTTAATGTGACCGACAAAGAGAGCGTGTTTACAATTATACACCAATTATTTACGAAATTTCATTAAAATTAAATATATATTTTTGATTTTCCTAAAAAAAGGACATAGAGCATTAAAAAAAATACGTCAGTTTAATAATGTTAACATCGCTAGAAGCTTTCAATATCTAATAATAATTTTATATGACGCAGTTTAGAGTAGGTACTTTATCACTGCGTCGGCATATATCAGTGACGTAGACTATACGATCACGTCGGAGAGCACATCAAGTGCAACGACTGACATGCTGGCAATGTAAGTACGACTTATAAGATCATATTATAATGAAATGATCTTTTACGCTTATTTACTGCAATAAATATATTTGAACAAATTATTTCGTGCAATTAGAAAGATTTATTTAAACAACAAATAAAACAGAAGGCACATACTTAATTTAAGCGAGTTTCAGTATTGTTTACGTTCTTTTCTTCGTTCTTTCTTTTCTTCGTTTACAGATGACAAACGAAGGAAAAGAAGGAGGATGTAGTTTAAAAGTCATTATAGACTTTTCGTGATGAAAGGTTAAACACAATGTTGCATTTCAACGTTAACTCATGAAAGCATATCTATGTTTTTTTCAGCTTCACTCTGTATTCCGCAAATAGCAGGGTAGACAGAGAGAACCTGGGAAATACGTGTTAAGACACTCCATTCCCATGGAGACACTCTCGTTCCCCCCAATAATACATATCTTTTTCTTATTTATAATATGTATATCAGATACATATAATGAAAAGAATGTATTTTTCAGTAACGGTAGAAAACATAAGTCTTCTTATTGTTTTCTACCGTTGACCCACTTGTCAATAGAGTCGACTGCCAGAATTGATGTGACGGCTAGAGTTAATTTTGGCTTACTCTGTTCATACCAAATGCACTATGTGTTTGCTCGCTTCCAAACATTACATATATTTATATAGTATTGAAGACTCTTGAAACGGTAACCAGATGTCAAGCACTTTACTAATCTATTTGTTAGGTCTATTGTCAATAAACAAACTTCTTCATTTTCAGTAATAATATGAATCTGAATTATTAACCTCAGCTGTAATGATCAAAACAATGATATAAATAACTATAAACGTATAACTTTATTTTTATTTTGAATTACTTAATTTTGTTTTAGGACAAATTTTATATTTTATGGTCTATAGGTATTTATTCTATCATGTTGTTTGGATAACGTTATATTTTTATAATAATTATTATTTAAAATGATCTACTAATAGATATATTGTTCAGCGTTGAGGCGTCACACATACTTAATGTACGCGTCTTTCGACAGGTAAATATTCACATCCAATATTAGACTCAAGTCTAAGAAGTCGTTTTTAAATCTTTTGTTGTAGGCGAAAGCCAGATATTTTCTTGGCATATTCACTTGTTTAAATTTTTATTTTTAGATTGAAAATTGTAGATTTATTTGCAAATTGATTATGTAGTTTCAAGGTTATTAGAAATAATAAATGATATGAAACTATGTATGATGAAGGTATGAGAATTGTATTTTTATCATGCTCACATATTGTTTTAGATAGGTGTTTTTTTCAGCTTCAGAGGAACCTAGTGTTAAGCCAATCCGTTCCCCCGATTCCTTCGAATTTTAGAGGCATTGGGTGTTGGGTGCCGTAAATCAACGCCGCGCTTTGCTTCGTTACTAAAGTGAACGAAATGTATATGTAGCAATCGTAGCGCAGCGGCAAAAAGTGTGATTGTAAATGAGAGTTCAATGCCCATCCGAGAAAATGAAATATTTATTTAAATTTATATTTTCATTTCATTGCTCCGCTGTCGAGCAACACGCAATCCAGAATTCAGCGGAAAGTGGAGAACGGAGTGTCCTGACACTGGGTGACCTCTGCCTATCCCACTGAGTGCGGGATACAGCGTGAAGATGATTTAATTTAATTTTAATTAAAGATGTATATTTGATTTATAGAGTAATAAAACTTAAATAATTCAGAAATAAATAAATAATAGATAATTGGAACGTACAAACAATATATAATACGTACTATAGTGATAGGAACTACTTATGTATAAAGTATTACATTGCGCTTATTTCTTAAATAAAATAATAAATTGTTTACTTGCACTTTGTTTTGTTGTCATAAAAATTTCAGCAGCTTATGTCTGAAATGACATGAAACTCAAAACGCAAAAAGAAAGACAATATAACGGCACTAAAACGAAAATACACAATTTAATTTAATTTCAGATATAATAATAATAATATTTATTATTATTATGTCTGAAATGACATGAAACTCAAAACGCAACAAAACAAAGACAATATAACGGCACTAAAACGAAAATACACAATTTAAAGTAGGTCGCTGGAAAATATTTTGCTCACCTTTAGAAATCCCAGAAACCACAACGGTTAAATATATTTAGAATTTTAAATTCTAATTTCGCGTAGCTAGTTTCTGAAGAAGAGTAATTTGAAAAATAAATAATGCATTAACCGAAGCTAGTTGAGGGTTTAAAATTAGTGTTTATTTAAACTGTTAGATGCAGAAAAGCCAGCGTAAAACGTTCACATTCACAAAAGATTTTTTCTCATATTTTCTTCTGGACTTAAGTCAATATAGCATTATGAAATATACATATATTATTTTTTTATAAGACATTCGCAATATGATAAACACGATAGTTTATTATAAGAAACAATTTAAATTGCGTGTAAACTATTTCGTAATGTCGATAATAACGCGATGTGGGTGTAAAAGTTGCGTCTGAGAAACGGCATGAATCTTATAAACATGTCCTCATCTCTATACGAATTATATATTATTATTTTTGATAGTATATAAATATGGTTTATTTTAACTTGTTATATATAATGAAATGCGTTTCGTGTTTTTGTTTTGGGCGGCTCGATTGGGCGGACGAGAAATATATCATTATCGTACCACGCCGGTTAGTGCCGGTGTCCTGAGTCTCGGCAGTATGTATAGAAATGTCAAATTATATTTATATCAACCGATATAACCGAGTACGATGAACTTTCAGTGGAAATAATATGTAGTAGCGACTTTGGCAGCGCTGTTAGTATATTTACTGTTATGATTATGATACTTTCCAACGTATCTACGTTCATTTTAATGATCGTAAAACGTAATAGTCGTACTTAAAATGAAGAAGTCTTTTTGTTTAGATCTTATTAATTGCTGTTAGGTCATTAGCGTTGAATGTAAGAGATTGCCGGTTGAATACTTTTACTCTTTGTGCACAGTCTACGCTATCATTGTAGGGCGTGATCTGGCAGAACAAAATGGCAGCTTGCCACCTGCATCTCTCCTTTACCTGCCCTGCAGATATTAAGTACTACCAACACTGTCTATTCTCGGTTTTGACATCACTCGCTCGGCAATAACCACGTGTCATCGGTCTCGGCCTTGTATCCGTTTGTGATTGATATAGCGAATGACAGACAATATTGCCCTATCGATGAATCCTTATTGTTTCACGTATTGAATATATGCAAATGTATAAAGGATAAAAATATAAATGAAATAGTTAGGCCGTCGTAGAGTAGGGGCACTAGCACATGATAGGTTTAATGATAGGTTTAACATTAGGTTCCCTCTGCTTAACCTGCTATGTGATGGATGCAGCATGAACCTAAAAAAATAGTTGATATAAAGGAATGTAAGTAGAAGTCTAGGTAACATCAATACGTTATCCATTTTAAAAAGTAAAAACATCATGTGGGGATGCCAAAACTCGTCTACACACTTCATGTGACCGGAAATAATGTATACTCGAATAATGTACATGTATATTTATTATATATTCATAGTCACCAGAGCGAAGAAATGAAAATATAAATTAAAATAAATATAAAATTTCCTCGAGGGTTCGAACCCACAACCAGTCGCGTTTACCGTCACACTTTGTGCCTCTGTGCCGCGACGGGCTTCTATACTCGTATTATAATTATAGAAATTTAATATCGTTCACACTTCCCTATCCTCAACGCTTGGCCGAAATACCTTTGACACTGGTCCAGAAGCGGAGAAAGCTTAATTTATTAAGATTAAAATGTAAACGAACATGTCGTGTAGCAATTTTGACAAACGCTACCCACACTATTTATCAAAGTATTTAATTCGACATAATGATTAAAGTAGACATTAAAATAAAACAATATCATTAATTTCACTGTCTATTCTTATAAAGTATCCAAATTTAATGAAAATTAATTGTTTTATATTAATTAGCAAATAAGAGAGAAAGTTTGCTAAAAGCTTGATCACCATCAAAAATATATAAAATAATAAACAGTACGGTCGACGAGTCGTGGCTGTCATGGAGTTAGCTGTTGATGGCTGCGCAGATTTGTTTTAGGACTTTTTTTACCTAATTATTTTCTTAATATTTATATAAGGTCTGAAAATCTAACTGAAGATGGGCGCGACTCGACCATTCTATAGATAATTCTGTACACAGGTGTATATTTATATATTTATAAGTAAATATATGTCGTTTATTAAATCACGTGTAAGTGAGAGCATGTTGATATTTAGACAAACTAATTTAAGAACAAATCATTAATTATAGAATCATGATTCAATAAGTTAATACTTATGTACCTACTCATCCATAAAAAATATTTTTGGCTGTTAGCTCTTTATCATATGTCGTGCATATGCATATCAAAATATTTTGATACCTTTAATGTTTTTTATTTATTATTATACAGAATAATGTATTAAATATTATTCTTAATAAATAGTAATAGACATTACCTAAGTTGAATGAAATTGCTTGCAAATAGATTTAAATTAAATTATTTGTTGCCTTATAGTATATGATGCTATCTTTTATCTCCTTCTTCTACAAACATTATTTATGGCTTTTTTGCCAGGGTCTGCCTTCCGACTCAACCTAACCCCCTTTGCACTGTCTACAGCATCCTCGGTGGATAGACAATTGGCTCCTACTATACTATTTTAAATATTGCTCCCATTTTTCTTAAACACTAAAGTGTTTAAACGTTATGATCTGTAGGTATACTTAAAGCTGCACTTGCATCCACAATTGCTTAATTATCATTAATATTCACAATGGACGGTATATAACACGAGGACAAAATGAGTCGTGGCGTGGCACAACTGTGTCTCGTGACAGGTTGTGAGTTCGGTCCTCACTCAATTAAAATATAAAAAAAATATTTTTTCGCTCTGGTGTCAAGGCAGAACGCAACGTTGAGTTACGCCACTCAACCCGCAATGCAGAATCCAGCGGAAATTGGAGAGCGAACTGTCTTAACACTAGGCTCCCTGTATAAGTATACCAAGCTACATGCGGGATAGAATGTGAAGATGGAAAAAAATGGCAATGTACGCTTGTATTACATACAAAGATTTTGCAATTTCATAATTAGCTATATGTAAATAAGATTAACTATTTTTCTTTATTTTTTATTGTGTTTCTATTTTTTCCTTAGGTAATGCTGGCGGAGCTCCGAGACACTGAATATTACTATGCAGTCAAATGCTTGAAGAAAGATGTTGTATTGGAAGACGACGATGTAGAGTGTACTCTAATTGAAAGGAAGGTCCTTGCTCTCGGCACCAACCACCCTTACCTGTGTCACTTGTTCGCCACCTTCCAAACTGATGTAAGTATTCAATGGTTTTTATACATGTATGTTATATTTATACATGTTTTTTGTATATGTTATTTTACATTTAGGAAAGAAATATACTTCGATCGTTAAACATTTTCAAGAGAGAGTATTATATATACTTAATTCTTTTTACATAATATGCAAATATATCAAATTATCTAAAAATAAACAAAAAAATGTATATTGATTTTATCAAATAAATAAACACGGTTAAAAATATATATTTAATTTACAGATATTTGGTATATAGACGTTATTTAAATGTTAACGCAGAATAAAATATAGTACCTATAAATAACTAACCTTAGATAGGTTACGATACCTCTTACCAGATACCTACTTAATAAACTTGAAATATATTTATTGAGAGATTATTTTAGAACATGATCGAAGCTACGTAAAAAGCAATGTTTACCAACATAAAAAGTTGTAGCACACGCCAAAAGAATGAAATTTTATTACACTTAGTAAAAAGCTGAAATCGATTAAGATTAAATAAATGTACAGGCGTGGGTGAAATGTTGATTATATGGTATTTCAGTCGCATCTATTCTTCGTGATGGAGTATTTGAATGGAGGTGATTTGATGTTCCACATTCAACAAAGCGGGCGATTCCCGGAAGCGAGGGCGCGCTTTTATGCCGCCGAAATCGTGTCAGGACTTAAGTTTCTTCACAAAAGAGGAATCGTTTATAGGTAATAAGGAAATGGACATTTGTTTTTTTTTATTTTCAGATTTGACATTGGTGTTGATGTTTTAGATTTAAAATACTGATGCCATGTTATAGGGCAGTTTTTAAAGTTTGTATTTCCACACATACGAGCAGAAGATTGGGTTCTCACTCAGAGAAACGTATTAACGTTAAATATTTTAAAGGCGTCGTAGCGCAGGGGCACAAAGTGTTACTGCAAAATCGAGTGGTTGTGGGTTCGATCCATACTTGAGGAGATGAAATATTAATTTACATTTATATTTTCATTACTTTGCTATGGTGTCGAGGCAAAGCGCAGCGTTGAGTTCCGCCATTCAACACTCAATACCTCCAGAACTCGGCGGAAAGTGGGAAACGGAGTGTCTTAACACTGGGTTCCCTCTGCCTACCCTGCTGTGTGCGGGATACAGCGTGAAGCTGATTTATTTATTTGATTTTGTTTTATTTGAATATAAAGTTATATAATTATATTTATCGTTTATTTTACTTTCTCTAGTGCAAAGGTTTTGTATACTATGGGTGATATCAAAGGTACAAAGATAATAGTCGTTCATTCATCTGAGAGTCTACTGATTACAAATATTGTTATAGGTTCAAAGTCATTTCATTATGGGAAACATGTTTCAAAACATATATTTTTATTCATATGATGAAGAAAAATAGCTTTTTTTGGGCTTCCACTAGTTGATACATATTATCTCTGAATAGGCGAAACGTATAATAACGTAGAGAAGTAGAAAAAAATATCCTACTCAATTAATGTAACGATTTCTTCTCATATCTTTTACTTACGTATTTTATTTTTTCCTTTCTGATCTTCTATAGGGATTTAAAATTAGATAACATACTCTTGGACTTCGACGGTCACGTGCGGATAGCGGACTTCGGCATGTGCAAGTTACAGATATATCTCGACAAGACGGCGGATACCTTCTGCGGCACTCCGGATTACATGGCTCCTGAAGTAAACGTTTTATAAAATACTTAAAAAACTCTATCTCATTTATTAGTCATTAAATTTGTTTAAAAAAAGATGATGATAAATTTCTAGTACCTTCAAAATTAATCAAGAGATTACTCAATACTTCATAATAAGAGTGAATAAATAAAGTACTCTTGAGCTTGAACCTTCATGACTTTCATGATTATAAGATTTCTTATTTCTTATTTTTCCATACTAGGTTCTTACATATGAAATTGGCGTCTTACTGGCCACTTTAATCAATGCTCTTTGGTTAGGAATTCTAAATTTAAACTTATGCAGCTATTTACATATGTATTTGTGTTCTGTTAACAGTCATTACATTAATTAAAAGTTATATCATACAAGTCATGTTTAAAAAATGATTTGAATGACCATATTTTATAACAGTACTAAAAAATATTCGTAAATAAATCTTAAAGTAGCTTGTTAAAGAGATCTACATACATTGAATATTATTTTTCAGATAATCAAAGGCCTAAAATACAGTCAAACAGTCGACTGGTGGTCTTTCGGAGTATTGCTATACGAGATGCTAATAGGGCAGAGTCCGTTCAGTGGCTGCGATGAAGATGAACTGTTCTGGTCCATCTGTAATGAGATGCCGTCATACCCACGCTTCCTGTCAAAAGAATCTCTAAGCGTATTAACTAGGGTATGGCTCTATTAATTTTATGGATTTCTAATATTTTGTTTTAGTGTTCATTTATTTATTTAGGTTTAGGCCTTGACAATTATGATATCACACTTGTGAAATTTAAAAAAAAATTGGGGGTTAAAGGAAAAGTCAGGATTTATGTTCGGCGTCAATATTCTAAAAGAATTCATATTTGACAATTGAATAGCGTAGTTTACCTAATAATCAGCATTCCATTTTAGCAAATGTTCTAAAGATTTTAGTCTAGTTTTTTTTGTTTCACGATGTACCTATCCCGCACTAGCAGGTAAGGCCTAAGGAATCTCGTAAAGTAATGTTGAGATACTCCGTTCCTATTAAGAAACACCCTTTCCCCACTTTCTCACAACCTGTCGCGTTTATAGGGACACCCTTGTAACCCTGCGCCACGAATACCCTAAGCTTTTATTGTTAACACGCGTATTTTAATCTTACCTATTCTTTTAACTTTCTTTCAACTATTTTGTTTTTCTATATTAGGTAAATAATAATAAATACTACCTATTTTTAAGTCATTTACTTATATTTTCATCCGTAGCTCTTAGACAAAGATGCGCGGACGCGCTTGGGCGGCGCGGAGTGCATGCACGGCGACATTCGTGACCAGGACTTCTTCCAGCCTATACATTGGGAACGGCTTGAACGACGTGAATTGGATGCTCCTTTTAAGCCACGCGTGGTATGATTTAGTCAAAAAAATTCTATTAAAAAATCATAACTAGTTTCGAAAATTATTATAAAATAATATCTAATAAGCAATGGGTTGGGTGTATACAATAATACAATATTATTAAGATATTTGGTTCCTCTCTTTATTATAGAAGATAATAATTTTTTACAATAAAGATAAGCTTATATAAATTATAATAATCACAAAAAATGTACATTTAAATGTAATAAAATTCTATTATTCACTATTGAAAACGTAACTAGCTGTTATAATAAAATTTGTTTCCGATTTCACAGAGACATCCAATGGACACGCAATATTTTGACCGAGCGTTTACCGGCGAGAGACCACGCCTCACAGCTGTCGAGCCTCAAGTTCTTCGATCCATGGACCAAGAACCATTTAGAGGATTTTCTTACACCAATCCTAACGCCACTGATCGTTAAAATTAAATAATTAACGAAATATGGTTCAAATTTGAGTAACTACTTTTACTGCAGTAGTTTTTTTCAATAATCGTTTCAAAATGGCGCCATTATACAAAGATTGTTTTAAGATGGCGTCTTAGAAGTGACAGTTCGCTGTCAATATTTGCTGCTATTTCTGTTTGTTTTAGAGAGAAGAAAGGCAGTTAAATAAAAAGAGGACTTATAATTATGTTTTATTAAAAACGACCTGTAAAGTTTTTACCTGTATAATAATATGTACATATCAATTAGGCAATGCAATGTGTCTGGAACACATTCATAACTTTGAGCAAAATATCACAATGTGTTACTATTTATTCTATTTAATTATATATGTAGTTTTTAACAGCGTAATCATTTTTTTATTATTGCTTCTCAAGTAAGAAATACAAATGTAATTTTATGTAGAAATTAAATTATAGTAAAATATATAGTGTTTTATTTATCTTTGTATTATACACTTTTTCTTAATTGTACAGATAACAAATTAGGACTCATATGCCCAAAAATAAATAATATTAGTAAAAATATCTAATTACAATAACAGTACTTAACTGTTTTTAAGTACAATTATTGCATAAAAAACGCTTTTGAATAGCAAAATTAAAATTTTTCACCAATAAGAATCTCATGCACCACTGTGTCAGTCACGACGAACAGATGGTGTCCAAGTTTGCCTTCGTGGATATCTAACGCTTTTATCTTGCTATTTAATTGTGAATCGTCAAAGTAGAGAGACAAGTCAATATGAAGTTCCGGCTCGGATATGTTCTTCCGCAATTTTTCAGTTAAGAAAATTTCAATCTGAAAATATATTTATTGTAGCATTATTTTGTACTTATAAAAAAATAAACTGTTTTTATAGATTCATGCTTACTTTTAAAAATAGCAAGTTAAGGTAAATAGACAATATTATTAAGATATTTGGTTCCTCTCTTTATTATAGAAGATAATAATCTTTTACAATAAAGATAAGCTTATATAAATTATAATAATCACAAAAAATGTACATTTAAATGTAATAAAATTCTATTTTATTAAATCTAATAAAACGGATAGAGGATCGATTTTTTAGATCAGAGATGTATAGATTTCAGGTTATCATTATAACCTTAAAACAATCAGAACATAATATGTTGTCACTATAAAGCCGTTGTGGAGCAGCAGCACGGCATCTGACCATAAACGCGACGTGTGAATTAAGAGTTTGATTCCTACTTTAAGGAATTCAATATTTAATATCCTCGATCTGCTAAGTAGACAAATCCCGGCGTTGAGTTCCGCTACTCAACACGTATTGTCTTGTTAATTGAACGGAGCTTGGTAATGGCGATTGAGTTATATTGAAAAGTCTCTAAAGTGATGAAGGATTTATTTGAGAAATAATATTGAGGGTTTTACGGAAAAATCCCAGGTGCATTGTCATATGCCACCCAACGCGTCGCAGGTTGTGGACAGCTTAAAAGCGTCCAGATATGATAGATAGCGAGCCAATATTTGTTTATCAAAGGACGTGTTACGTCCTATTTCCACATATTTTTCACCCTACTACAGAATACTAATAATAAATTAGTGAAGAACATTAAATATGTATATCAAACACAACATTAAATACATCAATTATCATAGAAGAACCATGTAAACTGAAATCAATTAAAAACATTATGGGCATTCTAAAAACTACCGTATGCGAGAACTGCAGTCTGTCAAAAGACTGGCCGAAACACTAAATGTGTTTTTGTTCCTTTTTCCAAATGAAGATTTTCAACACGTCTGAAACCCGTAACTCTCACAGAAGTGTATAAGAACTTAGAAAACCTCAAAAATAATGAAGCACCAAGATATAATTTGGTATACAATCAAAAAAGTCCTCGATGAATCACCTCGTAAGGTAGTTGTGTACACGACTAATAATTTCTAAAATATTCTTAAGCTCACCTTCATATTTTCATACGCTATTATTAACGCTGGTCCATGTTCAATAGCACACGTGAGACCCGGACAGGCCATTACAATTTGATTTTCTTTATCTTGGAGGTAAATTTTCATCTTTTCATCAATTGGAACTATAAGGTTAATTCAATATTTAGCAATATGTTTAAAGCCAAAACAATATAGAACTGAAATGTTTCATTCACCTCTTTAATAAACAGTAAATGAAGGTACATAAAACAAAACAAAAAACAGAAAATAATCACATACACCAATAAAACTTCAAAGACAATATGCTATACATCTTACAACACTAAACAATGCACATTGACATGGCGCAGCTTTACAACATCTAAGTGTAAACGCGACAGTTATGGGTTCAATTTCCATTTAGGAATGGATGAGTTCCGTATCCTCGCTCTGATAACAAGACAAAACATGGCGTTAAGTTCCGACCACGCAATGTTTCAAAAACTTAGCGGAAAGTAAAGAACGGAATGTCTTCTGTGTCTATATATACGAGAATCAGCATAAGGCAAAAAAAACGATAACTAAATAAATACTAAACATCATCAAAAGAAAAATCCAGACACAAAAATAAAAAAAATAGAAATCACAAATAAATATTGATGTCAGTCGTAGCGCACAACCGTGCGACTGGAAACGTAACAGGATGGGGGTTCAATTCTCACTCCAAGAAATGCAATCTTTATATACAGGGTGTAAAGCGATCTACGGATCAACGATTATCTACTTATGGGTAGAGGACCTCTGTACTTATTCATTTCACCCTCATGTATGTTAGCCGATTTTCAGTGCTTCGGCAGATATTTGGAAAATTATGAAAAAAAAATGGGATTCTTAGGAAATGAGCAAATACAGCCCGACTGTTGAGTCTGCGCTCGTGTTTTTTCCCCAATATAGCTCAATATATTAAAAAATAATAAAAAAGGTTGTAGGAAATTAAAATATTTAATACTAGTGGCCCCAAATACTTTCGTGATCTAAGAACATTATCATTTTAAAGACTTTAGCTATCAATGTCTGGAAGATTAATAAATAAAGTTTTAGCCAGTTCAATAAAACACTTTATTTTGTAGCAATATTGTCGCATACAACTCTTTATATTGACATGACCTTTTTTTTTTGAACTGATTGAAATAAAACAAGTATATGTCGAGTAAAACTTACCAGAATCTAAAAACGAAAACTACATTTAAATTGTTTAAGCCGTTTCTGACATTAGCGTGAACAAACGCACAGACAAACAAATAAAAAAATAAAAATCATTGTTTTGGGTTTTATTACATTAAGAAAGGCCCGCAATAGTATTTCCCTTATATATCTTCTATGTATAGACAACAATCTGTTAGAATTTTATTATGAGTATATTTTCATTTCCTAACTCTGGTAACGGGGCAAAGCGCGGCGTTAAGTTCCGGTCCTCAACACGCAACGCCTCTTGAATTCCTGAATACCTCTGCTGTGTGTAATACATTGTGTAACGAAAGAAAACAAATAAAAATATCTAATTCCAAGCTTTGAAATTACCTGCAAAAAGTTGACTGAATACATGGAATGTAATTGGCTTAGATTTCATATTGTGTAATGATGTATCAAAATGGAATATTTTCTCAAATTTCCTTGCTTTCACATCTAAGTATAAAACATCACCTCTTCTTAATAGGACATAAATATCATCTTTATGTATGTTTATATCTAAAATAGAGTCTTGTTCCCCATAGTGCCTAGCTAGGACATTCTCCTTCCATTTGCAATAATCAGCTTTGAATACTCTCAGAGCATTTATATTGTCAATCACATAACATTTATTTAAGTGCACTCTGAAATAGGTATGTATGTAATTTTTATAGAATTAATCCAAATAAATGATTCCATTTAATTTTAATAATATTCTAAGATTGATTGACCACCACCACCATTGATTCCGTTTTATAATCGATAACCACATAAATAATTGAAAAATTTAGCAAAAATTGTAAACTTTAGTTTCACAATTACACAAGATTCTACAGTGTTCTTTGCGAAGAATTAATTGATTGTAGAATGTCATAAAATTTTTTATTATATACAATAATGTTGCTTAATAAATCTTACTTTATCATATATGCTCTACATAAAATCATTTTCTTTCCTTTTGTACAAACACAATCGGGTTTATGCAGTTTATTAATAAGAACTAATAAATTTCCTACTTGTCTCTCTATGCGTATAGCTACTTCTGCACTGAAAGCATAATTCTCTTCATACCTTAGACCTAAAAATTACTTTCTTTTAACTAGCATAAAGAACATTTTTTTTTTTGTAATGTTATATTTGTATAGTAGAGCACTGATTATCCAATCTATTTGGTTGGCATTGGATTTTTTTGTATAGTTGAAAGGATCCATTTAGCAAAACACTTTTATCAACATTTTAACAATACTATATTTTAACAATACTATATTTATGTAAATATATATATATTTTTAATTAGAAATTAAAATTAAATATTGTAGTCAGAGAATAAAGAGTTTTTAGAGGCATGGCATAGTCAGTGATGGATCTCAACACTGCACATTCAGTTGATTTAAATTTAAGAACTGAAGTTAAAGATTAAAAATAATCAATGCTGTACTGTGTTCAAAATTTATGACATTACATTACAATCAATTAAAAATGCATGTTAAAAATACGACTTACACTTTGTAGGAACTGTATTCATTATTGTAAGAGTACTTATATTATAATAATTCACTGTCCTATCACTTACTAGAATTAAATTATCTGAAATATAAATAAATGGTAGTTTTAAAAATTTGAATAAAAAATAAATTGTTATTATTCTCTTTTGCATTAACCACATGTGAAAAAATATTTTTTTACCTTTATAAATAGATATACTCTTAACATGACCCGAGGTGTATGTATGGCGGTGAGACACAACTGCTTTATTTATATTTAGCCATTGTTGAGAACATGTAAAAAGTTCTTGTAACTCCAATGTTGATTTTTCTTTAAATTTCGAGCCAGAACTGTCTATAATTTCTTCAATAACTTTTTCCCACAAATTAAAATGCTGTAAATTAAATTATTAAATTAAATATATATAAATTAAATAATAATAAGTTCTTTGATTTTCACGATTATTACACATATTAAATGAAACTAATTTAACCGGATTAATCGCGTATATTTAAGATTTTTTTACATTTTGGAAACCCGACGTTTCGAACACTTTACAGTAGTCCGTGGTCACGAGTAGGAGTCTACCCGTATTTAAGATTTTTTACGTATCCAAAATGTAAAAAATCTTAAATAGACGCGATTAATCCGGTTAAATTAGTTTCATTTAATATTAAATAATAATGTTCTAAAATTTAGAGACATTTATTGTGAATTAATTTTACCTCACAACAATATTCGACTATTTCTCGAAAATGATCACAAACCAACATACAATTAAGAAGCGATTTCGGATCTAATTTACAAAAGATAATTATTAATATTTCATCAGGCAAATATATTGGAATATATTCTTGTTTTTTACATTTTTGCAGTGACATTTTACTACCAATTAAAATTGAATAATAAACAGATAAAAGGTAAAAAATTATTTGTAAATAATAATAACTAAAAGTGAATCATTACTGACAGTGACCGGTGACAGTCGGCATTCGGCAACATAGGCTAGCTACACACACACAGGTCATTACAATATAGTGACAATAATATTGTTCAATATAAGGCCCCACACACTAAGCAAGGTTATTGAAAATATTTCGTAGTAAAATTTGACGCAGTTGTTCAGTAGTTTTAGTTTTCAAACTTTAAATTGAAATAATTTTATTCAAAACAAGAAGTTACATGCTTTATTTTTTTTTAACGTCAAATAACCAGTTCACTAAAGTTAATGTCTCAGACCTGAGAAGAACCGGCGACAGACCTCAGCGGGACTTATTTTTTTAAAATCAATTCAATACTCATACATATTTAATTATTGGTGACAATGATACCTTTGAAACAGACTGGAGCGAGCATTTCATTCACAAGGCGTGTTATCATTGATAAAATCATTAATTTGGTAATAACCTTTAACATACAAACTTATCACAATTTTTTTAAGTTGTGATATAGAAAATTCTCTGACGTTTTCTGGGATCTTATTGTATATCTTTTATAGGACAATGTGTACAACACATTGTCCTATAAAAGAATTGCGGATTCGATGCAACCAAGTTACAGGTGCACTAAAATTAAGCCTATACCTGTTGTTAATATTATGAACGTTACCAATTATGGTCAAACCATTAATTATTTTTTTACATACATAACATTTTCAAAAATATATTGAGATGCAACTGTCAATATATTAATTTCTTTAAACTTTTGCCTTACAGAGTCTTTAGGGCCTAAGCTATAGATTGCACGAATAGCTCACTTCTGCAGGACAAATACGGGACGAAATTGAATACCGGACGCACTACCCCAAAATAAAATCCCATAGGACATAATACTATAGAAGTAGCTCAAATAAAAAAGTCGAGCCGTTCTACGTCAGTTAATGAACTATTTTTTTGAACGCGAAAGCTGCTGAGCAAAGTCTACTTGCGTACGTGTTAAATCTACAATAGCTAGATTGAAATAAGGCGTTCTTCTTACTTAAAAAAAAGCAATGAAAAAAAAATTGATCAAAGACTGGATGAGAAAAAATATTGAGTTAAAGCGACAGGATGTGGATTCGATTCCTGCTCGAGGAAACGAAATATTTAATATTTTTATTTCTTCGTTCTGGTGTCAAGGCAAAGCGCATCGTTGAGTCACCACTCAACATCCAATGCTTTCAAAATTCAATGGAAAATGGGGAAAGTAATGTCTTTATTTTAGGTTCCCGATGCCCACCTTGTTGTATGTGGCATACAGCGGGAAGGTAACTTTTTAACTGAAAATGTTTTAAAAAATTACATGAGGATTAGAGATAGCAGCTTTCAAAAAATTTATCTCTGTTTGGTTGGTTTGGTTTTTAAATATTGAGAAGCTTTTTTAGCGCAATATCTTTTTAATTTTATTATGATATGCTTCCATAGATGTATCCTATGGCTCTGGATAAGTTTTCCACGTGTTAATAAACTTTATTAAATATTGTTTTTCCGTGGGAGTAATAATATCAACATTATTTTCGCTATTTTCGTCGTCCATCTTGAACCAAAAGCACAAGTCTTTTTTTTCAACTAAAATATTGCAGCGTGCCCGCACACGACAATATTATTGACAATGACTCTGCCTCTCCCCCGATGTTGTGGCAAAAACAGAATTTCGAGAAATCTACAAAATTATTGAATATCAGTCTAACACACGCTATATTATTGACAATACTTACTTTAATAATAATAATATTGTACACGTGTGGCCAGGCATAAAGATTTCATTTACAGGTAGAGAGATAACAGATAACAGAACCAAATAAATCAGGTAAACCAACTCCAAAGACAAAAATTGGGTAAATAAATGTTTTCTATAATGTATACGGCAACGTAAGGTACAGGATAGTCTCTATTATGTTAACAAAATTACAATTACACACGAATACGGGTAAGTTTATCAAGACAAACCTTGCTGTTTGCGGGATACAACGTGAAGCTGACTCGAGAATTTAAATCCAGCGGAAATAATGACAATTAGCTGCCAAATCTCTCTTAATTCTGTCTAAGACTGCTCTTTTAAATTTCTTATTTAGAATCATCTAGAAGGGGAAGAAAAAAATTTTCTTATAGGTGATAACTAAATAAAAAAATAAATCAGCTTCACGCTGTATCCCGCACACAGCAGGGTAGGCAGACGAAACTTAGTGAAAGACACTCCATTCCCCACTTTCTGCCGAATTCTGGAGGCATTGTATGTTGAGTGGCAGAACTCAACGCCGCGCTTGTCCTCGGCACCAGAGCGAAGAAATGGAAATATAAATTTAAGTAAATATTTCATCTTCTCGAGTAGGGATACTGGAACCCACAACCAGTCGGTATTACCGTCACACTTTGTGCCGCTGCGCCACGACCGCCCTATAATAGGTAATAACTACGATTTAAATTTATCGATTTCATCGATAATGAAAATATTTTTATAATTTCTAATTTTATAAAATTGCACATGTACATGTGCAATTTAAGAAAAGAAGTGTAAAGAGAGGAATATTATTTGAAATAAAGATTGTTTTCATATTTCAAGCCAGGAACATTGTATAAAATCTAACTTCAAGTCCAAAATGTTTCATTTTATGTTATCATAAATACCATAAACAAGTTTCTTAATTTTTAATAATGGTGTTCAAATACTTGACATGTATAAACAACCAAAAGCCAACTTATTCTCAAACTTGAGATGCACTTTAATACTATAAAAATAAGCTACTATAAAAAATTATAGATTACAGACACTGTGGACATTTTTTCTAAAATGTGTTGTTTTGTCATCGGTCATATTATATCCGCTTTTTACTATCGGTCAACCTGTTCATAAGACAGCACTGTTGTGATTCCGTTGTTTTTATCACCAAATTAAATAGAAATTAAAAAGACATAAAAGTTTCAGAAACAGTATATTTTTGTTTACATTTTGTGTCATGCCAAAATGAATAATGTATAGTTTTACAATTATTCTTTCTTATATAGCTTTAGATATAATAAAATTAAGAGATAAAATGCATTTTTACAAAAATAACTGGTTAATATATTTATTAGTCGTAGACGACTACGACTAGTAGTAGTAGTTATAACACTATAAAAATGGCAGTAATTTTAAGTGGTATGATATGGTATGCTATAAATTTTGTTTAGTTTAATATATTTGATTATATATCTTATTTGAAAATGAGTACCATATGACAACATTTTCAAAATACAATTGACAAAGGTATGATAATAGTTTTTGACAATTACGTACGTCAAACAACACAATAACAAGCAGAACACAAAATAAAAGTATTTATATTCATTTTTGCTGTAATAAGCACATGAAATATACTTTAAAATATATGTGATAAGAATATTATTGTTAATTTGGTCATAAATTCAGATTCAGAATGGTAAGTTTAGCAATTTTACTTAACAAAAATATTGTTGTTACTTACAGTAGTTTTGCTTAAGGCGCTATCAAATATGAAAATATATATATTATTATGTTATTTTTTTTAATGTCATTCACACTCACAGTCTTTTACCATGTTTCCATATCTACACCCAATGTTTTAATTTTCCAAGTCTCAAAGACAAAACATAACCTAATAATAATAATTTATAAATAATTTTTGGTGTATGAAAATATTTTAACCATTAAGATCCTAGCTAATAATCCAGAATTGAATATAATTATAAATTAAAAGGCGCTGCACAGACAAAGTCTAAAAGTAATTACTTTTCATGTATACATGGTCCCCATACTCTTGGCAGTTGTGTATCATTAGTATTGCTTACTTATTATTACAGTCTGAATACCATTTTAGAAAACTACAGCACATTTTGACTACACCTTTGAAATGATGAAGCAGAATAAGGGTTATTACAATTATGTTTATGAAATATCATCTCTGTGAGGCCAGTTGCTGTGCAGGGGTACAAAGTGTAACTAAATGCGACAGGTTGTGGATTCGATTCCCACTCGAGGAAATTAAATATTTTATATTCTCATTTCTTTGCTCTAGGCAAAGTGTTTCAAATTAACTAACTACTAAAGTTTTAAAACTAGGTTACCTCTGCCTACCTCACTGTTGGTGGGATACAATGTGACGTTAAAAATATATATCATCACTAACCATTTTCCGTTTGATTTTTACATTAAAAAGTTAAGAAATCCGTTTTTGAAAGTTACAATATAATATCTTTTGGGACCATTTTCTATTATACCCTGCACTGCACAGCAGACATATGCCATTTTAATCTAGGTTTATTTACATATATGTAGATCTAATCTAAACTTTTTTCCTTCATTGTGGGTAATTATATTTTGTAGTATTAATATTCTGTAGTAAAATACCCAAATGGTAAAGTACATGATACAACTTAATAATTAATTTATTATTATTATTGTGATAATAACATACCAGATGTTTAAATTTTAATTTTTAATTCTTGGTGGTTTAAAGTTTAATTCTTGGTGTATTTCAGGCCAGAAATGCAGAGAAAGCCATGTAAGTACACTTAATTTTACCAGTCTAGAATTTTTTTTATTGATTAAAATTCCATCAGAATATAGTTGTTTTTATATAAAAAAAATATTAGGATACTATGTACAATTTAAAAATTCAAATAAGTGTTTTCCAAAAAATATTTTGAAAAAAAATATTATAAATATTACTTAAAATCAGATATTTTCTTTATTTGAGGCCCTTGTGGCAGAGGAGTCTTGAGAAGGTGTTGACTTATATTGGAGAATTCTAAATCTTGAATTCTCGGTTTATTTTAAAATCATATAATTTCCAGTTTTTTCTATCGTCACACAAATCATAATTTACAAACAATATCAAACACCAAAACGTTGATTACTAAAGATTTAGCTTATTCCATAAAACAGTTACATGAAATAAGACAAAGCAATGTTTACCATTTTACCCGACCGTGCCGTATGATCCCGGCCTAGAATAGGATCATCCTGGTACTGGTGGTGTCGTAAGAGGCGACTAAAGTACGTGTGGTAGAGTCACGTCGCCAGCAATGGCAACACGCATGGCCAGACTCGACCGGATCATTACCACCCCCGGCATTTAAAACCGGCGTGAAGTAGTGCCTTTATGCCACTGCGTTTCGCATCAGGTAATGCCGGGCGCAACCCATCCACCAAAGGCCGGCAACGCACCTGTAGCTCCTATGGTGTTGCACGGGGCAGTGGGCGGCGGTAGTTACTTACCATCAGGTAACCCGAACGCTCGTTTGCCGTGTCTTTTCCATAAAAAAAAGTAATAGCTCTATTAGGAAGTAGCAATTTTGTCAAACAACATACTTTAAATTGATATAACTTTTTTATTAATTTATTTTCAATGTTATTCACACATTAACCGATTCAGCTGGTCCGGAGGTTAGACGAAATAAACAGAAAGACAGCAGACAGCATTTTAAAATGTTAATTTGTGTTTTGGTATGGTATAAATAAATATATGCTCCTGAAAAATCAAAAAATTATGTTGATATAGGTAAACAGTAATTAAAGTTTTTTTTCTTCAGCTTTACACTATATCTAATATCCCGCATATAGCAGAGTATGCAGAGAGAACGTAGGGTTGAGACACTACTTTCCTAACGTGACCAGACATTCCATTTTTAACAGAACTCACAATTTTATGATTGTGTGCCATGGTATTCTGAGACGTGCCACTGGGTTGTAGTAAATTCCTGTTTTTTCGGAATGACATGTAATATCTTAGTAATTATCACAGTACGCTAGAATCAAACAGCGGAAGTATTAAATTATTTATTAAAGTGTCAACTATACTAAAAAAACACTTACCAAAAAAAAAGAAAACGATAATATCTCTCTAAAACACAAAGGTTGTAGAAAAGCCAACTGTTATAGCAATTAGCAAATTTATCAAACTAAGTATTTTAAATTGATATAACCTTTTTATTGTAATAAAACAAATACCCCATACGTTAAGGGAATTTTGCCGATTCTGAGATTAGCGTGAATAAGTGCACAGACAAACAGATAAAAAATGTGTATGTTTTATCTATTCGGCGGAAAGTAGGTAGCGGAGTGTCTTAACATTAGCCTCCCTCTGCTTACCAACCTTCATGCGGGATACAGCGTAAAAGAAAAAAAAACATTTAAACGTAAACTTAGATAGTTTGTATTTTTCTTAATCTTTAAATATTATGTACTGTTGTTTTCTCTACAAAGAAGTTTTGTTTTTTTTTAGCTTCACAATATATGTTGCACATAGCAAATGCTTCGAGGTGACCTAGTGTTAAGACACTGTGTTCTCCTTGCACCACACGCTGTGCTTTGTCAGAGCAAGTAAATGAAAAACTAATCATTTCACCAAGTGGAAATTGAATCAACAACGCGTCGTTGTTATATATATATATATATATATATATATATATATATATATATATATATATATATATATATATATATATATATATATATATATTTGTTTTTTTCCATATTAGGACCACGTTAGCTCGTTGGCGCGCAGCACAAGTGCAGGAAGCAGGTGGTCAAAGGGAACGTAGACCATATCTCGCGTCAGAGTGTACCAATTTACAACAAGCAGAAAAATGGCGGCTTCAAATAGTCAGAGAAATTGCAAAAAAAGTTGCCCAAATTCAAAATGGTAATTTCAAACTTACATTGTACTTTTTTAGCCAATAGACAAATTAAAGGAATGTTCTAAATTAAAATACCTTTTAAAATCAAGTTGACCGTGATTTGTCTTCAACATACAATATTAGACAAGCAAATTATGTAGTGTATATATTTTTTTCTTTTATTCTTTTACCGTCGAAAAAAAGATGGATGAAACTCAAGTTCCAGCAGCAAATATTCCATCTGTACCATCACCTAACGAATTACAATATCCAAAGGAAGTACAATCTCCCAAAAAATCACAATCTCCTAAAGAATTAAGTATAAAATCACAAAATGATGGTGGATTGCCTTCACCGCGTTTAGGATCTTTGCAAAAATCTATAACACCGATACGGTCTCCAAAACTTCAAACACCAACTTCTGGTTCTGTTAAGGCGTCTTCGTTGCCTCCTTCCCCACCGTCCATACTCAAAGACTCTGTTCAACTATCGATGAAAAATGAAATTTCTAAAGACCAATCCTTCTCACCAAGTCGTTCAGACCGCAACAGTTTTGCGAGTGCTAAAGAAATCGTGGATGAAAAAAACATTGCGAAAACAGAAGAGAACGATATCGCAAAAAGTCCTGTTTTACAAAGAAATATAGATAAAATAGAAAATATGAGTAAGATTCTTACAAGTGAAGCTAACGCATTGAGGGAGTCTTTAAAAAGCTTATCAGAAAATATTGTCCGGACAAAAGAAGAATTGAATGTAGTTCAAGAAAATGATGTTAATTTTCCTTATCATCTATTTTTGATAGAAATTATAATAAATAAAATCAATATGAAATGCGACTGCTTTGAATTAGATTACAATAATCTTGTGATAGCAGCAAGATTTTTAGGAAAGCCACCAATAATATTATACGATTCGACTTATGGTAAAGTAGAAGATTTTAATCATTTAAACGTTGGAAAATCCGCTTTATTTGCTATGACTTATGATAGAATATGTAGCATTAAAGATTTTGTGGTAAAGATTAATATAACTAAACAACCGCCATGTTCAAGTTGTGTTACAAAAATAGCTGAAGCTAAAGTTGACTATACTAAAGAATTTGTCGGTCTTCGAGAGGAATTATGTAAAAAATGGATAGAAGAGAAACCTTGTGATAATATAATGTGTACAACTTCAACACCACTTACTCGAAAAATGTTGTATTTATCTTGCGGTGACGCTGATCATTGTGATTCAATCGGTATTATCGAATTAACAACAAGAATGTCGTTTCTGGGAAAAGAAATCACTACAGCGTTTACTGCCTCCTCTAAGACAAAATGTACTTCAGTTTTATCAAAAGAAGATAATGGAATGTCCATCTATGCATGTCACAATGTTGAAATGGATGGACAGGGCAAAATTGTTTTAGACGAGAACATACTTAATAAAAGATATGTCCCGAGGAGCAATTATAGTTTATCTCCTAGAGGTTACGAAAGCCCTACATCTCAAATTTCAAGTCGACATGGTTTGAGTAAACATCACAACCGTAACAATATTATTCAACGTTATCGACAAGGTAGCTATATTTTTTCAATTCGTTTATAGGTAAACTCTTGATACCTTAGCTTATATTCAATAATATTATATTATTTCAGATAATTTATCAAAATATGATGAAATATATACTAAACTGAATACAAATGAATTAAGAATTAAAGTTCCTAAAACTACTAAATTAGACAGGGTGGGAAAATATGATAGAATACAAGAACTATGTTCTTGCGAAGAAACTCCCTACAATACTGGAGATCAAATTCAACTTGAATTACCAGATGACGTTTGTTATCCTGACAAACCTCACAATATATACTCATCAAATTTGAAATATACTTATAAAAATTGTAACAAAAGTTGTGATAATGCCGATAGAAAAATAATAAATGTCACCCCTTCAAATTGTCCGGTACCATTTAATATGGAGAAAAAAGTCCACCCTCGAAAAGATGTATTTATTTTAAAAATAGGCAAGAAGCTTGAATCTAAAGACAAGAAAACAGATCTTGAAATTGAACTTGTAACGCCGAAAGCTCCTGAAATTAAATCAAACGACAACAACAATATATCACAACAGTGTAGTTCTAATGCCTTAAAAGTAAAACAATCAGCGGGTGATAAGAAAAAAGATAAAAAGAAACAAAACAAGAAAAAATCTAAAGAAACAAAATCAAATAAGAACAAAAATAAGTTAAAAAAAAAGAAGAAATAAAAAAAGATCTATGCTTATTAGTATAATATGCAAAATTTCTGCAAATATAATATATTTGTATCTAGTCCTAATAAAATAAAACAATTGGAAATAACGTTTTTATAACTAAAAATACAAAGTGAGACTTTTAAACTGCCCTTGATTGATGGTCAATTTATTTATAAGACGAACTTTCCAGACTTTAGATTTAATAGGCTGTTATTTGACACATTTTATATATTATCAAAAGTAACTAGTGGCAATTATACCACTCTACTTCTAGTGCACTACATTGTGTTTTTGTCTACGCATGTTCTAGTTAGGGTCCTACACCCCTACGTAAAATCGTAATGCTCTATTTAAAGTGACCCAACCTAATGCACTAGAAGCAGCGTTGTGTAAACTCTGCTTGTATATTTACTAATGTAAATCTTATTATTTTCAGCTGGTCTAGGCGAATTTAGAATAAGAGATTTAAACGATGAGATTAATAAATTAATGCGTGAAAAACGCCATTGGGAAGTTCAAATAAAGTCACTCGGCGGCCCGGACCATGCCCGCGTCGGACCTAAAATGTTGGACCAAGATGGAAAAGAAGTACCTGGAAATAGAGGATACAAATATTTTGGAGCTGCTAAAGATTTACCCGGTAGGCAAATTGTTTTTAATAAAATTTTCTCGCTCTTAAATTTTTTAGAGAGCCTCAAAACTTTTGTGACTTACCTCTTATCATAAGATTTCTCCCACATTCATGCAAATTACCTAGAGACCCCAGCTACCTTTAAATAAATCGTTCCATCCTGAAGTATATTTACAAAATATACAAAATTGTTTGTTATACTTTGTATAAACTAAAATTTATTGTTAGGTGTTCGAGAATTATTCGAGCAAGAACCGCCTGCAGCGCCCCGAAGGACTCGAGCCGACCTCATGAGAGATGTAGATGCTGATTACTACGGATATAGAGACGATGACGATGGACTGTTACTGCCACTTGAACAAGAAGCGGAGAAGGAGGGTAATTTAGTACACCTATGTAAAGTAAAAAATGAAATACGTGAACCTTATATTTACCAGCCTTACCTTAAATAGGTGGAGTAGGTTACCAGAGGAAATGAAATTATGTAGTTCATTCTCCCGAATGGGAATCGAACCCACAACGATAGCATTTGCAGTCTGATGTCGGCTCTACGATGGCCTAATTTCAATAAAATATTAAGTCTTAGTAAAAATGTTGTATTTTTTTATTGAAACTGTAAAGAAAATATTTTGTTTCGTAATGATTTCAGCAATTGCGAGTGCGGTTGATGAGTGGAAACGAAATAAAGAACAAAATAATGATCAAGATATGCCTGAAGAAGAAAATATTTACCCTGAAGATGTATGTGTTCATTATTTAATATGACATAACTTAATTATATCTATTAAGATATTTGATATACAGCGCGAAGCTAACAAAAATCTAAAATACTGTTTTTGTTTCAGCCGGACGATAAGAGAATAGAAGACGATGATGAGGATGCAGAGGTGACGTCACATGTCGCTGTTCCGTCACAGAAAGACATACAAGAAGCGTTATTAAGAAGGAAAAAACAAGAACTACTAGAGAAATATGGTTGCTTAGAAGTCAAATTAGAAGAAAGCTAACAATAAAACCTTTTTTATATGAAAAATTGTTGAATTTATTATGATTGTTGCTTGAAAATGTTCTTACAAAATATTTTGTTATGAACAAAAAAATGCCCGTGTATAAAATATAATAAATATCAAAATATAATAAATGTCACACACTGATTATGAATATTTAAAAATGATACGTTTTATAAAACAGTTAATACACATCGACAGGAAAATCATGTTTTTTAGCTTGTATACAACTTTCCCTTTATACCGTGGCAACCTCGTACTAAGGCGCTCCATCCCTCACGCACCGCTCAATTTATGAGATATTGCATGTTCAGTGGCGAAACTCAATGCCGCGCTCTCGCTAACAGAGCTAGGAAGCTAAAACAAAAAGGATTCATTCCTCCACGAGTGAATCCTTTTTGTTTTAGACGTGTTATCGAGATGGACACTCGTTTTACCAAGATGGACTTTCAAAAATACATATCTTCAAAAAATCGAATAAGGCAATAGATGCAAAATATTAAAACAAGCAATATCTTAAATATGTAACGCCCTTTGGAACAATAAAATTCAGATAAATAAATAAAATATTGTTTTCATATGCCATATTTATTTATTTTATTCTTGAACAATTTCATTATTGACCAGAACATTAGAGTACACTGATGTTAAGCAACATATACAAAAAGAAAACGTAAATTAACAGGTTTAATACTTGAATTCTAGGCCCTAGCAAGCTTCTATAAAAATATCTAGGAACAGTTGCACTCGTTAAAAACTCGTCTTTAATTAGCTATGCAATTTTCTAGTTGGTTGTTTAATTATTAAATGTACCAGAAAAGAAAACATGAATGAAAAATATACTTTATATTAAACTATCTATTGTAACAGTACATTTAAGGAATGTACAAACTTAATATCAGTAAGCTCTTATGACAAATATTGATCTGATAAACTACAATTTTAAATTATATTTCATTAAATAAAAAAAATAACCTTTTTCTCATTATTTCATAATTCTACAAACTTAACTTTACATTAAAGTAAAATTTACTAATTGCATAAGTACTATCTCAGACTTTGTCTGCAATCAATTCGTAAGTAAGTTTAATTGAACCTATTATTATTTTTAAATAACCATAGCCAATCACAATTATGAATATTATTTTTATCGTATTCCATGGTATGAACCATTACTTTTAAAAAAAATTAAACGAAATGAATTATAATTAATATACATATTAATATACTATGCTTATTAAAAAAATATTTACTCTTAAAAATAAATATATAATACATGATAAATAGAAGTAAAAAAAATGGACATCGCCATTTTGATACAGAAATAAAGTTTGTCGCACAGATAATAATAATAATTTCTTAACATTCAAAATATTTAAATTATCTATGGAAGGTTGATATTAGAATAAGATATATTCAATATAAATTAAATCCAGGCACCCATTTAAAACAACTATATGCACCATTGGTACCGTATATTAATGAAGTTGCATTACAGTAACAAATCTAACTATATGTTTCTATTTTATTAACAATTACACATATATCAAGATATTTATGAACAATGGAAATTTATATAAAATAAAAATAAGATTTAGAACAATCAAGACAGATAGTAATTAAGAAATCAATATGTTTTACATTTTATCATTCCCAAATGATATATGTAGTTAAAGAAAGAACATGATTTAGTACATACCAGAAGCCACCAATTGATGCGAGCTAAATTTAATACAATAAAGACTCAATATACGGTCCTCAGTTATATGGACTTAATTTATATTATGTAGACACGTGACATTGATTTGTTATACAAACTGAAAAACTGAGGAATTTTTCTAAATATATATTTATTAAGATTTATGTCCAGTATTCATTCAAAGTCCTTCACACATTTACTTATCTGGATATGAGTTTATTCGAATGTTTAAGCACAACAAGGAATCCGGTTAAGTGTGTTACTTCTGTTTTCATATACACTTTGTAATAGACAACTACACATAAGCAAAATATACATAAACCAATTACATTTTCAAAATAAATTTAATTTTTACTTAAATATTTCGATGAGACGAAAGAAGACGGAATTTGAATTCACTATATGTATATTACATAATTTAGCTACACCCGGGTAACAAAGCTATAATAAGCATGCTTAGATTAAACACTGTTTACCGCATTTATACCACAAATTATATTTTTGCTATATATAATAAAAAGAGATCTGATAGAAGTACTAATAATGTGATGTATCCATTTCTAATATATTGATGATATACAAAATTAAATATTTTAAATAATTATTAACAAATTAATGTATTGTCAGACCTATTTCTATTACATAATAAGTAATGTATTATGTTTGAGTAAATCGCAAACTAATTAAGCAATTAAGTCGAGACATTTGGGGCTATTTATTTTTTTTATATGGAGTATGTGTAATAATTTATAATAACATTAAGATTGAAACAAATTCTGCTGCTTGGTATCATTTTCAAAGTCGCTCCACGCATTATTCAGTTCCATGAATATCATTTTTGCTAGGTTTTCATTTGGGGTTCCCATTTGCTGGAAAAAGCAATGAACATATGTGCATTAGTTTTGTTTAATGTGAAATAGAAAAGGTTAATGTGGCCATATTTGATAACAAAGCGTACCTTATCGGGATGTACGGCCAGACACGCTTTCCGGTAGTGGCGCTTGACGTCGGCGGCGGACACGAGCTGCGCCATGTCCACGCGCGCCCAGCGGCACTCCGCCCACACCACGCCGTGCAGCGAACACAGGAGGGCCCGTATATTCGCCTTTTTACCTTCCGTCTAACATATAAAATACAATTCATAGTCATTTCTTTCATTTATTTATTTCAAATTTTCAAACATAACCTATCTTTTTACAATAAATCATTTTTTTTAATTAGGTTCTTTCGTCTAGTGACCAACGCGAGGAATGATTTATAACATTTCATTCTGTAAGCGGGGATTAATATCATGACCAACGCGTTCTCAGTCACATGTTACCCGATTGCGCCACTTCATATTACTAAATTTGTGTGACCTGAACATCATAATGTGTACAATAGTCGATAGACAACTGTATATTTAAGCAAATTCACGTATTTCCCGCATAAAACAAGCTAAGCAAATACCTAAGATTTAAACCTAGTACATAATACTACGTGCTCCGTTTTACAGACTTAAAATTAAATATCTTCTCATCCTAAATGGTTATGAAATCGACTATGAACAATTTACACAACAATAACCTTAAAAAATTTATTTAATGAGTGCAACTCATTTTAATATTATTAAAAAAATACGTATGTAAGCGTTCATGCGTCTTATTCTATTGATATTCGTAGTGATAAATTGATAAGCCCCAACAAATTACTACTAAACATACCCATTCATGTATTTTCAGTTTATCCGGATCCATTTCCTTCACCATTTCCTCTTTCCGCATCGCATTCATGGTTTTAGGGCCAGTATCGCGTTTCGCGAAATCGTAACCCTGACTGCCGAGCAAATCGCCGAAGACGTCCATTGGTTTCTTAGTTTTATCTTCTGACGCTTTTGGTGGTTCGAAATGGGTGCGGCTGTGAGAGAGTTGTGTAATGTTATGATTAACTTTTTATGACTTATTATCAAAATCGTCTAAATTCATTGGAATTGTACTATGTAATAATTGTACTATACATATGATATGAACACGATTCTGATTCGTAAAATTTATACTTCGTATATCTTTTATATATTTTTTAGTTTATTCCGGTACTAAAACTTAAAGAGAAACATATTCAAAATATGTGCATAATTCATGTTCCATGTCTAAGACAATTTGTAGAGGATCGATCGATTAGTTAAAATAAAATCCACCAAAAATGTATACTCTTTATATTTTGTACTTCTAGACAAATATAAAAAAAGAGTAATTAAATAATTGAATGAGGGTGCAGTAGCAAGGCGGCAAAGTGTCCGTTCGACTTCAACTTTGGAAAGTGTCGTATTTCAATTTCCTAGCGCTGGTACAAAGATAAGGAGCGGCGTTGAGTTCCGCCTTCCAACAAGCAAAATTGAGCAATGCGTTGGGAAGAGAGTGTGTTGCTGCCTATACTGACCTGTAGTCGGGCTGGTGCGCGGGCGAGGCGCGCGGCGTCACGAGCGGCGTGGCGTGCGGCGTGGCGTGCGGCGTGGCGAGCGGCGTGCTCAGCGGCGTGGCGGGCGGGAGCCCCGCGCCCAGGAGACCCATTTCCACGAACGGATCCCGCTTTTGTTGGTTCGCTTCTGCTGGTTGTTGGCGTGCTGAAATTGTTTATTTTTTTATGTTTATTAAAGTTTTCCATATAATGACAATTACAAAATATGAGCCGTCAAGGCATGCCTGGCAAATATAAAACAGCGAATTCTTCATATGACTTGTACAAAATAATTAGTATTTTGTACAAGTCATATGAAGAATTCGGCAGAAATGTAAATATGGTATCTCAACACTAGGTTCCTCGGTTCCCTCTATATACCCTGCTATGTGCGGGATACAGCTTGAAGCTAAAAGATAATCTTAAGAACAAGATATACTTTGAATAATTTTGTCAGTATAACCTTCCATACAGGATGATCACTCCATACTTTTACGCATGCAATTCACAATTTTACATTTAAATTCATCTTTTTACACACCAAATTGGCCGTTTTAATAAGCATATTTATACTTTATCATTTGATTTTGGTTATATTATAATATAATTTTAGAATATCCTTCTTTAAAATATGGTATTTTTTAATCTATATAACTATAATCCAACATACAAATATTAAATATAAATAATAGATATGTTAAACTTACCCTCGTCTTTAACTGGTTTTGGAGTAAGCAAGGGCTCTTGCTTAGGTAAAGGTTCGTTCAAGCCAAATGGGTCAAAGTTGAGATCACTTGAATTAGCATTTCCCGTTGTAGTAGTAGGTGGGGGTGGTAAGTCACCGAATATGGACTCAGAGGAAAACGGCTAAAAAAGTAACAAATTATAAGTAAAAAGTATAAAAAATGTCTATAATAAAATTTATTATTATAAATAAAACTGAAAACCGATGAGATTGAGATAAGTAAATATAATACCCACTTCATACAACATTTTCAAGACAAATAAAGGTGTGATAATAAGGAACAACTAAATCTATTCTCTATTATATTTCCGTTTTTACCTAAACCAATATTAATAGTAATATTGGATTTACATATAAAAAAAAACACACACACACACACACAAACACAACAGCCATAAAACAAACCTGCTTACTATCTTCTCCCGCTTTAGAACTAAGGAAATCACCAAACGTTTCATCATTCGTTTTCTCCATCATACCAAAGAAATCAAAGGAGTCTTCATTCTTCAGTTTCTTCTTGTTTTCCTCTTGTACTTGTGGCGTGGGCGTTAGATTGAGAAAATCTGCTGTAGAGGGTGGTGCAGGTTGTTGAGTGAGTAATGGGGAGGGGGCTGCGGGTCGTTGAGGAGGCAAGGGGGAGGGGGGTGCGGGACGCTGAGGGGGCAGCGGGGAACCCGGAGGCGCGGGTCGTTGAGGGGGTCGCTTGTCGGGTTGACTTGGAGGGTAATCTGCTGTAACTGTGGAATTAATTTAATTATGTTAAAAAGCAGTGTGTGCCACAATTTTTAAAACTGAGCTGCTTGTATTATAGTTATTACATTCTGTTAAATAAAAATTTTAATATTTTTTTGTTTTTATTACATTTTAAAATTTTATCTTATTTTCAAACTTAGCAGGAAATTAGACAGAAACGATTGCTAACATTGTTGGGTCCAGAATGTAAAGAGATGAAAATGGTATGATCTAATAGATTTAGTTACATCATTCGCTCCCTGAAAGTTCTGACAGTTTTGGCAATCTGAGAGCTGCATTATTAGAGATTTGGAAAGAATGAGGTTGACTTCACAGCACAATCAACTTCTATAAAATAGGTGATTAATAAAATCCGCGAAAAAAAAGCAGCAGTCGTTGAAAATAGAGAAAAATGCAAAAATCATTAGACAAGGTGTCAATCTGAATCATGGATTTTTCTTTTTAAGTAAATCAATTATTTACTGAATGTATTTTATTTATACTAACCAAATTTACAAAATTATTATTTTTGTAGTACTCTATTCGATTATTTATATAGATTAAGGATCTAAATCTACTTTTGTAATTTATTTCCGCTTTCAGATAGTCAATTGAGCTGATTTTAAAATTGAAAAAGATGACCAATTTTTTAGACCACATCTCAACCGTTTACATTTGGGCACGCCACACAAGATTTACCGACTCCTTTAAAAACATTGCTTGAAAAATTATGACTTTATATGAACTCGTGTTTTGTGGCTATGTTAGATTAAGTGCTTATATTAATAAACAATACTACAAAGTATATTAAACATGCAATATGTAAAAAAAATATACAAAACAATATTTTGTATATTTTTTTTATCCAAAGTTTTATAAACAAATATCTAAATACAGGCGCGTCCTGGCGCAGGGGCACAAAGTGTGACTGTAAACGCGAGTGGTTGTGGATTCCATCCCTACTCGAGGAAATTGAATATTTATTTAATTTTTATTTTCATTTCTTTGCTCAGGTGTCGAGCGGCGGTGAGTTCCACCACTCAACACGTAATGCCTCCAGAACTTCAAATTCAAAATCGAGAACGAAGTTTCTTAACGTTAGGTTCCCTCTGCCTACCCTGCTATGTGCGGGGTGCAGTAAAGCTGAAAAAAAATATCTAAATAAATGGCAATCTCAAATAAAGGAAAATAAAATTACTATGGTAATGTGATTTAATACGATTAAAGAAACATAAAATTTTCTACTATACATAAAAAAAAATAGTGTACACATTTATCTACAACATACTTGTCGAAGGCTTAGCCGCGGAGGTCCTTTGGAGATTAGCTGTATAAATATGAATATATTTGTTATAAGTATCATGTTGTTACGGATGCAACATTTTGTATACAGACACCTATATATATCTAAGCTGAGCTTTGCCTTTTTGTGAGTGTACACAGATAGTGTAGGTGCGAAAATGTTTTGAAGCGTGGAGCATCCCTTGCTTGGTTTAATCCAGTTCAGTTCAGTATGTACTGGCACGTGTATAGATCTTGTTAACTCCCATCACTACACGGCAATTACGCGTAACTCATCACTACGCCAGCCAATAGGCGGCCGCCGAGGTGGCGCGAGCTTGCCTCGCAGACCAGCTCCGCTGTGTCAACCACACGTACGAGATTGTAACTGAGGCCACTTTACCTTTACTTTGTAGTTCTTTTATCTAATACATTTTTTTTCCTTGAATATTTTTTTCTGGGGCCTCCCTGATCATTCACACAAATGCAAAGCTTAGATTACGCCTCGCGGATGGCACTATATCGGTTTCGAAGACGGATATCAAATTATCCGTTTGTTAAGAATATTAGATTTTTCAGAAATTTTGTGCTTAAAAGACTTTGTTATTAACAGATTGTGATATTTGTTGTTTATTTTTAAATTTGACTTTATCTTCAGCCTTTTTTTCGTGGGAAATATATATTAATTGACATAAATATATTAATATATAATATTTATTATACACCATAGAATGATTGTTAATAATAATATTATTACAACCACATAGACATGAATAACATACAAAATATGGTTGAAGAAGATCATACATTAGAACAGCTAGAAATCAACTAGAAAATTAAGTGAAATGTGGGAAAAGGAGTGACTTTAACTCTAGGTTTCCTCTGCCTAAAAGAAATAAATAGACAAACGTTACATACCAAAATTATCAATAGTCTCATCTCTCTCTAAAGTAGTGGAGAACAGTACATCAGGAGTTCTTATTGGGTATGAGTGATCTTCCTCCCAGAGGTCGCTCCTTGGTTTCCTCCGCTCCCCGTTTTGCACTACGAGACTAATTACCAAAGAGACGTTTGATGAGAAATGCTCGTTTACGGGACTTGATTCGTCAATGCCGTCGATTTCCGACCTAAAGGTAAATGAAAGAAGTTTATTTAAAATTTTGTTAGTGTGGTCGACGAGTCGTGGCCGCCATGAAATTAGATGATATTTTTACATTTTACAGTGTTATTTTACGCTTAAGAAAGAAAAACGAACGGACGTACGTTGAGGCTTACTGGTCAGAGCGCTTGGTCGGTTTCCGAGAGGCGCGGGTTCGAGTTTTTTTTTATAAGTAAGACATTTTTTTATAAGTATTCTAAATTTAAATGATTTTGTGTAGGTGACTGCACAGATTCGATTTAAGAATTTTTGATTATATAAATATTAGAAGATTATTAGTTTAGATAATATAATAACCTTCTGAGAAAATATATACTATACACGTAGTTTTTTTAAAAAGTATTTTTTGTATTTCCTGATAATTTCTTTAATTTCTTTACTCTCTAAGCCGACGATATAATTAGTTTCGATCAAATTTAACCAATTGCATATTTATAATATTTATTTTTATTTAACTCATTGCAATGAACAAGCCCACATTACCTTGTAAACTTAATAACATGCTGATCGTAATCCAAGAAGCCAGTGTGGAACGCCACAGACATCATCGGGACACGTTGGAGTCGACCCAGTTGCTGACGCAAATGGTACACTATTATAGTTACATCGCCTACCACTGTACTATCCAGGGGAAGGGTTACCTATAAATATTAAATTAAATTAAAAAAATATCTATTAAAACAATTGAAATAAAAAAAAACTATTTTCTAGCATAAATAACTATTGTATTCCACATATTGCAAGGTACAGGGGATTAGAGATATTGCATTTTAAGTAGCGGAACTCAGCGCCACCACTTTGTCTTGTTATAAGAATGAAGAAATTTCACTACCTTATTCTCTGAATGAGAATCTATTCCACAACCGTCGCGTTTATACACAGACGCTGTGCCGCTGCGCCTAGAGCGCCTCAAATAATCAGTTAATTTCAAAAATAAAACATAAAAAAATATAGTCGAATTGATAACCTCCTTTTCTTACAGAAATTGAAAAATACCAACAGGACGGAGCCATAGTAGAATACTTAAAATGTTATAAGTATAAATTATACCTTTCCTTCAGCCATCATATAAAGATGCATGCTTTCATAATTTCTCAGTGGCGGCGATATCAATCGATCTTCATTATATACTTCTAGAAAGGGTCGACAACCGTCCCTAAAAACGTATTTATACATTAAAAAAAAACACCAAATATACATGACATGATGACAATTTAAAAAAATAATAAAACTTCCGATTAAACAGGATGTTCCTGTCAGATTGAAGTGCCTATAATTTTCAAATCCCATGTAGTTCACAAAACTATAAAAATATCTTATTTTTTGTAATTTATATATTATTTATATCAATCACTAAAGCAGAGTTTACACGAGTGATGAAAAGTTTGTGTCTTACTTATTTTAATTTTAATTTTTGCATTGGATAGTGCTAACGAAAAAATTTCAATGACATTTATTATGAAAGGTACATCCTGCGCTTGTCCTATTGCTAATGTGTCATATCTCATAAGTAGCTCTAAGATTTACCCATTTGACCACAGGGCGAAGCCATTTGTAAAAACTAGTAATACCTATAAGTAAAAAAACCGAACAAGCGCGAGTCGGACTCGCCCAGCGATGGTTCCGTACAAAAATTGGAAGTGTCGAGCTTTTTCTGAACTTCAACTTTTGATGCTTAGCTTAGGTAAAACTTTTTCATCTGATAACTCACTTGATCTAACGGCTACCAAAGAATATCAAATTTCGCCCCCTTTTTAAAGCTATTATTTTTTAGAATTTAACCACAAATGTTTTCAGATTTTATCACGAACTTATACCACCTGTAGATGCCAACTGGCAAATTTCGTAATTCTAGGTCAACCGGAAGTATTTTAATAATTTTGATTCCCTTTATACTGTTGAAATAGGTTTTTGCGATATAAACAGCTGTATATTTTTTTTAAGCAAATGTAGAAATAAGATTTTTTGAGGACATCAAGGGACCGTAGATAGGAGTATATGCAGGCTTGGATTTCAACTTCATATCTTTAAGCGTTCCTGAGATAAGGGCTGTCACAGATAACGAATCACAGACAAGAAAGTTATGGAACCCTAAAAATGGTTAAAATTGAATCATTTATAAATATATACCTAGCTTTAGTAAATAACGGAACTGGCTGTATTGTTAGTGAAACAAGTGAAACTGGTCTAAAGTGCGGCAACACTGGCTCGGGTCTGAAAATAATAAATAATATTAAAAAAATATAATTTAATAAGATATTAGATATTCATTCTGAATGAAATTCTTAACATTTTCATGGTAATCATATTATAGACCAAGTGCTTCGATATTTAATAAATTTGGTAGCAATAAGTAAAATATATACCCCTAATCAAATTAAACTACTTTAAAATAATAAAAATATTTTAATTTTGAAAAAAATAAACATACCTTATAATATTACTGAGGTAGTATAAATATCTTAGCTGACTCGGTGGAAGGTTAATTGGTGTCCTTTTAACGGCAAAAATTTGCAACGCATCTTCAGGTACAGTGACTAATTTTGAGTATATGAGTAATCCACAAAGAAGCATACAGGATCTTGATTTACCATCCTAAGAAATAAAAAAAATAATTAAAAAATAAAACAAATTTTACGTAATTAAGACGGTCTTTATTTTAAGTTCATTCTAATTTATTGTTATTTTAAGAATAAATAATTAATATGTATCTATAGTAATAGACATTTAAAAGTAATTTAAGGTTACAGATACTTTAAAAGGAGAAATTTATTTAGTTTAAATTATTATTATTTTGTTGATTACACAATTGGGTTTTTCGCCCAAAATGCAATTCACATAAAAGAGATTAAAAGTTATTTGTCTTTCCTTATTTTAGATTCACGTTATATTACACGCACATAGCACATAGAACATGGGAACCTAGTGCTAAGACACTCCGTTAACGTTAAAACCCTTCCTTTTCCCATTTTCCGACGAAGTCATCGCCGAGATTTACCTCATAACCGGAACGAAGAAATAAAAATATTATATATTTCTATCTATTCTTAATATTTAACTTTTAAAAAATACATAAAGAACTAAAATACCTGACAAGCAATGACCAACGCGGACTTATCGTCCTTTCCCAAATACTGATACATATGTTGCAACAAAGCGTAATACGGGGCTAATAATGGCGCCTTATAGTCATCAGTCGGCCACACGGCCGTGTCGGTCACTAGCTGACGTCGAGGGAAACGGGCGCGAGCGTCGTGGACTGTATAGACACAGTACTTGCCGTTTGGATGGTGACTTTCTAGGTACATCTGGTGATACGTATAAAATAATGTTATTATATCTTTGTATGTTTTTTTTTAATAAATTATACTAGCTTTTGTCTGCGCCAAAGTGGTTAAATGGTAATAAATAAGGGTGATACATGCCCAAATCTTCAGTGTTAAAACTCGTCATCAACTTATAATCAATATTTACTATCCTTTTTTTATTTTAATAAGTTTTCAATAAGTGCCTAAAAGTACAAGCGCACGGTGAACAGTACTGTGTAGGAGTTCAATTCTTTTGAAGGAATGTTGTCATTAAATCGTTGTCAATAAAATTAATATTTTAGTGGTTTCGGACATTCTATAAATAATATGAAATACAATATATACTCACTCTAACATCTTCAATGTGATTGGTTTTGTATGCGCTTTCCAATAATTCGGAAGGATACGACATAACTATAACGCGACTAGTGATGTAGCTGATATCGAGGTCAGCGCGGGCTATTGATCTATAAATAAAAAAAAATATTGTACAATATTTCATTATTTCAATATTTCAACATTTCTTAAATATGTGATCTATAAACATGCATTTTCTTCGCTTTTCTACATTTTGTTATTATAATTTTTGATAAATCATCACCGTTCCTTCAGATGACGTTACAATAAATTTGTCGATAATATAAGCAATCGTAGTATTGTAATAATTCTTATAAATATTAAGAGACAAAATAATTATTATTTAAATAATATTTGCAAAAACGCAAATTATTTGGGGCTTGTACTTTTGCCCCAAATGCGATGAGCTAGAACCACGAATAAAATGTATCGTTTACTTTGAAAGTGGTGTAAGTCCATTTTTTGAGAAAAATGAGCTATCACGTAATTAATGCTTAATTTAATGTAATTTTTTTATATATAACTAGTCCGTGTTTAATTTCTCAAAAAAATCCCATGTTTTTTACAACTTAAAATCTGTCGGTAAATGAAATTGCATAATTATCGATTATGAAAGTGGTGTAAGTCCAATTGACAGAGGTAGGTGGTATAGCGGATGGATCAGTGTTTTGTTATTCGTCATTTATTTTATACTAGTTGTGTCCCGCGGTTTCACCCGCGGACGATTTGCATTGTTTCCCCTCCGTGTTTCTACTACTCGTAAGTTAAAAGATAGATATTAAAAAAATAGAGAAATGTATTAGAAAATGTACAGCGCATAACCTGTGAGAAGAAAATAAATACGACAAGGCTGTATGACTCCGTATCTTTGCCCGTATTTTGGCGAATTAAAAAAACAACAAAAACAACAGTAGCGCCATCTTTTTGTATTATTTAGGAGCTGAGTTTTTAAATAAAATGTAGCCTATGTACTATTGCAATTCATACTCTAGCTGTGTATTAAATTTGAAACCAATCTATTACGTACTTAAAAAAAATTAAAGACATGAAGCAGCTACTACCCTCCGGTCCATCATGCATATTTTGAAACACTACCACATGTAGAGAATAAGTAAATTCTTGTAATCAGTATCTTGTAATAACAATGTAATTGCCGTCTAGAATAAAATTTTATGTGTTGTTATGCGTATTTGTAAACAAAATTATATTCAAATGAAGTATATTTTAAGCGATATTTGATTTTTCAAAATTGAAATTAAACGATTTTTACAATTGTCTAATTTTGAAAGTGGTGTAAGTCCATTTATAGCACGTAAATATGTTTTATCGTAGTCTAATTAGCCAAAAACAATTTTATATAAACAAATTAAATGTTGATAAAACAATAGAAACAGTGCCAGACCTCATATGATTTGCCTGTATTTTTAAATCAACAAATATAGTAACCTTTAGTTTTCTCGAAACAAAAGAAAATGGACTTACACCACTTTCAAAATAAACGGTCCAAATTATTAAAAATATAAAATAATTCCAAAAAAAGCAACTCACTGTTGAACCGTTTGCATAACTTTCGACGACGTATCCTTCAGATTTTTCAAGAAGCTTCCCGCACCATCTTTTAGGGATGAAAACAATCCCCCCGAAGTAGGGGCTGCTTGAGGTAAAGGCGTGTGTGGTACCGGAGGAGGCCGCGCAGGGGGCGGGGGGCGACTCGGCTCCGACGGTCGCGGAGTCACTGGCTCCTGGACGTTTGCGGTTGGCTCTTTGACCGCTGGAAAAAAAATTGTGCTTGGCGGGAAAATGGAAATGTCAGTGTTGAATTCTGAATCATTTTTATTTTTCCGTTAAAGAAATTTTGTTTTGCCAATAATTGGCAAATTAAAAATTTTGCAATTTGTTAATTATAATAATTAGAAACTGTTGACTTTGCTTAATAGCCAATTAAAGTCGAAAAAATTGGTAAATATATGGATATAAAAACAACTGATTTGCCTTTAATTTTATCTTTATTTCTAAATTTAAATATATCTTTACACTTTCACAAGTCATTGCTTATAGCCTAATAGTAACAAAAATATTGCTTGCATATATTATGTATTTATATAAAACAATGGTTTCCAATCATTATTTGTCTACATTTCAAAAATGTGATGCCGTATTAAAAATACAATATTAATTATCTCCTCAGAAACCTGTTAATCGTTTTTATAATAAATATTTATGAAAATCTAACTTTTTTAATTCTTAAACAATGATGATTCTTACACAGAAAGATACATTGTTACAATTCCATTTAAATTCGAAGAAATATTATAGTTTTAAACAATATAATCAAAACTAGCAGAATGTAATTAAAGATAGAACCTGAGGAATGTAAAAGTGAAAACTACTTTCCAAAAATACAATTGAAATTACAAATTTATTATAATTATTTTTTTTTATGTAAATGAAACAGAACATTAACTAGGTAATTATCGAAAAAAGAAGAATACTTTCGAAGACGAAGTGAAAACTATAGTTGTTATTTTACGTGATCAATATTGGTCATGGTGGTTTTTATTACGATTTTTATACTATTTGTTGAATATTACACGAATCGTTATTTGTCTGCATAATTAGATAAAAGAAATCACTCATAAAGTTCTTGTATATTAAATCAATTATAATAAGAACTAAAATATTTAAAGTTACGAATACTGTTTTTTGTTATCTTTTTAAAGATAAATACAGATTCTTATAATATAAGTAAAACTTGCGGTAACTAAATATTAAGATTTATTTTCTAAAATAGATTTATTAAGAAAAATAGAAGTAGATTATAATAAATTATAACGTACTTTGTACACAGTATTAACTACATTTTAAAAAGAGTTAGGTACAAAATTTCGATATATCCATTTTCTTTCGAAAACAAACCGATTTTCCAAAGTGGTACTTTATATGTAACATAATATAATCAATAATTTTGTACATATTTTTTTATGTATTTTCTCTTTTTAATTGTCTTTAAGAAAATTATTAACATAAAAAATATACTCAACTAAAATAACTAGTCATAACTTTTAATTCTTTTCATTGCAATTGGAATGTTATATACAATAGCGTCTTCTCAATTGAGTTTCTAATATTTTATTAAAAATATTATTGTCTAATTTCAACTTCTTAACAATTTGGATTTTTTATTGCAAAACAAGAATCGAAAAGATTTTACTATTTAATAAATAGATTATAGTCAAACTATTTATTTAAAAATATCACAACAAAAAACGAGGATATTTGCCTAAGCAATTATAAAAAAATAATATAAACAACACGCAATAGCCGCCGCACTGCGACTAAACGGGAGGGAATTTATTCCAAAAATTGTATCAATTGAACAATATGACCTTTATCCAGAATATGAACTTGCAATTAAAATTAATAGCCGCCGTTTTTTTAATAGGGCACGAGGATAAAGGCCTGTTTTTAGTAGTGTTCTAGTAACTTTCATATATATATTATGTACGTGTCTATTCAAATATTTGATACACAAAAAAAAGGATTTGTTATCGTTAAATTTTCTCTTAACAATTTTAATACAGAAAAAAAAGATTGGTGATTGAAATATATACTTTAATTCTATCATAGCACAGTAAATATAAGAAATAAACATTATTTATATTATTCATTATCACAAATTCAATTTCAATTTTGTCAAAATGCAGTGACATGCAGTTAAGTCAGGTAAATGATTAGTTAGTATATTTTTGGCACATTTTAAGGCAGCGCGGCGCGACGGCGTAATTACTAATAAATAAAAACAATACTCATCATTGCGAGCATATCCATTATGTCTAGTAAGCTTTCAAGATGGAGTCCAAGGATTCATGCGCCACGGGTCATTTAAACGAGAAAACAATCGGGCACCCAAAAAAGTTGAAAACACCTAAAATGAAAAAGAAAACGTGATATGCATGGAGA
Organism: Heliconius sara; assembly: GCA_917862395.2. Classification (NCBI taxonomy): domain Eukaryota; kingdom Metazoa; phylum Arthropoda; class Insecta; order Lepidoptera; family Nymphalidae; genus Heliconius; species Heliconius sara. Next base: position 9,176,851 of record OU860792.2, read on the forward strand.
CTGACCTTCGTGTCGGTTCAAGTCCCATGCCTTTACTACAGTTGAAACTATTTTTTTTTTTTAAGAAGATCGGCTGTTTTGATACAAGGTGTACAATATTTTTATTTCGAATATATAAGTCTAATATATTCCTTTTAAATAAGCAATCAAAGTAATTATATGAAAGTCTAGAAGGTAGATATTTAAGCGTTTTCGAAAATATAAGACAAAGGCATGTGACTTCATCTGTATAGACACGGACATGCAATGATTTAGCTCATACTAACAGAACAGGGACAAGCGTCGACTAATCACATGCAAATTATATAGAAAATAAATAATAGCCAGATGGAAACTGATGTCGATTTGTTTCAACGATCCTAGATATAAAATACCTTTTGTTTCTACCTGTACTCAAGTGATTTATGAAACCTAGCTCTAATTTCAAAACTATTTATTAGACTATACAAGAAAACCACTTAATTAATACTACACATAAAATATTTGGTGAAAAAATCAATCATCCCCAAATGGTGCCAATATACCTATCTACAATGCACAGTATCAAAATGAGTGCCAAATAAAGTAAATTTACGTGAAACCATCACCTTTACTTGATCTTTGTATCCACATCTAGAGTTGTATCGCTCGTAAGTAGTAACAATGCAATATGATAACTATATCATAAATATTTAAAATTTCTTTTACCTGATGTTTTACATAAAACTAAATGCACGCTTGTTTTTGGCTTCAATGGTATCATGTTATTATTATAAAAAAAGTTTATAAGTAATTTGAATCGTTATTACAAAAAAATATTTATAAGAATAAATATTTTTATAAATATTATAATTAATTTATTAGAGATCTTGTTCATGAATTATTTATAATCTTAGGCCGTGCGTTAAAATGCAAATATTGTTAACCTACATAATGATTTAAATATAAGAAAAAAAAAAACAGTTTATACATGTCATATTATATTATCTATATATATATGTTTTCGGTTAGTTCATATAAAACTATTATTTAACCAATTAGGCAACATACTTAATGTGCGAACAGTTAAAATTTAGTAAGCGTTAATTACAAATAATGGAAGGTTAGTGTAGCCATAGCAAGTTTCAAGTTAATTTACCCTTATTTCCGTGATATCCTTTCGAAAGTATTCCTCCTTTATACTGCATGAACTGTTTATAAATAAAAACAAACCAATAATGATGATAATATATCCTTTTATTTCCCTTCAACTGACATTATATAAATAAACAAAAAAAAATGAAATATGATTTATTTTGGCATGTTTTAGAACAATCGTCTACCAAAATGATCATTTATTAGCGATTATATAAATGATGTGTGAATGTTACATATATGCTTTCCATATACATAAATTTCGTAACTCATCTCTGCAAGTCTACCACCATATTGTCTCGAAATATCATAAATCCATGATTTATGTGACATGTTTGTACAATGATTTACTTAGAATTAATTACTTATTTTTCCTTAATTTCGACTAGTAAATACACCAATAAAATGTGAAATATCGATTGATTATTAATATACATTTTAAGTGCTGTTCACCAAGCCACCGTAATGTTAGTATCGAATTATAAATAATTTTTTTGGCTTCCCACATTGTTAGTTTGCAAAATATGAAACATTTTATACATTGATTATTGTTTGTTACTTTTATTCCTACAATTGTTACAAAAATACTAAAGTAGTATCCGATTGAAGGAATGTAATCATAATATGTCATCAAGATTACTATTTCAATTATGAATAGTAGCTACACTTTAAAAAATAGAATAGAATACATTATATAATATGGGGTCTCATTTATTAATTATGATCAGTGTAAAGTATGTTAAACCTAGAGGAATGTCACATAACATTGTTAAGAGTAAAATAGTGCATGTAAATAGCATGATATAACCCTAAATCTAACTTCAATCCACACACTTTATAAATGTGTGCTGTCTTTTTTTTGGTAATAACATTTTAAAAATAATTTAATTATCTAATTAATTTTAATGTTTCTTTGCTTTATTTTTTTATATTTTCTCATGGCATCTTTTAATCAACAATGAATACCAACTCTATGGTTTAATATTCGACAATAGTTAATATTTAATATTCTTTACTTGAGACTAGACACTTTAGTGATGTGACGCCATATTTATTTAGACCATTAACGTTTGTAGCAACAAGCGTTATCATAAACAGTTTACTGAAAACAGCATCCGTACTATATAACATTATTATTATTATTATTAGTAAAACATGAAAAGTCAAATAAATGCTATACTACCTTCGATGGGCCGTGAATAATTTCAATATAACATTCTTACCTTGTTTGTCGATATCGGAATGTAAAGACACTCTCTCTACTGCTTTAAAAATAAATAATAAACTCATATCGAAAACAGAAAAAAAATAAAAAATAAAATTTGAGTGTAAAAAGTCAAAAAATACTTGACCATTGTTAGCTCGATAATGCAACAGAACATAAACGTACCGTAGATAGTAATTCGTAGTAACAACGATATATATTTATTTTGTTGTAACGATACACGCGACTTAGGATATGGTAGTGTAATATTTACTTGACTTCTTATTACCTGGCGAGCTAGTGGCCACAGATTGTTCAACTTTTTTACGCTCAAATTTGAGTGGTTGCTTGAGATTGACGTTGTTCGACTCGGCTATGGCCGCCAGCCGCTCCAATACGCTGCTTATAGGTAGACGCTCCTCGGGGTTCACTATAAGGCAACCACCTGCAAAAACGTCCAATGTCAATATTATACTTTATATCCGTCTTCTGTAAGTACTGTACGAAACATAAGTTAGATTTGACCATAGACTACGTCACACGAATGTTTGACGATTTTTTTTTACGATTTTTGACCCTCTATTCATCCATGTCATGGCTGGTCATATTTGTGAAATATATTTGTAAATGAGAAATTGAGAATTATAACATATTACACACTTACACAAAATTATATAAGATATAGTGTCTGTTATCACTCATTCCTATCAAAAATATTACATTTTATAATAAAGCAGAAGAATATTTCCTAACGATTTTAAAAATAAAATTAAAGCTATTGTAGCGCAGTATGATCAGTGTCAATGTCAAAGCGACGGTTACGCATTTGACTCCCACTAGAAGGAATGAAATACTTAAAATTTTCATTTCTACCCTTTGGTACAAGGCAAAACGAGTGCTGAGTTCGCCACTCAACACGCAATATCTCGAGAATTACGCGAAAACCTGTGATAATAACAAGATAATCACATTAATGTAAGTAGTAAGATTTGACAGTAATTATTTTTTAATATATATACAAATGACTGTATAAAATGAATTAAAGACAATATTCATCATATAAATAAAGTACAGTTTACATAAAAAAATCTCAAATTGATATTACTGAAAAATAGGAGATAAATATTGGGAGACATAATAGCACGGCTTCTGGTTCCACTCAGGAGAATGAATTATTTTAATTTGCAAGCATTGCATTGAGTACAAACACTCCACATGCAATACTTCGAAAATTAGATGGAGTGTGAGAAATGGAGTGTCTTTACATTAGGTTTCCTCTACCTGGTATATACCGAATGCATAGTGAAGCTAAAGAAAATTCTTACTTATAATTTCATGAAAACATTTATATCGTTGATCGTTGGGGTTCAAGTTATAATTTCCATTTAATATAGCTAGCTTTGCAGAATCCTCAAATGGATGTTGCATATAACATAATGTATATAGAATACATCCTAAGGCCCATACATCCACTGCATGGTCTATTTTACGATTGTCCCATGTGTCAAGCATTTCTGGCGCCCTGTACATAGGTGTGGTGAACTGTGCCAGCTGAAATATGTACAAAATATTTTAAAAAATGTTAAGCAATATTTGTTCCAATGTTTTTTTGGTAAAAAGCTACTGCTTAGGTTCTTGTTACAATTTATTAGCAGAATCTTAGAAGTTTTGAGCCAGATATAGCTTTGAATAGATTGAAATTTTTCAGACTATTCAAAGTTAAATGTAGCTCAAAATTCAGAATTCAGTCTAGTGCTTGCAATAGCCTAAATAATGTTTTAATTTTGATAATAAAACATTTGTTAGGCAAAGAGAACCTAGTGTCAAAACGCATGGAGCGTTCTACTTTCTGTCCTATTTCTGAGATATTATATATTGAGTGGCAATGTTACGTGTATATATGAGAGTGGAAAATGAAAATATTATTTTTTCAAGAATAAATCAAACCCACAGTCATTATATGCAGACTATATCACTGTGCCACAATGGAAACATTTTTTTTCAATAACTTAAAATGTATGGAAACATTAACACTAATGAACATAACACAATAATTAGATTTGATTCTTGAAAAAATATATCTCTGTATGGGAAAGCAGGAAGTGCCTGACAAATTATAAAATCTTACAGTTTTTTTGGGATTCTAAAAACAAGTGTGAATAAACTACAAGCAATACTCCAATGGAAACAAAAAAAAACAATAGGTTGTTATCAGTATCCTATCAAATATTTGTAAACATGTCATCAAAAACTTCAATGAAGATCTTGTTTATTATTTTTTAATGTTATATTTGTCTCTAATTTTTGGGCAACCTATATAGGTTTACTTACATTTTCTTCTAACATATTTCTTTGATTTGCACTCCATGAGGGATTTGGCATATAGACATCTGTAGTAGCAGAACCAAAGTCACATAGCTTAATTGTACCTTAAAAAAAGACTTTATATGTCATACTTAAAAAATATATATATTATGCATAATAATAAATTCAAATATTAAATACAGACAGCAGGAAGCTAAAAAGAAAATATGTTTTTTATAGCAAATGTCTCATAGCTGTTAAGGAGATTAAGAAAATAATATACCTTCATTAGATATTAGGAAATTTTCTAGCTTGAGATCACGGTGAGCTATTGGAGGCACTTGAGCATGCATATGTTGCACAGCTTTACAGGTTTGGTAGAAAACCCTTAAAATTGTAGGCAGCGGAAATGCTTGACCTCTATTTTGTAAAGCTTCCATTAAACTTCCTCCACTACAAAGATCTGTTAGTAGTAAATATTCACCCATGCCATGGCTAGTTTTTGCTTTATCAATAAAAGATGCTGCTATATATTTAATTACATTTGGATGTCCTGACAGTTTTTTCAATATACTAATCTCTTGAATTATATTCTTATTTGCCTGTTCATCAGCTGCCATAAGCCTTTTCAAGGCATACTCTGTACCAGAAGATACATCTTGAGCAACAAATACAAATGCAAATCCACCTAAAAATATATTTCTTTAATTAACAATTTCCCTAGGCATAAAATAAAAAACTTAAATAATTTACAAACCTTTTGGATAGAAGCCAAGATACTTATATCATCACATGCTAACATGAATTTTTCAGGATAATTCTAGTGAAGTCGAGTTTAAATATATTAAAGATAATTTTATATAGCCATACTGTTTGTGCACTTATAATAAAGTAAGTCTATAAAAATGACTTTGGTAATTAGGCATTTTTTTTGTAAATTTACTACGGAAAGATATAACAACCGTAAATAAAACATTAAAGGACAAAGAGAAGTCAAACAATGTATTCTTACGCCCCCAATGGACTTTTATAGCGTGCAGTGACCCAGTAGTATTGCGAATTAAAAATGTTTGTGAGCAAACGTTAACTTTACTTACTGCGCACTTACCTTCTGCAATAACTTTTTTGACTCTCAATTTCATATTCCCTATCTCCACAAATTGGCCAACAAAATCATTATCACTGCCACCGTTGGCACCTCCAGAACTGAAGTACCCCATTGCAGATTTAAAAACACTCATGTTTATTAATACTTTTTAAAACTTAAACGGAAAACTCACAAGATAAATAAACACATATTAATTGATCCCGAGCTTTTGATCCATCATTTCAAGATCTCAACGAGAACAGAAGAAAAAGATTTGCTGAATGGCAGATTACATGGATTTCGTAAAGTGGCAGTATACAATAAGGTTGCCACTTTATTGTATACATATATCTTCGTATAAGTTTTATGGCTGGCAATAATGTCTAGAACCAAATAAATTTAACTGATCTGTATTAAAAAATATAATATCTAGTATTTATAACATTCGTTTATTAATAAGTTATAAATAAATTATTAAGTAATGTGTTACTATTCGATACGTCAATAATTGCTTATTAGCAGTATCGATTAACCGAAATGCTCTCTTTGACATTTTACAGCACTATTTGTATGATACACAACGGCACTTCCTTATGCCTTGTATGTATTTCATTTTTTGTTGTTATTTGATATTCACTTAGATTTGGATGACACAAATCTGTATGCTGAATGTGACATATTTTTATAAAGCAAAATAAATAACGTGTTCATGTCTTCGTTTTATTATTTTAAGAAATTTGACTGTGCTAATGTATATCTGCTTTAAAATTAAGAATGGGCTTTGAAATCAAGAGGTTTCAAGGTGACGTCGACGAAGAACTTATTTGTCCTATTTGTTCTGGAGTTTTAGAGGATCCTTTACAGGTAGGATTTTATACACTTACATTGTATATTATTAAATAAGTACTTATAGTACTAGTGTGTCATTTTTAGGCACCAGCTTGTGAACATGCATTCTGTCGTGCATGCATAACAGAGTGGTTTAGTCTTCAACCAACTTGTCCTGTTGACCGGCAATCGGTAACCGCAAGCCAACTCAGACCTGTTCCGAGAATACTGCGTAACTTGCTATCCAGGTCAGTGTACAACATAACTTATTTTATTTTACTTATTACCTGAATTAAAATATTTCAGGTTATGATTTTGTATTAAATAGTGTATTAAGTTAGTTATTAAACTTTAATAAATGTTGCTATGACACAAGTATTATTCTTTTAAAGTTAACTATTTATTTTGCTATGTATTTACAGGGAGATTATATTTGCTTGTATAATTTTTTCAATGGTTTTTGTCACAAAATATTGACTTAATTTGTATTATATTAGAATGTTCATAGTTATATGCATATATAATAAATACATCATGAAATATATGAAACATGATGTAAAATGTTGCATTTTTATTTTCTTTTGTTTTTTCAGATTATGTACAAGCTGTGATAATGCTCCTCATGGATGTACTGCTATTTTAAAACTTGACTCACTGGCATCACATTTAGTAGAATGTATGTATCTAATATTTTATAATAACTAAACATAAAATAATTGTCAAAATGTATTATATTTAAAATTGTTTAAGTATATACACTAGTAGAGTATTCAAAATATTTACCAAAAAATTCTTGACTGCTAATGTTTTAGGAAAATAAAATCTATTTTTATTGTATTTATGTAAGCAATAAATAATTATTGCATAAAATCGGCTTCACGCTGTATCCCGCACACAGCAGGGTAGGCAGAGGGAACCTTGTGTTAAGACACTCCGTTCCCCACTTTCTGCCGAATTCTCGAGGCATTGCGTGTTGAGTGGCAGAACTCAACGCCGCGCTTAGCCTCGACACCAGAGCGAAGAAATGGAAATATAAATTTAAGTAAATATTTCATCTCCTCGAGCGGGGATCGAACCCACAACCAGTCGGTTTTACAGTCATACTTCGTGCCACTGCGCCACGACTGGCCTATAATATATTTATTACATGTTTATGAGTTATAATAAAATGTGTAAGTAAATTGCAGGATTAAATAAATAAGCCAATCATAGTCAACTACTGTGTAACATGATACTTATAAGATATTGATATTAATATGTAATTGGATAAATGTAGAGTGAAAGGTTAAGCAATAACTTGTAAGTTATAAACCATCTACAATGTATACTAATATTATAAGTATATTTATTAAAAAAATAAATAAATAAACAAAAGTCAAAAATATACACATGATTAAAACCTATAATATATAAATTAATACATTGAGGCCATTGTTGTGTATTGGTATAGTGTCTATTTGGAAAATGCAATGGTAGTGTATTTGAATAAAATAGAAAATACTTTATTGCACACAGAATACAAAAGAAATATAAAATACAGATAGTAATATATGTTTATAAAATGTATGCAAAGGCGGCCTTATTGCTTCAAGCAATCTCTTACAGGTTTTGATTCTCATTCCAAGAAATAAAGACAAAATGTGACATTGAATTTTACCGGTCAATAGGCAATGTCTACATTTTTAGCAGAAAGCAGTGGTTGGTTTACTTAGTCACAAGATTCTCTCTGTCTACCTTGTTGTATTTGAGTTACAGCATGAATGTTAAAAGTGTACACTACTTGTTTTTTCATTACAAAATTTATTGTTACATAAAAAAATAAAAATATTTTTCTTTTATTAAAAGCTTTATTTTCACATGTGATTATATTATTTTTGTTAATAACAAAAATATAATTTTTAGGTGAATTTAATCCAAAAAGGCCAATGCCATGCGAGGCGGGCTGTGGACTTGTAATACCAAAAGATGAGTTATCAGAGCACAACTGCGTAAGGGAGTTACGCGCTCTGATTGCCACACAACAGGGCAAGCTCACTGACTTCCAACAGGAGTTAGCTGAACAGAGACTGGTCATAAATGAACATAAAAGAGAATTGGCGCTACTTAAAGTGAGTGAGTTTTTTTAAGTAATTGTGCTATTAGAATTTTTATTGGAATTTGATGTGATTATATATTGTTAAGGTTCCTTTGGAACTTGGCTACAAAACACAAGTAAATGATAATGTCTTCTTTTTTTTATTTTCATGTACAGTAATATAGCTAGTTTAATAAATGTGCTCATATGTGATAATTGTAAAAAGAAAAAACACTGTGTCCCAATTCGAGCAGTGTAAAACTAATTGTTTAAACATTAGCTTCTTTCTTCCTGTTACTAAGCTAAAAAGTACATTTTGTTACCAATAATTATCTTTTTGTGCATAATATTATTTTTAAATATTATTAATATTTTATAACAATATTTAATCTACTTATTTAAAATTTTAAAGAGCAAATTATGCATGCAATGATAATTAAAATACACAAATTCCACTTTATTTAAACTTCTTGTATCTTGTTTTTCATGTTTCCTCTAATTAAATGAAATAATGTACATGAGGTCAGTTGAGCTGCAGGGGCACAAGTGTGTGACTGTTAATGCGACTGGTTGTGGGTTCAATCCCTACTCAAAGAAATGAAATAAATTCGGCGGAAAATGGGCAACAGAGTATATGTGAAGCTATATATATAGAATTCTTTTTTATGTATAAAATTATATTTTATGTTCATTGTGTGATATGTCAATATTGATTAAAAGATAAATAATAAGTGATTACCTACCTCCACTGTCATCAGCATTGTCAAGTTTCAAGTACTAGATTAGCAGTTTCTTAAGGTGTTTATATTATGATTTGTCACTAAAATAATAATGTATTAAGTAAGAGACAGTAATAAAATTACATATTCGTTATTTATTTCGCCATTCCAGTGGAATAAATATTGTGATATTTTTATAATGAGATATAAAAATATCGTTCAACAATAAGTTAATTGGAATTGAACAACGTCAGTGTGTCACTTTTAAATTGCACTGCAATGCTATTTAATGAAATGAACAAACTAAAATATTTATTATTTTTCTATGTTTGTGAATAATTTGACACTAAATACAACATATTTTACGACTCCAAATGTTGTTCGCATTTTCCACTAATGTAACTACTTGATGTCACCCGCGATTATTGAAGTATTAGGCAATCTTACCGAATTGGATCTTAAATGTTTTCTTTTTGAAACTACACATAAACCTAATATATGATAAATAATTACTTATTTACAAAACATCTGAAAACATTTTTATAATTTACGGGATTTGATCCCGCGATGTAAATGGAATAACACTTTAAAAATTTTAAAAATATGTAATGTTTTAAAAATATGTTTTTCATTATTCTTTTACGATGATTAATTAGTTAATTACAATAGTACATTGCTCAGAGATTTTTAATAACATAATGACTTCTAATATGATTTTTTTACTACATTATCGTAATTTCTATAAGAATTTTTTATTGTTTTGAATTTAAAAGTACGACCAATGTTGATATTTGATATTTATAAAATATACATAAAGCTAATTTTTATTTTTGTAACATTATCTTCTTTTTACCTATGTAATGAACGACTCATTATAATTTTAAAACTCTGTTAAATGTGCTGATGTAAGTGAATAATTTAATTTACTCCTTCAGAAACAGCCTTAAATGTTAAATTATTAATTTGAAGGATTCATAATATTCTTTGTAAAATAACTGTAATGATTGCATATTAACTCCTGTACAGTTTTTAAATTAGTTAAATGTACAATTGGTAAAAATGTTATTACAGTGTACACGTAGAAAGGATGTTTTTAGGCATTTTTATATAGATTTATTTCAAACGAACGAACAAACCAAATAATCTATGTATTTCCTTAATATTTCCTTGAAGATCAAATCGTTCTTTATCTATGTGTTGAATTAATTACATTATGATTTTGACGTTGACTGTTATTATTTATAAAGGTGATCTCCATTAACAATTTAATTTTGTATACTTCATTGTATAAAATATTGTGTAATAGTGCTTCAAAAATATATATTTTTATCAACAGTCATATAACCAAAACGTTTCGAATGACATTCTTTTGCCAACAATCCTATCAGCGCGATTTCTATATAATATTTGCAGGCAAACTAATGCCTTGAGGTCATTCAAATGACGATAACTTTTTTTAATGTACCGATTTTGATGAGACTTTAGTAGTTAAGTTGAGTTAAAACAAAGCAATTGGTGAAATTTTCAAGTAAATCGGTTCAGTACTTTCAGAGAAAAATGTTGACATACATATCGACAGACAGACAGACACAAGAAATTCAAAAAAAATATTTTTGCTTGCTATTATTGTTTTTAGGTGTCCCTCTATCCATTTCAGTCAAAATTACTAAATGTACAGACAAAATATTTTTACTGTGTTATTATATATAGAGATAGAAGATGCCTTCCCCCAAAAAAAGATATTGATGAAATTGACGCTTGGTATGGAAAGAACAAATAGTCGAATATTTTTGAATATATTTATTTTATCAAAGTACGAACCATTGTTGCCATCTCATGGGTAGTTCATTGAACCTTTTACTAAAAAATCATTCGGACAGGACAGGAATCAATAAAATCTTTGAAGGCGGCTTGGCTTTCGAAAAAAAAATAGTAATCTGTTGGAGCAAGGTATAGGTAGAAATCTTAGACATTCCAATTGAACCTATTCTAATTTGGTAGCCGTCTGTTGTGCAATGTTTAGTCTAGCGTTGTCGTGAAACAGCAGTAGCGTACATGATTGACCAGCTTCAGATGTTTAGCAGCTAACTCGCAATTGATGATCATAGATGTCCGTCTCAATCATCTGGCCAGATTTGAACAAAATGTAATAAACGTTACCGGCGCTAGTGCACAAAATGCTTACAAGTAACTTTCTTTGAACCTACTTCTAACTTTCTTTTTCACTTGGATTTAGCATTGTGATGAGCGCTTCCGATTATCGTCGAGAATCCACTTTTCATCAAAGGTTTCGAATTGTAACGTAACAAAAGATATTTTTTTAAATCTCTTAAGGTTAAGTAATAAGTCGTAAAAGTAATTTTGTGCATCTGTAGTGTTCATGGAGATGAATAAAAAGTCTACTCACGGTTAACACTGAGTATATGCATATTATAGTGTGAACATAAATAGTAAATCACGACACAGTTTATACAAAAGTCAACTCAAACAAAAAGTCAACAAACATATAAAAGAGAACACAACAATCACAATAATATTAAGAAATAACTGAGAAAACAACGTATGAGAAACGCATCGAGTGGCAAGCATCGACTGTTATAATAAAATATACCGTCGACAAGGGTAAATCGACAAGGGTAGGCGTAAATGTTAGGATACTACCGGTTCAGTCGAAGGCAGCGATCGCTTTCACCTTAATAAACTAAATACGAATACTTACTGTAAAATATATAAATTCTATTAAATGTATAAGTGATAAATAAATAAATGACAATACTGAAATATTATATGTATATATAAAACATATTAAATGAACTATAAATGTAAATACTAGTTCTCTACACATTTAATAAATTTGAGAAGAAATAATAAAAAAACCGACTTTGTTCCTTGAAACTAGGACTTTATGCGAGCAATGCGCGTGTCAAACCCTACAATGCGTGCGCTCGCCGATCAGATGGAGCGCGAGGAGGTGGTCCGTTGGGCCAGCTCCCTGTCGCGGGCGCGCGTCACGCGCTGGGGCGGCATGATCTCCACACCCGATGACGTCCTGCAGGTGGTAATTATATCACGTGTTTTATATGGTTTTATTTGGTTATGGTAATATTTTTGATCTATTTTTATGATGGTAGTAATTTTTAAAGTGGTTGTAGCTTGTTGGTTTGTTTGTTTTTTGCATTTTAAATTAAAAAAGTATTTTAATTTTGAAATAATAAATCTAATGCCATTGTGGCGTTACGTGGCAGTTTTAAGTGATAGTGGACAATATAATTCTGAATTCAACACAAGCGATTGTTCTAAAATTATCTTCTTTTTGGACTACTACCTGAAATATTTTAACGCTAGGTTCTCTCGTGCCCTTAAAAATGCGGGAAGCTAAAAGTAACAAGTTATTTAAAAGTAATTTAAACTGAATGGTTTGGGTATGTAATAAAATGGTTTTTGGTTTTAATTTGTAGTTTTAAATATAACACTTACGATAACGTGGATAATTAATGACATTTAAAGTCGCTATAACTTTCACAGATGATGATAAAAAGGAGTTTATCAGAGTCAGGCTGTCCCCCGCACATTATTGATGATCTCATGGAGAACTGCCACGAGAGACGGTGGCCTCCTGGCCTATCTTCCTTAGAAACAAGACAAAATAATAGAAGGTATGTACTGTGTAGATTTCTTTCATTTATTAATTTCTTAGTGCTTAGTAATGTATTATTTTTTCCTTAAAAAAGCTGTTGAAAAATAGATTTATTCCAAATATTTTTATATTTTCTTGGTTATGAGATGACAGATACTTCACTATTAATATACTTTACTATCGAATACCACGCTAAATAATTCCTTTAATATCATAATACTACTAATACTAATAGACTGAATGTGAAGAATATATTATAAATATACTCAGCAAAGTTAATTATTTAATCCAAGACTAAAGGCTGTTCACTCGAAAAGTTAATTATGCTTATACGTTTATTGTGTATTATATTTGAAAAGGGTAACTGTTGAGTGTCTTTCCGGCTTTTCTCAGCAGAACTGCCTTCCGAGCTGATGGTAGCTTGCTATATAGGACTGAAACTACTGAGTACTGACAATTCTATATAACTTAACGATTCAACGAGTACTTGTAGTAGCCTAATTGAATATGGATTTTTTAAAATATTTTTTATTCCGAGGTCGTCGTGATACAGCATTACAGCTTATGTAAACGCGCCGGTTAAGTGGGAACTCATTATTTTTGTAACAAGATAAAGTGGCGTAGATTTCCGCAACTTAAGCTATAATCGAAAATTGTATAATACGTGGAGTACGAAATATTTTAACATTATGTTTCCTCCACCTATTCCGCTGTATGCATGATTCGGAGTGAGGGTAAAAAACCTTTAAAAATTAAACCATTTTATACTTCAATATAGCCGACGACATGATATGGAGTCCCAATCCTTCTGAATGCAAAATGTGGCGCTAAATTATATTTTTGCTTTACAGATTATATGAAAAATATGTATGTAAAAGAGTCCCCGGAAAACAAGCTGTGCTCGTCCTACAAGTAGACAACACTCACGTAGATGAACATATGATGGTGGAGCCCGGCCTTGTTATGATATTCGCCCACGGCATAGAGTAACAAACTGTATAGACATTTTTTATACGAACTGAAGTTTATAATATAATATATGGATGGAATATTTTGTGATGTGCTATAAATAAAATCGTTTTAGAAAATTGGCAGTTGAATTAACACAAATTAAGAAATATTATAATAATGTTTTTAAACACTGTATAATACAACCTGTCAATATACTGTGTTTACCATAGAATCTAAATCAACAGACAAATGTATAATTAAATCATTCATTATTATACTATTACTATTTGCGAGAGAGAATCTCTTAAAGCAATATATTTTGAAATTAATAGTTGAACATTCCTAAAACAATAGATTTAAAAGGACTTGATTTTGTTTTGTATATTGGTATGTAGCAGACATGATTGTGTAAAGGCTAACGGCTAAAGCTAGATATTTTTTTTCTTAAAGAAAGGAATAAAATTAGTAGAATAAAATTTTATACATAAAATTTTCTTATTGCACAAAACACATAAATAGTGAAATTCAATATGAAAAAATGGAAAACGACATACTATATGTAACTTATAACTATTGATTGCCTATGGTTGGGGGTTCGATGACCACTTGCAAGGCAGTTTGGCATTGAGTTCCTCTATTGAACATGCAAAGTCTCATAACAACATGCATGCTACAAAAGTGGTAGTGTGTTTTTTTTTACTTACCAATACAGTATACACTAAAACTTTAAACAGAAAAAGAAAATCATACAATTAATAACAATGTGTCGCTGCAATTATAGGCGATGACGACAAGCATATTTTACATGTACAATAGTATTTTTAAAATTTCTATCTTAACCTAAGTTCTCTCTGCCTACAGCATTATATTCGGTACGGCGTCAAACCATAAAAATAACAATAATAGTAATAATGTGACTTATGTCTGCTACATAGGAATATATCATGTATTGTGTCTTTTTTACTACATTAGATTAGTAATTGAGTGCTGTGTTATGTTAAAAACTTACAATGTAATTGCGACGCTTTTTCTAATATCTGCTACCTATTAGAAATCAATTATTATTACATTAGAATATTTTTTTATTTTAATGTTAATAATTTAGTTTAACAATTTGTTGTTAAAATTGATAAGTTCTGTATAATGTGATATTATTAGGAAATTTTTTACTGTGTACTCAACCACCTCCAGTTTTTTTATTGCTAAATTTTAATATATTTAGGTGGATCTAGAATAAATTTTTATTTAAACTGGTTTCCCTTGTTTTATTATAATCAACAATAATGCACTTACCATGATGCATTCAATGGGGTGTATCCCAAATACGCCCCATTGAACTCCATGGAAAAAGATACAAATTCCACCTGGATTAGGTTTTTACATTAAAAATATATAGAAATGTTTATTTTCTCTCAAGGGGCCTTGATTTAAATATTATGGGCAATGAGTTATGACGACGACTTGAGTTTACTAAGCTAAAGCTAAAAAAAATACTATTTATAACGGGTAATTCCCCTAGCACTTTTATCGGTGATTTTGTCAGTCACTGAAGACAGTAGTGGTATAGACTAAAGTATACATCAATGAGCACTTTATTATGTTGTAAGATTTTTTGTATTAGGATTAATATTTTTGCTGACAAAGTTACCGCGGCTCTGAGCGAATACGCCGCTGATAATCGCTCCATAACGACATAGACTATTATAAGGTTATAAACTGTTTTTTTTAATCTGTCTCAAAAATGTCAATGTCATTAAACGTCAGGTGATAAATTGCCTGTCATTGTATAGTGTACTGTATATGTGTTGTTTAAAACAAATTCTTTCTTTAAAAAATCTTTAGAGAGTGCTTTGCCAATGACAAAAAATGTCTGAAATGGAAGTGTCTGAAAGTAGCAATGATTGCACAAATGATTCACGTAAGAATCAAATTATTTATAAATATGGAAGCAATTTAAATATTTTATGTTTCTAATTCCCTACCGGTTATTTTTTTAGTTCTTCTAGATCGTGTCTTTTTGCGACTTGGAAACGCGAATACTGATGACCAGCTGGAGAGCTGTCTTAATAGATTCTTACCTCCAGTAATTTTGAAACTGTCTTCTCCTCATGAACAGGTTACTAAACTGTATTTGTATATAGCTGAGACTATTTTACGTCATAATTTACTTCTTTAAATTCAATAATGTTCTAAATATTTTAAAGAATTAATATGATAAATTAATTACGAAATACACTGTCTTTAATACAACAGATTGGATACAAAATATTACTACGTAATTATTCTTTACTTTTTTTTTTATAGATTCGGACTAAAGTAATGGAACTTTTGATCCATGTAAATAAGAGAGTAAAATGTAGAAATGATGTCCAACTGCCAGTAGAAACATTACTCCAGCTTTATAGAGATCCTACTGCCAATAGTTTTATTATTGTAAGTATGTTTAACATTTTTAATATTGGGATGTGATGGTATCAAAGAATTGAATACTTTTAAAAGATTTGTTTCAGAACTTTTCTATAATTTACATAACTATGGGTTTCCCAAGACTCCCCAGAGATAAACAATTGAATTTAGCACCAACATTACTAGAAGCAATAGAAAACAAGCCTCCTCAACATCAAGATGGGTTTGTGTTCAATTTAATTAATGCAAAATTATTTTGTTTTAAAAGTAATATTACTAAATTAAATACTGCTCAGTCCCTCAAACACAAATATTTTTTGTTTATATTCTTATGTAATTCAAGTTGATTTAAGTAATGGTGTATTTGTATTGTGTTGTTAAATAAAACTAAAATACTATTTAGAAAATATATAAAAATTGAACATAGTGAAATTTGAACCTGCATGGGTCCATGGAATTTGAAACCATTTAAGCATTCTGAATACTGGGCCAAAGATTATCTTATTATACAATAGTTACAACTTTTTTTCTATTGTTATCTCAAGATTTTTACAAATTAAAAGTTAAATGTATTTTTCTTTCCTAAGTGTGGAATAATACTTTAAAAATGTAAAAAAATAAAAGTAAAATGTGTTTTTAATATAATTAATGTTTTTATAGAATGTTAATGTTAGTCATGCCTTTACTTGGAGATATCAAGGAGACTAATCTTAATTTAAAAGAAAAGCCAAAGGTATCTACTCTGATTTTAAAATTTGCAACTGATGTTCTGTTGTTGCCATACAGGTAAGAATATTGTGTTTTTTTTTAGCTTCATGTCTCTAGCCTACATATAGCAGAATAGAACCTTGTGTTAAGACTTTCCATCTCTATGTACCAATCAGTTTTAATACAACCCTTTTTTATATTTATTTAAAAAATTGTGCTTAAGTACTTACCTTCAAGAAAACTAAGATAGATTGGATGGTGTTGAAAATGTGAAGCAAGTCCCGCATTGAGTTCTGGCACTGAATATATATATAATATATATAATATAAGCAGTAAATGAGGAATGGAGTTTTAACACTAGGGTTCCTATGCTTACCCTGTTATAACTTAAAATAAATACTGATAACTCATGCATAAATTACTGTCATAAAGGGTCTAACAGGATAATTTAACATAAATTGTTTAATTTTTGATAAAATAAATTTCTGTTTTAGAGCATTACCAAATGCTGGTGAATATGACTTTCAAGTACCTCCTGGTATGAGTCTTAAGTCTTACAAACGACTTGTTGAAAAAAATCAAATCAATCCTGAACAACTGGAAGAGGTAACAACACCTATAATTTTAAATAATAAACAAAATTGAATATTATGAACTTAAATTGATTTAATGTCATATTTTTAATTACTATTGTAATGTCAAGTAAGAATATAATAAAGCATCATGTTCAGTTGCTCCATTCAACACATAATGTGTGGAAAATTGTTTGTTGTTTGGTATGTGAGAAATCAGGGTGTCTGAATATTAAATAATAAAGAGAAAATAAATAAATAAAATCCATTCTTTCAGATGAAACTTTCTATAGTGAACTTCATAAGTAAAGATATTTTTAACATGAATGATGTACTTGTGCCTCTCATAGTAGCAGCTGCTGATTCTCGTTTCAGTGTCGCAAACCATGCCAACAGTCCACTTATAAGAGTTAATAGGTAATCTTAATGTTTATCATAATTAGAATGAATACTTTTATGAAGTGTTTATCATGGTGCAGCATAGACAACGGTTGTAGGTATGATTCCCGTTTGAGTATATTAATTATTTTTATTTTTTCGCTCTGGTAAAAAGAGAAATGGACACAAGGTTCCTTTGCATACCATGTTATGTGTAGAAAATACCTTCTTCTTCGTAGTTGTGTCCTTTGGGAGTGTTCGCGGCTATGAACTGTCTAAACTGTCACATTTGAAACGTGAAACATCGTTGAAACAAGTATACAAATTATAAAGAAAAAATAAACAGTTTAACTTTATTCTAAAAATGAATAGTTCTAGACATAAAACATTCTAGAAATGAATTATGGACAGATTAAGACAAGCCGAGTTTTTTTCATAAATTATAGAGACACTAATGCCCTTTTTAATACATTTAGTTTCAATAATATTATTTTGTTGCAGCTCAGTGGACTGGGCTTTACCATCAGTAGTGGCACCTTTATATTCATTGTACTTAGGTACTTGGGGTGGAATGAAAGTTCCTCCAGATGATCGTAAGGTAACATATGATAACAAAAAAATATATGTAATATTTATATAATTGTTAAAATAGCTAGCTAGCTAGCTAGCTAGGATTCACATACACACATATAGTGCCAGTTACAGTTTGTTCCCAGTCCAATCTTAGGCTGTCAAAAATATTCTCATATGAAAAACAATGAGAGCATTCATACGGTTATGGTTCTAGTATACTTGTTCTAGTTCAATCACACATAACAATGCTTCTCATACAAAAATATGAGATTGGATCGAGAATGAATTGTGACCGCAATACACACTGTAGTATGAATCCTTGCTTATTTGCAGAAATTTCCAAAACTTACTGACAGGTTGATAGTTAGAAAGTTGTTCTAAGATAAACAGGGATTCTTCTTCTTTCTCCTGGCATTAAATCCGGCTTTTGCCAGGGTCGGCCTTCCTATTTCATCTTTGCCAGGAAGTCGTTCTCATGGGTTCATTTCAACCACCACTTGATCCGACACCTACGTTTCTTGGCTACTTTCTTCTTTAGAATGACGTTAAAGTCCATGAAGAGATCTTAGTCTTAAACTTTTTTAAAATGATGTTTTGTATATAGTGCATTATTTAGCCTTTTCTTACCAGACTACAAAATAGTTATAAAATGATTACTACCAAAACACTGTGAAATTGATAGCGAAGTTGATGGAAAACAAAAAAAAAACGTAAACGTACGATGCCACAGCAACTTATACCAGCCAGGTTAAAAAGATAATTGAAACTCAAACATTTTTAATATACATATATTACACCAATAGTGTCATTGAATCTGCTACCGTTGTGTTTACTGTATCTTTCCCCACTTGCACCAATGGTTTTGATTTCTAGGTACCAGCGTGTACACGTCTACGTCTGAAACTAATTCAGTATCTAAATAAGGCAACTGGCCCGGCTATCATGTTCCCACATTGTGTACAGGTGAGTGCTCAATTTTATCATAAAACTAATAGATTTAGTCATAAAAGCATTAATAATATATTTGAATTTAGATTTTAATAATACATATAAATAAATAGGTATAATTTTCCGTGTCTTGTCCTTAAAGCAAATGTGCAAAAAAGATTGCACACTTTGTAAAGAATGTTTGAAAAATGAGGAAAGAATGATTTTCATTGTAATAATATGGAATGTGTTGTTATGTGTGTATGTGTATTTTCAGGTTGTATTTTCATCACTATTTGACCCTAACACGAATTCCCGTCTTCGAAACATGGCGCTGATGTATTTGCTGAACGTCTTCACTAAGTTAGTAATACGCATTTTATTAAATTAAAATGTATATTTAAACGTAAGAAATTTTATATATGTAGATATACTTTTTTACTAATGAGACCTACGTGGCGCAACGTGGGACGACGTCTTACTGTATGCGACGGTTATAAGTTTGATTCTTAATCGAGGAAATGATTTTTTCATTTGAATCCTCCATTATTTTCACATATAACATTATCTTCATTTGTAATAGGACAAAGCGCAGCGTTAAATTATACCACTAAACACTTGATATTTCAAATCCGGGCGAAAACCTGAGAGCTTGACACTATGTGCTCTATGCTTATCCGGAAAAAAAGGAATGAATATAATATGACATATGTTATGTCAACTTTTTGCTGTGACTTTTTAATGGATTTATGAATTTTCTACTAAATCTCTTATTGCATATATTTTTCAAATTATTATATTATTATTATTTTGCAGTGGTGATGAAGCTCAATTAAAGAAAGTAGCAACAGTGTTCCTTCAAGGATTACTGAAACTTATAAGGTCGGAGGAGCACGCAGAACATCAGCCTAAAGCCTACATGTGCTTAGGTAATAGTTTCTTCACAAAATATGGTTGAGACCCTCGCGACGCGTTGGTACAGTGACGAATGGGAATCGAACTGCCGTGTTTACGTTTGCTTGTAATTGTAAACGCAACGGTTCTGAGTTCGATTTCTACTTGGAGAAATAAATTATTTAGTATTTTCGTTGAAGACGGTGAAGCTAAAAAATATAGTTTATACAATCATTTTACGTTAAATAGATCAGAAAATAAATGTTAACTTAAACATAAACCTTTCTCTTACTGATGATTTAAACATTCGATGAATTGTTAGTAATTAATATTCATAAGCACACAATTATTGAAAAATTGAAAATGTGATGGCTTAATTGTATCCTATAATTAGGTGTGTTTTTAACACTACTCTTTAAACGACTGGATCATATTGGATTAAATTCTGTATTATATTTCAATGGACTCCAATTCTAGGTGGTGGCTACATTTGCTATAATAGACTAAGCTAAACTGTAAGGAAGCAGTCAATAAATTAAATATAAAATTTAAAATATGTTTTAGGTCGCTTAGCAATGAAATGCCCAAGCTGTTTCAACAGTCAATTTGCATTACTTGAAGAATTGGTCAAGAAAATACCAGAAGCAGTGCCTGAAATGAAAACTGCATTAAGAGATGCTTTGTTAGAAATGGCTGTGGCATATAAAATTACACCTGAAGGTTACTTTTTAAAATATATATCTATAATTTTTAATCTCTCGCATTGATGTTAGGGTGTTGGAGCTTCTGAGCATTGTTTACTCAAGATGAAAGTATTCAAAAGTAAAAAAAAATATCTACTTAAATCAGCACAGAAGACGCCAGTACTGTAATAATGTTTATTTTTAAATATTTGAAAATGAAACAAAAATAAATGAATTAAAATGAATATTACCAGATAAATCGGAACAAATGGATACATCAGAAGGGGCGGGTATTTCCCAAAGTGAAGCAATGGATGTGGATGAGAGCTTTGAAAGTAAAAAACTTAAACCAAGTCCCTTTGATGAACCTCAGGCGTTAGCTCTTTTCGCTTTATTGGATCAGTGAGTATATAATTATATGTTTTATTTGTACCACTCATTATTATATATGCTTTTTTAGAGGCGAACTGACTAAGGAGCTTTTTGGGCTGCAATTGACATTGAGCTTACACTTAATTCGAACAATACTAGGAATTCACTATTACATACACGTATAATAAGAATTTGTTTATATGTATATTAATAACTTTGATACATTGGAACTTTAAGAACAAACTTATTTAGAAAATCACTAAGCGAAGTCGCATTGTTGCAACTGAGAATAAGAATGACGATAAGAACGTATGGCTTAGTGGTCAGAGCGCATCGACGGTTTCCAAGAGGCGCGAGTTCAAATCTTGCTACGTTCAGTATATACGTTTTTTAAATAAGTATTTTTCTTTCCTAAGTGTGGAATAACACTTTAACTCTAAAATATGTTTTTTTGTTTTCGACAAACAGTCAAAAATTAAGAACGTATTTTGGAGATAATCGTGCGTAGTGTACGCACCGTGCGTAGTGTACGTGCCTTGTTTGTGTGATCAATTATGGTTAAAACGAGGAAACCTTAGCCTACCACGCCAACTTTGTGCGGGGCACATCTAGTGGGAGGCTGTTTAGAGACAGATTATCCTACGTCCTGTGTAGATGTATCTACACATGTGATCACACACCCACTCGTTTAATATTTGAAAAATTAAATACAAATCAATTCAATTGAATGCACCTCATACAATTATAGTTATATATGTTATTTAAAAATAAAAAATATAAAGAGTGTTATCAACAAAAATATATATATATGTATATATATATATATATATATATATATATATATATATATATATATATATATATATATATATATATATATATATATATATATATATATATATATATATATATATATATATATATATCGTCGAAATCGTCGTTAGTGAAGATTAAATATAATGTTACTTTTATTACAGTTACCTGCACAGTGACGAGCCAATGATACGTTACATAGCGATGAGGTATTCAGCCACGGTGTTCCCGCAAGACTATATTCCGTCTAGATATCTATTGCTACTTGCCAGTGGAGATAGGTGAGGAATTGTGACTTATATAAATTGTTATATTGATTTAAAAAAATATAATAATTTTACCATATTTTAATGTGTTAAATGTCTAAGAGTTTGAATGTAGCGGGATTGAGTGACACGGAACTGTGTTTCAATTTTATCCTTTAATTCATATATTATAATTTCTCTCAGTAAAGATCCAACTTATGACTATTATGATTGCAGACAACCACTACATCTCAATGGAATTAAATTACATTTACGTATTGGCCTTCAATTATATAAAATTATATTTAAATTTTTGTACGTAAAGATATTTTTAAAAATTTCATTGTAATTTTTTTTATTACTGTTGTTTTACAGTCAAGATGATGTTTCAACTGAAGCTTTGAAATGTTTATATGGAACATCTCGAGCCAATGAAATAGACGACGTAGTTAACAACGTTTCAACAAAAGAAACAAATAACGTTATCTTAGACGAAGTTTCAACTAAGAAAGACAATTACACAATATTGGAAAAAAATATTAAGGTTCCCAAGTTTAAAGAAGTTGTCAACTATATATGGGATCAAATGCAGAAAAGAAAAAAAGGGTCTAATGCTAAACATAGATTTGTTATTAGCAATCAAGTTTTGCAATTTCACCCGCAAACTTATCAAGAGGTATGTGTTGTAATAGAATTTAGTATACACAGTTTCCCACTTTCGACATTACGTAATGAGTGGCGGAGCTCAAGGAACGCTCCACGTTTTGTCTACCTGAGGAAATAAAAATAATTTAAATAATAATCACATACCCTGATCGGGGATCGAACCCTAAACCATCACATTTACAATCTGACGCTGTCTCACTATTATTACACGACATATATCTCTCATAATCATAATTTTTTCGTGCATGACAATATAAGTGATGTTAGTTTTTAAGAAGAAATAAATACTATTATTTTAGAAATAGAAGCTTAGACTTAATTTAAAAAAATATATTACAGGCTTAGTTTGTGCAATAGATCTATTGCACAAACACTTCGTTCCTCACGTACCGCCCAATTTTAGTTTTTTCTTATTGAGTGATATTCTACGCCGCGCTTTGTCTTGTTAGCCAGAGCCAGAGCCAGAGCCAAAAAAAAACCATTCCCCTTGTGGGAATTAAACCCACAACCGTCGCGATTACGGTCAGACCGACAGAGGTTGTGCCGCTGCGTCACGACGACCTCAAACTATATATAGTTATATTTTACAGATATTACGTTATTTAAGAATGTGTTTGAATCGCGACGCAAATCTGAAAGATTGTTCGAACCATCCCAACGCCACATCGCCGGTACTCTCCAGATACTTTCACGAGCATCTTCTAGAAACTGAATCTCTTGATAGATATCTGACTATGATCATTTCCCTTCTAAACACTAGTCCAGGTAAATGTTAATATTTTAAATAGTTGGTAATTAATAGTATACTAACATCTAAAAAAGAGCGGATTATCTTCAAACGTCTAAATAAACGTATTTTCTTGAATGATGGCTAACACAAAAAAACTAAATCAAAATCGTTTCATCCATTTGGGAGCTACCATGTCACGGTCAGACATACAGAATAAAAACTTATAATATCCCTCTGTTTTTTCCTCTAGTTAAAAAGTATTTATTTTTGTAACATTTTTATTTTATTGTAATCATATTTTTAATGTTTCAGGTGTTATGCCTTTAACATGCTTTTTAGACATCGTCGGTTGTGTACCCGAAAAAATGGCTGACAAATACACAAATCTATTGCCATTCTTGAAGAATCTATTCACTTCTAGTACTAAGGAGGATATTCGAGAAACTTCTGCGGCGATCTACGCTATCATAACAGTTCACACGAGCAATAAAGCTGCTGTGGATAAAGAAATTAAAGAATTTGTTAGACAAGCAGAAAATAATAAGAACTTAGAATCACAATGTGGATATTTGATAGCGTTTACATATTTATGTGAAAGGTGTATAGTTTTGTCCAAGAAAGGCAAGTTCGGTGGTAAAGGTTTCAATCCTATTAATTGGGACCCGTATAAGGAAGGTGCTTTGTGTTTAGGTGAGCTAAGTTAAAAAAATACAAATTTTGATTTGAAAATTTATGTATTATATACACAAACGGCGTTGAGTTCCGCCATTCAACACTCAATAAACGGAAAGTGGAGTCCTGACACTAGGTTCTTCACGTAGCAGAGGCCTACTCAATAACATTTGCGGGAGACAACGTAGATCCGAAAAAAGAAATGTTTTATAATATACACACATTACACACACTATTTAAACAATTAATGTACTGAAACTGCATATAAAAAAATCATTTAAATCTCATGTTCTCTCTTCGTCAATATAAGATTTTTAATGTACTTTACCAATTTACTTTCAGCCAATTTCCTTTCCAGTCCACAAGTGATGTTAATCAGTACATCATGTGCTGCAATATCTATCCTAGTCAGATACACTGCTTTACCATTACCAAATATATCACAAAAACAAGAGTCCCTTATACAAACAGACAACCCGTTCAAAATAAATCAATCAGATTCTACAATAATAGATGAAGACATAACCAAGTTTACAATAGCAGAAAAATTGTTTAAAATAGTGGGAAATGCTAAAATACCATCAAAGGTTAAAGAAAGATCGCTATTTACATTAGGATTGATGTGTTGTGGCGAAAGGTTGTCATTTGCAAAGGAAATTGTTAAAGGTTTTCTACAAATGGCTAAAGATGTAAGTTATTATATATATGTAGTTCTAATATTGCGTATTTATTACAACAATTTATTTACAATAATTAAAGATATATCAAAGTAAGAAATAAATTTAAATATTAGCTTATATTGATAAAATTGAAAAAAAAAACATTAATTAATAATTATTCATAAAATAAAATTAATACCTATAATTTATGTGTTGTTAATATCTAGAGTAAAGAGTTTGAAATACATCTCCAAATCGGCGAGTCTCTCGTACTTTGCGTGGAAGGTGTTAATTCCAACGAGAACAGAGATCTGTGGACGGAACTGCCTAAGGAGGTACATATTTAATATGTTTCTTATATACAAACTTGAAGGTTTTCATTAAGTAATGCCTTCATATAGTAATTATTTTGCTTGTTCTTAATTTTCTGGTAATTTTTGTTTCTGTCTATGTGAGTTTGATGTTAATAAATGATTGGAAACTTATATTAACGATTATAAGACTTATTTATCTACAGGGCAAAGATAAAGTTAAAGATCAAGAGGCATTGAAGGAAAACAATGAATTATTGAAATGGTTGCTGTTAGAACTATTCAAGATCGGCAAACACCCTCATCCACATTCAAGACAAGTAAGTTTATAGTTATTTTTTAAATACTATTATATTAAAAATTCCATTTACCTGTTAAAGACTAATTCATTATTCTGTTTTGTGTATTGACAACGTCTTTTTATAAAAAAAAGTTGCAATTTTAATTCGCCAAAAGGTTACAAATTCAACTGAAGTTACTTTTTGTTTTGCCATGTTTATATCTGTATCATAGATCTATATAAATATTTTTACTCTCTACTCTCTAAAAAACTAATATGCATACATACATTCTATTACTAAGATGGTTGTCGTAAATTTAATTATTGAAACATAATAAGATTATTGAAATGTAATAAGTTCGCGAGGCCTAAGCTCAGGTTTGCATTTTTGTGAGAGATCACCAAAAGCAGACAGTTTTTCTTTCTCATCATAAATAAACAAAATTAAACAAGAAAAATGTATGACACTGAACAATTATAAAGAATGAAATGAAACAATGTAATGTTAATAATATGAATAATTTGACACTTATATCGATTTATTTATTCTATTAGTTAAATATATCAACTTTTCGTAGGCAACAAGCATATGGCTATTGGCGTTATTAAAGAACTGTCCAGAAAGAGAACCCGTAAAGAATTCTTTACAACAACTACAAGATGTTTTCATGGATTATTTATCAGAAAATAGTGGTAAGCTATTATTAAAATTTATGTAAAATTAAAGCATCTACCACCACCGATGTATTATGAAACGTTAATACGAATTTTATTGTGTATTTAACTTTATATTTTGATTAGTTGAAGTTTAACATAAAATTCCATAAAACATGCAATATCTCTAAAAATGTACTGCAGTGAAAATATAAAATAATTGGGAGTGTTACATAAAACATTTTCTAAATAACTTCTAAACTATAACATTTGAAAATAATATTTTAATTATGATTGACATAATTACAGATATAGTACAAGACGTAGCAAGCAAAGGCTTAAGTTTAGTGTATCAAAATTCTGACGAAAACCAAAAGAAAGCGCTAGTGGGGCAAATAATAGAACAATTAACTAGCGGCAAGCGTTCCGTAGCTCAGGTTACTGAAGATACTAAGATATTTGAGGAAGGCCAGCTTGGAAAAGCACCTACTGGGTAAATATTGGCTTTTTGTTTGATATATTGTAGACTATACTAGAGTTAATTTTTTTTAAATATTGTTTAATATACGGTTTTTTTTGCGGAGAAATATATATGCTGTCATTGGGAAGGAGTAAATTTGATTGTAAAATTGAATGTTTATATCACCACTATTTTGGTTTGATCAGTCTAAATTCACAAAGGTTATTTTGAAGGCATGCAGCCTTCAATATTCCTAATGAAAAAAAATCTCAAATAGTATTTTAACTAAATTCTCTTCGCAATATCGACAGAACAAAAATATACAGAATAGATACTCACATATTTATAATTATATTTGATATGATTAAAGAATTTAAAAAAATATTGTAGAAAATTTATGCAAAGTTTGAACATATCTTGCACTTATAGACTTTTGAAAACTAAAACAAAAATATTTTTCTTTACAAAGTGTGGAATAACTTAAATAATATAAACATTCTAGTGTGAATAATAATTAGTTTTTTATTTTTATTATAGAGGCAATCTGTCGACCTACAAAGAGCTGTGCTCCTTAGCTTCTGATTTGAACCAACCTGATTTACTTTACAAGTTCATGCATTTGGCTCATCACAATTCGGTATGGAATTCTAAGAGAGGTAACTATTTTATGTGTCTAATTTACTAATATTTACTAATCATAATTAATCGATTAGTTAAATATATATAAAATATACATGTATGTGAGCTCAAGTAGGCAATATAATTAATATAAACTTTTCGAAAATAAAAAATATAAAATTGATGTTTTATTCATTTTACACTCTATCTATCCCCTACAAAGAGGTTGTATATCTATGTTGTTCTTTCCCTAGGTGCGGCATTCGGTTTCCACTCAATTGCACTCCAAGCGGGGGCTCAGCTAAGCGAACATCTGCCGCGCATAGTGCCCCGCCTGTACCGCTACCGGTTCGACCCCACACCGCGGATACAGAACTCCATGGCCAGTATATGGCATGCTATAGTGCCTAATACACAGCAGACTGTAAGTACGAGTCTTTTTCTTAGCTTCTTCTAATATATAAAGATAATAAAAAAATAATAAAAAAGGGAAAAAAAGCATCTTAACACTATATTCTCTACATGCCGAAGTTTTTCCGAATCAGGGACGGTCAAAAGCCGTGGCCCTAAAGTTGATGTTGGTGGAATTTAACGCCGCTTTGGTTTGTTACCAGATGGAGGAAATGTAGATATTAAATAAAATATTCCCCCGACTGAAAATCGATCCCACAACAGTCGCGCTGTGCCACGGCGCCACTACGACCTCTTTGTATGAATATTAATAGTATTATAAAAAATATCCAGGTCCACAAGTACCACAAGGAGATATTGAAATACCTCGTGACCAACTTGACTTCCAACCAATGGCGCGTGCGGATGTCGTGTTGCAACGCCCTCTCTGATTTATTAAGGTAAACTTAAGTTTTTTTACATACTTATAATAATTTGATTACATATCTATTTACATATCTATTTATAACGATTTAGGGGCGCACAAAATCTACACCAATCACTAGAACATTTACCTACTATTTGGACGCAATTGTTTCGTGTGATGGACGACGTGCACGAGGGCACTAGACAAGCTTCCACTACCACTGCTAATGTGTTGTCTAAAGTGAGTATTTACAGTCCTTTTTGTATTAGAGTACGGTTGACAAGTAGAGGCCGCTCTGAAGGATTTCTAAACTTTAGCATTTTGTTAGGAAGAAAATGATCAAAAGTAAGAAAAAAATTCTTGTTAAAACACTGGATTTTCTTAGGACATACCAGAGTTCGATGATGAAAATAATAAAAATATAATCGGGCGCATAATTTTGTATGAAATATTTTATTGTGACCTTAATTATGCATTTTTTGCATTTTTAATCAACTTATTTGGTTGTAACTTTTATTTTTGTACTACATATGTATGTATATAAAGCTTATTATTGTACATTTGTTTAATATATTTATTTCTCATAACGATCCAAATTTTATTACTGTATAGACTTCTGTAATACCTACATAATTTACTGTAAGTATAATATAAGTGCACCCAATGCTATCATGGCTCAGTAGCCCAGAGTCTCACTGTAATGATGACACGCGATGATTGTTTCTGGCTAGCTTGCTATGTTAGACAAAATCGTGTAGCTGCGTTTATATTCTAACTTATGGGATATTTTTTCCAATACATATTTAAATTATACTAATCGTTCTATTACACCGCGCTTAAAAAATACATTATTTAATCGTATGTATTTTTTCTAGCTATGTATACAAGCTTCGGATGTCAATCAAGGCAAAGATGGAAAAGAAATAGTATCCGTTATTTTGCCTGTGCTGTTGGATACGGGGATTATCAATCTTGTAAAGGAAGTGAGAAGTGTGAGGTAAGCTTAGTATTATCAAAAGTAAATAAAGCATAAAACATATTGACTGTAAACGCGACAGTTGAGGGTTCGATTCTCACTTGGCTTTCGCCACTCAAGGACTCAAGGGAACGGAGTGCCTTATCACTAGGTCCATCTGCCTGTGCGAGATCTAGCGTGAAGCTAAAAAAAAATTAAAACTCATTAACTTCAAGCTTAAAGCAAGTTAAATTGAAATTCCTTATTTTAATGATAAGCTCAAAGTGTTGTCTTGAGTTAATTTACAAGATACTATGTTTTTTAAATTACTGAAATAAGGAATACAATGACCTCTAAGGTCTATATTTCTATGCTACAAAACAAAATGTAAAATTTCCAGTCATATGTACCATAGCGCCTCGAGGGTCTCTAAATTAATAAATAACTTGTGATATTCCATTCCAGTCTCCAAACAGTAGCCAAGCTAGTAACAGCAGCTGGCAGCACCCTCACTCCATTCCTCTCCCGCCTCGTCCCAGCACTAGTTGCTGCAGCGGGCGAGCTGGAGTCGGCCAAGCTGTCCTACTTGAGCACAGCACTAGCGGACAGCGGCTCGCGCGAGTTACTGGACGACATGCGCGCCAGTGCTGCGCGACATCACTATACTACTGATACTGTTGTTAAGGTTTGTATTGCTTTTTGTTACGATTTTACAATGTCAACTGGTTGAGACTGCCTTGAATTTAAATTTTATGAAGTTCTACACATTATGTGCTTGGGGAAAATTTTCAACCAAGTTCATGTTGTTATATAGTTTCATGTCGGAAGGACTGGTTATTATATAAAATAACTAGTGGGCGCGCGCGGCTTCGCCCGCTTTTGCACCCTTAGGCATGAATTCTAAAAAACCACGAAACACGTTCAATAAAATATTTTTAACCGTCTGAATTTAAATTTTTATAAAAATCGGTGGCGATTTGAAGATTTTTCCATATAAACTTTCAACTCCTTATTTGAACCCTTAGGGGGTGAATTCTAACAAACCATGAAATACGTGTTCAATGAAATATTTTAAAGAGTCTAAATTTCGAATTTTATAAAAATCGGTGCTGTTTTTAAAAAAAATCCATACAAATTTTCAACCCCTATTTCATCCCTTTAGGGTTAAAAGTTTTATCAAAATCCCTTCTTAGTGGATGTCCAGATTATAAAAATAAACTTCTGTCCAAATTTCACGTTTCTACCATTAGCGGTTACGGCTGTGCGTGCGTCTTACCTCAGTCAGTCAGAACAAGTCCTTTTATAAATATAGATAACAAGTCCTTTTATATATATAGATTATGTCGCCGATTTCATTTTAGGTTCTTTTTAGCATTTAATTATTTTCCTCCCAAGTAAAAATCCTTAGAGCTTAAGTAGATTTTGGGCATCAGTTAAAAACTTTTCTATAAAATTAAACTAATATTATCTCTTTGTATAATTTAAAATTATATAATTTTGTTTATTAAATATTTTTTTATTAAAATTAATTAATTAATAGCGAATCTAAAATTTACCGTGACTAACGAGAGTGGCTATAAAATAACAAACTTATAATAAAAATGGTTTCTTACAGTGCATGCCGTTTATAAACATAGAAGTAATGAAGGACATGTTACCCAAAATCCTCGAATTGACAAAATCTCCACAACTCGGTACTAAAGCAGCGTGTGCACATTTCTTAGTACTTTCTGCGCATTATCTAAGGACTGAGTTAGAACCAGTTGCTGGGAAAATTATGACTAACTTGTTGAACGGAATATTCGATAGAAATGCAACTGTAAGGAAAAATTATGCAGAGGCTTTGGGACAAATTTCAGCATATGCTAAGGTTCGTTTTAATATTTTGTTTCGTTTTAATTTTGTTCGAAAAGTATCAAGGGTTTTCGTTTTTTGAATAAGAATGTGTAAGTTCTTTTATCATTTTAACTATTTTAAAAGTAATTGTATAATGTATCTATTATATGGTAGTATAGTAATTGTATATTCAGAATATTTCATTGTATTTCATTTTTTTTTTAACAAAAAATCATTTACTACAGGCGCAATCTATAGAGAAGTTAATGAAAAAACTGGTGAATCTCTATGAAACAAAAGAAGATGACGCCTCAAGGTCGGCCATTGCTTTAACACTGAAGTCAGTAGCAAAAGCTAAGATCGAACATATAAAGGATAATGAAGAAATATTAGCACCTGTTGTATTCCTTGCAATGCACGCTCCTAAGGAGGATGGTAAATAATATATTGATACTTTTTAGGTTACATATGGTTTAGTCAACTCACTTGTCTGTGGGATTGTGCATAAGTTCTTTGACAATACAGAATTTTCATAAACAAAATCATAGACAAAATAATTTTAAAATAAAATGGAAACATTATAAGTGAGATATTTTTTTTTATTTTTCCTTAAATTATAAAAAATTTAAAAAACTTTCTTAAAATATAAAACAAAATACAGACTCAACAACAGTAGAGACGTTTGAAGAAATCTGGTCAGACATGAGTCCAACCCGCGCGAGCGGCATACGACAGCACTTGCCCGCTATACGCGCTTACACTGAACTTGCATTGTCTTCTGGTAGCTGGACGAAGAAAGTACAGGTAAATGCGTGTTATTTTTATTGTTTTAAGTGAGTTGAGTGCAGTGCAATCAAATTAAAATAACTTATTATTATCATTATTTAAAGTAATTACAATTAAACTTTAAAGTAGCTGGAGTACAAATCGCTCGATGTGGGTGGCAATATGAATAAATTTTATAATAAACATATTTCTCTATATTATGCCGGAAAATGCATGGAGTTCATTCTGATGTTGAAATACTGGATTCTTTCCGAACAAGATAAATTCTACGTCGGGAATCGCCTTGGAATTTAAAGAACTAGAGGAAAATTTTATGTTAAATGGTTAAATAATTCTACGTTGCTCTTTATTTAATTAGACTGTTAATTTAAACATTATTAAGATTGGATTCTACGCCATTGCGTACAAACAGAAACTTCTAAACAACTTCATAGCGTTATTAAAGTCAATATACGCTTATTATGATTGCACAATATAGTAAGTAATACAAAGAATAGTGAGCTTGAAATTCTTATTAAGTTCGTTGCTACCAACGATTCAGCATGTTGTTTACATGGTCTGATCGATTTATATTATGTATACTGTCCGTTGTAATGGCCCCAATAAATGGAATGCAGATAGATGGCGATCATTTCCACATTTGTTGATTGGTTAGGTGTTTTAAGTTTTTACTGTTTACTTATTTTTAGGCAGCAAATGCAATTAAGACAATATGTAAAGAGTTGTCGGACGGTCTAGGAGAGGAAAGGGAGGCATTCATACGGTCTTTGCTAGCGGCGGTACAGGGCAAGACTTTTGATGGGAAACAACATATTTTGGAGGCGCTTGCAGATTTGTGTGTGTGAGTATTATTGTGTTATAATTGTTATAAAAAATAAAGTGCTTAGTTAATTTACTGCTTTTTTTGTAATTTTTATATTACATCAGAATTATTGCCAGGTTTTGAAAAGTGTAGCGATACGATCGATTACAATATAAAATTTATATTCAATTCATTAGTGTTACAAAAAATGCTTTTAACATTAGAAATAACACGGCGTGGCTTTACTGTGACGTTACTTGGTCTTGTAAAAAATTGTACTGATATAGATACTAACAAATGTTGCGTTTTTTTTATTGACATTTTGTTTGTACGGATATACGGACTTAATGTTATAGCGATTGCTGTTTCGTTTATTTCAAAATACTAAAAATATATTTTAAAAAATCTTTTGAAATTGTAAATAATATTGTAAATTTTAGTAACTAAAAGTAACATTTACATCAAATGTATATTTTTAGATTTCATCTCATTTAGAGTAAAATATCAAATTGTGATACCATTAACATATAAATACAACAGAGTAAAAGAAACCGAAGCGCCCCTCTCCCCGTCGCTATCAGCTGCGTGCGTGGACGCGCTGGTGGCGGAGAGCCGCAAGCAGGAGGCGCGCTACAGGCGCCACGCGCTCACGGCGCTGGCGCGCGCGCTGCCCGCCGCCGCCTGCGACCGCTTCCACCAGCTCTACGACATCGTGAAGCAGATATTGTCTAAGGTGCGGCTGCTTATTTTTACTGTAGTGAAATATTAAATTATTTATATAATACTATCAGACCGTTGTACCGTAGATCGTGGTACAATTGCAATTTAATAAAATGTCACATATATTACTTTAGGATGAATTATCAATGGACAAAGACTCGGACGAAGAAGACAACGAAGGTGTGCGACAGAGACGGGAACAGTTGACAGCGTTGAAAGAGGCTGCCTACGATTTACTGGGCAAGGCGTGGCCTAAAGATCCACATACACAAGGTAGAGTGAAAGCAGCATTATATATCTATAGTAACGTTTATATAGTGAAGAGTTTGTTTGATTGAATGTGCTAATCTGTGTTACTATTGGTAAGAATTAAAGAAATATTTTATGTTAAATAATCAATTTATTCAAGACCGTCGCGAGTACGCGCACGCAGTCGTGTTCAGTAACGTAAAATACAATTTAATTTAATACATTATTGCATGTGTCATATACAACTCGCCGTTACTTTCATCTGTCCACGGGGCGAAACTTCAGTAGTAGTACAATCTAGTAGTAAATGGTTTATTAGTGTAGGTTAAATTTACATATTACAAAAAATACTTCATCTTTCAGGCTAATTAAAAAACCTTTTCTATATAATTGTAACCTTTTCTATTAATTAAGTTTAAGGTTCTTATGCAAAATTTTAACATATGGGAAAATTTAATTTATCATTAAATTTTAGTACCTATAGATTTTTGTGTCACTGGAACACTGAACTTGCAAAAGCATTTTTTTATTTCTTGCTGATCATTTTCAATAGTCAACAATAACTTAACTGTATTAGACTTTTCAAACATAATAACATTTATATCAATTTCCAGAAAAATACCAAGATCTGTACTTCGAGCATTGTTCCAAATCATACCCGTCCAGTTCTCGTTCGACCCAACTGGCCATTCTATCATCAATATCGTCGGTAGTGGAGAGGCTCGCAGTGTTACGTGCGGAACCCATGGACACAGAGGAACCAGTGGTCCAAGCGGGCAAGGATCCCGTAGCCATGGTCACTGGACACGTTGCGAGTATAGTGGAGTATACGCTTAGTGAGTTGGTGTTTTTTTTTATTTAATTTAGTATTGGATAAACTGTTTATTTTTAATTTTTTTGATGTGTCAAAGACACACGGTTTGTAACTGTTACAGGTTACTCGTTATAAAGTGAACATATTGTTATTTATGGTCATAGGAATTACGACACATTTTATTTATTTTATCATTTTTAAATACGTTTTTTTTGTTTCAGAAAACAGCAATCAGGTCAGAAATCGGAGAGATGCTCTTAATTTAATGGAAATATTGATAAAGCAATTAAAAGGTTAGTAGCTGTAGAAATGATTATTTTGAATATTTTTATAACATTACATACATTGAACTTTTTCTACATACTATTTTATTTTTTTTATTTCAGAACTCCAAAAGACAGATGAATTAAATAAATTAAAAGATATTTATCAAACATACGCTCAAGACTTATCTAAGGAATCTTCACACGAGCTGCGGGTCAAAGTAGATAATATAAAAGTTTACTTCAAGTGACATCACTAAAATACCAGTTACCATTATTTATACGGAAAACTGACGTGTGTATTAATAAAATGACTTTTCACCAAGTGTTTTATTATTTATTTCATTTTGAGGCTACGGGGGGATATTGTCTGCATACAAACAAGATGGTTGGGGGTTTGGGCTCATTTGAGGATAAAAACGAAGGTTGAATTCTGCCTCGATGACACATTTAGCTTTTTAACCCACTTTCAGTTATAAAGTTGAAAAAAACGCTTTTCCTATTTTCACTTTAGCGGGGTAAACAAAAAAAAGAAATATTAAGACAGTCCGTCCTCTCAACTTATTTAGACGCATTAAATAAGTTAAATCGTGTACAATCAAACACTTGTTAAATGTATGATTTTTAAATTAATATTGTATATAGCACAGTTACAAAAACGAATGTATACTAATATAAATATTTATATTTACACTTTCCATACATTATATTCACTACCGTACCCTGATAAACGAGATAACGTATGAAGGTTTTTTTGCTTCACGCTTTACCTAAACGCTACGGTCTCTACATACTTTATTTACCTTGTCCACTGTCATTAACCCGCGCACACAAGCCCTCCGGGGGTCCTCATACTTTTTACGTGACCAGTTTGAGGACAGTCGTGGCGCAGCGGCACAAACTGTGACTGTAAAACCGACTGGTTGTGGGTTCGTTTCCACTCGAGGAGATGAAATATTTACTTAAATTTATATTTCCATTTCTTCGCTCTGGTGTCGAGACAAAACGCGGCGTTGAGTTCTGCCACTTAACACGCAATGCCTCCAGAATTCGGCAGAAAGTGGGGAACAGAGTGCCTTACACTAGGTTCCCTCTGCCTACCGTGCTGTGCGGGATATAGTGTGAAGCTGATTTTATAGTGTGCTAAATATCCAAATAATTTTAGGCTATAGTAAATTTTATCAGTAAAAAGGGTTAAAATAAAACAAATTTGCTATCACGTAGTGTATTATACAAGTAATGCTAAGGCATTTTACAAACGGAATGAAACAAAATAATTAGAAATATTGAATTGACATATCTCTAATTAAGTATATTACAGACAGATCCTACTGTCTTTAACATTTTGTTGACTGCAGGATATGTTTTTTGCAACATTTAACTTCAAAATTATTGTTATTAGTTATTTAAATAAATGTACACATAAACAAAATGCCATATTTAATTTTATTATTTAAAGTTTCATTCTTAAGGCTCAATATGTAGGAGTTAAATTCGTAGCGTCTAAATTTTTTATATGGTCGCTTATGATCGGCATCAGTTACAGTATGATGAAACATTAATTCGGATATTTAAAATTGTATTTTGAACATCTAAAAGTTATTGTCGTATTCTATGAAAATTTATTATAATAACAGTTACTTGGTAGCTATGTTAAAAACTTTATCACGGCCATTCTAAGTTATATATTAATATTACTTAAGCTACTTAAAACAAATATTTATCTTCAATAGCGCCATTTAATAACATAATCTCTGAAAAGCTGTCAACGATTTAGTAATAAATAAAATTAAAAAAATATAATATGGCGACAGAATAAAAACTATATAAAGAAGGTGAGACCTTCTTTAAGTCCTCCTTTAATTGATTAACGAAAATAACAATTGCAATATATTTTTGTACAAAATAATCACAAAGCCTTAATATACGTTTATACTATATTAACATTTAATATTATTTTAATATATATATCTACGTGAAAATGTCTATAATGTAATAATTTATCTAAGCAAAATATATTATACAAATCTATTAATATAGCTAATATGTGACGCACTCGTGAGGTTACACTGTTTGTAGAAAGTGCCATTAATATTTATTTGCGTTTATATTTAAAAAAAAATGGTGTATTACAATCAAATGTGTATAGGTGTTAATTTATAATTACACAGATTATCTTTATAAATAAATCCTTCTTATTTTCGTCTTACAAAAAAGCTCTAAAACCACCCATAACATAGACATTCAAATAACAAATTTACGTACGTTAAGTAATGTATAAGATGAACGTTCAATCATTATTGTTGCCA
This sequence comes from Heliconius sara, assembly GCA_917862395.2. Taxonomy (NCBI): domain Eukaryota; kingdom Metazoa; phylum Arthropoda; class Insecta; order Lepidoptera; family Nymphalidae; genus Heliconius; species Heliconius sara. The sequence continues at coordinate 9,213,940 of OU860792.2, forward strand.
TATTTTATATTAAGAATGAATAATAATCGATTGCGTATTTCCCTTATATAAATCTAACAAAAAAGCTCTAAAGTAGCCATTTCAACACATCGTGAAAACAGCCCTCAGGGGCATGGTTATATTGGATCAAGGCCGGTCGATTTCGTGGTTCGTGACTCGCTTGTGTAGGTCACACAGATAGATATAAAACAGTGTAATAAGGACTCTTAACTTAAATGCTGTAAATTCGAAAGTCTATTTGTAGTGAGCCAATTTATATGGTTATTTATACATACTTTTTTGTATTAATTTTTGTTGAATTACAGTTTATATTGTTTCTTTTGATTGAATAAGAATTTCATTACAAAGGTCTACAGCAGCTATGTTTATATTTTTTTTCGACATTACTTGGCGTGTGGTATCTGTAGTTTACGAAGTAATCATTTAATTTAAAAACCAATACTATATTTTTATAAATCCTTATAACTAAAATCTTACAAAAAAAAGCTCCAATACAATATTCTAAAACCACCTCTACGTTTCTATACATCGTCAAACAGTCCCCTGGGCGGCATGGTCATGTCGCGTCGCGGCGCGTCAAACTCCTCCACGTTGCTGGGTGCCTGGTAGCTGGGGCTGACGTAGTAGTCTGCGTCCACGTCGTTGAGGAGCCCGGTGCGGGCTGCAATGTGGTTACCATGCACAATAACTCATTTTTACATTTTATATGTGGTCTTACATTTCGTATATTTGGGGCTGTCGTGGCATTGTCCGCGACGAGCGTGAGTTCGATATTCTCATTGTTACGACTTAGGACAGCGTTAAGTTCCGCCACTCAACATGCCATGTTCCGAAAATTCGGAGCTGTCTGTCTGTTCCTATAGCGAGGAAACGTAAACAATTCCTTGTCTCGACTAGAAATCGAACCCACAACCGCTGCGTTTGCTATAAAAGTAAAGTAATATAAAAAGTGGTGTTACCTCCATCTTGGTTGTCCCTGGTGCGGTAGTTTGAGAACCGTTCGTTGTAGTCGCGGCGACGCGCTATAGATTCCTCTGTACGTTGACGCCTTCGTTTCTCTTTAATAATTTAATTAAATAATTATAATGCCATTTTATTTAAGATTTAAGAATCCTACGCAAATTATTTTATAACTTTACTATCTTTGCCTTAACACAATTGTCTAGGTTCATATCACAGTCTTAGGGATGGTTACATTTCTTCAATATATACAATTTTCCAGACGTCACAGGTATAATAAATATCAACCAAATTGAAATATCAATAAAAATACTTATCGTATCACCAGATTAAAAAATCTGTAGTGAAATGTCCAAAAACAAAAAGCGTACCTCGTTTCACAATCTCCCGCCCTTCGTCAACCAGATCAGTGGTCAATTCATCATCACCCACAAACTGTTGGAAGCCACAAAGTGACAGTAAACGACTGCCAAGCGATAAGTAAGTGGCTAAACATAACAGCACCACTAACATTGGAAAATATATGTTGAAACCTTCAGCTATGATGCCCAGTACATCCATGTGGCCCATTATCTGATAATAAATAGATCATATTAATATATCGTACAGTTACAGTAAGGTCGACGAGTCGTGACCGGTTCCTGAATTTTTGCGCAGTGTTAACTCTGTAAGAAAATATGTAAAATCTAATTTGCGTAGCCAACTATAGCTATTTTTTAATATTTTTTAACGTGTTATTCCACACTTAGGTTACACTTTTCTAAATAAGTATTTAACTATAGCCAATTTCAGGGCCGCCACGACTCGTCGACCGTCCAGTGATTAATTAGTATTAGTAATATAGGACGCGACGTTGATTTATTGCCAGACTACATAAGTATTAAAATATAATAAATATAAGCATGTCATTAAAACATGATATTGATATTAATTATGCAATCAAGTATTTTTATGATATTTATTTTGCTGTGCATTAAATATTAAAAGAAAACTATGTCCCATCCTATGCATTTAAAATTATATACACTAACAAACATAAATATTTGGCGTTATATGCACCTACAAAATTCTACTAATTCCAAATTTTAAAAGAATAATCAATAATAAATTCGGCGGCGTTCTCCAAAATTAGGCAGAAAGTGAGGAACGGAAGTGACTTATAAAGAGTACTGAGTGTCATAAATCTTGGTTCTCAGGTTCCCTCTGCCTACGCTGCTAAGTGCTGGATATAGCGGGAAGCTAAAAAAACCAATAAAGCCCGTGTTTCATTTACCTGTGTATAATACGTCTCCATAATCCTCTCTTTAATAATATGAGAGTCCATATGCACTAAACTGAGGAAGTTTAGACACATTGCCGGCGTTAATCTACAAACCATCATTCCAGAGAATATCAAACTGTACTCGTTGGTCTGGTGATGGGGCGCCAGGTAGTAAAGATTGAGAAGTCTTATTTTGAGAACAGTTGAATATGCGCAATAAAACATGTATGCGATTATTAATGTTGATATTGACTGAAAAAAAGTGATTTTTTAATTATGCATTTTTTGTAAAATGTTGTAGGATAAATAGAGAATCTAGCGTAATAAGGAACCATAATGTAGCGTAAAGTAGCGGAACCTAACATTGCACTTGACCTGACCAGGTAATTGAAGAGAATATCAAAGTATATTCGTTGTTTTGGTGATATCCGATAGTAAAGATTAGAAGCTTAATTTTAATAAAATTTGTATATGTGCAGTAAACTACGTATGCGATTATTGAAGTTGACATTGACTGAAAAATACAGTTTTTTTTGATAGGACGCAAACTACACTATCTCCCAATCGCTTACATTAGAAGTGCGCAATATTTTGACAGTATATTTGTTTTGTCGTTACGAGTAATAAAATGTTATAATTTTTTTGCACTTTTTAATATGTGTGTTTTTTGTCATTCACCAATAGAAATTCTCAATCATCAGTTCTCATACAAATAAATAAATTAGAACACCAAATACACATTTACTTTAAGCGCAAAAAACAAAATAAAAAAAACAAACACACATACCACAATGGCCGCATAATTGTAGCTGTCTCTCGCAGAATTAACAATCATGGCAAATATCGATAGTACGGGCTTCTTGCAAAAGAACGTCACTTCTGACCACACAACCGCCACTGACAGAATACAAGTGACCACAGCCATTGTCTTTAAAAAATATTGCTTGAGGAAGCATTCCCAGTACCATTCTGTAAATAATTTGCGTTTTTATATAAATGTTCAAAGCAGATGTGATTTGAAGCCTGGACTTGACTTGTCGTACTGTAAACACGACGGTTGTGGGTTCGATTCTCACTCGGGAAAATGAATAATTTTCATTTCCTCTTTCTGGTAATATGACAAATCGTGGCGTTAATTTCGCCACTCAACGTGCAATGCTTCGAAAACTTGAGCGGTGCGTGGAGAATGGAGTTTTTATCACCAGGGTTTGGTAGGCAAATCTCTTATATGCAGGATACAGCGTAAAGATAATAATATATAGTAGAAGATAAAGCTAATAATATATAATAGATTTTCCGCAATAAGCGGATTAAGCGAAGAGAATCTAGTATACACTCCATTCTTCACTTTTCACTTTTTTTAATAAACATTGCACTTCAACAAAACAGGGACAGACTGAAATGCCGAGTTTTTACAAGCACGGAGAAAATGGAAATTTTAATTGTAGCATTTCCATTTGTCAGAATAGAATTCACTACTGCTTTGATTACAATTAGACGCTATCTATGATCAACAAAATATGATATTATTGATTATTTTAAGATTCACGCTGTATTCCGCATATAGCAAGGAAGGTTGAGTCCTCTACATTAAGACAAATCACGAGACTATACGTAGTGACTAACCTATACGCCGCGCTTTGCCTTAAAGGAAAAAAAGATATTTTAAATTTAACTTTTATCTAAATCCTTTCAGTAGTTTTTGCGTGAAAGTGGAACAAAGATTTACTACAATTTAGATTCTTCACAAATTTTCACATTGATGATATTAATTTGTTTTATATTATTTATTTATTAGCAGGATAATACAGGAATAAGTAGTACTAATACGTAGGATTGATCTTACCAATAATAGGGGGATAAAATATACGTTGTAACCTCGGACGTGGAGTATGGAAAGTATGTTGGAACCGATGATCAGGTGAACGAGAATTGGACGCTATGTCCTCCAAATGAAATATACGCTCCAGCATGAGACCCCATTGTGTTTCTGTTCTTTGCAGCACATGCAGGGCTTTGATTGTCTGGAGAAAATCGTAAAATATGTTTGTTTAGCTTCATGCTGTATCATGCTCCCCTGATGAGTGGTGGAATTCGACGTCGCGCTTATCTTGTTACCAAAACCAGGAAACGAATATAATTAATCTCAGTAGGAATCTAACATACAAACGCCGCGGCAGTCAGACGCAGTCGCAAATAAAATAAATCTTAGAAATAAACAAAAAATATTGAAAAAAAAAACCATCTTGAAGTATCAAATATATCTCACCTAAAATCTATCAGTATTTATTTTTTTAAACTGTCTTTATATTCTTTTCCTGTATAAATGATAATTTAACTTTTTTCTATATAAATAAATATACACATTAATATTGATTAATATAATTTATTGTTTTAATTCTTATAACATACCTTTTTATGTAAATTAGCAAGTGACTTTAAAGATGGTGGTGAAGGCCTGTCAGGGGGTGCTCTAGAATTTAATTTGTCCCTCAATTGTATAGGTAACTTTTGCACTATAGTTTCCACATGCCTGTGTAATGGATGCCCCGGGCCTACTGCTGCTGTGACGGAATTTAGACTCTGGTATGATAAAAATAAAGTTTATTATTAAATAAAGTATAATACATATTTAAAACATCATTATCTATGATTCAGGCAAACATATGATTACTTTTATTTGTTCATTTGACAATAACAATATTGTATATCTATATTTTGATAAAATATAATTAAAATATGTAGAGGCCAGTCGTGGCGCAGGGGCACAAAGTGTGACTGCAATACTGACTGGTTGTGGGTTCGATCCCCACTCGAGGAGATGAAATATTTACTTAAATTTATATTTCCATTTCTTAGCTCTGGTGTCGAGGCACAGTGGGACGTTGAGTTCTGCCACTCAATACGCAATGTCTCCAGAATTCGGCAGAAAGTGGGGAACACTAGGTTCCCTCTGCCTACCCTGCCATGTGGAATAGAGTATGAAGTCTGACTGAGTAATTAATTATAATAAAAAAAAATTGTATTTGTATATAAATTATATTTTAATTTATATTACATTAAAATATTATTTAGAGTTTATATACATTATTATATAATTATTCATATAATTACTTTAATTATATTTAAAAAAAATGCCACTTAAATTAAAAATTACCTCTAATATATCATCCACAGTTTCTTCCGCTTCACATTTGTCAGTACTCAATTTTGCTATTTTGAAGTAACTATATGTTAAAGTATAGTTCTTTTTAGAATTGTTCCATAAGTTTCTTGGTACTTCTACGAGGGCATAACCTAGAAGTAATATTAAGAGGAACAATCCCCATGTATTACTGGCGGACGATGCAATAGCTTTAATTTTAGGTCCATCTAAATATACTCCAGGTTTTAATGCTATATATATGAGTAAAATGCCACATATAAATAAGTATGAGCCATAATATATTGCATTGTCAACTAATGCTGATTTAAGTTTGCCTTTCACAGTAAAGTCACCCGCTTTGCTATATGATTGCATCATTGGCATGATAAGCCTGAAAAGGAATGAAAATTAAAGACTTATTAACTTTAATGTTTAAAAGACAAATTAAATATATGAGGCATAAGGGCACAATCGCGCAACTATAGACTCGACAAGTTGCGGGTTTGATTTCCATTCGAGGGAAATGAAATATTTAATATTTTAAAAAAAATTAGCTTCACACTGTATTCCACACACAGCAGGGTAAGCAGAGAGAACCTGTTGTTAAGACTCTCCATTATCCACTTTCTGCCAAATTTTGGAGGTATTGAGTGGCAGAACTCAACGCTGCGCTTTGCCTTGACACCAGAGGGAAGAAATGGAAATAAAAATTTAAAAAAATATTCCATTTCCTTGAATATGGATCAAATCCACAATCAGTCGCACAGTAACATATAGGAGGATATAATCATTATATTTTTGCACCATTCAACATACAACACTTAAAAAAGAGGATGTGGAGGGTAATAAATAGAAATAAAATATATTCAAAATGTTTTTACTAACCATGTCAAGCACTGTGATGTCCAATATACGACACGCCACAGATTAGGGAATACATTATCGGGCACAAAACTCCATGGTTTCTGACACTGGTTGTTTGGAGGTGGTGCAGTACTTGCATTGGTTGCTTGGATTGATGGATTTAGAATTTGAGTTGCATTATCCACACATTGTCTATAAACAGTCTGAAAAAAATAGCATTAAATAGAAAAAAATATAACATTAAATTGCACACAACACAGTTAGTTTTGATTCTCAACTGATGAAATTAATTATTTTTATTTATTAATTCTAGTAAGAAGATTAAGCCCAACATAAAAAATTTATAATTAGTTTTTATACACAAATTTCTAAGTATACATATGTCTTTAAAATATATTCTTAATATCAATATGCATATCACACTTACCGATGATACATCCAATGGTAAAATAAACATTATGACGAATGAGAAGTACCATGCTGTTAAGACTGATACTGTGACCAATATATGATTTCGATAGCAATCTCCATAACGGTATAAAAGAGTGGCAGCTAGTATAAAAGCTGATATTATTTCTATCACAAACAATGTGTAGACCATTTTTTATATTTTATTTACTATTTACTTATAATTTTAATTTTTCTGTGCTGTCTTTTGTTTTTCTTTCCACACTTGTACAGCTTCACGTTGTAACTGTTCGAAACGTATTTGTGTCGGTGATTTCAATGGTAGTAATATAGGTTTATCAATTTCGTACTCCGATGGGCATTCTTCATAAAATAAAATACCTCTGTCTGGCAAAATTGGATCAAACTCAATCTTTTTTACATCTCGTTCCCCCTCAGACATTTTAGGTACAGTGAATAGCCTGAGCTGACATTTTAAAATATTTAACTTTACAAATCCTGGTTATAAAAACAATTTTAATGATCTATAAGATGAAACGCAGAAGTTATTCAAATATTTTCTTTAAACAAATCAATGCACTAATAAGTTGTAAAACATTGACATTCGACACGATGACAGTAATGACAATGTCGTAAAGATTTGACAGTACTGTTTAGAAATATAATATGAAGTTGCAAATTTTAGGAATAAAAACCCATGAAACTAACATAAAGCCTATTTTATTTACTTATGGATTCATATAATTTAGTATAATCTAATAACTATAAGTCTCTTATTTATCAGATTTAATACCTAGCCTAGAAATATATAATTTCTTTAAGTCTTTCTTATCAGTAAGAAAGTAAGTTTACTTGTTTTTATAAAGAACTTCTGATTTCTGATACTATTTCATTACTACCTGTTGTGTATAGAAAAGTACATATATATATATATATATATATATATATATATTATCTTTAAAATTTATTATTAAAATAATATATTGCAAAGGTAAATTATGATAATGGTACATCTTTTAAGTACATCTTGTCGAGTATATAGTTGTATCAGTAGGTACCTACTTACATGTTATTAGATTAAAATCAATGTCGTCTTCTGATATTGTAATGTATTTGCCATGTATATTATTGATCTTGTCCAAGATATTTATAGCATAATTACTAAAGTGCTAATGTCGTGCACTAACACAAAACTAGTTTTAAGTATTACCAAGGGCACCCAATGGTCTATGCGTAATATTGATTGAAATAATTTATGTAGGTATATTAAATAGCTAATTTACCAAAATAGCCACAAATCTTTATTTATTGGCAGCAATTAATCTTCCTTAAAAAGGGTCTCAAATGCATGGATTAAGTTGCTAGTCTTCAATCAATCAAGAGTTTTGATTTGTTTAGTGCAACCTGAGAGTGAAATGAAGTCTTTTAAGAAAGCCGAATACACAGTAATTGAAGCTTGATTAATAAAGGAGGTGTTATGTTATCTCTATGTTACCGCATTCGGAAAGTGACCAAGCCAAGATCTGAGTTATTTCACTTTTATCAATCTGGGTCGTGATAAAGCTTATAGTAGGTAAAATACTTATTTAGAAAACGTATAAAAAATTGAACGTAGCGGGACTCGAACCCGCGCCTCCTGGAAACAGACCAGGCGCTCTGACCACTAAACCATACGTTCTCGTCAAGCTACGTCGAAGTAGGTAGTCCCGTCGAACTCTTTTGTAAAATTATTGAATTCGAACAGGTTGATGAAACGTAAATTCATTTAAATTTTATTATATGTTCTGTGAATGAGTTATCAAGAAATAAAGTACTTGTAGATAATAAAAAAATAAAAAAATTAAAAGGAACAGAATATGTTTTAATTTGCTTAATAAATACAAAATTATTTCCATAAGTAAAAATAACTGAATGATACCTATAAAATTATACATAACGGCACTGCACTGAGTGTCACACACTTCGATGTTACGTATTAGATGGCAGAACGCAGTCCCAACAAACGTAAATATTTTTCAATTTACTCTGAAGAATGCTGAATTACCATTATGTGATATTATTGTGATAGTAGTAATACTATATCTATAGGTACCTACATAATCATCTGTTAGGCTAATAAACAAATATTTTTATAGGTACAAATTACAGTATTTTTCACATAATACATGCAATAAGTGTCAGCATGTTTCGCTCTCATTGATCACCCTACTTAGTGTTCGAATTTGTACGATTAAAAGCTATTTTCTGAATTAATTTGACAGTTTTATTGTTCCCAACTGTTTATTAAAGTTGAACAGTTTAAGCCCATTAGTTCTAGTGATTTATAAATGCTAATCACGAATGTGGTTCCAATTAGTTTAGGTTTGTATACTGTATATGTCTACTCTAATCACAAATAGTGTTGTGATCAGATAATATGTAAATATAATTATAAATGTGAGGCTATCAAACATTCTTTGTACTTGGTGCGCAGTTTGCTAATGTATAAAGGACGGTGGTAGATTCGAAGCCCATTTAGGACAACGTTTAGATTATTTTAAAATTAGTGGAAAATGGAGAACAAAGTACCCTCGGCCTTCGTCCTGTCTTCTATCTCGACAAATATGCGAGATTGGACAAGATAAAAAAATAATATACATTTAAATCTTATACAAAATGTACTTCAGTTATATAGATCTTGAAAGACTAATAAAATGGTTTTGCTTCTAAGTGTGGATATCATGACATAGGTAACAAAGGCCGACCTTCGTCAAACCCTGTTATCTGCTGCGTCGAATTTTGGATATTTTTTACCGTTATAAAGAACATTGAAATTGGAAATAAATCAATACAATAGGTATGTAAAGGAACTGTTCAATAAAAAGAAAAAAGTGTTTGCGTTATTTGTATTAAACAATTAAAAAAAATAACCATATTATTCTTTTATTCGTCAAATTTAGGTTAGGGAACTTAGGTGTTTAGACACTACATTCCCCATTAGAACATTTGCCAAAGCCAAAGTGGGGAACGGTTCCCTCTTTCCACCGAATTCTCGAGGCATTGTTTGCTGAATGGCGGAACTAAACGCCGCACTTCGTGTCGATACTAGTGTAAAAAAATGAAAATATTAAATACTAGCGGCTCGCCAGCGGCTTCGCCCGCTTAAATTACATGATTATTGATTTAATAACCAGAATTAATTGACAACTAAAATGACTTCTAATTTTTTTGTTATTTTTTGTTAACTTAATCTGTAATATTCTAATATGATTTTTTTACGACATTAACGTATTTTCTTTAAGAGTTTTTGATTGTTTCGAACTAAAAAATACGACCAATGCTGATATTTCATTTATAAAATATACATAAAGCAATTTTTTTATTATACGTATATATTTTTGTAACATTATATTTTTTTACCTATGTTATGTTTTTTAAAACTCTGTTAAATGTGCTGATCTCAGTTAATAATTTAATTTACTGCTTCAGAAACAGCCTTAAATGTTAAATTATTGATTTGGGTTTTGGGATTCATAATATTCTTTGTAAAATAACTGTAATGATTGTATATTAACTCCTGTACGGTTTTTAAATTAGTTACTTATATATATTATTAGATAAATGTACAATTGGTAAATATGTACTCTGTGTACACGTAGAAACGATGTTTTTAGGAATTTTTATGTAGATTTATTTCAAACGAACGAACGAACCAAACAATATTTGTATTTACTTGATATTTCTTTCAAGATCAATTCGTTCTTTATTTCTGTGGTGAATTAATTACGACTTAAACTTAACTGTTATGATTTGTGAAGGTAATCTCCACTAACAATTTACGTGTGGTAGAGTCACGTTGGCAGCAATGGCAACACGCATGGGCAGACTCGACCGGATCATTACCATCCCCGGCATTTAAAACCGGCGTGAAGTAGTGGCTTTATGCCACTGCGTTTCGCATCAGGTAATGCCGGGCCCCGGCGCCCAACCCATCTTAAAGGCCGGCAACGCATCTGTAACTCCTCTGGGGTTGCACGGGGTCGTGGGCGGTGGTAATCACTTACCATCAGGTGACCCGCACGCTCGTTTGCCGTGTCTTTTCCATAAAAAAGAAAATTGTTTACTTTATTGTATAAAATATTATATAATAGTGCTTCAAAAATTTATATTTTTGTCAACAGTTATATCACCAAAACGTTTCGAATGTCATTCTTTAGCCAGGAATATTACCTCTAATATGTTATATAATATTCATTCCCCATATATTATTATTAAATAATTTTCACGCTTTATCCCTTTATCGCTTAAGTTAAGTTAAGTTAGTAAATAATTTTCATTACATCTTATTTTGTGATATCATAATGTTTTTAAATACCCACATTACGTAAATTTAAGAAAGCTTATTCAAATTTTCATCCAGAGAAATTTTAGCAACTGTTTCCATATTCATAAGCGTCACCTCTGACCTTCAATATGATTCGTCCTCTTAAGACAAGTTAATAAATCTTCAACGTTCCCAAACAAAAGTTTATTTTTTAAAAAAACTATTTCCATTACTCTTATTTGGGTTTGAAAAATTGTTTATTTTATTGGATAAAACGAAGGATATCAATAGAAGAAACAATCATTTATATATCTACAACCGATGCGACGACACTTAAAGACGGATCACGGTCAGAATTGGAGTTTCTTTAAGGAAAAGTAGCTCAAATGCTTCTTTTAACAACTGTAGAAGATATAGTAGGTAACCTTTTAGTTTGACACGAATTCTAAAAAACTAATTCTCAATTCAAACAATAAATACAATGTTATTAAAATCTCTTTCTATAATAAAAGCAGCTCTTTATCCTTTTACAGAAATATCTCAACTAAACAGACGAATTCAAACTTGCGAAATTAATTTTTTTTGTTGTCACGAACAGTGAATGTAATTTCGGTGCTCTTTGAATGTAATGCTAGGAAAGTTGTAGGTCTCGGAAAAGTGAAAATTGAATCAAGCTCCAGCGAGAAAATTCCCTGCAACGAAGACTCGTAAATTGTTTGCCACCAAATATTTTGCAAGTCATATTAGTGTTTATTCAAATAATATGACGATATATTATAGAAAAAAGATGTGATGAAATGTACAAAAAAGTGGGACAGTGTACGACCATAAACGCGAAGATTGTAGGTTCGGTCCCAATCGGGAGAATGAACTATTTTAATTTCTCCGGTCTGGCGTTTAGGTATTATCTTGGCACTAGGTTCTTTCTGCCTGGCCTACTACGAGTATATGCGTGATACAGACTAAAACTGAAAAATAAATTTACTTCGATTAGATTACGTTATATTTTTCGTATCTCTATTCTTAATATATTATAAAGACAAGTTATAACTTGCCTCCATATTATTATAAGCTTAGTTCAAAAAGAAGACTTCAAGCCGTGGCCTACTGATATTGAAAATCCATAATGCGGGCATACAGTCATCTCATTTACATACCACAAAAGAATGAATGCGAACGCGATGAAAGCCGCTGAATGATAAAATCTTTTATTGTAGTTTTTATTTTTATTTTTACACAGTATACTTGATAAATTTAAAGTGATTGTGTACGGTGTTGAGGATTCTACTATTTGTAATGTATTTGTGTTTAAGCTCAATATTATTACTAGACAGGGCAAATTATGTAGGTATTTTATTATTTCTTTTTGTTTTTAAACATTCTTTTATAGTGTTATTCCACAATAAGGAAAGAAAAATACTTGTTAAGAAAATGTATAAATATTTAAACGTGGCGGGCTTTGAACCCGCGCCTCTTTGGAAACCGTCCAAGTTGTGTCGGATCAGGAAAATTTACGTATTTTAATTTTAATTAAATGAGAAAATTACAATAGTGATGAACGCTATCAAATTAAATAGTTAAATATATGTAAGTATATTGTACCACAAAACCATTAAATTTCATTAGTTCTAAAATAAAGTCCGCGACTCTGTATATTTACGAGTATGTCTTATAAATAAGTTACAATAAAGAATTATGTGATAAAAAATAATTGCAAATTGCAAGGCGATATTTCACCGTTTTATATTTAACTTGGGTATTGAAACTTAAGTGCGAAAGTTATTCCATCATCAAGGCAATTTTATGAAGATAAGCTTTGGCTTTCTTATAGAATGTAAATTTGGCGTATGTTATACTACGTTGTGGGAGGTGCACACATCCTCTTAATCTGTTAGTAACTGCAGTATAATAAAATAATTATAGGCGGTCTGCGTGTGAAGCCGCAAATGGGCCGCTAGTATAAATAAAGATCAAAAAGGCTGTCAGCCATTCAACTTCTGTATCTTATCCCACAATTCGGTTCGATCCTTTGAAAAAAAACCACAAGGCAGGCACTACCCCAAGCAACTGTCACTTTAGAATACAAATGAAGAAAACTTAGTTTTATTGCAAAAAGAAGATTAGAACGCAAAAGTAACCAATGTAGACCAATGTTACGAAAAATCTAAATTGTACAAGTTTGGGATTATTTTAAAGATGCATGCACCTCACCATCATACAAACTCTGACGCCACTGGCTTGCAGGGAGTGAGGCCTAGCGTTATTTATCTCTTTCTAACGTCATTATAGCGTTCTTTGTTCCGCCGTTATTGTCACTGTAACAACCTACTCGTTTCACAACTAGCCCCGGTCTCCTCCATATTTAGTATGATACATTTTTGAAAATCGAACATTACGAACACTTTACAGTAAAGTAAAGTCTTCATTTAAAATGTATAATAATGGCAAAAATTAAAATCTTATTATTTTTTATGTAATTAAATATTTTATTTATTCATACTTCTATGTTTGTAGAATAACGTAGGAAAATTTCAAATTAATATTAATAATATTTTAACAGTCAGCAGCACATCTGGAGTTATGAAAACAAAATTGGAATGCTAGCCAGAATAAAATAAATACTCATGTGTTTATTAAAGCGAGCGAAAAAAGAAAGCACAAACTAATGTTTTTGTTCTACTTCCATTTAGAAATGCTAATTCTAGTGTTTTTATTTTAAGGTCCTAAACTTAAATACTACATAAGCGAAGCGAAGCGAACATAATTTAAAGAAAATTATACAAAAAGAATAAAAATATATTGTATTATGTGGGATACAGCATGGAGTTGCAAAAAATATAATAACAATATAAAGTATAATAATTATAATTTGTATTGTTATTATATTTTTTGCAACTCCATGCTGTATCCCACATATCCCCTATATGTGGCAGAGGGAACATAAGACACTCCGTTCCTCGCTTTACTCTGAATTTTCGAGGTATTGCGTGTTGAGAGGTGGTACTATTGCCTAGCTGTTCATTTCCCCGAGTGGGAATCGAGCCCACAACCGTCGCACTTGTGTCACTGCGCTACGACGGCCTCACATTGTACTATAATTATGAACCTTACATGTCAAAAAGTTTCCCGTCTTCTTGACAATAAGTCTAGAAAACTACTTTAGTAGAGAAAGACGACTCACAATTTAAATCTGTATACTTAGACAAAATGACTTTCATACTTTTGTAGTATAAAAATATGGCTTTTGTTGGCTCAACTATGGAACGAATCTCGAGTCACTAAATGCATTCTTCTTATTGCAGTTATTATTCAGGCTATTTTTATCATTTTGTTGGTAAATTAATGCACCTTGAAATTTTATAATATGCAATATGACCGCTATCGTCATTTATTCGTTTTAAATTTAATAAAGCATGTCATAATTCATATCAATTTATATGAAAGTATTAACATTTGCAATTGAAGGGGATAATACATTTAACAATTATGAACTATTGAATGGTATTGTGTAGAATATCGATCTCATTTGACGCCATTGCCGCTATATTAAACCTGTTTGGCTATTAATGATTATTGGGAGGTCAATTTAAAAAAAATCAATCAATTTTAATAAAATGTTTTTATAATCCAATCTGGTTAAACACGACGTGGCTTAGAGGAGATTTGTTAAGATAACTAAATTTTTACTAACTTTGTAACTGATCGCAATCAAATATTATTAAATATTTGAATTTTAATAAATATATTAAGTTTTTTAAATACAAAATGTAATATTTATTTAAATTTATATTTTTATTTTTATACACACACACACACGCACACGCATACGCACACACACATACACGCACACACACGCACACACACGCACACACACACACACACACACACACACATAGACGCACACACAGAGACGCACAATCACTATCTTAATGTATTATTTATTGTACTGTTATTTGTTTTCTCAATAATATTTATAAGAATTTGTCAAGTATGGGTGCATACCAGAATTCTATCCTTTCCGCCAGTGGGAACCTGGTGACTGGTAATACAAGCTCAGAGCTTAGTACAAGCGTCAGTCTCACATGATACTAAAAAACTTTGTATGTATCTAAATGTAACCTTATCTTTTTGTATACATTGTGTTGAGAAATAAAGTTTATTATTATTATTATTTCTTCGTTCTGATGTCGAGGCAAAGCGCGGCGTCAAGTTCCGCCGGCGGAAAATGGAAATCTTAACACTACTTATCCGCTGCGTACTCTGCTGTGGGATACAGCGTGAAGCTGATTTAAGTTTTTTCTTATTTAAAATATGTAAAAATATTTTTACCTATCAAATATCGTATATTTTTTATGTATAAAATCACTTCAAAGTAACGATGATTGATTGCGGAACATTTGATAAATAGAGGGAAAATTAATGAAGCTGGAACATAGTGCCAGATTTTTTGCGGTTACATTACGCTTTATGATATTTTTTATCTTACGCTTTTCCCACATTTATGAGAGTAGAATTAAGAGAGATAAACTTACTTATAATTAATGAAAATGAAAGTCGTTTTTGGTGATGGACATATTAATAGACCAAGACCAAGACTACTAACCGGGGAGGCCGTCGTGACGCAGTGGTACAAACGTATGATTGTAAATGCGATGGTTGTGGGTTGGATTTCCTCTCGGGGGAATGAATTATTATTTATGAATATTTTCATTTCTTATAGAGTTCAATTGTGGCGCATGGGCACAAAGTGTGATTGTAAATGCGACTAAGTGTGCGTTCGATCTCCACTCCAGGAAATTAAATATTTATTTGAATTAATATTTATGGGATTAATATTAATTTTTAGTGTCATAACACTAGGTTCCCTCTGCCTACCCCGCTGTGTGCGGGATTTAAAAAATTAAATTTAAATTTCTTTATTTTAGTGTTGAAACAAAGCGTGCCGTTCAACACTCAATGCCTACAGAATTCGGCGGAAAGTGGAGATGGAGTATTTCAATACTAGGTGGTTCCTAGTCCGCTATGTGCGGGATGCAGCGTGATGCTGATTTTATTCATTTCCTCGCTGTGCCAACAAGGGAAAGTGCAGCGTACTCACGCTTCGCTTTCCTGCCTGACCAGAAAAGTAAATAAATACGAACTTTGAAGGATGAACTACCGTTGGCATAGTTGTTAAGCACATCTCTGCCTAATGGTTAATGACAAAAGCTAATAATATTTAACGTTGAAATATATTTATGAAGCTATACCTATACAAGTCGATTCAATTATGTTGTTTAAGTATTAGTACGTAATTACGTTTAGATATTCGATTCCGCACCAATAACAACACATTAATGGATTCCCAAGTGCAATAACTGAATTCAATCAAGAGTCTGTCATATAGTGCACGTTGTTATTAAGTATTTGTGTTATTATTTATATATTAACTAACACTTTTTGTATAATTTGTGATCTCAACGGAAATTCGACGGAAAATTTGGAACGGAGTGTCTTAACATTAGGTTCCCTCTGCCTCTAGTAGCTCACACCACACAAGCACAGTGGTTAGTAACTGTAAACGATGGCTTAGCATCTACTTTTGTAAATATTAATGAATGAAAAATATTCTTATAAAATGTATATCATTCTAAAAGTAGAAATACAGATATGAAATAAAACAACTGATTAGAGATTGTAATCAATTTTATGGGGAATAAATGTTATGAAAAACATCTTGCAGATGCTTATTTTGTTGCGTATCCATTACCTACTTATGATCTATTACAGAAATTGAAAGAAATATCTAATTATACTGTATTTTCTTCTTCAAAGACGGATCTCTGCAAAAACAAAGGGCGAGAGATTACCCTTCATTTGCTAATTTAGTTGCTGTTACAAGATTAACGATGTTGCTAAAAATAGAATGCCCTGTCATTGTTACCGTATTACTTGGTTTTTATATTTTTTTCTGAATTGAAGTAACTACGGCCCAAAAAAGAAAAAAAAAGTAATAAAAATTCAAGTTTTGATTACAATAAAATTTTATTTTCAATAAACTTCATCAGTTCTCTTGAGGGGAAAAATCATTTAAAGTTATCGAAGTAAGACGACATAGATATATATTTCTATCAAAATAAAACATATCGAAAATATTTTAATAAAAATAGTAACAGTCATCTCTATTGTGCTACGAAAATTTCTTACCTAAACCGCTATGAGATACTTTCACCAAACAACAATAAGCGTATAACGCAAAGTTTCGTGGCAATTGGCCATATCCAACTGAAAAGAATCTTAACTTCTAAATATCTCTGAAGTTCGTTGTAGTGGAACAAAAATGATAATAGTAAATAGGTAGATATACTTTTGTGTGTGATACGTTTTTTTACTTGCATGTCTACAATGAAATTCTTATACTGTATGAAAACATCTTTACGTTATCCAAAGAACTCAAGTTTAATTGTTTAGTAGGAAAACCAATAATTGAATTTTCTGTATCCTCATTATATATTGTACAATATATCGTTAGACTTCGAATGTATTAAATTCATTTTCATTCATTCAAAAAAATCATACATTCAAAACCTCCTTTGCAGGCCACAATACCTTAAGCAATACTAAAAATGTAAGAAGTATTAGCTACATTTATCTTTGCATTATCAATGTAGCATCAGTTTTATAATGTCGTACATATAAAATAATATTTACTTTGAAATTTTGTCTTAGAGCAGATCAAGTTTCTTAGAAGATCTTTAAAAAGCTGGGAAAAGCCTTTGACTTTGAAATGACGACTCAAAGTCTGTGGGGCAATTGTTTTTACAACTTGGAAAGCAATCTTTCTTTGACAGAATGAGTCGGTAAAATAAGAGGTTTTTAATCTTTTGGACTCAATTTTTTCTAACATTGGTTAGCCGAATAGTCATAGAATTCTTTTTAGTTTTTCTATTAAATTAGTAAACATGATTATTGCATATGATGACAAAATGAGTATACTGCTCTTAAAATAGGATTTTTTTAGAATGTACAATTAAAAGGAAAATAATATTAACGTAATACTGTGAAAAATATAAAATTCTATCAGCAATTTGGCTGTTTATTAAATCTACTTTTAGCATATCTAACGAAATTGACATATGCTTTTACGGCGGAGCGGGATTTCCTCAACTAATTTAAAACTTCCTTGATTGAATCGCGGCTGCTCTGGGTCGACACTGTTTTGGTTTACATTCTTAGTGGCACCGAGTTGTATTAAGTTATAAGTTTATCTATTATCTTTTGGGTAAGTATATTCTATAGTACCTCACTCGTTTCGATTATATATCAAAAAAGCTGTTATTTTACGTAAGCAAGCTTATTATAGCCCAAATTAGTGACTTCCCATGATATGATAAGACCTTAGATTTGATTTGATTTTCGAGTTTGTTTTAAATGAAACCCTTTTACCGGATTAATCGCGTGTATTATCTCTAACTGTGGATAAATTAAGTTATGTAATTTACCGCTAATTGATGTCTCTGGATGCGAGAGTACGTGAAATCTATCTTTTTCTTTTTATAAATTTATCTTTGGAAAAACAATATTATATAGATAGTAGTGAAGCAGTGAGCACTTGTTTTTTCAAGATTGCTTTCATGGAAGATGGATAACGTTCATCTATCATTTTCTTTTGCGTTTACTTATTGACGATAAACGTCGCGCCATTTTTAGTGGACAATATAACTTGTGTTGATATGTATTTTGCAAAACTGTTATTATATTTTATAATATCGTAGAATTGAAGGTCCTAATTGACTGAGTAATTCTATACAAACATAGTGTACGTCACGTCAAACGTAAAATACAATAATACAACAAATACGTCAATACGTCAAAGCATAAAAATAATAAAGTCATATTTCTGCAGTAAAATGTTAGACTTTCGAAATACATTTATACATAAAAATTTAATATTTATTTAAATTTATAGTTTAATTTCTTCATTCTGGTGTTGATACAAAACGCGGCGTAGAGTTCCGTCATTCAACACGCAATACCTCCAGAGTTCAGCGCAAAATTAGTATCGGAGTGTCTTAACACTAGGTTCCCTTTATCTTCCTACCTATTTGCTGTGTATGGGATTTTATTTAAAAACTATTACAAACTTATAAGTAGTTCATTTCGGTGCCTACAGTTTGTCAATTTAATAAGTTGTACTTACCGTTGACCTACTTTTCTGAAATTTATACGGATTCCTAGATGGGCGAGTTCGACTCGCCATTGACCGGTTTTTGATATAGGTACATATAAGCATTCTGACACATTTGAATAAAAGAAATATGAGCATAGGGCGCTGCTTGGAGAAACAAAGGAGAGTGATTCAAGCATTTGCTCTTTAAGATGTTTTTGTAAAGGACGCTTAGTCTCATTCAACAATACAAAGCCTGGTCATTAACTTCAAGGTGTTTCATGAGATCCGAGTTCGTTTGAGTATCTTTTTTTCTAGCTACATTAACTATTTTACTTTGTCTATATTCGTCTACTGCTTATTGCTCCAGTAATAAGTGAGACCGTCCTCTATTTTTTGTGACTGTATAAACACCAAATTATATGTACAATTCGCCCCTTAATTAATTTTTAATTAACAAAAATCGCATTTAGTTGTTTTTTAAATTATTGCAATACCTAGCTTAAAAAATATGTATAGAATAACGGATGTAGTTAAATATAAACATCGGTTTTATATACATGTACTTTAAAGAAGCTTCAATTTTGAGGCCGTCGAGGCGCAGTAGAGCGGTGCAGCGTGGCGTCTGGATGTAAAGGCTATGCTATCTCCTCCTGGGAGGATGAGAAAATTAGTTGCTAGAGGAGAAAGAAAAGACAATTCCAGGATGCCCTTGACTCTGGACCGTTATATATAAGAAGGCATATGATGCATATCATGATGATATATAAGAAGGTATATGATGAAGGTAATGATCTTGGAGTTATATAAGATTGATATGACATTCAGATCATTTTTGGAACCTTGTATGATTGTATTTTTTAACATTAAAAAATCATTACTAAAATATTTAAGCTTAGTACAATTATAAAGAAATCTTCCTCTATCACTATCACTATCCTTTCAAAAGAAAATGTGTTAGTTATTTATAGTCGATTTATGCTTAAATATATATTCTAGAATCTATCTTACGTTTTCCTCCTTAGAGAATTGCGCTTCCATTTCACGGGTAATAGTTTTGTTCAATATATTTTATTATTAACGACCATTTACATTTACCATTTTACTAGTATTAAAGTACTATATATAATTCACAATTTTAAGATAAATCCCATATTGACTGTGGTAATACCATGAATAGTTTTTGTTTTCTAGTGCACCATTCGTAGAAAAACAACGCAGTAGACAAAATCTACCTTAAAATGGATGTGGGATAAGAAAAATATCTTATATTTAAACATTTTTCTATTGTGGATGGATTAACATTTATAGCGTATTCATTGTGCAGACAGATGCTATTCGGGTCCTCCACAATGACCACGAAAATATAATACTATAATTATAAAATAAATTAATCAGCTTCACGCTGTATCCCGCACACAGCAGGGTAGATAGATACTTTTACCTAGTGTTAAGACACTTCGTTCCCCACTTTCTGCCGAATTTTGGAGGCATTGCGTGTTGAGTGGCAGAACTCAACGCCGCGCTTAGCCTCGCCACCAGAGCAAAGAAATGGAAATATAAATTTAAGTAAATATTTCATCTCCCCGAGTGGGGATCGAACCCACAACCAGTCGGTTTTACTCAATTACTTACCATAATTATAAAATATATAAAACGCGACTATATATAAAAATGTATGGAAATAATTACAGATATAAAATGTTTAATTAATATTCAAATTATACTATTATGATGAAAATATTTTGATTAATTACTAAAAAGTTATGACTATTTTTAATTATTATTAAATGATAAGAAGATAAAGAAATTATATATATATATATATATATATATATATATATATATATATATATATATATATATATATATATATATATATATATATATATATATATATATATATATATATATATATATATATATATATATATATATATATATATATATATATATATATAGATAGATATATATATATATATATATATATATATATATATATATATATATATATATATATATTTCCATAAATTCCATTTTGCCACTTTGGTAGTTGACATTGTCTATGTAAGGTAGCTCTCTTTTCTTTTTAGTAAATTATATTACAAATACTTGTATAATATATAATTTTGTTATGTTGGTAGTTAAATAAATAATAACATCATTGATATCATAAACTTCTTTTCTTTAATTTTGTGTTGTGTTACCTTATACACTGATAAATATAATAAATTTATACCTTTTTTTACTTCTATAACCTTATATTACTATTTTTATCTGATATATTAAGAAATTGATGCAAATCATTCCGCTGAACGCTAAACGAGAACGGAAATATTGAACGTGTTTTGTTTGTGAAAGTCATAGTTTTGATACTAAACGATTTGGTATTAAAAGTAAATTATAAATCCATAAGTATTAAAAATAATTATATTAAAATATATACATAAACATTTATTTTAATCCATTCGCGCTGCTTATTAAAATTAATATTAAATAGAAATCTTGTAATGTCGATTATTAAACAAAACTACCATTGAAAGAAGAGTTTACTATTGTTTTTCCTCTCCACACTGTATCCCGGATATATAATAAGCGGGGAGTGTTAAAACACGGTTCCCCACTTGCCGCCGAATTTTCGAGCCATTGCGTCTTGAGTGGCGGAACTCAAGACCGCCCTTTGCTTCGACACCAGAGCGAAGAAATGAAAATGTTAAATATTTCATTACCTCGAGTGGGAATCGAACCATACCTGCCATACCCCTGCGCGATATATTATAATAACTAGCCTCATATAGCTTACTATCAGGGCATAATAATATGTTATATTTTGGTGACTTGTTATAAAAAGTAAAAATTTTCTTCAATCTTCAAAGTGGAGGTTAAACAACAAATATAAATATTTCAGAAGACATGTTAAATGTTGAATTGGATGAGAATTATTCAGTACCGTACATTTCAAAATACAGTCGCGTTTCATGTTAATAATATAGCTTAAGGTTTCTTTCATCTGCAGCGATAAAGTATACTGTATTTTTAAATAAATTATTAATATTTTATGACAAAAAAAACAATGTAAATGTTCTTTTAGGTGTAGGTGAGATGATGCATTAGAATAATGTATTATTGCTGGGCTTTAACAATATAAATTCAATTCTATTTACATTTTTTTATATTATTCACTTATTATTTCTTCTTTGGTGATATTGAATACGAAAACAAACCAAATTATTTTGTTGTAGTGTAGTATTTAATCAATTTTTGCATTTAACACATTTATGGATAAAACACATAACATTTTTAAATGTAAAATAAACAAATATTTTAGGATATTTTCACACAAAGAATACAGTAAATTGTCTATTTAGAATATAATTTGGTACATAAATGCTTTTAAGCGCCTCGAGAGATTTAAAGCTATTTAAAACTTTGTATTGCGCTCAACTTTTCCTGTGAACAACGGTGGCTTAATTTGATGAGACTTAAAATTATAGTTGCCCTTGTTACTCTGTTTTAATATAAAACAAAAAGAACATTACATTTATAAATAATCCACGTGCTTGATTGTTTTGATAAAATCTATACCTACTATAATAAAACAGTAAAAAAGATAGTTTGTTTACATTGATTATATGTACGAAAAAAATATGTAGATGGGCTTAAAATAACTAATAGAACCTATGGTTTTTAAAATTTTTGTCTATTTGTACACGCACATGTAAGTTTGGAATGTTTTTTTAGATTTTTTCCTTCATTTGTACTGTGCTGTACTGTAAGTTCTCACATCTTTCCCATTTCATAACTGTTAAATGTATCAAAAACAATGCATAAATACTAGTACCCTTGATTGTGTTGACTTAGTAGTTTGATTTTTTGATTTTTTTTAGTGCTCCAATCGACTTGAATATTTGATATTAAATTAAGGTTGATACATCCACGTGATCTTGAGACAAATGTTATTGACGGACAGATGGACAATAAAGTGATTCTATAAGCATTTCGTTTTTTTACCTTTTGAGGCATGTAACCTTAAAAAAGGCAGAATTAAAAGACTTTTTATATTTTTATTGCCTAAAAGTCAAAGTGTTAATAATTTTTATATTTATAATAATTTCTCTGAGTGGTGAAAGTCTCTAAAACTGGAAAAACTGTACTACTGCGCCACTATTGCCTCAATATTTTTAAGATCAGGCGAGCAGGATGGATAGATAATATAAAGAATTACTATTGATATATTATATAATTTTATTCAAAATGCTTCTATCTGAATGATCTTTATTGAGAATGAGTTCAGATGTTTAAAAAAGCCTATAAAAAACAACATAAAACTACAATGTGTATATTTACAAAACCATATACGGGTATTTAAATAAAACCTTTTTTTTTTTCAAACAAAAAATATAGCGTTCAACAAACGGCACAGATTTATTTTCCGGTGTAAATAAAACGAGATACTAAATATCGTTTACTATTTAGAATTCTCCTCTCCGTTCACGATTCAACGGTGAGTACCAATTAATTATTTGTACTACAATCTATTGGGATTCATGCTATTTTGCTTTTGTAACGTTCTTTTAAATAACTAATGGGCCGCGAAAGTAAATACTTCCATTTTTAAAATATTTTTTTTTATTTCCACGTTTGTTTTTTTTAAATTATTCGTTCATACGATGGACGTGGGTTTAAATCATTCCATAGTGGACATTAATTTATAAATATTAATCATTAATTTCTTATTTGTAATACGAAATATTTTTTTATCTTTTTATCAATTGAGGTTTGTAAAAATTACGGCCATATTGTAATTAATAATTGACTAAAATAAAGCATTAGATTATACTGTAAACATTGTTTCTTAAAACAATATTTGCTCAATTTTTAAAAATGTTCTTAGTTAAAATTATTTTTAAAAGGATATTATAAATGTATGTACGTAAGTATGGAGCTATTGACAGAATTGCAAAGAAAAAAATATACTTCTAATTATACATAAAGAGCTTAACATATAGCTAGCTTAACAAGTTTTGATGCCTATAGCTATAGTTTAGTGTCTGGCCTATTTGTATCATTAAGGCTGGCTGGCTTCGTGCCACGCTGACCTGACTAAGCTGACCTGTACCAAAGGGTATCTGACGGTTTTAAATTTTCAGTTTAACATTATCTCTTATGCAATGAAAGAAAAGCCTATAAGATTTTTATCAAGAATTAATATTATAAAATATTGTGATGAAAAAAAATTATAAAGGTTATTTTTGTCGTACTTTTCAATATCTAAATAGAGAGAAAGACAGAGCTTTTGACAAGTACTATAGCCGTAGGCAGGTAGTTTAACTCTCATACATAGGAAACACTTATGTATTAAACAGCGACATTTTTAATTAACGCTTTTTGTATGTCATGACATCGGTCCATACTATCCATAGTAAGAATATGGGCACCAATACTCGTGTACTTAACGAGGACTATATTATATTTAACATGATGAAATTAAGTATTTAGGACATTTGGGTAAGCTTATAATAAAAAGCAATAAGTTATTGGGTGTAAGCTAGGTGGTTTACTAAAAATGTAAAGCATATTTAAGCAGATATGCAAAAAAATTAACAAATTTGTTTTGATTCAAGCCTCGACGTCGGCAGTTTTAGTCCATTACATTGAGCGTGGTTAGATTTATGTGTTGACGAGTCCCAAAAGAGCGAGTTGGCAGATTGCCACGCAGTTGACCCGCGGAAGAGGTCAACAAACGTGAAAATTTTTAATGGTTTATTACAGGTAGAAACTACGAACAAGACGTCGAAAAATAATGATGCTATGACACAGCATGACTTCTCAATTTTTCTCAACAATACGCATTGTATAAGACACTTAATTTTTTTTGTACCTTACGCATTTCACGAAATATAAAAAAAGGAGTTTATTTATAACAAGTAGATATACGGTTTGGAATTTAAAAAAAAAACAGATATAAGTGTCAGGTACATCTCTCACATACATTTTCATGTTTGTCTATGGCCTCTAACTTCTTATGATCTGCCTATGATTCTGTCATCTAACTGTTAGGAAGCGTTGTTTGTTTTGCATTATATTAGAACCTCTCAAATATAAAGCTACTTCATCACAACATTCAGTCTTTTATATGGCGCGCCCCTTCAACCCTGCCTCCTTGATAATAGGTACACTCTAAAGTTGTTTTAATATAAAATATGCTCATAGAATTTGCATTGAAAGTGAACGCGGACAGGTTTTATTTATAACTAGCGGCCCGCTCGCGGCTTCCCCCGCTTAAACCACAGAATTATTTGCTTAATACACTAAAATTATGTTCGTGTTTTAATATACCTATAATGTATGTTTGCAACGCACGCAAGTCGCATTTTTGTACCTCCCATAAGAGAGATGCAACTGTCAATATATTCATTTCATTAAACTTTTGCCTTAAGGAGTCTTTAGGACCTAAGTTATAGTTGTAACTATATAGTTATAATAATATCTACTTACAATAAAATCCTAACTCATCGGTGTCTGTACGTGGAAGATATATTAGAAAAATGATTATTACGGACATTTAACAATGTAATAGAACTTGGTCACTTTGTCTGTTTATCTGTGCGTTCAGGATAATCTCAGAAAGGGCTTAACCGATTTAAGTAACTTAACCTAACTTTGTGCCCCTGCGCCGCGATGCCCTTTAATATTAATACAGAATGGAAGCGTCAGCGCTCCTTTTACAGGGGCAATATATAGGATAAAATATTTTAAGCCCATACCTAAAGAAATTAACCAAGATACTTCAACAGTTTAGACGTAGACTTTTTTTTTCATGTTTATCCATACCTGTATTTCGTGTGACGCAGTTACGCATAGATACCAATAACGTTAACACATACTACTGCAAAAGTATTACTAAAGGTTAAACAAAATTTTCCAAATTGGTCCCGGTATTGGTGGTAGTACTTTTGGGACCTATTCAATTCAAATAAAGAAACAAAAAATGTAATCGATTGTTTTCATAATTTTAGTATATTGCCATAACTACAGTAGCTGGACATATGGTATCGCGGATTTTTTTATAGATATTGATGCGCTCTACAATACTGTAGAACATTATTTTGCTCTGTTTGTTCATACATCCATACATCCATACGTCCATACGTCCATACGTCCATACGTCCATACGTCCATACGTCCATACGTCCATACGTCCATACGTCCACACGTCCATACGTCCATACATCCATACGTCTATACGTCCATACGTCCATACGTCCATACGTCCATACGTCCATACGTCTATACGTCCATACGTCCATACGTCCATACGTCCATACGTCCATACGTCCATACGTCCATACGTCCATACGTCCATACGTCCATACGTCCTACCTACCTACCTACCTACCTGCCTGCCTGCCTGCCTGCCTGCCTGCCTGCCTGCCTGCCTACCTACCTATCTACCTACCTACCTTTAAGTACATTATTTTTTATAGAGTGTAGCGGTAGCCTTTCCAAACTATAAAATAGATAGCGTTACTTGTATCGAGTTCTACTGTCTCAAATATAAGCTTCTTGGAAACTTAAATACTTATATCTTTTGATAGAGTGAAGCTATTACAATGAAATAAGCACTAAATGTTACTTTGAGTTACTGGTAATTTTTACGTATAAAACTTGCTTCAATATATTGTGTACTTTTGATGTGATGCGTGTTCACATAAACCGGAAAACAGACAAACAGACAAACAGACAAACAGACAAACAGACAAACAGACAAACAGACAAACAGACAAAAATTCCAAAAATGTTGGAAATGGATTCTGTTAGTTATCCTTTAACACCCTGGATAATTTTTTTTTAAATATTTTCAATGTACAGAAACGACTTTTCTACAGATTTATTTTAAGTATAGATTCAATTTTTCACTATGAAATAGTTGTTAATGTATAAAACTTCAGTAGTAATTAATGATGCTCATGCTGCAATCATATCGTTTTGCGATATTATTAAGCATTTTATGAACTGGTTTTATTTGATAAAATTACTGTAAATAGTTAGTCTCTTCATGTAGATTAATCGCTTACATCTAAAATTATACGTTTTTGGAAACTCGACATATCAAATACTCTACAATAGTTCATGGTCATGGGTAGACTAACGTGGCATCCCTGGATTGGTGGGTTTTAAGATTTTATATATCCCGCACACAACAGGGTAGACAGAGAAAACTTAAGTGTTAAGACACTCTTATTTAGCACACGTATAAAAATTTGAACATAGCATAGGACTTGAAAGCCATACGTTCTCATCAAGCTACGTTCAATTATTTATACGTTTTTTAAATAAGTATTTTTCTTTCCTAAACGTGGAATAACATTTTAAATCAAGTTGTTTTGTTCTGTTCTCCACTTTCCGCTGTATTCCGGAGTCATTACGTGCTGAGTGGCAGAACTGAACGACACCAGAGCGAAAAAATAAAAATCTATATTTAAGTAAATATTTTTATTTTCTTCAGTGGGGATCGAATCCACAACCAGTCGTGTTTACAGTCACACATTTGTACCCCTGCTTTGATAATATTTGTTAGCTTTAAGCTTTGCTTGTATATGAATAATAGTAAAGGGAGACAGGTTAATGTAGCACATATCGTAGAATTTAGAGCTCTCTGTATTCAAATTGAGATATTTGTTGACAGTTCATCCATAGGTAACACATAACAACCATAAACTTTCATGATGTATTTATGTTACGTTCATATTAGTTAACTATGTTTTTTTTAATTGTCTTTTCGAATTTACCGAAAAAACTGCCTTAGGTACAAGAATTATTTATTCTCTCCATTTTCCACTAAATGTCCTGTTTAGAAATATGGGTGGTAAGATAACGAACAGGAATGGTATATCGATAATCATTGTATTGAACAACTTGAATGTACTATTAGTAATTAAGCCTCTTTGGCTGTACTGAATGTCACTGGCTGGTTTTAATAACATTAACTGTAACATTCTAAAGATGCAATATGTAAAAAAAAATCTAATAAGTTCTTTGATTTTCACGATTATTACACATATTAAATGAAACTAATTTCCGTCTACCCGTGACCACGGACTACTGTAAAGTGTTCGAAACGTCGGGTTTCCAAAAATGTAAAAACCTTAAATATTAATCCGGTTAAATTAGTTTCATTTAAAAAAAATCTAGTTCCCGCCATATTTCAATTGTTTTTCAAAAAAACAAAATGAACCTATGTGACGAAGAAATTCGGTACATTTTAAAGCTGTATTACAAAAAAGATAAAAAAGCAACAAACCGGGAATAAAATTTGTGCGATTTACGGATCTAATGCGGTATTAATAAAAGTAGCACAAATATGGTTCTAGCGTTTCAACTCTGGAAATTTTTGTGTGTAAGATAAGGTTCGCTCTGGACAGATAAAATCAGTCGACATATTAGTAGCTACGACATTGCTAAGGAACTGGATGTTGATCATAAAACAGTTATATGTCATTTACGAAAGTCTGAGTATAAGAAAAAGCTTGCCATTTGGGTACCACATGATGTCACTGAGACAAACCTTATGCAACGTAAACGTAACGTAACGTTTCCATTTGCGATTCTTCTAACAATTCCAAAACCATTTCTTAAACAGTTGATTACGGGTGATGAAAAATGATAAGAATGTGCGAAAAAGATTATGGTCAAAGCATGGACAAGCCCCACAGACCGTGGCAAAGCCGCTGCCTGACTCAGACCTAAGCAATGCTATGTGTATGGTGGGATTGGAAAGGAATCGTCCACTAAGCTTTTGCCACCGTGTAAGACTATCGATTCTAACCTCTACTATCAGCAACTGATGAAGTTAAAAAAAGCTATTGAGAAAAATCGGCCGGGGCTGGTGAATAGAAAGGGCGTGGTGTTCCACCATGACAACACCAGACCGCACTCATCTGTAGTCACGCAGTAAAAATTGAGAGAGCTTGGCAGGGATGTATGATGCATCAATGGCATCATGGCACTATCTATAAGATGGCAACAAGTCATCGATCAAAACGGCATGTACATATTATAAATAAAGAAAACATGATACCTAAAAAAAAAATTACGTTTGTATGAACAATACGAAAATACTTTTACCCCGACCTTATAATTATTAATATGGAGTTCCTCTTTGTAGCTAACTAACACAAGCATCTTTAAATATCACTCTAATCACCGTTTATTCAACAAAAATATTGTTCTTAATTTACAAGTCTTTCAATAAATATCATGTAAGCAGTAAGCTAAAAAAGAACCTTCTATTTAAGCTTCGATCTATATGTATTCTAATTTTCACTACTTTAAAAATATAAAATCAAATCAGCTACTTTTAAGACTATTAAAAAAATATCATGAATTAATTTTGTGTTACTTATGTCATCGAGCTTGGATCATGATTGCTTGTAATAAATTTTTCAAACAAACATCAACAAATTAACTTGTTTATTCAAATGTATTTTTGTAAATAATTTTTTTTAATACGTTTATGAATATATAAATGTACTCCTTTTAGAAGCTCAGTATCATATATAATCAACAAAAACAGCTTATAACTGCCACTTAAGTTACTTGAAAATCAAGTAAATTTTAGTTAACCTTTTATATACATATCTCTGAAAGTTTTAGTACGAAAATATCAAACAGCGGATTGATCTCTTTTAAGATGTTACACGAATAAGTTTCTTGTACGTATCTTATATTGGAATTGAAAATATTTGATACGACATTATGAAAGCACTTTACTACGAGTGGTTTTTCGTATGTTATTTTAATATTAGTCTTTTACTTGATATTCTCTTCTTTTTAGGGTCTCGTCCTTCGACACGTGAATACGCGAGGCACTAAGGAATCGTTGGTTGTATGTACTTTGATAAAATAATGTCAACTGACAGATGCATGCCATCTCAATCTACCAGTGACCACGGACTACTGGAAAGTGTTCGGAACGTCGGGTGTAAAAAAATATAATCCCTATAATCTAAATGTACAGACAACATACTCTTACTGTTTTGAGTTGTACTGTTGTGAGAGTGTGTTTTTGCTGCATTTTGTAGAAAATTATATGGGGATACTTCCTGTGGATCTACAGCAATGTTTGTCACAGAGTGTGTGCTTACAATATAAATTTAAAAAAAATCTAAAATTGTGAAAAATATCATTACAAATTTATATTTGCAATTCATTTCATACAAAATTTATATTGATATTATTTTTACAAAAGTACAAGAACAGTTTAAGAAGATTTTTGAATATAAAATATATTTATTCAAGCATTTTCATTTTACGCTTAAAGAGGGTTTTTTAATCTTAGTTTTTTTACATTTTGTACGCAAAAATTCTGTGATGTCTTTGATGTGAGCTTTTCTAATAAGAAACCTCAGGAATATGAGTCTTACTCTACAGAGAAACGTATAATCTGAAGCTTTGTTCCAATAATGAAGCTAATTATTTCTAGAGAAATAAAGTTTAAAGTTTATAATTAAAACTTGATATATTAATAATTGTGACACAAAAGTATATTAAACCTAGTAGGCTACTACCTACTATCAAAATACTCTGTATATTGATACAATCCTCTCAGCCTACTTTCCGACACATTTATTCGGGATAAAGAGTGAAGCTAAAAAAAATATTTTTAACGCAATATAAATTACAGCTTATATCAATTACATTACTTAAATAATATCGAAAGCTCATATTTACAATATTACAATGCCTTTATTTGACTCCATATTCTAATTCTGACTCTATGAAGTGCATTTCGTCTGCCGTCAAGTATACAAAATCGTTCAACAGAATAAATTCAATACACGTACAAAATTAAGTCAAGACTACACATTTTCAACAAAAATACGAATTAAAATACTAGCAATAATCTGTATGCGAAATTTGTACATGGGAATATTAAATGCTGGCAAACAATTTCCAAGCCGATAAACATATTTTCTTGAATCATGATTAAGAACACCATCGATTAAGTCAAACGAAAGAAACTAAATGAAAATTGATTCATTCGTTTGTGAGCTACGACGCCACAGATAGACACACAAATCAGGAACGACAAACTTTTTATTTTCATCTCTATTTAAAAACACTTTGGATTCCAAATTTATTCTCAATATTTTATAAATAAATCTGCCAGGGTAAGAGTATGAAGTTACTATAAAAAATATATTAAATAATTGAATAGTGTGAGTGGGTACGGAGTGTCTTAACACTAGGTTCCCAGGTTCCTACTATGTCTTATATTACTGATAAGATGTAGCGATATGAAATTCTATCAAGCTATCTATTCTATCTATTCTATTCTATCTATTTCTATTCTATTCTATTTCTCGCTACACCACCTTAGATATCAAACAGAAGCTGATCTTTGTTTACTCGCAGTGAATACCAATTTATATTGATTTAACCACATCGCTGCTGGTGCATACCCTCTATAATATGCCTTATCTGAGTGTGGCAGACGTAACCGCAATATGAACGTAAAACATTTTTACGTACATTTTTATACATGTTGCATGTTGCGTTTCGTAATTAAGACTAATTTGAATTAACATAAATCAATTTTATCAATAAAATATCTGAAACGGTTTATATTTGTAATAAATAATCATTTCACAGATTTTTTAATATAAACATATACTATTGAAGTAGTGGTTTGTCTATTCTGTTCAAAAGTGTAACCAAAATCGTCAAATTATTTGCTTTATTTCAAATCAAATTGTTCCTTTTCACTTAAACCACACACGGCTTGCACGTAAAAGCGCCTTGCTTTCCGCACTACAGCACAACAATGGATGGGATGGTCTCCGTGAGATATGGTGCTTATAACCATATACGAGTACGTTTCTGTAACATATACAGATGTCTTAATACATTGAGTAAATTTGTTTAGCGTCTTACATAATATCTACAAATACTTGAAATTTTGCATTAGAATGCTGTTCTATAAAATATTTATTGTAAATGAATGTTGCTTTTGCTCAATTATTATACACGTCTGATGATTTAAGCATCTGTAAATGTGTAATATGTTTTAAACATAGGAAGATGCCGTTTTCCTAAGAGACTTCATAACGATAAAAAGTCCAAACATTATTTTTCAATTTATCTTCTTAATTAATAAACAACAAAATAGCTGTAATTCGTGTTCTTATTAAGATTTTCGCGAAGTTTTATCCTAGAAATCTCAGGCAAATAAGGCCATTTCTGTGAATAGTAGTGAATAATTTAATAAAATAACAAAATTTATAAAAATGGAGTGAAAATATTTTGATTGTAGAAAATATTCCCTGCTTCCAACTATTTATCACCTTCTTAGCTACTTTAAATAAAAATAAACTTTGATATTTTTAACAACTTGTTCCGTTTATATTTAGAGCACACCGTGGTTTCAAATAAAAATAAATAAACAGAAATTAAAGCGACGTGTATTTTCAAATTCAATTGGCTTCGTTAGCGCCACTCTAAGATACTGCACATTATACGAAACACAGACTTGGATAACTTAACTGTCGTCGATTCTCCTGGAAGCAGTTGGCACTTCGCCACACTACCGACCTACATCAGGGTCAGACACCGTCTCAATAAGTTATTTTTGTTTACGCCACATATCTGTTTTATTAGAAATTGTAATTGATTTTTTGACCCGCTCCTACTTGGTGATATATGGAGAGGTACCGGTACATGAACAGTATTTAACGTTCATATGTACATTGTCCTAGTTTTTCGGATTAGCAAGCACCTTCAAAAGCCGCAAATAATTTATGGATGGATATTTTTTTAGGTTTCCGTACCTTTTAAGGAAACAAAGAACCCTTATTGTCCGTCTGTCTGTCTGTCTCTCAAGGGCCTTTATCTCAGGAACCCTTGCAGATATCGAGTTACATAGCGCGTATTTTGACACAATATAAGGAATCAAAATTAAGGGGGTACTTACGGTTGACCTAGAATTATGAAATTTGGTTGCCAGCATCTACAAGTCGTACTAGTACAGGAAAAATCTAGAAATTATACATTTGGGTAATTATATCCTAAAAAATAATAGCCTTAAAAGGGAGACAAAATTTGGTATTAAAGCCGCTAGTTTAAGTGAGGTATCAGACAAAAGGGCTCTGGCTAAACAAGCATGAAGTTTAGAAAAAGCTCGAGACCGAGAGATTTTTGTACGGAACCCACGGTGGTCGGGTCCAACTCGCATTTGTTTATTTATTTGATAAATACATTTATATTTAGCTACTTTCAAGTATTACTATATATTAATATATATAAAGAGGCCGGTCGTGGCGCAGAGGCACAAAGTGTGATTGTAAATTCGACTGGTTGTGGGTTCGATCCCCACTCGAAGAAATTAAATATTTATTTAAATTAATATTTCCATTTCTTCGTTCTGGTTTCGAGGCAAAGCGCGGCGTTGAGTTCCGCCCAGTCAGCACGCAATGCCTCGAGAATTCGGTGGAAAGTGGGGAACAGAGTGTCTTAATACTGGATTCCCGTTGCCTATCTTGCTATGTACAGCGTGAAACTGATTTTTATTTTAATTAGTATATTTATAAAGAATATTTATCGAGGCATAAGTTTCTTTGTCAGTGTGTTCAGTGAAGCAAATCTAATTGTATAGCCTCTACAGACCGAGTTCTTCCGTACTATTAATATTCCCGAGAGAACTTAATTTCTACGAAGCGAGCCTCAAATATCTAATGCAGGCGTATTTATTTTAAACAATATATGTGGTTGTTTCATTAAAAAATAAATCATTTATGTAGGTGTTATAATTTATAATGCTCTTAGAATTATTTTAGAACCAAGTTTGCGGACTCATTAAAAAAAATAATTGTTTAAATTCCTTAAGTCGCAACTGTGTACTGTTTATTTGATTCTTATTGATTTTTTTTGAGCTGTCGGATAGTGTGATAGTTGACAGCTTTAAAATGTTTCATTAATTAATCTCTATATTCTTTTTTATTAATCACGTATGAATACAATATATTTTTTAAATAAATAAATAAATTAGCAGGCAGAGGGAACCTCGAGTTAATACACTCGGTTCCACATTTATTCTGTATGCATTGCGTGTTCAAAGGCATACGTAATCAAAATCTATATGCAGTTATGAAATTTTGTACGAAGAGATATCTTACAATATAAATACAGGAAAAAATCTTAAAGCTGGAAATTTATAGATATTTCATAGAAAAATAAATTACGAGCTAATAAATGTAGTAATTTTATTCAAAATGAGTGCATACGCCCCCGCATACATAATTTTGTATTTTTTTATAAATTGTACTTTCCGTGGGCAACTGGCGGGGCCGACTCGCATTTAACCGGTTTTTTTTTCAAAAATCTTATAAATTTATTTTATCTAAATTATCATAAATATCTTTCGTAAGGTAAAAATATAATATAATACATCAGATACATATTAATAAGTATTCTCCCTAATGTGATATTTATCACATCAAATCACCCCCAGTTTTAGTCGTGGACAATACACAAATTCTGATTAGTTGGGAAATATATTTCGATAACGCAATATGAAAGGCCAAATCTCTTTGCTGTTAATGTATATGAAACACAGATAAATAAAATGATGTAGGAGATACAAAAAACCTTATTGAAATTTCTTAAATAGTAAAATGCATCCAATAATATAGAACCGAGTCAGACGCCAAAATACTCGCTCTGCCTATTCCGAAAAAAGCAACTAAGGCAAAAAAAGAAAAAATCATATGCAGATTGATATTTTTTGTTACCTTTTAAAACTTGCCTACGCTGAAAACTTTAAATATTGTTAAATTGCGTTAAAGATTATTCAAATATTATCAAAAATTATATTTCATAATAAATCTACTAACAGTTTTAAACAACCTTAATTATTTATATAAAGCCCTGGCTGACTTTTAGTAGCAATCAAAGTGCATTTTGATAAGCCAATTTTTACCTCGTAGGC
Organism: Heliconius sara; assembly: GCA_917862395.2. Taxonomy (NCBI): domain Eukaryota; kingdom Metazoa; phylum Arthropoda; class Insecta; order Lepidoptera; family Nymphalidae; genus Heliconius; species Heliconius sara. The sequence goes on from OU860792.2 coordinate 9,249,012, forward strand.
TCACAAGGTTTTCATAATTAGAACTTAATATGTAAGTAATGCAATTACAAGAATAATAAAGTCTTAATAATAAAATATATTTAACTACGGGCGCGCGCGGCTTCGCCCGCTTACAAACTTTCAACCCCTATTTCATCCCTTTAGGGTTAAAAATTATCAAAATTCCTTCTTAATGGATGTCCAGATTATAAAAATAAACATCTGTCCAAATTTCACGTTTCTACCATCAGCGGTTACGGCTGTGCGTGCGTCTTACCTCAGTCAGTCAGAACAAGTCCTTTTATATATATAGCTAGAAGATAGACTAGACATTTTAATATGCTTAAGTATAACGATGCTATAAATACACCGGTCAAGTGCGAATCGGAATTACCTACCGTGGGTTTCGTATTGTATGTCGATATGGAAGTACATCTTATAAAAATTTACAAATTTAAGGTTACATCCGTATGCATTCATTTTGTATAAAATAAACTACAATAAAAATATGCTTTCATCTGCCTTTTGAACTTTTTACACGTTTTTATTCTTACCCTTTATATTTTGAACGCTGTATTCTATGTAGGTATGCAGAGGGAACCTGGTAAAGAAATAGAATAGCCTCAGAGACAATAATCAATATATGTAGTCAGGAATTCTTCATGCAAATTGTCCTAAATCGATACACTTACACCAGTTCGCATTAAAAATACTACTAGCTAAATGAACTACACGTGTCTAAGTTCATTGAATTCTACATTGCTTAAAATATTTTTTTAGTATTTTAATAAAGTTAATACAAACGTAGATAAATATTCATTCCAAATAAAGCAATTTAATACAAAAACCATAACAAAATTAATAGCAGCCGTGGAATAGGAATAGCGTGGAATTTTGCCTCTAATTTTAATAATAGATCAATTTGTAAGCACCAACTGAGTATTACGAGTATTCCTCGGTGCGCTGAATTCAATTAATAACGTTACTTTTGTTTTCAAGAAAATTTATTCATCGAAAGTTATGTATCAGCTGGTTTTAATGTAAAGTCTATACTAAGATCGTAATCTGTAAAAACTTCTCTTTGTTAATAAGTAAATTGATAAAATAAAAATTAAACTTAATATTTGTCTATTTTAGTATATATCTTTTACAAACATAAATCCAATCTAAATATTAACATTGTCATGAGAAAATCTAGAATAGAACACTACGCTCTTTACTTTACTCTGATTTCTCTGGTATTGCTTATTAAATGATATCGCCAAGCTATCTTCTTTACAGGTCGAAGATATTATGTAAATCCTGCTAATACTATAAATATGAACGGATTTAGTTTAAAATTCACAGTTATGTAGCTTATATATCAGAATAACACATAGCCTTTAATTTACGTTTAGATCGCATATATAAAAACAAATAACAGTTTGCAAGATATCCAATACCATTTCTTGTTATCCATAAGAAGCATAATATAAGTTTCGTCCCACAAAATATGTAGGAAGTAGGTAAACTTCCCATATTTTCGCTTCTTGATCAATTTATACGGGACATTTATGAGAAGCAATCGCACCCCAAAGGAAAATTCAATACCCATTTCAAATTATGTAAAATATAAAATGGGAGGACGAATTTTGTTTTTTTTTATGAGAAGAAAGAAAACATTGTTATTGTGTAGCTAGAAAAATAATTATCCTTTTTTTATGTACATTCCTATAACTACCTGCAATTATTGAATCAATATAGACAATTTGGTGATAAAATACTCTCTCTGCCTTATGCACACAAATGCAATAATAAATATATGAATGTTTAAAGATATCAATAATCGAATACTAATTCATGGCGCAGGGGTAAAAGTTGTGGGTTCGATGTCCACTCGAGAAAATGAAATATTAATATTTTACATTTCTTCGCTCTGGTGTAGATGCAAAGCGTAGTGCTAAGTTCCACCACTCAAAGTGGACCGCGGGGACCGTAAGTGTCTTAATGGGAACGGAGTGCCTTAATACTAGATCAAAAACAAACTGCGCTTTGTCTTCATTTATTATAGAAGAATGTATGATAAGAATTGCCTTAGGTTTTCCATTTCAATTATAAACTAAAAATATTATATTCATTAACACGTAACGAATTTTGGACAATTGATAGGTAAACTATATTTAAAATATGTTTGGTAATATTTTTAACGTCATTTACATTTTTATTAAGATTTATTCATAATAACAGTGGAAGCTCAAATATGCGCAAAATGATCTTATGAATAAAATATGATTTAAACGTGTTTGACTGAAACACCTCAAAATAAGTTTTGAAGTTCTATAAGTTGTATATAGTTTATTGTCTTCAATACGTCTTCAATATTTGTGGTCGTGACCTCCATTTTAAGATATAACGACCAACTGTCATACAACTTGTAAAGAAAAAGTAAAAGTAATTTAAGCTTCGAAACTTTTATCTTTCGCAAATATCTCCAAACAGCAGTGACAAAAACACCTGCCCTTCCTTTACTCCCGATTTTAACTGGGCCACGCTTTTACGTGCATGTTTACGTTAACGTCTTGTATGAAGTAGGCTCGTATTCTGATGCCCTAACATTTCTAATGACTTTTCTTTGAAACTCCAGCCTCTAGGTAAGCCTGATCCACACTTAAAACATTTTACGCTAAATATTATGAAATAGTTCCTTTCATACTTAAAAGTATATTTAAGATGAAATTCTTTAAGATTTTCTAGTCAAACTCATCTTCTAGTGGTTCTCTTGTTTTGCAGTAATAGAAAATTTCTGTTCACTTTCTACTTAAAAATAAAGTTAAAGAACTTTATAACATTTTGCAGATTTTAATAAATTTTAATTTTAGTTAATTATAACAATTTGTTATGATATTTTTTTAAAACTTTCTCGATATTTTATAACATAAATCACATTTGTAAGAACCCATAAGATTGATGGCGTTTCATGACAGTGTTGTCGTTGATGCATCATCCATCAAAATCTTTGGTACCTCACAAACGGCCTGTAGCCACAAAAACATGAAAGTAAAAAACAATCGGGTTAACTACTTTATAGTTTTGTATATTTTATAATAACTCTTTGTTTATTTGGAAAAGACACATGTTGTCACTCTCGCTTGTTGAAAAAATTGTTAAAAAAAATACTTTTCTTATCTTTCATGAAATAAATCGAGAAATAACAGTGGGTATAACACTAAAGGCAAGCCAATTAGGTTCATATCAGATATCGGCGAAAAGGCCCAAATTTAAGGTTGAATTACTACGGTTATAATATCTTTGACAAAAGAATCCGTACAAAAAGGTAAAGAAGCAATTATTTCTTCACTTTCCTAAAAGACGTTTATTAATGTGCGTGATTAATCGTCCTTTATCTGCCTTATAGGAAGGAGCATGTGATATGGCAAAAACGTGTTTCTCTTTACAAAATCCTTAAAGAATCTACAATAATATTTGCATTGATTTCTAATTGATTGCAAGCTGTTTTTAAAAGACTACAAAAATTTATTAAGTACTTTTTCTAATATACTTACATCTTTTTAATTACATATAATAATATTTTGAATTGCAGTCCCTTTACGAAAGTCAATTTTTATATGTAATAAGATCGCAATTAAAAAAAAATAGACCTTTTTACCCTTTTTTCTTTGATGCTATTACATAATTGTACAGTCATTGAATCTGAAAACGTGTGTATCTATTGTTTTCAACAAATCATACGGTAATGGCCGAATTTATTTTGCAAGATTTTCTTATATTGTATAGTGAAGACGGATGAAGGCTTAAAAAGAAACTGAAAATATAAAATTAGTATTGGTTACGACCAAAAAGGAAAAACCACAAAAATATGAAAGATGTTCAGTTTCTTTTGCGTTTATTTTTATATACATGTGTGTTTTGCATATTTTAGACCGAATACTCTAGTTTTTTTATAGTATAAAAGTAAACGTTCCCAAAAGCCTTTGTTCGTAGAATTAGGCACATATTATGAAAACAAAATAAAAAGAACATAAAATTTATCATGCCAGATTGGTTGTTCGATCTTCACTCGATAAAATGAAAATATTTATTTAAATTTATATTTACATTACTTCGCTCTGATGCTGAGGCAAAGCGCGACGTTGAGTTCTACCACTCAACAAGCAATGCATACGGAATCCGGCGGAAAGTTGGGTATGGAGTGTCTTATTACTAAGTTCCCTCTGCCCACTCTAGCATGAAGCTGATTCTTAAAATAAAAAAAAAATCATTTTTTTGTTGTAAATATTTACCTACTTGCCTGTTCGCTTTGAAAATTGAATGAAAGAAAGAAAGCTTTGAGATTGACACCATTTTTAATGAATTATTAATTTAATTTTTTTAGTTTCTTTTTCTAAAGGTCTTTTTAAAGGAGATTTTTCAAAACAATCGAGAAACTAATTTTATTGTTAACAAAGCAATTTAAGTTCTTGAATTTGTTCTAAAATACCTCAGGCTTAGACGGCACTGAAAATACGCTTTTCCGATCTGTGTTCACTCAGCTTACATTTTTCAATATGTTTTCTAACAAAAGAAACCAAGCAACAACATTTTCAAATTTCAAATCAAAATATTTTTCTTCGCAATATTGTACGTTATTGTATTATTATTGATACATATACTGTACAGCTTATAAAATTGTTACTGATCGCTGTCTGTAAAGATATTTTTGACTGTTTGTCGGTTTGTCTTGACAGAGATAAGCATCTCAGAAACGGCTGAACCGTTTTAAATACAGTTTTCATAATTGTACCTGAGGGAAACTACAGATTTAGATGTTGTATACATTTTATCATAAATTCAAATACAAATATTAATACTTTTTATCTCGGGGAAGTGCCTGAAACTTGCTACCACTTTACAATGCACTAACACGCCTTTACTGCTCCAGCCCAATATAGCAAATTATCTTAAAGGAAATATCTACCGTCTTTACAGCATTGGCTTACAAGCGTGGCCAACCAAATAACAATGTTGCCTGATAGCATATTTGCTATAACATATTACAGATAAATAAAACACACCATATTATTACTGGGAAATATAACAAGTTAAAATAAAAAAATATAGGAGATGGAGTGTCTTAACACAAGTTTCCCAGGTTCCCTCTGCATACCCTGCTACGTGTAAGATACTGCGTTCCACTAAAAAATATGCGAGGTAAGAATAAAAACGTGTAAAAAGTTCAAAAGGCAGATGAAAGCGTGTGTTTATTGTAGTTTATTTTATACTTTATATATATATTATTATATATATATTTATACTTTATATATATAATCTTAAATTTGTAAATTTTTATAAGATGTTCTTCCGTGGACTTACAATCCTAAAATTGGACATACAATACGAAACGTACGGTAGGTAACTCCGATTCGCACTTGACCGGTGTTTTTTTTAACATTGTAATATTGTTTATCAAGGCTTCATTATTCTTGTAATCCTATTACTTACATATTAAATTCTAATTATAAAGAATTTGTGAGCCTACGAGGTAAAAGTTATCTCTAGCTCATCAAAATGCACTTTGATTGCTAATAGAAGTCAGCCAGGGCTTAATGTTAATAATTAAGGTTGTTTTAAACTGTTAGTAGATTTATTATGAAATAAAATTTTTGATAATATTTGAATAATGTTTAACGCAATCTAACAATCCCAACCCACCTTGAAGGCCGGCAACGCACCTGTAGCTCCTCTGGGGTTGCACGGGGTCGTGGGCGGCGGTAATTACTTACCATCAGGTGAACCGCACGCTCATTTGCCGTGTCTTTTTCATAAAAAAAAAAAAAATCTAACAATATTTAAAGTTTTCAGCGTAGGCAAGTTTTTAAAAAAATAACTAAAAATATCAATCTGCATATGATTTTTTCTTTTTTTGTCTTCGTTGCTTTTTTCAGAATAGGCAGAATTATTTTGACAATTTTCTATTATTGGATGCATTTACTATTTTAAAAATTTTGATAAGGTTTTTGTATCTCCTACATCATTTTATTTATCTGTGTTTCATATACATTAACACCAAAGAGATTTGGCCTTTCATATTACGTTATCGAAATATATTTCCCAACTAATCAGAATTTCTGTATTGTGCACGGCTAAAACTGGGGGTGATTTGTTGTGATAAATATCACATTAGGGAGAATACTTATTAATATGTATCTGATGTAATATATTATATTTTTACCTTACGAAAGAAGGTACGTAATATGACAAAATATTTTTGGTAATTAAAGTAATTAATTCACCAGCAATTTTCGTAGTATAAAAAATAATTAAGGTTTGTTTTTTTACTTTAAAAATATATTTTTGTTCGTGTTCAGTGACATTTTGTAATGGACGCATTGTTCTCAACATCGTTTTAACTGAGGCAGTAAGCTAATTCGACCGCTGTCAACCCTGACCTCTCTGAAATAAAAAGGCCGTTGTACGGTCAGCAAGTTTATTTTTAATTGTCTTCTTTACGTATAACCGCTATTCTTTTTCATAGGCCAGTAAATAACGTTTAACAAAAGACTTATTAATAAAAAAAAAATAAAAACAAAAACCACTAATGCATAAAACTAAAAAGTAAATAAACAAGCCCTATATTTTATTAGGATTAACATTCGGGACCTCTGTAAATTATGCGGGGTTCCTGGTAAAGATTTTATTGATTGAAGAATTGCTTGTAGGTTACTGTTACTCCTGTCCGACTGTTAATCCTAATAAATTATTGGGCTTGTTTATCAGCTTTTTAGTTTTATGCAGGGGTTTTGTTTTTATAAATATTTTTTATTTTTTACTTTTTTATTAGGATTCATTACGGTAATGATAATCATGATAGCTCTCATCATCATAGCTCTTCCTTTGAGTCGGGAAAGAGAAATTATTTGACTCGTTGATCAAAAGTTGTGAAATACAGGCAAATAAATGTACAGTATTCTTTCTTGTTTTTTCGTTTTTTTTTCTTTTTCTTTAGCTTCACGCTGTATCCCGCATATAGCAGAGAACGAAGATGGAACCTGAGGACCCGGTGTTGAGATACTCCGTTACCATTAAATTTTTTCCGTTGCCTTCTTTACGCCGTTTTCTTGGCGAAACTCCGCGCTTTGCCACGTTACCACGTTACGTAATGAAACTATTTCCTCGAGTGGCAATCAAACCCACAATCTGTCGCGTGTATAGTCAGTCGCACGCTCATTTTAAATGCTAATAGAACTTTAGAAGCAATTTTAAATAAATTATTTATTATTAATTATTTTAATTTTAAAATCTTACGTAAATTAAAAGCTACTTCATATTCCATCTTCGATTGTTTTATGTTGAACTTCAACCCACAATTATTGTGTTCCATTTGGAACTACACTTTTGTACTACAGTGGCGTTAATTATATGCATTTATTAGAATCCTTTATTTTTATAAAAGTTTATTTAATAAAATTATGCAGTAAAAAATTAACGCTTTCACGTATCAAAGTAATTTATAAAAAGTGTGAATAAAACTTAAGTTATTCTAAAACTTTCGTAATCATCTAATTTGATCTTTTTTAATCTGATCTCAACAGTTTCTAGCATAATTAATTTGAAGGAACAAAAGCTTTCACGGATTTAAAAGATTTTTCTAAATAGCTTTCCAATAAAATTGTATCAATTTCAATAAGAGATATTCTTTAGAAGATGATGATGACAGCTTCACGCTGTATCCCGCACACAGCAGGGTAGGCAGAGGGAACCTTGTGTTAAGACACTTCGTTCCCGACTTTCTGCCGAATTCTGGAGGCATTGCGTGTTGAGTGGCAGAACTCAACGCCGCGCTTGGCCTCGACACCAGAGCGAAGAAATGGAAATATAAATTTAAGTAAATATATATATATATATATATATATAATATTCTTTAGAAGATACCTAATATATATATATATATATATATATATATATATATATATATATATATTCTAGTTTCACGTTGTTTCTCGCATATGGCAGGGTAAGCAGAGGGAACTTAGGGTTATAACACTCCATTTACTACTTTCCGCCCAAATTTTTACTTTTATTTTGTTGACCCCGAGTGTAAATTAAAACCATAACCGTCGTATCTAGAATCCCGCTGCGACCATAAAAACATTATGAATGAATAAAATGCTTTAATTAGTTTTTCTTTTGTCATGTTCTTTAACTAAATTCACGTTGTTATGACAAAGCTAATTAATATGTATAAAATCTTATGCAGTGAGCTTAAATGTGAGATTATATAAATATTCATTAGAATCGTAGCCTTTACTTTCTATTTCACCTACCTACTGCACTTGAAGATATTTTATTAATAATTTTTATTCCTCGTAGAATTCAACTTAATTAAAAATTGAATAGCATTGGTAGAAAGTAATACTTTTGAGTGTTAATTTCTTTTCTGAAGAACTATTATTAAAGTGGGAAATATTACTTCATAATAGATATAACACGTCTTTTACTAACGCTCCATTGAACATAGCTCAATTGAACGCTTCGGATAGGAGTACAGGTAGTTTAATTTAGTTGTTCTTTTTAGTAATATTTATAAGATTTTTAAAAAAAAACCGGTTAAATGCGAGTCGGCCCTGCTAGTTGCCCACGGAAAGTACAATTTATAAAATATTGTCATATTTTATAAATTGTACTTTTTGAATAAAATGACTACATTTATGAGTTTGTAATTTTTTTTCTATGAAATATCTATAAATTTCCACTTTTAAGATTTTTTCCTGTATTTATATTGTAAGATATCTCTTCGAACAAAATTTCATAACTGCATATAGATTTTGATTACGTGTGCCTTTGAACACGCAATGCAATCAGAATAAATGTGGAACCGAGTGTATTAACACGAGGTTCCCTCTGCCTGCTAATTTATTTATTTATTTATTTAAAAAATATATTGTATTCATACGTGATTAATAAAAAAGAATAAAGAGATTAATTAATGAAACAATTTTAAGCTGTCAACTATCATACTATCCGACAGTTCAAATAAAAATCGATAAAAATCAAATAAACGGTACACAGTTGCAACTTAAGGATATTAAACAATTAGATCTTTTTTAATGAGTCCGCATACTTGGTTCTAATATAACTCTAAGAACATTATAAGGTATAACACATACATAAATGATTTATTTTTTAATGAAACAACCACATATATTCTTTAAAATAAATACGCCTGCATTAGATATTTGAGGCTCGCTTCGTAGAAATTAAGTTCTCTCGGGAATATTAATAGTACGGAAGAACTCGGTCTGTAGAGGCTATACAATTAGATTTGCTTCACTGAACACACTGACAAAGAAACTTATGCCTCGATAAATATTATTTATAATTCACGCTGTACATAGCAAGATAGACAACGGGAATCTAGTATTGTAGTACACTTTGTTCCCCCCTTTCCACCGAATTATGGATGCATTGCGTGCTGACTGGGCGGAATTCAGCGCCGCGCTTTGCCTTGACACCAGAACGAAGAAATGGACATAAAAATTTAAATAAATATTTATTTTCTTCGAGTGGGGATCGAACCCACAACCAGTCGAATTTACAATCTCACTTTGTGCCTCTGCGCCACGACCGGCCTCAAATTGAATATATATTAATACTTGAAATAACTAAATATAAATGTACTTTTCAAATAAATAAACAAGTGCGGGTCACGTGGGTTCCGTATAATAATTAGAGGTCTCTAGCTTTTTCTGAACGTCTTGCTTACTTAGCCAGAGCCCTTTCATCTGATACCTCACTTGAACTAGCGGCTTTAATACCAAATTTTACTCCCCTTATAAAGCTATTATTTTTTAGGATATAATTACCCAAATGTATAATTTCTAGATTTTTCCTGTACTAGTACGACTTGTAGATGCTGGCAACCAAATTTCATAATTCTAGGTCAACCGGAAGTACCCTATTAATTTTGATTCCCTATATAGTGTCTAAATACGCGCTATGTAACTCGATATCTGCAAGGATTCCTGAGATAAAGGCCCTTGATAGACAGACAGACAGATGGACAATAAAGTGATCTCATAAGGGTTCTTTGTTTCCTTAAAAGGTACGGAAACCTAAAAAAATATGCATCCATAAATCACGTACGGCTTTTTCAAGGTGCTTGCTAATACGGGAACCTAGGACAGTGTCCACATGAACATTAAATACTGTTCATGTACCGGTACCTCCATATATCACCAAGTAGGAGTGGGTCAAAAAATCAATTACAAAAATCAGCTTCACGCTGTATCCCGCACGCTGCAGGGTAGGCAGAGGGAACGTAGTGAAAGACACTCCGTTCCCCACTTTCTGCCAAATTCCGGAGGCATTGCGTGTTAAGTGGCAGAACTCAACGCCGCGCTTTGCCTCGACACCAGAGCGAAGAAATGGAAATATAAATTTAAGTAAATATTTCATCTCTTCGAGTGGGGATCGAACCCACAACCAGTCGGTTTACAGTCACACCTTGTGCCGCTGCGCCACGACCGGCATCTAATCAATTACAATTTCTAATAAAACAGATATGTGGCGTAAACAAAAATAACTTATTGAGACGGTGTCTGACCCTGATGTAGGTCGGTAGTGTGGCGAAGTGCCAACTGCTTCCAGGAGAATCGACGACAGTTAAGTTATCCAAGTCTGTGTTTCGTATAATGTGCAGTATCTTAGAGTGGCGCTAATGAAGCCAATTGAATTTGAAAATACACGTCGCTTTAATTTCTGTTTTTTTATTTTTATATGAACCGCGGTTCTAAATATAAACGGAACCAGTCGTTAAAAATATCAATGTTTATTTTTATTAAAAGTAGCTAAGAAGGAGATAAAAAGCAGGAAGCAGAGAATATTTTCTACAATCAAAATATTTTCACTCCATTTTTATACATTTTGTTATTTTATTAAATTATTCACTACTATTCACAGAAATGGCCTTATTTGCCTGAGATTTCTAGGACAAAACTTCGCGAAAATCTTAATAAGAACACGAATTACAGCTATCTTGTTGTTTATTCATTAAGAAAATAAATAGAAAAATAATGTTTTGTGGACTTTTTATCGTTATGAAGTCTCTTAGGAAAACGGCATCTTACTATATTTAAAACATATTACACATTTACAGATGCTTAAATCATCAGACGTGTATAATAATTGAGCAAAAGCAACATTCATTTACAATAAATATTTTATAGAACAGCATTCTAATGCAAAATTTCAAGTATTTGTAGATATTATGTAAGACGCTAAACAAATTTACTCAATGTATTAAGACATCTGTATATGTTACAGGAACGTACTCGTATATGGTTGTAAGCACCATATCTCACGGAGACCATCCCATCCATTGTTGTGCTGTAGTGCGGAAAGCAAGGCGCTTTTACGTGCAAGCCGTGTGTGTTTTAAGTGAAAAGGAACAATTTGATTTGAACATTTGTCTTAAATAAAACCATTTTTAACAAAAATTAAGCAAATAATTTGACGATTTCAATAGTTACACTTTTGAACAGAATAGACAAACCACTACTTCAATAGTATATGTTTATATTAAAAAATCTGTCAAATGATTATTTATTACAAATATAAACCGTTTCAGATATTTTATCAATTAATGTTAATTCAAATTTGTCTTAATTTCAAAACGCAACATGCAACACGTGTAAAAATGTACGTTACAATGTTTTACGTTCATATTGCGGTTACGTCTGCCACACTCAGATAAGGCATATTATAGAGAGCATGCACCAGCAGCGATGTGGTTAAATCAATATAAATTGGTATTAACTGCGAGTAAACAAAAATCAGCTTCTGTGTGACATCTTAGGTGGTGTCGTGAAAAATAAATACTTGATAGAGTTATCGTTACATTTCAGTGTGTATTTTAAATTTGGTGAAGCCTTTTTAGTAGCTTCACGTTTTTTATATAGGAGGGTAGGAACCTGGGAACGTAGTGTTAAGGCACACCCACTCATTAAGACACTGCTATTCAATTATTTATTATATTTTTTATAGTAGCTTTACACTCATACTCTGGCGGAGTTATTTTAATATTGAGAATAAATTTGGAATCCAAAGTGTTAAAGAACACAAAAGATGTTACAAGTATGTCGTTTCTGTGTATCTGTGGTGTCGAAACTCATAAGCGCATGAACCAATTTTGATTTAGTTTCTTTTATTTGATTTAATCATGATTCAAGAAAATATGTTTATCGGCTTGGAAAATTGTTTGCCAGCATTTAATATTCCCATGTACAAATTTCGCATACAGATTATTGCTAGTATTTTGATTGGTATTTTTGTTAAAGATGTATACACATCTTATGAAAACATTCACATTCATTCACATCAAATTAAGCATATGCTTAAATTGATTTTGAATTTTGGCAGACTTGCACTTCATAGAGTCAGAATTAGAATGTGCCTTCAAGTAAAGGTAATATTTTAAATATGAGCTTTCGATATTATTTAAGTAATGTAATCGATATAAGCTGTATAGCGTTAAAAATATTTCTTTAGCTTCACTCTTTATCCCGTATAAATGTGTCGGAAAGTAGACTGAGAGGATAGTATCAATGTACAGAGTATTTTGATAGTAGCCTACTAGGTTTAATTTAATTTTGTGTCACAATTATTAATAAATCAAGTATAATTAAAACTTTAAACTCTATTTCTCTAGTAATAATTAGCTTTATTTTTGGAACAAAGCTTCAGATTATACGTTTGCATATAGAGTAAAATTACATGTTTCTGAGATTTCTTATTATAAAAGCTCTAAAATCTTAAAGGTATCACAGAATTTACAGGGGCTGAAAACAGGTATTTTTTGCATACAAAATATTTAAAAAAATATATTAAAAAGCGTAAAATGCGAATGTTTGTAAAGCTCTTATTAAACTGTTCTTGTACTTCTGTCAATATAATATAAATATGTTATTTATTTTTTTATGCGTCGTTTTTGATGTATTTTGTATGAAGTGAGAACTAACAATACGAAGAATAAAAAAACCTGAAAAAAGCAAATTGTATGACTTTTATTTGTTCCTTTTGTATAATTAACGTTTTCTTAAAAAATGGTATAGAAGGTTTGGTGACCGCCTCGCACTTAACCGGATTTCACCATATATTTTTTACACTGCCATGCCGAGCGAAACTATTTACGCTGATCATATTAAAGATATCATTTCAAATTGTATATATTTATTCTCCTCGCACGTGTACACAGCTTTCGCGGCTTATCTTGCATGAGCATACACTCGAATTTCGTTTAAGGCAAGATTTTTGGGTGTAGTTACGTTTGATTGTAGTTGTTCAGCCTCGATGCGGTTTCCCATGAAGAAACCTTTTAAATTTTCATGTCAAGTATTTTTTTAAATTTACTATTTAGTAAAATAATAATTAAATAATTTACTAGTTGATTTTAACTATACGTTTATTTACTAATAAGTAAATAGGCCGACATTACCTACCAGTAACCAGTTGTAACTTCGTTTTTCAATTGTCGCTAATTATTAGATTGAACATTGCTGGTGTTGCTTGGACATGGATGGATGGATGGACATGGAGGGCGAAATTCAATGCTGAAATAAAAAGTGAACAAGTTTTTACTATGTTAGTATTTTGTGTTATGATAACTATATCTACTATATTGCCCGCTCTGGTAACGAGACAAAGCATGGCGTTAAGTTTCAATGCCCCACGAGTTTGGCGAAAAGTGGAGATCTCAGTCTCTTTACACTAGTTTCCCAGGCCTCCTCTGCCTGTCCTACTATATGCAGGATGCAGCGTAAAGCTAAAAAACTGCTTTAATACACGTACGCGTACAGAAATATGAATTTTTTGCTTGTAGCATATTACGTATGTACGAGCACACACACTTTCTGTAATAAATATGACAACAAACATTGTAGAAGGAAGAAATCAAAGATGATAAACACGAAGGCCTACGGAAAATTGTGAGCAATTTGATAGCACGAAAACGTGTGTCGTGTTGTTCTGTTGGTATCTGTAGTCGTTAACTTGTAAATATTCGATGTAATCATCTTCTACAAAAAAGTAAACTTAGTAAATATTAGAAATTGTTTATTATTCTTTATTTTCTTTGGATACTGCGCTTAAAATTATTGTATTTTTAGTCATAAGTTTATGATTTTTTAATTAATATTTCAAATAGTTTGTAGTGAAAGTGCAGGTGAAACCATAAACCAAAAGTATTTTTTTTATATTTCTTCAGTTTTAATGTGAATGTTTTAATACTAAAATCTCTCATAGATAGCTTTGAGGTATGTCAGTAGACACTAATATGTTTCGCCAACACATTTCGAATAACGACATGACAGTTGTATGGATGGAATCTATTTATCCTCCTCCGTGATCGTATTACTAGGACCTTTTTCGCTGTTACCTTTTCGCTGTATTATTTCTTAACGCACCAGACTTTTCCTGTACAAATGACACTTTTATGTAACTTGAAACATTCAAAAGTGCTTATTATGTTCTAATGGAAAAGAGAGTATTTTAAATCAGCTTCACGCTATATCCCGCACACAATATAGTAGGCAGAGTGAACCTTGTGTTAAGATACTCCGTTGCCCTCTTTCTGCGGAATTTTGGAGCCATTGTGTGCCGAGTGAACTCAACGCCGCGCTTTGCCTCGACATCAGAGCGAAGAAATGGAAATATACATTTAATTAAATGTTTAATTTCCTCGAGTGGGGATCGAACCCACAACCAGTCGCGTGTCACACTCTGTGCCCCTGCGCCACGATTGGCCTTAAAGAATATTTTGATTCCGATGATATATATGTCATTGTAAATATATAACGTTGTTCTGAATTATTTCGTTTCACACTTCTTTATAAAGCGTCCGCCAGTTGCCTGCGGCGGCGCTACCTTTTGGAATAATGCAAATTTTTACATGCTTGACCGCTGTTTGGTGCACTCAACGTGTCACCGTATGAGGTTGTGACAGAGAATACTAGATGAGAATGTTGTTTTTTTATTATTTTTTATCACATCTCTTACATTACATGCGTGTACAAATATGTAGAGAGCCTAGAGATACATTATACAGAATGTAACTACACCATAAACAAGAGATTATTTTTATTTTTAATACAAATGTTCAATCCAACGGTAATTAAACAATCTGTCCATACCGTCGCATATAAAGAATAACAATGAATATAATGTTTAAGTATTAGACTACAATTTTAGTTAAATTTACATTATAAACAAAATTTTCCACAGAAAAGAATAATGAAGCAAAATAAAATTATCTTCAGATGAAAAATTAGCAAACCTCATTTCAGTCCGTAATGATATTTTCGTCTACGCGAGCGTCGAATACGGCTCTTAGAGAATATTACAAAAAAAATATTCAACATTCAAGAATTTAAAAAAAGAGAAAATCTCCTTTTTCTGAATATAACCGCCTCACACCATTCATTATTATTTCATTCACCCTCTTTCCACAAACGGTGGATCGAGGACTTAACCATTAAAATGGCGCTTTTGTAATTTTCAAATGAATCCATGTATAAAAGATTAAGATATCTTATTCTTTATAATCTAAACGAATTTTATGTGACTGTTTTTATAACATTTTTTATTTCTTATTTTGATGCAGTTTAATCGGATGAAGTTAATTATTAATAATTAAGTACAGTTAAAGAGAATAAAATTTTTTTTTAAAAGATTTAAAAATATTGTTAACGTCTTCGAAGTTGTATTAGGATTAAAAAAAAAAGAAGTAAGAAAGAGGATTATTCATCAACAAAAAGAAATGTACAATTTTTTTAATGAATTTCATTTTAATTGTAAATCTCAACCAAAGCTTGAGATTTTGTGAAAATTAATTATTTGCATTAATATGTATTTATTATATTTGCATGTTGTATTCCGCATGTAGCAGGGTAGACCGAAAGAGACTAGTGCTAAGACACTCCGCCGTCCATTTTTTGCCGAATTCTAGAGGCATTGCTTCTTGAGTGGCGTTTTGCCTAGACACCAGAGTAAAAAAATAAAATATTTCATTTCGACGAGAGGGGATCGAATCTAGAACTTGTCACGCTTATGCATTAAGCATGTGACTGACATGCTAGTGTCTCTGCACTACGACCGTAGAAACATATATATTATGTCTTAAAAGAAACTAACTATTTATAAAATCAAGCAGCATTTTATGAAAGACATACGTATATGAATTATAATAAAAAGTATTGTAAATGTACGCAGTATACTCGTATTCTGGGCCACGTTGAATTACGATTGAAAAAATATAACGATCTTCTCTTAAAAACGATGAACATATATTTAGTTTTTTATAAAAAACACGTTACGATAAGCTTAGTTTTACTTTTTAGGGTTCCGTTTCTAAAAAGATAAAAACTGAACCATTATACGATCACTTTTGTAGTCTGCCTGTCCGTCTGTCAAGGTGAAATTAATATGAAATATTGAAGTCTACGGTCCCTTGGAGCCCAGAAAAAATTAAAGTTCCAAGTTAGCGCTAGCTAGTTAGTTACGAGCATTTATGCATCGTTATTACTTTATTTTATATGAAATTCGTAGGTAATTAAAAGCTAAGGTACTTCCCGTGGACCCAAGTGAGTGAATGAATACAAATAAAAAAAACCGTAAAACATAAATTTATAGGTATTTCATAGAAAAACATCATAACAAATTCAATGTAGTTCATTTAATTCGGAGACTTCGGTGGGGAGTCTGACTAGCGTTTGACCGGTTTTTTTTTTCAGCTTTGAAACTAAACAAGTAACACATAAAAGCAACTTTTTAAAAGAGATTGTAAGCAAAATCAAAATGTCATAAAAGGACGTATAGTTAATAGTTATTCGTTTTTTAACGTGTCTTCTATTTATAGTTTTATAAAATAAATATTTTTATTATATCAAAATAATATACCTACTTAAATTATAGAAAATATAATATTCATTAAAACATGCTTATATCATTAAATATGAAAACTAAACAACAGACATTAGCTAAAGTGACTAAAGCAGCGGCATGTAGGGCAGTTTAGCCGAAACAGTTGTTTTAAGTTTTAAGTAGTTCAAAAGCTACTCAACCCTACGGGACCCTTTGTGTTGTCTTTATACCACCTATTACTGACTAGGACTAAACGATGTGGACCTTCATTAAGACAATTACACATGTTATATATAAAGAGAAGATTATATTCATTCATCAAATTCTTACAAATATATGAATATAATCTGAAATATACATATATAATATATAAAAACTCTTTGAAATGATTTGATATTTTGTGCAATAAACACACAGATAATTTAGACATTTCACTTTGTTCTCAATTTCACATAGATTTCTAAACTCTTTGCTTTGAATAGTGAATGTAAACGGCGCGTTTAATGTGACATACCACGTAAACATCTGAAAATTTATATATTTAAACCGTTAGATGACTGGTTCCACTTTAGGAAATGAAATATTTTTTACTTATATTTTTGTTTCTTCGCTCTTGTGTCGAGGCAAAGCGCAGCGTTGAGTACCGCCACTCGAAACGCCACACCAGCAGAACTAGGAGGAAAATGGAGAACGAAGTGTCTTAACATTAGGTTCCCTCTGTATGCACTGCTGTGTACGGGATACAGCGTAAAGCTGATTTTTTGTTAGATGACTTTAATGCTTACCTAATTCTAATAATAGTTTCACATTGAAATATACAATAAAAAGATTGCTCATATGCTAAATATATGATTCAATAACAAGCTTTTTTAAGTTTTCCTTATGAGTTCACCATTATTTTCCAATCTATCATACCATGCCTCACGAGTCTTGAAAATCAGTGCGGATGACAGGTAAATTACTTTGAATTTATCTTCGACGTCCTACATGTTGTAGGTAATAGTAAAGAGGTTCTGCATTTAATACGATGTTTTATACTTCAGACGCGTTTCTGATAGATTTTTCTGAATAATGTAAGTATGACGTGGTGAATCATAAGCAATTATTTGCAAATATGATATAATATTTTTTTTTAATTCGATTTTTTTATATGATTATAAAAAAAAAGATTTAGTTAGAATATTCTGACGATGATGGTGGTGATTGGGGAGAGAACTTGGACTGATTATACCTGTAAAAACAATGTATTTCGTTTATACTGACACGCTGACTATGTCATGTCAAATCACACATATAAATTCTACTTGTACAATTTATCTCCAAATTTCGGATTAATGAATAACAAATAACTAAAATACTAAAAATGGGTTCTGGGAGGCGGAAATAGTTGCTGTGATGTCTGTCGGTCACGCACATAAATTACCTTTTCTAATGCCATAGCTCGAATTTGATGGTCTGTCACGATATGAGGCATTCATTCATTAAATACAGGCCATTAAATTTTTTGTCTTCTATTTAAAAAAAAGTAAAAAAACTAAATCAGTATCCCGCACACTGTAGCGTAGGCAGGCCTGGTGTTAAAACACTCCGTTCCCCGTTGTAAATAAATATTTCATTTCCTCGAGTGGGGATCAAACCCACAACCAGTCGACTTTACAATCACATTTCTTGCTCCCCCGCCACGACCGGTGTCAATTTATATTAATTTATTAATTATTGAAAGATTTATAAATGAACAAAAAGTTGAAGAATATAAATCCAGCACAACATCCGAAGATACAACATGCGACTCCATTATTATTATAATGCTAATACTCTATTAGTATAATACTAACTACAAATTTTACTATTTTACAGATATTCCGAAACATTTTATAAGAAACATACATTTATTTCTTTTTCACAAAATAAGATAATAAAATACGAATACGTTTTGCATTTTTGTAAGGTTAAGAATTCAATTTCCCGAATGAAAGCACAAATCCGCTTTGACTTTTCCTTTATTTGGTAGGAAACTGTTAGTTAACTAGGTACAGTGTCTCGGGAGCGATATTTTATATTAAGAGAACGACTTAAAGTTTATGTTTATATTTAGTGTTATATTATTTTTTATAAACGGGTGTCTTTTGACCATTAAAACGATGGTTGTGGATTCGATCCTTATAGGGGAGAAGGGATATTATATTGAATTAATTTTTTGCCCTACTTTATCAAACAAAGCGCGGCGTTGAGTTCCAACACTCAATATGCAATTTCTCACCTGGGTAGGCAACGAATTTTAGCACTAGTTTTCCTCTGCTTATCTCGCTAAATGCGGAAAAAGGTTAGAAGCTGCTTTTTTATTTGTTTTTGTTATATTTGTTTTATCATGTTATTTTTGGGATGTATTTCGCTACAATAGCGTCCATTTAATTTTAGCGCTACAAAATCGCAATATTAAATTAGATTTAGATTACCTAGAATAGTCCAATATTTTTAAATAATACAATTTTCACTTGTTATATTTACCGATAATAATATGCAGTGGTTTATTTATCTGTAATATGCCATAGCAATTATACTATGTCAACATTATTCTTTGATTGGCAGCCATGCTTGTAAGCCAATGTTATATACCTTTAAAGCGGTAGATATTTCCCTTGAGGTAATTTGCTATATTGGGCTAGAGCAGCGAGGGCGTGTGTTAGTGCATTGTAAAGGGGCTTTGGAAGCCTACACTCATGGTCGCAAGCCCCAGGCACTGCCCCGAGCTCAAAAGTATTAATATTTGAAAATAGACCAACCGACAAACAGTCAAAAATATAT
This sequence comes from Heliconius sara, assembly GCA_917862395.2. Lineage (NCBI taxonomy): Eukaryota > Metazoa > Arthropoda > Insecta > Lepidoptera > Nymphalidae > Heliconius > Heliconius sara. The sequence goes on from OU860792.2 coordinate 9,268,686, forward strand.
TTACAGACAGCGATCAGTAACAATTTTATAAGCTTTACAGATTATGTAACAATAACGTACAATGTTACGAAGAAAAATATTTTGATTTAAAATTTGAACATGTTGCTGCTTGGTTTCTTTTGTGAGAAAACTTATTGAAAAATGTAGGCTGAGCGAGTGAACACAGATCGGAAAAGCGTATTTTCAGTGCCGTCTAAGACTGAGGTATTTTAGAACAAAGTCAAGAACTTAAATTGCTTTGTTAACAATAAAATTAGTTTCTCGATTGTTTTGAAATAGCTCTCCTTTAAAAAGACCTCTACAAAAAGTAGCAGTATACTAAAATAGAATAAATACAATAAAGAACTCATTAAAACTGGTGATATTCTGTTCTCAATTGTGAAAACGCACAGACAAGTAGGTAAAAACTTACAAAATATTTTTGTAAGTTTAGTTTGACAATGTAAATTTGATGAATTTGCATACAGCAGGGTAAGCAGAGTAAACCTAGTGTCAAGACACTCCGTTTCACACTTTCGCCGAATTCCAGAGGCATTAGTGACTGGCGGAACTGAACGCCACGCTTTGCCTCGACACCAGAGCGAAGAAATGAAAGTATAAATTTAGATAAATATTTTAATTTTCTCGGGTGGGGATCGAACTCACAACCAGCTCCTGCGCCACGACGAACCTCAAAAATTTTATTCTGGGTTTTTTTCTAAATTTATATAATATGTGCCTAATTCTACGAACAAAGGCTTTTGGGAACGTGCACTTTGATATTTATTTTGCTGCTAGACTGTTCGGTCTAATATACGCAGAACACACATTTATATAAAAATAAAGACAAAAGGAAAATTTACATCTTTCATATTTTTGATGTTTTTTTTTTGTTGTAACCAATACCAATTTTATTACATAGAAAAATCTACTTTCGGAAAAGGACTGCAATTTAAAATATTATTATATGTTATTAAAAAGATGTAAGTTTTTTTAAAAAGTACTTAATAAAAAATTGTTAAGTCTTTTAAAAAAAAAGCTTTAATCTTTTCTAATTGATTGCAATGACAAAGCAAATATTATTGTGATGTAGCGCATCTATACGGAGTTTGTAGAAGAAAAACACGTTTTTGCCTTTATATCAAATGCTCCTATAAGGCAGATAAAGGACGATTAATCACGTACATTAATGAACGTCTTTTAGGAAAGTGAATAAATAATTGCTTCTTTACCTTTTTGTACGGATTCTTTTGTCAAAGATATTCTATCCGTTGTGATTTAACCTTAAATTTGGGCCTTTTCGTCGATATCTGATATGAACCTAATTGCTTGCCTTTTGTGTTATACCCACTGTCATTCCATGATTTATTTTATGTCATTGATAGCAAAAAAAAAGTATTTGAAAGATTTTTTATATTATTACTATCTTTTCAACAAGCGTGGCAACAGATGTGTCTTTTCCAAATAAATAAAGAGTCAATATAAAATATATAAAACCATAAAGTTAAAACGATTGTTTTTTACTTTCATGTTTTTGTGGCTACAGGCTGTTTGTGAGGTACCAAAGATTTTGATGGATGATGCATCAACGACAACACTGTCATGAAACGCCATCAATCTTATGGGTTCTTACAGATGTGATTTATGTTATAAAATATCAAGAGGGTTTTAAAAAAATATTATAATAAATTGTTATTATAAAAAATTTTTAAAAAATCTGCAAAATTTTTAAGGAATTTTATTTTGAAGTAGAAAGAGAACAGAAATTTTCTATTACTGCAAAACAAGAGAACCACTAAAAGATGAGTTTGACTAGAAAATCTTAAAGAATTTCCTCTTAAATATACTTTTAAGTATGAAAGGAACTATTTCATAATATTTAGCTTAAAATGTTTTAAGTGTGGATCAGGCTTACCTAGAGGCTGGAGTTTCAAAGAAAAGTCATTAGAAATGTTAGGGCATCAGAATACGAGGCAACTTCATACAAGACGTTAACGTAAACATGCACGTAAAAGCGTGGCCCAGTTAAAATCGGGAGTAAAGGAAGGGCAGGTGTTTTTGTCACTGCTGTTTGGAGATATTCGCGAAAGATAAAAGTTTCGAAGCTTAAATTACTTTTACTTTTTCTTTACAAGTTGAATGACAGTTGGTCGTTATATCTTAAAATGGAGGTCACGACCACAAATATTGAAGACGTATTGAAGACAAAAAACTATATAAAACTTATAGAATTTCAAAACTTATTTTGATGTGCTTCAGTCAAACACGTTTAAATCATATTTTATTCATAAGATCATTTTGCGCATATTTGAGCTTCCACAGTAATAATGAACTAGCGGCCCATTCGCGGCTTCGCTCGCATACTACTTATAATTATTGTATTATCCTGCATTTTCCATAAGATAATCAATATAAATTAAATAATTAATTTAATTTATACATTCAACAATTTTGAAAAAATGCAAGCACTAACATGGCTGCTTGCGAGGACGAAATCAACGGCAAGGGCGCCCCCCGCTGAAATCATGTTTATGCTTGTGGCCGTAAACGGAGCATTGAATTATTTAAAATTTACATTTTCTCAAAAAGTATACGTTGAACTTACATGCTATAAAAGTCAAAGCATTTCTTCATAAGAATTCCTTGATGATGGAATAACTTTCGTTCGTAAGTTTATCAAATAAAAAACGTTGCAATATGACTTATTTATAAGAGATAGATATACCGTATCGGAGACTTTATTTTAGAATTAATAAAATAGAACATTTCTTATATACAATGTACCGACATATATTTTACTACATTTGCAGCGCACGCACTTAAGCGATTCGATGGCGTTTTTTATTTATTTATTTATTACGTTATTTATGGCTAACTTAAACATACACCATAATATATAATATAAGCCGTTCTGAAAAACGTAGCTTTCAAACAAACAAAAAAAATAATAAATCAGACCAGTAGATTCAGAGATCTTAGCGTTTAAACAAACAAACAAACTCTTTTACTTTATTATATTAGTATAGATAAAAGCCGAAAATGATCTTCATTAAATTTCCTTGATGATGAAATAACTTTCGACAACTAAGTTTTCAATATAATTATTACAATATTATACAGTAAACTATAATTAAAAATTTGGATAAAATGCTAAAAGTGACTATTATATTTATGTTCATAAGGACGAATATCAAAATATAAAAAATACAATACAAAAACCCTATAAATTTAAAGTAAATTAATTAAAATGGTTACTTTTGCTCAAACTTCAGAGATAAACAGTAGTACGATCGTGGACTTTTTAAACATTATTTAAAGAACAATATTATTGTTAAACGTCGTTTTTATGTATCTCATAAGGTTAAGTCAGCTCACGCCATGTATGCGTTTAAACTTTACAAACCGTTGCTTAGCAACGGTCGGTTGCTATTAACATGGCAGAATAAATTGCATATCAAATTAGAAAGTATTTTAACATATTAGTATATATGTGTAATATAATGTTATATAGCCTAAAGCACTTCTGAAGGGTGCAGCTTTCATATAAACCATAAACAGTGCAGTGCAGTGCATCCAGAAATCTTAGCGCTTAAACAAACAAACAAAGTCTTCCGCTTTATTATATTGGTATAGATAAATCATAATACAAATGTAAATGACGGTAAAAATATTATGAAATTAAATATGGTTTACCTATCATTTTCTGAAAATTCGTTACATATTAATGAATATATTTTTTTTTGTTTATAATTGAAATGGAAAACCTGAGAGATTTAAAGGCAATTCTTATTTTACATATTCTTTGATAAATGAAGACAAAGCGCAGTTTCTTTTTGATCTAGTATTAAGGCATTCCGTTCCCATTAAAACACTTCTGTTCCCCACTTGGAGTGGTCCACCACTAGTGTAAATGCAAAGGGCGGTGTTAGGTTGGAACCTAACACCGCGCTTTGCATCTACACCAGAGCGAAAAAATGTAAAATATGAATATTTCATTTCCTCGAGTGGGAATCGAACCCACAATCTGTCGTTTTTATTTGCCCTGCTCTATGAATTAGTCTTTGTAAATTGATGTCTTTAAACATTCATATATATATATATATATATATACATACATATGTATATATATATATATATATATACATATATATATATATATATATGTATATACATATATATATATATATATATATATATATATATATACTATATCTTGTATATACATATATATATATATACATCTAGTATATATATCTCTCATTATCTATATACTCATCTATCTCATATGTCTATACATACTCTATCTCTATCTCTATCTATGTCTCTCCTATCTATATCTCACCTCTCTCGATATCTCTCTATCTCTCTCTCTCTATCTCTCTCTCTCCTCTCTATCTCTATCTCGCTCTATCTCTATCTCTCTCTCTTCTCTATCTATCTATCTCTATCTCCCATCTATACTCTCTATCTCTATCCCTCTATACCATATATATATATATGTACATTGATTTTAACATTCAATAATAATTGAGGGTATTGAACTTATCATGGCTTACCTCAAACTAGTTACAAAGAATCAATTTTTAGGGAACGAAATTCTTATAGGATTACTTTGTTGTCCGTCTGTCTGTTATGCATTGTTCTTAATTTTATATGAAATTATTTTATAAGTAAGTACTCGTAATACTTACAATACAAATATCCTACATATATCACAAATCATTTCATTTCCAACGTTTTACGATTTTTTTTACTTTATACTAAAAACAGATTAAAAAGCGAAAAATTTAAAGAGTGGTAATTTGATGTATTGTTTTCTTTTATATTTAAAAAATTATAACTTAAAACTTTGGCGCAGTGCGGGACAGGCGTAGGCGCTAATCCGCTTGACTAAACGAAATCGCAATACAATGCATAGCACGTACAAGCTCTTTCCTACTGGTTGCACAGAGACAATATAAACTTTTGAAGTATTCATTTTAAGAATATTTTTCTATATTTTTCCAATCACCACCGGAGATTTGA